>CM073002.1:138972355-140222355 GCA_037038555.1 Rhynchonycteris naso
GCATCCTGTGCTCCTCTCACTGACCACCAATGAAAGAGGTGCCCCTTCCGCAAGTGCAGTGGGGGCGGATAAATGGCCTCACGGGGCCGCATGTGGCCCACGGGCCATAGTTTGGGGACCCCTGGGATATATAGACACAAACTGCCACTGAGAGGTTTCTAATATGGTGGTTGCTAAGTTATTTTTCACAATTAACTTGTTTAAAAGGCAAGCTGCACACCACAATGAGGGTCAAGCAAAAGCCTCACCAAGAACGTCCTAACCTTCCGTGTATCATTCCAATGTCAGTACGTACGTTGCCTAAACAAGCATGAGAAGTGACATTCTTTAACAAGGGCTTACCATCCCCAATTATTTCTATTCACAAGTTCCTAGTCAACTAAACATTTTAAAGTAAAAATAGGAAAGGTAGAGAGCATCCTATGATGAATGTCGTTTTGCTCCAATATTAGTTCATATCTTCTATATCAGTTTTATTCAATCAGTGTATATCCTACGTATTCCCTGTCCTTTGCAGTTGCAAAATGAGTTGTGTTCAGTGTCTATGAGCAAGGTGGACACAACACAAACACACTCAGTTATGAGCGGTATACCCTTTAAATACAGCCCACTCAGACACTACTAGTTCATTAAAGCCATCTGACTACTCGAGGTGTGGAAAGGTTAAGTCATAATATCAAGTGACAAACAAGAGGGTAAGTGTATGTATGGCCAGGAGCTGCCATTGTGGCCATTCACATGCAGGTTCCCATTGGATTCAGGCAGACGGTAAAGAAACGGCGGAGTCGGAGGATGGTGGGCCATTCTGTTTATTGGTGTCTCTCCAAGACAGGCAAGCCACAAGAGAAGACAAGGGAAAAGCAGAAAACCTGCTTTTCCCATGGAGGGCAAGGGATCAGGAGGCCCCTGCAATGGTGATAGCAGGAACCGAGAGAGAGCAAGCTCCCAGTCTGCCCCACTGTATAGTATAGAAATCAAAACCTTTAATCCAATCTACAAACAAGGAAGTCTCTGATACAAAGTCACTTATCTGAGGCATAATGGGAGGATTCCTCATGAGAGTGCACCACCCCACATCATCCAATCAGTCAAGGGTGTGGGGAAGAGCTTACTCTTAAAACTAAGCTTTGGCTATAATGACCCTGCTTGCTTGCAGCCTGTCCCCCACACCCAATACAAACTATAAGCGAGCAAACATAATTATCATATTTACAAACTTATTTGACCAACAGTGTAAATGTCAGACCAGCAGGTGTCCTTGCCCTGTGTGCCCAGAGGTGGAGGACGATGCTTAAACTGCGAGCTGCACCCAGGCCTTTCCTCCTGGGACCCAAGCACACGTTCCCAAGCTGCCTGACGACCTGCTGAGAACTGCTGCCCAGCTGAGGCCGACCCATCCTGGAGAAGCCGCCCCAACCGGGGGTGTGCCCTGTTCTACACAGATGCCCTCTCTCCAGCTCCCCACGTCCTGAGAGTGGCTTGGGACCTCGGCGATGCTACACAACCAAACCCTAAAGCCAAAGGTTTTCCAGATCCAAACTGCTCTCCCCTCACGGGCCCAGGAAATCGGGGCTTCCCTGCTCACACGGTATCTTCACCCCGCCCGGGCCCGCAATGCCCTGGCCAGCAGCCAGAGGGCTCTCTTGAAGGACATGGCTGGTGACAGCAGCAGTACCCAAGCAGACGGCCAATGGAGATGTGTATAGAACTACGTACATGTGCAAAATAAGAAGAACACTATGAGAAATACAAGCTGGAACAGGCCAGTAGAGTGCAGGAGTCATCACTGAAGCCCTGAGCTGCAGCATGATACACACGTCAGGGGTTTTAAAGAGCCTCAGTTCCATTTCCCTGTATCCAGGCGATTTCTTCCCCACGAAGCCTCGAAACCCAGGCTGTGTGATCATTAAGGTTTCCTGAAGTCTCCAAAAAGGGAAAGGCCCGTTTCCCCTTTGCTCGAGCTGGGAAGAGTCACCTTGAACAGCAGCGCTGCCTGCACATGTGGCCAAGGTCGATAAGGCTGCGTCACATGTCTACATTTCCTCGGTGGGGTCTGGAAGAGCTGATAGCACTTAACTGGCCACAGAGTATGAAGTTCACGTTCATCAAATTAGACTGGGGGTATCTGCCCTTCAGATGTTGTTTTAGGCAGCTGTTCCGTTATTCACAAGTAAACCTGAGCCCTCAATTTATAATAATCCTTCCACATCATGACCTTTTTAAATAGCTGAATCCCATAACCTTGGAAGCAACCAATAGTTCCCTCTCAGGTTATCTTTGGACAGAGAGGATAGTTTGGTGGCAACACACACAAGCAGAGAAAAAGTATCTTGGTTTTCAAGATCAAAAGAATATTCCTTACATTGATGAAAACCTAAGAGATATACAGATGTCCTACCTAACAGCAGCCAGCAAGTGGCCTTGTTTATTTCTACTTAAGTAAATGAGTTATTAAAAGCAGGGGGAAAAAATTCTAGGCTCCCTTCCGAAATCTTCTATCTGATTTTAGCTTCTTTGGGGAAAGAAACAAAGATTCATGCCAAAGCCAAAAGCAAATGACCGACGAGTTCCCCCGTCAGCGATCCAGCTGCCTGTCTTCTCTAATGTGCCCCAAATCTATCGTCCCAGCTTCTCCTCCCACGCCTGCCCTGCAGACAGGACCTCTTCCACAACCACCCCCTCCCGGGACTGCCCACCACATCTGGAACATGCTCCAGCGGCTCAGCCGGTGTTTATCTGAACACGGCCTACCAGAACGGGGCCGCGGCGACCCGGGTCGGCCTAACAGGGAGTGCTGAGCCGCTCGGCAGCCTGGAGCCCTTTCTGGTCTCTCCCGCCTCAAGCTGGGACTGGTTCAGGCAACAAAGGTGACTCTGGGCCAGGGAGCAGGAATTAAGGAACTCTCCCGCTTAACCCTCTCAGATCTAGAGAAGAAGAGGAAACAGGCCGGGGGACCACTGGGCTTGGGATGTCAGTGCAGCCAACCTTCCAATAGTTCTCCAGATACAAACAGATGCAACGTTTATGGAGCATTGCTTCTAAGGTGAGTTCAACCCTGGAGCACCTCCCAGCCAATAACAATGCATTCATTCATTCATTCATTCATTCTCTATTTAATGAGTCCCTGAATAGGTGTACACAGGTGTAGGCAGATACCCTGCAGGATGCCAAACCTGGTCAACTCCTGGTTAGTCTGACCCACCGAAGTATGAACTTGTATTAACTAACATGATGAGGTTCCTTCATGTAAGTGACACTGCAGGCACTCTGAACACATCAGTTTACTGATAGCCTCTCTATCTAAATATGCATCCCTCTTCTCTCCTCCAGAAAAAGAAGTCAGTTATATTTATACTTAAAGATGCAGATGTTCCTTCCCTAGGAAGGCTTTCCAACCCCCCTTCTCCACAGTCTTCTTAGAGGGTCTCCAGCTCCGTCTCCCACCACAGCTTCCTGTTGTACCCTCCTGAGCTGTACCGCCCTTTGCTCAGTTCTGGCCTTCCGCAGTCAGCTCCTTTCTGCCTCAGGGCTTTTGCACAGGCAGCCTGTTCTCCTGAAATGTTACATCGCATATTGCAACTAATGACCACCCCCAGCACCACAGCCCCGAGGGCTTAGCCCTTCACTGAAGTCAGCCCCACCACCCTTCAGATCACAGGTGAACCAGGAAAGCCACCCCTGATCCCCTCTACTCATACCCTCACATTATATGTCTTTCCTTCCCAAACCATCTTTATTTATCATTGTAACTACAGTAACCAGCTCAATGGCACACAGTAGGCCTAGAATGTAGGCTAATGCTGAATGAATAAACGACCTTCTCTATAGTATCTGTGTCACTGAATTCCAATATACTATACTGGCTCCAAACCAGGCCCCTGCCAGCCACCTCAGAGTTAAACACTTTTCCACAATTCATCTAAAAAGAGAAATGGACATTCATACCCATCACCTACGTACACTTTGTGTAGCCACATCTAGTAACAGTGGAGGATGAAAATAAGGATCTTGGCTCTGCCCAGTTGGCTCAGCGGTAGAGCGTCGGCCCGGCATGTGGAAGTTCCAGGTTCAATTCCCGGTCAGGGCATACAGGAGAAGCGCCCATCTGCTTCTCCACCCTTCCCCCTCTCCTTCCTCTCTATCTCTCTCTTCCCTTCCCTCAGTCAAAGCTCCATTGGAGCGAAGTTAGCCCGGGCACTCAGGATGCCTCCATGGCCTCTGCCTCAGGTGCTAGAATGTCTCTGGCCACAACGGAGCAATGCCCCAGATGGGCAGAGCATCACCCTCTGGTGGGTATGACAGGTGGATCCAGGTCGGGCGCATGCAGGCGTCTGTCTCCCTGCTTCTAACTTCGGGGGAAAAAAAATAAGGATCTTAAGATCCTAACACTGACGACCCTCATATATTACATAGGCCATGAAAAAGTTGCCTTAAATATACCTAAGAAGGTTAACAAACATAAAGGGGGGAGGCGTGAAGTATTAGTGGATGTTTCTGATCAATTCTGGCTTGACCAGAAAAGTCATAACTAAAGGATCCCATTTCCTGACTGCTTCTCAGTTGATGTTTCAGTCAGTTGTTTTGACCACTAGGTAGGACCCAAACCGAGTGAACTAGAGACAGCAATGTACCATGCACAGCTTCTCGGTTAGTAACCGTTATGGCCTGAACTGTGTTCCCCACCCCCCCCAAAAAAATCAGCATGTTTAAGTTCTAAACCCCAATACCTCAGAATGTGACCTGAATTTGGAGAGGGGCCTTTAAAGCGGTGATTCAGTTAAAAATTAGGCCCTTCGGGTGGGTTTTGCTCTCACCTGACAGGTGTCCTTCTCTCAGAAAAGGGGACCGGGACACAGACACACAGAGGGCAGAGCACGTGAAGAAGATGGTCACCTGCAAGCCAAGGAGAGAGGTCTCAGAGGAAACCAACCCTACCGGCACCTTGGCCTTGGACTTCTAGTCTGCAGAATGGTGAGAAAATTAATTTCCATTGTTTGAGCCACCCACTCTATGGTACTCTGTAATAGCAGTCCTAGCAAACTAATACAGTAACCAAGCAGCTCTTGAGGGAAAGAAAATTTCTGCCTAGTACCCCCTGCCCGCCCCACGCTACAATCCCAGGTGTCGCCATCTCCCCAAAGCCATCCTTTCTTTATCTGACAACAGGGGACACTGTGGCACAGAGCCCCAGAGGGGCCAAAACAGAATCTGACTCCAGAGCTGTCTGCTTCCAAAACTCATGTTCTACTCTTTCACACTATACCTTCAGATCCAAAAGACCAAAGTAAATATAAAATTTGAGAACAGATTCTTATTTGCTTTAGTTAGCCCTCAGAAAATGGGCAAGATCGCCACTCTAGCCAAGCTGAAGAACTGGATGGGTTTGTATGCATTGCCCAAATAATGTGACTGAAACACTGTGAAACAGATGAGAATAGAAACTAATTTGTAGCCCTGGCCAGTTGGCTCAGTGGTAGAGCATCAGCTTAGCATGTAGAATTCCTGGGTTTGATTCCCGGTCAGGGTACATGGGAGAAGTGACCATCTGCTTCTCCACCACTCCCTTCCCCTTTCTTTCTCTCCCTCTCTTCTCTTTCTTTCCCTTCCGCAGCCCTGGCTTAAATGGTTCAAGCAACTTGGCTCCGGGCACTGAGGATGGCTCCATGGCCTCACCTCAGGCGCTGAAGTAGCTCGGTTGTTGAGCAATGGAACAATGGACCCAGATGGGCACAGCATTGCCCATAGGAGTCTTGCCAGGAGGATCCTGGTCCGAGCACATGCGGGAGAGGAGTCTGTCTCTGCCTCCCCACCTCTCACTTAAAAAAGAAAAAGAAAAGAAAGAAACTTTCTTTTTAATGAACATTTTGACCAGATCAGTACTACAAAATGCTAAACTACAAAATGTTATTACAATATAAATACAACTGTCCGGTGAATGGTTCAAAGAGGCACTATAAGTAGTTGAAAACGTATTTTCCCTTCATGAGAGCAGGAGCCTGTACTGTAAAATTATCAAGAATATTTTAATTGAACTGCATAAAGAACAGAACCTGGTCGAGCCCACAAACCACGGAGAAACAAGAGAGAAGTAAAATAACGTTGAATGCTCAATCAGCTGTTTGTCACTTTCTGAATAGTGACTAATATTCTAATCATTAGTAACCACGCTGAGAAGGTACAATTATGGAACAGGGATGATTGCTTTAATTTTTTTTGTTGTTGTTGTTAACCCACAATTTGTGAAGCCTTTACAAAAATATGATTCAGGACCTCATAAACTATAGAGGAAAAAATGATTAACAGTTAAAATTCAGTTTTCCCCACTATAACATTTTTTTTAAAAAAGCTTTGAGGTTGTATTGACAGATATGACTAACAACTGTAATCACAGAAGTAAATTTAGTAAAACGATAATTTATCTGTCACAATTTACTGAAGGAGAAGAAGTGCAGCACAAGCAGCTGAATTGGGAAGTTCAATGCAAGCAAAGAGAGAACCCATTTTTTAATGAAATGTAGAGCATTATTAATTGGTTTCCTAGCAACAGCCAGGCTAAAATTACTTAACATGTCTGCTCAATCATATGCAAATATAAGTATTATCCATTAAATGTTGATTATAGTTGGTCTTTTCAGATGCAAATCCAATGTGTAAAGTGAATGTAAATGTTGACAATGCTGATAAAAATTTAAAAAAAGATCCCATGATTAACACCATTCTGGTGTTCAAAGCACCAGAGTTAAGTCAAACTCTTTTCCACTGCGGGATTGCAAGCTGCCTGGGCCGCCATCTTCACTCACCTATTCCTTCCCGTCTCGTCTTACCACTGACCTCACCCCAGCGCAAGCATTGGAGATAACTAACAAAACGATTTGCCTGCGCTTTGCTGAATCGTACTACAGTTGCCCCTTATCACTGCTACATGATGGACGGATGAGGCTTTCAGCCTTGAGTTCAATTGGATGATGCAGGGGGCTTGCCAACCCCTGACAAAGGTTGGTCTGGTTGCAGATAAAACCAGACACTGACAAGACTCCATCAGAGGACATATAGACACATTCCCTTCCAAAATGCCAAATGAGGTGCTCCTTCAACTTCATTCCAGCCTTGTCCTGCAAGTCAAGAGAGGCTCAGGGAACAGAGGAACCAAGATGCATCTATGGGCAGAAAGGATATACCCCTCAAAATCACCATCAGGCCTTGTAGGTCAAATAAGTTTGCAAATATGATGTATATGTTTGCTCGCTTTGGGTGTGGGAGACAGGCTGTAAGCTGGCAAAGTCCTTATAGCCTAAGGCTTAGTTTTAAGACTAAGTATTTCATTCCCTTCTAATACTAAGGTCTTCTCAAAGCTAAGCTTTTCCCCATACCCTTGACTGTTGCATAATGTGGGGTAGTGCACTGTTATGAGGAATCCCATTTATGCCTCAGATAAGTGGCTTTGTATCAGAGACTTCCTTATTTGTATATTGGCTTAAAGGCTTTCATTTTCTACACTATAAAATGGGGCATACCGGGGGCTCTTGCTCTCTCTTGGTTCCTGCTATCAGCATTGCAGGAGTCTTGCCCTCTATGAGAAAAGCAGGTTTTCTGCTTTTCCCCTGGCTTTTCTTGTGGCTTGTCTGTCTTGGAGAGACACCAATAAACAGAATGGCCCACCATCCTCCGACTCTGCCATTTCTTTACCATCTGCCCAAATCCAATGGCCACAATGGCGATCCCTGGCCATACAGACCCCAAACTACCCTAGTAATACACTGCTCCAAGCAAAATGCAACAAATATTTATTATTACATGATTACAATGCGTCAATCATGATCTAGGTGCTGGACAGCAGCGAATAAGGAAAAAAATCCCTATCTTTGCCTGTGTTAGTAAGGGGAAAGAGAAATAAATCAAAAAACACATAAACAATAAAATTCAGGGAGTGTTGAAATAATAGGAAGAAAAAAAAGTAACCTGAGGAGGAGAAGGAGATGGGTAGGTTTGGGTGGGCCCTAGAAGATAAGGCCACTCAAGGTCTTCCGCAAAGAAAAGGAAGAAGCCAGATACTGGTGCGTGAAGCAGGTCCGCAGCCTGGGGCAGGAGTGAGCCTGGAACAACATGAAGGCAGGAGGGGTGCAGGGTGAGGAACAGGGAAAGTGGGGCTGGGTGTGATGTGAGCTAAGTTCCTAGACCACCTTCCAACAAGACTGCACCCCTAAGGCCCTGCCCTATGGTATTGTAAGGACACTATTGTTTCTAGGTCCACCTTCAGACTTCAGGACTAGAAGATGGAGGGTGAGCTTTGTCACACGTTTGAGAAAAAGAGATGGTCAGTTCCAGAACCCTTAACAGTCCTTTCATCTCTAGGTCAAGGTTCAGTCCCCCCGTGACACCTGATAATCTTCTGAGTCAGTTGGAAAGTACAGTCCTGAATGGCTCTCTCCCAGCTCCCTGCCTGCAAGCCTCCACAGGCTGGGAATAGACAGCTTGTTCCAGACACACAACCACGGCTCTGGGACGTTGCAGGCAGTAGTCAGCAGTTCAGGACATATATTCCAACAAGTTCTGAAGCTTGCTTGTGAAGAGATTGACACAGATTCTGCAGACAACTCAGTACCAGGCCAAGGACCTCACACTAACCTTATAATTTGGGGGCCAAGGAAAAAATGAACAGATTCTTCATCCAAAACGTTACATTCTTGCCTGGTACATCATGCTTTAAGTCTCTGAATCGGCAATACAATACCTGGGAACTTACTAGAAATGCATGTTCACAGGCCTAGCCCCATACTTACAGCATTAGAAATCTGGCAGTGGGCCCAGAAATCTGTTTTAACAAGGTGTTCTGTGCATGTTGCATTTGAAAGCTACCTTCCTAGGCTAATTCAGCAAGATAGTGTATCTTTGAGTTTATGCTTAGCACTCAACTTGTTGCAAATTATTTCAATCAACAGGAAACCAAGGATCCTTGCAAGGAGCCTTCAGCAGGATGGCATGCATTCAAAATAAACATGCTAATTTGTGTGAATTCCTGACAAAGTAACTTTTTTCCAGAGAACACACCACTCAGGACACAAGCTGCTGATTTACTGATTTGTTAAAATAACCAATTGTTCCAACTAAGAGAGAAATAAAAGAAGAAAGATAGTTATTCATTAGGAAACTCATTTGGTCTTC
Organism: Rhynchonycteris naso; assembly: GCA_037038555.1. Classification (NCBI taxonomy): domain Eukaryota; kingdom Metazoa; phylum Chordata; class Mammalia; order Chiroptera; family Emballonuridae; genus Rhynchonycteris; species Rhynchonycteris naso. Next base: position 138,981,518 of record CM073002.1, read on the forward strand.
TGAGGGAAGAACTGAGAATCAGTGAGTTGTTAGATCTAATACTAGTTTCTCTTCCTGGATTCACGCCAGCACCCTGGGGCTTCATCCTGAAAAGTGGGCGTTCCCCATTGGTGGTGAGGTACAGAGGGTCTTCAAGGAGGACTCACTGAAAACTCTCCAAAAATCCTTGCTTAATGGATGACTCCAGTTTTTATACTTTAGAGCAGTGGTTCTTAACCTTTTTTGAGGTACCGAACCCACCAGTTTCATATGTGCATTCACCAAACCCTTCTTTAGTGATAAATAAAATATGATTTTTTTTTTTTACAAATTCAAGAGATAGGTATATGTTTTTTTACTGGTGCACAAAATGAGCCGTGCATGAACATCACCTTGCTCAAAGAACAAAACCAACAAAGTGCATGAACTCACAACAAATTACGGTCTTACTTTATTCTGGCCTCCGCGGCAGAGGCTTCTCTGAACCCCTGAGACTGACTCATCAAACCCCTAGGGTTCGATAGAATCCAGATTAAGAACCATAGCTTTAGAGAAAACAGTTAATCTTCTAGTGTTAAAATAGATGTTATGTGGGCATGTGTTCAAGAACTCTGAGTATTAAAAAAAATATAGAAAATGCTTTAATTATAAGGTAAATAAGCATAAGAAAATCTTCAATCAGGAGGGTGAATCTCAAATTTAATTGTGCATAAGAATCACTTGTGATGCCTGATAAAAATGCAGATACCTGGGCCCCTTTACCAAACATCTGGATTCACATGAGTTGGGATCCAGCATTCTGTATTGAAATTACCAACATGGTCACTTCTCCAACTTCCAAGAAAATAATGTACTGAAATTACTTAACACATTATATTCTTCCAGATAATCTGCTGAATCTGCTGGCTCTATCTACACACACACACACACACACACACACACACACTTTTTAAAAAAAATAGTGGAAACAGAGTATATATATTTATTACATTATGTATCTTTTACATAAAAACATAGTCAACATCTTACTACCCCTCCCTGGTTCTTTTAGATAAAAAATGACAGAATGTCTAAACAATAACTCTCTATTAGTAAAAGTTGTAGTTTTTTTCAATCAAGAAATTAAACTTGTATTTATGTGGCCAGTACCTAAATACAAATAGCTGTGCCATTTGTATAAGTATGCTAAAAATCTCTTTATCGTTTTTATTACAATGATTAAACACCGATAAAGTTTATTAGTAATTTTTATTAGTTCATTAGTTCGAGTTAATGAATGTGTACACCTTAGTTGAAGTTCTATAGACATATATACAGTATATTAATACAAGTATTTACTTTAATAAAATTTATTTAAAGCAAGGTTTTCTAACTGAATTCAAAAGGGTCCAAAAAGCTCCAGTGAAACAAAATTGAGACACACAAAAAATTCTTTCACATGCCTGGAGAGTCTATAAAGTTTAATTCTATTCAACCAGGAGGTGGTCAAAACATAAATGCGTTTCACATAACACACCCCACCATAACTTGAAAATTAAATTCTTGCATGTTTTAGAAATGAGGCAGAAAGAATGTAAGTTTATGTGACTAGCCCACATTCACATTTCCCTGCAAGATCTGCTATCACAGAGCTTGCAATAGCCTCAACGTTTGGTAGTCATGCAAACTTAAACCCTTTAAATATTGTATGCTTCCGTTTCTTCATCTGGAAAATAAGGATGCTAATAAATGGTATCTGCATTGCGGATTTCCCAAGAGTTTTCTGAGGGCCAAGAGGGATAATCCATGCAAAGTTCTAAAGTCCTACTCCAATGTTCTCCAGAGCCTAGCTAGTAGCTAGCTCTCTGAGAAGGTACTCACCGCTTCTTAGCCCACTGTCCTCTGACCACACCCCTCAATCTCTTGAACACAGGAGATTAGACCGGATACAAAAGTATGTGTGTTAAACCAAAGAACAGGAAGTAATTTAACTTTTTAATATGTATATAGTTTGAGAACTGCTTTACAATTGACTCAGACCCCAGGACTCCTAATTAGGATAATAGAAAGTCAAAGTGATGCACTGTGGGGAGTTCTTCCCAGGAAGAGTGCTTTGAAAGCAATGAGCACGGTTCCATGCTGGGCTTGTCAGTCCCACTACCTAAAACAAAGACCCCGCCACGACTAGAAACAAAGAGTCCCAGACTCGACATCGGAGATTCCACTAAATTCTTAAGGTAACTAAAATTTTAAGATGCCCTGACCTACCACCACAGTTTCTAAGCCAAATTATTCTTGACGTTAAAAATTGCTCAGTAGTTTTTGTAAGACCGGGAACCCTAAGTACAATATGACTGAACTGTAGGTCAGTGATTTGTACATTCACAAGGACAGAAGAAGGCCCTCAAAGCTGTTCTCTGTCACTTCAACAAAAGCATCTCTCTACCTAAATGACCACCTGAATACGGACGTCAGTTTCCTCCTGGTGCCCAAGGTTAGGGAAATGAAAGATTGGCAAGCCCTTTCCAAAACGTGTTTTATTTCCAACACACTCCTTTCTCCTCGCATAAGTAATACCACCGAGTATAGATGATCAGAAATTTTTAAAACATCCTCAAAATTGTAATTATCATCTTACTTCCTTCTCTTTTTCCTATAAACAACAAACCAAACAGACAGACATGTGGCCTGTCCAACCTGCCCTCTGCACATATTCACAAAGCTCTGGGCACAACCTTCTTTTGTTCATTCAACAAATGACCATCATAAGCATTCTCAGCATCACCCACAAATGTGCAGAGTGGTATCCTACAATTTACATAAGAATTCTGTAACCATTCTCCCGGATAGTCAAATATTGCCTGCTTTTTCTAACCTCTGGGTTGGAAAAGGAGCTTTGCCTTGGGAATTCTTTCTCAGAAGTTCCTCCTGCTGTGGGAAAAGCCGCAGCATGGTTCTCTCAATGGACAACTACTGTTTGGTACGTTTCTTAAGATTTGATGCACCCCCCCAAAAAAATAAAAACAACAACACAGAAACCTTCAAATTTATTGTACTAAGCATTCTCACCTGGAACGTATGGGTCGGAGGTTGACCACATAAAATATTGATTAAAAAAAACACGATTCTTTGATCATACTGTCCCATGATCTGATCTTTCTTGGCTTAAAAAACACTTCTTAGTTGGAGTCCCGAAGAGAATACCATTATATGTAATTTTCCTACTCTAACCGATGAAATGGAATGTAATAAGTACTCGTTTTGAAAACATGTGAGTTATTGGTCACCTGATTACCATTAGAGAATACTAATTAGGTCTTGGCTTGCAAGAGGGCAACGAATCCATTAGGGAGGATGAGAGTCAGCAAGGCTCGGCTAATTTATAACACCAACCACAACGCCAACCAAATTCAGTCGTGTTCCAGAACCAGAACTCATTAAAAGTGCCACTGGGAGAAAAGGGAGCAAAGATTGTTTTGCTTACAAACTTGAAGCCTTGTGAGAACAAAGGATCAGGATACTCATAGCTTAGGGGAAACCAGGGCTGCCCATAAAGATTTCAAAGGAGTCAACTTCAAGGACGAGGAAGGATTCTTGAGGGTGGTAAGGAGAGGATTAACTAGAAGTTATAAAGTGAAATTACTGCGAAAGCAATTTGAGCCACACATAAGGAAGCAATTTCCAGCCATAATTTTAATTAGGAGTACAGAATGATCCTCTGTGTAATGACGGCCCTTCGGCATTACCATTATTCAGAATTACCATGCAGCCATATGCATAAACATGGAGTGAAAGTGAGACAGACAAGGAAGGAAGGTCAACCATCACCAATTCTTTTGATCCTCCAGCTGCAGGTGAAAATTTCCAAATAAAATACCCGTATATAGTTAGCTCTCAATTTCTATTCAATTTACAAACAACTGATGAACCCAGAGAGCCACTACTTTCTCTCACCTTCGCCCCCAGCCCATCTCTGACCCTGTCAGATTTTCCCCAAATATAGGGCTTCCTATTGCTGCTGCAAAGGAATCTCTATGGATCTACATGGAACTCCTGAGTCAGAGGAAAACTAGAAGCCATAAAGAGCAGACGCTGCTTTAACCACAGAGGCTAACTCCTAAGCAAGTAAGGCTGGGTCTCCCTTTTCCAAAAAATATCCTCCTTCCTCCAAACTTCTCTATCTGTTTACTCATGTGTACTTTACCATCTTATTCATTAAAATAAGTGGTTCGTTTGGCTTAACAAACACTCTTCTAAAAATACAAACAATTTTATAAGCAGAACAGACGCTGTCAGTTAGTTATTCACACCATGAATCAGATTTGCTCCCCTACCACCACTATACCGGCTGCGTGGAAGCCAGGAAAGTTTTCATTGAAAATGGGTAGAAGGGGAGGGAAGGTAAACTTCAGTTTAGAAAATGAAGTGCTGCCTGACCTGTGGTGGCGCAGGGGATAAAGCGTCGACCTGGGAACACTGAGGTCGCCAGTTCAAAACCCTGCACTGGTCTGGTCAAGGCACATATGGGAGTTGAGCTTCCAGCTCCTCCCCCCTTTCTCTCTCTCTCTCTCTCACTCTGTGTCTCCTCTCTAAAAAAATAAATAAATAAATAAATAAATAAAAAAGAAAAGATCATTTATAAAAAAAAAGAAAAAGAAAATGAAGTGCTATAGGGATTAAACAAGGAGGGGACCACAATAGGTAATAACATGAAAGAAGCATAAAAACCCCTGTTGCCTAGATACAGAGATACAGATGAAAAGAGATGATGACACAGACAATGTACAAATTGTGTTTACTTTTTCATACCTGCCAGGAGGACCAGAAAAGGAAACAGAAATTTTCTTTTCCCTCTTTATCTAGCAGCAATGCTACCAGGACTCAGAATCCAACCTCATATTAATATTAGAGCTTGGCTGCAACTTGAGATGAATAGACTTTTGTGCACTGGCCTTGGGACCTATTTGCTGTTACCACCCCTTGTTGCAGCCTACCAGGACCCCACCTCCCCAGTCAACCTCATTTACAATGTTCCAGCCACATGAGGCTTCTCCTGTTCCTTACACAGGCCAACTTGTTTCTACCTCAGGGCCTTTGCACTTGTTGCTCCCACTGCCAAGAACAACCTTCTTCTGAAGAGTCCTTCACATCATTCTGGTCTCTGAATAAATTTCACCTCTTCTGATGAACCTTGTCCAGCCCTAATCAATGCTGTCCCACCTGCTACCTGCAAAATTCACATACAACTGTCCGTTTTGTACTACTCCCACTGCCCATTTGATTTCCTTAACACGGAAGCCTAGCACAAATGCTATTGTGTTCATTTATTTGTATATTGCCTGTCTTTACATGAAAACCCAAGTTAAACCAGGTGGGTGTTTAATCTCTTGCTCACTGTCCTCTGCGCTGTGCACTGAATAGTAACCTGGCATGGAGTAAGCACTCAATATTGGTTGTTCAAAAATAAACTTTTAAAAACATGGGACATTAACTTTTTTTTTTTAATTTGGAGACTTCTCCATCATAAAAAACATCAAACACATATCTAACAAAACTCTCTAAGTAAACATATATGGTTTTAAATTTTAAAGCTGGGTCTCTGCTATTGTTTTAAATTTACCAGGATTTCTTTTTCACGAAAGAAATACAAGAAGAACCTGGTTCCTCGGGACCACCAATAAGAGCCCGGTCTAAAATTCTTTTTTTAAATACTCACATGAGGTCATTTTAGTTTAAAAACAGGGACCTAAAGTGATGATATAAGCTGCATGGTTAGGGGACTTCCGAGGATATGAGAACAGAGGACTGAAAAGTGTGTGTGTGTGTGTGTGTGTGTGTGTGTGTGTAGGTTTGTCATTCCAAGAGTACACTCTTCAATTCTTTTTATACTATCACTTATCATCTTCTACTTTTGTGTTGTTGTTATTTATATGCACAGCACCTCCTGGATTGTAAGTACCTTGAGGAATGGGGCTCCTATCTCATTTCTCCTACCTCCCTAACTGTGCTTTCTACATTATGGGCACTCAATAAACCATGCACGGATGCATGAGTGATCCTTCCCCTGTTCCTCAGAAGGAAGCAATCTAGGAGCTATCCTGTTTGCAAGTAGCAATTTTTATTCAGTGAAGACTGGGTAAGTCCAGGGAACTAATGTTTTCCTTATAAACGAACATCATCATTTACTGTCGAGAGGTGCAGACTATCTGAAATACGAACATACACGTGTTGCATTGCACGCGCACACGCACAGACACCAGTCTGAGTGAAAATTAAACATGGAAATTTAAACCTGGAAAGTCCTAGTCCCAATGTTTGTGTTCCCCCAAACTAAAGAGCCCTTTCTCCTCAACAGGCAACATATCCCCCAACAGAACTGTGTTGCTACTACAAACATTAACAAAAAGGCAGATAGGAGACAGATCTTTTGCCATGTGGCACAAAGTATACTGCTTAAGATGGAGGGGTTGCAATGTTACAAGTTTTACAAATGTTCTTTTGTTGGTTAATTGCTTATAAGAGCAAACGGTACCCAGCCACATGCTTGTAGTCATATGTTCTTGGGCTATTTTAATAAGAACTGGCCTGGATTTATAGCAAAATAACTTCACTCAGGACTTTCTGCCAAAATCTTATCTGATAAACACCCCCACACGTGGACATCTGGGGTTGGCGTTTCAAGGAACTGCTCTGAAAGAATGTGGAGGAGATGTTTTCAAGGGCAAGAGAGAGCTTCAAAAGAAGCAGTTATTTTTTAAGTCTGATCAATAGCGAAGAGCATTAACTGTAAAATGCCTCTTAAAAACTCATTTCAGAGTGACATTTACAGCAACCCCAGAACAAAATACTTATAAACAAGCTGGTGGCATGCTTGGCTACGTAGGGGGTACTAACATAAAATTCTGCATGTTTATCGACATCTCTAAGGTAGGAGGAGGTTATCTACGGGTTCATCTCCAGTCCTCTTCCCGTATCCACGTCTTGTGCTATTGTGCTGGCCCTCTTATTTTAAGCAACACCACGTGATGAAGTTTCTGCAAGCTGCTGAGATTGGCAACTGGACAAATACCTTTTTCCCCTCCTCCTTGTTCCACCTCAGGAAAAATATTCATTTTCCCAAAATGTATGGATAGCATTGCGAATCTGCAACGCTGCTACGGGAGACAAACAAACATAACAACACTCATCGTCTGCGCAGGGACTAAGTATTGCGAGTTCACCACGTGCCAGGTACCGCGCTGGCCACTTTGCATGTTTTACTTCACGTAACCCTTACAACTCCATGAAGAAGATATACTCTCCTCATTTCACAGATGAAGAAACTGGGACACAGGGAATGTAAGAGACTTACATTTGAGAGAGGACAGCTAAAAATAAGTGGTAGGTCTGAAATTCAAACCCAGTTTTCCTAACCCCAAACCCAAGTCTTTGCTCACCGCACTAAACTTCTTCTTCCTCCTGGGATTTATTTACTTACTTACTTACTTACTTACTTATTTATTGTATTTTTCTGAAGTAAGAAGCAGGGAGACAGAGAGACAGATTCCCACATGCGCCCTACCGGAATCCACCTAGCATGCCCACCAGGTGGCGATGCTCTGCCCATCTGGGGTGTTGCTCCATTTCAACTGGAGCCATTCTAGTGCCTGAGACAGAGGCCATGGAGCTGTCCTCAGTGCCCGGGCCAACTTTGCTCCAATGGAGCCTTGTGGAGGGGAAGAGAGAGACAGAGAGAAAGGAGAGGGCGGGAGAAGAAGCAGATGGGCACTTCTCCTGTGTGCCCTGGCTGGGAATCGAACACAGGGCTTCCACATGCCAGGCTGACGCTCTACCACTGAGCTAACCAGCCAGGGCCCTCCTGATATTTCTTAAATGGGAAGTCCACCTCCCTGAGAAAGAAAACAGAAGGAATCATCTGAGTACATACAAGAATATGGCCTGTGCCCGGTTAGCAGGGATGAGTCTACAAACAGTAGTGTGTTTAAAATCGAGACAGAAGGAACACCTCCCCTCTGGTGGGTTGGGTGGGGTGCCTTGAGCAGGGAGTTGAATACGTGGCAGGCCTGCGCAGTGCAAACTGACTGGCATGTGGTCGGCACCTGCCATATATATGGGCCCCTTCAGTCCACGCAGGTATCTCAGAGGGGGCAGAGTCCTTGTCTCCATGGGTTTGCAGCCTAGTTAGGGAGGGAGAGACCAATACAAGTAGCAATCAAAATACTGCACGATAAGACGCAATATTGACATGAATGCCAATTGTTCAGGGTATGTCACTGAGGAGGACAGAGGGCTGCCCAGAAGGCTTGCCACAGGTGCTGGATCTTGAGATAGGCCACATGGGAGCTGCGACAGTAAGCTGAGGAGACAAGCCGAAGGGTCAGAGGGGGAAAGGGCCATCCACGCTGGAGGTCTGCAGGGGACGAGGCTGGAGGCCAGGAAATAAAAACAGCTAACACCACACACTTCCTCTACGCTGGGCTCTGTGCAAAAGCACCTGATGGCCAACAACTCGACGAGCGAGGCATCCCACTGCCACCTTACAGGGTGGCGCAGCTGAGGCACAGAGGTCAGTGACTGGCCCGGAACTGCTCAGCAGAGTGACAGAGACTCAGGACATCCCATGCCAAAGCCCACAGTGGACGACTGTGCTGTGTGGCCTCTCTGACTTAGCAAGCTCCTGCAGGCAAGAGGGGGGTCCCACAGGGAAGTGATGGACAGCAAACCTCTCTTTCAGCTCCGTGCAGAGTAAGAGAAGGGGTGGCCTGGAGATGTGAGGCCAACCACCCACAGAGACAGAGCCCTCGGCAGCCAGCCCCACCTGGGTGATGGCTCCTCTGTCCCGCCGGGGGCCCTTCGCAAGCCTCTGGCAGGCACTCCAACCAAGAGCGGGATGCCTGCTTGGGACAAGGAATCTGTAGCAAACCAGAAACCTTTCCTCACTCCTCCTCTGAGCCCCTCAACAGCATCTGCCACAAGCACCAGAAGCTCTTCCTTGCAAGGCCCTTCCTCCCCAGAAAGGTTGGTGAGCTCTCGAGTGAATTATACGTAATTCGCCTGTGTATCCCAAGACGGAGATGACAAACCTTTCTAAACGGTGCCTCCCCTCTCCACAGAGGCTGTTTCTCTGCAGTCACATGAGTGGCTTCAGCAGGGGAGCCAGAAAATTCAGGACGGCCACTGAGGATCCTTTTAGACCATGTGGCAAATGGGAGTGACTTGGCGACAAGCAAGAGAATATCACGTCTCTAACTTGGGAATGAAGAGCGACTGAGAACGGGCGCATGGGGGTGCCATTCCCAGTGTTAGCCAGCATTTATTGGTATTTAGAACGTAGTGGGCCCTCTTCTATGAAACATAGATGTATCGATTCATTTCACTGTCTTGACAACCATACAGGGGAGATAGCACCATCCTCAAAAAAACCCCTCTCAGGAGAGACCCATATTGCAGAACCATACCTACTATGTGCTACAAATCAAGCAGGTGTAACCTCACTGTAGGGCTTAACTGCTTATGACAGGGGGTGAAATACTGACAGAATAGCATACGTTTTCAAAATCCCAGTGTTCACGGTAGTCATAATGGAAATAAGGGCCAGAAGGTACTCTCATTTCTGCAACTCTACAAAACAGACCCAGCCAAGTCAAAGCACAGAGAACAAGTTAATAATGGCCTAAATATAAAGGCATCGCTTCAAACCCAACCTACTATTAATTAATTTATGTATTGCCACTAGGGAGGAGGCAGTCAGTATTAAGTTAAATTACGGAGAAGCTTCAGCATTGCTGTGTCTATCTCAACAGTAATTACTAAGTTGCTATGCTTTCCCTCCCTAATAAAAAGCCTTTTCTTCTCATGCTCAGATTGCGTTGCTGCTCATCTGTCGCCAGCATCTTTTGACAGGCATGACAAGCTTTTCAGAGCAGACGAAAGGCATTTTTCAAAGAGAACAAGGAAATCTGATTTGTAAATCCTAGCGTGCTTCTGATCCAAACTTGGGTTTCCGAAGAATATTTGCATCCAACTTTCACCCAAAAGGGTCCCGGGTCTCATTACTATGCTGAGTATATCACCTGCCAAGACTGACAGGCTCGAAGGGAACTGTGGACGTGGAGAACGGGGTAAAGAGCTCTGAATCAGGAGTCCCAACCTGGGTCCCCTCCTCGACTTGCCCCTTAGGAGATGGTTACTGCGCCCTCAGTACCCGTCTATACAGAACAGAGGCACCCACATGCCTCCCTCCCAGAGCCGGCGGCAGAGCTGGCCGGAATGTTGAACAAGATAACAGACATGAAACCTGTGTGGGAATGGCGAAGCTCCCAAGTGGAAACTGATTCACTAACTAGTCAAATATTTAACTATTATATATTTAATATTTAAATTGGCTAACTGATGAATCGGATGGCCGTAGACCTCAAGTGGCAGAGCTTAGTGTCTGCCCATGGCCAAGCTCAGAAGATGACCTCTTATCCTACTACTCTTGCTTCATGTCAGAGACAAGTTTCCCAAGTGCCAAGAGCAGTGGTTCTCAAACTTTTTAAAGTTGGGGCGCATTTAAAATCCTACAAATAATTGTAGGCGTACTAGATACAAATTTCTAAGAAATATGTTATAATAATTAAGTCAAATATTAAAGGAAAACTATAAAGTCCAAGCATGCTTTTATGGTAATTAAACAAAATAAATATGACAAAATTAAATTTATTCTGACATTAAAAAACATTCTTATGTTATATTTTTTGAGTTATGCTTTTTAGAATTTGTAAAAAAGAGGGGTTAAAAAAATTTTAAAATGACAAAAAGGTTATCTTTATACTGTATATATATAGATAGATACATTCTTAGTAAGATTTAGTAAATTCGGCAGGTCCCAGCGCAAATGTGTAAAGTTTTTTCATTCTTGTGTTTATAAGAAACATAAGCCTGATGTGTCCTAGTGATTTCTTCAATGTTTGGGCATATATTTGAAAGGCAAACTCTCATTTCCTCATCAATACATTGAAGAATTCCTCTCTTTTTACTCTTAATTGTGTTGAGTGCAGAAAATCCCCCACCATACATATCATCTTAACTTTACACCAAACAAAGGATAGAAGAAACTTGCCTCCAGTCTTTCCGGGGAACATGGGGGGGTAGTGTAAACAATCCAGCACCACAGCTTAACAGCCTTTTGCAACCTAATCAGGCAAGTGAGGTGGGGGGTTGGGCAGACTGTCAGCTTACAGACAATTCCCCATACCTCAATTCCCCCCAAAATCTACACTCCAAAAACCCTGTTGGTTTTTTGGTCGCCAACAGGCACATGTTTCTCTGGAATACCATAGGGCGCACCTGGAAATCTTCTAGGGCGCACACTTTTTGAACCACTGGCCTAAGTGACACCCGATCCTAGTTCCGATTCTACTACCCAACATGGCTTTGGTGTGCTCCCGCCAGTGGCACGAACCCAAAAGGCCATCGCCTGTCTCTGCAGTGGCCGAACCTGTATTTCAAGGAGAAGGAAGCGCTTAGCAAGGGCACCCCCTCCCCCCTGCACCAGCTAGAGCGCCAGGGAGTACTTAGTCCTTGCTTTTCCCGTTCTCCGCACTCAGTAACTCATGCATTCCGTGGATTTGCTGGGGGCCCTCTATGTCCCCGCCCTGGACACAGGCATGAAGCCACACATGCCCTCAGGGACTGACAGCAGCACAGGAGGCCTGGGCCAGTGGACAAACACGGGACATTCAGAGACTGTGTCGGGGACCGGGGAGACATAGGTCCCTGCTCCCTCAGGACAGGGAAGGAGGCAGAAAGGAAGACAGGGAGCGGTGGAGAAGCTCCTAGAAAGGTTCAGTGAAGTCACTGCAAGTCCCAGGTGTCCAGAAAGCAGTCAGAGAGCAAAGCAGCGGAGGTGCCAAAAGAGAGCAGCAATAACAATGACAAAAACACTCATTACAGTATTTTTACTGCAATCTAGGAAGCACGTGGCTGCCCACCCCGCACCACATACCCCGCTGCAATGCATATTTAGCAAGTCTGGGCTAAATCAGGGGAGAGACCACGTAGGCCCTTACAAGCATACAAGTGATTTTAATATCTGACCCCCAATAAATTCTGTTGGTGCTTCCAGTATTTTTCACACCATGGAACAACACAGTCGATGGTATTTATATAACACATCGAATTAAAGTAGAGGTGATTTGGCTGGACACTGGTTAAAAAAAAACAAGCAATTTTCCTCTTTTACATTACATTTCTATGATAAGAAAAATAAAATGCTGGCAAAGATATTAAGCAATGGATTTTTATAAATATTCTGAATATGATCTTTTGAAATCCCTGAATTCAAGAAGTTTTACAAAGGGAGCCATAATTTGTCCTGTTTGAACTTTTTGAACGGGTGTAGGAAATACTGAATGTTTCAGCACAGTCGGGAATTCACAGCCACGAGTCCGTGGGTAAAACCCACTCAGGGTGCGCAGCTTTAGGAAACTCTCAGGTAATGCTGTCCCAGCTTTTCATCCGGGGTTGAGCAAAAATTCACAGGCTCCAAAGATGCTGCCCCAGCCCATATCCGGTTCCAGCGAAATCCCCAGGCAAACGTTAAATAGGCGATACAGGCACAACCCAGGGACATGTGACTTCTAGAAAGCTGAAGTTAACAAACAGAATGAACAAGTGGTTCCTACATAGGAAGCCTGGCACCCAGAAGAGAGGGCTGCAGAAAGGATTTCTGAAAGGTTCAGCTTTCTGAGCTCTGGGGGCGGAGCCAAAGAACCTGCCCCACGTTCTTTAGGTACACACGGTGGCTTGCCAGAACATTCCTGTAAGTGCTGGGAAGAGGCCAACACGGCTCCAGCCAGGCCAGCTTCCTCAGTAAAAAGGCTGTATTTAGAGTAACATCAAGTGAATTCCAACAAGACTCAACTTTTATGTTATATTATCTACAGACCCAAGATCAAACTAAATGGGAACTAAAAGTCATCCCACTACCAGGCATAGACTGAACTAATAATAAGCTTTTAAAAGTCCTGATTTTGGGTATGTTTCCATATAAAGTACACTCAGCAGTTACTATTGACTTACCCCCAGAAAGATAACACAAGTCCCAATGTTGGGTGCTTGGCAGATACTTTAACTATTTATAGTTCTCTTATTAATCTATGGCTTTCAGATGTTTGACCACAGCCTGAACTAAGATATCACTTTTAATATTTCAGCTAGTATACCCGCATGTGGAAAACTGAAAAGAAGTTTCACGAACACTCTTTTCCAATGTCTTTCATTTTAAAAATAAGACAAAAATTATATTGTTCCAGACTTACACGTTGATATACAACCTATTACTGAGTTTACCGTCAGGAAAAAACACCAGTCCGAAAAGCACTTGGTTGGGTAAATTACAGCCTATCTGCAGAGTGAAATACAATGCAGCCTTTAAAAGAATGAAGCAGGTTTACCACTGATGTTGAAGGATGTCCAAGACAGGTCATCAAATGAAAGAAAATTAATTTTAAACTGAAGGAGATTCCAACATGTTTTCCCTCCACCTTGTTAACAGGACATGGAAAATCACACAAAAAAGAGAATGTCTCAAATGCGCGTGAGCATAAAAACTCCCCCCCCCCCAGGGGGGTGGGGGGTGGGAACCTGGCAAATGCCCTTGGAGTCGTCCCCGGAAACGTTGCAGGGAAAGATGCTAGACCACAACCCCCACTGCTGTCACAGCACCTACTTGCTGGAGCCCTGGCAGCCGGAGCCAGGTGCGCAGCAGCACGCTTCCCGGGACTCTCGGAGGGAGCTCCACACAAGAGGAAGCCCCCGCACCAATTCCCGGGGGAGAAGCAAGAGCTAACAGCAGTGGAGGAGGTGACTCCACATGGACATCCCCACTACTCACTGCCTTTCAACCGCGGCCCTCGTTCTCTCTGCCCGTCACCCCCCCCCCCCCCCGCGTCCCGCCTGTTTTATTTTGTTTGTTTGTTTTTTAGCTCTGAGCACAGAGCACGGGGCCAAGTACAGAAGAGAGTCCTGGTGTTGAAAAGAAGTTGCTCCCTGTATTTGTCCCTCAGAGCAAGGGGCTGTCTCAGCTGGCCATGTGGGGCCCTGCTAGCCCATACAGCCCTGTATGGGACTTCAAAAGAAATGCCTCTTCCTTGGGGTAGGAATGTAGCTCGGCCCGGATGCTGTGCGGCCAGCAGAGAGCAGGCTGGGTTTCAGCAGCCTTGGATTTCGGCACCCCACCCCCTCGCAGGTGCGCACACGTGAACTGCCTGCACCACCGTATCAGATACAACCCAGTTCACTGCAGTGGTGACCGGGGCCTCGCCCTTATCTGTGTTCAGGAATATAAATTACGGGCGCCATGCAGGAGCAGAAAAAGCACTATGCTGGGAGTCAGGAGAGCTTTCAATCCCGTTCCTGCCTCCACCCAGCGACGTCACTGAGGTGCAGTCCCTGGGCCAACCTGTTCTGCCGTCTGCTGAGACAGAACGAAGAGCTTTCCCTACCCGGGGTCTAACCTTCCATGGCTCCTCAGCTCCCACAACTTCGCATTTTCTTCTCCGTACCCGGCTCGACTTGAAAACCCTCCTGCTTGCAAAGTCACCAGGTTTGGCTCTGCGATGTCTCTGGCCTTCGTTGTGGAGGGTGTTCCCCGCATGGAAAGCCCCTCCTGACACTTGTGTATTTTGCTAACTTGTCCAGAGCCTTCAAGTTCCAGTTCAAGGCTCCCTGCTTCTCTGGTTGAGCCCTCCCAGATGTCCTCACCTCCTAATCCTAACCACTACACCTTGAATGCACCCCCCTCTTCCCCCAAAGCCTGTGTTTCACCAAATCGGGATTCTCAGCTGGTGCATCTGCCTCCCCATCACAGTAGAGCTCAGATCCTCTGGAGACAATGCTCCACTGGTGTTGGGCAGATAAAGTTATTTTTCCTCACCCTTATTGTTAAAGATGGCGCTGCAATATTAATGCCCCTCTTGCTTGGAAGGGGCGTGGCTACGCTAATATGTGTTGGGGGAGGGCTTTCCAGACAAAAGGTTTTAAAAGGAGGAGCTAGGAGGCCATTTTCTAGAGTGACCATGTTCTTGTAGGGAGGAGGAGCCCAGGCTGGAGCAGGGCAGGGAAGTCACATGGAGGAGGCAGCCAAAATGGTGAAATGGGGAAAGGAGAAGCCAGTTCATGGAGGAGAAGTAAATGGGGTACAGAGGTGAATAAGACTGGTGAGGTGGAAGCCCTTGATTCTAGAAAAACTCAGATGAATCAGTAGCTTTGTGAGTGCTGAATGAGTGGGTTTTAGAACCCAGTGTGTGTTTGTTCTCGCTTGCCGAGTGTGAGTCTAGGATAAAGGAAATGGAACACCAGTTTTAGGCTCTATTGACTCCTTACTGTCTGTTCAAATCAAATGTGAACCTGCGTTGGCCAGGCAGCTTTGATGGTGCCCGCGGTTAGTGGCCATAAAGCTGGTTATACGGGCCCCCAAACTTTACACAGGGGGCCAGTTCACTGTCCCTCAGACCGTTGGAGGACTGAACTATAAAAACAACTATGAACAAATCCCTATGCACACTGCACATATCTTATTTTAAAGTAAATAAACAAAAGGGGAACAAATACAATATTTAAAATAAAGAACAAGTAAATTTAAGTCAACAAACTGACCAGGATTTCAATGGGAACTATGGGTGTGGATGCATCCTGTGCTCTTCTCACTGACCACCAATGAAAGAGGTGGCCCTTCTGGAAGTGCGGTGGGGGCCGGATAAATGTCCTCAGGGGGCCGCATGTGGCCGGCGGGCCGTAGTTTGGGGACCCCTGGTCCTAGGTCAGTGGTTCTTAACCTGAGTTATATCGAACCCTAGGGGTTCGATGAGTCGGTCTCAGGGGTTCAGAGAAGCCTCTGCCGTGGAGGCCAGAATAAAGTAATACCGTAATTTCTTGTGAGTTCATTCACTTTGTTGGTTTTGTTCTTTGAGCAAGGTGATGATGCTCATGCACAGCTCATTTTGTGCACCAGTAAAAAACATATACCTATGTCTTGAATTTGGAAAAAAAAATATTTTATTTATCACTAAAGAAGGGTTTGGTGAATGCGCATATGAAACTGGTGGGTTCGGTACCTCAAAAAAGGTTAAGAACCACTGTCTTAGGTGTATACACGTGCAGTATTTAATGTAGTAACTGGTAAATGATAAGACCTTCTTCTACCCTTTGTGGAGTTATGGAAGTGTCCCCTGTATCGTAAGAAGAAGAAACATTACTGATACCTCTGCCCACTCTCCAGAACTGCAGACAGAGCCTTTAATTGAAGAGAAAGTGATTAAGAGAAATCTATGGTGTATTCTTATCAATGTAGCCAGAGCAGTTCCTTGAAAATATAAGATGGGTCTTGCTTCATTATTTTATTATCTGTCTTTTCCACTAAAATGTAAGCTCCAGAAGGGCAGTCAGTTCCATTTGCTGCTGAATCCTCAGCATCTAAAGCTGAGGTCTGGAACCTAGGAGAGCTCTGTTAAAAAAACAAAAGAAAAAAAAAGGTTGAATGAAGGAATGAAGTAACAAATGAACCCATGAAGATCAAAGTTGCTGGGTGGGGGAGTGAAAGAACGGGAATAATTTGAACCAGATTCTGTACTGCTAAGCATGTTTACAAATTACTCTATAATCACTAATTAGCTTTTCTAAACCACATCCCCTTGGGGACGGGCAGGCCTAGCCTCCCAATTTTAAGATAAGGGAATTCAAACCCAAGGTCACACAGCAAATCAACTTCCCGCGCAGTGCTTAGTCCCTAGCCGGTAATAAGAATGAGATTAAAGATACTGGTGATTTGTAAAAGGTTGAAATATTAGAGGAAATAAAAGAGTTTAGGGCACGAGACCAAGAAAGCTTTGCACAGACCCACAGCACACAGCATCAAAAGGAAAGCAGACTGTTCAGTCTGGAATCCTAAATTCTCAGGGTGTGTACACTGCATTATTCAGTCATCAATTTCCACAGCCTGGAGAGGCAGAGACAATGGGAGCTGCAGTTCCGCTCCTGGCGTCTCAGCCCCCGCCTGCCAATCATCGGTGACACCACTGTCACGGGAGGGCCCGGCCTCCCGCTGCCCCAGTGCCTGCACAGGCTCACTACAGAGAGAATGCAGAGGGTGGAGAGGGGAATAAAACACCAACTTAAAAAAAGAAAGTTAAATCAAATAAACAACAGGCTGACATCAAAATGAAAATAAATGTATGTATAGTCATAGTTTAGTCATGCCCGTGCATATTACAAAGGAGACTCTAAATGATACCCTCCAAAGTAAAGGAACAAAAGGACAGATGATATAAATTGTCCTAATCTTTCCATTTCAGGCTTTTAAAATCGAAATTAAACTTGCTGGAAAATACCGCATTTGGTTCTCCGGCATCATGACTAATGTTCCAAGACGGGAGAGTGCCACGTGCACTTTCACTCAACTGAGAAATTAATTTGGGTTGATCTTTTTTCAATTTACTTCTTAGTTAGTTGGGGAAATGAGATCAATCTCCTTTCTTCTGTTTTAAAAGTTATTTTCAGCCCTGGCTGGGCCGCTTAATGGCTAGAACACCATCCCAGCTTGTCAAGGTCATGGGTTTGATCACCGGTCAAGACATATATGAGAAGCAACCAATGAGTGCACAAATAAATGGAACAGTTAAGTGGACCAAGAGAGTTAATGCTTCTCTCTCCCATCCTCTCTCTCTCTCTCTCTCAAATCAATGGGAAAAAAAATTTTTTTAATTACTTTCCACTAAAACATAAAAACACTTGATACTGGGAGAAGGAAAGAGGTCGTAGTGAGCTTGAGCTGCTGAATGGAGAAGGGAGACACCAAGAACATGGGGAAGCGCCTGACCAGGTGGTAGCGCAGTGAATAGAGCGTCGGACTGGGATGCAGAAGACCCAGGTTCGAGACCCCGAGCTCGCCAGCTTGAGCGCGGGCCCATGTGGCTTGAGCAACAAAGCTCATCAGCTTGGACCCAAGGTCGCTGGCTCCAGCAAGGGGTGGCTCTGTCTGCTGAAGGCCCACGGTCAAGGCACATGTGAGAAAGCAGTCAATGAACAACTAAGGTGTTGTGATGGCAATGAAAAACTAATGATTGATGCTTCTCATCTCTCTTCATTCCTGTCTGTCTGTCCCTATCTATCCCTCTCTCTGACTCTCTGTCCCTGTAAAAAATAAATAAATAAATAACATGGGGAAGCAAGAGGCCCATCCTCAGTAAGGCTCTATGCCCGAGCCAAGCTCCGCCCAGTGGAAGGACTGAGGAAAAGGTAACAAGTCCAGGGCACAGAAAGGTGTTGGAGACAAGGCTCCAGGACAGAATCTATGCTTTTCCAGGTTCCGAGAGGTCACGCCTCCCAACGCACTGGAAGCAAATATGAAACCACACTGAAGCGGAGACAAAGAGAATCCAAAGCTGGCGATAAATTATACCCCAACCCTGCGGCTTTCTCAGTCACTCAGACTGCACCCTATGTAACGTCTGATGAGGCATTTTTAAACATTTAGCACGGTGGCTCCTTGTTGACATCCAACCAACCATAACAGGACTTGTAAACAGTTTGGTAATGACGCATGAAAAGTGATTTGAAGCTCTCACCATGTTAACTTTTTAGCTTTATAAGATCAAGTTTATATTAAATTCATTTATTAAAGTGTGCAGTTTGATGAGCTTTGGCAAATACAGCTGCTCACAAAATTTAGGGGATCGGGGAACGTGCAGATACCCCAGTGCTTTCAGCCTCTCGTATGATGCATTTTCACCAATGAAATAAAAGTTGGTTTTGCATCTCATCTGCACGATCAAACAACTTTCTTTGACTTGTCGTTTGCTTTTCTGGTGTTCTTGTTTAATAAAAAAAAAATCAAATGCTTCTTTTTCTTATCACTTCATATCCATTGTGAAATATCCCCTAACTTTTGTGAGCAGTATATATACAGTTGTGTGACCATGACAGTAATAATAATAATAAAAAAAGAATGAGAATTATCACTCCCCAAAAGTTCCCTCGTGCCTCTGTAGTCATACCCTTTTCTTCATTCCGGACCCCAGGCAACAAGATCTGTTGCTACAATCTTGCCTCTTCTAGAATTCCATATAAATAGAAGCATGCAGTGTGTAGCCTTGCGTCCGACTTTTCTCACTCAGCATGGCGGCTTTAAGGTTCATGCATGTTGCTGTGTGGCTCAGGGATCTGTTCCTTTTCCCGGCTGAGTAGTATTTCACTTTTCACTCCTACATTCTTCCTAGAAGCCCTCATACTAAGGTCTGTGCTAACATCCCTAATGCTCTTTCTTGATTTTCCTTGCTTTTGTCCTCCAAAGAAATGTCAACATGGCTTTGGTCACTTGGCCAGGTACAAAAATACCTCCTGTTGGAAGGGTCACCCTTGGAAAGCCAACCAAAATTTAAGCACAGAGTTCGAAATGACTGCACGTGCTGAGGAAAAGAAGATGGAAAATAAACCAACACCCCAACAAAGTTTCTTGACTATAAATAAACACTAAGTTAGACAAAGCCACTTCCTCACTGATTGATTGATTGATTGATCAGTATTTCTATGTTTCAGGGAACAGTGACACACCTGACCACTGTGAGGGGTACATGAGATACCCGTGTGGCCCCTGAAGATTCAGGGTCTTCAGGAGTTTCACATGAT
Source organism: Rhynchonycteris naso (assembly GCA_037038555.1). NCBI lineage: Eukaryota > Metazoa > Chordata > Mammalia > Chiroptera > Emballonuridae > Rhynchonycteris > Rhynchonycteris naso. The sequence continues at coordinate 139,001,144 of CM073002.1, forward strand.
TGAATTTTTGGATAACTGAGATCTATCTTATTAAATGTCGTTAAGTACTAATTAAGTACTGAAAAGGTACGAATCCCATGCCTTAGTAAAGAGAGTCTACTGAACATAATTAAATGTTTACTCGCAGCAGAATCGTCGTTATAAGCAATCTGATGGTGCTAAGCTCTTAAACAGAGATGTCCTCAGGGCTTACCAAGTTTGGCAGACTTGGGTCTCCCTATTCAAAATGGCCCAAGATTTTTGTTATTTTTTATTTTTATTGAGTTTTAGATAGAGGAGAGAGAGAAGAAGTGGGAAGCATCAACTTGTAGTAGTTGCTTCCTATATGTGCCTTGACCGGGCATGCCCAGGGTTTTGAACTGGCAACCTCAGCAATCCAGGTCAACTCTTTATTCACTGCACTATCACAGGTCAGGGAAGATTACTGTTATTTTTAAGTGGAACTTCCTATAATGTTAACTGGCACCCTTGAGACTGTTGCTATATCCTTGCTGCTAACCTGCTACTATTTTCCCTTAAAAAAAAAAATCACAAAATATTTTCATGATACAGAGAAGCCTAGAAAATAAGTCACCCTCTGACTAAGAAACTGTTCACAACTGATGTATTTGTTTCAGAATAGTTTTTTCATATAGGTTTTTTTGGTTTTGTTCTTTTAGATTATGAAAGCATTTAGCCACCTTCCAAAGTATATGGAAAACAGAGAAAAGAAATCATTCATCACCCACCATCTTAACAACCAGTGTTCATATTTTGGTGAATTACCCTCTTTCCTTTCCCCCTCATGCAACCGAGTTTTCCCAAATATTTGTAAGCATACATATACTTTGGAATGTCACTTTTATGACATTTTGTCATACATGTTTTTAGGTTGCTACATAACCACCGTTTTTGTAGAGGCTGATAAGGAGAGCAAATCAATGTACCAATTATCAAACTAATCCCACATCCTCATTGCTCATTTAGGATACTTCCAACTCCTTGCTGCTGTACACAGACTTTAGAAAACATTCTCTGCATTTAGTCCAACTTCCTGACATCTAATATACTCAGAAAGCATAGGTTATTATCTGGCTTGAGAGTGAATCCTTGGTATCATCAGAATGAAGTTTAAGGAACTGTTCCATCCATCCATCCATTCATCCATCTATCCATCCATTCAAAACACACCAAATTCCTATTTGATGTTAGAGACCTTTTTAAATAAAATAAGTTAAAAAGAGTAAGACATGGTCATTGTCCTCCATCAGCTCACAAGCTGGCCGTGGAGGCCATCTCCCTGTACTTAAAACAATCAGAGAGCAACAGCGGTTTGCTACGCCGCACTGCGCAGCTCATGCAAGCAACTCAGAGTGTGCGGTAGGAGAACTCCCAACTATGCTGGCAGAGAGGGGCCAGCGGCGGGCTTAACAAGGCTGTCCCGTCCACTTCTCTACTGGCTGCGTCTACTACACTGCTCTGATACTAACAAGGAGATGGTATCCAACCCTTCCCCCAGTCCAAAGTCAAGCATAGCAACAGTGATGACTTCTCTCCTGCCATGAAGACTGTCTGTCACCGTCCTTTTCCATGAAGGAAACAAGACCTTTCTCGTGACTCCCGACAGCAATCCCAGAGGAGCGGGTTGGTGTCGCCTGTCAACAGCCTCCTCGCCCCAGGCAGCCCAAGCTCTCACATTTTAGGGATCTCAACCAGCCAATGGCCCTTATCTTGCTCTGTCAACAAATGCATAAAAAGCCTCTTTTTTTTTTCTTAAGGCCTATCAGACTGAAAACAGTGCTAAAGAGGTGTGTCACCAGTGTCCCACAGATGTCCACAGGGGAAAGAAAAGGGCAACAGCTCATCTGTTTTTTCCTCAGAAGGTCAAACGTGAACAGGTTCCCACCCACCCCCAGTCTCCCAGATACGTGGGGTCTTGTCCTGTGAGCCCCTGCCAGCCCTCCTGGGCACAGGGCTGCTGAATTCCTCAATGTAAGACACAGGGAGAATCAGCTAGCTCGGAAATATATAAAGCAGCAATAGGAAAGCCCAGTAATGAGTTCAAATAAATTCACACACAAGCAAGCCCATAATATTCTTCCATCTGAATCAGTGGGGAAGAAAAGAATTCACTTCCCTTTAAACCTGGGGATGTGTCTCAAACAAATTCAACAACTGAAACGTCTCATATGGCAATGAGCTAAATTATGACTAGATGACGCATGCGTTCTGAGCGGTCATTTCATTTTCTTTGCGGTGTCAACGTTCTTATTACACTCTCCCCCCCCCCCAGTAAAATAAACACACTGTTTGTGTCTTACACTGCTGACTAGAAAAGCACCTTCCTCAGCAGGAACCTCAGCTGGAATGCCGGAGAAAAGAGATACCTAGGTGGTCACAAGAGGCGATGCATGGACCAGTGTGCCCTTCTCTGTGCCCTTCACAGGAGCATGGTCAATGTGGCGCCTTCCCAGAAAGGTCATCAGAATAGGGCCAGGATGGCGAACCTATGTCAGTGCTGACACGCGTAGCCATTTTCGATGACACACGGCCGCATACCAGAGAAGTATGGGGCCGCATGCCGAGAAGGACGTTTCATCCTCGGCTCCTGCACAGCCAGGTGCAGTAGCCGGTGCAGTAGCCGAGGATAAAACATTTGCTGTAGTGTAGACACTGTGCCGGAGGTCTGGAGGCCAAAACAACAAAACTCCGGCACAGAGCATCTAGTTCTGGGACTTCCGGTTAGGCCGTGTTTTTCTCGAAGTGACACACCACCCGAGTTCCGATCTGTTTTTTTTTTTTTGGCGAGTTTTGACACACCAAGCTCAAAAGATTGCCCATCACTGGAATAGGGACTAGCTTCCTCAGGGAGCATAGACTCTCCAGGGGAGGTAGTCAGGGAATGAGTAAATGGAATGAGCGGAATGAGCATTAATTACACACAAAGGGAAGTGATCATTCTACCTGGTGGAGGGGCGGGTCCAGAAAGCTTAGAGGTCGATGCTTGTGGGGACCCAGCCGCTTGTGGAGACCCTGCCGCAAGTTCCAACCTGTCCAAGGGTGGGGATGAGCATCGGGAAGAGCTAGCAAAGATCTGCAAGAAACGGTTGGGGAACTGCCAAGAATTTGGCACAGCTGGCCTTCAAAAGAGTTGCTCACAGACTTGGGTTTCACAAAGCAGGACTTTAAAGATAAGTGATGTGCCAAAGAAGAGTCCAGGGGTAAGAAAACAACTATCTACTGTTTTCACTTTCATTTCATGAAATAAACGACAGTTTAGCACACGTGCGCACCTCAGAATAAAGGACGCAAAGGACACACTTGAAGAAATGCTCTCAGTGTGTCTGTATTTTGCTACAGACCAATGTGAATGGTATCTCGAGCTAGCACAGGTCTGCAATTCTGGGAAGGGTCTCTAAAGAGGTGAGGGGCTTTCTCAAGCTTCACAACAGTGAGAGGTTAGGAGGCACCCACGTGGGGTCTGAAGGGAGGCTGGTAGGTCTGCAAAGTCACATGTTCCTCCTGCCACAGGTTGTCTGCCCCTAGGCCCCCTGCAATGGCCTGACCAGGGAAAGAGACGGGCTCCTGAGGTCCAAAAGTCCAGTTATTTCAGCGTCTCTCAGCTGAATGTCAACTCATAAACGACTTTAAAATACAGTGCATGGATTCAATAGAAGAAGCTGTTGTACATTAAAAAAGAATTCATATTAGAAGTAGAAATGTTTAAGTTACAGGTTAACAAAAAAGCATGCTATTAATTGTATAGAATAATTTAATGAATCATGTAAACAAAGAGGGAATATATCTAAATGTTAATAGCAATTAGCCATGGGGGTGGTTAACAAATGTGCTTTATGTCTTTCTATGTCTTCTAAATTTTCTACAATTTATGTTCGTATTTTCCTATATCTTCTTCATTTTCTACATTACCTTTAAAACCAGAGGATAAAATACCTTTATTTTTAGAATTTTGAGGGTCACAACTCAATTTTTTGAACCCCCACATACTGAAATTGGTATAAACTGCCACAATTCAGTAAAGGTTCACAATAACGCTCTTGTAAAAAACAAAGAACTGTGGCTCATGGGGACATACACTTGCTAATTATTTTTCTTTCTGCTTTAGCATACCTGGCACGTTGTCATTTTACCTACAGATTTCCCAAAGCCAATCAGCAGGCTCTGGCCTTTATGTGGTTTCATTCTGACACGGTAAAGTGGGAGTTTCAATTTGACATGTTTCATCAAGTAGAGGTGAAATCCAGCCAGATCTGTTGATTAGGTAGATGATCTCTTATACTTAAAAAAAAAAAAAAAAAAAAAGGCTTTAGGTCAGCTCAGGATAGAGGGGTTTAAAAGGGAATGAATTAGGGTTGGCAGACTCGTGACAGGGTTCAAACCTCCTTTGTCTAGGATTTTTCCATACGGAGCATATCACTCCGACAATTTTACTACAATTCATCCAAATACTTAAAAGTTCTACATTTAGTATAAAGTCCTAAAGTATGAACTGAAAATTAAGGGCTTGACTTACTTCTCAGGAAACTCTGCATCTAATCCCTGATAGGAGGAAGCTGTCCCACTGACCCACTGCCACCCCATCCACCAGTGACCCCATGAGCACCTGCTTTTTCTCCCAAGCTCAACTACATTTCCTCTAGTCCCTATTAAATGCTTTACTTACCCTACGCAAGACCTTGTATTACTGGCTTCTTCTATCTCCACTGACTCAGGTGAAGAAGTGAAAAATATCAGAGGCCAAGTAGGGTAAAAATAAATCTTGATATAGTCTTTCTTTGTAAAAGTGAAAGATGAAAATAAAAAAAATCGTACTCTGGAAATATAATAATAATAAGAGCAAATGCAGTAAATTAAAAAAGAACAACAGATGAGGCAGTGATGACTGGAGAAAGAAAAGGGAGGAAGGTCGAACGTGTGCAGAGGGCAGACAGAGGGGACGGTGACATAGAGAGAGAGCACAGGGGACACGCAGAGAAACGTACAGAGACACAGAGATCCTTGTTCACACCAACTGGTTTTAAAATCTGTGCTGCATGTTCACAACAAGCACAGAGCGGTATTATGTAGTTTCTTAGTTTTTAAAATTTATAAATCATGTAAAAGGTTTAAGGAGCTGTTTGGCTAATCTCCAGCTTCCAGAGGCCAATTTCCAGTTTATGACAACTTTGCCTTTGAAGCAAAGATGGAGAAAAATGCTTCAGTGGAGAACAGCCGGAGACTGTCTCCAACTAAATTGTCTAGCCTCTGGGTGCCAGGCCGCGCCCACCCCTGCACCCCACCCCCGCCCACCCCCCACCCCACCCCCGCCCACCCCTGCACCCCACCCCCGCCCACCCCCTACCCCACCCCCACCCACCCCTGCACCCCACCTCACTCCCGCCCACCCCCTACCCCACCCCCGGGCCACCCCTGCACCCCCCTCACCCCCGCCCATCCCTGCACCCCACCTCACTCCCACCCACCCCCTACCCCACCCCCGCCCACCCCGCACCCCACCTCACCCCCGCCCACCCCTGCACCCCACCTCACTCCCGCCCACCCCCCACCCCACCCCCACAACATAAAAGAGGAGGAACACTACCTACTGAGCAAGGCTTAGCTCCCCTAGGACACTTCCCTCTACCATATACGCCACGCCCTCCAGGCACTGGTCCCTGGAAGCCAAGTGCAACCTGGTCTTCCCACGACCCCACACTGCTGCACGGTCATCCCTGTGGATTCTCCGGCTTCTGGTGTCACTCTTCCATCTAGACCCTGCTCAGAGGCTGCCCCGAAATCTGGCTCCCCGTCACCCGTTCTCCCACCCCTCACACTCAGCCCCAGGAGCAGTGTGGGCAGCCAGGGCCCCTGAGGGAGCGCCCGGTGAGCCTCTCCTGGAGCCCATTGCTCCCTCCGGCACAGGGCACAGTCTCAGCCAGGGAGCGGCTCCTAGAAAATAGTTGATCAAGTCCAATTAATTACAAGTGAAGGACCCGGCTCTTCTACAAACAAATTAGACTGACAGCATTATATTTACACTAAGAAAATGGTAACTATTTTTTTAATGTCTTTTCCTAAAGCTTACATTTAAATTATGATTTTTAAAAAATGACTTTTTTATTGAGGATATTTTCATTATTAATATCCAGATTACAGCAGCCCCCCCCCCCCACTACCCCACCATTACAATGAAAAGGCAAGGTCAAAAAAAAAGAGGGATGGGTTCATTCTAGACGCAGATACCAGGAAACTGCACCTGGGGCAAACCTGGTCCACCCAGTCTCCACTCTGACCCTCTGTCACCATCTGGACCACATTACACAGGTGTCCTTCCTCCTCCTTGGCGGTCTTCCTCGCATCTGGATCTGCCTTCTCTTCACCAGGCTAAGCACTGCTCGTCTCTCGTCTCCTCCTCATTCAAGGCTCCCAGAGACTCATTCCTTGAAGGCCTTCTCTGGAGACCTAGGTCACTAAACGTGACCACCAGAGTTGATGCGGTCCAGCGGTGACCATGGCGGGGCTACCCCTCACCGCGGCGGGATGCCACACCCCCGTTATGGGCCTCCGCAGGCCTGTAGAAGTGCGGGCTCACACTGAGTTTGTGCGGCACCAGACACGCACTACATATATACCCGCATGCCTTCGCCGCGCGTTCCCCTGGACCAATCACAAGAATCTGAAAGAAATCCTTCACTAGGAGGAAACCAGGGAGAACACAGGTCCTCTCCCGGGAGGAAGGGAGTGAATGGCAGCCCCTCAGACAGGCTTTCCCAGGTTTTGAGGACTGCGGTCTTGCTGGACTTCCCTTCCCTTCCTAAGTGGCCGGTATAAGGGACAAGCTGCAGAGCACAGATGGGCTTTTGCTCCAATTCCACAAACTGATCCCATAAGCAGAGGTGGCCAACAATAGAATGGACCAGAATCGACCCGAAAGGAGTTGCTGTACCCTTAATCATTACAATGCTCAAAGATGACAGTCAGACAGCCATCTGTCAGGATTCCTATAGAAGAAATGTTGCGTGGGGTGGCTGGCTGAGTTTGAGACCTCCGGTGACCTTTCTAGTACTGAAGATTCGATAATTAATACAGTCCCTTCAAAATCCCTGGCAAGCTTAACGACATTTCTGATGCCCTCAAGTGAGGTCAGGACTAACATTCACTCAACGATCAACCAACTAACCAGACCACATTTACTGAGTGTCTCCCGATACCTGCCACTGTCTACACAGGTGTGAAATAAACCCTACTCACACTCCCTATCCAGGGGTATCCTTTATCATGTTGCTTGTACCTTATTAATCCATCACTCAGCAACTTTAGAATCTTGATAATTAATATTAAACCACTAATATCCCATTCTTACCTATCATTGATTAATTATATATGAGACTTCATTCAAAATATCTGTAACATCAGCGACTACAAATATCAATTTCTTCCTAAGGTAAAGCCTACATACTGAAATAAAAAAATGGGTTTATTTTTTATTATTTTTATTTTTAGTGAGAGAGAGGGAGAGACAGACAGACAGGAAGGGAGAAAGATGAGAAGCATCAACTCGTAGTTGCGGCACTTTAGTTGTTCATTGATTGCTTCTCATACGTGCCTTGACCAAAGGGCTCCAGCCAAGCCAGTGACCCTTTTGCTCAAGCCAATGAGTTTGACTTTCAAGCCAGTGACATTGGCCTTCAAGACAGAAACCTTAGTTAAGCTAGTGACCTTAGTTAAGACAGTAACCATTGGGCTCAAGCCAGTGACCATGGGTCATGTCTATGAATCCACGCTCAAGTTGGCAACCTCAGGGTTTCGAACCTGGGTCCTCAGTGTCCCAGGTTGATGCTTTAGCCACTGTGCCACCATCTGATAAGGCTAACCCATGGGATTTCTATTACAGAAAAGAACGACCTTTGTTCCTCAAAGGAGATGATAGTCAAAACAGACAAAACCTATGAGAAAGAGAAGAGCCCGAACATAAAATGATAAAAAAAGCCTCAAAGCAGATACAGTCGTCTATTTCCAACTGCTATCTGATCTTGTTCCCTAAAACTAAAAATAACTGGCCTGTGGTTTACTAAATTTGGTTGCAAGTACCTTTCCTACCAAACCACTCTGCAATCACATCAATCACTAACAAAAATGACCGGGAGGGAGGCGGGCCAAGAGGCCGGAGTAAAACAGATTGTATATTTTCTGGAATGGATGATGAAACAGGTTTCACTTCTCGTTTCGACTACTTTAGCACCTTCTCATTTTACTCCATTTCAGGCCCATTAAAGGGACCGGGCAGTTGGGCAGACTATGAGGAGAACTCATTTTGAGAGAAGATTAAAACCCGCCCTAGTCATAAACTGTCTTCAGTTACTGTACACATCAGTCAAACTAAACCATTCACTCAGGGGGAGACTCACGCTGCCGGGCTCAGGGGTAATACATCTCTCTTCTGATGGAGACGCAAGTCTACTAATTACCAAAATGGGCTGCCCCAGCCACACGGTCTCCATTCTTCCCCTAGAAAGAGTGTTTTAGTTTTGAGGCAAGAGGAGGAATTCAGATGGGAAATGAGTAATTTGGGAACCTCTTTCTGCTCTCTGGCCTGCAGTAAGTAATCCTTTCTTCCCCTTTCAAAATCAATCAGTGAAGGTACTGAACACAGAAAGCAGGGGCTGGCCGTGCTTGGCCGAGCGGCAAGAACAGCCTCCAGCCCGATTCTGAAGGATCCTGCTCAGCAACGACCCGCGGAAAGGGGACCCAGAGATACCCCCACGTCCAGGTTGTGACAGCCCAGAAAGTGTGTGTGCAGGTGTGTGTGTGTGTGTGTAACCACAGAAGGACAAAGGCAAGCACCACATTTGGAGGCTGGGCTGCACAGCAGGAAAAGGTATGGTCCCTACAACCTGGGTTCCAACTCTCACCCGCCTCTTCCTGGGCGGACGACCTGATGCATACAAACCTTGCAGTGCTTTAGCCTTTTGACCTGTGAAGCGATCAGGAGGTACCTCTCTATTAAGGTGCCGTGAGGGTAGATAGGCTGGTACAGGGACTCTGTGAAGCACGGTGGGTCTTATAGGCAGGTCTACCCCGGACAGACACAGTATTCATTCAACCCAGCCGCCGCTCCCTCCAGCAGACTGGCGTTTTGAGGCTGCCAAGAACTAGACAACAATATACTTAAATACCAGGTCACCCGAATCATCCCGCTGGAGCCACTGCGCCTCAAGCAAGCCCTTGCTCACAAAAGGACCTTTTGGCCCTGTCCACTTTGCACGGGCATCCAGCGTCTGTTTTCCTCAGCATCGAGAGTCCCTCGGCCAAGGTTGTCGAGGCCCCTTCTCACACAGAGGAATCAGTCAAGGACTGAAACCGGTCTGTGTGGTGGAGCTGGTGGAGCTGGTGGAGATGGTGGTCGCCCGGCCCATTTCACAGGGAGCCACTTCGTGGCTTTGATCGCGTCTGCTGCTGTCTGCTATAAGAAACCAGGAGCCAAAACATGATTTTTCTATTTTGACTTGTGTACATTTTCTGAGCACAAGAGAGTATTGATAAGGAATCTAGGTAAGAGGAGAAAATGTTTGTTGACTCCTCTCAAAGCACAAAATGTTCATTCAGTGAAGGGGGCAGTTGGCTCATGATAATCATGGGTGAGACTGCATCTTCTACATCAGAGTGCATCAGAATGACCCGGGAGCTTGTCAAAACCCAAACTGCTGGGTCCCAGCCCTACACTTTCTGATTCAGTAAGCCTGAGGCAAAAGGCCCTGGTGCTTGGAATTTGCATTTCTAATACAGTCCTGGTAGATGCCAATGTTGCTGGTCTGGGGACTACCCTTAGACAAACACTGCTCTATGAACAGGAGTACCTCCTTAGTGGTAAAAAAGTGAAGGTCAGCCCTGGCCAGTTGGCTCAGCAGTAGAGTGTTGGCCTGGCGTGTGGAAGTCCCGGGTTCAATTCCCGGCCAGGGCACACAGGAAAAGTGCCCGTCTGTTTCTCCCCTCTTACCCCCTCTTCTTTCTCTCTGTCTCTCTCTTCCCCTCCAGCAGCCAAGGCTCCATTGGAGCAAAGTTGGCGCTGAGGACGGCTCCATGGTCTCCACCCCAGGCTCTAGAATAGCTCCAGCCAAAGGGAGCAATGCCTAGATGGGCAGAACATCGCCCCCTAGTGGGCACGCTGGGTAGATCCCAGTTGGGCACATGCAGGAGTCTGACTGCCTTCCCGCTTCTAACTTCGGAAAAATAAAAAAAAAAAGTGAAGGTCAGACCATAGGACACAGCACAAGCAAAGAAAAGAAGGGGTGGTCATTTTCACTAGATATTTGTTGAATGAATGCATGAGTGAACAAGCAGGTAAGTCCGCCTCCATCAATACCACATACTTGTTTACACTTTTATATTCCCATATTTGTTTGTATTGAAGTTACTGAACAGAATACATAAATCAAGATGGCCTTCAATGTCCTTCAACCAACCAGATTTTAAAATTAAAAAAAGACTAACACACACACACACACACACACAACTGTGATTGGCTGCTAAATGTACCCCCAAACCTATACTCTTCTTTCTCTTAATAACAGAAGCCCCACGGTCTAGCTGGGCAAATGGCTGCCCAGTTGCAAACTAGATTTCTCCACCTCCCTGCAACTAGGAATGCCTGGTAGCAGGTCCTTCTCTCCACTGGCTGAACAGCAGACGTGGCGAAAGGAGCCCAGCTTCCACCATGGCATCCGGGACACACTCGTAGAGCAGAGGCGGGCAAACTTCTGCCCAGGGCCAGGCAGTACCTTGTTTTGGCTTTATAGGCCAATATGACCTGTGTTGCAATGATGGGACTCTGCCACTGTAGCGAAAAGCAACCACAAAGAGCATAAAAATAAACACGTGTGGTTGTGTTCCAATAAAACTTTATTTAGGGACATAAAATTTGAGCTGCATATAATATCCACGTGTCAGAAAACTTTTTTCCAAACATTTGAAACTGTAGAAACCATTCTTTGTGTGAGGGCCATACATAAACAGAGGACTGGCCAAATTTGACCCTTGGGCCATAATTTGTCAAACTGTAGTCTGGAACAGGGGTCCCCAAACTTTTTACACAGGGGCCAGTTCACTGTCCCTCAGACCATTGGAGGGCCGGACTATCCCTATGCACACTGCACATATCTTATTTTAAAGTGAAATAACAAAACGGGAACAAATACAATATTTAAAATAAAGAACAAGTCAATTTAAATCAACAAACTGAGCAGTATTTCAATGGGAACTATGGGTGCGGATGCATCCTGTGCTCCTCTCCCTGACCACCAATGAAAGAGGTCCCCCTTCCGGAAGTGTGGCAGGAGCTGGATAAACGGCCTCAGGGGTCCGCATGCAGCCTGTGGGCCATAGTTTGGGGACCCCTGGTCTAGAGGATGATGAAGGAAGTAACAAGGGAGAAGGAAGCTGTCCTTAGTCTCCTGGGCAGAGGTCCGACCCACCCCGAACCGCAGTCTGCTTCTGTTGACAATAAAGAAAGAAGCTCTTCTCTGAGCAATTATACTTCAGGGTCTCTATTAAAGAAGCTTAGTGTGTAACTGTCAACTATGCACTATGTATACAAAATCACGTTTTGGTGTGACATAGGAGAACTGTTCAAAATAAACCGAGTTAAGGCTCTGGCAGGTTGGCTCAGCAGTAGAGCATCAGCCCTAATGTGTGGAAGTCCTGGGTTTGATCCCCAGTCAGGACACACAGGAGAAGCACCCATCTGCTTCTCCACCCTTCCCCCTCTCCTTTCTCTCTGCCTCTCTCTCTTCCCCAAACACAGCCAAGGCTCCATTGGAGCAAAGTTGGCCCAGGCACTGCAGATGGCTCCATGGCCTCTGCCTCAGGCGCTAGAATGGCTCCAGTTGCAACGGAGCAATGCCCCAGATGGGCAGAGCATCGCCCCCTGGTGGGCATGCCGGGTGGATCCCGGTTGGGCACATGCGGGAATCTCTCTGTCTGCCTCCCCGCTTCTCACTTCAGAAAAATACCAAATAAAAAATAAATAAATTAAAAATAAATAAATAAACCAAGTTAAAAAAAAAAAAGGAAGAGTCCCTTTCTACATTGCTAATGTTAGCTTAAACACCATGTGCTTTCCTCGCAACCTTCTAAGGAGGCACAACTGACAGAAATAAGTATCTCGGTCACAAGAGCAGAAATCACCTGATTATCTACTCTCTCCTTATTCCTGCATAACAGAACCTGGGACAACATCCCTTGCTCAGCTGGGAATGGGGACATTGGGCCTAAGGAGAACTAGGGCCACACTGAACACATAACAGCGAACACCAGAACAGAACGACAGGGTGCTGCCTACAAGGTGGTGAAAAGAGGTTCTTGTCATTTTAGATATGAAGCACCGATGTGCACAAATAGTGTATCTGTGGCATTAAAAATCACACGCCCGGGCCTGGGCCCCTTGGCTCAGCGGTAGAGCGTCAGCCTTGGCGTGTGGAAGTCCCTGGTTCGATTCCCAGCCAGGGCACACAGGAGAAGCGCCCATCTGCTTCTCCACACTTCTTCCTCTCCTTTTGCTCTATCTCTCGCTACCCCTCCCACAGCCAAGGCTCCATTGAAGCAAAGTTGGCCTGGGTGCTGAGGACGGCTCTATGGCCTTCGCCTCATGTGCTAGAATGGCTCCGGCCAAAACAGAGCAACGCTCCAGATGAGCCGAGCATCGCCCCCTGGTGGGCATGCCGGGTGGATTCCAGTCAGGCACATGCGGGAGTCTGACTGCCTCCCTGCTTCTAACTTTGGAAAAATACAAATAATAATAATAATTCACAGGCTGGGGAATTGGGGAAAGGATATCTGAATTACTTAGTTCCTGGGGAAGGGCTTACTGAAAAAGGTTGCAAGACACAGATGTACATAAAACCCTCATCTAAAACCTTCTGTAGGCTGAACTCCCACTGCCCCTTCTCCACCTCCCATCCTATTTCACTCTCCTTTCCAGCACTTACCACTAACTAACGTGACCCGCCTATCATTTCTTCTGGGACCCCTGGAGACTGTGGGTCCACCAGAGCAGGGGCTTGGTCTCCTGCTGTAGCCCCAGCATCCAGAACGGTACAGGCATGGGAAAGGTAAGGTTGATTGCGTAATCAGAGGCTGCCGGATCAGATGTTCTCCAAGGTTCCTTCTGCTGTAAGGTTCTAAGATTCTAAGATGCCCTTAAAAGCATGGTTAGCCACCGAGCATCACTGTTGATCCATCCCAGGAGGTCATTCCTTGCATACCAAAAGCATCTCATGAGAAGGTGGCCCCTGTTTCCGACCCCCGGGAACAGGACCAGCTGTGTTTTAGGAAATCTTACGTATATTTATCGAAGCAGCTCCCTGGTCAGACACTTCAGTGCAACAACCTCGTGTTGTATCAGGTGATAATAAAAGATTCCAAGATTCCTGAAATTATCAGCAAGACATGGACCTTTATGACTTGCACTCAGCTTCTAATCGTCAAGACAAAGGTAGGGAATTATTTGAGAGTCTTTCTTGGAGAAGAAAGGGTCTTGAGCTGTCTTCACACAGCAATAGGCACAGAATCACAGCCTGTAGACCTGGGAGAAGCCGTAGACATCATCCATTCCTGCAACGGAATGTAGTCTGAATATCCAGGTCCCAGTTTGAATCCAGCTACTTTTTAGTGAGTGACAATGGGCAAGCTATTGAACCACTCTGGCTCAGCTTCCTCATTTGTAAAGTGGGCACCATAATAGGTGTACCCCATGGGTGAATTAACTCATGTAAAACACTAAGAGCAATACCAATGCTTAGCACAACAATGTAGGTATTCAACAAATATTAGCCATCATTAGTACAATTACCCTCTTGGTTTTTACTTTTTTAAAACTTGACAAATCCTTTAAGAAAAGTTTACCCAAAAGTCCTATATGTAGAGGATGAAAACTGCTAGGCAGTTCTATAGAAATCCTAGAGCCCAAAAGCACTCATGGGAAGCCAGTGATAAAGCCCAAATACACATATTTTTACTCCTCAAGAACTAGAGATTCAAGGTTGAAGTGGCCAGTCAAGGTCACACTAGAACTCCAGTCTTAATTATCGACTATGTCACCAGGAGCCTCCTCGTTATCATGGAAGTATACGATGTGTGTGTTGATGGGACTTCACCACTATCACAGGAATGAGGGGGTCATAGATGACAAGCAGAAACTGGAATGCAGAGAGCAGTGCACTTGACCTCCCAGAGAATCATGCAAGTCCCCATGACCCTCAGTGCAAAGCACAGATTCCCTCCACGGCATCCCTAACTGAGGTTTAGATAGCCTCTGCTTAAATTATTTTCAGAGAACCCACTGCTTTTCCTGATAGCCTTTGTTGCTGACTAGCTGCAGAAGCTAGAATGAGAAGTATGTAAGTATCCTATATTTTTTCAGGAATTTCACCTTCCCCAGGGCAGTACGGCGAAGGCTTTGGAGTTAAGCATGCCTGGCTGTATTATCTTGATGAGGTTACTTACCCTCCATAAGACTCAGGGTCTTGACCTATAAAATGCAGATAATAATAGAACTTCCCTCACAACCTTTCTGAGGCTCAAATGAGATAATGCGTTCAGTTGTGTTTAATAGTCCCCAGCACATCGCTGGAGCTCAATAAATTGTAAATCATATTAATTATTACTATAACCATCCACTCTTTCCTCATTAAAGCACTAGACCATACATTAGCTATTCAACGGAAGGGCAAAATTCTCAAAAGCAGACTTGTTGGTCCAGGGCAGGGACTTTCTAGCTGTCTTCCCAAATCAGGCCTTCCCTCCCTTCACAGTAACAGAAGTACAGGCAGGCCCTGCTGGTGGCTACATGTGCCAGCACTTCTGCAGTTACATGTGGCCATGCATTAACTTGGCACCAATGAAATGGGAGTGGAACTAACTGGTTACCCCTAAAGGCCTGGGCCATAACACATTCGTGTGTATGCTCTTTTTCCTTTTCCCCAAGATGAATACCAAGGTTCATCTTCAGGGCAGGACCCCAGAAAACCCCGTTTTATCATACAGAAGAGGAGTAGACTGTGGGACAGCAGAGAAATAAGATAGAAGGAATCTGAAGCCCTGAGTGACTGCATGGAGCCAAGGAGCCTGCCCAGACTACCCCCCTGGATCCTTATGAGAAAGAAATAAACTTCTTGAACCTTTAATCTATATAATGTTGGGCCTATTTGTTATACTAGCTGTCTTTGACCCTAGAATGATCACTTCTTGGGACCAATAACTTAGCTGAAAATTTGCAATATCTTTCAACAAGCTGATGGTAAGATCACAGCCATAATCTGAGAGGCAACTCAAAGGAAGAATATTAGCCCAAAATATTCTTTAAATGCCCTTTAAATCTTATAGACACACGTGAAAATTAGCCTTCGTACTTTTT
This sequence comes from Rhynchonycteris naso, assembly GCA_037038555.1. Taxonomy (NCBI): domain Eukaryota; kingdom Metazoa; phylum Chordata; class Mammalia; order Chiroptera; family Emballonuridae; genus Rhynchonycteris; species Rhynchonycteris naso. The sequence goes on from CM073002.1 coordinate 139,016,532, forward strand.
TCAACTCATCTAATGTAATATAAAGTTCTTCTGTCCTTGAATGTGTAGAAAATGTCTGATTAAAGGCAAAAGCGTTGAACTATATCTTAAATCCTTTAAATTTCTTCAAGGTTTCAAAAGACTTTATTTCAGGCAAAATGTGAACTTGAAAAAAAAGAACAACTAAATCTATTTTTAGGAGCAATCTGATCTGGTCTTTGGAGCTAAAGGCTTTATGGTAGAGGACACATGTCTGGATACAATTCAGTGGATATTGGTTAAGTCCTTGTATCACAAACATAGTAGTGATATTGCAGAATGGGGATGCAGGGATGGAATGCAGAGTCCTAAATCATGCCTTTTGCAGCCTCACAATCTAGTGAGGAAAAACAAATATTGTAACAAAAATAATGGGATACTGTCTTAGTACCTATTATAATACATAATAATAAAAGCATTTGTCAAATGTTTAACATGTGCCAGACACTATGTTGCGATTTGCCTCTTACATAAGCTTCATTACAGTTACAGTATAGTTGATATCATGGTCCTCATTTTGCAAATGAGAAAACTGTACATTAGGAAGAGACCCAAAGTCAGAGAAGAGCCCAATCAGAACTGGGGATGTCCAACACCAGTGACCACTTCCTCAGACACCAGAAATGTGATGTGAAAGGGAAGAACGGGGAAAAGGAGGTCCCCAATGGACAGGGCAGGTGTTTTCCTTTCTCTGTGAACTGGGCTCAGAAATGGGGGAAGAAGAAGGGGGTACAAGATCCAGCTGGCTGTGCAGCCCCAAAGCTTTTCGGACGCTCTCTGTGTTGCAAAGAGCATCACAGGAAGGGCCCCAGCCTTCCCGGCCTTGCCAAGCAGCTCAGGGACTAGGCAAACAAGCACAGAGCACTGAGCAACAACCCCAATCGAAGCCTTCAGATTCTTCAGTAACCTCAGAATGGAAACCAGGTCATCGTTAGAGACTCCCTGCTCTCTGTGGCTAAGCAGAAATCATTCACCTGCTTTAAGTCTCCATTTCCCTGTGTGAGAGGGTTATTCACTCCTCACTGGGGAGTCCCAGTGTATGCCTCGCAAGTTCTCTGGGAGGTTGTAGGGACAGCAACCTCATGTTTATACAGTCCTGTGATCACCTCAGGAAAAGATTTATATCTCTGTGCTGAATGTCCAATCCTTCTGGGCTTTTTCTACTTCTGACAAAAGCTATCTGTGTTAATGGATATCTGTTCGCTCAAATATCTTTCCCCGTTCTCCTTAGGGAGGGCTGTCCTATCCGCTCTGTGCTCGGCCTTGTGACTAGAGTTAGCCAAAGGGATGATATGGACACGACATGAATAGGGGCCTTAAATGAGCTTCCACTTGCGCTCTGGTGGTCCGCTATGAGCAAAGCATAGCCCTCGTGGCTGCTGCTCCTCCAGCCGGGTCCTCAGAGTGAACACTCGCCAGCTGATGTGTGCTTGACTTACAGCCCGAACGGAAGCCACCCAGCGCAGTCCAGCTTCCGTCAGCCTAGCCCAGCGGCAGAGCCGCGGAACACAAGCCCAGTGCTGACTGTACAAAGCCTCTGTTGCAAAACAGTTTATTAGGCTGCATTCGTATGGCAGTAGCTGACTAAAGCATCGTTATTTTGTATTAATTGGAAAGGCTAAATTATAGGTACAAATATATGTATTTCTGAGCATCTCACAGGCTTTGATTTCTTTCCCTTGAATTTCACGAACTGCGCAGCCCCCTATTACCCCAAATATACCATCTGTCAATTCCTGAGCACAGATCCTGGCACGGTAGAAAGCAGGGGCCAGTGGCTGTGCTCTCAGTAAAAACCAAAGTCGTCTTTCCTGTGAAGTGTTTACACTGGCCTCTCCCCTTAAGATGCAAATGTAGACGATCAACCAGCATCTCTTTTTTATGGATGTGCTTCCTAAAATACAACCTTTCAAAATAAAGGCAGGTCCTGATGGGGAAATAGCACAGAGCTCTGGGCTACCTCATCGCCCAGTAATTTTTCTGTCCTCTGTCAATGTTTTAAGTCGCTGATTTCGAGACCCCGCTCTCACCTCCTTCTGCCAACTCCCATTTGCTAAAATCTCTGCAAGATTTCATGAAGCCCCTGAAGAAATCTTTGAAAAAAATCCATAGGCCACCAGAGTTGGCAAACCGTACCCAACGTTCATTTTTTAACGCATCATGATTGTTAATAACCCCTGCCTTCACCCCTACTCCAACATAAAAGAGCAAACCCTAAAAGAATTGTTAGGCAAATGCATTGTTAGTCAAAAATTTGTATTTCAAGAAAACAGTCCAAAATAGAAGCAAGAACTTTTGGAATGGAACAGAGAACTGGGTTTGAAGAGATCTAGAGGTCAGTTGAGTCGGAGCTTTCCAGGTCACCACAGGACTTCGAAGGTGACCATGGGGTCCCTGAGCAATGTGAATGTTACAAAAAGCACAGTGGAAACTACAGCCCAATATAAAGCTGCACGACATTCTGCATCATCCCTGCAGCTGGAATTACCGCAACTCCTGGGTGACACTGGCTGACACGCACAGGTCTATATGAGCTGGCCCCTGGCCCCAGCTTCCAGCCCATCCCCCACAACTCTCCTCTTCACTCCCTCTGCCCCATTATCCCGGGCCTCCTTGCTGCTCCCCAGCCTGGAACAAATGCCCAAATGGCTCCTCCATTCCCCGTACTTCATTCAGGTCCCTTCCAGGCCACCTTCCCCTCCAAGAAGCCATCACAGACTCCCTTCTCTCAGATGGGCCTCTCAATCTCTGTCTCCCGGCTCACTCTGCTTTCTTCAGTCTCACTACTTTGAAATGGTCTTACATAGTTGTGTTTTGTCTGCTTCTCCCATGAGCACGGACTTTGTGTAATTTACTTCTGCGTCCCCAGTCTTAGTGCCCACAAAGTTGGCACTCAGTAAGTATTGACTAAATATATATATTGGAAGTATTAGATGTTGCTGCATGATAGAAAAGAAAAAAAGACAAAAACAAAAAATTTCACTACTTATTAAACCAGATTGTCTGTGAGACAAAAATCTTTCAAGACACAGAATCCATGGGAAAGGAGAAAGGGAAAAGAAAATGGAGTCTCCTCAGTAACAAGAGTAGGAAACTGTTTCTTTATTCAAGTACCGGTGAGTCTCGTCAGCCTGGGCCCGCTTGTGCCCCGGACCCTGGCACACTCTCAGGAAGGGGAGAACCAGTGACAGTACATTCTTCAGGACTGAGAAGGGTCCCAGTCGCTGCCAGATACCATTGAGGCAGAGAGTATGTTACATATTCTTGCAGTCAGTAAACAAGTCAGCCACTGCCACCCCCAACATCTCCACCAAGGCCTATCCGGGACCTCCCTGCGGAGTTTCCAGCTGGGAGTGTGCGGCACTCCTAGGACTCCTCTTACAGAGACACACAGGCACTAAATGAGGAGAGAATGGCATTGTGTTCTAATCCAGACCATCACGTTCTTGGGTTTTTCATCCAAGCTCTACACAGATATGTTTGAATGACTCTTAACAAACCTTTACAAACCATTCGTGCAGAAACAATCTCCTGTTTCTCCACTGCTTAGTTGGTATACGAAAAAAAATCATGTTTTCTGTCTATAGTTGAAGAAACCTCTTTAGATGCTTCTAAGACCTCTTCTCCCAAATAGAAAATTCTACTGATCAAATATGGAAGTCATTTTTGTAATCACATGATCTAAGATTGCAAAAGCTTCAATCTGGATAAACAATACTAAATTAAGGCTGGTGTATTTTGAAACAGCAAGAATGCGTGCGTGTGGAATGTTTTAACAGCTCATGGATTCCGACGACCACTCAGTATGACTTATACAAACACAAACCCAAAACTCTACCAGGGAAATTGAATTTCGCCAAACATCTCAAAGGAAAAATGCTTAACAGAAACCAGCAATGTATGTATAAGGCTATTTTGATTCTTCATTGAGGAATGTGGCCCTGGGAGCATCTCCAGGAGGGCAGAGACGGGACAACCTCACCAGTAATAACGTGGACAGGGTGCTTCCCAGCTGCCAGGTCCATCACATGCATGTATGTATTTACCCCTCATGCCAACACCCTGAGATAAATACTAACTACCCTCATCTGACAGATGCTGAGGCCTGGAGAAGTGAAACGACTTGGCCAAGGTCACACAGCCAGCAGGATTCGAGGCAGCACTCCAAACGACTCCGTGGCTCAGCCTCCAGCACAGTGTCCTCCACAAGGCAAGGAATTTCTTTCCTTTAGAATTCACCCGAGTTCCCACAGCTAACACACTCAATGCACATGGTGTCTCGCTCACGACAGCTATGTACTATTTATTGCTCCCATTTTAGAGATGAAGAAAATGAGGCAAAGCCAGGATTCCGACATGACCCCAGGATTCACAAGCTGTACCACCGCTAGGGAATGAGCTAATTGGACTCTATCATCTCTAAGTTTCCTTCGGTTATTCAGTGCTATGATGCGCAAATATCTGCAAAAGAATTTTTGAGAAATGAAACTGATAATCTTAATCCATTCCCAGGATTAAGGTGTGTGGTTTAGATTCTGGTATAAACAAAACTTTTTCGATCACAAAAGATAGAGCGCCAGCCTAGAATCCTGAGGACTCAGGTTTGAAATCCCGGGGTCGCCAGCTTGAGCGCGGGATCACAGACATGACCCATGGTCACTGGCTTGAGCCCAAAGTCGCTGGCTTGAGCAAGGGGTCACTCGCTCTGCTGGAGCTCCCTGGTCAAGGCACATATGAGAAAGCAATCAATGAACTAAGAAGCCTCAACGACGAACTGATGCTTCTCATCTCTCTCCCTTCCTGTCTGTTTTGTCTGTCTGTTGCTGTCTGTCTGTCTCTCTCATAAAGAAAAACTCTATAAACGACTATTCTTTCCCTTATACCTCCCTAGTTTGTATGGCTCCCTTGTCAAAACAAGGGTCTCAAAGTTTACATTGCAGCATTCATACGAACTCTATTAAAACACAATGGCCTATCAATTTCACTTATTAAATACAGTGATTAGGTGGAGTGATTTTTTTTACAACCTTTTAAAACCATTTGTATTAGTTGAAAACATTTAAAGATAGCTTTCACATAAAAATCTTAATTCCTAGCTTCTTTCTCTCCAGTAAGAACTCTAATAAAAGGATCTGCATGCCAAGGGCCTCCACTCCAACACGGCCACACCAGGCTGGAGGCAGGCAGCAGCTGTCTTTAAGTAAAGCCAGGGCTCTCCTGTCTGCCAAGTCCCCACTACTCCCGATTATATTGAGCTCAATCACTTCACCCATACACTGTGTCATGAGGGCATCTCAGTGTGAGATCAACAGGCTCCCATTTTGAGCGTTTCTGCTCTGCTATGTGCTTGAGCTATTATCACATCTTCTTCTTTTTTTAATCATTAAGTGAGAGGCGGCAGGCAGAGAGACAGACTCCCTCATGCACCCTGACCAGGATCCACCTGGCAAGACCCCTATGGGGCGATGTTCTGCCCACCTGAGGTCATTGCTCTATTGCTCAGCAACCGAGCTATTTTAGTGCCTGAGGCAAGGCCATAATGCCCAAGTTCAACTTGCTTGAATAAGCCATGGCTGCGAGAGGTGAAGAGGGGGGAGAGAAAGAGAGAGAAGGAGAAGGGTTGAAGAAGTAGACAGTAGTTTCTTCTGTGTGCCCTGACTGGGAATCAAACCTGGGACTTCTATACACTGGGTCAACACTCTTATCGGTGAGCCAACTGGCTGGGGCCTATTATCACATCTTTATATTCTCTCTATAATTAAACACCTTCTCTAAAACTAAAAACTACATTTTATCATATTTCTTTATGATACATTTATCATAAGGAAATGCAAAAAGGGTAATCACACCTCTTTAAAAGTTGGATTCCTTTTTAAAACTCCATAATCCTTACAATGCTAATTACTTCATTAATGTAAATCAGTGGGTTCCCAACATGTACAATATAATAGAACCAACTGTGTAATGTTAAAACAAACAAACCAGACCCTGACCCCCTCAGATCCAGGTATACTTACTTTTCCAGGTTCTCCCACTTCATTCTGATGGCGACCCAAATTGAAAACTACTGATGTAAACTCTACTGACATGTAGGGTATGACTTACAAGTCAATAAGACTGATTACTAGAAGCCACAGGTAAGAATAATGCTCATTATTTTACAATAAATATGACACAACCACTTAAGATGCTATCATCTTTCCAGGTTTCGACAAAATACTACTATTTCTTTATTCCAACAGCCGAAGTGAAATGCACATATAACTTAACACTTCTTGACCAAGTATTCTGCTTGACATCTGTATATTTTAATAGCACATATTTTGGTGTGGGCCCCTGGAAGTGATGAAGTGATGCCAACCTATGAAAGGGAGTTTCCAACTCGGGCAGAACATTGAGACACATTAGTTTAAATCACACACTGTCAACCACTGGGTTGAGTTGGTGCCAAAGTCCAGATGTCTAGCATCAGAAATATCCTATCAGAAGATCGACGGGGTAAAGATCTACAATCTGAACCACCTAGAGATTATTGGGGGGGGGGGGTATGAAACACCTAGCTGATTCCTAAAGGGGAATTTCAGTCCGACATCACCAGTCTATCTCCTCTCACGAGGAAAGGAAAGAGACATAGTAAAGCTAATCTGGAACTTCCAAAGTGAAGCCTTTCTGTAATATGAGCTTAGCTTTAGTCTACAAAGAAACTTCAAAAACCACATCTCCTTCTCTTGATGTTTAATACCTGAGGGCACCTGGGCCTAATTTATGCTTATTTATGCTTATTACCATGGTGCTCAGTTTACCTAACAGTAGGCTGTACAAATAGGTCCGATTTCCCTGCTTTTGCCATTACTTGTTTAATTACACCGTGCATTGAGAATCAGGCAGCCAAATCAGCTTTCGAGAGACTTGCACTGAATGAGTTAGGTAAGAACAGGGCCACTTCAAATGTAAGCCCAGATGTGCTCAGGCGCCAGCTGGTTAAAGTCTAGTGATGAAGTAATGTGACTTAAGGTGTGTCCTCTCTATAAAAGCCACCGGGGGAGTGTCCGGCAGGGAGGGTTCTAGACACATGCTCTTAATTCCTAATGGGTTTTTGCTCTTAATTCCCAATGTTTATAGCTGGGTCCTGTTAGGTATCACTGGCCCGGACACATTTTTAAAATAATGTACATGGACATAATGCCTTTATTTTTAATTCTAAAAATCTAAGTAAAAGAGAAGTTTATCATTGTGTACAGTGGTAGGTGTGATGTTTGTCAGGAGGTCCCTACCCCCTGCGAAATAAATACCAGTGAAAGAGAAAACTAGTTCGCAGTTTAGTAATGAAATTAGAACTGTCAGTTTAGTAATGAAATTAGAACTGTCAAATGACTGTTTTCGCTGTTGTCATGGTGATGGTAGGATGCTCAAGCACCATCTCAGCCAACATAACCATTTTCTTCAGAGGCCTGGAAACACTTGTTTCTACCAGAAGTCATCAGGGGTCTCCCCAACCATCACGAGTCTCCCCAATCATCCAATTGCTCCCTGTGGAAATCCAGCCTTTCTGTGTGTAAGACACTCCGGTACCCATGCACCTTCTACTAAAAGGCAAGTATCTTAGAGGGGGTCACAACTTCGGCTGTGAAGAACAGGTGGGGACACCCGACAGCAAAGCTTTGTCCGTTGCCTCCTGAGCACTTTACTGGCTGCATCTGGACGTCAGGCCAGGTTACCTGGTCTGTCTTGGTCTATGTCTGCATCAGACAGGACTGATACTGTGCTCTTAAGCTAGATCAGTGGTTCTTAACCTGGGTTCTATTGAACCCTAGGGATTCGATGAGTCGGTCTCAGGAGTTCGGAGAAGCCTCTGCCGCGGAGGCCAGAATAAAGTAATACCGTAATTTGTTGTGAGTTCATGCACTTTGTTGGTTTTGTTCTTTGAGCAAGGTGATGTTCATGCACGGCTCATTTTGTGCACCAGTAAAAAAACATATACCTATGTCTTGAATTTGGAAAAAAATATCGTATTTTATTTATCACTAAAGAAGGGTTCGGGGCCTGACCTGTGGTGGCGCAGTGGATAAAGCGTCGACCTGGGAACACTGAGGTCGCCAGTTCAAAACCCTGCACTGGTCTGGTCAAGGCACATATGGGAGTTGATGCTTCCAGCACCTCCCCCCTTTCTCTCTTTCTCTCTCTCTCACACTCTGTGTCTCCTCTCTAAAATGAATTAAATAAAAATAAAATAAAATAAAATAAGAAGGGTTCGGTGAATGTGCATATGAAACTGGTGGGTTCGGTACCTCAGAAAAGGTTAAGAACCACTGAGCTAAAGGATAAAGCAACCAGCCAGTGCCTCACTAGCCGGCCCCTCATAAGTAGTGGCTATTGTGACCATTTTACACAAACAGGAGACTGTCAGGACTGCCTAAGTTTGAAAAGCTAAAAGGTAGCAGAATTGAGACTCAGAACCCAGTCAGTATAACCTCACTTGCCCAAGCTCCTCCTGCCGCAACCCTCTGCCTCTCTTTAGACCCAAAATCTCTCGGCACAGAGGCTAGAGAAAGCAAGATATACTTTTGCCTAGCATTGTTTAAGCCCTGGAATATTCTAGGCCACCAAATATTGGAGGTAAGGTAAGAAATGACTCAAGCTTCATAATAGCCTAAACCTGGAAAAGAACTAACCAAGTTCAATTCCCTAGTATAAATATAAAGACATGGATTTCCTTCTCAAATATTAAAAAATAAAAAAGTCTTCAAACTCTCTTGATATAAAGTACCCTAGGCTAGTTGCACAGCTGGTGTTTGTGCACAGGGCATAAACACACACATAGAGAAACACAAATGTATCACTCCTCAGACATGCACACCTCCAGAGAAGACCAGCTTCCAAGGTGCTTTTCAAAGCCCAAGCTCCCTTCGTAACTTATTCTTTCCACAGCCCAAAAGCACTTCCTGATTTTTTTTTTTAAGTGAGAGGTGGGGAGATAGACAGACTCCTGCATGCACCCCGACCAGGACCCATCTGGCAACCAGTATGTGAGGCCAACGCTGAAATCAACCAAGCTATCTTTAGCACCTGAGGCGGACACACTCAGACAAATGGAGCTATCCTCAGCTCCCTGGGCTGACGCTGGGACCGTTTGAGCCACTGGCTGTGAGGGGAAGAGGCAGAGGAAGGGGAAAGGGAGGAGAAGAGAAGCAGATGGTTGCTTCTCACGTGGGTCCTGACCTGGGATTGAACTGGGATGACCGCACTCTGGGCCAACACTCTATCCACTGAGCCAACCAGCCATGGCCTCGATTTTTATTTTCACTTCATTTCTGAAAACACTTTTTGAAGGGGAGGCTAGGAAGAGGACAAGGTCCAATCCTGCAAGAATGGGCTGCATTTCTGGGGGAGGCAAAGTGCACAAGTGGCGACCACAAAGTCTGGTAAGAGCAACTCTGGTTCAAGAGATGGGCAGATGCTACAAGGGAGGGGGAGGACCAATTGTAACAAGGCTGTCTTCGCAGGTAGAAGAGGCTTCCTGTCCCGAAGGAAAATATTTCTGCTTCACGTAAACTCTCACCAAAATAAACATTCTAGCACATATTTCACTAGATAAGGTATTTAATATGGTAGCATGCTTAACTCCAAATTGGGATTCTAGGATGGGGTAAAGTTTACAATGAGGGTGAATTAAATACTGAATGAAAATTGTTTAGAGCAGTCTCTGAATATAGCGCAGATTCCTTAATGGGTACCAAGAAATGGACCAGAGTTCCGTGAGGCCTGTAGCTTTAGACCTTCTTTATGAGAAAAACAAACAAACAAAAAACGTGACATTAAAAAGTACTTATGAAAGTAACTACCACACAAAATACAAAATTTAAAAGTTGGCATTATCAAAACATCACAAATTCACATCCAGAAAGAGAAGCCAGTATTTGAGTTAATGGACCACCTCACACACCGCTCTAAATACTTCTTTTGGGCTGCATGTTCTTTGATTACTCCTCACATGACAATCATGAATACTTTGTACAAGGTGCAAAGATAAATCAGTCTTTCCTCAAGTGTGGGTGACTGAAATTTACATTATTGATAATTCATGAAAGTTACTTACAGACACACAGCTCTATATTAGTTATACCATATACAATATTTTAGGATGGTTGTCAAATTCGTAAACTCCTCTATTAATTGGTTTTCATATAAGAGCCATGAGAACTCAGGACACTACAAACTTTCTTGTGCATTGGCTAAATATTTTTTTGTGTTAATGACACTCATTAACTAGTTGTCAGTACTTTTTGTTGATGTGTATGTGTGTGTGTGTGTGTGTGTACATACATCAAATGAGCAAAAAACTTAAACACAGAATTCTCATTAAAAATGGTGCATTTATAAATGTATATTTGCATTACTGAGTATAGTCCTAACAGAAGGAACTTCCACATTAACTAAATGTAGATAAAACTTAATCCTCTACTTATTCTATGCATCTAAAAAGTAGAAATATCCAGACTAGCTTCTGGCGCCATACATTTCAAATCAATTCCTATTGGCAGATGTCATAGTAGACACTCATGCTGCAATTCTGCCTCTGACCCTGTCCTTATGTGTAAGGACCCAGCTGAGCTGGCACAGCGAATGGTGTTTCCCACATTAGGATGGCTAGGGATAACTTAGTTAGACACAGAGACAGCTGTGAGCTGTATAAACACTATATATCCCACTAAACCCAAACTAAAGGTGTTCTCCAATTCACTTCCCCTTAGCTGTATCTCAAAAATACTGTCAACTCCAATGTCACTGAACCCAAGGAGAAATGTTAGAGGGGAAGTCAGAGTGGAAAAGGAAAACATTAACCGATCGCTATTATCTTATAAAATCTGACAAGGTATGATCCCATGAATGCATTGCTGTGTACACTGACAGGGCTCCTGCAGGACCTTGCAAAGGGCCGGGTGAACCTTAGCCGTGTGCTAAAAAAGAGTAAAACATATATTGTACAAATGAGGGGCCCTCGGGTTTGAGCTTCATTAGCCTCACAATAAATGTGGCTCTATGGTTCCTATTATTATTCATCATTTATCTCAGTCTGCACATGTCTGGTCTCTTTATATAAATTTCAATTCCTTGGAGACAGGAAGTACTGTCTCAAATATTAGCATATAGGGAATACTCAAAAATGTGTGTGGTAGTCTTCACCATCCATACTAATCTTGACAGAGACAGAGAGAGAGAATCTATGTATAATATAAATGTACACACATGTATATTTGTGTACATATCCATATATGTGGTTTATAGATACATACATGCATAAATACACATATGCACATACTAGTTAATGTATTATATATTATGTATACTAAAGTTTTACTTATATATGAATATATGTATATATGTAAATCAATGTATATTTACATGCACATGTGTATACATTTATCTATGCATTATATACATATATCACTTCTACATAGAATACCAAAGAAACAGTACATCTTTCCATGCTAATAAGTGGTGTCCAGATCTTGTTCTTTCAAGGAGGTCTATCTCAGGAGAAAGTCACCATGATAGCCTAGCAGGCAACAAACGGGGCTTCCTCCAGGAGCTCAATGGGTGAGCCAGGCAAGGACCACTCTGGCCACGAGGAGACTATCAGTGCTGGGGCTGGACAGAGAGTCTGTGGTTAGTGACTCAAGAAGATCCACTGTGACTTCTGCCAAAGTGGAAGGAGAGTTATTGGGAAGACTTCACCCTTAAAGACAACATCCCTCAGTCTGGTCTCTGCTTGCAGCTGGTCTTAAAAAAAAAAAGGTGAGAGTCAATGCAACATTCCAGGGCTCACTGCAAGCAGAAAATACAATCTTCTTTATATGGATTTAGTCTGTTCAATGAAAGGCATTTTTAAAAACAAACATATAAACTTCTGACATTTGCTGTTTCCGATTTTCAGATTCTAAATAAACATTTGCTATTCAACACTTTAGCCAGGTCAATATGAAACAAATATACTACTTTTTTTTTAAGTCTAGTTTTATTTTTTAGATTTTATTTATTGATTTCAGAGAGAGGAGAGAGAGAGAGAGAGAAAGGGTGAGGAAGAGAGAGAGAGAGAATGGGGGTGGGGTGGGGTGAAGAGGAGCAGGGAGCATCAAATTGTAGTGGTTGCATATGTGCCCTGAGCGGGTAAGCCCAGTGTTTTGAACTGGCGACCTCAGAATTCCAGGTAGGCACTTTAGCGACTGTGGGCCAAGCACAAATCTACTACATCGTGAATCAAAATGTATCAACTGCAATCCGGCAAGCATTTCTTCTTCAGCGGTGCCCCTGATAGGTCTGCACTGTCAAGATCTGCGGTCTTGGGGTATGGATGGGGCAGGGAGAGAAACTCAAAGACGTGTAGCATCATGTTGTGTCCTGAAAGCAAAAGCTGGACTTTTAAGGGGGTCAATAGCATTGCGTCCTCTGTCTCTCAGACCTCAGGCTAAAGCACAAGGCTTTTGGCTTCCATGGAGTCCTAGCGAAGACCCTCTTACTCAGTGTCACCAGCCAGCTCCCGTCTTGGGGGCTGGCTCCTCCACTGTCATCCACAGAAAGAATCGGGTTTCCTAAAAACAGCTGTCAGTTTGCATTTCTCGAATTGTCAAGATGGGAAATGTCTCCAACACACATGTACGCTAAAGGAAACCATTTTCCAAAGACTATGGAAGGCCTTCCGTCAACCCAGCCAGCTGCAGGCAGCAGGGCTGTCCTGTCTGCACGTGTCAGTCACACATCAGAAAACACCATACTACAGGGAAATAACCCGACGCTTGTGACACTCACCAGACAGGATGCTCACCAGCAGTGTTTCATCATCAAGGGCGAGCTGACTGTCTACAGGTGAGAAGTGGGCAAAGGGAAAAACTGCTGAACACGGCATTTTGGAGACCGTCAGGAAGAGTTAGATTGGAGGTTAAAGCTTCCCCTGGCTCTGCACCTGGGACCTCCTCGTGAACTACGGGAGGGAGTAAGAGGGCATCTGGCCGCCAAGCCACAGGGCGCAGGCAGTGACAAGCGTTTCACTCATTCATGTTTTCGTTCACTCATTTCTTCTCCCCACAGGAAATGTCCTCCTGGGGTTGTGCCCAGAGGCCCAAGACACAGTGTTTCTTTTTAATCCTGGGGTGTCGTTTTTTTTTTCTTTTTTTTTTCCAAATAAATACAGGCCACAGGAAAGGCCATGTTGGAAACCACTGGCCTTGACACCACTTTCCAGTCCTCAGTGGCAAAAACCTTTGCCAGCGTCTAAAGTACCTCTGGCCACACTGACCAGAAAGTGGCCAGGGGCTGCAATGCCAACGCTGGACGGTCCAAGGGTCTCCTGCACACTTTCCTCAATCTTTCCTGGGAAGCTCCTGATGCTTTCACATAGTTGGCAAACATCCCAAACAGCATCGCGAGTAGGTGGATACTAACCACATTCTGTTAAACCTCTAAGGTAGAACGTTCACAGAAGGATCCTAAACGTAGATATTTAGTAAATACACAAAATGACAGAAAATGAGATGTTGACCATTTAACAGGGTAGATGAGAACTTTAGAGTTATTAACTCAGTTCTCATCAGCCAACTCCATGGATAGGTGCTGTTCATAACCTCATGACACAGAGGAGGAAACTGAGGCACAGTGTAGTTAAACCATTTGTCCACAAACAGCTGACAAGAGGCAGGGGTGTATGTTTGAACAGAAACAAGGTGGGTTCACTATGCTGCCTCTCAGATGACCCTTATCTCAAGGGTTCGGTTCCTTTCTGAAGAAGGAAACATAGATCCCCTGTGTCTGCAGGGGGCAAAGGGATGGTCCCATCTAGTTAGTTCTTCACCTGCTTGGCAATTTGGCACACGCCCAGCTCCGTGTACCTGTCTGAAATTCCAGTTCCAGCTCACACTTTCCAGCCATGGAAACTTAGGCAAGTTATGTGACCTTCTGCGCCTCAGTCTGTTCACCTTTAAAGTGGAGATAATAAGGGACGTGACATCCACCTACTTAGCACACCATGGTGCTTTTCTGAGAAGATAACACACATGTTTACGAAACTATTATCAGAGCCAAATTCTACATTGTTAATAGTAACTACGTTACTTTGCTTTCCAGGGACTTTTACCTTTATTAATTTGATGGTTTATAAATCTACCCGATGAAATAAAGCAGCATGGGTTTTGGAGATGAAGAAACTAATAAGTAGAGACTCACAAGAAGGCTGCTGACACTCAGGGTCAAGAACCGAGAAGTCATAGATACAGCAAAGCTGTATTCCTATTAGTCAGTAATGCTGCATCTCTGAGTAAGGCCCCTATAGGAAAACCTGAGTTGACAACAGCAAAGCTGAGACTCTTGACACTTGGGCAAAGTTCCAAATGACTTGTTAGGTTAGTAGCATCACAGAAATAAATGAAGGAATAAATGAATTGGGTCAGTTTAAGAGGTGTGGCCTGCCCCAGGACCTTTACACTGTCTGTTCCTGCTGCCTGGAATTCCATGCTCCTTGTATGTCCTCACGGCTAATTCCCTCACTTCTGTCAAGGTTTTGCTCACCGATCAGCTTCTCAGTGAGGCCTATCCTGACCAACCAATTAAATACTCCATCACTTCCTCCTCCCAATCCACCTTAACCTGCTCTAATCTTTCCCTTGTCTGTTTTTCACCAGTAGAACATAAACTCCCCAAAGGCTGGGGAAGTTTCACCGAAAAAGACCAAATGCCTAGAACTGTGCCTGGTACAAAACAAGGGCTCAATATACATTCTTTCGCACGTAAATTCAACATGCATAGGCACTTTTACAAATGTACCAAATAATCAAATCTGGTAAGAATGATCAACCAATTGACACTCTGAGACCAAAGCCAAACGGTTTCATAGCACTGAGATGCACGGGTGAAGGAGCAGGACTTTCACGAGCCCGTGACATGACCTCCAGTGCTAAACTTCATGCTCTTGCTATTTCTATGATTCCTGTGACCAGTTTCACTTCGCCTGTATCTGGAACGTGTGAGTCAAGAATGCTTCTCTACAAACTCGAGTATCTACTCACGGGTAAGAAGCAAAAAGCAGCTCTTCCCTCCTCCAGGAAACAGAGAGCCAGGCTATGAATAAATTGACAGCGAGGCTGATAGAGAAACACGTCAGAGTTACAGGGCAGAGATATTTCTAGGCAATTTAAATTGGGAGAGGGTTTTAGCTGGGAACTCAGATGGCACATGGAGACAGGGGCTCCAGTTCTAGATCAGTGATGACACACAAGGAAGAAAAAAGGGACCCAAGCGGAGTACTCTTCCAAGAGAAAGGAAGACAGCTAAAACAGAGGATCTTGGTGAAAATCACACGTTCCTTGCTCTCCAACGCCAAACCCTTGTTCCTTATGGGTACAAGAAAATCATTAAAAACAAGAGCTAAGTATACGAGTGCAAGATAATACTCAACTCAATACACTTAATTAATCTGTACTAAACAATACAGTTGTAACAAGGGCTATTGGCCTTGTGCACTAAAGTCCTTGAAAAATCCGTCAAGCAGGAAATACGCCATATTTCCATAAACCTTCATTTCGTTACTGCTTAAGGATTCTGGCTGGTGGTTAACAGGTTCTCCATGATGGAAACGCTGCCTAAGCATCTCTCTAATACTCTAATGATTGCTAAACAGCAAGCTCCTTGAAAAATAAACAGAGATAATACATATTAACATATATCTCTTGGTTGTCTTTTCACGCATCTTTCTAATGTGGCCCACTGGATAACAGACCTGAAATCAGTAAATCAATCATTAAACACGACCATCTAACTGTCTCCAAAAACTTATGGACTAAATTGAACCTCAGACAATAAACACCACTTAACAATAGAACTTCTACTAATTGCTTCATCAGATATATTTTTACTCGTGTCTCTTCATCAAAAGTGTATTTATGTGACAGGGCCTACTAATCAGGTTATTTTTATTCTTATTTCTTTTCTGCATATATAGCTGGTGCTTGAAACTCAGGGAGCTCTCTTCAGCCAAGGAATACAGTAGTTTAAAATGGTCTCTCCACCCTGAGAATTTCAACTGTTTGTTCATTTTAACTTTTACTTTACAAAAAGTTTGTCAGTTTCAAACTAATTACAAAGTATAGTAATTGTCAACTTTGTTACTCAGCTCACCTAAATCATAGCTATTGTCATACACTTGATTTTTAAAAACATTTTCACTAAGAGAACTAGCCCTTTGGGGATGGTCATTACTTAAAAGTCAAATTTCCAAAAATTTATGAAAACCTTAACTCTCTTAAAACTGTTCTCACAATACTAAAGACAATGTCTGCAAATTGAAAAGGCTGTGGGGATTCACCAAGTTAGTTTTAAATCATCTAATTGATTACAAACTAAATCCTCAAGAAGGAAAATATAAGTATTAAATGTTACTTACATTTTCTTTCTTTCTTTTTTTTTTTACAGGGACAGAGAGAGGGTCAGAGAGAGGGACAGACAGACAGGAACGGAGAGAGATGGGAAGCATCAATCATCAGTTTTTCGTTGTGACACCTTAGCTGTTCATTGATTGCTTTCTCACATGTGCCTTGACCGGGGGCCTTCAGCAGACCGAGCCACCCCTTGCTGGAGCCAGCGACCTTGGGTCCAAGCTGGTGAGTTTTTGCTCAAGCCAGATGGGCCTGCGCTCAAGTTGACGACCTCGGGGTCTCGAACCTGGGTCCTCCGCGTCCCAGTCCGACGATCTATCCACTGCGCCACCGCCTGGTCAGGCACTTATATTTTCTTTTAACCAGCTTGGTCAAGTAGGCAGGCAATGTGGAAAATGTCTTACATTAATTAGTTTGCCTTGACATAACTGTTCACTGGGAGAATGAGATATGCAATAATAGCCTTCCCTAGGTCAGAAAATGTTATTTATTTATATAATATATTTATTTATTTTACATTTATTATTAAAAGTAAGGTAAAGAACTTGAACTAACAAAATTTTTACTGGAACTTTACATTACTGGCATTTTAGCATAGTTATAAACTATCCATTATGAAAAATCTGATTTATCTTTTAAGCACCTTCAGTTATGACTATTTTGTCACGAAATGAATCAGCATATATGTTACCTCCATTAAACTCCTGCTTTCAAGACAACCAAAACTTGCCTAGCTCTTCTGTCACACCTTTATCAGAGGAGATGGCAGACACTATTAAACGATGTTCTAAAACTTTGTTGTACGTTTCAAAACATGGTCAATTACTCATCAAGACTATCTGTTGAAAGGCATTCTGTACACATTTTCAATGACTTTTTCCCCATTCCAGATGTCCCATATCACATCCTATTCTAAACTAGCGTTCAGTGCTTAACAAGCACCCACTGTGTGCGAAGAGAAAACATTACTTTAAGGAAAGGAGCATAAGGCTTGGCCTCGGGTTATTCGTGCATAAATACACAGCAATAGTGACTTATTCTCTCAACTTTGTAGAAACGTGAGCAGCATCCACATGGCTGAATCCATACCATTCATTCGGAAATGATTTTCTGGGGCAATTTACAGGTTCTCTGGATTAGACAGCCCGGTTGGGGTATCAGCTTCATCTTCCAGCCTACACGCGACAATTCGAGGGCGCCGGCCACACCTTCTGCAGGTGGCTGGATCGCCCGAGCCAGATGAACCCAACCCACCACCCCTCACAGGAGCTCCGGATAGGAGTATGCAATTGTGTGCAAGGACTTCTGCGAATTAGAGGACTTGTTGAAAGGCCCCGGGGTCCTGGGCAGAAAGGGAACGCAGCCACTCCGCGAGGCGCCCCCTCCCCGCGGTCCCCGCGGCCCCGACGCCCGGGGCACTGCGCAGGCCGCCGGCGCTGCCGATCCTGAGTGCAGCCGGCACACCTCGGGCCTAGCACCATTTGAAAGGCAAATCGCAGAGCCCGGGAGCATTTAAATGCCCGGCTGCGGGCCCCCGGGGACTGCTCTCCAGCGGACGCAGCCGCAGGGGCCTCCGGGGCGGCCCGACCCCCGGGCGCTGGGCGCGGCCCACGGGTGCAGTCGGGACCTCAGCCCGCAGCGCCCCGGCGTCCACGCCAGGCCGGCCCGGGGCGGGCGCCCAGGTCCCCCGAGCCGGCGTGCCCAGCCCGACCGGGGGAGCAGGCGAGCACCGGGTCCCCCACGGGCGGCCGCCGGCCCCGGCCCCCTCCCGACGCACCACACCTAGCAACCGGCGCTGACAGGACGCAGTGGCGGCGGCGGCGGGAGGAGGAAGCGGAATGGCTGCCGCGGTGGAGCCACCCCCGCCCCCCCGCTCCCACCTCCCGGCGGCTGCAGCCGCGCCGAGCCCTGACAGCTCGAGCCCGGGCGGAAGCGGCGGGCGGCGGGCAGCGCCCACCCCCCTGCGCCCCAGGCCGCTCCGACCGCTCGGGCCAACTAACTCCGCGCCCCGCCCGGCCCCGCGCCGGCCCCCGGCCCCGCTGCCGCATCTGCCCGCCGCCGGCTCCCTCCTCCCGCCGCCCCCGCCGCGGCGCACCCCTCTCTCTCCACTCGGCAGCCGGCGCGCACGCCCCTCGGAGTCCCCCAGCACGCCGGGCACCCCGGGGCGCCCTCCCCCACCCCAGCCCGCCCCCCGCCCCCCAGGCACCTCGCGCCGCCGCATCCCGCCGCCCCCACGCCCGGGCCGGCACACGCCCTCCCCTCCCCTCCCCGCCCCGCCGCCGCCCGCCTCCCTGCCGGCCACCCCTGGCCATTCTGGGGTTCTCTCCTGGGCAGGAGTTTCCTCGCGCCGGGCACCCCCGCCCACCCCCGGGCCATTTACCGATGTGGTTGTCCTCGATGTGCTCGATGAGGTCGGCCAGGGTGGGGAAGTGGAGTCCGCAGCCCCCGAACCGGCAGGTATTGGAGAAGAAGGAGGCGGCGGCGATGCCTGTCATGGTGCTACATCGAGAGCCCCCCTGGTGTCGACTCTGCGAGCGCCGGACGGGCGGGCGGAGGGAGGGAGGGAGGGAAGGAGGGCGGCAGGGTGGGGTGAGGAGAGGAGGGGCTGGGGGAGGGGGAGAGAGGCGGGGTGAGGGGAGCAGAGGACGGGACGGAGGGAGAGGGGCGAGAGCGATGGAAGGAGAGCGAGGAGAGACCGGGAGGCTGAGGGGAGGTGGAGGAGGTGGAGGTGGCGGCGGTGGCGGCGGTGGCGGCGGCGGCGGTGGCGGGAGCGGCGGGGGAGGGGGGGAAGCCGCCGCAGCTGGGAGGAGGGATCAGGGCGCGCGGCAACAGCTGTGCAGACCCAACCTCTGCTCCTGGACGGAGGCCTCACCTGGGAGCGTCTGCCACCAACTTTTATCTCACTGGGCCTGCTCTTCGCAGTTGGTAATACGTGCAATCTGTTTGGAGCCTCCTAGGTTATGTATATTACATTCTTGTTATATACACACCTATTAATTACACATGCATCCAGCCAGGGGAACCCGGGGACTTATCCAGGCCCCTCTCGGGGACATATGTTTGCACTTGGCCACCTGTCTAGGTGACATTCACAGGAGACCCAGGAAAGGTAATTGTGTGCACCTTACTCTCTAAAAACCTTCATTCAAAAAAAATAAAAATTTAAAAAAGTCCACATTCTCTGGAGGTTTGTACTAATTGATTTTAATGAAATTTCCCACTAGGCCGAAGAAAATCTTAGCTTTATTTAAATTTCAAAATAGAGTGCTTGATTGTCAAGTACATTAGCGTGTGTTTTACATATGCACCACTTTTGTTATATTCCCTGATACTTTTGGGAAAACAAAAACTAAAATGACTTTATTTCACCAGAATACAACCCCCACTACCCTATCTCAGGTCTGGGAATTAACGCATCTATCTCCCTGGGAGCGAACTGTCAGAGCAGAAACCACAGTGCATAGGTTAAGGCTAGAAGGAGTGGGAACAGGGTCAAGGGACATATTTACTCTTCATTTAAAAGAGAAGGGATTCTCCAATCAATCAAGATTGCACCATCTCCTAAGCATTCCAAACATAATGTTGACCACTTAAGCACTTAAGTTGAATTTGGTAGCTCTGCTGAAAACTAGCATTTTCCTAAGAATTCATTACCTCATTGTCCCCACCCCATGGCACTCAAATTTTACCTGTTAAGTATGTGTTCTTCTGTAGCGTTTTTCTATGTGCCTCAAGAACATGACATTTTCAGTAGTTCATGATTTAACAATGCCTTTTTTAATTAATGCAGTTATATCGAGTTTAGCATTTTTCTTTCGGACAAATTTCACTCATCATCTGGTGTAGATACATGGAGAAATGGTCTTCTCCTCTCCATAAACTGTATTCATCTATAAACTCTATAGTGTTATTTCTAATAATAGGATTGTTAAACCTTTTCATTTCTGTATTTAGAATAAGGGCACAGCAGAGTTTTACAGCTGCAGTGATTGGGTGTGATGAGTTCCCTCAGCCATGACATGGCCTCTTCTCTCTCTTTTCTTCTATCTCCCAGCTCCCAAAGGTGACAGACTTGTGCTGAGGTGAGAGCTGGGTCGGGTGAGGCTGGGACAGTTGTGTTGAAGTTCAGCTTGGTGCCAAGAATGGTTTCCTGGGCCCGCTTGGTGAGGCGGGGGGCGGGGGGGGGAAGGCCTGTGTGGGCCTGATAATGAACCAAGGACCCCATTGGCAGGAGATGAGCCAAGGCCAAACAAGGGTCTAAAGAGCAGGAGTTAGAATTCTAGATCTTGAATTAGAATTTGGCAGCTGTGCTGTGCATTCAGCTGCCCTGTCTGGGAAGGCTTTAGCTGGGAGCAGACAGAATATCTGGCAGACACATACTCAATTGAGTGATTGGACAGGGAAAGGCAGTGCAAAGGCTTCAGCCACACAGGTGCCCACACAGCGTCCCCCTAGAGATGAGCGTTTGGCACCCCCAGCATGCGGTTTCTATAAGGTGACTTTTTTACAATGAAAAGAAGGACAAAAATAAATGAAAGAAAGCAGTATCATAAATAAAAGAAACATTTTATTCACTGCAACAATAATGTACCATAATATGATACATGCATAATAAAAACATTTGTAATATTTTATATTATAATTATGCTTACATATCTATTAATTTTTAATAATAATTGTAAGAAAAAAGTACTCATTTAGATACAAATACGTCACATCACGCCCAGTGGATCGATCCTGCATCGATCGAATACGGACATTTACAGATTAGTCTTCCAGTATCAAAAAGGAGGACATGTAGGAGGACACTATTTGAGGGAGGATGGAACTTACAGAAGAAGGACTGTCCTCCCTAAAGGAGAATGACTGGTCACCTTAGTTTCTAGGAAGCACCCGGAGCTTTGAAGAAGTAGCAGCCATGTACTCTGCAGCAAAAACTGTCAGTGGGAATTAACTCCAGAAAAGGCATGGAGAGGAACAGAAGTAGTTCAGACAAGAGAGCTCAGAGGTGGAAAGTGCCAGAAACATGCAGGTGAAAGATAAAGGAAGGAAGTGACTGGGTTTCCACTACCTGCTATCAGTTTCACCATTCCTAAAATAAAACCTCGGTAGGCCAAGTTTAATAAATAGATTTTCATAGTAAATGAGACAAAATAACATAAAAGGAATCAAGATTTTGATTTTAAGATTAAAATTGTCCCTTTACCTTAGACAATTACCAGTATTTTATAAAGACTCAGTTTCTCCTGCATGAAATAACTTACTCTACTAATCCTTCATGTATGAACTGAAGCTCTGCTTATGTGACGTGCTGATCATACTTGTTTTTTAAAAAGTCCACATGCTATAGAGGCATTTCATGTCTTTATATTGGGAACATAATCATGGTCTTTTACATCTGGAAGATACTCTGGCCATCAGACCCACTGATTGTGTAGATGTGGTAAGGAAGCCGTAAACGAGCCAGAAACCTGGAGTGAGTTCTCCCCCAGCACACAGTTTTCTGTCTGTACTCCCAGTGCATTCAGTAAGGCATCAGTAGACAGACAGTAAACAGACAAAGATATAGTAACCACAGGCAAATTTTTTTTTTCAAAAAATTATTTTAGCCTGACCAGGCGGTGTGACAGTGGATAGAGTGTCAGCCTGGGACACAGAGGGCCCAGGTTTGAAACCTTGAGGTCACTGGCTTGAGCGTGGGATCATAGACATGACCCCATGGTCACTGGTTTGAGCCTAAAGGTTGCCAGCTTGAAGCTCAAGGTCGCTGGCTTGATGAGGGGCTCACTGGCTTGGCTGGAGCCCCCCAGTCAAAGCACATATGAGAAAACAGTAAATAAACAACTAAGGTGCCACGACAGAGAATTGATGCTTCTCATCTCTCTCCCTTCCTATCTGTCTGTTCTTGTCTGTCCCTCTCTCTGTCCCTGTCTCTCTCTCAAAAAATAAATAAATACATAAAAGAAAAGTTGCTTTACAATGGCATGCTTATCATTATGTACTAAAAATGTTTGTTGCAAGGGTTTCCCTTCAAAGAAAGTCAACACGAGGCTATAAAAACATAGAACAAACACTTCTACCTGTTATGTCCAAGAGAAAGAGATGGCTGATATACCTCTGTGTTTACAAAAAACTTTTGACTGCCTGATTTGGGGAGTAAAAATACTTCAAAGGAAAGGGACAGTGAGAGAACTGAGGAGTTAGGAGGATATGATAATGGACTAGAAGCATTCTCTGGGTTTAAGATTTTTCTTTTCTTGGAAACAATTTGCCTGTCCCCAGGGCACTGTACCTCCCAGTGTGTTGACCTAGACAAAGTTAGGATCTATAGTGGTCCTATAGCTTGGTGCTTAGCATTACAAATGATTTGATACCCAATATCAATTTCCCCAAATCCAGCATGGTCATTACTTAAATTCCAGCTGCCAGGAAGGTGTAAATCCATTAGTCTTTGAGCCAGTCGAAGCCACCAAAGGGTTCTGCTTCATGCAGTTGTCTGGCCTCTACATACAGAATTCCATTAATCTAGGGATACACGGATAATCAAAACCATGCGTTTCCTGTGCCCTGCATGGACATCTGTTAGCACTACAAGAGGATGTGCATGCACATTGGATTCTATTTTGAATTTAACTCTCCATACTGCCTTCAACTCTAGCTTTCTCAGGTTTTCTGGGTCATTCTGCAGGTGCCTTTTAAGGGACCTTTTAGGTTTCCTGGTTGGAAACAGGATCTTAGGTGGCTTGAGGCATTCCTTTTACCGCCACCACTACGTAGACGGGGCAGATCATGAACCCAGGTCTTCTTCAGCTCATGTCAGTCTATGGCCATTTATAAGAAGGTCAGACACTCCCCAGCTCTGGAAGACTCAGGCCAACAGGAGCCTTTGTCTCAATGGGATATTTTCTTTAGGCCTCACCTTCTTCCAGGGAGGACAATGTCTATTCCAGATTTTCTTGTTTAATATTTATGCAACCAAGTCAAGTTCTTTGTATTGACTTTTATCCCAGCTCAGAAATGAATCAGCTTTATCTGCTCTTTGACGATTAATTCTTACTTTCACCCCTAGTCTCATTCTGTCTAGAATTAAGTGTTGGCCTTAGAATGAATAACAGGGGTTCCCTGGTTCGATGCCACCAGTGACCAATCCTCATGGGCATTACCCCATAGTTCCCCACCTGGCCTCTTCTGCCTTACTGGTTATATACATAGTCAGGGCATTGCATCTCTAGTTCCTTGCAAGATCTCTTCAGGACTCAATTAATAAATGACCAGCCAATGACTACGATTTTATTTGAGCACCACAGACCTGTCGCACTGCTTTCCAGATGATGGCTCCAACCCAAATCTGATGGGATATGGCCAGCTCAGCCTCAGATTTAAATAAGGACATAAGAACAGTCAAGCCATTGCTATTTCGTTAGTTCCTTTAACGTACCTTGATTGAAGATCTATGCAAGGCTCCTGGTGCACAACTCCAGAAGGTGTTGTTTATGTAGGCAATTGCGTGGACGGTGGCCCAAGGATTCATACAACCCTGCAGTCCTGATCCGTTATGCAAGATCCAAGAGATACAATCTGGATAGGTCAGGTACAGTCTCCACACATGAGGGAGCATCAGATGCTTTGTAGGGTCCTCCTGAACTGATTCTCAGAGCCTGCCAGTGTGACTCAATGGACTCCACCTGCTGTTCTTATCCTCTGGCTACTCTAGTTCTGACATGTTCCCTCCTTTCCAGCTTTGGCTCCCTCGGGTGATAACATTTTTTTTTTTAATTTATTGATTTGAGAGATAGAAACCATGAGTGAGAGAGAGAAAGATAGAGAGAGAGACATCAACCCCTCGTTCCACTTAGATGTGCATTCATTGTTTGTTTCTTGTATACGTCTTGACTGGGGATCAAACCCGCAACCCGGTACATCAAGACAATGTTCCAACCAACTGAGCTACCTGGCCAGGGCCTCTCCAGTGAAAACTCTTGTTGCTGTTGGTTATAATAGAGTCACTAAGGCACTAATTGAAAAAGACCACACAAGCTTTTTGCCCAGGAACATGTCCTTAAACATTATTATTATTTTTTTGATTGATTGATTTTAGAGAGAGAGGAAGAAGAGAGAAAGAGAAACATCAGTTTGTGCCTGACCAGGCGGTGGCACCGTGGATAGAGCGTCGGACTGGGATGCTTGAATGCGGGCTCATCGGGTTTGAGCAAGGCTCACCTGCTTGAGCCCAAGGTTGCTGGCTCGAGCAAGGGGTCACTCAGTCTGCTGTAGCCCCCCGGTCAAGATGCATATGAGGAATCAATCAATGAATAACTAAGGAACCGCAAAGAAGAATTGATGTTTCTCATCTTTCTCCCTTCCTGTCTGTCTGTCCCTCTCTCTGACTCTCTGCCACAAAAAGAAAAAGAAACATCAGTTTGTTATTCCACCCATTTATGCATTCATTGGTTGATTCTTGTTATGTTCCCTGACTGTGGATCAAATCTACAACCTTGGCATTTTGGGACAACATTCTAACCAACTGAGCTACCCAGCGAGGGCACATCCTCAGGCATTATTGATGCTCACCCAGCAATGCTCAGTGCTGAAGATTTTTTAGCATGTTTGATTTATCCTAACTTTTTGAGGTTTCCCCAGCTCCCACTGTTAGAATTCTTTCCTCTAAGACTCAGACAAGTGTCAATGGAGGCTGGGCTGGAGGACCAAGCTGGGAACGATGCTTTCTGGTCTTACCTCCACTGCTAGAATGCCTCAGCACCAACCTTTGCCATCAGAACAAGCTTCCTATTCAAAGACCATCATAATAGATCTCTGAGAAAACCTCTCTGCCTTCCTGTAGTTCCCTCTCACATCCTGACATTTCAAGACGGAGCAAATTATTATAGTTTTCCAAATGCACTCACTCTATACACACTGGCCACCTTGCTCTTGCATGTGTTGTGTCGCCTGCCAGAAACAGTCTTCCCTCTTTCTACCTTCTACTCTCCCCACACCAAACACACTTTAGCAGCTCTGCCTGTCACCTCCTCTGGGAAGCCTTCCGTGCTGATCTACATGCATTTCATCTGTGTACCAGCCAAGCTCCCTCTGCATTAGATTTTGACTGCTGGTTTACTGGACCTTCTCTAGACCCATGGTTCCCAAACCTTTTTAATCAAGAACCCCATGAATAAAAAATTTAAACCTGACCCCATGAATATTTACATTTTCATTTATAAATAACATATAGGCACTACTATTCAAATAGAGCATGTATATTATAAAATAAGTCAGAAACTTTAAGAAGATGGATTTTTAAAAACAAATGGAATTTTTTAAAAACAAAAATCTTTTTGTTTTTTAGATTTTATTTATTCATTTTTAGGGAGAGAGGTGGAAAAGAGAGAGAGAGAAAGGAGGAGCAGGAAGCATCAACTCTCATATGTGCTTTGACCAGGCAAACCCAGGATTTTGAACCAGCAACCTCAGTGTTCCAGGTCAATGTTGTATCCACTGTCACCACAGGTCAGACAGGTATATCTTTATCCCATACCCTGAGTATTGTCTAACCCCCATCTTGGGATGAATGCATTAGTTTGGAGGCCACTGATCTGAGTCTTTTTAAGAAGACTATTTTTCATGGTGCCTGTGTGTAGTGCTTGAGTCGTGCAGGGGTATATAGCTCAGCACTGTGATAAGACAATGCACTAAGATTTCTGTTTCTTTTTATGTTGTTTACTGATTGACTTTAGAAAGAGAGGAAGTGGGGGAGAGAGAAACATCACTTTCTTGTTCCACTTACTTATGCATTCATTGGTTGATTCTTGTGTGTGCCTGACTGAGGATTGAACCTGCAACTTTGGCTTATCAGGACAGCTCTCTAACTGAGCTAACCAACCAGGCAGGGCAAGATTTCAGTTTTCCACATTGAAGCAACTTCTAACAATTTGTTATTTTCTGTAGCATCAGTGACAGCTCATCTTCCATCATCTCCGAGTTGGGGTAGATTACAACAGTTATAGCTTCCCATGACCATGGTCCGACCTTAACGAGATCTCTTTTGAGGTCCAGTGCCAGCGCCGTATCGCTGCACTCTGACCCTAACAGGCGCTTACAAAATGCTGGTCTCATTGGTTTTGATGGCACTGGTTTCCTAGTCTCTGCTGATACAGACAAAGCCGTTCAACTGGACAGAGGTAAGCAGAAAGGCATTCAGCCATGACATGAGGTCTGACACTGGCTCTCCTTTCATTTGACTGACTGGGATACCTTTTCCTTTCACAGATGTTCAAGTTCATCATGACGGCTATTTTCAGTTACACTCATTGAGTGCCTACTGTTGTGTCAGGTTTTGTATTCACATAGATCAGTTTTTAAACCCTCTGAGATAGATGAATGCATCATGCCCAAATTATAGATAAGAAAAAACAAGACCTGGGGGAATAAGGTAACTTCTGAGGTCCACAAAGCTAATAACAAGTGCTAGAGCGAGGATTTGAACTCAGGACTGCCTGACTCCAGGGTCCTCATACTAAAGTAAGATCTATACTTGAATGTGGGTGCAATAGCTCGTTTTTCTTTTCTCCCCTGGAATCTAGGGGGAAAGCTGGGCTCTTGGCCATTGGTACGGCCACACCCACATAACACCCAGACGCTCAAGAGGGGCTAAAGCAGTGGTCCTTAACCTGGGTTCTATCGAACACTAGGGGTTCAATGAGTCAGTCTCAGGGGTTCGGAGAAGCCTCTGCCACGGAGGCCAGAATAAAGTAATACCGTAATTTGTTGTGAGTTCATGCACTTTATTGGTTTTGTTCTTTGAGCAAGGTGATGTTCATGCATGGCTCATTTTGTGCACCAGTAAAAAAACATATACCTATGTCTTGAATTTGGAAAAAAACATCATATTTTATTTATCACTAAAGAAGGGTTCGGTGAATGCGCATATGAAACTGGTGGGTTCGGTACCTCAGAAAAGGTTAAGAACCACTGGGCTAAAGCATCCTCAACCTCAAATGGATTTAGGACAGGGGACTGAGACTCAGGGAGGGGTACCGATGATGAAGCAGGCTTGGAGTCTCCATCAGGTATTGAGGTTCTTGGCTTGTCTTTTCCCTTTCCTGGTCCTTTGGAAAGTCTTTTCATTGCTGTTGCCAAATACCTTATTTTGATATTGAACTTTATAGTGAAGGAAGACTTGGAAAAGATACCGTGTTCTGCTCTCAGTTGGTTCCTGACTTATCCTTCACTGTGCACCTCTTTCTCTGGATTTGAGGGTGGAAAGGGAGCACCTGCATCACCTATTAAGTGGAAAGGTGACTCTTGCTTTCGTTATGCTCTTTGTCTCCTTTGTGTAATGACTGTAATCGCATTGCGTTTCAGCCAATTGTCCGACATAATCTGATTTGCTGGCACGGAGTAGTTCCCGGAGCCACAGAACAAACAGCCCCGGCAGGGCCCTGCCGATCGGCCCCCTCTCTTCCAGAGCTGGACCCACGGGGAGGTTAATTCTGCCTCTCAGAAAATGGACCCAGATTCCAGTAACTGTCCGGAAAGGATTCTTCCCCTTGATTTTATAGTGAGATTTATCTTTCTGTAATTTTCACCCCGCCATGCTTTTGCCAACATCTGTATGTAGCACCTCATATAGTTCCTGATTCTCTTTTTTAAATCTTAAAGGTCTCAAACTCAGAAGCCCTCGGGGCCAGGCAGAGGCAGCAATGAGAGAAGAGAGCCGTGTGTGTGTGCGCCTGTATGTACTGCGTTCTGATGGGGACCAGTGAACTGGAGAGCACTGTCCTCCAAGACAATGAAAGGCAAGAAAGTCCCATCCCTGGGCCATGTTTGGCCTGTGGGCCACCAGTTTGCAAACTGTGTTGTCCCTCCCAGGCCACCAGTGTGACAAATTCCTTTCACTGTCCCAACAGCCCAAGAGTGTCTGAATTAATTGTTTCTATATTGCTCACCACCATGAGATTGGAGGCAATCTAACTCTTGGTGCAAATAATTCTCAAAAGTACCCTTTGCCGCTTAAACACGTCTCCACCATGATGTCAGAGCTGCCCACGTATTGGTTCTCAGTTCGCTTCCATATTTCCCAGTGAGTCTTAAGAAAAGTAATTTCTAACAAGCTGAATATGTGATTACTCCAAATTTACCTAAAATGAGGGCTGTATATATATATATATTACACACACACACACACACACACACACACACACACACACACACACACACGTTTTATAGTGCCTGACTGGTCTCCAGTTACACCTTAAAATAATTAACAAAAGCCTTCAGTCTGTAGGGTCGGCCTTCCCAGTGTTTGTCCCCATTCTCACATCTGCAGTTGAAGGTCACCTTGCCCTTTAAAAGCGTATGTAGTAATCTAACATTTTAGATGACAATTAATCTTTGGTATCAGAGCTAACTTCTTTCTTTTACCAACCCCTGCCTATCCCCCCCTTCCCAACCCTGTGCACCCCGTTTCTTCACCTTGTCCCCTCAGTCATGCCCCCAACCCCCAATTCCTTTTCAGGATCGCTTCTTGAGTGGAGCCTGGGCATGGGAAGTGTTTGATACTGTGTTTGAGAAAGTTGTACCAGAGAAGGGAATTTGAGAAAGAAACACAGTTAAGAAAAAGGAAATTGGGAAAGAAAACCAAAAAAATGGGGGGGAGAGCAGGAACAAAGGGTGACATCTTTCTGTCTTCTCTCTCCTGCTGACACGAAGTTGTGCGGCAGAGGACCCCCCTTTCTGACAGCCCTTACTCGGTCTACCCCCTTCTGAACCACAATCAACTTTGTTTTCTTATTTCTCCTTGCTCTGTGCTCTGCTCCAAAAGACTAACCAGAGGAGAGGACCCTACAAAAGCTCAACATCTGAAGGACCTCGATCCCAAAGCCAGCTCCAGCACTTAAAAGCTGTTGATCGCCCATTAAGTCAAAAGGATTTCCTTACCTGCAGGTGGGCGCTAACGGTCCAGATTGTCCCCAGCTCCCAGGGATGAAACGAGAGGCCGCGTGTGCAAACACACTGGAAACTGCAGAATGCTAAATCACAGATGAGGCATTATTATTATCTTTGAGTACAGTGCTGCAGATGCCATGACATGCAGTCACTTCTTCTCACCAAATGTCCTCAGATTTCCCGGAGAAGGGGGTGGGTGGTACAGTCTGGTACGGTGGTGAGGCAGACCGTTATGTGTTAGGAGGAAAGCTGGCATTTAAAATCGCCAGCCAGAGCTGCTTCTAAATCTCATGAGGATGTGAACTCACTTTGGAGCCTTCCTGGTCTGTTCTGGGATGGGCCACGTGAGTGGATCCTTTTATTTGACAAACGGAGTAAGAATAAGCACCCGTTACTCTGGGAGAAGGAGCAACAGGACTCGTGTTGGTCCGTTTTGTCCTGTTTGCTTGACTAGGGCTCGGGGCTTCAACTCTGCAGGCAGGTGAGGTCCTGCTACCAAAACGAGTTGCCCAGGAGCTGGACCCAGATCCAGGATTCAAGATTCGAGCTTTTATTCGGTGGTTGTCTGGATAGAGGCCTGCTCTCTTTCCCTAGCTTGCCAAGGAAGCATGTAGCTCAGTTGATGCTGGCAAGCATCTTATGACCACGAGGGCCTTCTGCCCGAGGATAAAACCAACTGGCAGAGCACAGGGTTGGGAGATTCCGGAGAAACGGAACCGGACCTCTGCTAGAACTGTGCCTGAAGCCTACGTGGGTTGCAGGAACCAGTGAGTCACCTTGACTATCTAAGCCAGTTTGTGTTGAGCTTTAGTGCTAGATACTGAGGGCAAGGTCATTCTAAGCGGTCCGGAGTTTGAAAGTTTCTGGAGGGGCAGTGGGAACGTCACATGGTATTTAGGAAGCTTGTGGACAGGAAGCTGCTCCAACCCCCTAATGTTCCCCACTGAGGTGCCCAGTTGTGTGCATGCCTGCAATGGGCTGAGGAGGGTTAAGGTCAGCTGATGAAAGGGACACAGCTGGAGGCTGGTGTCACAACAAGGCCTGAAAGGTCACAAAGGAAGCCGGCTGGAGTGGGTGCTAGCATGGGGGTGTGGAGGGAACTGTGTCACTAGGCTGACGGACGTCAACGTGGTCTATGATTATGCCTATGTTCAGCTTTAGTAGGTGCTGCCAAACCACTGTCCAAAGCGGGTTTGCCAATTTGCATAGCCACCGTCGCTCTGAGAGTTCCCAGGACCTCTGACTGACTTTGCTCACAGGCTCCTAAACGAGGTGTTCTGGTTTTACAGGAGCGGAGCGTGGCAGTTTTCAAACAGCAAATTAAAAGGTTGCTGCTAGATTAAGACATGCCAAAGATGTATACCCATACACACAACCACACAAAAGCGTAAGCATTCAAGTAGCATAACGATTTTAGGTGATGGTTTAGAGGTGAATGCATTTCAATGATCTTAATTAAGTTATAAAAAATGCAAGTGTAACCCAAGTGACAGAGACCCTGCTGGGTCTAACCTCTCCTTCATGAAATAGGAATATCTCAGCACTCCATCAAAATGTCCCTGCCTTGCCTGACCTGTGGTGGCGCAGTGGATAAAACGTCAAACTGGAACACTGAGGTCCCCGGTTCAAAACCCTGGGCTTGCCTGGTCAAGGCACATATGGGAGTTGATGCTTCCTGCTCCTCCCCCACTTCTCTCTCTCTTCTCTAAAATGAATAAATAAATAAAGATAATTAAAATATTTTTTAAAAAGTCCCTGCCTTATACATAGTGGTGGAGTCGGGGAGGGAGTGTGTGGGGGGTGGGGAGTGGGGTGTGAGTGGGGTGTCAGGGGGCTAGATGGTGAACCGGTGGGAGTTGGTAAGAAAGGTGTTTTCCTACTAGCAGCCAGTCAGGAATGTTCCACTACATTAAGCTATTCTATATATGTTGATGAAACAGGCAGTAAGGTTTCATAAAACCTCCACTAATACTTGGTTTTAATTCAATGAACATTTATCCAATGCCAACCTAGGCAAGGCACAAGATGATGATTGTTTTTCAAAGGTCGCTGTCTCAGGTAGGTCACAAACCAATGGAGGAAAACAGAAGTGTTTTCTGGACTTGCCCCAGAAATGCCAACTAACTGTAACTGAGAAAATAATAGCAAGTGCAATAATAAGTTCCCAAGCAATTTAGGAATATGAAAGGGCATACAGTGTGAGGGTGATCCTGGAGACAAAAATATAGAAACTATTCTTCCATCTCTAAAAACAGCTAGCTCATTGTCCATTTTTCTAATGCTGCTGAACTACTTCAATGTTTGTTGGTATGTTATTAGTAAATCAAAAATGAGGAAGCATTTTAAAGGCTCTTAATATAGCATTCTAGAGAAGAGAGGATGGCACACATCACGGAGCCAGGCAGACTGTGTGAGTTTCAGGTCTGGAACCTGCTATGGGCCAGCTGTGTGGCCTTGGGCATGCTACCTACCCCCTCTGAGTCTCAGTTTTCTCATCTGTCAAATTAGTACTTATCTCACAACATTATTGTGAGGATTAAATGAAACAATGTCTAACACTTATGGAGAACTAAATGCCTGCCATTATTATTTTCTAAACATGAATAGACTTCTGGAATTTCAACCACTCAGAAAGAAGCTCCGTGTTCAGTTGGTTCTGGATTGACCATGAAGCATTTCATTGATTTGCTGAAATCCACCCGTGTCCAACCGGTCTGGGAGACAGTTGTGACCTATGCGTGACTGTCCTGGCTCAGGTCCACTGCCTTCCCTCCCTGGACAGTGACACTGAGGGGATTTGCAACCAGAGAGCCTAGATTTCCTCTCCGACACTGATGGAGGGAATTCTCCACTTTTATGATAGTTATGGCATGGTCATTTGTTAATTTGGCCAAATATTTCCTCTGCCTGTTCCATATGCTTATTTATAAGTGAGACAAGTAATATGCCCCTTTATTAATTGTAACACTCCCCCTATCAAGCTCTGCAGGATACCTCCTCCCCACCGCCCAGAAATCTAGCTTTCTGTGATGGTCACAACTGCAGCCATTCCAGTCGTATATACTCTTTTGACTTTCTCCAGTATTCCTGCTCCTCCGAGTCCCTCCTAGGGCATTCCCCTTTTCCTGCCTCTGCGTCATTTTTGGAAGCCTTTCCCTCTTTCCCCCAGTTTTGAAATGATGCTAAAAACAACCAGGACTAGCCCTACCAGACCCCTTAAAATAATTAAAGGTTGATTTAAAGTGCTACGTAAATGTGAACTAATAATGCTTTGAAACAATAAAAATGTTCATTTTACTGCTTTAATTGCAATAGGGGTTACCTGCCTCATGTGTACGTGTAAAGTCTACTTCCTAAGTACTAAATTCATCCTGCAACATTTGGAAATATGTATTATCAAGGCCATTTGTTGTCTTGACTACCCACTTAGCACCTGCTTCTAAGTGTCTAGGACTGTTGCTTATCTCTGCAACTGTCAACTCCGATCTCCAAGCCAGACTGCAGAATTTTAGATGGTCTTCCCCCCACGAAAGCTTTAAGATATGAGTCAGAAAATATAACACCATACTGAATGCAAATGAGCTAAGGTGCTCTTCAGAAAAGCAGGAGGGATGAAACAATCCACAGGAGGTCCTGCTGCGATTGGTCCGATCCGTATCACCTCTGCTCTGGGGCAGGTTTGCCCTAAAGCTGATGACACTTCCATTTCAGGGCCCTGAAACTTGCACCTGTCCCTCTCAAGTCCTGTGTATGATGCTGTATTCTTTTTTTTAAAGAGTCCCCTCTTTCCAATTGTTTAAGCATTAATCTCCACAAAGCCTAACATCCCCCGTTGGTGCCAATAGTCATGGTTACACACAATCACTGGCACTGGGGGCAGCTGTGATGTGTTCTGTGCTTAGTGTCAATCTCTGTCTTGCTGAAGGTTGTGGACTACGTGGTCCAAATGTTCATGGACTTGCTGACCTATGGCCTAGGACACTGTCTCCATCTGTCTTAGGCAGCCCCTGTGGGATGCAAAATTATTCCCCAAACTTCTTTAGAATCCTGCAGATTGGAGAAGACTAGCTCAGGCACAAGGGAGAGAAAACATTTTTAGAAGCTATTCCTTTAGTCCAGGGTTTCTCAACCTCAGCACTTTTGACATTTTGGGTCAATATTCCGTGTTTGGGGGTAGGGGCGGAGGAGGCTAACCTGTGTACTATATAGGACGCTTAGCAACATCCTGACTTCCATGTACTAGGTGCGAATATCAACTCCTTCCACCCCACAACCCCCCTCCCCACCAAGTTGTGACAACCTAAAGCGCTTTCAGACATCGCAAATGACCTCTTGAGCAAAATGTCCTCTGTTCAAGAACATTTGCTTAATGGAACATTCCAGCAAATACTCCAGGATAGAAATTTTCCTCTTCTCTTGGATAACAAGATGGATGTCCTGCTGCACACTGGAAAGACTTCCTCCACTGCAATGCAGGCAGGACTTTTGATTGACAAGTTCAAAAACTAATTGTTTATTCCCAGATGACAGGATCTCATACATAGGAAAACCTAAGGAGTTCATACACAGGCAAAATAAAAGATCTATTCGAATCCATAAATGAGTTCAGCAAGATTGCAGGATACACGATCAATATGCAAGAATCAATTGTATTTCCCTATACTAGCAGTGAATAATTGAAAATGAAATTAAGAAAACAATTCCATTTATAATGGCATCAGAAGGAACAAAACACTTTGGAATAAATTTTTAAAAAGACATGCAAGGTGTGAACACGGAAAACTATAACATAAAACATTGGAGAAAGAAATGAAAGAGGCCTAGCTAAATGGAAAAACGTCTCATTGGAAAACTTAATAGTGTTAAGATGGCAATATTCTTCAAATTGATATATAGCAATACAAATTTATCAGCTTAATTCCTATTTAAAAATTCCAGAGGCCATTTTTTGTAGGAATTTACAAGTTGATCTTACAATTTATATGGAAATTCAAAGGACCCAGAATAGTCAAAACAATCTTCAAAAAGTAGAAAAAAGTTGAGGGACTAATACTTCTCAATTCCAAAATTACTACAAAATTGCATAAATGAAGTCAGTGCGGTTCTGGCATAAGGGTAGACATATTGATGAATGGAATAGAATTGAGAGCTTACATTTATAACCTAGTGATTTTCAACAAGAATGCCAAGACAGTTCAATGAGGAAAATAATAGTCTTTTCAACAAATGGTGTTGGGACAACTGCCCAGTAATAGCCACATGAAAAGAATGAAGTTGGACCCCTACCTCATACTATATACAAAAATTAATTCAAACTGGATTAAAGTCCTAAATGTAAGAGCTAAAACTATAAAATAGAAGAAAACATAAAAGTAAATCTTGGGTTAGGCAACACTTTCTCAGATTTCACTCCAAAAGTACAAGCAACAAGAAAAAGAATAGATTAAATTGGGCTTGATCAAAACTAAGTTAAAATGTTTGTACTTCAAAGGACACCAGCAAAAAGAAAGAGAAAAGGTCAGCCACAACATAGAAAATGTTTGCAAATTATATATTTAATGAGAATTGATTTAAGATTATACGGTAAAGAACTCTTACAACCCAACAATAGAAAGACAAATAATCCAACTTAAAAAGAGGCAAAAGATTTGAATTGACCTTTCTCCAAAGAAAAGGCCAATAAGCACATGAAAAGATGCTTAACATCATTAACTGTCAGGAACATGCAAATCAAACCACAACTGAGATACCACTTCGCTCTCACTGGGATGGCTGTAATTAAAAAAACAGAAAACAGACAATAACAAGTACTGACAAGGATGAGAAAACATTGGAATCCTCATACATTGTTGGTGCTCATGTAGGATGGTTCATTTGCTTTTAAAAACAGTTTTATAGTTCCTCAGATGTTAAGCATAGAGTTACAATGACCCAGCAATTCCAGTGTTAGGTACTGAATTGAAACTTTAGGATAAAATACGAGAAATATGAATGAGACTTGAAAATATATGCTTACACAGAAACCGGACATGAATGTGCATTGCAGCATTATACATAATAAACAAAAAGTAGAAACAACCTAAGTGTACCCTATTGATGAATAGATAAACGTAATGTGGTTTGCCCATGTAACTAAATATTATCCAGCAGTAAAACCGAGCGAAGTACTAATATGGGCCACAAAAAATGATGAACCTTAAAGCCATTTTGCTAAGTGAAAGAAGTCAGTCACACTGACCATATATAGTATAGTTCCGTTAAATGATAGACAATCATTTATAATAGGCAATCCTATAGAAACAGAAATGATTAATAGTTGTCAGGGACTGGGGAAAGGAGGCAGTGGGAAGTGACCACCATTCAATGGGCATGTGATTTCTTTAGGGGATGATAAAAATGTTCTGGAAATAACGGTGCTGGCTGCACAACCTTATGAATTATAGACAAAAATAACCTAAAAAAGAATGACAGAACAGTTAGAATTAAAAAACAAAAACCAGGCAATTATTTGGAGAGAAGCAGGATTGCTACAAGAACGTCACCAGAGAGAGTCTTATTGAGAAGGAAAGGCTACGGAAAATAATCCTCCCCAACGTGGTGAGGGGAAGAGAAATGCCTTGCGGCTTACAATGACCGTCTGCCGGTGGGAAAGGGGCCGGCGGTCTGCCTCCTCCAATTTTTCCTGCATTGTCAGGGCTATGAGTTAGTCTGATGAAACTTTAATATAGCACAGGAGGTGTCACTGATAAAACACACAGAAAAAGACCCCCCCAAAACACTTCCTTATATAGTATAAAATGCCACATGTAAGGAGCAGCAGACGAGTGCTAAGGACTCCTTGCCTCCTTCATTCCCATAACGAAGATGAGGTTCCTATCCATAAACTGGAAACAGACGGCCTTAGTCCATTCAGCCTGTTATAACAGAATACCCAGACTGGGTAGCTTATGGACAACAGAAATTTATGTCTCACTGTTCTGGGGCTGGAAGTCCAAGACGCTGCCTTTGGCCAGCTCTGCGTCGAGTGAGGGCCTGCTTCCTGGTTCATAAATAGCTGTCTTCTCACTGTAGCCTCGCATGGCAGAAGAAATGGGAGGGCTCTCTGGGGTATCTTTTGCAAAGGCACTAATCCCACAATTGGGGTTCTACCTTCTGATCTAATCATCCCCCAAAAGCCCACCCCTGAATACCATCACCTTGGGGATGACGTTTCAACATATGAATTTTGAGGGGCACAAGAATTCAGCTGACAGCACAGACCTTGTTCCTGCTTTTTTACCCATTGTAGAAATCTACTTCCTTTGTGGTTTGCCCCCTGTTAATTACATTAGATTCAGGGCGGCCCTTTTTGTGGTTTATCTGAAATACAGAAAAGAAAGAAGTTAAAAACAAAAAAAGGCCACACATCTAAATCTGTACCCTTGTGGAACTTACATTCTGGTAACTAGATGCTAAGCCTTTTTCTGGGGGACTTATTTACACTCATTAAGTTCTTGTGACAACCATATGACATAGCTACTATGACGATCTCCAATACCAGTGAGGAATGCTAAGGCTCAGGGAGGTGCCGGAGCTCACACAGCAAGGGGAGGGCCACAGTTTCAACCCCAGCGACTGACTCTAGGGACCAAGCACTGAACCGTAATGCTCATGGTTTCCAAACTGTGTGCCAAGGTACCCCAGAAGGCCACTGTGAACTAAACCCACTGCAGGAGCTTTTAATTTTTGAGGGAAACACATAGACACATATTAGATACCATCCCACTAGTAAGTTGTTCAGAACTAAACTAATAAATGCAGCAGCATGGTGAAATAAGACTAATATTTCTAGCAAATATTTGTGCTAAAGGCAGTGTGAACTGAGACAGTTTGGGAACTTCTGTACAATGCGATTGTCCATTTACATGCCTGGCATCCCTCTAGGCTATATGCTCTTACAGGCAGCATGGCACGTAGTACGCACACCAAAAATGTTCGTGGAATGGATGAATGAAGAGTAGAACACAAGTAAACGGGAGATGTACATGTAGCTCAGGGCCGAGATATAGGTCAGCAGCGGGGACAGTGGCGGGAGAGTGGCAGAAGAGGGTGTAACACTCGGGGGAGAGGAATGTGTGGGATATCACACGGAGGAAGTAGAGTGAAGCAGTAGAGCCTGTGTTCTCCGAAGCCAGACTACCTGGCTTTGAATCCCGGCTCTGCCACAGACTAACTGCGGGCCTGGATAAGTTACTTCACTTCCCTGGGCCTCAGTTTTCTCATCCATGAAATGGAGTGAAAGTAAAATTGTTGGCACAGCTTAAATGAGTCTACGTGAATAGACTCCTTTGAATAGTGTTTAAGCACATAGTATTTGTTACCTATGGGCTGTCTGCTATTTTATTATTATTTGGGTTCTATCCAAACAGGTTTATTTTTTCTAAGAGGAGAGAAGACTAGTAGCCCAGTTGGTGGCAGCTGGGGTGACACATTGCCCTAGTTTGCCTGAGGTGGAAAGGTGTCCCTGGAGAAGAGACTTGCAGTGCTAAAACTGAGGGAAGTCCTGGGCAAACTGGGACAAACTGGTCAGCCCGGTAGCAGCTCGTCTCTCCATTCCCACCGGAAGTTTGACTGCAGGCTTGTTTCTGGTGCAGGAGGGGTCACTTCCTTGGCAAGTCCAGAGGAGGCGACAGTGAAGGAGTCAGGTTGTTTTGAGGCTGAACAACAGAAGGCAGGAAGTGTGCAATTTAAGGCAGGAAGGCATATATGGTTTAGATTTATGTCAACACTTTAAAAACAGGGAGCATCCATCACTTATCTACCTCTACAAGGCACCATGTTGCTTAGAATGTCTATGTCTTCAAGAGTTTGCAGAGGAGAGGAAACAATTATACTCAAGTACATTTTCTAGATAATTGACATGACTCAAAGATTACTGAACCATGTGAATATATATACCAAAAAGTCTTCCTCTACTCCTGTGCCCTAGTCAGTCAGCTCCCAACACAGAGAGGTCATCCTTCTAGAGTTTTTTGAACCACATACAATAAAGTAGAAACATATTCATGTCAGATGACCTTAAAAATGGATGCAAGCATTCGGGAGAAGCTACACTTTAATAAGTGGGCAACTGAGAGCCAATCTCACAAAGACTGTTCATTGCAGGGCCCACCAAGAAATTGGGGTTTGGGACCTGAGGATGGGACATCAAAGCCCAGCCTTCACAGATGACATCACTGTCTCACCTCCATATAAGAACTGTAATTTTTTACTTTTCGTTTGTTGAGATTCACAGCTTTTTTTAATATGGTTTGGCCCCCACTTTTTTCAATATTGTTGTTGATTTTCATTTCATTTTTATTCCCTTTGTCATAATACCAGTTCAGGATGTTTGACAACCATCCCCTGAGATAATATCACTCTCCCCTGTTATCTCAGTTTCTAACTGGTGGTTTTGGTTTTGTTATGACTCATTTTATATTTAGGCACATGTCAATTCCGCTACAGAAGTTGTGCTGGGCAGAGAAAGAAGATGCTGGAGGTGTGGGTTGGGTTTACCCAAACATTTTTCCTAACCCTCTGCCTGTACCCCCTTATGTCATCACCCCTCACCCTTCTGATTGCCATTCTATGCCCTCTCACTCTCTCTCTTTTATGTTTAACTCCTTACATGTCAACCCTTACATCTGCGTTCACTTACGTTCTGAATGCATTACCTCCTGTAGAATTTCATTGAGTGAGGGTCAGCTTGCAATAAATTGCCTGTTTTCATTTCTTTACAAAGGTCTTTATTGAGAGCTATTTTCACTGGGAAATACATAGAATTCC
Organism: Rhynchonycteris naso; assembly: GCA_037038555.1. Lineage (NCBI taxonomy): Eukaryota > Metazoa > Chordata > Mammalia > Chiroptera > Emballonuridae > Rhynchonycteris > Rhynchonycteris naso. The sequence continues at coordinate 139,055,723 of CM073002.1, forward strand.
ATATTGGCCGCTATTTTCTTTCAGCACATGGAAAATATCATCTCTATTAAATGTGTATTAGACCTTCTCCTCTATATTCCGTACTTCTTCATCTCTCTTCCATTTTCCTCATTGTTTTTTCTAGCTATGTTCTGAACATCTTCTTTGTCTAATGCCTCTCTTAACCCCATTTATTAAGTTTTTAGTTTGAGTTACTAGTTTCATGTCTAGACATTTAATTTAGTTCTTTTTCAAATATCCTAGATCACTTTCTCTATTTTCTCTGTCTTCAGACATTATCAAATTGGTATTTAATAATTCCAATACCTCAGTTATTTGTGGGTCTGTTTCTACTTTCTGTTGTTTCTGCTTTCTCACTCACAATGCCTAATTTCCTTGGGTGCTTGGTTATTTTTTACTGTGTTCTTCTCATTGCCTTTGAAAATTATATGTGGGGTGCTTTGAGGCCCAGAATAAAGGTGCTTCCTTCAGAGATGATTTGTCTTTGTAGTTGCCATATACATATAACTGCACTGCCAGTCTAGGATTACTTAAACTAAATTCATCACTTGAAGTTCCGTAGGGACCTCAGAATTGAGCTTCCCCTTTCTGCTCAGCCCAGCATAAAGGCAACTTCCTTTGCATTTTTCTGGTTGGGGTTAGGGCTGCTTTTACTTTTGGCTTGGTCTTACCTTGGGGATCCTTCTTATTGTGTGGGCGATTGTCCCCTTCTGGAATGGGCTTGAGACTTTGACTTCCTTTTCACCCTAATCAATACAAGTCAAAGTTGCTAAGATTGACAAACGATCTCAGGACATAAGTGGCTCCTGAACTCAGCTCTGTGTTTTCTTGGTTTTGCTTAGATATCTTTTTCATTTGTCAGATTGTCCTTGTCTTAAGGGATGTATTTTAATGTTTTATTCAGTATTTTTCATTGCTTTCAGTGGGTGGGTTGATCTGGATAACCTAGCTTGCCATTATCAAAAATAAATTATCAAAATAGCAGTGTAACACCTATTATTCTTAAACACTTGCATACTTTTCTACTATATGCATTAACCACGCTAATTAAACCACTCTCCTATGATGAATATTTGCTCCTAATTTTTTGATATTATGAATAATACTTCAATGAATGAATTTTTATATTAATCATTTATATATCATATTAAAATATATAGTATAAGAATAAATACTAATATAAGAATAAACTGTATTTCATGTAATCACAACTGTAAACCTACTTTTGCTCCACCCTGTGTCTATATAAAATACTCAGATATATACATACATTCATTTTTTTCTGTTTGGTAAGTGCTCAGAACTGGATTTCAGGATCAGATGGTATTATACATTTTTACTTTTGACAGCTATCAATAAGTTATACTCAAATGCACTAACAAGGCATGAAAGTTTCACTGTAGCCTTCCTAACTGAGCATTATAATAATTTAGGATTTGGGAGAAGACAATTTTTAAAGCTGTGTCCTCAAATGATATCTTAGCTTGTCTAGAATTGTGGTCATTGAGATTGTGATCAAGGAGAGGACCTATTTGGGTTAGACCAGGACTGCTCTTAAAATCCATGGTAAGATGTGTACTAACTGAAGGCTCAGTCATTAACTCAAGTGCCATATTGCTTGACTTAAAACAAACAAACAAAAAACTGTTAAGTCACTGCCCAGGTGGCTCGGTGGATAGAGTGTCATCCTGTCAGAGCACATACGAGAAACAACCAATAAATGTACATCTAAGCAAAATGAGTTGATGCTTCTCTCTCTCAAATCAATAGAAAAAATAAGATAAACCTGTTAAGTCCATGGAGGATGGAGATCAAGTTCAAATTTAATGTCAGTGCTAATTTTCCAAAGACCTAGTGCATAGTAGGCTAGGAAATATGACTTTTCTGGCACTGAAGTTGTTAACATAGCCCTAAATTATTCTAGGAACTCTCAATATGGGATGAGATTGTCTCTTTTGAAAATGGTATGGATATTAATTGATAAAGGCTCTAATTCAAGCAACAAGAACATTTGTTAAGCAGAACCTTATATCATAGGCTGAATTGTGTCCTCCACAAAGTCATATGTTGAAGTTCCAACCTTATTACCTCAGACTATATTTGGAGATATGGTCTTTGAAAGGGTAATTAGGGTTAAATGAGGTCTTTAGGGTAACCCTAATCCTTTTGGTGGGTGTCCTTATAAGAGAAGATTAGTACACCGACACACACTGTGGGAACACCTTGTAAAGACACAAGGAGGAAGAAATGATCACCTGCAAGCCATAGAGAGGGACCTCAGAAGGAGCCAACCCTGCCAACACCTTGAATTTGGACTTCTATCTTCAGAACTGTGAAAAATGAGTTTCTGTTGTTTAAAACCCCAGTCTGTGGTACTTTGTTCTGGCAGCTTTTGCAAAGGAATACAGCTGGGGATGGCTAAGATTGTTCATAATACCTGATTTTCAGTTGCATAAAGCTTTGAGATAAAGAAAATATGATGAATGGATACTTATTTGGTAACTTACTTGCTTATCTCTGCTCAAATTTATTTTAGTATACTTCTTAAGGAGTATGCAAAGTCATTCAATTTTGAGTAAAATGAAAAACTTTTTGTAAAACTTGTCAGAACTGTGATATTTTTATTCTTGCTTTTTATGAAAGGTATGTTCTCAAGTGCTATCTTAGCTTGTTTAGAAATTGTGGTCATGACCAGTCAGCTCCCAGCATGACCCCAAATTCCCTAACTCATGGTGTTTTGTGATTTTTGTTGTCTATAATCTGTAACCTTGACACCATCAGGGAGTTCGGGCCTTTGAGCATTAGCTTCCTGTTCTCCTGGGTGGCACCATTCACAATAAGATAGCCAATATTTTTCCTCTGTAATTCTCAGTGTTTAGTGTTTGGCTCTGCTAGTGCCAGGTGGGTGAGCTATTTTTTGTTCTCTAACAACTGATATATTGATAACTGGTGCTTTTTCAATACGGCTGGGTTAGACAGGAACAGGGCCTACTGTATGACTGGAGCTGAGAGCGGATAGACTGAGACTGCACAAGCTTCTGTGGAGGAACGCCATCTGAAAATCCAATTCCTTGGCCCACTTACAGACCAGCCTCTGGAGTTATCAGGCCAAGGTTTTTGAACTCCCTGTTGTGTCTCTTTCAGTAGATGAGGGTAGAACTTGGCCCAGACTGCCGTGACAGCAGATGCTTGCTGGGATCGTCAACAGGATATCTGTTTACGAGCAGGTTGAAGAGCAGCCCTTTTTGGTACAATTTGCAAACTTTTTACATATGTTTACTGAAATACAAAAATAACTTTAGTTTGCGTTAATAAAATTTTCTATTGTTTAGTTTATAGGCAGCGTATGATAAAAAATGATATAATATTTTGCATTTTTTGAGGAGGGTTTTGAAAAACCTTTATTTGATATTCTTCCAACCATAGGAATTTACTTGTGTTAAGCATGGGAAACAAGCTCAGTGTTTAGGGTGTGTTTTCCTTTTATATTTTGAACTTACTGGTCGCAAGTTCTACTCTGTAGGCTTATGCATTGGGTATCCATTCAAATGACTTAAGACCGGGATGAAAATAATTTCTTGTTAAATCACTTATACACATGCCTAATTGCCATACTATATACTCCCTTAGAACCCATTACAGTTCTGCAAGCATTAAGTGATTATGCAAATGTAGAAGACAAACTTAAACAGGAACAAACTTAAAGGAATTAAGATCCCTAGCTTCAGAAACTTTACTTAAAAAAAAAAAGAAAAAAAACCCCACACTATAGTTGAAGCAAATAATTTGAGATTCCTCTCAAACTTCCCACATCTTTTCACTCTACAATGTAGGCAATCTATAGAAGTAGTTTACATTGCAACATTACTCATTTATTTATTTATTTGAGAGGAAGGGAGAAAGACGCAGGAACATCAAGCTGTTCCTGTATGTGCCCTGACTAGGGATTGAACCGGCAACCTCCATGCTCAAGGATGGTGCTCCAAGCATCCGAGCTATCCGGCCAGGGTACGTCATGCATTTTATTTTAAAAATAATTTCGATATGACCCAAAGTTGCAGGAATATGTCCAACAACTTCTATAGAGCTGTCATTCAGAGATCCTATTCAAGTTTTCACCAACTGTCCTAGTGATGCCCCTTGTAAAAGGATCCAAGACATCATCTGTGCCTTTAGTTACCAGACCTTTGAAGGGAATCTAAGGTTAGCCACCCTGAAGCTGCCTTTTTAGGATGTTGATTTTAAATTGCTTATTAAGAAACAAGACTCAGAAAGGATCATTGACCCTTTCCCTTTTCCTTCCCAAGAGATTCATACAGAAAAATGTGCTTTAGAAAAGATGCCTTGGCTTAGTCACCTAAGGCGCTTCACGCTAGCATTAAGCAGGAGGACTTCCAGTCTGTTGGCTAGATGCCCTGTGTCCCACTGCCTCTGAGTTGCCCAGCAAGAATGTTCTACTCTTCCTCAACTACTTGTAAATCACCCATTTTCACTTCTGATATCCTAAACCCCGGCTGGTCCCCTTCTCCTTTGTTTAAAATGTCATGCATACCCAATGTTGCCTCCCTGTCTTAGGAATTTTCATGCTTGTGTGAGATGCTCGTATAGCACAATTTTGATTTTCTTCTGTTAATCTGTCTCTGTTGAATTGATTATTAGCTCAGCCAGAAGAATTTAGAAGGTGGAAGGAAAAGTATTAATTTTTAGCTCCCACACCTACCTCCTCAGTCCCTATCAATTCAGAACAATTCCCTAGTCTTTCCTTGACTTTCACAACTATGATATTTTTAAAGACAACAAGGAAGTTATTTTGTAGAGTGTTCCTCCATGTAGAGTTGTCTGATGTTTCTCTATAATTAGATTCAGGTTATGCACGCAGTTTTGGCAGGAGTATCATGAGAGCAATGCTAATTCCTCTTTGCATCCTGTCAGGTGACACATAATTTTAGTCCAGTGATATTACATTTGCTGTTTCACTTGAATAACATACTGTGTCTGCCAGCTTACTTCACTGGAAAGCCATTCTTTCCCCCTTTCTGTCTTTTGTGGGGAGATACTTTGGGATTGTGTAAATATTCCATTTGTTATCTTTCGCCCACAAACTGTAATATTCATTGATCATTCTTGTGTGACTTTGTTATCACTAAGCTTGTCACCAAATGGTGTTATTTTCTTTCTTCTATTTCTTTTATATTTAATAGTTGGCCTTCTATCATTTGGGAGAACTTTTTCTTCTTCCCATTTACTTTATTTGTTTGATAAATCTGTATGGACTCCAGGATATTTTATTCAATGGGTTATAATCCATTCCTATCACTATATGTTTTGATACTCTAATTGTCTCAATTTTGTAAAGTGGCTGACCTTTCAGACAGGCTTCCACGTCATCCTGACACACCCCTCTCATTTTCTGAGTGCTTCATTCCTTTCTGACTTTAAATTACCCTTAGCCTTCATCTTGTGCTTTTGCTGCCCCAGCCCTCAAATCACTCATTTTTTCTAAGACCTCTTCTAATTGTTAGTGTGTAAGGTCAGTAGCCGCGGCCACCATCACAGCCGCCTGGCCCATGCAAGTTCGCATTTGATTCGGACAGATGGTAATGAAACAGTGGAGCCAAGAACTGGTGGGCCATTAGCTTTAATCCTAGCTTGCACCCAGCAGGCAAGAAATACACACAGTGGGAAAACACTTCCCTTTCCATTCAGGGCTCCCAAAGCCACTGACTTATCCGAGTTTTCCTAGGATCAAAGGTTTGTACCTCACCAGCCTTATTCACCTCTGCTCCCCATCTCCTCTCTGCACAAACTGGCTTCTCCTTCAGCACTCCACCATCTTGGCTGCTTCTCCTCTCTTCCACGTGGCCTTTCTCTGCTCTCCTCCAGTATGGGCTCCTCTGCCCCATTTTATAATGTAGAAATCAAAATCTTTGATCCAATATACAAACAAGGAAGTCTCTGATACAAAATCACTTATCTGAGGCATAACGGGATTCCTCATGAGAGTGCACCACCCCACATCATGCAACAGTCAAGGGTGTGGGGAAAAGCTTAGTCTTAAAACTAAGCTTTGGCTATAACAACCCTGCTTGCTTACAGCCTGTCCCCCACACCCAATGCAAACTATAAGCGAGCAAACATATATATCATATTTACAAACTTATTTGACCAACATGGTGGAAAACGGTTTTTAGAAATCGAGATCTGCGTGCTAGGTACGCTCACTGCTATGGGCTATTGATGCTTCCAGTATTGCTCTGTGGCCAGAACTATGGTAAAACAGTGACAACGTAAGAAACTTCCAAACCTGTGAGAATTTTTTGAGTTTGTTTGAGCCAAATTGTCAACAATTGCCAGGAAGCAAGGTCTCAATGGATTGAGAAAGTGCTCCAGAAGATGGTGGTTTCACCACTTATTTTATACAACAGAATCAAAGGAAAGACCTTAAGGGGGTTTCACGAAATTGATCGGTGAGAGATTAGGCAGAGGCGGGAGGCAGCACAGAGGGATTGGCTAGAAAGTGAAAATGGAGATACTGAAATTTTTTACGGAAATGAGATCGTTAGTAGTTAATTAACATGATAATAACAACAATGAAGGGGTTTGTTGGTTCCTAGGGGGTAGGATGCCTGCCCTGAGGGGACAGGAAAAGATTATCTTTACATTTCAAAGGCATGTTATCAGGCTCGTTATTGTAGATGCAAAAGACAACATGTAGGCTTGATTAAGGTAAACGTTGATCTTTGTTTAAAAAACAACAACCTCTTAATTAAAGGCAATGTAATGACTTTAAGTCCTGTGTGACTACCCACACCAGGAACTGATTTTAGTTAGAAAGTTTGAATTTCAGACCCACCACGCAGGTTTTTCCTGAGCTTGTCCCATTCAGCATGTGGCCCCTTTTCCGTCCACAATAGGTACATCTAAATTCATTTTTTTATCTTTATGTATCTATAAAATGAGTTCACAACAGTACTTTCATTTCAGTTCAAATATGGTAGCACAGGGCTCAGGGTTCATTATCCTTCTTCCTTTTCACATTTATAATTCCCTGATCTGACAGCAAGAATGCTGGCTGCATAATCCTCAGCATGGTTTCTTACTTGCTCAATCCCCCGGACGCCACGAATCTTCTAACTTGCTGGCCCACCAGCCAGTCAACTGATCATCAATAAGTATGGGAAGAGGAAGTCCAGGAATCAGGGAAAGAAAATAAAAAAATGGGGGTCTACCTGACCAAGAAGGTAGTACTGTAATTACACAGTTAGGTGAGGCTAGGTTATGTTACAGTAATAAACAACCCTAACAGCTTACCTGTTGTTGGGCAGATAAAATGTATTATGCTCACTTTGTTAAAGATGGCGCTGCCCACGTGCAAGTTTTAAGAGTAAGCTTTTCCCCACACCCTTGATTGATTGGATGATGTAGGGTGGTGCACTCTCATGAGGAATTCTCCCATTATGTCTCAGATAAGTGACTTTGTATCAGAGACTTCCTTGTTTGTATATTGGCTTAAAGGTTTTGAATCTATGCTATAAAGTGGGGCAGGCTGGGAACTTGCTCTGGGGAACTTGCTCTGGGTTCCTGAGGTTAGTATTAGAGAGGAGAGCAGAGTAAGGCCACATAGAGGCCAGGAGAAGCAGCCAAGATGGCGAGTGCTGAGGAAGAAGCCAGTTTGTGCAGAGTTTGTGCAGAGAGAAGGAGATGGGAAGCAGAGGTGAATAAATCTGGTGAGCTAGAAGCCTTTGATTCTAGGAAACTCGGATAAGTCAGTAGCTTTGTGAGCACTGAATGAGTGGGTTTTGGAGCCTAGTGTGAGTTTTTACTTGCCCGCCAGGTGCAAGCTGGGATTAAAGCTGATGACTCACAAGTTCTTGGCTCCGTTGTTTCATTACCGACTGTCCGAATCAAATGCGAACCTGCACGGGTCAGGCGGCTGTGATGGTGGCCGTGACTACTGGCTTTACAACTGTTTAAAACAACAAATGTTTATTTCTTGAGCCCACAAAGTCCGCTGTAGGCCTGAGTGGTTCTGCAAGGTGATTGCTCTTTGAAGGGTGGCTCAGCACTCCAGGCTGCTGTGACCTCATCGTCCCTCCATCTTTTTTTTTTTTTTTTTTTTTTTTTTTTTTTTTTTTTTACAGGGACAGAGAGAGAGAGTCAGAGAGAGGGATAGATAGGGATAGACAGACAGGAATGGAGAGAGATGAGAAGCATCAATCATTAGTTTTTGTTGCCGTTGCGACACCTTAGTTGTTCATTGATTGCTTTCTCATATGTGCCTTGATCGCGGGCCTTCAGCAGACCGAGTGTAAAGCCAGTAGCCAGGGCCACCATCACAGCCGCCTGGCTCATGCAGGTTCGCATTAGATTCGGACAGTCGGTAGGTAATGAAACAACGGAACGAAAAACTGGTGAGGCATCATCTTTAATTCTAGCTTTCACCCAGCAGGCAAGTAAAAACACACACTGGGCTCCAAAACCCACTCATTCAGTGCTCACAAAGCTACTGACTTATCCGAGTTTCCTAGAATCAAAGGCTTCTAGCTCACCAGCCTTATTCATCTCTGTCCCCCATCTCCTCCTGCACAAACTGGCTTCTTCCTCAGCACTCTCCCATCTTGGCTGCTTCTCCTCTCCTCCGCGTGGCCTTAATGTGCTCTCCTTTCTAATACTAACCTCAGGAACCAAGAGAGAGCAAGCTCCCGGCCTGCCCCACTTTATAGCATAGATTCAAAACCTTTAATCCAATCTACAAACAAGGAAGTCTCTGATACAAAGTCACTTATCTGAGGCATACTGGGAGGATTCCTCATGAGAGTGCACCACCCTACATCATCCAATCAATCAAAGGCGTGGGGAAAAGCTTACTCTTAAAACTTGCACGTGGGCAGCACCATCTTTAACAAAGTGAGCATAATAAATTTCATCTGCCCAACACCGAACGAGGGGTTGCTCGAGCCAGTGACCTTGGGTCCAAGCTAGCGAGCTTTTGCTCAAGCCAGACGAACCCGCGCTCAAGCTGGCGACCTCGGGGTCTTGAACCTGGTTCTTCCGCATCCCAGTCCAATGCTCTATCCACTGTGCCACCGCCTGGTGAGGCTCATCCCCCCATCTTATGATGCTATTATGTCCATACAAGTCTCTAGGAATCTTTGAGGCAGGGGAATAGAACATAAAATGACTAGCACTTAAATGCATTCTTATGGAAGGAACACGTGTCACTTCTGCTCACTGTTTATTGGGTAGAAAGTCGCATGACCACTCAACATATTAAAGGGGCAAGGAAGAATAATTTTTCCCACTGCCTACAAGAGAATAAAAAATACTGGTGTACACAGGAATAATTACCACACAACCTTTTCTCTCTGAACTGTTAAAGAAAAAGCTAGTGATATTCAGATTCATCTTTTTTTTCTGTATAAAATGATTTGTTACTTATGTGTAGTTATAAATATTTTTGAAATCCTAGATAAGTAAGATAAAGTTTACATTATAGTAACAAAGAAAATTATTTTAAAATTATTTACTTCGAAATTTATATGGACGTAAGTCTGAAGTTAGAGATTGTTCTGTGGTGGCTATGAAAAGAATAGTACTTTTTCTCCCATCTTCTCCGGTATTCTAGCTGGGCTAATAATCAAATGAACTCAGAGAGATTAACAGCAGAGAATCAAAGTTTTTATTTTAATTTTTAAAATTTTCTATTAATGGGGGTCGGTAGAGCAAAAAGCATCCGCTCATTGTTCCAGTTAGTTGTTCCACTTAACTGTGTACTCATTGATTGCTTCTTATACGTGCCTTAATAGGGGATCGAACCCGTGACTTCAGCACACTGGGACAATGCTCTATCCACTGAACCACCTGGCCAGGGCCAAAAATCAAAGTTTTTATACATGCGCATGGGGAATTCACATAAGCATGGAAATTCCAAAGACAGTGAGACAACATTGGGTATATATGTATTTTTGGACAAAGGAGAAAGGGGGAAGAAAAGTATTAGATTTCAGAAGTGAGAATGGGAGATTTACAGGTCGTTGAGGAAGGGCAGAACATATTGGCAGGCAAATTATTGGTAGAGGACTGGAAACAATGGGACATGGTGGGTATCTAGCCAATGGCCCCCCTGCTAAAGCACAGTATTGACCATACTAATTCTAGCTAGGCCAGGATGAACACCCTAAGGTATCCTTCCTGAAAGTAGGTTATTTTTTGTCCAAATGCCCTGAAAAGTAAAGGAGGAGAGTAAATGTTTTTTTCCCCCAAGTCTTATGTCCTAATAAACAGCTTAACACAACACCTCCAAAATGGCATCTTCAGGGTGGAAAAATTTTGGTTCCCTTCAGTTCACGTCGTTTGCACTCAGAAAAAAACGTTTTACTAATAACTATGTCAGCAATTTACAAACCAGGCTCCATACAAATCGGGACATACGATCTTCATTTATTGAATATCCAACTCCTGGCATGATGCCTAACACATAGTAGGTGTGAGATAGGACAGAGACAATCTAGGAGAACTTGGAAAGAAGAATAGAGACAGACAGCTGAGCCAACTGGCCCAGCGGTTTACCGCCAGACCCTGAAGGTCCCCCCTAGAGAAAACATCAAGACCTCAATTGTATCTTAGCACCAGGCGCAGGCGGGCAAGGCCAGGACCAATGAAGTCAGGAACTCACACTAGGTCCCCTGTCTGATAGCAGGTGCTCAATTCATGTGCATTAAATACATTAGTAAATCAGTATATATAATTGGACTTAGAAGTTCCTGTCATTTTCCATTCTTGTTCAGTATAAAGCTTATAGATACAAACATAGTGTTAGAAAATTGGCCTGTTTGTATCCTTTGTGAATGACTACTATTGAGCTCTTGTAAAAAAGATCCTGGCCTACCTACACCATGAACATTCGTAAAGCGGAGTAAAAATAGCAAGTAAGATATGTGATGCTTATTTGGGTTATTTGAGCTCATCCAAGGGTCAGACACATGCAGGAGCTTTTCTTAGGAGAATCAGAAATGGCTAATTTGTTTTCCTCTGCATATTGTATATCTGCAGGCATTCAGATAAGACAACAAGTAACAACCATGCAGTCTGCGGAGTAAAGGACAGTATAAGCTTTTCTGATGTTCAGGGACCTTCACAACCTCTCCCTTCCTGCTTTTCTTTCTTTCCCAGCTGAGTTGAGGTGAAAAAGGCTTAGATTTTGAATACAGAAATGTGGGAGCAAAATACCTGTACCGCTTTTCTGAGACCATCGGGCTGGCTTTTCCATGTCTCAGGGAGCCCGGTTGCCCTGGGGAAACAGGACCCATGTCGCACAGTTGATTCCAAGGTGTAGTAGACATTGTGCATGGCAGGGCTCTGGACGATGGAAAGCCCTATGCAAATGCTGCTTGTGGTTAGTTGCCAAAGAGAGCTGCTGACGGACTGAGCCTTCCTCAGCCTCTAGCATTCTTTCTTCACATTTCTGTCCATCCAGTTATGATGCTCAGTGATTGATCGGTTCCTTCCCTTCCCTCTTGAGGTGTTATTTCAAATGGAGCCCACCAATGGACGCAGCGTGGATTACTGTATTTTCTGTCACGCTGTAAATGGAAAACAAGTGCAAAAAAAAATGAGTAATGCTTTCACACATTTGCTCACTAATTTTAAATGTGTTTTAATTTATTCATGTAATAATTATTAAATTGATGAGTGTAATCATTACATTGCCTTTAATTATTATTATAGAACTTCAAAGCATATGTTGTAAAATCTGTATGGTCTGAGTAATCTGAAACCCATCCCATGTAGCCTGGCAATCCATCTCTGCTGAGAAATGCAGTCAGCGGAATCCTGAGAGAATGATTTTGATCTATGGGTCAGGGACAGAAGGATTACGGCGGATTTTTATATGTTTTCAGAGTGCCTTTCTATTTCAGGAGAAAAATAATGCACATTCCATTTCATAGAAGCAAGCAGAGTTAGACCAGAGAATAACTTATTTAGTAGAGAAGTGAATTTTTACTCTAAACCACATTCATGATGTTTTATAAATATTAAACAGGGAATGAAAAGAATGTAGGAAGCAAAAACAATGCTTGCGACTGAACTTTTCAAACCTGAGGCAGACATGTAATTGAAAATATTTAAACTGGGTGAAGGCCTATATTCATTTTTGCAAGATAACACTGGCTTCCAGGGCTTCCTGTTGAGCTGAGAGACATACTAGCATTTACTGGCATAATGTCACAGAAGGCTGATTCTAAATGATGCTCTGTGACGAACGGTTTCAAGATCATATCGGTTATGGTAAACCATGCAGTTCTCATCTACTCTTGGAGATTCACGGTGCATGGCTGCCTATTAAAATGCTGAGGACTCTAACAGTAACAATCGTGTTTAAATTTGTTTATCTCTGCTATTCCCAAATTTCTTTGACTTTAGGAAATTTTAGAAAATAATTACTATAACATCTATTTACAGTTAAAATCCTTAGTGTCCTCTTGGGTACCCATTGGGAAACTAAATTGCATACATGGATTAAATATATTCAGCTAACCCACAGAGCATCCTTTTTGGAATGGAATTGCAATAAGAATTACATAAATTTTTACATAAAGCATAATGTGATTTATATTCTCTTTCTTTCTTTTCTTTTTTTAAAATTCAGTGAGAGATGGGAGGCAGAGAGACAGATTCCCACATGTGCTCCTACTGGGATCCACACAGCAAGCCCACTAGGGGGCTATGCTCTGCCCATCTGAGGCGTTGCTTTGTTGTTCAGCAACAGAGCTCTTCCTAGTGCCTGAGGCGGAGGCCTTGGGGCCATCCTCCGCTCCTGGGCCAGCTTACTCCAATTGAGCCATGGCTGCAGGAGGGTAAGAGAGGGAGAGAGAGAGAGAGAGAAGCAAGGGGGTGGATGGGTAGAGAAGCAGATGGGCACATCTCCTGTGTGCCCTGGCTGGAAATTGAGCCTGGTATATCCACAAGCCGGGCTGACATTCTACCACTTAGCGAGCTGACCAAGGCCAACGTAATGTAATTTAAATCTAACCAGAAAGGGTATTTTTTGTTCTTGTTCTTGTTGTTGTTTTTGTAACAGCTTGACTGAAATTTAATTCACATACCATACAATTAATTTACCTGAAGTATATACAATTCAATGGTTTTTGGATATTCACAGAGTTGTACAATCTTAGAAAAATTTTAAATGTATGTATGTATGTATGTATTTTAGTGAGGAGGGAGAGAGAGAAAGAAGGGGGAAAGAGCAGGAAGTATTAACTCCCATATGTACCTTGACTGGGCAAGCCCAGGGTTCTAAATCAGTGACCTCAGGATTTCAGGTCGATGCTTTATCTACTGCGACCTCAGCATTCCAGGTCGATGCTTTATCCATTGTGCCACCACAGGTCAGGCAGAATATTTTAGTTGCCTCAAAAAGAAACCCCTTATCCTTTAACTATCATTTCCCTATCCCTTCATCTCCCCACCCCAGACCTAAGTAACCACGAATTTACTTTCCATTTCTGCAGATTCGCCTGTTGTAGATATTCCATATAAGTGGAACCCTATAATGTATGGCCTTTTGTACCTGGTTTCTCCCACTCAGCATCATGTTTTGGGGGTACATCCATGTTACAGCATGTCTCAGTACTTCATTCCTTTAGTAATAAAGGAATGAAGACAGACAGAGACCAGGAACATAAGAACAGAATCAAAGGCAGGACTGGTGAGTTGCCATGCTGAGAAATATCTGCTTTCCATTTGTGGTCACGGTGAGCTGGCCCCCTCATCCCCCTCGCAGGGTAATTAGGGCTTGGCTAGAGTAGAAAATGCCCTTCCAGGGAGAGGAGGCCATATTCTTTCCCTTCTTTATTTTCTCATGTTTTTGGCTGCAAACTCTTTCACACATATTGAATTTACCTCCTCTGCAAAATGTTTGTGGATCAAACTGATGCTGTTCTTTGCTACGCTCGCACCTGTCCCTCGGAACGATTCTCTGAAGTCAGAGATGCTTCCTGCCTATTCACAGACTTGAGGAGGGAATTTCCAGGGGGATTGCGTGGAGCTTCTGTTCAATCTTTTAAAATGTAGAAATAGTCAGGAGAGAGAAGGCTGCTTCTCTCCTGAGGCACTTCCTAGAATCATTATAGGGATATTACATTTTATAAAGGGTCTCACAGCAATTATTAGTAATTAGCTCATAAGAGCTCTGGGGATGAGAGTAGAGTTCTGCTTAACAGATCAGGTAAAGCAGGACCTGGGTACGAGTCTTTACCACCCAGTCATACTGGTCCCTATTACTAAGAAGAGGACTCTGGATATCAGGAGATGACAAACATCTTTGCTCTAATACAGGGATAGGCAAAAGTAGCTTTATAGTTGCAAGTACATGAAATGCAGAGTTTATTCTTGTATTACTATTTATTATTTTATTATTTATACGCATTATAACTGTAAACCTACTTTTGCCAACCTCGTATATTCTATGCATCTTTATTAGTAGTAGACTCTTAGCTATAGTCTGTTAACTTGGTTGCATTTCTTCATTCATTCAATGAGTACTTGTCAATGCCTACTGTATGCCAGGCATTGTATTAAATGTTAGGGACACAAAACCAATAAGACACAATTTAAACTAGACATCATCAAAAGAAAAAAGAAAAACACTAGTGCATTAAAGGGTACCATTAAGGAAATGAATTCCAGAAAATGGGGAAAAAATTTTGTGAAGCATAGACCTAAAAAAGGAATAGTATCTAAAAATTATGTAGAACCCTTACAACTCACTAGTAAAAAGACAAAGAATCTAATTAAAAGTTGGGCAAAGGATCTAGATAGACATTTCTCCAAAGAAATACAAATAACCAATAAGCAAATTAGAAATGCTCAACATTTTTCATCGTTAGGCAAATGCATGTCAAGACTAGAATGAGATACTACTTCACACCCTCTAGAGTTGTTATGGTCAAAGGCTAGTGTCGGTGAGGAGATGGAGAAGCTGGAACCCTCACGCACTGCTACGGGAAATGTAAACGTGGTGCAGCTGCTTTGGAAAACAGTTCTGTTTTGTTCCTGGCAGTTCCTCAAATAGTTAAACATAAAATTACAATATGGCCCAGCAATTCCACTCTTAGGAAGTGAAAACATGTGTTCACATACACAAAAAAAGGATGAATAAAATTTTGAAGAGAAACATCATTTTATGTAAAGAAGAACTAAACCCAGACATGGTTAGAAAGCATTTCCTCTGATGAGGTGGGCAGGGTGGGTCTTTCAATTATATAACTTCTGTGCACTCTTCCATGCTTAAAAATAAATGTATAAATAAATAAATAAAGCCTTTATTTTTTTTAAAAAAACCAACAGCCTTTTAACAAAGCAGATTATATTCTCTATTAATCGCATTAATCTGATCCTTCTTAAATTACCAGCTACGGTTTATGAGTAAATCTGAAAAACCAAGAGTTTGAAGAGGAAATGCTAGAGATTTAGATTTAACATGAGGAAACAGTCACCTCACTGTAACACATATAATCTCGGATGTTCCCAAACCCTCAATCAATATCTTTTTGATGAGCTAATACCTCGAGAGTCTTGATTTCCTAGTTATATTTTTTGTCTAAGTTTGTGTTGCTCTTGCCTTCTAAGTGTGAAACATCTCTCTTGCTCAGTCCAACCAAATCAATAACTCCTGTTGGTTCCTTCAGTGCACTGAATTCTGTGGGTTCTCATACTTCACAGCGAAGACAAGACATCCCAGGAAGCTGGGGGCACATTCTAATCAGGCTTTCAGTCCCATCATTTCTCCAAAACGTATATTCTAAAGCTCCAGTGATCTTTGTGTTTCTAAACTCAATGGTTAATTCTCGGTCACGTCTTATGCAGCCTATTAACCTCAGGTAATCACTCACTCATTCACCATCCTCAGTTGGCTTTTAGAACCTCTCTATCTTGACTTTCCTATTTGCTTCTTTTCAGCCCTTTTTTGTTGGTCACGCCTTTAAATACTGGTGGCCTCAGAGATCAGTCCTCATAGCTTCACTCACCTACTTATTCCCTAACTGAGCTTATCCAAGTTTCATGGCTTTAAATGCTATTTCTCTATATGCTGACAACATTTAGCTTTGTATCTCCAGTCTTTGTTTTTCTGAACTCCTGACTTGTACTTCCAGCTGCCTATTCAGTGTCTCCAGGGGGTGGTGAATAGTCATTTCAAATTTGACACGTTCCAAAACACTCCCCTCCCCCTGCCAATCCTTCTTCTTTTGCAGACTTTCCCAACTCAGTAAATGGAAACACCCTTCTTCCTGTTGCTGAGGCCAGAGCACATGGACTTATTCCTGCTTCCTTCTTCCTCTCATATTCCAGTTGCGATCTATCAACACTATTGAAGCTCTCCCATGGATATATTCAGAAGACCACTTCTCAGCATCTCCATTTCCATAGACCTGGGCCAAGCAGCCAGCATTTTAGTCTGAATTATTGCAATAAATGGTCCCCGTGTGTCAACCCTGTACCTTTCCAATTCTCCACATAACAGCCAGAGTGTCCATCTTAAAACATGAATTGAGTCATGTCACTCCTCTGCTTGAACTCTCTAATGACTCTCATCTCATCTAGAGAAAAACACGAAGTTCTTACATCCCTCCCATGTGAGACCTTATCTAGCAAACTATCCCATGGTTCTTTATCTACTACTAGGGTTAGTTTCCCTCTGTTCTGGATAGATCTTTTCCCCACAGCTATATTGAAAATATAGGCTATTGAACACAGAGAATATTAAGTGAGAGTAAGAGGTTGAATCAGAATATTTCTACCTGCTTAAAAAAAAAGCACAAAGAATAAGTAAGAAATAACAAGTAGTGTTGATAATGCTCCAGTAATGAATGTTTAGATGTATAACAGGAAATAATATCGGTCTATAAGCTCTGCTATCTCAGGGATGTTCTTTATTTATTATTCTATAACTTATTTTGTATCTAAAGCAGTGCTGTCCCATAGAACTTTCTGAGATGATGAAAATGTTCCATATTGGCACTGTCAAATATAATAGACACCCACCTTTGGACAGCACAGACCCAGAGCGCCAATTCTTCCCAGAGGAGGAAAACATAAATCTGAGCGAATTCATTCAGAACAAGGACTTCTCAGTCAGCCAGGGGACCTACACCTTTTCAGATGTGTTTAAGTTTCCCGAGGTTCCTTTAGAGTTTTTAGCTCATAGTCTTCCAACTATCATTTGCTGAAATATCTCAGTCCTAATTTGTTCTCTGTTCATTGATCTCTCAGGTGCTGTATCATCTGGTTGACTGGTCAACCCATAAGTATCATTTGTGACCTTGTATGCATGTGTTTGGGTGTGATGGGCAAATATGCATTTACTCAAATATTTGAGAATATTCAATTCTGTTATAAAAACAGGCAAGGGATGGTAGCACTCATAAAATGTGTTAGATATAGATAAGTAAGTTAATAACTTGTGACGCATGTTAATCATAGATAAAGTAAGTAGGGACCTATGTGTACTGAACTCAGACAGGAAGAAATGGAAGAACTAAGAGAAATTACATTTTCATAAAGCACTAAATATACATGGGGCACCAGAAGCACCTAGTTTTCATGATATAATAATAATCAGGAGGCATACGAAGCATTCAATATTTACAAGGTCTTAAATTAGCCATTCCGGCTCCAGATATCCTAGACCAGACAAAACCCACAGCTGCTCATCAGGCTAGTTGGTAAACAACAGCCCTGATCAGGTGCACACATCCCTGTGTGTCTCCTATGAAACAAGTGGCCTCAGGCATCTTCTGTCTCCTGGGTCTCTTTGCTCAAACCTCATCTTTAGTCCTTCTAGCCAAACCATCAGCAGGGAAGGCTGATAGGGCAGAGAGCAAGGTGCCTATGAGCACTGCGTATCCAGGTTTTGGTGGGGTCGTCCATCCACCTTCTTTATAACCTTTATGTTACCTACCCCATCTCTTTCCCTTTGTTTCTTGCTGTGTGCTTTAAATTTATTTAATCAATTGTGTGATTTGAAGTTCTTAATTTGAGCCTTTCTGAAGTACTCTTCTGGGGTAGCTTGCCTGGTAGTATACTTGGTATGCTTAGAGGCTACCATGGCATCAAGGCAATTAACCTCATGATTTGGGGGGTATATCAAAGATTTTCAAACACTCTCCTGAGAGAATTGGAGAGTGAGGCCACCTAAGGCTTTCTCTGTCTAGACAGACTTTTCTTTGTCTACTGCTGATGTTCTATCCTGCTAGTATGAGCACCTGCTGCAGGATGTGCTATGACTATGAGTCCCAACTAAGGACTGAGACACAGGTTTGGTTGTTCTCAGACCCCTACATTTATCACAGGGTTCTGTCTGGCCGACTTCTTCTTTGAAAAACCCACCAGCACCTAGCTTTCTTTCTCTTCCTTCTTCAGTTTGAAGGGTCTATGCCAGGGGTCCCCAAACTATGGCCCGTGGGCCACATGCGGCCCCCTGAGGCCATTTATCCGCCCCCGCCGCACTTCCGGAAGGGGTACCTCTTTCATTGGTGGTCAGTGAGAGGAGCACAGGATCCTGGAGTACTGTATGTGGCGGCGGCACCGCAAAGCGCGCCATCGCTCACGTACAGTACTTCTTCCCGGGACGCGGGACGCAATTTTTTACTTTAAAATAAGACATGTGCAGTGTGCATAGGGATTTGGTCATAGTTTTTTTTATAGTCTGGCCCTCCAACGGTCTGAGGGACAGTGAACCGGCCCCCTGTGTAAAACGTTTGGGGATCCCTGGTCTATACTTTCCTCTGGAAAGTATTTTTTTCCCCAAATCTGTAGATACACTCTATGCCTCTAGTCCTTAAGAACCTTGGTTTTGATCCTGATAATCCAGGCTATTGAAACGCAAAATAACTTTTTATCTGAAACTACTGTCTCTAGTTTAAAGTCTACTTTGAATGCCAATATCTCTTTGCATTTCTGTCATGGCAACCCTTCTCTAAGGTCACACACACACACTTTGCCATCCCAATGGGGGGATAGGTGGAGGTGGAGTAGCTTAAAATATTGGAGAAAGAAAAGGCATAGATTAACATTTCAAAATTTCCCCATCTGTAAAGGACCACACTAAAATAATCCAAAAAACATGTCCTGGTCTTCTGCTGGTCAATCCTTCCTCAGACTTGACCACTGCATGTGACTGTCTGTCTGAAGTAATTGACAACAGAGTTGTCACGTGTAGCACAGAGACGGAAGGGCAAATTATGTAACATACAAACTGCTATAAATTGAAGTGCTATACATTTAGGGATGCCTACATGTCATGTTATTAATCACTTTATTATGTAATACTTGCTCTAAAATACAGATGATACAGGTACATTCCATCAACACTATTTTGGATTTTTTATTTACCCTGAATATTTTTTATACTTAAAAAAAAATTTCTTTATATTTATTCATTTTGGAGAGGAGACAGAGTGAGAGAGAGAGAAAGAGAGAAAGGGGGGAGGAGCTGGAAGCATCAACTCCCATATGTGCCTTGACCAGACCAGTGCAGGGTTTTGAACTGGCGACCTCAGTGTTCCCAGGTCGACACTTTATCCACTGCGCCACCACAGGTCAGGCTACACTGAATATTTTTAAATAAAAATGTAAATACTAGATTAGTCCCTACTTTATGGAAACAAAGTCTTCAGATGGCTTGCTTTTCTCTATACTCTCCATGAATTCCTATTGTTCTAGGAAGGAGTAAATTTAAGAAGACTGGTTCAGCTCTGTCCTTGTAGTGCAGTTCGATATACCGACAAGCACACACAGGGCTCCCAAAACCACTGACACATTCTGCAAAATCCTCTGAACCTTGGATGCAGATAGCCCTCGGACTTTCTTTAGTGTGTGTGCTTGTCGGCTGGTGCAAGTCTTGAATAAAGGAACGGCCTGCCATAATTTGGCTCCACTGTCTCTTTACCATCTGCCCAAATTCAATGAGAATCTGCACGTGAATGGCTGTGACGGTGGTGACCATTGGCCATACAATATTTTTTAAATTATTGATTTTAGAGGGAGAGGAAAGGAGAGAGAAAGACAGAAACATCTATTTGTTCCTGTATATGCTCCTGACCGGGGATTGACCCTGCAATCTGTGCATATCAGTACAATGCTCTAACCATTTGAGTAAGTTATCCAGTTAGGGCTGGATGATTTTACTTCTAAAGTCTCATAACGTTGGTTCTTCAAGGGAATAATGATAACATTTACTAATCACCTTCCACATTCTGGGCCTTGTTTTCCTAGAATTTTCCCCTTTAAATGTAAATTTCCCCTGGCAGGGAAAAGCCATTAAGCCCTCATTATCTAACCCCTAGAATTAACTTATTAGAACCCATTTCCATTTGTCATAGCCAGCTGTGAGGAAGGCCAGGCGAGACTGCAGTTGGGTAGTTGTCCTGGGGTGGCCAGGAGGTAAAGGGTCTGAGTGGGCAGAAGGGGGCAATGAAAAGGGGCACAAAGTGTGGGCATCCTAGTCCAAGTTTGCCTGTTCCACAAAATTTTCCCCGTGGTATCCCTGGAGGAACAACGTGCTCATTAAAACCCTCTAGACACATTAGCGCGGTCCTGAGGGGCAAATCTCTGCTTCACACTGAGGGCAGCTAGCCCTTTGAGTATAAATATGAAAGTCATGAAGTGCAATGCTTTAAAAAAAATCCTCTCAATTTGGCTTTTCCTATAAATTCAAATTATAGAGTTCTGACATCATTTTAATGCTTAGAAATTCAAAATATTAATCATGAGATGAGAGAAGAAGTATAGGTCATATAAGCAGGCTGGCTTGTGATTTGCAATTTACATTATCCAGATTGGTCACAAATGATCAATCAGCATGCATAAATTAAAATGTCCTGCCCAGGCCAGGTAGCTCAGTTAGTTAGAGCCTCATACTGAAGCACAGAGTTTGCTGGTTCAATCTCCTGTCAGGGAACATACAGGAACGGATTGATGTTCCTCTCTCTCTCTCTTTTCCTCTTTCTCTAAAATTAATAAATAAATATTAAAAAAGAATGTTCTGTCTACACAATGGAATACTATTCAGCAGTGAAAAAGAAGGAATTACTGATATATTCAGCCATGTAGATGAATCTCAAAAACTTCCTGAGCAAAAGAAACCAGACACAAAAGAATATATACAGTGTGATTCTGTTTATATGAGGTTTTCGAACAGGCAAAACTCACCTAAGGTGAAAACAATCCGAATGGTGGTTGCCTCAGTAGGGGTGAGAGGCATGAAAAACTTTTTGGGGAGATGGAGATGTCCATCTTGATTTGGGTATTGATTATCTGGACATACACATTTGTCAGATTTCTAGACTGTATACTTCAGATATGTGCATTTTATAATCTAAAACCTTTACCACAATAAAATAATCCAAAAAACATGTCCTGGTCTTCTGCTGGTCAATCCTTCCTCAGACTTGACCACTGCATGTGACTGTCTGTCTGAAGTAATTGACAACAGAGTTGTCACGTGTAGCACAGAGACGGAAGGGCAAATTATGTAACATACAAACTGCTATAAATTGAAGTGCTATACATTTAGGGATGCCTACATGTCATGTTATTAATCACTTTATTATGTAATACTTGCTCTAAAATACAGATGATACAGGTACATTCCATCAACACTATTTTGGATTTTTTATTTACCCTGAATATTTTTTATACTTAAAAAAAAATTTCTTTATATTTATTCATTTTGGAGAGGAGACAGAGTGAGAGAGAGAGAAAGAGAGAAAGGGGGGAGGAGCTGGAAGCATCAACTCCCATATGTGCCTTGACCAGACCAGTGCAGGGTTTTGAACTGGCGACCTCAGTGTTCCCAGGTCGACACTTTATCCACTGCGCCACCACAGGTCAGGCTACACTGAATATTTTTAAATAAAAATGTAAATACTAGATACTTTATGGAAACAAAGTCTTCAGATGGCTTGCTTTTCTCTATACTCTCCATGAATTCCTATTGTTCTAGGAAGGAGTAAATTTAAGAAGACTGGTTCAGCTCTGTCCTTGTAGTGCAGTTCGATATACCTACATTTTCATTTCTGTCTCATGCACAGTAGTGGAAACTATTGTCCATCAGTCTATCAACTACTTACTATTAAGAAGACTTTATTAGGCTTCCCTCCACCCACCCCACCTCCTTTATGCATACAGTGTCCTGTGGCCTCTTCTCAGACTAACTGATATCTCTTGCAGAAATGAGCCGAAGTAGTTGCCTTTAGGGCTGAAACAATTCGGAAATACCTATAGCATACTTTCTCATCCTAATAATTCTCCTGTTCTTGCTGAGATTAAGAATCACGCTTATTTTCATTATTTATCTGGTCCATTTTTATTTCTTTTCTTTTTGTTTAAACTTTTAAAAATTAAATTTATTGGGGTGACATTGGTTGAGAAGCTCATACAGTTTTCCAGTGTACATTTCCATGATACATGATCTGTATATTGCATTGTGTGCCCACCATCCAAAGTCAAATAATCTTTCATCACCATATATTTGGCAATTATTTCTTTCCTGAAGTTATAATCCTCTCTTTGAGACATTCCAGTTGGTTGCTATGGAAATGGTTATTTTCCACAAACAGAATTACACTAAAGAATAAGCAGTAAGGAACAGGCAGGAGAGATTAATGAACTCACGGAATAAAAAAAGCAAAATGTTAATCCTGCTAAAGCCACAAAGAGACTAAAAGATGTTAAAACTGTAAGAGAAGTTGTCCAGAGTTTTTCATGAAGGAAAAATTTACCTTGATGTTTTTCTAAATAATTATTAGGTCTATTGATGAAGAATTTATGGTTTGAACACATTTATGGATACAAATACTTGCATAAGTTAAAGTCTATCCAAAATATTAAACCTAAAGGTTCAAAGTAACTAATGATTTGATATTAATAATAATAATTTAATTTTTTACTACCTGTCATACCCCCAAAATATAACTTTACTCCAAACTCAGTCATTTAAATTCCTGTGCAGTCGTATCAAAACTAATTTGTTTTATATTTTCTTTTGTTTTGATTACATATATCCCATTTATTGCCATATTTCTACATTATCTTAATATTTATAATTTTTAAATTATATTTGAGAATCTATTTATTCTGGCTTCTTATAGTTGAATAATATGTTGGATAAAAATATTTTTTTTGCCATAATAAGCGACACTGCTATAAAGATCTTGATAGCAAGTCTTGAAAAAAATGATATAGAATGAACTCAGAGAAGGAGAGCTTCAGAGTAAAGGAGATGAGAATTTCACATAGTACTGCTCTGCGTGTACATTCTAGGCCTTCATGAAATGTTTGTTAAATGGGTGGGTCTCAATATACATACTAATGTGATGGCAAGTAGCATGTATGACTCTTACATGGTAGGGAAACCAAGACAAGAGGAAGTTCCAAAGAATTTTGGAGAAGAAAGCAAACCCTCTGCAGCTGATCTCCCCTACCCTCTTAATTCTTCCCTCTGCAGAGCTGTGCTTCTCAGCGAGCTTGCAGAGCCCTGCGAGGACCCTCACTGAATCCATCGTGTTTCTGACTCTGTTTAGTTTAATTTTTGTGTCTTCTCTTCCAAAAATTATTTCAGGCAAATTCTATAGAGACATAAGCTACAATAAAATAATGCCCCCCCCCCACCCCAAGATAGCCTATCAAAGAGAAAGTATAAGCAAGCAAAATTAGTCTCAAAATGGATAGTTTAGGGTCATATGGAGCTGGGAAGGATATGACACAAATGTCACTCTGAGCTTCGTCAAGACCAGAAAAAAAGGACTAAAACCCAGCATCTGATAAGCCATCAAGATGTGTCTTAGAGCCCCTGCAACTCCAAGATCTTGCTAAGTCATATTCCGATTTCAGCTATGTCGCTTTGAAGCTTCCCTGTTGTGACAAGCGCTGTCACTGAAATAGGCTGGTTTTATAAAGCCTGGTCCCCGAAGTGCCTCACACGCGATGACTGAATTTTGATGACTGCCACAAGGTGGCTCGTAAAACAGGCTTAGTGGGGAGAACTTAGGCGTAGGTATCTGAGAGTCTAAAAGTGTTTTTTATCTCATTTGAATCTGATTACAAATCCTTCTTTTCTAATTATACAACTAAAATATAATACAGACGTACTGTAGAAAATTTTAAAAAATTATAAAGAAAAAAATAAATGTCACAATAAATTTGCAAATACATTTTTTTACACATTCAGGTATATTCCTTACCATAGTGATGGCATTCTATGTATACATGTTTGCATTTTTGTGAGGGTATGCAGATATGCGCATCTGTATATGTATGAATGTGTAACACACACACACATAGCTGGAGACTCCAGACAAAACAAATAGGAGAGAAGCTGAACTGATTCTTGGAAGCCCCACAGTATAACTGTTGGGGGTGTGGCCTCATCATGGGGGAAAAGGGAATTAGGGTGAGGACTCCAAATCCCTTCACCTGGGAGTACTTCCATTTTTTCTAAGACTCGTCCCTCCATAAAATTTTATAGTATTCTACATTTGGTTCCCACATATTCCTTGTTGGGGTTAATTCAATTATATGTGGGTTTTTAATATTGTGTGCAAAAAAATTTTTTATTATATATTCCCCTTGCTACCTCTCATATCTATAGATTTTTATACTTTGCTTTTGCATTTGAATGCTGTACTGAATTTTTTCATCATAAGATTATTTTTTTAAAGAAATATTTAATGGGTGACATTGGTCAATAAGAATACATAGGTTTCCAACAAACATCTCTATAGCATTTAACTGTTGATTGTGTTGTGTGCCCATCACTCAAAGTCAACTCATTTGTCATCAACATATATTTGTCCCTGAGATTTATTTTTCCTGTAGAAGTTGTCTCAGAATAAAATATTTCCTGAAAATAATGATCCTGTTATTGCCTCCTTATGAACTAACAAGTCTTGAAAACTTACCTATATCTAGTCATTCTCTTTATAAATGTGAAGGGTATGCCAACATTCTTTTTATCATCCTTAATTGTTGTGAATAATAGTTTTCTCATCTCTAATTATTTCATTATTCTTTAATTATGCCTTTCTGTGACCCTTAGTGGGATTAAAGGAAAAGAAGCCAACAAGAAAAATGAAGAAAGCGTATCGTTTTCATTAATTCTTGCATTTCTGGTCACATCCTTCTTTCTTTCCCCTTTCTAAGCATCAGTCTCTTATCTGCCTCATAGGAGAACAGGACCAGCAGGCATGGAGAACAACAAACGTGAGCTCTGGGGCAGCAAAAGCTTTCTGAAGTATATAATGTTTTCAAATTTACTGCTATTCTATTATGACATATAGAATTGACCCACAATTTTTAAGTACCATTTATTTTCCTTTAAATCACATAGGTGGCATGTCTGATAAAGAAATCGAGGACATTGGAAAACACAAATAAAAAATACTCCAATGACTCAGAATTGCCATTTCTCAGAATAACATGTTTTTTGTTGGGTTTTCCCAGAACGGGTTTCGCCAAGGGTTCATGTGCAGGTTGTTCCCTGGAAGTGAGCCCAGGAAACAAGAGTGGAGGACTGGAGAGAGAAACATAAGAAAGGATGGAAAAGCAATGCAAAGATGTATTATCAAATTCTTCACCACTCTCGGCAAGTATGAGTGTGGCTCAATCCCACTGGGTTCCACATAAGGAGAAAAGACCTATAGAATCCACTCAAGAGATCAAGGAGGTGAGTCTTATTCAGTGGCGTGTCAGAACCTGCTTGTCCCAGTTTGGCATAGCCTATTGTGCACATGTCTTGCCAATGTTGTGTTCACTGGCATCCTGTTGATGACCTGAAATCAACTGTGGTAGAAGTATTTACATCATGGAAATTGGTGAACGTTACAAACCAAGGCTCTTTTTGTCAGTGAGCTAGAAGTGAAAACATTTGCCAGCACACCACTGGAAATATTTACCCACTGGCTCCCATTACCCCTTGGGTAAGGGTCACCTTTCAGGGATGAACACTCTCTTCTTTCAAATCTGCGCAGACCTCCGAAGGCTGGGAGGGTTTCTATAGATGACTCACGAGGCTGGGAAAACCTCATCTCGGCGGCCAGAAGGTGCTGGCAGGCTACACCTGCTCACCTAGTTTCCACAGCAATGACTGAAGCACAAAGACTGACTGGGGCGATGGGAGGCACAAGAAATATCCAATCCAAGTACTCTTAATATTTCGATAGTTCTCTTTCCATGTGTATATGCACTCCGATGTGCATGTACACATATAACATCACTGCTTTGAACTCACAAAATGGCATCAACCAGCCATACTCTGTCTCCTCAGCTTTTGGCCACTTGACAATAAGTGGTAAACATTTTCTGTGTCAACAGGTACAACTTCAGTGATTGCAAATTATTAGATATACCTTATTTTACTAATATTTTGCTGTTGTACATCATGGTATTATAAATCTACAATGTATGTATTTATACATATATTTTTACACACATTTCTGATAAATTCATTGGAGTGGAATTACTGGGTCAGAGGGCATGCATATTTTTAAGTCTTTTTACCAAATTGCCTAGCCCATAATATGTTTATCAACAAAACTCATACCTTATAAGTTTTTTAAAATATAGCTTCTTATTGATTGATTGATTTTAGAGAGAGAGAGAGAGAGAGAAACATCAATCTGTTTCTATACGTGCCCTGATGAGGGATTGAACCGGTAACCTTTGTGTACTGGGACAATGCTTCAAGCAAACAAGTTTTCTTGCCAGGGCATACCTTATGATCTTTTGAAGTCTTTTCTAAATTTTTTATTCTATAATGCTCTTATTTTAATATAGAAGTATCAATAATTCTTTTAGGATTAGCATAAACCAAAAAACATAGCCTCAAAAAGTATATATTTCATAAAATAAAACAGTCATTTTACTTTAATAAGAGCTCTACCTAAATAAATAATATTCATTTTTCCATATTTATGATCCATAAGAACTTGTAGCAACCTGTAGATTGATATTTTAGACTTTAAAACTTAAAACATTCCTGTAAGTGCTATTAATCACTAGTTTGAAATATATTATCCCAGAATGTCTTTAGACTCAAGAAGGCTTTTGTCTATAAACCCACCCTACATTGCTATTTTATTTGGAAGAGAATATAATGCAGATGACAAACGATTCATTCCCTCCAGAACAAACGAATATCATTCTGGAACAAAAGGAAAGAGAAAAGGAAAGAGAAAAATAGTAATGAACATTGTTGTCATATTTTTGAATTTGGACTTATTTGACTTTTCAACACTATTCTAATCAAGCATACTTTGGTTTATTCCATTTTTCTAGTCAGAGCTTAAATGGCAAAAAAAAAAAAAAATAGAATGTTTGCTATCTTACATATGGGCTCCGATATTTAACAACTGAAGCTGTTAAGCAACATTCAATTTCCTTGCTCGGTAAAACATTAGAAAATACAAAGTCACTGTAACAGAGCAAACACAAGGTTTTCTGAAAGGCATCAAATTCGACTTTCATCATCGATGTTTACCGAGGCCCTAGACGTTCTTCTCAGCTCCAGTTGCAGTGCTAAGAGCCAAAGGCAGTCAGTGAGCCAGACAGATGCCACTCGACCTCTTAGAGCTTGCAATTAAACACTATACTCCAATGGAAATAACTAAATTAAGAAGGCCCAAATTTTTACATGTATTTCCCTGGATTTTTTCCCCCCAATGTTAACAATCTTTCCAGAGTCATTTCCTTTCTGTACAATGAAGAACTTGGTACTGGTTAAACTTTTAAAGGTTTGCCAGATTGAAACCCAACCCAAATGCATCCTTTTTTTTTTTACAGCAGAAAACAGCAATGTAGCATAAATAACATGCTATTTTAATTGATCTCAACTGTCTCTCTCCAGGTGGTTCACATCTCCCCAACTGTCATACATACAAAGTACACAATATGTAGAGAGCTCCTGAAATCACAGCTATAGGCAAAACAGGAGTATTGTCAGGGACCAGGGTACCCAAGAGGTCAGTCTAGGCTTGCCTGGCAAGCTGGTCCTGGGGAAAATTGTGGGGGTAATAGCCAGCTATCACTGGACTCCTGTTCTTCACATAATGAGAGGCTCTTTCCCAACTCGGTGTCTTACACTTTGCCACCCTTTCCTTATCAGAAGGTTTTCAGTAGCTAGTCTGATATTAAAGCCCAAAGAGAAATGTAAATTTTAACAGGAGACAAAGCTTTCTGTCAGAGAGAGCGCCCACTTAAATAAGTAAGTGAAGGCACTGGTGAGCGTACAGAAGATACTTGGGCAGAACAATCGAGGGGAAGCCAGTAACTAACTCGCTGCGGGTGAGTGCAGGAAAAACCCAAATTCAGAATGACAAAACACACTTAGGTTCAAACTCTTTCTGAGGGTCAGTTTCTTCAAGACAAAATGGGTATAATGACATTTATTTTATGAGATTTGATCTTTGATAGTGTGGACAAAGGATAATAATGTCTGTAAAGAGCATGGACCATTGTGATTGTTCAATAAATATCGGCTTAGGTCATTATGCTTGTGAATTCTACATAAACGCCCTTCTTTCTTTTTGTTATTTCCATTTCTTCAGTAAAGATGGGCACATTTGGCAGATTTTTCAACTTCCAAATGTTAAACCAATGCTATGTTCTAAGATGTAACAGTGAACTTGGAAGACAAGCATCCTTCCTCCATGGGGCTTTTAATGTTAGACCCTGAGGTCTAAAGGAACTTAAGAAATAAGCTGGTGTCCAAATTGTCCAGGTTGTACGAGGGGGTTTATACAAAAGGCCAGCATGCCCTCTGTGCACCAGATTTGCTCCGAGCCTAGAAAGAGCTGACTATTTGTATGGCCAGTAGTCACCGCCATTGCTGCCATTCACTTATAGGTTCTCATTGGATTCAGACAGACAGTAAAAAAACAGTGGAGCCAGAAAACGGTGTGCCCTTCCTTTATTAAAGTCTCACACTAGCCAATGAGCAAACACACAGGAAAAACATTTCCCTCTTCATTCATTCAGAGCTTACCAAGCCCTGACACATTCTCCTGTTCCACAACCAGGAGAATCTTCTTCAGTTCCTCCTAGAATCAAAGACCCCACCAGTCTCAGCAGAGCTCACAAAAGCCCCTCAGCTCTGGTTCCCCATCTGCACACCTTCTCCCTTCTCTGCACAAACTGGCTTCTTCCTCAGCACTCTGCATTCTCTCTGCAAACATGGCTTCCTTCTCTCTGCCAAACTTTCTGGTGCAAAAACCTCTCCTCCAGCAAACATTAGCAAGACAATGGCCCTTCCCAAGCAGGAAGTAATTGGCAGTTTCACAGATCACATACCTGGTGCCATTTTTTAACACTAAAAGTGAGCAAACTCAAAAAATACAAATTTTACAAACTCATTTGCCCAACACCATTCAATCCCTCACGAGGCTGCAACCGATGGGCTATTTCCCTTCCGTCTATAGAAAACCCTTTTAAAAGTTGGACTAGCTTAGTACAAATTTTTACCAATGCTCTTGAAAAGCTTACATGAGCAGCTTAAACTCTAAAATATGATAAAATAAATTCTGCTTTTTCCAGTTAAAATTATTGGCTTCTAATAGAAGTAGAAACTGCCTGATCAGTTTTGATGAAAATGAGAATGGTTTGTAATTAACAATTACTTTTTTTAGAATTCACACAGCAGTGATCTCTCTTTAAGCAAGCTCAGATCACTCACCAGCTTATTTTATTTATTGATTGATTGATTGATTTTAGAGAGGAAGGGAGAGAGAGAACCATCTTAGAGGAGGAAAGAAGCAAGAGAGAGAGAGAGAGAGAAAGAGAGAGAGAAAGAGCATAATATCAATTTGTTGTTCCACTTATTTATAGATTAACTGGTTGATTCTTGCATATGCCCTGATTGCAGATTTAACCAGCAACCTTGGCATATGGGGATGATGCTCTAACCAGCTGAGCTATCCAGCCAGGGTCAGTCATCATCCTATTTTAAGAAAAAAGATTTCCATTACAGATGTAATACCTGCATTTATTGAAAGTACAGAAAATAAAAGTAAA
Source organism: Rhynchonycteris naso (assembly GCA_037038555.1). Lineage (NCBI taxonomy): Eukaryota > Metazoa > Chordata > Mammalia > Chiroptera > Emballonuridae > Rhynchonycteris > Rhynchonycteris naso. The sequence continues at coordinate 139,085,789 of CM073002.1, forward strand.
AATGGGAAATTTGTTGATCTCTTACAAATACACCGTGATGTATTTTCTTTCTGATGTTTATATTTTACATAGTTGTAATTACATGGTATACATAAAATTGCCTGTGCTGGGGCTTCTTAAAATTCTGGTTTTAAAATATCACTTTGAATCCACTGTCCAGACATATGATCCCTTACCCTTAACCTTTGGGTGCATCTCGTGATAACTGCTTTCCATGTCTGTTTTTTTTGTTTTTTAATTTAAACATAATTGCAACCGTGTCGGATTGAAGATTTGTTAACACAGGAACGTTCACAGATCCTGTAAGAAAGAAGTCACAAAGAGGCTCAATGACAGACCATCTGTATTACTTGATGGTTTAGTTGTCTCTCCCAATGAAACCTCAGTGACTTAGGATTCTCAGTATGACTCTTAAAGACAGACACAGAAAATCATCCTTCGTGTTCCGTGGCAGAAGAAACAAAGCCGCGATGTTGCACTATGCGATTTCGCCTTTGTGCGGTGGGGAAAGCATCTTTGTAAAATAATTCTCCTGGTTCAGTTTCTGAACAGAATGACTGACGGATACAGCCTTGTTAGCAAGTGCCGGGAGGGCACAGTCTCTATTCATTGTCGGCGGCCATGAGACGTGTATGATAAGATTGCCTCTGAACTGAAAGCCGAAGGCTATGGCTCAGTAAGCCCTCTTCCTGGCACTGAATGTGGAAAGCGGAGCCCCAGGAGGGCTGTGCGGATGGAAGCCCTGTAGGGCCAAGCTTCGCCGCCCCCCCCCCCCCCCACTGCAACCCTCAGCTGGAGATCCTGACCAAGTGGATGAGGGGTCTTCCCCCTTTTAGCTCAAACTTCCTCTTTCTGGGGTTCTTAATTTACACTTCTGTCTAGGTCATCTGAATGTATTTTCTAGAAATTTCCTCAAGTAGGATAGAGGGATGATTCCTGTACTGTGATGTCACATACTTAAGGCTCACATAAACTATGTCTATATATAATTCTGTCGTGATTGTTTTCCTAAAATCTGTGGATGTATCTTCTAGAGTTCGCTGTGACAGAAGCCAAGTCTGAGGAAATCTGATTTGAATCCTTGCGTAGGTAGCCATTTAGCCATTTGTTCTCTCTGCTTGTTCGGGCTGTTCTTTTTTTAAAATTATTATTAATTCTAATGGGGTGACACCAATAAATCAGGGTACATATGTACAATGACAACATCTCCAGATTATCTTATCATTCAATTGTGTTGCATACCCATCACCCAAAGTCAAATTGTCCTCTGTCACCTTCTATCTGGTTTTCGCAGTGTCCCTCCCCTCCTCCCTATCTCACCCTCCCCTCCCTCCCCCCATCCCGTAACCACCACTCTCTTGTCCATGTCTCATAGTCTTGCTTTTATGTCCCACCTATGTATGAAATCATGCTGTTCTCAGTTATTTGTTCTGATTTACTTATTTCACTCCGTATAATGTTATCAAGGTACATCCATTTTGTTGTAAATGATCCGATGTCATCGTTTCTTATGGCTGAGTAGTATTCCATAGTATATATGTACCATAGCTTTTTAATCCACTCGTCTTCTGATGGACACTTGGGCTGTTTCCAGATCTTCGCTATTGTGAACAATGCTGTCGGGCTGTTCTTTTATTTTTAATTTAGTAATTGCTCTAGAATAGGTATAATGGACCTGCTATTTTTGTACCCCACCCCACCCCTGTATACACCGTCCCTCTGTGCCATCCTTATTTCCCCCTTTCTCCTGCGGCTGGGCTGTGAAGTCAGTGCTGCCCAGGGATGGAGTGGTGAGGATGAAGGGAGGTGGTAGAGTACAGAGGGAAGGGATGCTGTGGGGATGCTGTTGGCCGAGACAACTGGGTCTTGACCAGATGGAAGAACCCTCAGGATGTGCTGCAGGGCGTGGAGGTAGAGGCTGCCACAGGCTCAGGCACAAACACAGGCATAGCTTGCTTCCTCACTGCCTCTAGGACCCTGCACACAGGTCACCTCCTCAGGGAGGCCAACCCTGACTACTCTGTCCCTACTCCCTGCTTCCTGCATTCCTCTACCCCTTCGCCTGCTTCGGTTTTACTCACAGCACTCATCTTACCTGACGTAGGATGGCCTCACTTCTCTGTTGTCTCGCAGGCCTTCTTCTGCTTCTACTTTGCTGGGCTGCATTCCTTCCTCGGTCTTTGTCACTCTGAATGCATGGAACACGTGAAAAACTTGAGACTTTCCAGTCCCCACTCCAGCATTTTCCTGTGGTGGCCACCCCTTCCAAGGTCCATGGTCACTCTCACCTCTTTCTGAATTGCTTCCTCAGTGTCAGTCTCTAAATGGATGAAAAACTGATATAAATGTCCTGCTCAAATGTAAGTGCCACAAGAGCTTATTTATTTATTTATTTTTATTTTTATTTTTGAATTTTTCTGAAGTAAGAAGCAGGGAGTCAGAGAGACAGACTCCCGCATGCACCCCACCGGGATCCACCTGGCATACTCACTAGGGGGTGATGCTCTGCCCATCTGGGGTGTTGCTCCATTACAACCAGAGACATTCCAGCGCCTGAGGCAGAGGCCATGGAGCAATGGGCCAACTTTGCTCCAATGGAGTCTTGGCTGTAGGAGGGAAAGAGAGAGACAGAGAGAAAGGAGAGGGGGAAGGGTGGAGAAGCAGATGGGTGTTTCTCCTGTGCGCTCTGGCCAGGAATCAAACCTGGGACTTCCACACGTCAGGCTGACGCTCTACCACTGAGCCAACCGGCCAGGGCCAGAGCTTGTTTACTTTTGTTCATTGCTGTAGTCCCAGCTTCTAGGCCAGTGCCTGGCATGACACATAGTAGGCATACAATAAATAACAGTGGAGTGAATACATGAATGCATCTCATGGGCAAGTCTGAGAGAAGAGACCTGGTTTGGAAATGGGGGTTTAATGGACAGACAAGGCCCCGCAGACCTCACAGAGCAGCAGGCATCTACCAGGACGGAGCTCCTGTTGTGCTGCGGGGACCAGCACTTGTGTTTGTGGAGTTAGCAGGTGCTGAAGGAATGAGCACACGCATACCTAGATCTCATCCCGTAGGGGCAGGAACGGGGAAGACCTCCCTGACTCGGGCAGTGAGCTGACTGTCATTGTCTTCTGCGTTGTGAGGTGTTGTTTCTTGTGTCTTCATATGAATTTTAGTAAGAAGGTGGGCAATGCTGTTTTGAGATTGCTGCCCAGATTTGCCATTTCAAACTGGACATCACAGTCTACTTTTAATTTATTTAATGACCGCTTCATTGAGAATGAAAAGGTAATCTCTAGGCAGCTGAATTCATATCCAAAAGATAAGATAAGAGGCTTCAGGTTTTACGCTACGTCTGTACTAGAGTATTTCAACAGAGTATTTTATTTCTTCCAAGTACATACAAATACTTTTTGATAATTTATTTTGACCTGATTCATTATTCTTATTTAATGTACATGAGTGAGTTTTCACTATTTTAAAGAAAAGGAGCCTAAATGACTATCTAAAACGTTTACATATAGATCGAATGTAGGTTTTATCCATTTACAAAATGCAAGACATGAAGATTAAAAGAAAACTAACATCAAAACCTACAGAAATAAGTCAAACGTCTTTAACCGATTCCTTGGCAATTTAGTGATACTGAGACTTTTTTTCCTTTGAAAATATATAAAATTTCCCTTTTATCTTCCCTGAAGCATGTCAGAATAAACTAGGGACGGCATAATTAAAAAGCAGGTAATCTTTGATAGCTTGATAATGGGTCCCCCTCCCTTTGAATCTTATTTCCTATTTCAGACCACACATTCTCAGTTTGTTGATAATGCACTCAGTTGCAGCCTAATATTTTTCCAGGTCTAAAGCCAGGTTCACATTTTTGCTTTGAAGAGACAGAAATTCCAAACAAATACAGATGGTCAGACCATAAACTTAATTAAAATTTCTACTTTACTGGATGTTACATTAAATACGGCCATAATGCCAAGAGAAATACATGCGAAATCCATTTATACGTACATCCTGCGGCTTCCACACAGTATAAAATAATAGAACGGTGAGAAGCATGTGTTTGCATAGATGTTTGCAAGAGCACGTGCGTGGTAAGGCAGCTCTCTCTCTTTTGGCTTGGCTGTCATGCTAGTCAGGCTTTGACCAATAAAAGATGGGTTTTAATTAAAATCTGGGATTGGCCAGCTGTACATCTGTTAACTTTTCCTATATAATTCTCAAGCCCTAATTTAGATACTTTCTAAAGTACTGTGGCTTCCCTTCTCCTTTCTGTGCAAATCTGGAACATTTTAATCTTTCCTACTTAGCCCAGAATACTTGTGTATTCAGAGTTATGTGGAGATAATAATTCATCTCCAGAAGGGTAATAAAGGTTATTCATAGCAAGGTAAAATGCGGTTTTCTTATGGAATTTGAAAGGGGAGGGAGGGAGGGACTCAGCCTTCGTAGACGAGGGCTCTGTGTCCAAGAGGACGAGTGAGAATGAATAGCCCAGTTTGGCCAGAGCATGCCGAGCCCATTGAAACTGGGCAGGGAGGGCTGCAAGGACAGCAAGGGTAACATTTGACAGATGTGGCCAGTCAGTTTCCACCAGGTGTGTTAGGCCCAACTCCCAGAAAGACAAGCCTGAGACCGTGGCCTGTGCCTGAGGAGGACTTCAGTGGCGTGTGTGAGCCCAAGAGGGGAGAAGGTGCAAGGTGCAGAAGAAGGCTGTGTTCGCCGCTGGCCACCACTATGGTCAGCGGATTGCTCTGTCACATAGGCTCTAATGAGGAGCCTAATGCAATGCATCTTGGGACCCTGTTGTAGACGGAATCGTGTTCCTCAATTCAGATGTTCCCAGCGTATCACAATGTGGCTGTATTTGGATTGTACAGTCTTTAAAGAAGGGGCTACATTAAAATGAGGCAGTTAGAGAAAGCCCTCATCCATCTGACCGGTGTCCTTCTAAAAGGAGGAGATTTGGATGCATAACGAGACACCTGGGATGTGCACACACGCCCACAAGAAAGACTACATAAAGACACAGTGGGGAAGTGGCCATCTACAAGCCAGGGAGAGGTTTCCCAGTTTTGCTGACATCTTGATCTTGCACTTCTAGCCTCCAGAACTGTGAGACAATACATTTCTGTCATTCCAGCCACCCCGTCTGTGGTGCTTTGTTACGGCAGCCCTACCAGATGAAGACACCCTCCGACAAGGGAGGAGAAAAGGGCAGTTTTGACCTTTGGAGGGCTCACTGCCAGCACTTCCAGGTCGCAAATGCTCCAGTGTCTAACACAGTGTTTCTTAACCTTTTTTGAGGTATTGAACCCATGAGTTTCATATGCGCATTCACCGAACCCTTCTTTAGTGATAAATAAAATATGATTTTTTCCCCCAAATTCAAGACATAGGTATATATTTTTTTTGGTGGTGCACAAAATGAGCCGTGCATGAAACATCATCTTGCTCAAAGAACAAAACCAACAAAGTGCATGAACTCACAACAAATTACGGTATTACTTTATTCTGGCCTCCGTGGCAGAGGCTTCTCCGAACCCCTGAGACTGACTCATCGAACCCCTAGGGTTCAATAGAACCCAGGTTAAGAACCACTAGTCTAACGGTTTGGCCTGGACTTTCCTGCCTTGGGGTCATCAGAGATGCCCTAGGGCAGCAGGTACTGGATTTAAGGTGAGACCTTAGTATGTGCCAGATGTAAGAAGCAGACTGGAACCTATGTAGGATTGGGCTGCAAGGGCTGGAGGCCGGGAAGGGACGGTGGCTGGAATAAGGGACAGATAGGTATGGTAGAAAGAAGCTGAAGCACAGATGAAGGGTTCGTGATCCACAGGGTCGTGATGACATCGACAATAATAATGATAATGACGAGTGATAATTATTGAGGATGTTCTATGCATCCAACACTAGGCTATGCTCTTTACATAAATGATCTCCTTCTTATTCCTATTTTACAGATGGAGAAACCGAGGCACAGAGAAGTTCAACAACTTGCCCAAGGTCACAGCAGCTACTAGGCGGTAACGGACTTGAGTAGCCTTGAAGCTGGCCCCAGAGCTTTCATTCTTATTTATATCCCTTTATTTTCTGTTGCTGCTGTGATTGAAATGATGTTTTAGAAAGATAAATTTGAATAGATGTTTTACTTTAATTTCACACACAAGTTATTGCTTTAAGAACATGTAGGTATTCTATGCGGACAATTATCACAAGAAAGTCGGTGTAGCTGAGTAATTAGCAGTCAGACTGCAGAGCCAAGATGCCTAGGTTCAAATCTCAGCTCCCCTACTTACTGGTTGGGTGATTTTGAGAAAGTTACTCAACCTCTCAGTGCCTCATTTCAACCCTGTGCATGATAAAAATAGCACCTACTCCTTGGAGTTGTTGTGGAACTTAAGTTATTTAATGCACATAAAGCATTTCTTGTACTGTTTTCATTTTTTAATTATGATTACAATGTTTAAAAAGATTGACTTCTCCCCATATCTTATCTACATGAAATTATTGGACATGACACGAGGAGCCCCATGTTTCTGCAACACTTCTGTTGCTATGTAAGCTAAGGGACAGACTTTTCAAAAGCAGTCAAATGTCAGCTGTTAGACATCACATCGCCGGCATCATAAATGAAGTCACCATTTGGCAAATAATTTCTTGGCAAGAGTGGTTCTCACCAACGGAGAAAATGAAAAAAATTAAATAAAGTCCCCACTATGATGTATTAAGCATTTCAGACACATGGCTCAACAATTTTTTCAAGTGCAAAGTTTTTCCTCCCATCCTAGGACTCAGGAGGCTGGGCTGTGTGTGGGAGGTGAACTACTGGGTGAAGCCATTTTTTTTTCTTCTGTAGCTGTCATTTCTCTGCAGGTGGGGCGGTTCACCACAGGGAGCCAATGGCCACATTATTATTCAAACACAGGCACAGTCTCCGGCTGGGAGGCCACGGTTTATTATCTGATTGCTTTCATTTCATGTGGGGAACGTGGCTGGATGGTTGCAATAGCCGTTCTTATCTCATTTCCTCCCTTTCAAGGGGAGATAGAGCAAGTTTCCTCATCTGTGAAACGAGGGGGCTGAACCAGATATCCTCCAAGGTCCTTTTCTGGGCTCTGACCTTCTGCGGCTTCAGATCCTCTTCCTTGGATAATGTTCTTTGTTTTCCAGGGCATTGAACAGGCCCGAACATCTCTACATGTTTATTTTAGTTTTGGCTGCGAGGAGAGCACAAGGCAAGGCCTTACACTTCAGTAATGCTTTTAGGTTATAATGTGTCTTCACACAGGCATCCTTCATAAGATCCTCACAGTTAACACCCCAAGGAATTTTAGATGAGGAGAACGAGACCAAGGGAAGTTATGTGATTTGTCCAAGGTCACACAGCTTGTAGGAAAAAGGGTCTTAAAAGAAGTTGCCATCTGCCACAGTGCCTTACCATCCCAGAGGACCTGCTGACGTTAACAGGACTCTTTCGTTCCTTCAGAGAATGGTCCGGAGTTGACTCTGCTGGTTCTGTTTAAGTCATGTGTCTGCCCTGAACCAATCATTTGCCTAAAGCCTAATTACAGCATCTTTCTGATATTGGAATAAAACCAGCTCCCCTGAACCACTTAGCTGAGAATGGGAGATGGGAAATCAGGGGCAGACATCAAATGAAGAAAGAATAAATGACACACAAGAAACTAAGGACATTCCCATTACGCACAGAGAAAGCATTTTTGCAAAAGTCGTTTTCCCTTGAGCTGATGTCAAACTAAATACTAACTCTAGAGTGGGTGAGGAAACATAACAATAAAAACTCAATTATTTCCAGTCCTGGGATTTCTGGAAACCCGTATCCACTTAGTATGTTTGCATCAAACGAGACAGGCTGTTTTATTGGGATGGAAATAAGAATGTGGTGTTTTCCCAGTCAGGTCAGACCAACAAACATTCTTGGATATCCTATGTCCAAGGTGCCCACAGTAAAGAAAGGTGGTTAGGCGACCATATTTTCCGCTTTGCCAATTTGATCCCACTGTGGAGTATTCTGTTTCTTGCTCTGTGATCCTCAGATGTCGTACCTGTGAGACACTGTGCTTTTTGGGTGTGTGTCATTCTATTCCCCTTTGGCTTAGAGAAGCTGCTCAAAGTCTTTTTTTTTTTTTAATTGGTTTTGGATTATATTCTGTTGACCAAAACGTTCCCCTTAGTTGTCATGGCAACTTTCATATTGCGAGAATTAGATGTTATTAGCTTAGAGGTTTGACAAGCAGATGACTTCCAGACACAGGAGCTGATTTAGGACTTTTGGGTTGTGACACCAGGTTTTTGCTGTACTTGAAACTAGTTTACAAAATTTGTAAATCATTTCAATTTAAATAAGCTAACCTCTGGACCAACCACGGAGTGTTTGGTTATATCCCAGGTCTCTACAAAGTACTAATCAACTCATGCATTTGTATGCTTTAAGTTTCAGCTAGTAGCGGACTGGTCAGACCAGAGAAGTGGAGGGAGGGAAAGTCGCCTGTCACCTTGCAGTTGTCAGCAAGTTGGGTGCTGCTGTACTTTTGCCTCTTAACCCATCTTTCAGTGTGCTGGTTTTCAAGGATACTAACTGATCCCATTACTAATGCTCCGTCCCCACGCCTGGTCCTTACCTGCTCTCTGGACCCTTATTTAGGAAAATAAGATTGGCAGATCACAATTTGCTTAGAGAAAGGTAAATGGTCCTGTTCAATTTAGGGTTGCTACTTTTAGACTCTTGGCTTCATATCCTCATTCAAATTTGACTTTTAATTTTTCTACTTTTTAAATGAGAGTCTGTATATTTATCCGTTATTTTTATTGGTGTTTGTGCTTTTATTGGGAGTAAGAATTACCCGTGATTCTAGTTTTTGAAACAAAAGCCCATTTCTGAAAATCGTCATATAGAGGAAGAATGGTTTTTTAAACAATTTTACTTAGGTATAATTTACATCTCATAAAATTCATCCTTTTAAAGTATCTAACTTAATGAGTTTAAGCAAGTCTACAGAGTCATACAGACATAAGTACAATTTGATTTTAGGACATTTCTAAGAACTTCTCTGCATGGCCAGTAGTCGCGGCCACCATCACAGCCGCCTGGCCCGTGCAGGTTCACATTTGATTCGGACAGTCGGTAATGAAACAGCAGAGCCAAGGACTGGCGGGCCATTAGCTTTAATCCTGGCTTGCACCCGGCAGGTGAGAAATACACACAGTGGGAAAACACTTCCCTTTCCATTCAGGGTTCCCAAAGCCACTGACTCATCTGGTTCTTTCCTAGAATCAAAGGCCCCATAGTCTCACTCAGTCCCCTCTGCAGGCCTCCATTTTGGCTGCCTCCTCCCCTCCAACCACGTGGCCTCTCTCCTTTTCCAAAATGGCCTCCTAGCTCCTCCTTTAAAACTTTTTCCCAGGACAAACCTCCTCCAGCACACATTAGCATAACCAAGCCTCTTCCCAAGCATGAAGGTAATCAGCCGCCCCACGTAGGCAGCGCCATTTTTAACAATAAAAGTGAGCAAAATCAGAAAATACAGATCACAAACTTATTTGCTTAACACTGCCCCCCCAATAAACTCCCAGTGCCCATCTCTAGTCGCTGCCCCTTACCATTTGCGACAGTAGGGACCTCAATCCTTCCCTAGCTGGCTTCATTACAAACTCCTGCAAGTTCCCTTTAGGATTCTTGAATGGCCAATATTCCAGGCCAAAAAAAAGGAAAAAAAAAAAAAAACAGGCAAAAGCTTTTGTTATTTATTTATTTTTTCTGGTTATAAAGGTAAAACATACTTATTGCAAAACAAATTTAGAATTTAAATAAAAGTGTTTTTAAAATATGTCATTAGTGACAGAAATAACCGCTGTTCGTATTTTGGCATAAAATATTCCAGTTGTTTTTTTAAGCCAAATGTTTGCTGTAGAAAAATTGGAAACTACTTAGAAGCACAAAGAAGGAAAAACAAATCAGTGTTAAGCTCACTATCCAGAGATAACCTGTGCGTATCAGTTAGCCCTTTCAGTGTAACATACGGTCTTGAAAATCTCAGTGGCATAAGCCCTGGTGGGTAGGCCAGTTGGTTAGAGCATCGTCCCACTACATCAAGGTTGTGGGTTTGATCCCCCATCCGGGCACATGCAAGAATAAATTTATGAATGCATAAATAAGTGGGACAGCAAATTGATTTCTCTCTCTCTCTCCCTTCCTCTCTAAAATCAATAAGTTAAATAACAGCTCTCTGGCATACAACAATGAACAGTTATGTCTTGCTCCCAGTTTTACGGGTCAGCTCAGGAAGCTGTGTTTCAGGCTACAGGACAACTTCAGGTTTGTTGCACGGGTGTCATTGTGTGGCTCAGGCTCAGCGCTTACCTGGAGCATGTCTGCTGAGAGGACAAGGGGAAACGTATGATGCCTCTCAGACCTAAGCTCAGACCAGGCACGCTGCTACTTCTTCCGTGCTCTGTCAGAGGCCAAAACAAGGTACACGAAGTCCAACCTCCGTGGGAGGGGCCGCATACCCCTCCCGTGGTGACACAGGGGAAGGGAGTCAGTATTTGCTGGGTAGGATTTCAGCACATGGATAATATTTTGATGTTTATATTTTCCTTTATCATCCTCTATGTAATAGATTTTTTTTTTAAATATAAAAGCTTATTTGTTTTATAAAAACGATTTCATTCCAATAAGAACATGATAAGATGTTCAACACCGTTGATCTTTAGGGAAACAACTCGAAAGCACAGCCAGATGCCACTCCTCACCCATTAGGACGACTACTATTAAAGAAATAGAAACTAGCCAGTGTTGGGGGAGGCTATGGAGAGATCAGAGCCCTTGTGAGCTGCCAGAGAGAATGAAAAATGCTGCAGCAGCCACGGGGAGCACTATGGTGGTACCTCAAAAATTAAAACTAGAAATACTGTGTGACCCAGAAATTTCACTTCTGGGTATATACCCCAAAGAATTGAGAGCAGGGACTTGAGCGAATATCTGTACAACTGTGTTCATAGCAGAATTATCCCCAGTTGCCAAAAGGAAGAACCAAGTGCCTGCTGATGCACGAGTGGATAAACAAAATGTGATGCACTCAAACAATGGCATATTACTCAGCCATATCAGGAAGGAGATCTGACACGTGCCACAAATGAATGCTGAGAACATTACTGTTGGGCAGATAAAATATATTGTGCTCACTTTGTTAAAGATGGCGCAGCCCACGTGGAAGCCTGTCTCCCAGGTGATGATATTAGTTGCCTTTCTTGCTGGCATGGACGTGATTATATTAATGTGTGTGGGGGACAGGCTGTGAGCAGGCAGAGTCGTTATAGCCCAAGGCTTAGTTTTAAGAGTAAGCCTTTCCCACCCTTTTTGATGTAGGGTGGTGCACTCTCATGAGGAATCCCATTATGCCTCAGATAAGTGACTTTGTATCAGAGATTTTCTTGTGTGTATATTGGATTAAAGGTTTTGAATCTATACTATAAAATGGGGCAGACTGGGAGCTCTCTTGGTTTCTGAGATTAGCATTAGAGGAGAGCACAGAAAGGCCACATGGAGGAGGCCAGGAGAAGCAGTCAAGATGGGGGAGTGCTGAGGGAGAAGTCAGTTAGTGCAGTTTGTTCAGGGAGAAGGAGATGGGAAACAGAGGTAAATAAGACTGGTGAGCTAGAAACCTTTGATTCTAGGAAACTCGGATAAGTCAGTAGCTTTGTGAGCACTGAATGAGTGGGTTTTGGAGCCCAGTTTATGTTTATACTTGCCCGCCAGGTGCAAGCTAGGATTAAAGATGATGGCTCACCGGTTTTTGGCTCCGCTGTTTCATTACCGACTGTCCTAATCTAATGCGAACCTGCATGGGCCAGGCGGCTGTGATGGTGGCCGCAGCTACTGGCTTTACAATTATGTTAAGTGAAGTAAACCAATCACAAGAGGACATATACTCTATGATTCTACTTATATCAGGTACCCAGAGTAAACTTCATAGGCACAGAGAGTAGCATGGTTTCTAGCAGCTGGAGAGAGTAGGAAATGGGAAGTTGCTGATTAAGGGGAATAGAATTTCAGTTTTACAAGAAGAAAAGATTTCTGGAGATGGGTGGTGATGATGGTTGCACAACAATGCGAGTGTACTTAATGCCACAGAACTATGCACTTAAAAATAGTAAATGGTAAATTTCATATTATCTAAATTATAAATATACCACAAAAATGATTTATTTCTTTACATATGGTTTTAATTGCCCTAACATCTTCAAGTCAATAAATATTTTTATAACACTTTTTGGGGGAAGATTCATTAATTTCTTATAATGTAGCCATAACATAATAATTTAATTTCTTATTACTTTTTCTTATTTTTTTTTCTGCTATTGCAAATAACACCTTTGTTCCCATCTTTGATTACTTTCTTTAGATAATTTTTAGGAGCAGAATTATGAGGTCAGTGGATATGCATTTTGAAAAATGTAAATATAAAAAAATCTGCATTCTCATTTCTTCCTTCACTTGCCCTTATGGTATGTTACTATTTAAAAAATAATTGTTTTGGGCCAGATGACAAAGGTTATTCTCTAGATGTTTCAATTTGCATTTCAAAGATTAGTAGTAAAGTTGAACACACTTTAAATGTGGCCTTTGTTTTTCTCCTCCCCTCCTTTTTTTTCTTTCTCTTTCTTCCTTTCTCTCTATGTGTGACTTGGGGCATTAGCATAGTAAGGGCAGGGCAATGAAAACAGTGCACTTTGGGTGCAGGCAACAGAGGGGTACATTGTCTGTAGACAATTTAAAAATAATAATGAGCCTATTACAAGTTCATCTGCCCCAACATTACAAAGAGCCAAAGATAAAATACTCTCCCATCCAGCCCAACTGGGCAGACTGTTCTCACTCCTCCCCCTTTTTCTTATTGGCCTATAAAATTCTTTAAATATTACAGTTATTAAGTCTTTGTCTGACATTCATGTTGGTATGCACTCTTTAATTTTGTTTATAGCTTTAAAAATTGTTTTGAACCAGTGATTCATTCATATGTTAAAAACTCAGAAAGTACAAGGGAAAAGCCTGCCTACCACTTACACTTGTCCCCCTGAGACCTAATTCACCTCCTGCCAGGCACCACTGTGATTAATTTCCTATGTGTCCTGCCAGAAAAGGTTTATGCAGAAATAGTTCCCCACTCCTAATCAAATAGGAGATTATTATAATACTGCTCAATGTCTTGCTCCTTTTCTTTTACACCTAGTAATGGACAGTAGAGTGCTTTCCATATCACTAACTTAAACCTTCCCTTTTTTTTTCTACATAGTACTCCTTTGTATGGATGTACCATTATTAATTTTGTTATTTCCCTACTGATGGACTTATATCACCATTCTGGAATACCTTATTGAAAGTTAGGTAGATTGGCCCTGGCTGGCTGGCTCAGTGGTAGAGTATGTGGATATCCCAGATTCGATTCCTGATCAGGGCACACAGGAGAGGGTCCATCTGCTTCTCTCCTCTCCCCTTCACCCCTCTCTCTCTTTTCATCTCCCACCACCATGGCTTGATTGGTTCAAGTGAGTTGGCCCCAGGTGCTAAGGATGGCTCTGTGGAGCCCCTGCCTTAGGTGCTAAAAAACATAGCTCGGTTGCCAAACAATGACCCAGATAGGCAGAGAATCACCCCTTAGGGGACTTGCCGGTGAATCCCGGTCTGGGCACATGCAGGAATCTGTCTCTCTGTCTCCCCTCCTCCCACTTGAAAAAAAAAAGAAAAAGAAAAGAAATTTATGTAGGATATATTTTCAGCTACTTGATTCAAACTTCTTAAATGATGACTAAAGAGAATGTCAGTATTTTCCTTACTTATTATTATAAACTTTCTTTTCAAATCAGGATATGAACAAGTGTCCAAATCAAACAATCTACCCATTAGCCAATTTTCTTGGTAGCATGCAAACGATCAGATAGGCTATTTCCAAGTACAGAGAAAATCCTGATTCTAAATATAAAAATCACTGATGTTACTGAGTTGAAGATATGAATCTCAAAAATACCTAATAAGACAGGTCGGCTTCAGTTTTTACATTTCAGTGGAAATATTGTTTCAGTTTTTACTTTTTCTTAGAATTTCTATTTATTTAATAAATACATTTAAAAGATAAACCCTGAAAAGAGGTATTTTGTAATAAGATTCATTTAGATATCGGCTCAGAAAGAAGGTTCTTTCTTTAGCAGTAGCTGCCTGCTGGTTTGTTAGGGGCAAGGCATGCTATCATAGCAGTGGACTGCATGCGGGCCTTAATTTTTCCTATCACTCTCTTTTGAAGACAGTTATTAAGATTTGTGGTGTGTGTGTATATACACCCGTGTGGATGCCTGTATATGTGCATGAAGAGACCTAATAGAAATGAGAAGAGCCTGACCTGTGGTGGCGCAATGGATAAAACATTGACCTGGGATGCTTTAGGTCTCCGGTTCGAAACCCTGGGCTTGCCTGGTCAAGACACATGGGGGAGTTGATGCTTCTTGCTCCTCCCATCTCCCGCCTCCCTCTCTCTCTCTTTTCTCTCTAAAATGAATAAATAAAATCTTTAAAAAAGAAGAAGTGAGAAGTATTTTTCACTGTATGCATGTGGGGGCTCTTTGATTAGTCACTAGGTTGGAGAGTCTGCTGTCTAAAGGGCCTCTTGCTGGTTATGATGCTGCCTCTTGGTCTCAGTGTGGGCCCGAAGCCTTTGTCCACAAACAGCTACTTCATTCAGTGCTGTTAACGCTACACTTCTGGTCAACCTTTCCTGGGAAGTTTCCTCCAAGTACAGTGTGACTTACAGTTTAAAATGATAACCCTCGCTGGTGGCAAGCAGCACTCAGTGCACCCTTTATAGGATCCTGCCAGTAAACATTTCATGGGCAAATGAGATTTTCTACTGTTTACGTATTGGATTTAGTAAAGGGTTAGTATCAAAGTCACAAACAGAATAGAGGGAAGGATGTTATTGAATGTTCAGTGTGGTATCTACAAATGCAGCAAATTCCATGTCAGGGCTGATAAAGGCCAAAACGGGCTGGGATGCTGGAATGAAATGGAAGCCAATTTAATCACATTTTGGCTTTGGGCCTGGCTCTCTTTAAACTATGTCTTTTTTTTTTTTTTATAAAGCCACAGGAGACAGGGATCATGCATCTTACATGGGGTCATTGACACATCTCTCTTCTTCTACTTGTGTGGGTCTGCCATAATTATGGATGACCAGGAACTCATGAAAAGGAGAGGCTTATTTTGAAATGGCATGATACCGTTAGCAATGAAAGAGTGGGTAGGATCTTAATTTTCTTGAAAAATTAAATAGCAGATAATCTTTGTGTTCAGTTCTGTAATTTAGCTAATACATCAAAACTAAATGTTACTATTAAAAAAAAACTAGATAGGGTTAAGTAAAGCTTCTCCCTTTTTAACTTGGTTAGTTGGTTTGTCTCTGGGTAGACTTAGGTGAGTTCCGTTAGCCTCTTCCCAGTTCTAGCAGTACAAGCCTGCCTCGCCTGTAGCAGAGTGAACTGGGGCCACAACCTGAGTTCATCCTGGTAAAAGGCACATGTGACTGGGAGCCTTTACATGCCAGGGTTCCAGAAAGGCTCCAGAAAGACCAATGGCTATTTAGGGATTGCATCTGTTTTTTAAGTGCTTAAAATTTCAGATGTTAATGTCTAGTGTTTCTTAAAAATTATTGCAGTCAATAATTTGATTAATTATTAATTAATTGAACTGTAGAATTGTATATGCATCTATGCAAGGAAAATATTTTGCATACGTTCATTTGTGGGTACCAACTCTTATAGAATTGAGAATTCTAAAAAAAACTTTTTTAAGGTACCAATTGTCTTGTAATAAAGGCCCTGCAGATAAAATTTAAAATGATTAAATATGTATATTGCAATAAAGTAATATATAGCAAATGTGAGGGTTTTTTTAATCCACATTTTAAGATATTTTTGTACTTGGTATTTCAATTATGATAATTTTTTTTTTTTTACAGGGACAGAGAGAGAGTCAGAGAGAGGGATAGATAGGGACAGACAGACAGGAACGGAGAGAGGTGAGAAGCATCAATCATTAGTCTTTCGTTGCCGTTGTGACACCATAGTTGTTCATTGATTGCTTTCTCACATGTGCCTTGACCGCGGGCCTTCAGCAGACGGAGCCACCCCTTGCTGGAGCTAGTGACCTTGGGTCCAAGCTGGTGAGCTTTATGCTCAAGCAAGATGGGCCCGCGCTCAAGCTGGCGAGATGAGAATTTTTTTGAAGGACATAATCCAAAAGAAGGGAAAGCAGTATGTATGCACTCTGATTTTCATAGCCAGGTTATTCATAATAGGGGACTAGAAGGAAATCAATGTCTTATGAAGGTAGATGCTTAAGTCAATTGTTCTCTATTGACTATTATGCAGTTGTTAAAATGACATTTATTATTTCTATTTATAGGTATATAAAATGCCTATGATTTGATATTAACTGCAAAAGCAAAAGTGTACATATTCCAGATGACTGAAATAGCACGAACATTTATATACAGAAACAAAGATTGAGATGTTATTAAAAATAAGAGTGTAGTGATTTCTGGATCATAGATTTGCAAAATATTGAATTGTTTCTTATCAATGTTTTCTTTTTAACAATAAAAGATGTTAAATATCTTTAAACTATTAAGCCACAAAATAATGTTTTATATTATACAATACTATATAATCTTAAACTACATTTCTCCAATATCCTTCATATATTTCTGTAAAACAAAACAAAACAAAAAAGTACTATCAGACAATCAGTTACATCACTGACTACACTGTTAAATTCAGCTAATTTTTTTTGGAGCAAGACTTTCTTGATAAAGTAGTACTTTGATTTACATTCTGGCCCAAATTCCTCATCTTTTTGCAGACTGGTCACTGACAACATTTTGAGAAACCCTGTTTTGGCCACATTCATCGTCTTTCTATTTTCAAGCATGCCAATCTTCTGTCTCGGGGGAATGAATGCATTTGTGGGCACTTTTTGGATAGGACAATGGTATGATGGGATTATATCCCAGTTGGGACCAGAGCAAGAACAAGAATGCCCCTAGAAAGTCAAGTCAAGTCCCTTGGCAGTTACCAATGTGTGGGGGAAACCCTGCATTTTCATTGGCAATAAGAAGACTCCAAAGACCTCACAAAGGGAAAGATCCACACTAAGGTTGGACACAAGATTGAGCACCTGCTGACGGAAGCTGGCAGAGACAAGTGATTCCAGAGACCTGCTTACTTTCTACTCCCAATGGATGGCCTGCATTATCACATCCTCCTTCCAAGTAGCCGCTCACCTTTGTTTATATATGTTTTGAAAAATCCAAAATTAGAAGAGTAGGGATGGGGATTTTGCAAAGGAAACACTCCCATCATGTAAAAAGCAAAGAGACTGTTTTAAATAAATTTACCCTTGGTATATGTTTCCTTTCCGCACTAAACAAAATCCTAATTCATCCTCTTGGAAGCTGAGAGACTGCTGCTTTGGAATTGCCTGGGCACCAACCTGCCTGGTACCCACCTGGTATCCTCAATCTCCCCTCTTTTCCGTAGTCACCCGAAAACGGAGGTCTTGTTACAAAAGAACAGCAATGAAGCTCCCCAGATTTCAGGGGGGACAGGATATCCAGAACTGACCCTAGAATGAGGCAAGAACCTCAGCATTCCGTAGAGTAGGGAGGAGCCCACTGCCATGGTTTTCAAACTCTGAATTCAAAACTTTCTCACTTTGTTTTTGGTTAACTTCATATATGCTAATAAAGCAATAACTCATATTTATATAAAGCCAGTAAATCAGCTATCCAGAACGGTTTCAGAAAAGAACCCCAATAATTAAACATTGAGAACAGAAGTCACGTGGCTCATAGTGATACCTTTCTCATTACATATTATGTCTCTTGTCTGACCAAAATATGACAAAGGGAGTGGATCTTTGTTCTAAGAGTGCGATGTACTTTCTGGCATGGTGTCATACTCGGAAATAAACGCACTGCTAAAGATGAAGATGATAGTATCATTTGGTGACAGGAGAAGAGAATGAAATTGGTTCAGAAATAGCGTCATCAAATCTTAAAATCAGTAGATCCATGAAAAGTAACTGAGCCTAACATCTCTTCCAAATGTCCCGAGGAACTAACATAAGTTTCTGAAGACTCTTTTGAGTGTCACAATAATATTTTTGGAAGGATGCTGTTAATTTGCCTCTTATAGATTTATTGGTTTGACAGAGTGGATTAAAATTCTCCAATATTCAAATTTCTTGGGTAGATTCCTCCTCCCCAGAGATCTCTCTTAAATAGATTTCTTTAAAAAAAAAAGTTTTGACCTCAAAATAGTCTGGCATTTACGGACTAGGTTCTGAACATATGTGACCTAGTTTCAAATCTCAACTGTCAAGTACTCACTCTGTGACCTGGCAGGTTACTTTACCTCTCTCCGACTCAGTGTCTTCATCGATAAAAAGAGGGTAAGAATGGAGCACATAGGATGTCACGGAGACTAAATGAATTATTCAATGTAATACTCTTAGACCAGCACCTGACATATAGTCAGTCCTTGAAAACTGTTTGCTATTGTTAGTTTAAACCTGATGGATCAATGCATTGGGTTAGGCAGGCATTGGTGGGCAGAACACTTGGCTGAACTGGATTAATATTCTTAAATAATGTAAATGTGCATGTAAACAGGCCCCAAATTTAAACATGCAAATGTTGTTTGGGATAAATCGAGTGGGTCAAGTGTCCCTAGTGGTTCACAAAATAAACTCTAAAGCAGTGGTTCTTGAACTGGAACTTGCGTCAGAATCATGCTCAGGGCGTTTTAAAGGCGGGATGCTGTGTCTCACTCGGAGTTCGTAATTCAACACATCTGAAGCAGGGCCTTTGGGATGTCCTTTCCAGCAAGCTCTGGTGGGCTGCTGGTGCCGCTGACCCACGGACCACACTTTGAGAACCTTTGCTTCCAAGGCCTGTATAGTTCATGGGAATCACATGGGAGAAAAATCCTTCCCTCTCCCTTTCTTTTTCTGAAGAACACGGCCTTCCTGTGGTTTCCTGGAAACTACGGTGTTCTTTTCAAACTTGATCCCTTTAACTGAATTAAAGTATCCATTTACTACTTCTCTTCATTTCTGCAAGTACTTTCCAGACAATATATCTTTGGGCATTTGTGTGGGGTGTGTGTGTGTGTGTGTGTGTGTGTGTGTGTGTGTGTGTGTGTGTTTTATTTGGTTAGGAACACGAGCTTTGTAGAAGAGAGATCTCTTTTTGTTTCCTGATAGTGGTTAGACTAATGCCTACAGTGTGATCTTGGAGGCAAGTTTCTGAGTCCACCTCAGGGTCCTTCGTCTGCAAAGAGGGAGTGTCGCCCACTCCATAAGGGGTACGGGGACTGCTGAATGACATCAGGGAAGCCAGCTCTTTGTGTCTGGCCAAGAGCTGCGGCCCAGTAATTGTGAGCTAGCACCATTTAATAAATGAAACCGGAAGCTGAAACCTTGAACTAAAGAGCAAAGTAATTGACAAGAAAATTCTTTCTTTTTTTTTTCCCCTAAAGAAACGGGATGTGAGTCAGGAGGATATTAATTTTCATCAGATTAAGGAAGCCAAGTCACCAATGACTTCACTTCAGCACCTAATAATATCACGCATGAGTTAAGGCCAATTTACTGGTGCATTCTGACTTGTTTCAACCTGAGGGAGCAGAAACAGTTTGCTGAGATTCACCAACGTGTTGCTGGAGGTGTTTCCTCTTCTCTCTGTCAGTGCTCTTTATGTATAACCTCTTGGTGAAGGAAACACTAACTTGTTCTATCTTTTCTTATGGCAAATGCAATGATTTCTCTTCCAATGAATTTATTTCCTTGGAGCACACATTTTCCAATCAATATTTCAGAAAATCACAACTTAATGTAATTCGGCAGGAGTTTCTGCAAGAGAATAATTCACTTTTGCAAACATTTAGAATTCTTTGGAAGAAAACTTTAGTCTCATGTCTGCCTAATATTATTAAGTTTATTTTTTTCGTACTTACATATTTATATTTTTGGTAGCACCTCATAAGGTTATGTCTACAATTATGTAATACATCTTTGCAGGAGATAAAGTACAATTCTAAACAAGTCTCCAAAGACTTCCTTTTAGCATGAAACAAAAGATTATTGTTGACATTAGTAACTGTTGCAAAAACAAATTTCTAAATTTGTTTTGTGCAGAAGACCCCAGAGAAGGAAGGTAACTTCGAGAATATAATCTTTTGCAGAGAAAATTTTACATAAGAACCTCCTTTACAGTGAAGCAATTCAAAGCAGACACCTTCAATAACACGACTGAAACCATCCCCTCTGGCTTTGCAGGACTTTTCCTCTTCCTTTCCAGCTTCAACATTCACAATTTGCATTGAGTTCTCAATGTACAACACTTAGAAATGACTCACCAGCTAACTCAGTTCTGGCTCCTCATGCTTTCACCGCCGAACCCCCACTCCTGGGAGATTTTCAGGGGAAGAGTCTAGAAAGGAACAATAAAAAACAAAAATCCATTGGAACTTTAAGAGCAGCAGTCCTCAAGGTTTGGCCTGTATCAGATTTACCTGAAGGCCTTGTTAAGGAGAAAATGTCCGTTAGGGGTGAATGAACAAACAAAACATATATTATAAATCACAATGGAATATATGTGATAGTAGATTTATAGTTGTGAGTATGTGAAACACAGAGTTTGTAAATCTTGTATTATTATTAATTATTATATTATTTTCCATAGGAACAACTGTAACTCTACTTTTGCCTACCCCTGTATATCACAATGGAATACTATTCAGCCTAAAAAAAGAAGGAAATTTTGACACCTGCTACAAAATGGATGAAGCCTAAGGAAATGAATGCTAAGTGAGATAAACGATCCACAAAACCCCAAACATTGCATGATTTCATTTATGTGAGATACCCAGAGTAGCCCAACTCATACAGACAGAAAGCAGAATGGTGTTTGCCAGGGGCTGGTGGGGGAAGGGATGGGGGGGGAGTTGTTCCATCAGTTTCAGTTTGGGGAGATGAAAAAGCTCTGGAGATTGGCTACACAATGACATAAGCATACTCAACATTATTGGACTGCACACTTAAAAATGGTTAGGATGGTGCATTTGTTACATGTATTTATCACAGTTAAAAAGCATTTTATAAAGGGGGGGGGGAGAGATTGGAGGCAGCAAGTATAGAAACTTTCGAAGGAGTCTTTCTCTGATGGAAAGTTGAAAAATGGGACACAGCTGGAGGCCGAAGTGAGGTCAAGTGTTCTGCTCTTGCTCTTGTGATCCTAGCTGCCTGTTCCTATTTCTGAAGAGTCATGTTTGTTAATATAAGGAAGCTTACATAGATTTTGTCTTTTCAGGTGGAAGCTTGCATGAGAGTAGGACTGAGCTGAGGAATGTCCAGGAGAGACACAGTAAGGCAGATGAGTTCTTGCATTTATGAAAAGGGAACAGCAGTATTATCTATACCCGGGTTCGCAGTGATTATGGAGTAAGACGTGAATAATATGTGGCACTTAGTGCTGAGTAAATGTTAGGTACAGTTCCCGTTAGCTATTGGTTATTATTTGCTATTTGGAAAAGACGAAACTTAAATTTTTACATATTTTTAAAAATGTGTCCATTAGTCTTTTAGAAAAACAGTTTTCTGCCTGCGTGTTCCCTTTGCTTCTCTCACAGAACCCTTCCCTTCTGGTCTCCAAACTGGGGCGGTGGGGGGCGGGGTTCCGACAGGTAGCGATTCCCCGTGACAGCACCTGGATGTCCTCTAATGCAATTAACTTCTCACAGAATCTACCCTGAGAGTTCAGTCCTACAAGTTTGCTGCCTCCCCCTTCCCATCTCCCTATTTCAGATGCCAGGCCAAAGTCCAGGTTCTCATCTGTGACACACACACACACACACACACACACACACACACACACACACACACACACATTGCTAGAACCCTCTTTGGGTTCTATTAATTTGCTAGAGCATTTCACAGAACTCAGAGAAACATTTTACTTACCAGATTACTGGTATATTACAAAAAGCTATAACTCAGGAACTGCCAAACACGTAGGTCACGTGGGCCACCGTGAGCGACAAAGGCACGGGCTCCTACGCCCTCTCCCAAGCCCTTTCCACGCATCTCTGCGTGCTCACCAAACCAGAAGCTCTCCAAAGTCCCTTCTTTCTCTGGCTTGCATGGATGCTTCATTATACGGGCACGAAAGATTAGATCCTTTGCCACTGGTGACTGAGCTCATATTCAGTCCCGCCCCTCGCTCTAGAAAGCAGGGCGTGAGACTGAACCTTGCAACCCTCCGATCACTGCGTTAGATCCACCGGCTACCAGCCCCAATCCTCAGGGGGTTTCCAAAAATGACCCCATTAACATAGGACACCTGGACACTCTAGTCAGCTAGGAAATTCCAAAGGTTTTAGGGGCTCTGTGCCAGAATCAGGGACCAAAACCAAATAAATATTTCTTGTTGTACATCCCAATATCACACTTAGGAAACACGATTAGTATACTTTACAGGCATACCTCAGAGCTATAGTGGATTTGGTTCCATGGTAATAAAGTGGGTATTGCAATAAAGCCAGTTTTAATCTTTTTTGCTGGTGGAAGGTCTTGCCTTCCATTTGTAAGTCTGGCAATACCTGTGAAGCGCAGTAAGGCGAGGAGCAGTAAAACCAGGGGCGCAAGAATAGTTTGCATGGTTCAACAGATTTAGTTGTTATTTCTTTGTATGTATCCTTTGACTTCTCCACTTGATTCCCAGATTTAAAAAAAAAATGGGGTAGTTGTAATAAATGAAAATTTCCCCTCTTTAAATTTGACTTGGTTGATTTTTTGCTACATATGAAAAAAAATGCAAAAGACTCTTTTTAGAAAGCATTTTTTCTTTGCTGTGAGCTGGAACGAATCTCCCTGTTTGGGAAGGAAAATGTGCAAATTTCCCAGAACCTTTTACCTCAGGCCATGACAAAAACAAAACCAAAACAAAACAAAACAAAAAACTTTCAAAAAACCAAGTTGTCTTGGCCTTTTTGAAAGATCCTAGTTATCTAAGCTCCAAGAAAAAGGCACGCTCAATTTTGTGAATTACCATTCCATCTGAACAAATCAAAGTCTTTTTTAAATTGGATTTCTTGAGGTAACATTGATTAATAAAATTACAGAGGTTTCAGGTGTACAATTCTATAATCCATCATCTCTATATTGTACTGTGTGTTCACCACCCTAAGTCAAGCCTCCTTCTGTCACCAGCTATCTGCCCTTTACCCTCTGCTTCTCCCCCTACCCCTCTTTCCCTCTGAATCACCAGACTGTTGTCTGTGCCTATGAGTTTTTTTTAATTCCCCTCATATATGGAATCTAATAAAACAAACGAACAAACTAGAAACAGACTTATAGACAGGGAACAGACTGACAGCTGTCAGAGGGGAGGGGAGGGGAGGGGAGGGACGGTGCAGGGCTAGGTGTAAAAGGTGAAGGGAGTAAGCAAAAACAAAACCAAACAGAACAAATCGAAGTCTTTATGCTATTCTTCATTTGGTTTCTGAATAGGATTTAGATAATAAGGGCAATTTACAAAAGAGTGTGCTCTCTCTTGAGCCAACCCACTTCCTCTGTGGGTTGCAGGTTCTCTGCCCCCTTGTGGCCTTCCGCATTTTTTTTTTAAATACTATGTTTCACGTTTGCAGGCTTGGAGAGAAGGAAGGGAGTCCGGTTCCCTGAACACCAGATGCGATTGCTAATCACATTTGCCCAGATTCGGGAGGAGGCCCCTCAGTCTACAGGACTTAATTTCGGAAATTTACTTTTAGAGTGAAGCGAGAGAGGGATTGCTTTTCAAATAGAAAAGAATTATGTTACAGGCATTTGATTGTGTGAGGAGGCAGAATCCCAGAACAGGAAGGAAATCTTCAGAAGTTTTTTGTTTTGTTTTTTATTTTTAATTCGATCTGGGCTCCAGAAGACTTTCGGACAGATGGGCAATCTCCGTGTTATATTTTCCTGTTGCTCATCTTGTGGACAATGAATAATTGTTTTTAGAAACATGTCTCAGAAGTATATGTTTGTTGTAAAAAATTAGGAAAATGCTGTAGAATAAAATGAAATAAAATTTTACCTATAACCCTATCACCCAGATGCAGTCACTATTTGCATTTTGGATTAATCCCTCCTAGTATTTTTTTGATAGAATATATATACTTTCGCATCATTTATATAATAAAGTGAGGGTTTTCAGAGAGTCTAAAGCAGGAGTTGGCAAAATAGTGTCCTGTCTTGTTTGCTTTATCTCTTTCTATATATTTACACATTGCTATTACTATATAATATTAGAGTACCGTATTTCCCCATGTATAAGATGATCCCATATATAAGACGCACCTTACTTTTGGGAACCCGAATTTGAAAAAAATATCTATTACATAATATAAAGTTATTGAACTCAAGTTTTAGTCATCATAAAATTCACACAACTCCCCATCACTGTCAAAACTCCCATCCACTAGCTTGTCCTCATCTGTGCCTGATGACGAATTACTGTCTTCAGATATTGCCCCGTCCTCAGTTCCATCTATGGCATTTGAAATGCCACAGCCACTGTACAAGACGCACCCAGGTTTTAGATCCCAAATTTTTCGAAAAAAGGTGCATCTTATACATGGGGAAACGTGGTGCATTGTAGATATCATGATGCTTTATTAATAAATCTTTCAGTGTTTTGGAAGCTTCATTTTAGAGTGTGTCCTGAAGACTCATGTAGGAGCTTTAAGAGTCAAATAATATCCCATTATATGAATATATTTCATCTTGTCAATTCATGCATAATGTTATTATGAACCTTTGTATATAAGTTTTTGTGTGAAAATATATTTCAATTATTTGGGGCAGCTACCTGGGATTGGAATGGGCCATACGGTAACTCCATGTTTAACCCTTTGAGGAATCTTTTTGAGGAACTACTGGTCTGTTTTCCCAAGTGGCTGCACCATTTCACAATCCTACTGGCATCATTTGAGGATTCCAATATTTTTTCACATCCTTACCAACCACGTTTGTTATTATCCATCTTTTTGATTAAAGTCATCCCAATATGTGTAAAGTGGTATCGCATTGTAGTTTTGATTTGCATTTCTCTAATGGCTAATGTTATTGAGCATCTTTTCATGTACTTATTGGTAATTTGTATATCTTTTGTGGAGAATAGATAGCTATTCAAAATCTTTGCCCATTTTTAGTTGGGTATTTGTCTTTTTTTGTGTGGAATTGTAAGAGTTCATTATATATTTGATAAGATACTTACCAATTAAGTGACTTGAAATATTTTTTTCCCATTTTGTAGGGTGTATTTTTTTGTTGGTTTTTTTTTTTTTTTTGGTTATTTTTTGGATGGTGTGTCTTGAAGCACTAAAAAAATAATTTTAATGAAGTCCAATTAATTTATGTTTCCTTTTGTCACTTCTGCTTTGGGAATCACTTCTAAGAAACCATTGCCTAATCCAAGGTCATGAAGACTTATGCTTATGTTTTCTTTGAAAGTTTTAGTATATATATGCTGAAGAGAGCACATCTTCTGGGAAAGTTTTATTATTTTACATTTAGGTCTATGTCCAAGTTGAATTTTGTATAATTGTGCAATAGGGGCATATGATATTTTTACAAATAAAAATTTAAAAGTACTAAAAAATAAGTTTACACTCACCATGAACTAACAGCTTGTAAAATCTTAATATTTGTTGCTTCAAATTTTGTATGTCCATTGAAACTAATCATCATTAGACTAAATTAGAAAGCCAGCTTCTCCTTTATAAAAAGATCAAGTGATGTGGTTGTCAGATGGAGGCTGCCTGTGACATTCTGCATGGTACAGCATTCCGTGTCCTCACCATTCTATTCACTCATATTTTTGCCTACAGAAATTCTCATTTTGCAAGAAAGCTAAAATTAGCCATAGAGATCTAGGTTATACATTTTAAACAGAGGCAACTCAAAAATAACAGAAGTTTGGAATATCTGACAAAATTATTCAAAAAATGGTCCACAATCTCAATACTAATGTTTATGCACATTATATGAAGATAAGTGGATTTTAAAGTTTCTAGATCCCTTATCCTATAGGTTATTAAAAAATTTGAGGATTTCTCCTACGTGTATTGTCCTAGCTACTTATTTTTATGTTAAATTATAAATTCTTTAATGTAGACCTTAATCACCTTTTCTTTCTCTATGTCCCAGGGCAGCAGTGTAGGCTGGTGCATTGTGTAGTGTGAGTTCTAAAGAGTGCCCGGAGCTGAGCAGCATCCATCTGTCCAGCTGGACATGGTGGTCCTGACCTGCTCTATACATTGCAGGCTGCAAGTCTCGATATTTATTTGTTGAACTGAAATGAATCCCGGTAAGTTCTCTCTAAAATCAGTGGCAAGTACTTGGAGAGCAGGATGCACTTAAGGCAAGTGATAAAAAGTGACCCAGATTACTGTTGGTGTTCAATGCCTATGGTCAGCGTATATTAAACACATAATGCCACATTTCTCCATATGTTAAGATACACAAGAACCCATGATTGAGTTAACTAAAGGGAGGGGCTCTGTGGGCAGGTAGTTCACACCCTGCAGAAGGTCAGGAGGCTGACTCCATATGTGTTGCATGTTTCCTAAGGAACACATGCTATTGGAAGACTGTGCTATCTGATTCCCACATCCTTGTCATCCGCCTTGTGGTCTTTCCTTTTCATCACAGAATTGAACTTGGCTTTCAAGTAAACAAGACTGGTTTTGAGTGACTCAGCAGCTGTTATACTTTGGTGAGAGAGTTCTCCTCTTTGCTCTAGGTCTCATTTTCTTTCTCTCTTACCATCACTTTCCCCTCCACCCCACCTCCTCCTGCTGGCTCTACCCAATTACCACACCAGGAACTGCTCCTGTCTCTCGCTTTTCCCAAAGAGACATTTCCTTTATTCAACTGCTTACACAAATAAAACAAAGTTTCCCTTTTCCCTGAGCCACCTGCTCAAAATACAAGTGGGAGACCAATTATAATGGAGGAGACAAATCCCCTTTGAACAGCTGATCCGGGCACGGATTTGGAGGCTTATGTTCGGTCTGAATCACAGGGTCATGCCAGGGTCATCCCTCGAGCAAACCGTCCCCTTGGCTTCCACCGAGCTTACCCTAAAATGTGCAAACTGGCTCTCTTTTCCCATGGATTATGAAACTATTTGGTGAAGGCTGCTCATTTGATGTCCTAATCAGCATCTTGACATAACACATGGGAAGAGTTTAAAAGTTTGCCTTTGTATCGCAAGGCTTCTCGGGGAGTTTCTAATTATGTCCTTACAATTGCGGGCAGAGGCTTGTGACTATAAACCTGAAAAAGAACTTCCAGAGAATAGGGAAGTTCTCAAAGGTTCATGTGTATCCAAATCACCCAGAGAGGTCTTTTAAATGCAGACTTCGATTCAGTAGGGCTGGGGCAGGACCTGAGATTCTGCATTTCTCACGAGCTCCCACGTGATGCTGACGCTGACACAGTGGTTCTCTGGGCACACTTTGAGTGCACAGCGGGCCAGAGTCTTTCTGTTTGAGGCTTGATTGGTGAAAGCTGGCATTCCTTAACTACTTCCCAAGGACTTCCTCTGTGCACCTTCCCCCAATTACCCAAACTCAACTGGATAGTCCCCCATTTTTGCCACTCCCTACTTTGTTCAAATCTCTATTATTGCGGTGATCACAGTGACTTGTAGTTGTTTACATGTCTACCTCCTAGAGTATGAGCATGTTGGGGTAAGAGACTCAATTTCATTTATCTTTGGATCAAGGGCATCCATTCGGTTTTTGGGTAACCAGTAGACACTCCACAGATATTTCCTGAATAAAAGAGTTGATAGATTAAATTCACAAAATCAAGCCACCTATAAATGTCCCAGACCTCACAAATAACATAAAAAGGTATATGACAAGCTGGGAAAAATTTTTGCAGCATATAAAGATCTTTTACAAGTTGTTGATGGTTGAATTGCCTTCCCAGAAAGATACGTCAAAGTCCTAGCCTCCAGGACCTCAGAATGTGACCTTATTTGGAAATAGAGTCATTGCAGATGTAATTAATTAAAACAAGTTTCTATTGGGATAGGGCAGGCCCTGAATTCAATATGACTAGTGTCCTGATAGGGGAAGGAGCTATAGACAGACACAGGGAGGACCTCATGTGAAAATAGAAGAGATTGACATTGCTACAAGCCAAGGGCAACACGGACTACCAGAAACTTGGAGAGGCAAGGAAAAATTCTTTTTTTGTAGGCTTTAGAAGGAGTATAGTCTTGCAACTCCTTGGTCTTGATTTTAGTCTCCAGAACTGTGGGACAATAAATTTTTGCTGTTTTAAGCCACCTAATTTGTAGTATTCTGATATGGCAGCCCTAGGAAGCTAGTATATAAGTAAGCAACAAGAAAAAGAACAATTTAGTAGCAATGGGGACAACCCCCCCAAAAAAGACCCATAGGCAAGTCACAAAAGAATAAATGCTAATTGCCCATAAGCACGTTAAAATGTTTAAGGGCTTATGGGTTCTTAAAAAAGGAAGCAACATTGAAATTCTATTTTAATTATTTCTTTATTGATGTATGAATTAATTTAATTATTGTTAATAAAAATATTATTATTATGAGTTTTTAGGAAAACTGTCTTTTTTCTTCACTTGAGCTACTATTTTGCCTGTTGGTTTGGCCTCCAAATATATCTTAAGTTCCTCTATGTCTCCTGCCACAGCCTTCTTCCTGGTCACTGTTATTGACACTCTGGGCACCTGAATTAATCTCTTAAATGGTCTAGCTATTTACATTGCTTATAGCAGCCAGAGGGAATCTTTTAAAAAACATAAATCAGACCATGTGACTCTTCTGCTTAAAACCCTTCAAATGATAGCTTTCTCTGGCCAGGCAATTAGCCTGCCCCCACCCCCTCCCCGCCTAAGCTCCCTGCCCCCAGCCCCATACTCCTCCCAGAGCTTTCATGGCACTCTCTCCAGACCGGCACATTCTGCTGGCGGCTTGTCCCTCTGCTCCTCATCTGCAGGTCTCAGCTGCAGTGTCACAGTGTTACTTCCTCCAGCCCTGCCTAGGGTAGGTCCCTGGATTTTGTTCTCTCATGGTGCTGTGGTCTTTCCCCTGGTGATTTAGTATAAGTGAGTATTTGCTTAATGCCTCTCTCTGTCTAGATTGTAAATTTTGTAAAGGCGGCACTCTTATCTACACTGCTCACAAAAATTAGGGGCTATTTTATCGCTTCATATTCATTTTGAAATATCCCCTAATTTCCTCTCCACTATAATCCAGACTCTGGTGTGGGTTATGAAACTGAACATACCGCAGGCTCTCAATGCATGTGTGCTGGCTGATTAAATGGAGATAAATTTGGCAAAACAGGCCAAAGGTCTTAGAACTGCGTCTATCTGATCCATCAGCAATTTCATTCACAGTAATACGTTTTAAGAAAATAATTAGGGATGTGTGTCAAGACTAGTTACATTGCAACTGAAATAACTGCAAAATAAATATTAGCAATAACGTGGGGAAAAAGAAATATCTGAAAATGACTAGTTTGATAAATTATGGTTTGTACATTAAAACAAGATTATGCAGATACTCAAGCTAATATTGCAGAAATATATTAATTGACATCATTTCTGTGATCATGTTTCTGGAAAAACTAATGGTACATATTTTTATATCATTCTCGAATGCATAGAAGAGGATTTGGAAAGATGCATACCAAATATGTTAATTGTGGTTTTCTGTTCAATTTGTTTTGATTTAGTTAAAAAATTTCTTGTATGCGTATTTGAAACATGTGTCATAATCTTATTTTACACAAGTAAAAGTAATTAAAAATTTTAATGAAGAAGTGAATAAAGAAGACTTGGTTTGAATTTCAAAGTTTTGTTTCTACTATAAATAGAATAATTGGTATAAGCAGAGACAGAATCATAAGATATCATTTAAGCCTCAGACACCAGTGGTCACTTCCACACAAGCTGTTGCTATGAAGAGAAGATGTCCCATTTTGTAAGTCCCAGACCATTCATTGTTTCTCATGATTCAAAGTTATTTGTATCTTTTATTGGCTGGACTCCTTTTTTATACATAAGCATTTTTATTCTGCCTCTGATTTTGTGTAAGAATTGAATGCTGAAATCTACAATTTCTCCCATCAAAGGAATCCCAGTACTTTGGTAGGATCCAACCACAGGTTCTACCACGTAGACCAACTATGATGTAGGAAAAAATGGAATCTGGATTCAATTTATGGGAAAACATATGAATGAGTCTTATCGTTTGAAAATGTTCAGAGATTAAACGATATGGAATCTCAGAACTTTATTTCTGAACTACCTGTCCACCGGGAACTCGACAGTCTCCTCTGGTTCTCTGGAAATCTTGGTCCAACTAGGCCGAGGCGAGTTCTGTTTCTCTAGTCTCCCCTTTGGCATGGCTCCGTGGTTAGGTTCAGACGAAGCCTCTTTCCTATTCATGTGTAAGCACAATATTGGTTATTGTTTTGGAGGATAGAGGAAGGATGTGGAGCGTGGGAGGGGGTGATTTAGAAGAAATGAGGAATGGTATGGGAATGGGTACATCAAGAGAAAATTCCTATATAGACTAATAATGTGCAAACTAACCAACCAAATTAATTAAATAATGACCCCTCCCCCCACTGGAATGACCCCTCCTCTGTATTTCCAGAAGCACTTACCCCATGGGTTGTTAAAGTCATTTGCCTTGTTGCTGTGATGCACACTCCACCTTTGATATTACTATTTCGCTTCTAGGCCTTGTCGGCCTCATTGAAGATTTGGTGAATTAAATGTGATAGGGCTGAACTTGGCCTGGTGGCTAATAGACGTTAATAGCTGTTAGTATTTCGTGTTTCTGTGTCTGTCTTCATCAGGGGTTCTGTCTATTTCTCTGCCTCCTCCCAAGTACCCAGCAAAGTGATCAGAACATTTTAGATACTTGATGAGTATTTGTACAATTGAAAAGAAATGCATCAAGCTCTCTTTTCTAATTCAGGCTAACTCCCACTTACCATTTTTTGGAATGTGGGTTAATGTAAAAAAAAAAATTAACACCCTCTATGTTTTTTATGTGATTTCTTTCATCATATTCTTTACATTTACATAAAGCAAAACATTTTAATTTTTGTGCATTTTGAATTTAACTCTTCACTATTTATATGTCGCCTTAGTTATTAGCCCCAGATTGTGTTTATTTTGATAATACCAATTACGTCTCAGACTTAGTCCAGTTTAAGCATTTACTGTCTTTTTATCTACTTTCTTTTCATCTTTCTTTCTTCTTTGGATAAGGACACATCTAGCCTCCGACACGCCTAGAAAGATCCACAAGAAACAAGTAACTGGGAAGGGATCAGACTGTGAACGGGAAACAGGGTGAGTAGACATGTACTTTTTATCTGTATACTCTGTGTGTCTTTTGCAGTTTGTAAAATATGTATGTATTACTGTTCAAAAATAAAAGTAAAGAAATGTCAAGTTCATTGGGA
Source organism: Rhynchonycteris naso (assembly GCA_037038555.1). Classification (NCBI taxonomy): domain Eukaryota; kingdom Metazoa; phylum Chordata; class Mammalia; order Chiroptera; family Emballonuridae; genus Rhynchonycteris; species Rhynchonycteris naso. The sequence goes on from CM073002.1 coordinate 139,117,438, forward strand.
CTTCTTAGCACCTACTCATTGTTATTATTTTTTTTTACAGGTTGACTTTATGCTTAGTTTCCTAAATCATTCAACAAATACATTCTAAAAATCCTTTAAAAAAATGACTGGTTTCCTCTGCCCTTATTCATGAAATACTAGTCTCAGTTAGTCCATGACCACATTCTTTGGGAGTAGGGTTCACCTGCCATGAAATGTATAACTTTGTGTCCATAGACAACAGGGCCCTAACTCCACTCTCCAAACACAGGTAAAAATCATGCCCAATGACTTTGGGAAGGAAAACATTGTTCACTGCATTAGGCCCCTACATGGTGGCGAGTTGTTAAAAAGCACTCCCCACTGCTAAATTGTCTCTGCATTTTGAGTTGGACAAAATGTTCTTTGAAGACCATCCTATTCCTTCCCTGTCAGTCTTTACCAAGACTCTAATTTTAACCCAGAGAGGTAGTCTGGTTCCTGTCTTCAGATTATTATATGCCCTCGCCCCGGCTGAAGAGCGATTAGTGTCTGAGAAAGGGAAGCCATTACCAAATTAGTGAATTAGAATTCAGAGTTTTGGGAAAGACAAATCTTTGTAAGCTTACATTTTTCTAAAATACTTGTGGAAATTCAAGCACATCCAAAGAGTACTGATGACAGATACAAAGGAAGAAATATTCAGTTTCATAAAAATCCCAAATAATTAACATTCTTTTTTTTTTTTTAATACAGGGACAGAGAGAGAGGGAGAGAGAGAGATAGATAGGGACAGACAGACAGGAATGGAGAGAGGTGAGAAGCATCAATCATCAGTTTTTCGTTGCAACACCTTAGTTGTTCATTGATTGCTTTCTCATATGTGCCTTGTCTGGGGGGCTACAGCAGACTGAGTAATCTTTGCTCTAGCCAGAGACCTTGGGTCCAAGCTGGTGAGCTTTTTTTTTTTTTTTTCTCAAGCCAGATGGGCCCGCGCTCAAGCTGGCGACCTCGGGGTTTCGAACCTGGGTCCTCCACATCCCAATTCAACTCTCTATTCACTGCTCCACTGCCTGGTCAGGCATAATTAACATTCTTAAGGAATGTTTTGCTAATAAGTATTCTCCATTCAGGACTGAGCACATAAATTCTAGGTCCAGTGCAAAATAGAAATGTAGGGTGCCTTGTTCAAATTTGTAAAAATTTCAAGATGGTGGCAGCAGAGCCTTACATCCAGTGCAGGTCCTTTTGAGCCCAGGGTCCTGCAAGCCACTCAGGCTGTCTGCCCATAAAGTGGGTGCAGAAAGTAGGTCCTGCTCCTAGCAAGGAAATTGTTCCTGTCCACAATGGTGGTTAAGAGTATAGATTTTAGAGCCAGGAGATCTGGGCTTAATTCCCTACATTGCTGTTTATTAGCTGAGAGATCTGTAATGGGAAAAATAAAATCACCAAATTCATAGGTTACTGTGAGTGTTAAATGAGTGAATACATTTCAAGTGTTTTGAACAATGCCTAGCATGTGTAGTATATGTTCAATAAATGTTGCCTTTGAATACACACATACACACGTGCACACACACGCACACACACACTCTGCCCTGTCCTCTTATTGCCCACATTCACATTGTCAAGGGTCAAGGTCACACCATTTTTTCTTTTTTTCCTTTTATGTACTGAAACAATTTATCTGGGTGTACCACAGCTCTGTTGAGTTATTCCGCTCCTTTTTAATTCCAAGAATTTAACTCCAAGAAAAATCTTCATGATTCACAATGTGGAATAAAAGTCAAGTGCATGAATCTGCCTGCACTTTGCAGTCAGAACACCTTGCACTAAAGGCTATGGAATGGGTCCGGCCTGCTTTCTGTCCACTCCATTGCCTGTTCTGTGTGGCCTCAGATAAAGTACTTACTGCTCTGTGCCTCCTTTCCCCTGCACAATTTGTACAATTAGTGGAGAGTAAAGCCAACAGTAAACACTCCTATGCCCTGTTTTAGCTTGATATGATATTTATTTAGTTATTGGTGTCATAGAAACAACAGGCAGATCAAAGTACTACCGTGCGTCCCAACACATAGCCACTGGTGCAAGAGGAGGGTTGGCCAACTTCCAAACTGAACTCATCTTGGAAAGGGTTTTTCTGAAGGCAGAATGTCCCATAGCTCACTGGAAGTGAGTACAGGAACCGCTGTTGTTGGTGCTGAGACCAGAGACCAGTCTGAGCTGGGGGTAGCCAGCACCATATAGTGTCTGATTGACCAAGTCCCTTTCCTGGGCTTTTCCTTGTCATCTAAGATGTCAGGACACTATTCCCTACCTCAAGGGGTTATTGTTGGGATTGAGAAAACATATGGGAAAATGTGTTATAAATGTCTTCCTATCTCTTCCTCTCTGTCAAAATGTCAAGAGAATAGCTGAGGTCTATACATCTGGCTGATGAACAGAAAAGTCAGTACTAGGAAAGATACTTCTTTTCTTCAGCAGTTTCAGAGTCTAGAGATTTACATATAAAGAAAAGGAGCTATTCTGCGATGCAGAGTATTTATATGAAGAAACAGAAGCTAGCACTGTGCTGTCAGACAGACCCGGATTCGGGTCCCAGCCTGGCTGCTTACCTGGGTGCTTTGTGTAAATGTTTTTACCATTGGACGAGCTAATACAAGGTGAAGTACTTGGTGCTGAACTGTTGCTGTTTAAGGATCACATTTGGAGTAGAAGAGACTAAATTATAGTGACAGGGGCAAGTTCCAGCCCGTCACAACCTGCTCTGCAAGCATTTTGCCAGGAATAATTTGGGACAATCCTGTCACCTTGAGGAATACTCATTTTGGCTCAGACAGAGGGAATTTTCTAACTTTATTTCTTCACAAAACAAGTCAGAATCAGTAGCCACTGGATCATTTCCTAGGGGGCCTTTAAACACATTCTGGAAAAGAGCTCTAGTTGGCATGGTTTTAGGTAGCTTTATACAAGTTTTGTCTGTACTCTAACCTATAAAAACCAACTTATGAATTTATGAGATGGCATTCAAATTAGATACATTTAAAAAGTGATTGGGGTCAGATGTGCCTCTTCTCATTTTCTTGGACCATGACTGAACTGGATTATGAAAGAACACTGTGATTGTGAAATTGGGGCCTGCTAGCAGTGTATTTTAAAGACAACCAAACCCTCAATCCTCACAACGGTGACCTAGAGGCAGATGAAGCTCTTTAGTTCTCACAATGGGCACTGGGGTGCTTCGCCCAAAGCCCCCGCTTCAGGACTGGGGAGCCCAGTCTCCCTGTGCTAGGAGCACAGCTCCCAGCTGAGTTCTCTGGGGACACTGCCATCTGTGTCAGGGAGCCTTGACAAGGTCTTGATCTATGCAATGACTAAAAGGGAGGACTCAGCCCTTTGCCTGGATTGGGGACAACCCTGAAGGGCTCCAGGGCTTCCCAAGAAACCTATTGACATCTTCATGGAGATTGCACCTCTGTTCAACACTCCCCGGGTCCGCTCCTTCACTCCTTTCAGGTGCTGCTTCCAAGAGGACTCCCACTGAACCTCCTGTGTAGGGAACCCGGCCCAAGACTCTTCTCTAGGACTGTCTTGGCTCGAGTTGAGGATATTTGGCAACGTCTGGAGACATTTTCAGTTGTCCTACTGGTGGATAGAGGTCATGGAGGTTGCTGATCATCCTACAACACAGAACAAAGATTATCTGGCCCAAAATGTCAATGATGTAGAAATTAGGAAACCCTGGATCTTTTGAGCATGATTCTATATCTCTAAGTACAATAGACCCTTGAAAACCTGAGTAGAATTTTTGATTCTAGGGTGGCCCTTTGCATCTGCAGTGTTTTCCATCCACAGCTGGGAAACTATGGCTGCGAACCTGTCGTTGGGAATGTAAAAATACTCTTTTCCATCTGTAGTTTGTTGAATATGTAGATACAAAGCCGATGGATATGAAAACTGACTGTATTTAATAAAAAAATCTATGTGTAAGTGACTGCAATGCAAACCCATGTTGTTCAAGAGTCAACTGTGCAAAGCCCTGACCAGTTGGCTCAGCGGTGGAGTGTGAAATTCCTGGGTTCAATTTCCGGCCAGGGCACATAGGAGAGGTGCCTATCTGCTTCTCCACCCTTCCCTCTCTCTTTTCTCTTTTCTCTCCCTCTTCCCCTCCCACAGCCAAGGCTCCATTGGAGCAAAGCTGGCCCAGGTGCTGAGGATGGCTGCACGGCCTCCACCTCCGGCGCTAGAATGGCTCCAGTTGCAACAGAGCAATGACCCAAAGGGGCCAGGCATCACCCCCTGTTGGGTATGCCAGGTAGATCCCAGTAAGGTGCATGTGGGAGTCTGTCTCTCTGCCTCCCCGCTTCTCACTTCTGAAAAATAAAAAAGAATAAAGGGAAACTGGTGTTCTAAACAGAGGAGTGACATGATCTGACTTGCATTTTACAGAATCCTCTGACTTGTTGAGAAGGATGTTGGGTGGGTGAGAATGAAAGCCCACAATCCAGCTTTAGGGAAGGTTAAATTAGACAACTGCAGTAGCAGTGAGGTAGAATAATTTCAAGATATATTTTAGATAAATTTAATGGAATTTACGGAAGGTTTGGTTATAGGGGCTGGGTGTGAGGGAAAGGGAAAAGCTGGAGATGATTTTTAGGTCTTTGTTTTGGGGAACCGAATAAAAAATAATGCATTTACTAAAACAAGAAAGGAATAAGTGTGAGGTAGGGATACATTCTGTGGTGAGGAAAGATAAATAATGAGTTCTCTTATAGTCATTTTAACCATTAAGTAAGGAAAGCAGATAAAAGGACAGGAGAGGTCAGGAAGAGAGATTAAGATATGATTGATAAGGAACTGTTCATGAGATAGAAGGAAACTTGTAGATTGTAAGGTCAAGGAAGCAAGAAGGAAAAGTATTTTAAGTCAGAGAGACTGATCAGCTGTGTCTAACACTGAAGAGAGGGTTAGTAAAATGAGGTAGAGAACGGAAGTTGGGTTCCAAAACTCAGAAAATGCAAGTGCTAAAGAACAGGAAGCTGGGACACTTAGCTTGCTGATGCAAAGGCTTTGCACCTTGTCCACAGTACCTGGGTTAATAGCAACTTGTTGCAAGGGTCCCTGGAGGCAACTTTGAATACTTCCTGCCACTGCCATCTACCTCCACTTCCCTCCCATCTCACCCCAATGGCGAAGCCCTGAGCTTTCCATCATTCAAAGTGTTTAATACCTTCTTGTAACCAAGAGGATTTCCCCTAATGAAACAGACAGAGAAGGTCGGCAGGACCATGGCCTTGTTCTAGCTGGGTTCACGGTCCCTTGGGCTGCCTCTTTCCCCCATCATCACGTTGCATATGAGTGGAGCTGCCAGGCATGGCGGAGAATTGGTGTGCAGTCACTTCACTTGCTTGAGTCTCTATGTGGGTGAAATGAGAGGCTTGGACTGAGGGGTCTTTAAGGCCTCTTCAGACTCTAATATTGTACGGATCTGAAGTGGTTCCATGTCATTGACCAGCCATGAAAAGCCACATGCCAGCCAGTTGCTTGGTCAATTTAGTCCAACCAACACATTTCCCCTTCTTGAACTTACCTTGAACAGAGAGGCTGTGTTACTCCCAGTCTGAGATCCTCAGTCTCGCAGGGTACATTTATTTCTTGCTAATGATCCCTGAAGCTGATTTCGGTTTTAATCGTGCGAGCCGAGCGAAGCATAGACACTTGGGCTTGTAATAACCACTCTGAAATCAATACAGAGAAACCTTGGGTTATATGAGACCGCTACCACTCAGTGAATCATACTCTGCAGTATTTCCTAAAAGATAATGGGTTTCAAAACCAAACATAAATCTTCTGTGACATGTTGGCTATTTGTCATGTTTTCTGGCGGTGGAATTACAGCAGCTTCAATAAAATCCATTTGGTGGTTGAGTCGTAGATTAATATCTGATACAATCATGGTCTTAGGACCACAAGAAATAAAGTGCAGGGGGAGGGAAGCAAATTTGCAATTATTCTAGGGTTCTAGTAACCCTAATGCCAAAACCTTGGCCTAGAAATTGCAAAAAAGCAATATAATGTAGGTCTTTGAATATTAAGCTCTGTAAAGCGATACTATATTCTTGAAATAATAAACACGACTTCCATATGTGGCTAAGTATATTAAATACAGCCAACTGTAATGCAAAGCAAATTGATTTGCATCTGTTTTGTTCACACCATTTTAACTCTGGGCTTCGCACTTGAATCCTTGACACAATTTAATCACCTCTGCATATTTCTCAACTTAGCAGAAATATTTTCCCCATGACAAGGAAAATGAAATTGATTTTGTGATTAAATGACTTCGGTTAGTCCTTCCCAGTTAATAGTGCTTCTCTGTGACAGATGAGTCAGCAACGTTTATTGAGCCCCCACTGGGCAAGAAGTATTTACAAGGTGTTACAGGAATCTATAAGAACAATAACTTTGTGGCCTTCCTAACCCATCCATGCTTGGAATTAAGCAGCTATTTCTGTCCAGGTGCCAGGTTAACACCTAATTCTCTCAATGTTGTGGAGAAAAGGAACGTTGTCTTGACAACAATTTGGAAAAAGTCAAGTTGAAGAATTTACTTAACATAAAACTGCCATTTTAGCAATTGAATAAGGATGCCAGCTCTCTCTAATTTAAGTCAGTGTCTGGGTAGATACCTCTTTTAAAAAAATAATTTAAACATCTGTAATATAGTCATGTTGAAAAGCTTGAAAGGAACAAAGGGTAGCAGTCAAGTGTCTTCCTCCCATTCCTTGGGGACCACTCGGGCCCCACAGGTGTCTACAGTTTCCTATATGTCCTCCCAGAGATAGTAATGCATGTAAAAGTCAAAACATATGCATTATTTGTTTTCTCTCTCATTCTTTAAAAAACATAGCTTGATCAGGCAGTGGTGCAGTGGATAGAGCGTTGGACTGGGCAGCGGAAGACCCAGGTTTGACACCCCTAGATCACCAGCTTGAGCGCGGGCTCATCTGGTTTGAGCAAGGCTCACCAGCCTGAGCCCAAGGTCACTGGCTCGAGCAAGGGGTCACTCAGTCTGCTGTAGCCCCCCCAGTCAAGGCACATATGAGAAAGCAATCGATGAACAACTAAGGTGCCGCAACGAAGAATTGATGTTTCTCATCTCTCTCCTTTCCTGTCTCTCTGTCCCTGTCTGTCCCTCTCTCTGTCTCTCTTTGTCTCTGTCACAACAAACAAACAAACATAAATGGTGGCACATTTATTGTTCTGAATGTGTTTTTCAGATAATAACATTCCTTAGAGATTCTTGCATATCAGCACAAAGAGAAATGTCCTCCTGCATTCACTTTTTAAAAATTTTATTGAATTTATTGGGGTGACACTGGTTAATACAATTATACAGGTCTCGGGAGCACAATTCTGCAGCACATCATCTGTGTATTGCATTGTGTGTTCACCACTCCTACTCAAGTGTGCCTCCATCACCATTGATTCCCCCACCTTCCCCCACCACCCCAGCCCTCTTTTCCTTCTGCAGCCCCCCACTATTGTCTGGGTCTCTTAAGTTGCTTTTCTTTGCTTAGTCCCTTGACCTTTTTTACCTAGCCTTCCAACCACCAATAGCTGCCAGCCTGTTCTCTGTATCTATGAGTCTGTTTCTATTTTGTTAGTTTATTTTGTTCATTCCGCATATAAATGAAATCATATGGTACTTGTCTTTCTCTGACTGGCCTATTTCACTTAGCAGAATAATTTCCAGGTCCATCCAGGCTGTTGCAAAAGTAAGATTTTCTTCTTTTTAAATGGCTAAGTAGTATTCCATTGTGTTTTAAATTAAAATATAATGGACATATAACACTGTATTAGTCTAAGGTGTACAACATAATGATATGATATATCTATGTATTGAGAAATAATTACCATAAATTTAGTTAACACCCATCACCACCCATAGTCACAATTTTTTTTTTCTTGTGATAACAACCTTTAAGATATATTCTCTTAGCAACTTCCAAACACACATTACACTACTGTTAACTGTAATCGTCATGCTGTGTATCAAGGTCTCGGGACTTATTTATCTCATAATTGGAAGTTTGTACCTTTTGATTCCCTTCACCTGTTTTGCCCAGTGCCCACTGCTCTGCCCCTCGCAACCACCAATCTGTTCTCTGCATCTATGAGTTTGTTTGTTTGTTTGGAGTCTACAGATTAAGTGAGATCACCACCATTCTTTTTCATGACTCCCTAGTATTTCATTGTGTGGAAATAATGAAGTTTATTTAACCAGTTCCCCACTGATAGATTTGTTTCCTGTCTTTATTACTACTACAAACAATCTGCAGTAGATAACATTGCAGAAATGTCACTTTTCTTATGTTCTAGTATATTGATAGGCATAAATTACTAGAATTGGAATCATCAAGTAACAACTGAGGGTAAATTTTTAATTTTCATAAAGATTGCCAAGTTACCCTCCACAGGAGCTGTATTAATGTCTTTTTTCACCAACAATGTATGAGAATACCTGCTTCTACACATCTACTCTACCGTAGTATGCCATTAAATCAGCCTTTATGATTTTTGTCTGTCTGAGAGAGGAAATTTTTATCTCAATGATTTTGGAGGTTTGGGGACAATGGTGAATCAAGAGCCAGATCTAGATAGAACCCAGGTCTCCTGTCAGGTCAGAATTTCTTTCCTTTTTAGGGCTGAGTAGTATTTCATGGTATGCATACGCATTTTGCTTATCCATTCATCTGTCAATGGACACTTGGGTTGTTTCTACCATTTGGCTATTGTGAATAATGCTGCCATGAACATGAGTGTACAATTATCTTTTTGAGACCTTGTTTCAATTTTGGAGGGTATGTACCAAGAAGTGAAAATGTTGGATCATATGGAAGTTCTTTGAATTTTTGAGGAACTTCCATAGTGTTTTCCACAGTGGCTGTACCATTTTACATCTTCCCCAACAGTGCACAAGGGTTTCAATTACTTTTCATTCTCGCCAACACTTGTTATTTTATATATATTTTGATAGTAGGCATTATAATGCACGTGAGGTGGTGTCTCATAATTTGAATTTGTATTTCTCTAATGATTAGTGATATTGAACATCTTTTCATGTGTTTATTAGCCATTTTTAATCTTTGGAAAAATATCTATTTAAGTCTTTTGCTTATTTTTTAATCAAGTTGGTTGGTTTTTGTTGAGTTTTAGGAATTCTCTCTATATTCTGGATATTAATTCTTTATCAGATAGATGCTATGCAAGTATTTTCTCCCATTCTGTGTGTTGCCTTTTCACTCCTTTGATGAAGTCTATTTGTTGCACAAAATTTTGAAATTTTTATGAAGCTCAATTTGCCTATTTTTTTCTTTGTCACCTGTTCCTTTGGTGTCATATCCAATATGTCACGGCCATATCGAGTGTTGTGAAGCAATTGCTCTGTGTTTTCTTTTAAGAATTTTATAGTTTTATGTCTTGCATTTAGATCTTTGATTCACTTTGAGTTAATTTTTGCATAGGATGTTAGATAAGGGTCCAATTTTATTCTTTGGGTATGTGGATCTTCAGGTTTGTCAGCACATTTGTTGAAAAGGTTATAATTTTCCCATTGAATGGTCTTGGCATCTTTGTCAAAAATCATTTGACTATATCTGGGAGGGTTTATTTCTGATTTCTTTATTTTAATCCATTGATTGCTATGTCTATGTTTATACTGGTACCACACTGTATTTTATATTTTATTTTATTTTTGTATTTTTTGTAGTTTTCTGAAGTGAGAAGTGGGGGGAGGCAGACAGACAGACTCCCACATGTGCCCAACCTGGATCCACCCAGCATGCACACCAGGTGGCAATGTTCTGCCCATCTGGGACGTTGCTCCACTGCAACCAGAGCCATTCTAGCACTTGATGCAGACGTCAGCTTTGTAGTAAATTTTGAAGTCAGGAACTATGAGTTCACATTTGTTCTTAAATTTGCTGCTGGATTCTATTTGCTAGTATTATATTTAGGATCTTAAAATATTGAAGGCTATAAATGAGACTGTTCTGCCTTTCTCCTTTCCTCCTCTTCTTTTTTTATCCTTCCCTCCCTCTTTCCCTTCCGTCTTGTCTTCCTTTTGTGCTAGGTCTTGCATGCTTTTTTCATAAATTCTCTTTAATAGCTGCATTGTTTTTCTCTGACTCAATTACATCAACATCATGAGAATATGCCAGCTATATGTCTACTTAGTCACAAAATTCTGGATGTTTCATCCTGTTTACAAATCACTCCTAATCTGTTCTGAATAAAGAGTGTCTCCCAAAGGAAGCTCGTGAGCTTTTTAAATGATGCTGCTATTTGAGAGTCTGAGTGTCTGGGCTTTATATAACAGTAATGCATTCAACAAACATTTTTTCATCACTGAAGCATCAGGGACTATCTTTGATTTGGGGAAGGAAAATGCGAGAGATAAGACTTTCATTTGGTGAAGACAGAAGAGTATATCAGCAATTATTAGGCGGTACGATAAAGACTTTGAAAGTCTGCCTAATGTGCACAGTGAGGGGCCCCTGGGGTGGGAGTGGGGAAGCTCTTAGGGAAGTCTTCACTGCTGAGCCCACCTCCTCAGTTCCTGTTTCTTGTCATTTATGCTTCTTTACCTAAAATCAAAATTGGCATGTAGCCTCATATCTTGCAAAATCTCTCTCCTCTACTTATCTCACTGTTGTCCCAGGATCCAAGGAACCTCATGTGAGAATTTATACTTCCTTTGGAGACATGGACTCCTGAGATAATCTGACGATAGCTTCAGATATCTTTAGAGCAGTGGTTCTTAACCTTTTCTGAGGTACCGAACCCACCAGTTTCATATGCGCATTCACCAAACCCTTCTTTAGTGATAAATAAAATATGATTTTTTTTCCAAATTCAAGACATAGGTATATGTTTTTTTAGTGGTGCACAAAATGAGCCGTGCATGAACATCACCTTGCTCAAAGAACAAAACCAACAAAGTGCATGAACTCACAACAAATTACAGTATTACTTTATTCTGGCCTCCGCAGCAGAGGCTTCTCCGAACCCCTGAGACCGACTCATCGAACCCCTAGGGTTCGATAGAACCCAGGTTAAGAACCACTGCTTTAGAGTATGAGTGGCCTGCCCCAAACCACAGGCAATAAGCAGTAGACTCCTCTAAGGATTGATTTGTAGTGTTAAGTAACAAATTCGCCAAGTTCCTGCTGGGTCCTGAGAACAGGTCCTGGGAGACACTGGAGAATCTGAAGCAGAGGCCCTCTGAAGACTCAGAAATCCGTTAGAGGTTAACAAATGCCTTTGCTTTACTCATGGAGTACAAATCTGAACTCACAAATGGGACTCTTCCCTCTCCACACTGGAGGTCTTTTAAGACTTCCTGAATCCAGCCAGTCTTTTTCTTTCTGCTAAAGTTGCCAACTAAGTGTCAACTCATGCCAACTGGTCCCATGTTAACTTATGTTATTTTCTTATGTTTGTGCTCCCTCTTGATCTGTATTTGTCCTAAGGAAGATTTGCAGTTTCTGTCATTTTCAAAGGTCCCCTGGAATTACATTTTGTGAGATCTTGAGCTTCAGGAAGATTCTCTGCCAAATTCAGTGCAGACTTGGGCCCTCTTGAGTCATGGAAACTGGGGATGCACCATCTGCCTGTCTTACAGTGACAATGAATGATGTATGGTCCTAATTATTTACAGTTTCTCTATTTGCTCTGTAGACACTTCTTCATGGAATCGACATTTATAAGAAGCTTACCTGTATTTCATACTGAGCATTTTCCCTCATTTGGGAAAATTCTAAGTAGGAAAAAACCAGCTAATTCTACATACAATTCTATGATAGTCTATTCTTGGTAAAATGGAATGCTAGCATGCCATTCAAATTTCTTGCTAGAGGATTAGCTACAATAGCCAGAGACTAATGTGGCTTTTGGAATACTTTAGTTTACTGCAATTATAAATGTACATGAGTTGATGATTCATGAACTTTCAAATTATACATCTGCATTTAATTTCATGTTGAAGTGTTTTTTAAAACCCTCAGAAAAAGATGTTATGAAATGTTTCTGGCTCACTAAAACTGTTCTATTTTTAAAGATTCTTAATCAAAGGCGAAGAGCCATCTAACACCTTCATATAGAGTTTGATGAGTGGGAAATAAATTTCTTGTAATGTAAGTACTTTAGGCTAAGAAAATTCAGAGAGAATTTTCTTGACTCAAACATATTTTCAATTGCTATTTTGCATTGATTGACTTAAGATGAAAACAAATGTGACAAAATCACAGTGCAGAGGACAGTGTAGGTCACCCACATGGTCATCACTCCCTCTATCTTGGCCGGCACTGCTTAGCATCCTAATTATGTAGGATTCTTCCGGCCAGAAGAGAGAGATCCTGCTGGAGTCAGAAATTTAAACAAGCACATTGCCACTGGGTGGCACAATTGGAAGTCTGTAAGGAGATCAGGCTTTAAAAGAACCTTTTACCTCCCTCCTGAGAACTGGGATTTATAAACACAAAAGAGGCGGCCCATTGTGCTTGCTTCTTTTATTAGGGATTGTTTACAAAAGTGAGGAAGTCTGTGGCCTTTCAAAGAGTGTGGCTTTCATATTGGAAGTCTTTGTATTGTTATTCTATACGAAATTAACGGGAATATGTTTCAGTTCGTCGTTTTTCTTTCTTTCTTTTTTTTAATCTGGTTAATGTAAGTAGTGGAGCAAGAGGCAGATTTTGGACCTGGTTACAAACTTGTATACAGGGGAAGTGCTATAGCGTTATGCTCTGACCTTATTCTCTAGGTTGGTAGGCTCCTATCGCGTGTAGCTATATACATTTAAACTCAAATTGATTAAAATGGAATAAATTAAAATTTCGGACCCTCAGTCACACTAGCCACATTGCAATTACTCCATCCATTGCCTCATGTGACTAGTGGCTACTGTATTCTACAATGCAGACAGAGAACATTTTCATTACCACAGAAAGTTCTATTGAACAGGGCTGATAATATTCTTTTCTTCTCGTCCTCAAAAGAATAGAGAAATAATGGATGCTTTCTGCTTATGCTATCTCACGTCTTTGGGAACCAATATCCATTTAAAACATTTTTTTTTTAAATTTTCAATTGCAGTTTGTATTCAACATTATTTTGTATTAGTTTCAGATGTACAACCTCGTAGTTAGACAATTATCTACTTTACAAAGGGACCCCCCCCAATATTTCAGATTCCCACCTGGCATTATACATAGTTATTACAGTATTGTTGACTATATTTCCTGTGCCTTATAGCCCATGATTGTCTGGTAACCCCCAATTAGTACTTCTAATTCCTTTACTTTTTCACCCAGTTCCCCAATAACCCTCCCCTCTGGCAACTACCAGCTTGTTCTCTGTATCTATAAGTCTGTTTCTATTTCGTTTGTTTGTTTTGTTCATTAGATTCCATATATAAGTGAAGTCATATGGTACTTGTCTTTCTCTGACTTCGTTCACTTATCATAATAATACCCTCTGGGTCCATTCATGCTATTGCAAGTGGTAAGATTCCATTTTTTTTTTTTATTGCTGAGTAATATTTTATTGTAAATATGTACCACAGCTTTTTTTTATCCATTATCTACTGATTGGCGTTTGGGTTGCTTCCCTATCTTGGCTATTATATACAGTATGTCCGTAAAGTCATGGTGCGCTTTTGACCGGTTGACCGGTTGACCGGTCAAAAGCGCACCATGACTTTACGGACACACTGTATAATGTTGCGATAAACACAGGGGTGCATATTGTCTTTTGAATTAGTCTTTTGGGATTCTTCAGATACATACCCAGGAGTGGAATCACTGGGTCATAAAGCAGTCTTATTTTTAGTTGTTTGAGTGACTTCCACACTGTTTTCCACAGTGGCCGCACGAATCGGCATTCCCACCAGCAGTGCACCAGGTGAACCGATGCACATTTGTTTCCCATTTACCAGAGGATAAGTGGGTATATCTTATAATCCTGCATCATTGTGCTTCCACACTTTAGGAGTTAGGATAGATTAATATACACACTGGATAATATGTTTGATGGACATCAAAGCCATCTGAAAATTGATTTTACACAATACTTATTATAAGAATCAGCTCTGACTCTATAGCACTAAGATTTTGATAATTAATTTTTAAAAAATCAATGATTCCTAATCTCTCCAGGTCTATTTTTACGTGATTTTAAAACGTGCTGTCTTTTTTTTATTTCTGTCAAACCCACTATCCATTTTGTTCTTTACATTGCTTCTTAAAAAATTTGTTATTATTTTTTCCACCCTAGGTGTTTCATTTAAGTCCTGCAGGGAGGGCTGCACACCCTCCTCAACCTTTGACTCCTCGTCACCTCCAAGGGCCCAGCCTAAACGGTGCTTCCCACCTTTCTCACATAAAGCCCGCTCTCCCGTCGGGCTCCCACTGGGGGTATCAGCTTTACACGCTGACTGAACAGGCTGTGAGAAGATAATTTGCTTGTCTAATATCTGTGGCAACATTCAGAAGTTTGATTACATTTATAGGCTGTCAAGACAGCGTGGTGAAAAATGAAAATTTCAGGCCGTTGTGTCCTTTTCCTGACAGAACGTGTACCCATCTCCAAGTGGCTGTGCTGGGTGGATACCCGAGAGGCTTAGTTCTATAAACAGTGATTGAACATGTCATTCGCACCAGGCCCCGTGCTTGGTCCCTGGAGGTGCAAAGGTGTCGTCAAGACACAGTCCCTGCTTTCTAGGGATTCACAGGATAGTAGGGAACAGACCCACATTTTTAAAATAACCCACTGACCATTTCATTTGGCCAAGAAGTTTTGGAACTCAGGGCAGTCTGTGCCCAAACTGGTAGACTATGAGTGTGTATGATTTCATGTGAAGGAATGGCTTCACAAGATGTAGGGGAAACCATTCCCATTTTTAATACCAATCTTTCTCTGGGACAGTAGTTATCCAATTTGACTGTATACTAGAATCTCTTGAAGAGCTTTAAAAAGTACTGATCCTCAGGGCCGGCTCCTTACACAGTGGTTCTCAGTGTGGTCCAGAGGTAGACAGCATCAGCATAACCTGGGAACGTGTTATAAATGCATTCTCTCAGGCCCCACCCCAGACCTACTGATTCAGAGACTGGGTTTGGGGCCCAGCAGTCTGTGCTTTCACATGCCCTTCAGAGAATCAGATGCCTGTGAAATCCTAGAACTGCTGCTTTAGAGATCCTGGGTTAATTTCTGGAGTATGGCTGAGTTTTGGTCTTTTTTTTTTTTGTATTTTTCTGAAGTGAGAAGTGAGAAGGCAGATACTCCCACATGCGTCTGACCGAGATCCACCCGGCATGCCCACTAGAGGGTGATGCTCTGCCCATCTGGAATGTTGCTCCATTGCAACCGGAGCCATTCTAGCACCTGAGGCAAAAGCCATGGAGCCATCCTCAGCGCCCGGGCCAACTTTGCTCCAATGAAACTTTGGCTGTGGGAGGGGAAGAGAGAGATAGAGAGGAAAGAGAAGGGGAAGGGTGGAGAAGCAGATGGACGTTTCTCCTATGTGCCCTGGCTGGGAATTGAACCCAAGACTTCTATAGGCCAGGCTGATGCTCTACTGCTGAGCCAGCCGGCCAGGGCCGAGTTTTGGTCTTTTTAAAGGGCTCTCCAGGTGATGATAAGGTGTGGCCAGATCTGAGGACCACTGCTCTAAGAGAAAAGTTGCTCAAACTTCCCTTTTGAAGTTTTGGGGCATGGCATCAGGCGCCATTGTGTCAGCTGTCCTTTGGATTGTGGTCAAATTGTCAGAAAGGGATTTCCATGCTTTGAAACTGCACAAGGGGAACAATTCACCCACTCTAGACAGGGTGTGTGGGAACAAACTTTAAGAATTGACCAAACGCATTGGGAAATAATCCCTAAACTGAAGCAGACCAATGCTATTCAAATGTTAATATTTTCACTGATCTCTTGAGGATCTTGTGAAATGCAGATTCTGAATCAGTAGGTCTGGCATGGGGCCTAAGAGTCTGCATTTATTTCCAACAAACTCCCAGGAGCTGATGCTGCTGGCCTGGTGGCATTGAGTAGCAAGTTAGAAATGAAGATGGGGGTCCAATGCCAGACCTATGGAATCAAGATTTTAATAAGATCCTTATTGTCTAAAGGTTCTTTGTACTCTAGACCAGTGGTAGTCAACCTGGTCCCTACCGCCCACTAGGGGGCGTTCCAGCTTTCATGGTGGGCAGTAGCGGAGCAACCAAAGTATAAATAAAAAGATAGATTTAACTATAGTAAGTTGTTTTATAAAGATTTATTCTGCCAAACTTACCAAAAATCCAACATAAATTACTTGGTAAGTAATTATTATTATATGCTTTAACTTGCTGTAACTCTGCTTTCTAAATTTTATAAAGCCACTTCCCTACTTTATAAATTAACATTACTGTGGAACTGGTGGGCGGTTAGAAAATTTTACTACTAACAGAGATACAAAAGTGCGCGGTGGGTATAAAAAGGTTGACTCCCCCTGCTCTAGACGAAAGAAAGCATCCTCACCTCTGGAAGATACAAGCTTGAGATGAATTTTTATGCACTCGGGTTTGCTCTGTATCCCCTCGGAGAGGAGGATGCATGAGGTGTAGTGATGTGGTTGAAGCCACTGCTGAATGTGACAGGAAGTCTATACATATCCATTCTAGACTGGATTCGCATATCAAATTGTCTTGTTGTCCACTTTAAATATATACATTCACATCTGTCAATTGTTCCTCAATAAAGTTTCTTTAAAAAGTTTCTTTGGATTTGGTATTTATTCTTAAAAAGAAACTCATGTTGGGACAAATTCTCTTGAAGGTTTGCTGGATAGGAAAAATGAATGAATAAATTAAGATAGATTTTTTGATTTAACTGTTTTTGAAATACTTCAGAAACTAATGTGATTGGATTGGAAATTTTTCTAAATGAATAAGTTCAGAGACTATTTGAGCGAATTAGAAAATTTAATTTCTTTGATAATAAATGTGGTATATTTTTATTATGTGTGTGTGTGTGCGCGCGCGCGTGTGACAGAGACAGAGAGAGGGACAGATAGGGACAGAAAGATAGGAAGGGAGAGAAATGAGAAGCATCAACTCTTTGTTGTGGCATCTTAGTTGTTCACTGATTGCTTTCTCACATGTGCCCTGACGGGGGGGCTACAGCAGACCAAGTGACCTCTTGCTCAAGCCAGTGACCTTGGGCTCATGCTGATGAGCCTTGCTCAAACTAGATGAGCCCGCACTCAAGCTGGCGACCTCGGGGTTTCAAACCTGGGTCCTCTGCGTCCCAGTCTGACACTCTATCCGCTGTGCCACTGCCTGGTCAAGCAAATGTGGTATATTATTTGAGCTGAAAATTATTTAAGCTAAATAAAGTTGTGAAATTTTGATATCCTGATACACCACATTAAAATATGAATCCTCAAGCTTTGAAGCAGTATATTAAAAAACTGTTGATTTCATATTACATTAAACATTTCATTAATAATTTGAAGATTAAGGGGATTGATTTTTAGCTTTTATTGGGAAGACCTACTAGTGTCAAATTATTTTAGAAGGAACATTATATATGATTTTCTTTAGTGAATATCACAAGTTAAAAACCTTATTTGGAGCGATTAATACATGTTAAGGCTAAAATTTACAGTGAACTCAATGTGTGTTCGTTATGTTTACTAAAAAAAATTCACCTACATAGCATGTGATTATCTAAACCATGGATTTTTAATGTAACAACTTCATAGAGTTTGGAGCTGGAAGAGATCTTAGACGTTGTATCCAACCAATCATTTCAAAGATGAAGAGACTGAGAGCCAGAACATTTTCATGCCTCTTCCAAAATCCCAGAGAGCTGGAACGAAGCTGTGTGGCTGGGGCCAAGAGAGGCAGGAAGTGCCTTGGATGTCCTGCTAAGGAGTCTGCTGGGTCCCTTGGACATGCTCAACCTGTCACCTTCCATGGAGAGCCAGCCCTCTCTCTAGCACAGAAACAAGGCCCTGTGGCATCTCCTTTAAAGACCAATGTGGGAAATCAGGTTAGGAGAACAGAAAACAACATCTGTTTGGCTTTGGACCCACAAGAATTAGAGAAATCACCCCTTCTTTGCCCACCAATTATGTTGATTAAATTACTATAAAAATCAAACTTGAAAGGGAGTGCTGTTATGCTGTTTCTCAGGATGATGGCGGGCTGTAGAGCTGCTCCCCCACCTTTCCTCACCAATCCAAAAAAATTCAGAGCAGAAAACTAATTTGCTAGTCCTAATCTCAGAATTATTTGCAGCTTGTGTAATTCCAAATGTTTGTACAGTTCGTTTAGTAAGCAGACGTATAATGAACCTTATTTGTTTTGGTAAGTGTTATTGAGCCTTGAAAATACAATGGATGACTAGTCTAATTCAAAGGCATAATTTTTTTCATAGTTATAATTTCTGATGCCAGTTGATAATTGGGGCCCCCAGTTACATGCTGGCATAGTTAACTAAAACCCAATAGAAAACAAAGCAATATATGATTACAGTTTCATTTTACTGCAAAAAAGAAGCAATAAAACATTCTTTAAAAAGACTATAACAATAAATCAAGAGGGCGGAATTATTTGGCTTTTATCTAGTTAATACTTAAGCATTTTAATACTATTCTCTTTGGTTTCCTAACCTTGCCGTATGTAAAAATATACGCACACCTAATAAATGGATACATGCCTTCTGATTAGGCTGTTTGACACAAATATTTGTATGGTTGTTGAAGATAAATAGGAATTGTATATTGTGTTAGAACTTCTATGAGTTAGTAAAAGAATAAGATTGATATAAATATCCAATTTTGCCTCCCCGTGGTCAATTTCTCACTTTCTAAAATCTTATGGACACAATCCAAAATATACACACACACATACATATTTGACTCAATGCTATTGCAAATAAGAATTTGAGAAATGTGGACCTGATTAATGTTAACTGGGTTTTATAATATTTAATGTGCAAGTGTTCAAAAATAAAGTTGAAATAAATGCAAAGAAAAATACCCATTTAATTTACATTGGCAATAAAAGTGAAATAAAATAAATATAGTTTTAATATAAAAATCAGGCAATATTGTTAATAAGAGAATAAATAGCTCAAAGGAACAGCTGCTTTTTTATGACTCCAATACTGGCATTCAAAATGCTGAAACACAGCTCAAATGTACAAATTAAATAGTGTATTATAGTACATAATGATAGCATGAATAAACATAGGGCTTCATCCTGTTTGCTTTATCCAAAAGTCTTTTATTAAAGATGTGATCTTAGCGTCAACCTAAATAAAGAGGTAAACTGAGGCAAGCTCACATTACCAGCAGTTGAGTTTATTTGAGAATAGCAGAGAAATTGCAATTCGGAATCGTAAAATGTAGCAAGCTACAGGCGTGTCCATTGAAGCTTTGGGGTGAGTTGCATTTATGGGCAAGAAGTACAAAGACGGAGGCGTCCAGCCAGAGCCCGAGCAGTAAGTTCATTGGCTTGAGGACGAGGAGAGATTCTTGGCGCATGTTCATTGGTCTGGAGATAAGTTTCTGTTTTCTGTAAGTCACACATTTATGGCAAGTCAGTCTCTCATCTCTTAAGCTCTGTTCTTTTGAAGGGCACATGGAATTAAATTCTCTATTTCCTATAATCAGGTTCCATATTGATCAAAATCCTTTTAGGCCGTGTATCAAACTCTCTGTCCTAATTATAAACTCATAGAGGACTAGGGGATGTGTGAAAATCCAGGTAATGACCAGCATGTAAAAAATGCTGAGCTTCTCAAGTTAGCAAAGAAATGTCCATTTAAACAAACTCTTGTTTTCTTCCTGCTAAATTGCTCCCCTTAACCACTCCCCTGCACCCTCCAATAACTGGGGACTGGTAGATAAGTTATCATATATGTATACTCTGGAAAACTATATGGTTATTAAAACTCACATCGTGAAAAATTAATTCCAATGGAAACATTTTCATGACATACTATTACATGCGAAAGAAGAGGCTGCAAGACAGTAAATGCTGTGTGACTGGCTTTGATAAAAGCATGGACACATTTGTAGAAACATATACAGCAAAGTGTATACAGGATGAGACAACACTAGGCTTACAGAGCTGAGTATGCAAAACAGTTTATTCTTGTGTTATTACTTATTAATTATTGTGTTATTTCCCCCCATGAACAACTGTAAACCTACTTTTGCCCCACCCTGTACAGTGATTATCTCTGGACAGTCTATTTATGTATGATTTTCTTCATTGATATTTTTTTCATATGTCCCAAATTTGTAACATGCTCATCTAATTAGATAATTATGAAAAAAGACAAATTTTTTCAAAGTTTATCTTCTTCAGTCTCCTATTCTAGGTCACAAAGCTGTGGGTTGCCAATCTCGTCCTAAAACACAACCCAGGAAGAAATGACATTTGTTCTTCGGTGAAGTTCAAGCCCACACTTTGCACCATTCACTTTCACAGTCCCCGCTGTGCTCCTTCGTGTTGGAACACAATCCTGAATTCACCCCTTGGCTCTCTTATCTTCAAATCTTTTTGGCTTCCCTTGTCTAATTTTTTGCTCTTTCCTTCTACTCTGGGTCTCCTCAGACAACATCCCAGGAAAACCCACTTTCCATTACTGAACAAGGTCCGCAGGACAACCCTCTGTTCCTTCCAGTATCCATGCAGATGTCAGAGAAAAGGGCTTCCCACTTGGAATTCTCTTTGGAGCTCAGTCGAGCTGCTCTAGCAGTTTTGAGAAGGAATGTATACTTAACCCAAAGCTGTTGTCTTCCCTCTAGGCTTTCCTGGTGTGACACAGTAGACTGTAACCACAGGAAAGAACTTGTTGACACTTGAAGCCTCCTGAAATGACTTCACTGAAGGGATGGTGACTCATCCATTCAGATCTCCCAGGAGCAACGCTTTCCCACTCATTCCTGGCTTCCTCAGTCTTTGCCTTTCGTGGTGAATATCACCTGTCTGCTTGACTTATTCTAAAACTTTATTTTTAATTCTAATTGACTTTTCATGATGATAGTGTGATTTATAAGAAGAAATACATGCTTGATCTTTGTCCCATTTCTAGCACAGAGTTCCTAAAACTCTTGGAGTTTCCTAAGTGATGAGTAAGAAAAAGTGTCTTTTGTTATTTCAATGAGGTGACTTTTGGAAAGTGCCCAGATCACCTAAGAGTGGGACTGCCAACTAATTGATTAGAAAATTGGACCTTTCAGTTCCACTCCCCAACCTCCAAGGACGCAAGAGGGACTTGAGATGGAGTTCAAGCACCAATGGCCAATGACTTACTCAATGCCTTAGTAAGGAAGCTTCTATTAAAACTCAAATAGATGAGGTGCAGAGAGGTCTGGATTGGTGAACACGTGGCTATCGGGGAGGATGGGGCCCTGAGAGAGAGAGAGCATGGAAACCCAGCTCCTTTTACCCATACACATTTCTTCCAACTGCCCATTCTTGAGGTATATCCTTTTATAAAAACCTGGTAATGCAGTGAGTCAACTGTTTCTTTGAGTTCTGTGAGATGCTTTAGCAAATTAATTGAACTCAAGGAGGGAGTCATTGCCACCTTTGATCTGTAGCCAGTGGGTTGGAAGCAGAGGTAACAACCCAGATTTGCAATTAGCATCTGAATGGGTCAGGGTCTCATAAGGCTGAGCCCTTAACTTGTGGGATCCAATGCTACACTGCTCATAAAAATAGGGGATATTTCAAAATGAATATGAAGTGATAAAAAAAGAAGCATTTGATTGTTTTTACTAAACAAGAACATCAGAAAAGCAAACGACAAGTCAAAGAAAGTTGTTAGATTATGCAAATAAGATGCAAAACCAACTTTTATTTCATTGGTGAAATAAAGGCTGAAAGTACTAGAGTATCTGCACGTACATATTTACTTTAAAATATCCTCTATTTTTTTGTAAGTAATATATGTATCAGGTGAGTTGAATTGTAGAACACCCAGTTGGTGTTGGAGAACAGCTTCGTGGTGTGGGAAAACCACCCCCCCACATTAAAGTTGGGTAGAGAACCATTATTCATTCATTCATTTACTTGTTAGTTGGTTGATTGATGAAGTAATACACTTCCTTGTCAATTAATTCAAATGATACAAAAATATAAAAAGATTCCCAGAGGTTTCAACTAATGTTCTGTGGGAATCCATCTAGATATTTGTCTACACACCTAAAAAATTGTGTGTGTGTGTGTGTGTGTGTGTACCTGAGTATGTGTATAAACTCATGTATCTACATTTAAAAAAAATGGAGTCATTATTTTGAGCAATTTGCTTTTTTTTAGTCATTCCGGTAGTACTGATAACTAGTTTTCAGATTAACTAGTTTTTCGTTATTATAACCAGTGCTGTGGTGAATGTCTCTGTACTGTATTTTTGTGCCACCTGTTTGAGAAAGCCAGACTCTTCTCCTGAGCTCTAGCTGCAGCCAGCCAAAGTGTCACTAATTGTAACAGTTGCTGTTTATGTCTACAGTCAGCAGAAACAAACCAACTGGCAAGCTGAATATTAGTTAAAATAGTTATCACTTATGGAACGCTCTCGAAGCGCCTACCGTGTTACTCTTTTATAAGTCTCCATTTTGCATAGGACAGAGATTCGGAAGGGAGGCGGTCTATCCCTCATAGCCATCTGATGGGCCATCAAACAGTGAAGTTTCTGAGTCTCAACTCAGCCGAGTTTCTACTCCACCACCCTGGCTCCCTTCCGAAGCTCTGCCCCAAGTGAGTTGGTGTCCTCCAGGGCAAACTTCCAAATCAAAAGTCTTGACAGCTCACAATGACACAAGTTTCCAAGAGAGAGGTGGGAGAAAGATCAGTATCAGTACATGCGTATACAATTTTATAGTTATAAAAGGGGATTTATGAATACCTGTGAGATGTGAGAATGATGATTGAAATTGGCATCTAATAGATGGCAACATCTGGGCATGTCTGCTCTTGCAGTCTGAGTGTGGCTCCAGCAGACTTTGCCATTCAGATAAGAGCCACCCTTGAACTTTGTTTTTCTTACAGGGACAGAGAGAGAGAGAGTCAGAGAGAGGGATAGATAGGGACAGACAGACAGGAACGACAGAGAGAGATGAGAAGCATCAATCATCAGTTTTTCGTTTTGACACTTTAGTTGTTCATTGACTGCTCTCTCTCACATGTGCCTTGACCACGGGCCTTCAGCAGACCGAGCAACCCCTTGCTGGAGCCAGCGACCTTGGGTCCAAGCTGGTGAGCTTTTGCTCAAGCCAGATGGGCCCACGCTCAAGCTGGCGACCTCAGGGTCTCGAACCTGGGTCTTCTGCATCCCAGTCCAACACTCTATCCACTTTGCCACCGCCTGGTCAGGCCACCCTTGAACTTCTTGTTTGCTATTAAACCCGAAGCAATGTTGTGTGAGATGTTAACTTTGCAGGTAAAGAGATGCGTGTCAGATACCCTTGCTCCTCCCCCAGAACCCCTGGGCTCCATCAGATGTTTCACACACAGCTAGACCAGGTACTTCTCACTCAGCCATGCATGACATAACTTCAGAATCCTTCTCAACCTGGCATTTCAGGTGGCCACAAGTCAGTTACACTTGGCTGAGAGCTGAAAAGTGTCACCTTTAGATTTCTTAAAATACTTCAACATGAATCTGTGGAGCACTATGTGCTTGGCACCGTGTTGGGTCCCAAGGGCTCAGCGGTGATTGATACAAACTTGGTGCCTGATCTTATGGAGTGGACTGAGTGGGAAGACTGAACAAATAATGACTGAACATAGAATTCCAAATACACTGACTCGTTCACAAGGAAAAGCAGAGGCCTATAGAAGCACGTGACGGAGGCAGTTAACTTGGTCTTAGGGCCTCTTTCTTAAACTGAACCCTGAATGATGAGTGGGAGTTGGCAGGTAAACAGGTAGGGGCCCAAGGCTGGCTGCTGCTGGCCCAGGGAACAGCCCTGCAATGGTGCTACAGGTAATCCAGGGCACAGAGAAAGCTGGTGACCGGAGACTGAGCATCCTGGAGAGCGGAGGGAAGAGGTGAGTCTATCTAGAGACATCTCCAGGGCAAATCACACAGGCCTTAGAGGCCTTGGGAAGGGCCTGGCTTTCTTCCCTAAGGATATGGGAAACTTTAGAAGGGGGTTAATTAGGTAACTTAAGTAGATTTGCCTTTTTAAAAACATGAGACTAAAGTGTAAGACAGAGTCTTTACATGGCTTAGTCTCTTCTCACTGCACTACTTGAAGAAAAATTTCAATATTTCTTAAGTGCCTATTGGGTAGAGTGTAACACGTAAGCCGCTCTAGGCTTACAAATAATACTAGCACGCAGCTCCATAGCACTTACATGGTGCCAGGCTTTACAAGTACTTTTTCTGTGTGTGTGCTTTGCAAATATTTAACTCACTGAACTGAGGACGTGCCCCATTGTATTTAGATGTTCCTGCTCTTCCCATTTTATGGAGGAGACTGGGATGCAGCGAGGTGGAGTAACTTATCCAAGCTAACTAGTGGCGGAGCCTGACGCCAGCCCAGGCAACCGGGCCTGTGTTCACGCTCCCGGGGTGAAGTGCTGGTCCCTCCTCTTTGAGGGAGTGTGTAGCTAGCTGTCCGTTCCTTTCCAGGTCCCATCACAGCCCTTTCAGCCAGCACCACCAGTGCCTGGGCCGGCTCTCTCCTGTCATGGCGGGAATCGTATCAGGACCTGCGTCTTCATCCAGGTCGATGCCCTATCATTATCTTCCAGTGCCAGTTGTTAGTTGAGACTTTTTCTGTTCACCCCTTGTGTTGGTTAATTTTATGTGTTAACTTGATTGGGCTGCCAGAGATTCGGTCAAACATTATTGTGGGCATTTCTTCGAGAGTATTTTTAAGTGATGTTAGCATTTAAATTGGTGCATTTTCAATAAAACCCATTATCCTACAATTGTATGGGTGGCTCTCATCCAATCAGTTCAAGGCCTGAATAGAGCAACAACAGAAACAGAACCCTGAGAAAGAGAGAATTCTATAGCAGACTGTCTTTGGACTCAATCTGGAATACAGGTTCACCTGGGTTTCCGCCTGCTGGCCCACCCTGCAGAGTTTGGACTTGCCAGCTTTCTCTCTCTTCCTCTTTCTCTCTTACACACACACACACACACACACACACACACACACACACACACACACACACTATTTGTTTCTGTTTCTCTGGAGAATACTGAATGAATACAGGATACCCCTGTATCCACAGCACTGGGCTCTAAGTAGGTATTGAATGAATCCAAGTGGCATCAACCAGCCCGGGCACCTGCCCACGCAGCCTTAGCCTCCAACTTTCTTCTTTTCTTCTGATCATACCACACATGCCCGCTGGTTTGCTTGGCTTCCTGGTTGGCGCTCCTGATTCATGTCTCCTTTCTTCTGCTGGGGCAGAGGCTTGTCCTTGACTCAGGCCTCTCGGCTGACAACTTGCATCACCCTCACCGGCTTCCCAGTGTGAGGGCCATGTTGGCGTTGTCACCCTTCACCGAGTGGCCTGATGTGATTTTGCAAAGAGAGCCTTTCCTCCTGAGGCCGAGCCCTCCTGAAACTGACTCTCCCAGCTTGGGAAAGCTGAGGCTTCCTTCACAGCCATTGGAAATTGCCTTGAGATCTCTGGAAATCACCATTGCCAAAGCCAACCGCATCCCGGGTGAGAGTGTCTGGCTCTATGTGACCTCTTTGGTTTTGGCTTCCTTCTCTTCCCATCTGGGTTTTAACCCTGCAGTCATAGCATGCCTGACACAGGACCATAAACAGCGGGTTATGCATGTGCCTCTCTGTAAAGAAGGAAGACAAAAAGGACTATCACAGAGGCTCAAACTAAGTTCTGGGGGAGTCCAGAGGAGGGAGAAAGACGTCATGGAGGTGGCTGAATCGCAGTGGGCTTCCACAACACATCAGATTTCAATAGGAGGCGCTAGGACCTGGAGGGCGGGCACAGATGTCACAACGTGCCCCAGGAGCTCAAACGCAACAGAAGATGCAAAGAGAATGGACCAGGGGCAGGTCCTGGAGGCTGGGAAAGAGTGGAAGAGAGGGCGGTGGGGCTAAGGATGGAGAAAATGGGAGGGAATCACTTAATGCAAAACTTGCCTCTAAGACTGACCAGGCAGTGGCGCAGTGGATAGAGCATCAGACTGGGACGCAGAAGACCCAGGTTCGAGACCCCGAGGTCGCCAGCTTGAGCGCTGGCCTATCTGGCTTGAGCAAAAGCTCGTCAGCTTGGACCCAAGGTCGCTGGCTCCAACAAGGGGTCACTCGGTCTGCTGTAGCCCCCCCAATTCTCCCCACCCCCGTCAAGGCACATGTGAGAAAAACAATCAGTGAACGATTAAGGTGCCTCAACGAAGAATTGACGTTTTTCATCTCTCTCCCTTCCTATCTATCTGTCCCTCTGTCTGACTGTCTGTCACCAAAAAAACAAAAACAAAAACAAAAGAAACCCATAAACTTGCCTCTAAGAAAAAATGTGTTCCTTTGTCCCTTGACCATATTCACTTCTGCAAAATAGTCACAGTTAGGTACCTTGTCCAGAGTCTATAACCCAAGGATTAGGAAGCAGGGTTTTTGAATTGCTTTGATGGCTGTTTGGTGTAGGAGCTGTGGTCTGAGAGTCTGGAGAACCAGATTACGGTCCTGGCCGAACCACTACAGAGCTCTGGGGGAGTCTCGGACCGTGAGTGGAATCTCTGTGGGGTATTGGTTCAGGAATCCATGGACTCCGAAATCCGAGAAGGCATTCACCAGCTTGGTGAATGCGGGCTTGTCTCTCAACCACTTAAACTTCAGTTTTCGTCTGTAAAAAGTGGGAATGCTAATTAATAATAGCTGTCTCATGAGATTATTGTGGAGATTAAATGAGATAACTAATGTGAAAGTACCTGGTAAAAGGTGAGCCCGGGGCCATGTCTCCAGAGATTCTGGGTGGCCAGGTATTGGTTTTTTTTTTTTGAAGCTCCAAGGAGATTTCAATGTCAGCACTTATAACAGCTGTGATAATATATTTTAGTTCCATTACATAATTCATAGTGCTGCCCAGGGATCAGGCATGAGTATTAGCAGGCTGTTCGGTCCTCATTTTTAAAAAAGGAAATAACTCAGGCCAAAGAACCTTACTCGAGTCATGGAATTACAGGGTTGAAAGGCCACCAAGTCCAATCACTCATCTGTGGGTTGAATCCTCTCTGCATTATTCTTGCCAAGTGGTAGAGTAGGCCAGGGTTTCTCCAACTACAGTCTGCACCAGAATCACCTGAAGGGATTGTCAAAGCCCACACTGCTAAGCCTCCGCCCCAGAGTTTCTGAATCCATAGCTCGGGTGTGGGGCCTGAGAATTTTGATTTCTAATATGTCCCCAGATGATGGTGATGCTGCTGGTCAGGGGACCACACTTTGAGAACCACCTTATGAGCCCGTTCACCCATTTTTTGATAGCCTATAGCATCGGCACACTCAAGCTCCTGGAAAGTTCTGGTATTCCTCTGGAAGCTGTCACCCCACCCCTTTTACCTGTAGGCTCTTTGCCTTAGCAAAAAGCACTTTTGTTAGCTTTGTTTTGTCATTCTTCATTCTAAGGGTAAAAGAGAACCTCTCTATTGGTACTTTTGAAGGAGAGTGAAAACCTTAGACCATTTTAAGGGTGGAAATATCTGATCTTCTATTCCTGGGATTATAACTTCAGTTGAACAAATGTATTCTGAGTGCATGATGTGTTTAAGGAATGAGAGACACCTAAGTGAACAGCCACTAAGTAACTCCTCTAGAAGGCTGGACTAGCCACTCCCAGCTCAATGGATATGGATGGTTAGTGATAGACCACTCAGCTCTCCTCTGTGGTCCTGCTACAGCGTTGTGGACTTATGACCATCCTAGCAATGAAATGCATATTTTGGCACTCACACAACTTGCTCGACAAATAAAAATTTAATAGACATATATCTGAAAGTTTCTAGCACTTCAGGGAGATTTTGAGATTTATTCTAGCGTACCATACAATGAGTTTTATTGGGAACTGCAAAAATATATAATTTTAATAGGAATTGGTAAGCACAAAACTTTGACACCACTGAAAAAATATTAGCCATGCCAAAGCAACCCCCATAAAAGTTTGCAGAATGTTTCAGAAAGAATTATTAGGGGCTGATTTCTTAGTGGAGATTCAGCCAAGGCCTCATTTTTAAGGAAATGTATCTTTGTTTGGAAGGAAAGGGCAGGCACTTGCTGCCTTTGAAGAGAGGCGAATCTGCTGAGTTTTGTAGCTCTGCGAGGAAAGGTCATGGGTTTGTTTTGGGTATATTTGGTGAAAAATGCT
Source organism: Rhynchonycteris naso (assembly GCA_037038555.1). NCBI lineage: Eukaryota > Metazoa > Chordata > Mammalia > Chiroptera > Emballonuridae > Rhynchonycteris > Rhynchonycteris naso. The sequence goes on from CM073002.1 coordinate 139,145,805, forward strand.
AGTTAATAATCAGAAGTGCAGCAGGATGTCTTCGTAACAACAAGTCTTATTAAATCAGACATGTTGCAGGAAGACACTGCAAGGCGAAACAGCAATGCTCTTTCGCATTCCTAAGCTAGAACTTGAAGTATTAGGGACCCAGGTGTCTTCCCCTTGCAGAGGGTGCCATCCTTCCTCATTGCCCATCTGCACCTCCTGGCCCAACCTAAGGTGCTGGATTTCTGGCTGTTAACTCAAGGGTGCGAGTCTTGGACCCTCTCGGTACAGAGCGTTCCAGCACCGCTCCTTTGTGGCCTTAATGTGTCTGAGCTTCACTGTCATTGTCCATTGAAAACGGGAGAGTAATACCTGCCCCACAGATCGTTGTGAGAATCAGAGGAATAATATCTACGACACATGCAGCCCACTCAGCCTGGAAACCAACACAGACCTGTGTTATAGTTCATGCAGTTTGGAGTAAGAGTCAGTGAATAGTGACATCCATACCCCAAGGAAAAGGAAACCAGACGGTCACTTCCTGGAGGGGACTATTGTCCCAGGTCCCCACTATCTCTTTACTGAGAGCCTAGAGCGGTTCTTCCCAAACTGTGTGTCCTGGATCACAGGTGTCCAATTAGAGCTGAAGTCGGACATATGCTGTGAACAGAGGGCTCTGTGGTCCATAAACTTGGCAAAATTTGCTAACAGGCACATTGGCATATTAAGGGCTATGACGCCCTTAATGTATTTTGAGTGGTAATTCTCCGTATAGAAACCTATTCACTTTTGTTTATGGTGGTATTTTCTAAGCTAATTCCAGTAATAGAAAGTATTTCCATGACAAGACTCTTACCACCCTGTGGGACACTGGTGCCCCTCAGGGCATGGCGAAGGAGCTGCTGATCCAAGCCCTTTGTATCAGTAGGACAGACTTGGTCCTGGGTGCTTAGAGTGGTCCCAGGTCATCCTAGGTATGGAACCTGCCATCCGTTGTGTGTATATTTCAATTTCCTGAAGGTTCCTGCCAAAACAATGGCTCACTGGGGGCACAACTTGTTTGTATTGTCACCAAAAACAGGGAATACAGCACAAATATTTCCCCCATAAACCTCTGTTCTGAGTATGCCACCAGGTAGTGAACTTCACTGAACAAACTTTGAACATGCCAACGTCTCGTCCTGTTATATCTTTCCGGACAAGTCCGGCCGGGGGCTGTTTGACCCAGTCGTCCCAAGCAGAGGCGGCTGCCTGTTGTTCAGCATGCCTCTGGGTCAAACCTGAGCGGTGGCCAGGTGCTGGGGAGTCTGAGAACAAGGTTCTTCTGGCTTCTCCGCAGAGAACGTGTTTGCCAGGGGCCGGTGGGAGACACTGAGGAAAGGCTTCTGCTCTCCCACTCTGGGTTTCATCTCTGCCAGGTTCACACGGATGGGTTTGTCTTCTGTTTTTCTTGCAGCTTCAATGCTCTCTCCTATCGGAGAGGAAGCTTGGTGTTTGGCCCGGTCCCCAGGCTTCGGTACACTTCCTGCTGCACAGGCTCCTGGTTCACCTTCGTGTGCAGACTTGTCGGGGCGAGGGCACACTCACTCACAAGTCTTCCCTGCCTGGATCTGCACATCGCCTGGCTACACTTCTGCAAATGTGTTCCCTTCCGCGGAGGACTGAGCGCTGCCAGAGCCGGGCCCTGTGACACGGAGGGCGGGCCGATTGGCCGGCTGCCCCGAGTGATAGTCTGGAAGCCATCAGCTCAGCGGAGGAAAAAGATAACACAGCTGTGATTTTCAAGGAGACAGGTCCCGGTTTTTCTACGTGCCAACCACGTCTCCTCTGAGGAGGGCTCCCCACCCCCTGCAAGTTGCTGTAAAAGAGACCTTTTAATCTTGTTTCAAAAGCCTGGAGACCCAAGTCTTTCCAGATCTGAGGGGAGAAGGCAGGCCAGGAAAAGGCGTGTTGCCCAGGAGCCCAGGGGGTTCACAGGGAAATAGAGTGGAGGGTGGGCAGGCAGGCGGGGCGCCATGGCAGTCCTGGGGCTGAGCTTTGCATGTGCTTGAGAGGACTTGGTGCGCTTGGCCTCCAACTGCTTTCGCCCACAAGTATGATATGTTTGCGGGTGGGGGTGGAGGGTGTTTCAGAGGTTGACGACCATAAATCTGTCAGTGGGTGATTTTCAGACATCTGCCTGGAGCAATTGCAGACAAACACGGGAGTTATGGGAGCCACAGTGTGCCTGACGATGCCTGGGAAAACCAGAGCCAAGAAGGTCGCCTGGGAGACCGCTGGGCTGGGAGAAAAGGCAATGTCAGTAATAAACAGTTTATCATTTAACCGTGGGTCTAAAAAACAGAAAAAAAGAAAAGAAAAAATCCATCAGGACCAGGAACTTGGGAGTTAAATCCTGTTTTTGTTTGGAGTCAATGAACGCTATAGAAACGCGCGGTCAGATCCTGGCACTGTCTGCATACGTGGGGCATCCAGGGGCACTCCTACCACCAGGCTGGCTTTAGTTTAGCAACATGGCCAAGGAAGTCCCCAGGATATGATTTCAGAGATTTACTCTGCTGGGGCATTTCGTCTTTCTTCGTCTTTAACTGGCAGAGTTACTTACTATTTCATAGCAGATGTTTCTGTTGCTTAGCAGAGCATGGTGGATTCAACAGCTGTTACTGTGGTTACATTTAAAAATACTTTCAAAATTACTTGTTGATTCAGAGTGTAGAACACATGTGGGAGAAGGAAGCTGGGTGCCAGGGGCTTCTCCAAGCCTCAGTATCCTAATCTTCAAAATGGGGGTAATAATACTTGTACCACAACGTTGTTGGGAGAGCTGGCTCCTAGGAAGGCCAACAACAAATATGACCTTGCTGCTCATAAAATGCCAGCTTCTCTCATTCTGAAGATAAGTCATGACGTAAGACGCTGGCATACTTATGAAATTGACACCCACATAGGCGCTTGGCAAAAACAAAAGGAGATCCTGTGTTTTATGAGATCCATTCCACCGTTTTCCCTGATAGTATTTATCTGATGATCCTTTGCTTTCCACTGCCCGTGTCTCTGCTTCTGTCTCTCCCCGTGGCACAGTGCCAAACTGGCATCTCACACAAAAGGCTGAGAAATGCTGTGTGCCCCTCCCTACACAGATTACCCAAGTCCGCTCAGATGACCCTATGACAGTGTAGTTCAGAGAAATCCCCACCCGTGTGAGACCACAGTGGGCACAGCAGTGGCCGTATCGGAATCAGAGGTGCACTTCCAGCTGACGTTTTCCATGCGTCAGGGAGCAAACAGGTGATTTCTCCCTGGTCACACCTGGGGCCTCCCATAAACTTCAAACTGCAAAATGACACTGTGGGTGGGCAAAGGGGAGAGGCATTGTCCCAATATCTTTGACCTTGGAACTCCTGAAGCACTGACAGTTGATGTTGTGCTGTGTGCATTAGGAGGCAGAAGAATGCAGGAGCTAAAAGCAGTGTACTTATTATTACAAAGCAGTGTACTTTTACTTATTCAGACAGCCATGGTTTAAAGCGCAGTTTCACAATCATAATTAAGTGACATGGGACATGTCAGTTTTGTTTTCTGACTCCTAGTTTCTGTATCCTCCTTATTCATTGTCTTACTGCAAGGATTAAATTAGGGGGTGTATGTGAAGTATTTTGTTCGGTTCATTGCACAGCAATTCTCCATACATGTTTATTAATAATAATGTACAGTATGCTTTAGATAATGGCCCCATATGTGTCACACTTACCTTTTCATTCCAGTGTTAAGAAACATAAGGGGGACTGCATCTCATATTTCTAGAGTCCCTTGTGCGGTCATTACACCACTGACTAAACACACAGAGATGGTCCTTCAACATTTGAAACATTGGTCTCTAACAAGGCAAAGTCAACCATTAGCCAAGAAAGATTGAACCCAGAATCTATTTAAGGCTCTTTATGTCACTTTTTAAAAGCTCAGACACATCTCTGGAATTTCACAGTAATACCATAACAGTGGTATTTTCTAATACATTCTTAATATTTCCTTTTCCAGGTAAATGAAGTTATCTAGTTTTAAAACCTGCCAGACATTCCTATTTATCCTTAGGGTCTTTTTTTTAAAGTTTGGAATGAACTGATATTCCAATCTACCACAGTCTCGGTTTCTTTGGACAAATTCTCTGACATTCAGTTCATTTCCTCAGTTCAGATGACCACAGAAGGATGTTCAACACGATACATGAATGCTGTGTTATTGATATAGCCAATCTGCAATGTGTTGGCTCTGGAAACAGGTGGCAAAAATGATGCTTCACCAACAAGATGCAGATGGTCTAGAAATATCCATTCTAGCAAGAAGTATATTGTAAAAATGAACAGGTGCTGTTTGTAAGGGTATGTGAAATTCTTTTATAAATTTCACAATATGTTTATTACCCACCTTGAGGTATTAATGGGTTAAATTGAAAATATAGGTATTATTTATATTAAAAAATGTATGATTAACGATACAAATATTTTCAGCTTCACTGGCTCTCCACAGGGCCTCAGTTTCCCACCACAATAACTCATTCTCACCTTCTTGAGAGAAGAGCTGGACTGCTTGGCTTGACCCAGAGGGCATGTTCAGGTTGGGAGAGACTGAGAGAGGCAGAACCATTTCTGGTCCACGGATTGCTCCAAAAGTGTCCTGTATTTAATTGTACAGGGCTAAATACTCTTAGAAGCAGCACATGATACCAACCTAAATTTTAAGCTGCTATATTGGATAGAATGAAATTTCATGGTTCATAGATATCTAATGGCTTAGGTTTTTGCAAATTGGTAATATAACACCTTGAAATGATTGCACAGGGGAAGAACTATGAAAAGTATCAGACAAGTTCTCCCAAGTATCATTTACTCCACAGGTTCCATTTCTGGACTCACATTCTTTTCTGTGGCATTTCAATTCAACTAAAGGAAGGCTGCTTATGTGTATGTAAAAGATGTTAATTCAGTTGGTGCACTGACTTGCGACGTCATTCCTCTCCTTTTTTCTAGTTCCTTTGAGGTCAGGGGCTAGAACATACTTTAAGTTCTGGATCCTAGCTTGGAAAGGACAAGAAGGCATAGGGTAAAACTTCAGGGGAGGGAAGGGAAGAAAAAAACATAAGGAGGAAAAGAAAATGACGACCCCTCTTAGGTCTGCCATATTACTTGGTCTATATTACTTGGTCTGTGGGTTAAAAGGCAATCAAACAACTCATTGGTAAGGCCCCAAAAAGCTGTGTCTTACAAATTAATCCCTGATGTTTTATTTATTCTTCACTTGTGCCACTCATTTACATAGACTACCTTTACCCATCACTTGGAGTATTTTCATCCCTCAATGTTGGTAAGTTGCAGGACAGCATTGGGTAAAGGAATGAAGGTATGCTATCCAGTGATTCTCAAGATTCCTGGTGGAAAGTAGATAGCATTTTCTTTGTTACTCTCTGAACAAATGAAGAAGGGGCGGGACCTTCAGCCTTCAAGAAAATGCCACTTCTAGCTCTCAGTCTACATGCATCCTCCTGGGGTATATTTGCAGTTGATGGAGTTCAATGTGGTTGAACTCTCCACCTCACCCTTCCCTGTTGCCCAGCCCACCCTACTCAGGAATGCCTCTTGATATCCCCTTCATCCAGGATTAGCACCATAAAGAAAGGAATGAACACCCCTGGAATTTGCTTCTTCAATTATTATTTACATAGTCTCTTTCAAGTGTTATCCCATGTGTTTGGAGACAATGCTAATTGATAAGAGGTGTTGGGTGGCTAGGGTCTGGAAAGGTAGCTATACTTTTAAAATATTGACTATTTATTCTAATAAAAATATTTCCCCTTTATAAGTATTTCTACTACAAATTGTTGTTTTCTTTCATGTAACCTCAATGTAACACCAACGGCATGTATGCAGCACAGATTATAAAGGCTGTAGATGTCTAAGGAGAAAATGATTCCCTTCTCAAAAAGGAGAAAATTCCCTAACAGGGAATCCAGATGTGCTTAAAACCAGAGGATCTGGTCCAGGAAAGCTGGTGGTTGCAGAGATAAAAGCCAGTAGTTTGAAAAGAAACTTAAACAAGCACATTGGCCACATAGGAGGCTAGCTCCATGGACTTCCTTGTCAGGCCTTCCTTCCCTGCTCAACTATGGCTCAGGTTCTGTCCGAGTCCTAATGGCCTGTTTTGCATAAAAAAATCTGTCTTGTGTAAATACCTATTTCAGAATTTAGGAAATGTGGTGAAGATTGTTTTTTTTTATTAAGATTTCAGGCCAAGTGCAGGCCCAGATCCTCAGCCAAGATAATTATTAGTGAGTGAATAAATTATGCTTGCCTAAGCTTGTTGTCTATTTAAGCAAAGATAACATTATAAATATCAGAAATCTCACTTCACAGTATAGACTCCAGATTATTTAACACTTCCATTTGTCGTGGGTTCATAAACCAGATGACAATCCTTAAAAGATTTTTATTTATTAATTTGTGTGTGTGTGGGGGGTGGTGGTGGAAAGAAAGTGAGTGAGAGGGTAGAAGGGAGGGAGGGAGAGAGGAAAGGAGAGAAAGAGAACAAGAGAGGGAGAGAGAGGAAGGGAGGGAGGGAGAGAGAGGAAAGAAGGGAGGGAGAGAAAGAAAGAGAGGGAGGGAGAGAGAGGGAGGGGGAGAGAGAGAGAAACATTGAATTGTTGTTTCACTTATTTATACATTCATTGGTTGATTCCTGCATGTGCCCTGATCTAGGATCAAATCCACAACCTTGACCTATTTGGATGACACTCTTACCGACTGAGCTATCTGGCAACGGTGACTGTAATGCCAGTGGAGGAGGCCAGGCAGGTCCACATTGGATTTGGGTAGACCAGTGATGGGCAATCTTTAATCTTTTGAGCTTGGTATGTCAGAATTTGCCAAAAAATCCGAGCATAACTCGGGTGGTGTCACTTCGAGAAAAACGGCCTAACCGGAAGTCCCAGAACTAGACGCTCTGTGCGGAGTTGTGTTGTTTTGGCCTCCAGACCTCCGGCACAGAGTGTCTACACTACAGCAAATGTTTTATCCTCGCTACCAGGCTGTGCAGGAGCCGAGGATGAAACGTCCTTCTCGGCATGTGGTGCCATACTTCTCTGGTATGCAGAAACGTGTCATCGAAAATGGCTTCGCATGTCAGTGCTGACACGCATGTCATAGGTTCGCCATCATGGGGGTAGACGGTAGGGGTACTGCAGCTTCGGAAAGTGTTCTGCCATTCCCTTTTAATAGTCTCCCAACAATGGGGAAGCAGACAGGGAAAGTATTCTCAGGCAAAGGGAACAGCAAAATGACCCTTCCAGGTGGCGGGCAGGCAATCTGCCCTGAGCCCCACAGGTAGCCTTACATAGACTGTCCACACGTGGGGCTGCCACGTGCTCATGCACTAATCAGGCAAAGTATAAGCGAGTTAGCCTGCCATAGCTGGTTTGCCCAGACAGGGACAATCCTTAAGCAACAAATAATTAAGGTCGCGTGAGTGGGAAGAAAAACATAAACATTGTTGATATTCCTTGTTTGTGTTTCGCTTTCTGAGGTTTCAGTTACCCATAGTCAGCGTAGTCTGAAAATAGTAGGTGGAAAATTCCAGAAGTAAACAACTAGGGCGGTTTGAGTGGCGTGATAAAATCTCGCGCTATCTTGCCCCTGAATTATCCCGCCATGGGGCGCCCCCACGCTGTAGACACGTATCTTGCCCGTGAATTATCCCGCCATCGGGCGCCCCCACGCTGTAGACAGGTATCTTGCCCCTGAATTATCCCGCATGGGACGTCCCCACGCTGTAGACACGTATCTTGCCCGTGAATTATCCCGCCATTGGGCGTCCCCACGCTGTAGACACGTATCTTGCCCGTGAATTATCCCGCCATCAGACGTCCCCACGCTGTAGACGCGCCCGGAGGTGGCCACTCAGGGGCGTCTGGGTTATCGGACCCATGGTGGCGGTGTCGCAGTGCCTGTTCAAGAAACTCTTACATTACTTAGCAATGGCCGCAAAGTACAGGCATAGTGACGCTGGGAATTCAAACTGCGGAAGAAAAGTCATGAATAGCTTTCCTTTAGGTGAAAAAGTGAAGAAAGTTCTCGACTTTATAAGGAAAGAAAAAAAAAAGCACATGCTGCGGTAGTTGAGACCTACAGTCACTACAGATCTACCTGTGAAATTGTGCAGGAAAAAGAAATCGCGGTCGTTTTGCTCTCGCGCCTCAGACTGCGAAGGTGATGGCCACAGTTCGTGACAAGTGTTTGGTGAGGTGGAAAAGGCATTAAAACGGTGGGCGGAAAAACACGAACAGAAAACGTGTCCCTGTTGATGGTGATGCGTTGCAGCAGAAAGCCCTGAGCCACATGAAACCTTCAGCAAGGGACCCCCTGAAACGTGTGACACCAAACCATTTCTTACAAGTAAGGGATGGTCACCCAGACGGAGGAACAGGCTTGACAGTGAATCATCTCACGTTGTCACGAGAATGGTGAGTAAGGTACAATACAGTGCTTTGAGAGAGCACTTGTTGCGGTATATTATTCAAGTTGTTTTTCTTTATTGTAGTTAGTGTGGTTAATCCCTTCTGTGCTTATTTTATAATGTATACTTCGTCATACCTGACCGGGGGTGGTGCAGTGGATAAGGCGTTGATCGAGGACTCTGAGGTCGCCGGCTTGAAGCCCCGTCGAGGTTGCTGGTTCTGAGCACAGGCTCATCAGCGCAGGGTCGGTGGCTTGAGCCAGGCATCGTCCACATCATTCGAAAGCTCGCCAGCTTGAGCCCACATGTCACTGGCATGAAAAGCCCAAGGTCACTGGCTTGAGCAAGGGGACGCTGGCTCGGCCCTGGTCAAGGCACATCTGAGAAGCTCAATGTACAATAAAAGTGAAAGCAACTGCGAGTTGATATTCACCCTGTGTCTCCCTTCCTGTCTCTCTCCCTCACTCTCTGTCTCAGAATGAAAGACCTTTATCTTAGGTATACATGAATAGAGAAAAACATCATGTACTATATGAGGTCTTGTACTACCTGCCATTTCAGGCATCCATTGGGGGTCTTGGAACATATCTCCTGTGGATAAAGGGGGAACTACTGTAAAGTGAATTCATAATCTGAAATTTCTATGAAAGAATAATGTCTCTCAAGACTAATAAAGATGCAGGTACAAGTGCATATAATTGATATATAATACAGCGCAGTAGAATGGGGAGGTTGAGGAGAACTAGAGACTCTGAAGGGAGACTACCTGAGTATGAATCCTGGCACTGCCACTCACCACCAGGGAGACCCTGGGCAAGTCACTCAACCTGTCCGGGCCTCTCTGTCTCTCCCATATGTATAAATGGGGCAATTACAGTACTTATCTCAAAGAATTGTTGACAGGATTAAATTAGTTTAAATATATAAAGCACTTGAAACACTGCCTGATAGTAAGTGCTACAGAAGTACTAACTTTTTAATAAAAAATTGTTTTTATCCGCCTCCTCCTCCTCCTTTTCCTTTTCCTTTTCCTTATCCCTTTCCTCCCTCCTTTCATTATTATCATCAGACGAAATGGCCTTTGCAAGCACAGTACAAAATGAAATTGCAAAGCCTCTTGTCCAACAGTCAGGAAAAAAGCTTTTCCCTTCTTTTGTGGTGTTTCTCTCTCTAAACATATTAAAATTTTTTAAAATTTGCTAATGACACACATTCTTTTAAACACAAGAGTATTCCCACAGCAAGTGTAGACTTTCACAAATGCCCCACCCTCCCTATAATTTGGTGCAGGGTAGGGAAATGAACAGATTTTTAAAATCCAGGACTACTTGTTTAGTAGGAACACATTTTTATTCTGAGTATTTACCTTATGTCTTACTCTTTTTAAGTTACTCATTTTACACATAGGAAAGGAGTAGGGAAACATGAAAAAAGAGGCCATTTAGCAAACTGAGATAGTATCAGATTTCAAAGTGAATTTATCTTGTAATTAAAGGTGACCCCACAGTTCTTCAACCAGCTCACCTCCAGTGACCTGTTCTTCGCCCTCTGTGGCTGTCCACTCCCAAACCAAATTCTTGACCCCCTCCTTCTGTCTTTTACTCACTAGCAGTATATTGACCTTGTTAAGTTTTCCAAATCATTGACTCATCACTTCCAATCACTGCCCCTAGTGCCCTCGCTTTCCTCCATATTCAGCTTAAATGACATGTTTCACTGTTACGGACATTAACCCCCTTACTTCTCGGATACTCCTCTTTACTGAATTGGACTGGCAGAGCCCCAGTCCTGGTTAATACCATAGCTACCTACTCTGTGCTGGCACTTGGCTGGAGAAAATCTCACAGTTTTGTTAACTGTTCTTACTTTAAACTTTTGGTCTCACATTTCAAATGGACAGGCAGCATAGCAGCAGTCATATTTCCTTTACTTTCCTGGCCTTTAAAATTACTCTTTTGTACCTTCTGCTCCTTACCCTGTCCCTGTTCTTAATCTTGTGACCCCGTCTCATTCTTCATTGGGAAAATAGAAGCAGCCAGATAGTAATTCTCCTATTTTTTCTCCACTCCTTAATCTAACCATACCCTTTTCCTTTCCTTCTTATCACAATGATGTCTTTGCTCCATTCTATCAAAATTTGTTTGTGCTCTGCATCTGCCCCCTTAGTTTTCAGTTCATTAACTTTTATGAATATCTCTTCTCCTGCATCACAGATGTCCTGACTCTGTCTACGTCATGCATAATAAAGCCAAACATGTGCTCTGATATCTCCTGTTTATAAAAACAAAATAAAATACAAACCTTTATTGACTCCACTTATCCTTCTAGCTTCTGCTCCATTTTCCTGCTCCCTATGCATAGCAGACCTTCTTGAGAGTTGCTTGCAAATGTGGTCTCCACTTCCTTGTCTAACCTTCTCTGCTTATGTCATTCCAGTTGGGGTTCTGCCCCCACTGCTTTCTAGCAAGTTATTAATCACTTAATTGATTCTTTCATTTGTTCATCTAGTTAATGTTTACTGGATATCTAGCATGTGTTAGGCATAATGCTGAATGCTGTGAATACACCAGTGACCAACACAGCCAGAATATCTGCTCTCATGGCTATTACCTTATTGTGTATCTCTGTCCTAGATATATCTATCTTTATTAATTTTCAAGTTTGTTGTACATAAGTATACCTGTATACTTACGTTATGTGTAATTCTTTATTATTATTTATTTATTTATTCAGTGAGAGGAGGGGAGGCAGAGACAGACTCCTGCACGTGCCCCGACCAGGATCCACCTGGCAAGCTCACTGGAGGTGGTGCTCTGCCCATGTGCTGCGTTGCTCCGTTGCTCAGCAACTGAGCTCTTCTTAGCGCCTGAGGCAGAGGCCATAGAGCCATCCTCAGCACCCTCTGCCAGCTTGCTCCAATGGAGCCATGGCTATAGGAAGGGAAGAGAAAGAGAGAGAGAGAGAGAGAGAGAGAGAGAGAGAGGCAAGAGGGAGAGGGGTGGGGAAGCATATAAATGCTTCTTCTGTGTGCCCTGACTGGGAATCAAACCTGGGACATCCATACACAGGCTGCCATTGAGCCAATTGGCCAGCATCTATATGTAATTCTTACTATAAATTAGGGCTCAGTCATTTTTCATACACTCTTTGCTGTAGTCCCAACTTAAAGAATGTTCCAGGTGGATATAGCCAGACAAACATATAGGTACCTTATTTGGCAGACTTTATATGACTTTGGTTCTGGAACACAGAGTAGGCATAAGCAAATAAACAGTGCTAATTTCTCTCTGGTGTGTTAATGTGTTAACCATATCCAAGAGTCACATTTGGCTCCAAGAAATGCTTCAAACCTATGAATATGCATTTTGTCAGATCTCAGAGTGACTCGATGGCTTACCAGATGTCTTCAAACTTTTTTTTTTTTCGTCTTCAAACTTTTTATAAAAACGGCCCACTTTTATAGTGCAGTTCTACCTGGTCCCTACCGCCCACTAGTGGGCATTCCAGCTTTCATGGTGGGCCAATTGTGGTGCTGTTTGGTTGCTCCATTACTGCCCATCATGAAAGCTGGTACGCCTACTAGTGGGAGGTACAGACCAGGTTGACCAGCAGCACTGCAAAAGTGGGCCATTCTTATAAAAAGTTTGAAGACGTCTGAAAGCAGTGGGCTCTTATAAAGGAAAATAAATTTAAATAGGTTGCCCTCATACTCATCAACAAGTCAGTATTGTTCCTTGCACATAGTAGGTGCTTGATAAAAATTGGTTATTTGAATTAAAAGTTCGTTATAGAAGTAATTTCTGTACTGCTGCGGTGTGTGTTGATGAGGGCATTTATGAACGGTGTTTCTCATTTCTCTCTGCCCTCCCGTGTCCCCCACAGTTTGGTCTGTCTGTCGCCTTTGTAATGTGAACCATTCAGAGCTTATAGTTTTTCTTTCATTTTTCTATTTACTGTGGCCACACGTCCTGCTTAAAGCGTCTTAGCAAATACATTCTTCCAATTTTCAACATCTGTAAATACAGGTTTTCGTGATTTCCCTGGTATCATTTTTACACTTCCCCCTGAGAGAAAAAAAATGCTAACACAGATATTAGAAATTATTTATGAGGACTGATCTGTGGCAGATAAGATGGCTTCTTAGAGACTCAATTTGGGGATAAATGAGTTACTTTATATTCCATTTCCTTTTTCAAAAAAACAAGTCTGGTTTTGTTCAGACTCCTTATTACATTTAGCTTCTGTTCTCATCATCCATCAAAATTACTAGCTGAAAGATCAAAAAATAAAAATAAGCATTCCTGTTTTGAGGCATACTGTTTAAATAACAGCAACACACCTCAACTATGTGGGCCTATCTTCTATTAGCTTCTAGGATTTCCTGCAGATCAGTCAGTTGTCCGCAATAGCCAGCGAACTGAAGAATAGATGAGAACAAGCCACTCTTTTTGGATGGCAACTTTCCATAACTGTGTTCAATCTAAGCCTGAAGTCCCCGTTTGGTTTGAGCCTCCCTTTTTAGTAGAATTCAATTTATAAACTTTATTTTCATGACACATCAGGGCTATGGTTGACCACAAGAAAGAACTAAGAAACACAGAGCAATTGAGATAGACTCAAACACAGAAGGGTTTGACAAAGTCTGCTGTGATTTTTGGTGAGTTACAGACGTCACTTTCAAATAGTTCCGAATATCTCTGGTTGGTGAGAGTCAAGCCTTCAGACAAGGTGTGTACGTGCCTGGCTTTTTTTCCTTTTCATTAAGATGCCCTAAGTGCCCAAAGACTCTTGAAAGCTCATTCCAAATGGTGACAACAATACAGTTGGCAGAATGCTTGTTGACTGTACAGGCTCTTTCAAGTTGAATTGGAGTCCATCTAAATCAGTGGTTCTTAACCTTTTTTGAGGTACCGAACCCACCAGTTTCATATGTGCATTCACCGAACCCTTCTCTAGTGATAAATAAAATATTATTTTTTCCCCAAATTCAAGACATAGGTATATGTTTTTTTACTGGTGCACAAAATGAGCCATGCATGAACATCACCTTGCTCAAAGAACAAAACCCACAAAGTGCATGAACTCACAACAAATTACGGTATTACTTTATTCTGGCCTCCGCGGCAGAGGCTTTTCTGAACACCTGAGACCGACTCATCGAACCTCTAGGGTTCGATAGAACCCAGGTTAAGAACCACTGATCTAAATGTATTGTGTATCCTGCTGGGTAGTGAGTACTGCGCTTTTGGGAAGCGGTTCTCAAACTGTAACAAGATTAATCACTTGGGAGAGAGATTTAATTTGCATGTTTTAGATGAGGATGAGGAATTTAAAAATTTCACGAGCTCCTGGTATAATTTGGCTGTGATACTTTGAAAAATGTTGCTTAGGGTATTGAGAAGACTCTTGGCTGTCACCATATCTATCTTTAGACACTGGGTAACATTTTCAGAAAATGATATGCAAATACAGTTTTTGTGACTACAGCCAAATTTTGTGTCACGGGGCTGAACTCTGTCCTTTCTGAGAGGCATTTCTGATTTGGTGTCTGTACACCACACTTGAATGTAACCAGGGAAGCTCACCATTCAAAGGTAGATCTTACTGGTTCTTCATTTTGTACAGTTAATAATCCAATCCTAAAACAAAATCCTCTTTTTATGTGACTAATCGTCCTCTAATCGTTAAATATGGATGAGTATATGGTAAGATTTGTCAGAGAACCGGGGCAACCTATCCTGAAATCATGACAGTTGTCAAATCTACATACTAGCTGAAATCACGTCTGTCCTTATTTCTTGCATTACTTTCTCTACTTTGTTATTGATATGGTTACAGTTGTGCCGCTAATAGGTGATAGGCTGGGGTGGAGACTGTGTTTGTGAACATGTTTCCAGAAGCCTCTGTCTACAGGGAGGTCGCCCTCATGCTGGCCTTCCTGCTACAGAGCGGGTGACACCAGGGAGCAGAGCCTTCGCGGGGCTGTAGTCTCTCAGGCTGGCCCTGAGCCCAAGGTTCCTGCACTCAGAAAACAAATCCAGATTCAAATTTTTAAACATTTATAAAAATGAGAATGGTGATATTTTTGACCTGCTGCCAACTTGTTTAACCTTATTTTCTTTTTCTTTTTTTAAAAAAATCAAATTGCTAGAATATGGTGTGTAAGATTTCAGAGCCAACATTTTTTTTCCTCCCCTGTTGGGAAAAAAGTTCCCCAGAGTGAGAAATTTTGTGTCAGGTTTTAACCATGAAAGGGTACAGCTCTCTGTCAATGAGAAAGCGTGGGGCTCTTCACGGAACTTGACGATTTATGCCCTTGGCATCTTTCGGTGTCGCAGGGCTGAGGGGCATAAATTCTCCTCGTGTTAAGATAGGACTAGACCTCACAGCCTTGGCTGTGCCATCCCATGTGGCTCTGGTTGGGGAAGAAAAACCAAACCAAGAGCAGATGCTTAAGTACTTTTTAAACTGAAGGCTTTGTGGAGCTGTTTTTGCTTAAGGACGAAATAATTTGAAACACCTTTCCCCATTGGTTCATCTGCTTGGACAGCGAGCAAAGCCACTCCGTGGGGCCTCTCCTGCTCTTGCCGGGCAAGGCTAGGTCCAGCGAAGGGCGAGCATGGCCCAAGCCGCCCTCACTTGGCCACAAGTTTCAGAAGACATCTGAAAATCATTGTGCGAGACTGAAAAGTACAAATTCGCCACAGCCCGGCTCTCTTGAGTTGAGTCTGATATTTCCTGTTTTGAAGGTTTCCTTGGTACCTCACACGTCAGCTGTGAAACACCAGCTGCTCTAAGTGACTCAAATTTATAGACCCTTTGATCAGTGATCTTACCCAATTCTGGATAATTGAAGGGGGGGCTTGAACAATCTCCTAATGTAAATATAAGAGTTAATTTTTAAAAATCCAGTCTTTTAGCAAGTGCTAGTGATGGAGCCTTGCCTTTGTTTTCCATATTTCATTCGCTTTAGCAAGTGGGGTTCTTTCTAACCAAATTGACTCCCTGAGTGCTTTGTAGCTAAACCAAACAGGAAATAGTGTCAGTGACAGATTGAAAGTTGTAGTGTGCCTTATCTGAGATTCTCAGTCTTTGTGAATTCATTTACTCTGGGGTACCCTTAGGACCTTGGCAAAAGGGAATAGCAACAGCCAAGTAGCAAAAGCAGAGAAGGGCAGGTTGAAAAACAATGGTACCGGTTTTCATAGGCTGCTGTGTTTCCTGCTAGGTAGACATTCTAAAGGGATGGTTAGGGCTTATATCAGAGACATTTAGACTTGCAGTACTTGGACTTGGTTTGTTTGAAAGCCAAAGCAGCTGAACAATTACTCACCAAGGTTCATGATACGGAGACGTTTGCATGTCATGCACTGATGAAACTTAACAAGTATTTCCATACCGGCCCTGACATTCTTCAAATGAAAATCCTCCTTTAGCTCCTGTTTGAATACTTCCAGGATAGGATGCTTATGGTTTCGTGGGACAGACGTAGTTCACTGTTAGTTCTATCCGTAGGGTGCTGCTTTTCACTGGTGAGGTCAAGTTTGTCTTGCTGAGCTTCAGCTATGACGAGCTAATAGTTACTATGCACTTCGCCTACACACTGATGATTACGAGGTGTTCTTTGGTTTTGTGGAAGTTCTGGCCTAGTTCTGTTTTCTTCAACCTTATTTTTTTATTATTATTATTTCCTTAAGAAGCCTTTTAAACACTTTTGTCCCCTAATTGCTCCTCTGACTTCTACTTCATGAAATTTTAGTACCGTAGGTATACTGTATATCTGTTTATGTTCTGTATGTGTCCATGTGCTTTTACAATGAAAAGTAACTTTTCATTCTCTTTAAGAACCATTTCTGTTCTTTGATGGGAGCCGTCTTAACTGAGAATGCCTGGTCTCATGGGAATGACAGACACATGAGCAAATAGTAGCTGAATCCTCAGACATATACCAGAGGACTCCTCTACCTTTATTCTCTGCCCTCTCTTGCTTTGCACATACTTGGCACATACTTCTAGAAAGATTGTAGCATATTTCATTTTAATTATTTGTTTAGCCATTTATAGTGGGTTGAATGATGCCTCCTCCTGCTCCCCTAAGATAATGTCGTCCACCAGGAACTTGTGAATGTAATCTAATTTGGAATAAAATGTCTTTGCAGGTTTAATGAAGGATTTTAGGATGAAATCATCCTCAATTATTCATTCAGATGGGCCTTACATCCAATAACAAGTGTCCTTATAAGAGAAAGGCTGGGAGAGATTTGATACAGACACAGAGGAGAAGGCCAAGTGAGATGAAGACAGAGATCAGAGTGATGTGGCTATAAACCAAGGCGTGCCAACGGCCACCAGAGGCTGGAAGAGGTTCTTCCTCTCCTGCTACTTCTGTTGGGAGTGTGGTTGCCAACACCTTGATTTCTGACTTCTGGTCTTCAGAAGTGTGAGAGTATGAGTTTCTAGTTTTCTTTAAACCACCAAGATCGTAGTAACTCGCTGTCACAGTCACAGGAGAGAAACACCCCATCTCTCTTCTACTCTGCCCTGGCCTGCTCACCTAAAGACACGGTGTTTTGTTCATCTTTGCATTCCTAAAGCATAGCCTGGTGACTGACACACTGTGGGAGCTCAGTTTACATTCACATGGTAGGAACAGAGAGTGCGAAGTGACTCTGAGCTTGCCGCCTCCTCAGCTAATGGAAGTACCTGAGGGTTATGACCATACACACCTTCCCTTCTTCTCGCTCTCCCCAATGCTAAACAGTCCCATATCTCATATTTTCATGTTTAAAAAACATGCATTTAAAAATGTAAACATGTTAAAAGATACAGTCACACATGACTTTATATAAAACTGGATAATATTACATAGGTTTTTCTGGAACCTGCTTTTCCCCCTCATTGTATACCGTGTCATGGGCATTTCTCAATGTCAATAAATGTAGCTACACATCATCGTTTTAATAGCTACCTGGTTTCCATTGTGTGGAGTACTGTAATTTATTTAACCAATCTCCTATTGATGGATACTAACTAATGTCTCTGTTAAAATGAAATAGCCATGTCGACATAAGGTACTGTAGATCTGGCAACCCCAATACTGTGTAGGGGAACTAATATTGCTTTAATTTGAACATTCACTTATTTTAATGTGGCCAATAGTTTCATTAGCTTTGTGAGGTACGTGCTGTCTTCTTTTGATAGCGGATTGCTATCTTCTTTTGACCCTGTAATGAACTAAAACCACTAAGTCTTTTAACCTGAATGACTATGAAGTGGAGAGCTCCTCATTTGTGTTTGAGTAATTGATTATATATATTTAAAATAAAATTCACGTGGGAATTTTACATAATCATAACCATAACCGTAGCTTAGGCATGCTCTTTTTTCTGCATTTAAATTGAGCTCATAGCATGAACATTTTTTTCTCATGCAATCGATTTTTATTTAGTTTAAATTTTTTAGACGTTAAGATTTTACATTTATCCTTGTTTATTATTGGGAAAAATAGATTTTTCTTCTATTATTTTAACCCACTGAGATAATTCTGGAACTATGTTTTGTACTCCATTATTCAGCCCTAATAAGCAGGGTTTTTTTCCTATGTTAGGAGCACTGTGTTGATTAGTACAAGGTGAGAGATGAAACTCTGATTTTCACCTCAAAAGGCTTCCCTGCTGCTCGGTATTAAATTCCCAGTGGATATTGATCTTCCAATGTTCATCTCCCAGACAATATCTGTCAGATTGTACTGGCTTTTGTCTTGGGCCATTCAAGACAGGGCTTACACCTTACTGTATTTTCCTTCCTGTAAGACTTCGTACAGTGCCTGATGTGAAAGTTAGGGGTGCCCCGTATATACTTGTTGTTTTAAGTTGAATTGTCCCCAAGAATCTAGTAACTTGTATGTGGTGGATCCACGCAGCCTCTTGGCCGTCAGCACCTGCCCTTGCTGTTGCTCGTTAATCATCTCTTCAATAACCTGTTCTGGAATAGACGAGGGATGATGCCGAGCTTACTGAATTATATTCACTTTTCCCCCTTTCTTGAAAGTCAGGTTACAGGAGGAATAAAACAATATCTGAGTTTCAGTTGACACTTTGGAGATCCCACTGGGCTAGCTTGTTGCATGACATGGTTGGCTGTTATGGGTGTCAAATGGTGGTGGAAGGAGGTAGAGACGGTCCGAATTCACCTGTTACAGCAGTGCAGGCCCTTTGTGCACGGAGGTGCTGGGAGGTGTTCTGCTACTGCAGAGGCTCAGCCTGGTGGGCGATCCAGGCACACTATTCAGCAGGGTGGGAGGAAGCAATACCCTGCCTCGGTTCAGGCACACGCTCGTCCTGGAGCCCATGGGGGAGGGGTGAAGGGGTTGCTTACTGGTAGGATAGGAAGCTGACATGCTGCACAGATCGATAGCTCTCATCCAGGGTCTTGTGGAGCTGTGGTGCAGCTTGACGTTCAGTAGGAGACAGACCATCTCGTGGTACCCTGAGCAGAAGCCCAGCCCTGATACTGCAGAGATGGGGATGGCCTGAGGTGGGGCCTCTGTTCAAGCTCAAGATTACGTAGACACCTTGTTACCGGAAGGGGTCACTGTAGGAATGCATCACGAGTTGGGTTTCCCAGGAAGTAGATTCTGAGAAGCAAATCAGTATGCAGGAGGTTTGTTTGGGAATGATCTTATAATCAATGTCTGGAAAGAAGGGATGGGAAATAGGGTTGAACACAGAGAGAAGAAAAGGCCTTAGCTGACTCTGCGGGAAAACTGGAGAGAAGCCCTCAGAATTGTCCTGAGTTGGAGGGGGAGATGGTTGAGGGATCAGGTCTTTATATCCCCACATTGATCGGGCATGAGGTGTGTCTGCTGTTGGAAGGACGTGTCACTTTGGGCCAGATACTTTTCTTCACCAGAAGCAATTCTAAAGCTGGCCAGCAGCCGAGGGCCATCGTTTGCCATGCTTTTAGCTGTTGGGGAGTAAGTCCTTCCTTCCTGAAAGCCCACCACAGTAAGTTATGACTTGGGTACATGAGTGCCCAATGGTTGTGAGTGATAGAACTGGGATACTAGAACTTAGATCAACATAAAAGGGAAGACATACTATTATATTAAATCCCACTGGATTGATGGAAGGGAGGTCAGAGTGCGCGAGGGAGTCTGAAAGAATAGAATGAACCGGCCACGATTAGTTGCATACTTCCACCCAGTTGCTCTTGAGTGGGATGACATGAGGGGAGGGCAATGGTGGCTGAGTCTACATGGATGAGGGGAGCAGTGAACCCAGCTAGCAGATGCTGAGGAAGACAGAGATAGGAGAATCTTGTACATCATGATCCTGGGGCTCATTAGTCCATAAAAATGTTCAAACGGTCAAATCTATTCATCAACTGCAAATATGCAATTTTAATTTTAAGAAGTATTTGTCACAACATTGATACAATTTTGTTCCTTCAGCCTAAATTAATGCTCCTTTTGTGTGTGAGCTATTTCCAGTGTGTTGTTCCAGCCATTTTGTGTTTAAGACCAGAGCAGGAGATTTTAAAATTAATTAATCTTTAGAGAGACTTGTCTCCTCCCTGCACAGCTCCGAGTAGTCTTTGATTGAATACCACTTGGAAGGCAGGAAGGATGGAAAATTTGTTTAGCTTGCGTCCAAGAATAGAAAATTCTTAATACTGAGAAAACTTTTCCCTTGAAAAAAATGAAGTGAGTAAGCAGCGGGGAACTCGTACAAAAGCATGTTTCAGTGTCAGCGTGTAATGTCACAACATTTAGCTCATTTTGGCAAATTGGGAGATTTTTCTAATTCCTAAAGTATCATTAAGCAGCTGTTGTTTCTTTCCTAAATAATATTGACTCTGCCCCGCCCCCAGTTCGAACTGTCTAGATTTCAATAGCATGAATTATTAATGCCAAGGCATTAATTTCACTTTCGAATCCTTTTACAGATTATAGATGTCCACTCTTCATGTGGGGGTGTGACTCGGCATGAAACGGTCAGGAGTCTCTGCTGTTTGTGAAAAGACTCGGCTGCGGCCGCATATGGACAGCACACGTCCAAAATGGGGTTATTTCATAATTGCATTGACTCCGTCCAAGAAAAGAGAGCGCATTCAAATTCCCTGTAATTCAAACCATTTGTTAGCAGGGCCCTCCGTCCTGAGCAGGGGAGGACTTAGCCTCACCGAGAGATTGTTGTGTTCCAGACCGTCCACGTTCACCTCTTGGTGCTCTGGGCAGGTAGGTTGTATGAAGAGAGTCTTTTTTCTAGGTGAGGGCCATGAGACGCTGTGCCGGCTGGGGCACAGGCTGTGTCCATGTGCTGCGATGCATGTGCCCTTCATCTGCACACTCTCACTGATCGGGCCGGAGGCTTGGTGCGCTTCGGCTCACCAGCTATTTGTGTGGCTTCTCACTCCACCTGGGTAGATGCACGCATGGCCGGAGACAGCATGACTCAGGGAGGAAAAACGAGAGCTCAGGAGCTGAAGAAACTAGGTCTGCACCTCATCGTGCATCTATTACTAGCCTTAAGCATGTCTTCTTCTGAACATCAGCTTCCTTGTTTATAAAATGACATTACACACACACACACACACACGTACACACACACACCTTGTAAGGTAGTGCTGAGAATTGAAAAAAATACTTCTAAAATGCTACCTGGCCCATAGTAAACAGTACATGGAAGCTATTATTGTTAGCTATTACTTAATAGAGTCTATGAAAAGGGTCTTTCTGTACAACCTAAACCCTCAGTATGCTCATCTTATGCCCAATCTGGCGGCAAAAATGGCTTGCTGACAGCATCCATCTTTCCATGCACAAGTCATATGAAATATATGGCCTCTTTCCTAACAGGTTCCCAAAGGTCTGCTAGGTTTCCTGGCAATGAGACAGCAATTCAAGCCTGTCCAGGTACAGAACAAAGTTGTGCCAATAGCCACATTCCATGCACAAAACACTCCCCAACTGGGCCATACATATGGCAGCTGTGTGTGCCAGCCACTCGGGCCTGGCTCACCAGGCAGCTGCAGAAATTGCTTCGAACATGGGGTTATTTATGGCATAACCAACCTTGACTTCAGCCTAGCTCTTGTTCTCATTTCTTAAATGATAGTATTAGTGCCGGGGAAAGACATGCATTGTAGGAAACTGAATTCCACAGACAAACGTTGCCAGGTGCAGGCTTACCAAGGTGATTGCACTGGACCTTGTCGGTTTCTTGTCTGCTCCGCAGTTCCAGGCTCTGGGGTGGCAATAACTGTGCTGAGTGAAGACAGTCCACAGCACACCAACGACGGCTGGGCAGAGAGCAGTTCGATTCTCTTGTAATTCTGAGGTTGTGAGCGCTCCCCTCAGGGTATTCTGACTGTGGTCATAACCGTAGAATTACATGTAAAAGAATACCTATAGACTATTTCTAACTTTTGCCTCTTAATTTTCCCTCTATCTGAAGAAATGTAGAGAAATGGATTAGTTTATTCTTAGCCTCCTCTAATTTTTAAGTCAAATTAGCTACATACTGGAACCACACTTAAAATTTAATGGGTTTTACAGATTTTCCTGATCCAAATTTTCCCCACCCCTAGTCAGCCCAGCGTCCTTTTGTGGTGGGAAAAGAGAAGGAAGGGTGTGAGCCTCGGCACTGAGTTTAGGAGGAAGGGCTAATAGCAAAGGGGTAAACTTTTCTCATTTTACTTTTGTTCCAAGCCCTTATGCCCTGTGCACCAACCATGAAAGGTCGCCCAGTGCGACTTCAGTGCATTTTTTAAGCTATGTCTGTATGAGTGGTCACCTGCTTAGTCAAGGATCCTGGCCGTACACCAGGAGGTGATGTACGGCTTGGGTTGTGACCATGTCCTTTTTTATTTTTGTATCTGTTTGGACAGAGGCAATTAGGAAAGTTAACACCCTGTATTTCTCCTATGAATATAGGCATTCAACCATCATTTGTGGGAGGTTTAGGACAACGTACTGATTTTTGTCCTTCAGAGTCACAAAGGGAAAGGTTATCCTGAGGAAGTATACTAAGGAAATATATCCATATCCATATAACATCTGTATTACATCTATTTAAGGGTAGTTCATTGCCTTCTCATCTGACACCCTTCAAAGTGTTCCATTCCGTGATACTTCTGAGAAGAGAGAGTGGCCACTCATTTAAGGTTAGCCGCCTGAGTAGACACAGTGTTATTGCTTAATACTGCTCAACACACGTTGCTTCTTTGGTTTACAGTTCCTCAAATTTCCTTTGGGAAAGCTTCCTTCCTCCATTTTTACCACGCAGTGTTGGTAGAATTTTATCTCCCTTAAAATTGCTTCAGAGAAAGGCCGTTTATCCAGTGAGATCCATTGAAATGGGAGAAAACCTCTACTGGAATTTCTGGAACAGAGAGATTTCTTTGTCTCATCCATGGAATTTTCTAGATTGCATGGTGTGCATGTGTAGGAATGGAGAGAGGTATTTGCTTTGTGATTCCAGGGAGAGGCCTTGGTTTCAGGGTGAGGCAGGGAGAAGAGGGAAGGGGAGTTTGAGGAAAAAGCCACACTGCAGGGGGGAGAGCAGAGGAGTGGAGAGAAGCCAGGTTATTGGTGACACAGTTGGAGCTGCTAGATCAAGCCTTACCTGAATGATCTCTGGACTTTCCATATGTGAGCCAATACGTTTTCCCTCTTTTTTCTTGAGGCAGTTTGAGTTGGACTTTGGGACACACATATGACACAAAGAGTCCCCAACATTTACCATGGATTTTGAGCTTTACCTGAATTTCCATCAGTCACCTTCATGTAAAGAGAAGAGAAAAATAAATGCATTCCAAAGGCACTCATAAATGCAATTCAAGGGTGAATTATATCCATTCTGCTTAAACAAATTCAGGGCTCACTATGACAAGTGGCTGGGGTGGCAGGGACAGGTGGGGACTGAACCTATGCATGAATGCAGAAGGTATCGGAGATTTATTTTTGGTAATCTGTGATTTTCTTCCATGCTCCTAAATATTTTCATGAAACACATACAGAAAACCGCTCGTAGGACTATATGGTTTCTAATATTAGTTTTTCCAATGTGTTCCATGTTCCCTCCCACTCATCCGAGTTAGTTCCTATTCAGGACACACATCCAGCGGTTGCAGGTCCGCACTTCTGGGCTGCACAAAGGAGGAAGAAAGATGTTTGTGAAGGAGCCAGGAAGAAGGCAGGTGCCTGTGCCAAGAATGAAGTGTCTTTTATGTTCTTTGATAACTTTGAGATTTCCCTTTCCTATGCCTTTCTCCTCGTCTATTAATGAGCATGAACTACATCCTGGCCTTTAATCATTGATATCATTTCATATACACTTTTTCATTATCCCCATCTCTCTTTTGCTCCTACGAACATCTGTTTCCCAGACCACTCTTTAGAATTGAGTGTATACATGGCAGCTTGCCCCATCTCCGAGCCACGGAGCTAAATTTCCTATGCACCTTCAAGCATTAAATTGAAAATTAAGCTAAATGTACCATATTTTGTTATAATTACAGTTTTTTAAAAAAATCCCTGTTAATTAGGTATCCAAGAAAGTTATGTGGTCCATATGCTGAGGAGGAATTTATAGTCCACAGTAATAAAGTTTGGTAATAAAGGGATAGTGATGAGTGAAGGGGACAAATATAAATTAACATTCCCCCAAATAAATCAAACAGTTTAGAAAACTGGGCCATTCATGGCAACCACATGCAACTATTTATAATTGCCAGTTTTAACGTGTCTGATTTTAGTTTCTTTAAAAAGAAATTTTAAAAAACCCAAATAGACACAATTTGAAGTTTAATATTCTGGTATCATTTGACAGCCACAGAGCTTCTGAGATTGCCATATTATAACCAGAAATTATTCTATTACAATTATTCTGCATAGTCTTCGGCAGTGGCCTGGATAATGATGGAAATTAGTGAGTTTCACCCAGACAAGGTCCCTTCCTTTGAGGAATTTATCCTCTACGACTGTCTGCACTGGCCTGAACTGCATTGGGAACAATCTCTCCTCATTGACCCAGAGGAGTCCCCCGATTGGTAATGATGATTGACATCATGTTTCAATGGCTTTCTTCAGGCCAGGTTCTGCTCTGAGCTCTTTATATGCATTGATGCTTTTTATTCTCACAGTCTTCAGAGGATGTGTATTATCTAAGATTTTATTTTTCAATTGTAAGTATGAAAAATACAAACTAGAAATGACTTAAGTGATAAAGACATGAGTGTCTGTAGAAATAAGTGATTTAAAAGCAGGGCAGTTTCAAGAATGGGGAAGTTATTATCATTTGACACCGGTAAGGACCCAGATAGGGTCTGTTCTTTTGCTCAGCTGTTCTCAGCGTGTGACTTTGTCTTAGGTTGGTGCCTTTCAGGGTCACAAGATGGCGGCCACAATTTCAGGGGTTGCATTCTTTATGTCAACCCCCAGAGGAAGCAGAGGGGACTCACTTTTCTTTGTGTCCCATTTTCTTTAGAGCAATCTCTTGCCTTTTGCAGGAGGCTATCATGGTTGGTGGGCAGCAGATGTTGAGTAGACAACCACTCAATCACGGGTGGATGCTGCCACTGACCTCACGTCACAGACAAGGAAAACGAAACTGAGAAAGGCTGGGTAACGTAGCCAGCATGTATGCTGATCTGAGGTGAAGCTGGGGTTTGAACTGAGGCAGCTGACTTTGCACCACGTCTTCTGATTCCCTGCACTGACCTGCTTGGCTGTGGCAGCTACCGTCCGAACTTCGAATGGGATCTCTGAATCAATTTAAATGAAAGAAATAGATTAAAAAATTTTTTTTGATTGTTCTCATATTTATTCTTTCCTTTAGAACTGCCTCTTTTTCTTCCCAATGTCCTGTCCTGGATCCCATGGGCTGATAGGAAGGTGTCGGGTTCTGGGAATGTGTATGGGAAGGGCAGTGAACTTGGCCTTGGAGTGAGGGGTAGTTTCCTAGAGGAAGTGAGTTGTATCACCTCTCCTGAGGCCTGAAGAGCAGGAGAGATTAACCGTGTAAGATGAGTAAGTCTTGGGGATGCATTATGCAGCATGTTAAATTGAATAAAACTGTATTGTATGTTTAAAAGTTGCTAAGAGAGTAGATCTTAAAAATTCTCATCACAAAATGTTGTAACTATGTATAGTGATAGAAGTAAACTAGACTTACTGTGATGATCATTTTACTATGTATATATATAAAATCATTATGTTGTATACCTGAAATTAATATAATGTTTTAGGTCAATTACATCTCATCAAAAAAAAAAAAAAAAGAAAGAAAAGAATAGCCAAGTGAAAAAGTGTGTGTGCATGTGTGTGTGTATGGAATAAAGTATTTCAGGGAGCAGCATACAAAAATGAGAGAATGGGGTATCATTGGAAAACTGAACGTAATTCAAAATAACTGGCGTCAAGCACAAAGGGTGATGGTTTGAGAGATCAGGCTCCAGAGGTAAAAGGGATTGAACCATTAAAAAGACATTATTAAGCATATAAGGAGTTTGAACTATATTCTGATATCAGTGGGAAGTGATGAAGAATTCTTAGCAGAAGCAGGATTTGTTCAGAGTAAAGTTTTAGCGAGATCTTGCCGACTGCAGCGTGAAGAGGAGATTCCTGTGGAGTTAAAGCTGTGCTTCCAAGTCCAGATTAAGTGGAGGAAGAAGACCACCATCTGGCTAATGCAAGCGATTTCCTTCCAGCACTACCTGCGGCCTCCCCGTGGCTGACCTTTTGGTTGACTCGTGAACAATTCCCATTCCTTTCTTCTTTATCCACATCCTACCATAGAGATGAAAAATGAAAACTCCAGACCCCTGCTTTCCCAGCCATTCACTTAGGGGTGGTTATGTAACCCAGTTTGGTTGTGGGATTTTGGGAAAGAGTTGAACTTTTTGATAGTAGGAGAGACACATGGAGCTTACCTGATGCCTGGAGCCATCTTTTGACCATGAAATGACGTGCTTAAGGATGAATGCCTCCATGAAGCAGAAGACTGGAAGGCCCCGGATTCCTGATGACATCACAGATTCTCCAAACCAGTGGGGCCTGGCTACCTCTAAATGTCTTATTCAGCAAGCAATAATCGTGCCAATAGTTGAAGTCAGTGTTGGTGACCTCTTCTATTACCCACAGCAGAAAGCATACTTGGGAAAGTGGCATGCATGAACTAATAGATTTTAATTCCCTATCTCATTTTGACTGTGAATTCTTCAAGCAAGAGGAGGAAGTTTCTAGATGCACTTATTACGCTAGCAGGCTGGAAGACAGAGTTCTGTAAAGCCTTTGCTCCCTTTGGGATAAGATATGCACACGCAGTACAGCGCCTGCTCTGGCTGGCACAGAGAGGCCTGGTGAATTCCTTCGGTTGTGGCTTCATTGTTTGCTGCCCACACTTGGCATGGCGTTGGAATGAAGTCTGTTTGGCCTGTGACTGGATCTAAAACACCACAAGCAACAGTAGAGAGGATCATGATGATTTTTGAAAAAAGTACCTTGAAGTTGTAATAACGGCTTCATGTTTGGAGAAAAAGTATTACTTACAACATGCTTTTCCTTAAAGCAAGTTATGTTAATAGAAATGTGTCCTAAAGAAAAATTAAACCCAGCAGTGGGGCATGTTATATTTTTCTCAAACAGACATGGCACTTTTATTGGAAATCTAATGAAATATATACCCATAAAAAGGCTTTCCCCGTCTCCCGTGCCCACCACTTAAACACGGTCGACGGTAGTCACATGCATGGAGTACCCAAGCCAAGTCCACTGATTAACGTGTTGTCTGATGTCTGACATCACCTGACAGGATAAAGCTAATCCAAATTGACTGCATGTCACATTTTTATGACATGGAGCTATCGAAAAGAACAGGAATAATTAACTGGAAATGTAATGGAGGAAGCTCCTCTGAGCGTGGGCTGTCACAGAGCCCAACACCTGATATGGCTTCCCTGAGCCTGGACCCACTGTAATAACACTTTTTATGCTCCTTTCTGAAGAAATGGGTGACTCAAGTCGTCCATCAGTGCAGTTCATTCTGAAGAGAGCATGACAGCTGTGGCAGGTACAAAACAGAGGTGCCTTGTTCTGCTGAGTGACACTAATTATGGGTAAGGGCTTTGTAAACACGCCTCTCTGCTCGGGGGAAGAGAACAACATACAGTAAAGCACCGGCATAACCAAAATGACGTCTATAAATAAATAGAAAATAACGGCACTTTTCTAATTGAATGCAGATAGGTAAATAAATCAGGGGGCACTTAAGCCCGCTTAGATACAATGAGTCATTTTCTACTCGTTGACAAAGTGAAAAAGGCAATTGGCTCTTGAAGTTTACCCAGATGTGACACGCTGGGCAGGAGGCTTTCCACCTATGCAGCTGCTATCTCAGTGAAAAGGGTGCATATTTTATAACACACATACGCATGTGTGTGCCCACACAGATTTGTGTGCGAGGCTCTCTCAACTTAAAGACTGTAGTTTACGACATCATTTTGGGCGATGTTTGGCACTCAAGCGTTTAACCAGAGAAGCAGTAATAGACACGTTGATTATTTACCCAGGTATGAGTTGAGCTAGAGCACAAATAAACCCAAGGGGCAATCAGTAGGCTTGCAGAATTAACCTATACTCACCTGTTGTCTTAGGCTTAAATTCAGCTGTAAGTTAGAGAAAACCCAGAGAAGTAGTTTGGACAACATAGAAGTTCCTTTCTGTCTCACATGGAAGTCCAGGCAGAGGGCTCAGGGCAGCCCTGGGGCTCATGGGTTTGGGGAGCCAGGCTCTCTCTGCTGGGCTGCTACCCCATGGATGGCCACCCCTGCTCACCACAGTGAACACGTGTTTCAGCACTAGGATGGAGGAGACTCACAAGGGCAGTGTTTATTTCATTAGGTTCTTGGAAGCTGCTGCATGACACTTGTTATTGGCCAGAGCTGAGTTTCATGGCCGGATCTAGCTTCAAAGGGGCTGGCGATGTGTCTCCATTCCTGTTCCTACTCTAAAGAAGGGGAACGTGGACACTTGAGGTCCTACTAGACGGCTCTGTATACTTGTTATGATTGAGGAAGAAAGCTGGTTTGCAGCAGGTAATAAGACAAGGCTCCCTGGGGCCCAGGCCCGTGCCCATTTTCCTCTTTCCCTAACTCAGTCATTAAAACCGCAGCAAGGGATACTTCATGTAGGCCAAGGAGCAAATCCTAAATGGAAGAATATTTCTTACTCACCAGGGCACGGGAATGGGAAGGTTGCTCTGCTGGTTTCTTCTTCTTACATCTCACTTTTCTGATGTCTACACACTTTCTCCCGCATGAGTCTAGAGTCTTGTTCGAAAAGCAACTTCCTCCAGGAGTAACATTCAATGCCTATCAGCTTTTCACAATTTAATTCGAATGGGTTTCTGAGTTTCCTTTTTTTTTTTTGAGAATAGAAGTCTTTACTAGGAGAAAATAAGGTTGGACGTGCCCATCTAACTTGTGGAGATGAAGGGAGGTATAGTAAATTAGATATTTAAGTATTTGCATGAATTACTTAGAATTTTTCTATTTGCAGTCATTGGTTAAGAATTCTGTTAACTTCGACTTTTTTTTAAGAAAGCTTTTATTTTACCCCCAGTGTCTTTTTTTTTCATCTCATCAATTAAAAAAATAACGAAGAGATATTATCCCAAATCTTTCTCTTTTTTTTCTGCTACGTTTTTCTCTCTCTAGTTTAGAGATGAATGGCTTTGTGTGCATGAATATGTATCAGTTAGAAAATGCTCTTGGCGGGCATAATGTGTATGCCTTGGAATTGTTCTGTGTATGACAAGAACTAAGTAAACGCAGGGTTTGTGCCAGGAGCCCATTGTGGAAGCAATTGCTTGGAAGAGCCCTTAGTGCCACTCCATTTAAGTCAGAGCTTTCATTGAAGAATTCTCGGAAGTGGCTCCAGCACAGAAGGAAGGAAAGATCTCTAAAGTACAAGGAGAGGACATTTTGGGGAGCTGTGAGCCGAGGAGGTTGGGAGAGCAGAACTGAACTCACATAACTGCATTCAGTATATGCTGACCGACAGCAGGGGAAGCCTGTGTGGACGGAAGAGCCTGGCTTTGGGTTCTCCAGTGGACCCCTTCCCAAGCACCTACTGTGTGTCATGCACTATGCTGGGTGTGCTGCACACACCCTTCATCTGGTCCTTGCGACGGCCCTAGGAAACAGTGCAGGTACCTAGATTTTCAGATGAAGAAACTGACCCCCAAAGAAATAAAAGAGCGAGAGTCAAAGCAG
Source organism: Rhynchonycteris naso (assembly GCA_037038555.1). Lineage (NCBI taxonomy): Eukaryota > Metazoa > Chordata > Mammalia > Chiroptera > Emballonuridae > Rhynchonycteris > Rhynchonycteris naso. The sequence goes on from CM073002.1 coordinate 139,175,559, forward strand.
GGGCTTGACTATGGTTTCCTGACTCTCTGAGGCTCTGTCTGCTCTTCCACATTGGGCTCTGACATAAGGGAGGCAGAAAAAAGAGCTTCTAAGCTGGTTTAACCTGGGTCGCCTGGTCACACGACCCTCAAATTGCCCAGTCACACTTCTCACCAGGATTAGGCCAGCTGCTGTGTCTCCATCCAGGGCTTGACGTTGCCTTCAGTGGCCGGGTAGGCCAGTGATGGTACGCGGCGAGCGTCAGGATCGTCAGTGGGTCTTGAATCTCATTGCTTGGATGTCCCTACTTCCTAACAGATAGAGCAAGACCTGAGAGCGCTAGTGGTTAACCAAGGCGTGTTGTTTTCTCTTTAGGCATTGTCTTGGTTCCCAATTAGCCAGGGCTTTTGTTTTGCCTCGAAGTCACGAACATCCCATCTGTCGAAGTCTTTCCTTCCCGAACATCTGCAGCCATTCTGCCCTGGGCCATGAGCTCATCTGATCTCTTTCTCCAAGCTGCCTTGCATTTGACCTGGTTTTGTCCATGAGACCTTCAGTGAAAGGCTCAGTGGTAAAGTGGTATTTGTGAGTCAGTCCTCCCTCTGAGTCAGAAATAAAACAATGCCTCAGCATGTTACAATGATATGGGGCCACCCTGTAATGAAACCTGAAGGACTCTTCCCTCTTAGTTCTTTTTCCTGCGATGCAAAGGGACTTGTGATCTAATTTGGGGCCTGCTTTTGGTGAGAGTGAGGAGTCATATAAATTCATTTTCTCTTCTTTCTCTCTTCCCTTCCCCCTTCCTTTCTTCTTCCACTCTATTTGACTTTCTACTTATTTCAAAATAGTAAAACCTAATTATTGAAGGAGAATTTTTATTTCTCTTTAACAATTGATCAAGAAACTTATTATTAAAATTATTTCGTTGTTTTAGTCAAACTGTGGCACAGTGGAGAAAAAAGTGGGTTTGAAGGAAAAATAAAAAACAAAAACAAACTAAACTAAAAACCACACAAACCAAAAAGAGATTTTTGAGTGGTGGCTGGACAGGTTGAGAAGTGAGAGAGATTAGGCAAGTGACAAACTTCACAAAGCTCCCTTTCGTCAAGGGAATTATGAAGACACCGCAACTTGTCTTCCTTTCCTCACAGAAGTATCCTCAGACACCAGTGAAGTAATCTGTGTGCAAATGCTTAGTAAACTGTAATGTGTGCCACACACGTGGCTGGCAGTGTAGGGCCTGGTTTTAGTCAGGTGTAGGAGCAATCCTCACATGTTGTGACTTGGGAAAATGATTTCATCTCAGTCGTTCTCAACTGGGGGCAATTTTATCCTGCCCGGGGATACTTGGCAGTGTCTGGAGAAATTTTGGTGGTCACCTTTGGGAGGTGGAGTGCTAGCAGCACCCGGTGGGTGGAGGCCGGGGATGCTGCGTCAGTCACACCCTACAATGCCCAGGACAGCCGCCACCACGAAGACTTACCTGGCTCCAGTGTTAATGGTGGCAAGGTAAACAAACAAACCAAGAACCCCTTCTTTATCTTCATAAACCTCAGTTACTTTTTTTCATCTTAAGGCAGGACAGAAATAATAGCAATAACACTTATTGCACAGAGTTGTGCAGGTTGAACAAAGTAACACAACTAAATCACAGTCCAGTGCCTGGCGTGTGTTAAGTGCTCATGGAAACCTGTTTTGTTCTCACTGTTCCTGTGGCTGCTCTCCCAGTCCTTCCTACTTGTTTGCAATCCTTAAGGATCAATTCTTCCTAAACTTCCGTTAGCAAATATCCATCTAGTTTTGCCTAGTATTCATTCCCCCTCTTCTAGGTAACCCCTTTTCTTTTGAGAATTTCTGTTCCCCAATTATCTGAGGTCTTGGGAGGATTATAAATCCAGATGCTTCTCTCTAAGGAAGCACAAGGGGCCATCTCCTTCCACCTTTCCCTGCACAGCCAGGGGACAATCATGTGTGGCCTGGCCTTGGCAAATACATCTCTTCTAGGACATTGACTCTTTTTTGATTGATTTTACAAAGAGAGGAAGGAGAGAGAGAGAGAAACATCAATTTGTTGTTCCACTTATTTATGCATTCATTGGTTGATTCTTGTATATGCCTTGACTGGGGATCAAACTCACAACCTTGGTGTATTGGGATGACACTCTCACCAACTGAGCTACCCAGCCAGGGCTAGGACATTGACTCTCAATTGTAAGAAAAAGAGACGTAAACATGGGGCAGCATGCTGGCCTTAGCATTTATGCTGCTTACGAGTGTGTCTGCTTCCCCACGCCACAGAACCCCGTGGCTCATGTCTTTTCCATTTTCTGTTCATCACTCTCTGGTGAACCCAACAGGGTTCTCATAGCCTTCCAGTACATTGCCCAAACTGGTTCCGTTGGTGGCAAACCAAACTCTTGACTGATGACTTACCTGTCAATGACCCAATGAATGAACTCCCAGAACTGTCGGTGTTGTGTCTATTGGAAAAGGAGAAGGGCGTGGCGGCTGAAGTTACAGCCCCAATGGTAGCAAAACAGGGAAGAGCTTCTAACTGCATTCTTTCTCCCTGGTAACACTGCAACAATGTTCAGTTCCAAGTGTTACAGCTCACGTTCTTTATCAAAGTAAAAGCTGAATCCTCCTCCTCTAGCCAAGTCCTTATCAATAAACATAAATTAGCAAAGGAGTTTTTAGCTTTGTTCTATGATGAGCCCTTTACATTTGGCTACTAGAGTTGGGCAACAGTATGACTTAAAATACTGATTTAAGCAAATTCTCAGAAGTACATGGTATATTTATTGTAAAATACACATTTGAAGCTATCCTTTTTTTTCTAATTTATCTTTTATGTTTGCCAGACCATATATTAATATCTGTATAGAATAAAAACTCACATATTGTGTCCATTTGAGAACAGTCCAGCCAAGCAATGACATTGGCTAAAGACTAGACTAGCACGAGGAAGAACAATTGACACATTCACTCACTGTTGTTTCTAGGTCGTTTCTCTGGATCAGTAGTGTGATGGTTGGAAAAAAATCTGTTGGCTTCACTTTCTGTTTTGAAATAATAGCTTAATAACAAATCACACTTGCTTAGTAGTTTAAAGTTTGTCAACCATATTTAAGTTTACAAAGAATATTGTGCCTATATCTTTTCTCATTATAAATATAAACTATAAAACTCAAAAGTGTGTGTGAAATTTAGCAACTTCTGTTTTCTAAGGACACAAGAGACAATATTTGAAACAATAATAATTCTGATCTCACAGGAGTTGAGGTTAGGATTCTTGTAGGTCTCGAGTACTCATTTCTTCTTTAATTTTCCCTTGGTATGAATCATTTCTGATTTAATTGAGTTAACACGCACAGAAAGGCTTTGACTACATATTTAGAAGAACAGGGTTTGTAGTAAAGGTATTCTAACCAAATGAGGCTGATAATTAAAAATTTAGGCTAATTGAAATGGAAAACTAAATATCTATTTAATTGCTTATTTTTCTAAAATTTGACTCAGTCTTATCTGTGAGTGATTTAATACTTGGTATTTTCAGTTTATCTCAAAATAGGTTTATGTGTCTGCAATTGGATATTAACACTTTCTGTTGCAAAACCACAGAAGCCTGAGCAGAAAGATCGTGGAATAAAAGAGAAAGTGGCAGCCTTAAAATCACACGATCCATCGTGGCACCACTCCCTGGTGGGGGCATACCCAAATTGCAGGAACGTTAAGGAAACCAACACACAAGCCCAGCCCTTTGAACATGAATTATGAGTTTCTCTTTGACCAGTTCCCCCACATCAATTGCTTTTCCCATTAGTGAAAATGAAGAGGCTGAGTATACACCTGTCCACACATCTTCTGTCCAGAGCTACTATCCTCTGGACTTTAGAATGCACTGATGGCGTGTCCTGCCAACAGGGCAAATTCCATTACTACTGATATCACCAGGGGAAACACGAGCTCCCTGGGTCATCCATCATCAACCAGACTCCCTCCCACGTCCCCTCACTGCGAATGCTTGCACTCAGTCTGTCATTAGCAGACTCCCCCAAATCCTCCGCCTCTTCTTCGTACTGCCCTCGACCCTCTCGCTCCACCTCCACTTCCCTCTCTGATATTCATCTCCAGTTGTGACTGCTTTTCTCTCACACTCTGTGTACATCAGGGCATTGACATGGGATAGATTCCCTCCTGGCTACGTGTTACCCATTAGAAACTATTTGTCTTCCTTCATCTTTCAGAAACCCCCATCTTTAAAGCTTATGATGTCCTATTATTCTACCCAATACTCTCTTAGAGCCCCCTTCTTCCAGCCTCCCAGTTATGCCCCTTCATAAGATTGGGATCTGTTTACTGTCTTTTTCTTCCTTTACTCCTGTTAGTATTCATGGTGACATTAACATCCACGTGAGTAACCTATCTAATACGATGGCTCTCAGCTCCTCAACTTCATCACCCCCAACTAATTTCCTCCACTCCACCTCACCACCGATTCTCTTGATCAAACCAATAATTGTATCTTCTCTAAAATATCAGTTTTGCACATCCTTCTCTCTGATGCTTCCTATTCTTCTATCTCATGGATTCTATTATTTTCACTTTAATAATTTTTTATTAACCTTTATTATAAACCTTATCAAGACCTCTAATCCTCTGATCCTACAATACTTTTCACTACCCATCACCCTCTTCACTTATACACAGTTGTGCTGGCTTCTATCTATACCCATGGCCTATGCCTTCCTTCTGATGACAAGGAAGAGATGTCCATACTTCACCTGTGCTCTGGATCCCCTCCTCTCACCTTCGCTCCTGTTGTTCTCTTTCCTTCATGCATTACACTGGGGAACAATTTCTTTTTCATTTTCTGTTGCATGAGGTTTTAGAACTTTTTCTATATATTTCTGCATCGCTGATTCCAAATATAAAACCCATTTTTTGGCGCATGCTCTAGTTTTTATGCAATTTTAATTTAATTTTGTTACAGTTAATGGCATGCATTAGTTTTTAAATTAGAGTTAAAGTGCAATGGCTCTTGGATTGAACATAACCACAAGGCAATTAATGTTTTACAAACATCACTTTTACATAATTGTAGTTTTTAAATGTAAAAAATTATTATCTGATATAAACACCCTCTTATTTTGTTTTAAGATTGAATCGTGGCTTCTTCGAGTAGGCATAAATGTAAGAATAGTCCTGACACCTTCTGTTATATATGTGGCTGTTACACACTTCAACATCAAAGGCACAATAGTTCATCATTTGTGACATGTGCATATACTGCCTATTTTCAAGTTCCCCTTGGCGATCAAGACAAGAATTGGGCTCCTCATAATGTAAGTCATAATTGTGAGGAAATGCTTCATGACTGGACAAAAGGAAAACACAAAGGAATGCCTTTTGGTATTCCCATGGTTTGGCGTGAACCTAAGGACCACAGCAGTGACTGTTATTTCTGTCTGATCCATACAAAGGGCATCGGCAAGAAAAAACAGCATATGATCGCATATCCTAATATTCCTTCAGCAATACGACCTACCCACACTCTGAGACATGCCCGGTTCCAGTTTTCAATGGTTTTCTCCTAAGGATGAAGAAAGTGAACATGGTGATCAAGTGTATTTTGATAAGATGCATGAAGAAATGGTTGTAGAACCTGAAGGGTCTTCTTCTGATGCCAAGCAGTCATTAACCCCTCAGCAGTTTAGCCAACTCAAATTGAATGACTTAGTAAGAGATTTGGGCCTATCAAAGAAAGCAGCTGAGTTATTAGCCTTCAGGTTTCAAGAAAAGAATGTACTTCACTGGTCAGCTAAAGTATTCTGTTTCAGGAAGCGTGAACAAATCTTTGTGGACTTTTTTTTCCAAAGACACTTTGTTTACTGTCACGATATCTGTAGTCTACTCAGCCAACTAGGTGTTACCACTTACAGTCCAACAGAATGGCAGCTATTTCTTGACAGCTCTAAATGGAGTCTGAAATGTGTTCTCCTACATAACAGTAATGTTTATGCAGCGGTTCCAATTGGTTATTCAACTCATCTGCGAGAAGATTATAATGACATAAAAATTGTTCTTGCCTGACCTGTGGTGGCACAGTGGATAAAGCATCGACCTGGGAACACTGAGGTCGCCAGTTCAAAATCCTGCACTGGCCTGGTCAAGGCACATATGGGAGTTGATGCTTCCAGCTCCTCCCCCCTTTCTCTCTCTCTCTCTCTCTTTCTCTCTCTCTCTCTGTGTCTCCTCTCTAAAATGAATAAAATAAAAATAAAATTAAAAAAAATTGTTCTTGACTTTCTGAAGTATGAGGAGCATAACTGGATCATTTGTGTAGATCTTAAAATGGTAAATTTCCTGCTAGGAGAACAGAGAGGTTTCATGAAGTATCCTTGCTTTCTGTGTTTGTGGGACAGCTGAGCTGGGGAGAAACACTGGACACAGAAGGAGTGGCCAAAACGTGAAGCTCTGGAAGTAGGGATGCAAAATATTGTGAATGAACCTGTAGTTAATCGAGACAGGATCATTGTTCCCCCACTTCACATCAAACTTGGCTCAATGGAGTAGTTTGTTCAGGCTTTGAATAGAGAAAGTGAATGCTTTCAACATGTTATTTCTGCTTTTCCTGCCTTGTCTTTCGAGAAGATAAAAGCAGGTGTATTCGATTGACCTCAAATTATTCGAACCCTCACACATGACAAAGAATTTGCCAGGAAGATGAATAAGGAGGAGAAAGCAGCATGGCAATCTCTTGTGGCAGTTAAAAAGAGACAACTTGGCAACAAAATAGCAGAAAACTATGTATCAACTTCTGGTTCAAAGAATGCTGTTGGCTTTCTGCTACATTGGATGTAACATGAGCATTAAGATTCACTTCCTGAACAGTCACCTGATAAGTTTCCCAAAAATCTTGAAGCTGTTAGTGATGAGCAGGGAGAACGCTTTCATCAAGATCTGAAGATGATGGAAGAGCATTATCAGGGGCGATGGGATAGAAATATGATGGCAGACTACTGCTGGAGCATCGAACGAGATTGTCCTCAACAAGTATACAAATGCAAGAGATACAAAAGCAAATTTTTGCCTGAATAGAATTTAAATAAGTTTTGCGCTAATTTTATGATTAAATAAGTGTTTTAATATGTTCTATTTTGAAATTGTAGACAAATTCTGATGCAATCATATCTTTTAGTGTATTAGTGTATTTATTGCATTATATAAATTATTATATTTTCACAAAGATGACGCCCAAGAAAACATTCTACTTCATTACGTTAAACTAAATGTTGACAATTTTACAGTAAGATGAAAACCTAAAATCTTGACTTGCAAAGAAACTGTAGCTTACAGAGAAAAACTAATGTCAGATTTGAGATCAGCACACTCAAATTAGGTAAGAACAAGTGTTTTTGTGGATGCAACAAAAATTTTGTTCCCCAGTGTTATCAGTTTGTTCTTCTCTGCCTCGTTCTTCCCCTCAGCATATGAACATGTTCTAGTACTTTCTTTATCGACTTCCTCTTGATCCCACCTCTCCCTCCAGCTACTGCTCTTTTTCTGCTCCCCTTCACAGAAAAATTGATTGACAGTTGTCTTTATTGCAGTCTCTTCTCCCTCACCTCCCATACTCCCTTCAACCGACTCCAGCCTCTTAACTCTACATACCTTGACCAATCAAGATGGTCAACGCCTTTTGCCAGTTCAACTGGATTCTCATTTAACCTCTCTGCAGCAGTCAACACAGCTGACTACCCCTTTTGGAAACCCTTTTTTTTCTCTTGGTTTACACATGTTTCCAAATATTTTTGCTCATATAGCTCCTAAAAGAATTTTGTAAAACTTTGTAGATCCTGGAACATTTTCAGAGTTGACATCTATATTTTTCACTATAAGTTTAAATAGTTGCTAGGGATAGAATTTCCAGTATGTTATAAATATTGACATCTTAAAATAAAACTGTTATATTGCTCTTATTAAATGTGCCCAGTGGAATCTAAACACTGTAGAAATTTGATACCATCAACCATTATGAAATACACAGACTTCTTTAACATTTAGAAATTTTAAATTGTTCCCTTTTCTCAAATTTTTATTTTCTTTCAACTTTCTATACAAAAGTATTTTCCATATAATATATTTTATTACTCTACCAACTTCTCTGTAACTAAATTATGTATATAAATTGAAAATAAAACTTTTAAAAATCCTATTACTATAAGACTTAACATATCAATACATTTCTTTTAGATACAGTTATCACAGTTATTTATGCACTTGATCAAAACAGCACACATATTGTATATTACACAATTTGATGGAAAAGTATTAATCTAAAAGGAAAACTTTCCTAAAAACATAAATTCTTATGGGTTGGATAGGGCTTATTTTTTCCTGATGAGTTCATATATCTATGGATACTATTGCTTATTGTTATAATGAGACAGAATTCAGCATCAGTTTTCTTTGCCATCGTCACTGTTCTCTCCCTAGTCAGAGAAATCATCATCAGGACTCTCCTGGAGGACCATGATACACCTGTGCTGATCTCCCCACTCCCTGTCTCCCACCCCCCATCCAGGTGATCCACGCTCCACATCACATCCAAACAGCAATCCTATCATGTTACTCCATTGCCTGGAACACTATGGAAAATAATCCCAGTTCTTTTATCTGGGTCTACAAGGCTGTATGGACTCTGCCTAACTTTTTGATCCCAGTTTTATGCCTGTCTCCCTTGTTCACTGAACTCCAGCCACACCGTCCCTCTTCTTCCTAAATACACCAAGCTTCCTTTTTTCTCAGGGCCGTGTACTTGCCAGGTCATTAGTCTGGAATTCTCTTCTCCAGACTGTCCCATTACTACTTAATTTTCCTTCTTGCAACCGTGGCTCACATAATGTTTCCTTTAAGAGGTCTTCTCTCTGCCCAATTATTCTGTTTTTTATAGCATATGTCAAATTAGAAGTGCATTGTTTCTGTTGTTTTGTATGTAAGCTACCTGAAAGAAGAAATATTTCCTGTCTTATCTCTGTATCCCAATGCCAAAAGTGCGTCAAACACATAGTAGGTGCTCAATACATATTTGTGGAATGGGTGCAGAAATTTTCATTGCTTGCTATGTTTTGTTCGTTTGTGTTTTAATATGGGAACCTGTCCCATTGGTATTTCTGGGGAAGAATAGTGACTGCCATCTCATCCCACGACTAAGTGTTGACCTAGAACTAAACTACAGCTGGTATCATAGAACAGCAGAACTGCCAGTGTCTATATCTATGACCTCAAACAAATCACATCCCTCTTTATATCTTAGTTTCTTCATATTTAAAATGGAAATAATAACTTACAAGATTGCTGTAAAAACTGGAAATAATATAGGTGTCACACAGTAGGTGTTCAATGAATATTAGTTGTTGAATTGTTATTATTGTTGAATTATTATTGTTATTGTTCAGTCTAGTCCCCCTAGAATTCCTTTTACTGGCCTGTCTCAGGGTCAGTGGCAGACTAGGGTGGGGTAACAACATCTTGCTCCCTTGCCCCAAGGCAGGCAGACTCTGGGGATACCTCTGTATCTGCCAATCTCCCTGCAAGTTAAGGCGAAAGCTAGTCTTCAGCAGACACCACCTTCTTCCCGTACTGGTCCTGACTCTCAGCCCTTATCTGTTTCTCTTATGAGCAATGCCTCCATACATGTTGTGTGCAGGAATTCCCACCTCAGGCTATGCTGCTATGGAGCCTGGCTAGGGTACTGGGTGTCACTTTATGATCCACTAGAAAACATTTACAGGGTTTATTGCCCTGGCCGCTATTTGTTTTCCTAGTAATGTCAAGTCTATTGGTTATACATATTTACTGTATTTGCTCAGAGTAAGAGCCTTATTTAGACATGAAAATTACATATAATTATCACGTTTCTTTGCATTAGTTTAATCGTGGTTGGAGGGGTTACCTATTATTAGGAGAAGAAAGAAGAGAAAGGAGAAGCCATTACATTTCTCCTTAGAGGAATGTGGGACAAGACCCTAGAGCTTAACCGTAAAGGCCTTTCTGTCTTCTTAGGACACATACGGTGGGGGGGGGGGCTGTGCCTCGTCCGAGCCTCCCCAAGCTTGCATTCAAGTGGACGCTGCCGTTCCCAGCCAAGCTGTGAGGCCCGGGAAAAATACTCAACCTCTCTCTGCCTCATTTTTGTCAATTGCAAAATGAAGGAAAAAAATAATACAGAGCTGTTGAAAGAAGTAAATAAAATCTTGTACGTGAGAGTTTGGCAATTATAAAACATCATAAAGGTGAGGTGTTTGGGGTATAATAGTGGCATTCTGGTCGGTTCCGGCATTGGAAGTGAAGGCACTAAACTAGAGCGCACAAGTGTGAGCCTCCTCAAATATGTAGAACTGGGGACATTGTATCAGTCATAGGCATTGTGTTTTAAAGAAATTATTTTTATAGAAAACATATATTTCATACTTAAATAAAAGTAGAGTAAGGCAGGGAACTACTTTGTAAACGATAAAAGGTGTGGGTGTGTGTGTCTGTGTGTGTGTATCTCAATTGCAGCTCCAGTGATTTTTAACTATTTAGGGAGTTAAATTAACAGTATTTCATAGGGTTTATTAGCTGTAAAAAGTCCCCCAGAGCTGCCTACATAAGGCTTTAATTATGCAAAAATTGCTCTTTGGCACCTTGAGCATTGCCAAACCCGGAAATAAGAAAACTAATGCTTTTCTGGTGGCAAAGAGAGACATTTTTTTAAAAAGTTTTTTTGCACAGGAAGCGGCCATGAGAATGGAAGCTCTGGAGTTTGAGGCAGCCACAGCTTGCAGGTAACTTAGATGCCTGGGGGTGGAGGAAAGAAGCACTTCGAAGGGATTGGGGCAGAGGCAGAAGCAAAGAAATAAATGACAGGAGACGGAAACAACAGGATGGGCAAAGAAAAGCAGGAGCAGAAAAGGTATGAAGGTGGCAGACAGTGATATGGGAAGTCCAGCCCAGACAAAGGGACCCGGGTAGCAGTAAAACGGTGGACAGACCAAAGAAATGCCGGGAGGCGGGGCCTGAAGCTGGAACCCGCCTGCAGGGGGCGCTGTGAACCTAACCTCCCCGTCCCCCTTCCTCAGTGCCCCCTGCAGGTGGCACCAAGCCTGGTAAAGTGTCCTTCTGCCTTCATCCTCTCCAGAGGCCACACAGGAGAGGACCTTGTTTGTCCATTTTCATTAGAGAAAATAAAAGACTTACTGTTATTGTCCTGTGGGACTTGGTGCACCCTTCCCTCTAGGTACCCCATCTTTAACATTCAGGACAAAGGCTGGTACTTGAAGTGCCTTTTGCCTGAGCTATGGTGGCACAGTGGATAGAACGTCGACCTGGAAGGCTGAGGTCGCCAGTTCAAAACCACAGGCTTGCCCAGTCAAGGCACATATGGGAGTTGATGCTTCCTGCTCCTCCCCACTTCTCTCTCTCTCTTTCCTTTTTCTCTAAAAGTGAATAAATCTAAAAAATAAAAGTGAAGTGGCTTTTGTGGTCTTCTAGACAGAGCTGTAAGCCCCTTACAGCTTCTGCACTTTGCCTCCTACACTCGTCTTAAGACACTGTCCTCACGTTGTTTCCCTGATCATCATCTATAAATTCGTGGGGAGCAGGCCAGCCTCACAGTGCTTTCGACTCAATCTGGCACACACCATTCTCATACTGATGAATAATAAAAATCTGCTTAAGAAGGTAGGGAGGCTCTTCTTTCTGAAACTGTACAATTTAACAGACCAGTACTTAGACAGGTGAGCCACCAGGTATTCCAAGGACCACATTTCCAGTTAGTTTTGAGAGCACCAGACTCCATTTTGGGCAGCAGCGAGCATTTAAAGCCAATAATAAAAGTGATGATGATAGTGGGTAACATTGGGTCATGCTGGCATTTACTCTGGGCTCATCCTCACAGCAAACTGCCCTCAAGAAAGGCAGATGGATTGAATGAGATGATAAATACATTACTAATAAACAGCACATAAGTTATAATACAATGCAGCAGGCAATATAGAAATATGGGAACCAGAGACTGTGGGGTGGGGTTAGGGGGAGGTGTTCCTGTAATTTTTAAATTACTTATTTCTCAAGGAAACAAATAGTCCAAACAGACCAGGAAAAGTTGCCCTTAGAGTGTTAGCCTTGCAAAAAAATGAAGTAAACCTCAGCAAAATATTTTATCCCATTGAAAAGTAAAAGCTCCACATTATAATATAATTAAGGAAGGATGTATGAATTGCCTAAATGTGCAGCTATTATTTATGATGCTTATATTTAACTAGGCTGATAGTATTATTGCTCTTATTTTTCCTGTTTATTATAGATTGGTATTAAGACACGATGATGACGCCCTTTGAATAAATCATTTCAATTGCCTAATAATATGAGTGTTCATGTTATTTAAGTGGACATTTTGCACATGGCAAAACGAAGTCTTCTGAGCCTTTTCTTTGGAAAGACAGCTTTAGAAAGTGCCCTTTGTGGAACAAATGACTATTCTATTATCAAGCAGAGTATCATCCAACTATTTTAAAAATTATATTTAAGCATTTAATTTTGATCTTAAAATACAGAGATGCCTGGCAGAAATGAGCTAGAATGTGTAAGGCTGAACCATGTTGTAAAAAGCAGTGTGATGAGGTGGGAGGGAGCATATGTGTGGTAAGGACACAGAAAAAAAATGAATTAAAATTAAAATTAATTTCACCAAGTGTAGGTCCCGATAGTAGTCTTAGGAAAATCACTTCAGTTCTCTGGGCTTTAGTTTCCTCATTTGTTGAATTCAGGATGGGGACTAGAACTCTAGAAGTCTTTTATCTGCTACTAAGTGCTAGGCTAGAGCTGGACTTCTATCTTCTCTTACGGAGTGAGTCCAGACTCATGTAGTAAAGTCCTCCAAAAATCAGGATAGTTGGAAGAAAGGCATAAATGCAAAGATTTCAATAAGAAAGTTGCTCTTTGCTATCTTGGGACTTAGATGTGTATTAGAATTGATGATTGTTAAAAACGATGCACATTATGTTAAAATATGTATAGAAGTGAGAAATGTTAAGTGGTTTGCTCTGGGTATTAAGGCCATGGGTCATTTAATTTTTCTTTCTTTTTTTTGTGACAGAGACAGAGAGAGGGACAGATAGGGACAGAGAGACAGGAAGGGAGAGAGATGTGGAGCATCAATTCTTCATTGCAGCATCTTAATTATTCATTGATTGCTTTCTCATATGCATCTTGACCAGAGGGATATAGCAGATCAAGTGACCTCTTGCTCAAGCCAGCAACCTTGGGCTCAAGCTGGTGAGCCTTGCTCAAACCAGATGAGCCCGCGCTCAAGCCGGCGACCTTGGGGTTTCGAAGCCGGGTCCTCCACATCCCACTCCGACGCTCTATCCACTGCGACATCACGTGGTCAGGCTAATTTTTCTTCTTAATATTTTGTTTTCCAATTATTCTATAATGAATGTTATCATATACAAATACATACATTCAGGAAAAAGTACTTTTATAAAAAGGATTGTCCATCATATTTATAAAAGTGTCATCAATGAACCAAGCTCTACCCTGCATTTGTTTCTTACTCTGTGTGTGACTTTTTAGTTTTATAAACACTAAAATAACTGGTGGGGACAGATAAGTTCCTCAGGTGAAAAGGGTGAGTTAGAGGTTACCAAGATTACCACTCGTCACTTGTCCAAGGTCACAGAGCTGGTGGGCCACCAGTCGGTTGGCCTCCAGAGCTCACCCTCTTTCCGACCGTGCGTCTTCTAGCAGACTGCAGGTGTATGTGGACTACAGAAGTCCTGACTGGCTCCTCAGACACTGGGTACTTCCCCGGTGTAGTCCAGACGGTTGGATGCTCGTGTCCATCCCCAGTGGGTTGCTTTCCTTTAGAATAGCACCTTAGGGTGCCCTCCAGAGAAGTACCTTTATGTTCGTAACCTACCTAAACACTTCATTTTCTGTTAATTAGCCCAATGTAAAACTGGAACTAAAGATGAACTGGTTGAATTAGGGCAACAATTAATAGTGTGTGTTAGACACACGGTTTAGGTGGGTTATTCCCAGACTGAGTTTAGCTCAGTAATGCTATAATAGCCTCTCTCAGCCTCATGGCAGAGCCTGAGCCAAGGAGATGGGCAGTATTCATGCAAAAGCAAGGCTGTGCTCCGCAGCAGAAGGGGCGGGGTAGGGGCAGACTGACTTCATCTCTGAGGCTTGCCAAGCATGGGTAAGATCCTTTTAGGAAAGGCTGGCTGGTCACTTGTTCTAGGATATCATGGAGGTAGCGATTCAAACAACCTTAATTTCCAAACATGACAGTCATAGAAATATAGCCTCAGAGTGAGAGTGGACTTCAGGACTATCCATCCCAGCTCCCACCCTATGCAGAAATGCCTAAAGAACACTTGACAGGTGGTCATCCAATCTCCATTAGAGCAAATCCAGTGACAGAGACCCCATCATTTTATAAGGAGACCTGTTCCATTTTTGGATAGTTCTATTAAAAAAAATCTCCCTTTCTAACATTTCTTAATTGGTTCTCTTCTGCTCTAGGGAGCTATAGAGCTGTGCTGTCCCATGTGGTAGCCACTGGCACTTGAAATGTGGCTAATCCTAATTGAAACGGCTGTAAACGTAAAATACACACGAGATTGCAAAAATGTATTATGAAAAATTCCTACACTGATTACATATTGAAATGATACTGTTTGGGGGTAGTAAGTTAAAGGCAATGTATTATTAAAATTAATTTCACCTGTTTCTTTTTACTTTTATTTATTTATTTTTTTACAGGGACAAAGAGAGAGTCAGAGAGAGGGATAGATAGGGACAGACAGACAGGAACGGAGAGAGGTGAGAAGCATCAATCACTAGTTTTTCATTGCCGTCGCAACACCTTAGTTGTTCATTGATTGCTTTCTCACATGTGCCTTGACCTCCGGCCTTCAGCAGACTGAGCCACCCCTTGCTGGAGCCAGCGACCTTGGGTCCAAGCTGACGAGCTTTTCTGCTCAAGCCAGATGGGCCCGCGCTCAAGCCAGCGACCTTATGATCTCGAACCTGGGTCTTCCACATCCCAGTCCGACGCTCTATCCACTGCGCCACCGCCTGGTCAGGCTCTCTTTACTTTTAAATGTAGTGATTAAAAAGTTTAAAATTACACGTGACCAGCACTACATTTCTCCTGCATAGCGCTGCTGTAGAGTATTGTAAGTCCGCACCCTTGTACAAGTGCTGGTCTCTAGATTTTGGAAGACCGCTATTGTGTTTCTCCTATTTTTTTTCTTTTAGACCAGGGGTCCCCAAACTTTTTACACAGGGGGCCAGTTCACTGTCCCTCAGACCGTTGGAGGGCCGGACTATAAAAAAAAACTGAACAAATCCCTTTACACACTGCACATATCTTATTTTAAAGTAAAAAACCAAAACGGGAACAAATACAATATTTAAAATAAAGAACAAGTAAATCTAAATCAACAAACTGACCAGGATTTCAATGGGAACTATGGGTGCGGATGCATCCTGTGCTCCTCTCACTAACCACCAATGAAAGAGGTGCCCCTTCCGGAAGTGCGGCAGGGGTGGATAAATGGCCTCGGTTCCGCATGTGGCCTGCGGGCCATAGTTTGGGGACCCCTGTTTTAGAATAAATGTCTCGGGTTCCTTCAAATGCTTGTTACTTAACATAATTTCCTTCACCATTCAGTGTATTCCAGCTCTTCAGTCTCTACATTTCCTTGAATACTGTAAATTGAAGACTATAATTAAGACGCACCAAACCCTTAGGGGCCATTCTCTCCGTTACATGATATTACATTTTGTTAAAGCATATAGCTTGCTCTAGTTTTCATGGTGGCCCAATTATACTATTCAAGTGTTCTTAACTTACGGTCTGTGAACCCGGCTAGTCACAGATGAGTTTCAGCTAAAAATATAGCCAAAATTTTATAACTATGGGCACTCATTTATAAGATCGTTATTAGCTTTCCTACATTTTCAAAGAGAGCTGAGACACAGTAGATTATATTAAGGCTATAGACACTTAAAACTCCTGGGATTGTTTTTTCTCTCACAAAACTACTCTTAATCTCAATTTCTCATACTCCCACACTTTCGCAATCAATTTTTTTTTTAAATGAATGATTTTATATTCTTCCCTATTAAATTCATTCTTATTCATGTAGGCCTGTTCTTTTAGTTTATTGAGACTTGTTGCCTTTTTTGGTTCATTGGATAGTTAATGAATTAGGCTTCTCTCCCAGCCTTGTCACACCGGCAGTTTTGATAAGCATGTCTCTTGTGTCTTCATCCATCCTGGGAATTTTGGAGTGGATAAGCCGTAGCTAGCTCTTGGGAGGCCGCCATTGTGGCTGCCCTTTGGGTAGGCAGGGATTCATCAAGCAGTCGGCATTCCTTGGGTAAAGTTGTTTAACCAGCTATAAATCTACTCAATTGGACTGTCGTTCGTGTCATTCTTGTCTGCAGGATGTCAAATTCTTTGCTGAAATCAATATATAGTTTTGTCCATGATAGTCCCCTCTTTTCCCCAACCTGTAGACCTGTCAAAAAAGGAAATGTTTTGGTAAAAGACTCATTTTTGGAACCTGGACTGGCTCCCAGCATACACTGCTCACTGGTTTTTACATAGTTTCGGAATGTTACTAGAGGTTTGGCATTAAACCCATGGAACTGACTGTAGTTTTTGGAATCTACCTTCTCCATTCTCCTCCATTCCTTCTGAAAATGGGAACAGTTGTCATGATAAAGGCATGGTGTAAAATTAAATTTACTTTGGATTGAACATGGGAAATAACAGGCTTTTTAAGTTAGCTGAGCCACAGTAATAAAGAGTGATGATGAATATGAACGTGTTAAGTTAAAGGATAAAGTTATCGGATGCTCAGAGCCTGGATAAAGGCACTCTCTCCCACTCTAATATATTCTGTCCTCAATTTAAGCCATTTGCTCCTTAAACGTATTTACTTTGGTTTATTACAATTTGTTTTTGTTGATTCTTAATGTTTCTTTTTTAAGGTTCTGGAAGCTATTATCTTTGAGATAGCCATAGTTTATTTTATATTAGAGTCTAGAACAGCTAAGTGCTTTCCCACTAAGAGTCATAAACATTTTTCTTCTCTCACAAAAAGTGGATGTCAGGATGCTTCCCCTTCTCAACCTGCCGGAGTTATTAAGAAAGATAAAGTTTGGCTCTCAGAGATACAGGGCCAATGGTTCCCACACTAGAGCCACCTGGAACTTTCAAATTTTAGTGTCCAGGTCACATTCCCAGAAGTCTGGGTTTTTGGTTTGGGTGTGGATAGATGTCAGGATGTGTGTGTGTGTACACTTTTCCAAAGTTAGAAGCAGGGAGGCAGTCTGACAGACTCACACATGCGCCCAACTGGAATCTATCTGGCATGCCCACCAGGGGGCGATGTTCTGCCCATCTGGGGTGTTGCTCCATTACAGCTGGAGCTATTCTAGCACCTGAGGTAGAGGCCATGGAGCCATCCTCAGCGCCCAGGCCAGCTTTACTCCAGTGGAGCCTAGGCTGTGGGAGGGGAAGAGAGAGACAGAGAGAAAGGAGAGGGGGAAGTGTGGAGAAGCAGATGGGTGCTTCTCCTGTGTGCCCTGCCTGGGAATCGAACCTGGGACTTCCACACACCGGGCTGATACTCTACCACTGAGCCAACCGGCCAGGACTAGATGTCAGGATTTTTAAAATCTTCTCAGGGGATTCTATGTGTAGCCAATGTCAAGTACACTGATCTAGGCAAATAGTTTTCAAAGTAGAGTTCCAGACCAACAGCATCAGCATGGCCTGAGACTTGCTGGAAATGCAACACTTCAAGCCACAAATCTATTGAATAAGAAACTCTAGAGGAGGAACTCAGTGATCTATGCTTTAACAAGCCATCCAGGTGGTTTTGATGCATGGGAAGGTTTGAAAACCATAGCTCTAGGCATTCTTTTCTCCTGTAAAAAGGTTGCCCTGTCAAATGCTATTGAACCTGAACATGTCTGGTCTGACGCCAGTTAAAGCTCTCTAAGGCCGCAGGAGTTGGCAGGTACGCAGTGCAGAAAGCTTTGTGTGCTCTGGCTCCCTCTCAGCCAGTGAGCTGGCCCACAGAATGTATAGTGGATGCTTTCTTTCATCTAGTGTGCGCGCATGACTGTCCTGTCCTCGGTTCCGGCTGCTCAGCCCAGTTTGCTGAATGTGCCTTTCCTGCATGTCCTTTATTTCCATTTACAGTGCATGCCTTTGAGCTGTGAGCTGATACCAAGTCTCCATGTGACAGTGCAAGATTGCTGCAAATAAAAGAAGGAACAAAGAAAGGGAGGGAGGGAGGGAGGAAGGAAAGAGAAAGAAGAGAGAGAGGAAGAAAGAAAGAGGGAAGGAGGGAGGGAGGGAGGGAGGGAGGGAGGGAGGGAGAGGACCATCCTGGCTCTTAAGATGCACATTTTACAGCCATCTCAGGCACTTTGAGGAAAGGGAAGGCACACATCAGCAGGCAGGCAGGAATTGGTGGAATAGATGGTTTGGAAGAAACTGGCCCAAACCTATGCTGTCTGTGGCTGCGGGGCCACTTGGCTGGCACTGGAGGAACTTGTAGCCCTTTTGGATTGTCTTCTTTCTGGCCCTGTGACCTTGAGTGGCTCACATAATTTCTTTGGACCTGTTGTTACCTCATGTGTAAGTAAAACAAAGACAAAAACCAGGGAGCAATGATACCTACCTCATGGATCTATCATCAAATTATAGTGTCTTTTGCTAGTGTTTCAGAACTAGGGCTCAGCCAAACTGTGGAGCAAACATCTGTGCACAGAGCATTCCCCATTCGCACCTAAAATGCTGACTAGCTTATTTGTCTGTCTTTCCCCCAACCCCAACCCCATTAAACTATATACCTGACAAAGGAAGGGGTTACCGTCCTATTTCACTTTGTCCCTTCCTCCGGGCTTCTCAAGAAGAGGGAAAAATAAATGTGATGAGTCAGTGGGAATTGCCTAGCTGTCTGAAAGAGGGGAGAAACATTGCGAGCACTGGGGACCAAGGCTGAGTAGATTGGAAGGCCTAGGAGACCAAGCAGATGGGCTTATACTTGGAAGCAGCAGGGAGCCATTGATGAAGGCAGCAGGAAGCATAGGTTGTACAGAATGAACCCGAGAAGCAGACACCAGCAAGCATGCCGCTGGACACAGACACGGCACACTCCGAGTTGTGCTAGGCGTGCGTGGACCTTGACAGTGAGAAAGAGGGGACCCTGAAAAAACGATGATAAGCTGAGAACCTCTTCTAAGGGCTGATTCAGAGGGAGAAAAAAATATTACTCCGAAGTGTCTAGATCACAGAATTAGCAGAAGGATGGAAAAGTTCGTTGGAAGAGCATAGCCTATTTCAGGACAGAAGCTGGGGAGGGGAGTTAGGATCAATTTCATTAGCTGGATTTCTATTTCTGTGAAGTGTCAAGTGGGCATACAGACCTCTTAAGATTTAAATTTTGCTTTATCCTAAAAACATAATGAAAGGGTGAAATAACCTCATCACTCTTTACATTCTAAGGAGTCCGTGTTTTATATGCTATCCCTGTAGGCTTTAATTCTCTTTGGAAAATGAATGCTCTGCGGCTCCCCTGGGAGCTGTTTTTTGTGGCATTTGCGCAGATGACCATCCTAGCTGAGTGCTTATTATTAGATCCGGTGAAATATCGTTTAAGGTTAGCAGGGATACATCACAGGCCACCCACCGGACACCCTGGGAATGAAAAAGAGGCCAAAGGTCTAGTGTCTTTAACTGGAAAAGTACAATTGCAGGATAACAACGGCCACCCCAGTGTGCATTACGGCTCATGGAAACAAGTGTATGGTATCATAGCAGAGGAAGAAAAGGCTGCAAATTTCCTTCCAAAACCCATAGTGTGACAGCTTTACAATCTCCTTTTGAAGGGTATCTGTATTGGTTTCCTATTGCTGCTGCAACAGATTACCAGGAATTCAGCAGCTTACAATTGTTCCAGTAACAGATTACCAGGAATTCAGTGGTTTATAATTATTCCAGTATTGCAGCGCCATGCTTCCAACAAGCATTCCCATGTTTACCCCTCAGATAAGCAGGCCCAAACCAGCATGAGGGTCTCCATATTTGAAAACAGATCATTTCATTTTAAAAAGAACCTTTACTGTTAAAGTCGTTACCTCTTGTGAACTAAGAAGCAAGAGAGATTATTCATTGAATGTCTTGGAAACATTTGAATGAACCGAAGTTCTGTTTACTATCTGCTGTCCGACAAGGAGATAAATTTAACACAGTAGAGTAATAACCAGAGAGCCGACAGCATACTTGGTGCCAACAGTAAAGCAAGACGTTAAAACAAGGTCAGCTGGGGAAGTATTTTCCAGGTTTTATTTTTCCTATTGAGGTAAATCAAAAGTAGTGTTAATCAGCGTTTCTGAGAAGCCCTTTGCCATTGAATGCTGCCATCAACTTAAGCTTAAGTTTGTAAATACTTCCTCATTGTTAAAACTAAAATAATTATGTATGAAAAATTCAAATTGTACTTCTGTCTTAATCTAGAGGTCTTTACTATTTCAAATTCACTGAGAAATACCATAGCAGTGCTTATATAATTAACATCTCTCTAGTTAATACTATAAAAGAATTAATATTCATTTTCTTTGAGAAGTGTCTTTTGTCAATTATATCCATCTATATTTCTTAAAAATAATTTTTTATAATAAACTTATAACTCATAATGTAAGGGAAATGATAAAATAGGATGATAGCATACATACCCTTAGTTTAGCATTAAATTTTAGAAATGTGTATTAAATAGTTGAAAGATAAAGAGTACTGATGCCCTCTGAAAGCAGTTCTTAGTTACCTGAGCAGAATGTTGTTTATAAGTCAGATTTAAAAATAAAAGACTAAAATATTTTGCTCCTGGGAAATCAGCATTGCTAGTTAACCAAGTAACCATAAATATGATTCCTGTGCAGCTTCCTTAACTATATTGTTTTTCTCTGAAGCCAGTGGAAGAAGCTATGTGCATGAGAGTGAAAAAAGTTGGAATATATGGCTTTTTCTTGAGTGAAAGTAGGATTTTTGCAAAAACAAAATCTGAGATACAGAATGGTAGCATTGCCAGGTTTCCCAGGTAAAATGATGTCTAAGTGAGTTTCCAACCCCGTTGTTAGGGCCCTATCGCTTCGTGGTCACAGCTCCTGCGTGAACCCCCGCTGGTAGGAATCTCCTGCCCTCACTTTTACCAGAAGCACTCCATTGTATCTGGTTTACACATTTGTGTAAATAAATGTATCTGTGTATCTGCTTACTCTGATCTCTCCCCTCGCAGCTTATCTAATAGTGGAGTCCCACTTCCCCAACTTTAATATTGTTACTTTACACTGTAAATGTTTATTTAGATTTTCCCACTTATTTGTGTTTTCTTTGACCACCTTACTTCCTGGCATCTCAGACCTTTGTTTTGTGATCCTTATCTTTTCTGAATTGGATCCTTCAAATTTCCTTAATTGAGGGTCTGCTAGCATCACTTTTAGTTTGTGTGAAATGACTTAATTTCCCCTTTGTACTTTAGGTTGATAGCTTTGCTGAATATTTTGCAGATTTTATTTAACTACAGTAAGTCAATGGCATTTGCTACTGCTGTTGAGAAGTCTGGTACTGGTGTAACTATGCTTTTATGGATAATCATTTTCCTCTAGGTGCTTTTGATATGGTCTTTATGACTTTGGTGTTTTGCCACTTTACATAATGGGTCTTGGTGTGAGTTTACCCTTTTTGGGATTTGTGCTTTCTGAATTTGAACATTCATATATTTCATTTGTTCTTAAAAATTCTACGGCATTAATACTGGTATTTTCTCTAAAATCGCCTTCTTGAACGCCAGTTAAACATTTATCAAGTGTCTAATTCTGTTCTCCGTTTCTCATGAATATTCTTTCACAGTTACCGTATCTCTGTCTCTCTCCTCTGTTTTGGTGAAATTCTTACATGTTATCTTTCATTTTACCAATTCTTTCTTCAACTATGACTGATCTATTAAGTTATCCATTTTGCTTTGAAATTGTATTTTTAGTTGTTTAAATATTTGATTATTTTTCAAATATACCTTTTGTTTTAAAAGTATCTTATTATTTTCTCAGGATTTTTATTCCATATTTATTTCATTACCATTTTATAGTTGGTTATTTTATATTCTGTATCATCCATTCCAATACTCAGAATTCTTGGTGGTCCAGTTCAACTGTTATGTTTCTGCTGACTCTCTCTCATGGGACCTATTTCCTTGTGTACTTCATAATTTTGGATTTTGAGTTCCTATTCAGCTTTATCTGGAGAAATCATGCAAGACCTAAGCTGAGGCTGAGTCTCTCAGAGAGAATCTGTGTTTTATCTCTGCCAGGCCCTACAAGTCACTACCCATCTGGGTCCACATTGGGTTAATTTCTTGGTTTGAGGTTTCCTGGATTGCATAGGTAGAACCAATTTAACTCCAAACCTTCCAAGGACAGGCCTGGGGTTATAACTTTTCAGAGAAGATGTAATATTCCAACTCAGAGCCTAGGCTAAGACAGAAGACCTCCTTGTTTTTTTCCTTGATGTGGTTTGTATGGAAGGCCCACCCCTTCATTATTTTGGCTTTATATGAGGTCTCAGTTCCAATTCCCCATCTTGCTTAGGCCCCAGTGTGGCTATTACAATGCAAACCTCTTGGCTATAAAGACTGGCAAATGCTTACAGGATAGCCATAGAGTCAGCTAACACCTGTTTTCCAGCTCTTATGAGTTCCACTATTTGTTTGGCCTTCCTTTCTTATAGCTCAACTATTAAAAAGATGTTTATTAGATTTCATTCAGCATTTCTAAGCATCTAGTTCTCAATATTTCTCCAAACAGAAGTTTTTCATTATTTTTTCTGACGAAGGAACTAAGGTCCCCAGAAGTTAACTGACTTTAAAAAGGAAAACTAAAACCGAGCCTCCAAGTTCCTTGTTCACGTCTTCCTAGATCACATCCAGTTATAATGCTTCAGCTCCTAGAGCTGACATTTGTTGTGTCATTCCTAGTAACTCTTGAGACAGCTCTGAAATTGGAAGTCAGTGTCCCCCAAATTGTGATAACTTGGTAAAATAAGGTGAGAGAAATCATCATCACAAGGTCATTGGATGTATTATAGCTGTGAGATAAGAAGCCTGTGTCTTTCACTTCCAAGGCTCTAGTGACATGAGCAGAAAATTAAGTCACAATGATGTCTTCAAGTAGATTCTGTCTCTGAATCTGGATTTGAGACCACTAATCACAGAGAAGAGCTATCTGTAATTATTAAACAGCCACATTTTTGGGATTCATACGGGTGTATCTTATCAGCACCATGACTTTTTCACGTACAACAGCCTCAAGCTTCGCATCTCTACTGCTATAAGGAAAATAAGCATAACAGAAAAGGTGTGTACGTTAATTATTATGTATTCTCAAAAAGGTGAGTTTTATTTGCATCCTGAAAAAAATTTGAGTAATGCTGTAAAATACTACAATTAGCAAAGCTTAGAATAGGGAAAGCTAATAATGTTTTTGAGATTTCAGTATAAAGAAAAAAGAAAATTATGAATTTCAAAGTTCCTCTTGAAAATGACTGAGTGTTTAGAAACAATCACCACCATCAACAAAATTAATATATGTACACACACAAATATAAAATAAGAGAGGGTTGTTGTTTGTTTTGCTTCATTACAAATTCCTAAATCTATATGTGAAATGGAAACATAATCAGCATTTCAAATTTTTCTTCACTTTTTGTCAGTTTTATCAAATATTTCATCTTGTTCTCAGACGTTCACTTTCCCCCTAAATTTAAGAAAATCCAAGTTGTGGGCTTGAAACTTCCTGTAGAGGGCGCTATTGATATTGTAAACTATACTAAACATTTTTTTAAAATACATTCTTCATAAACTATAGTCTCTGCTTAGAAGTCCTTATGTTGGTATTTGAGAGAGTTAAATTAAAACCCTAAGCAGACTAATAACTATTAAGCTGTTTAATACTTGTGAAACCATCATTCCTCTGCTGCTAGTTTTTTAGCATTGAAGTCTGAGCGTTCCCTCCCCACCCCCCTTTTATTATTTAATGAACAATTCCTCTTCTGGTCTGTATTAACAATGGTGCTTGGAACTCGGCATCGATAACACACTGTATGCCCTGTTGTGCTACATGTTGAATGATTTGTGTGTCTTTGAGAAAGTCCAGCTTCTCCTCTTAATCTGGTATCCTGGAGGCTCTGTAATTTACTCCCAGAGTTCCCTGCCATAACATATTTCATGTCAAGTGGGAGGGTTTAAAAAAAGAAAACTCTTAATAGAGACATTTTCAAACAAAGACAGGGGGCAAAGAGGATCTTCTTGGGAGATTAAATGAGAACATACCCATAGCTTGTTTTTCTTTTGTAGTATTATGAGGCAATTGATGATGGCCTGGGGCTTTGCAGATGAATCAGACTCTTAATAAGTTTCAGTGAGAACAGTGTTCACCAACATAAGTTAATTAATTGCTCTTCTGTGTGAAAGCTCATGTAGATAGTGTTTTATTTTACCATGCAGACTGTTCATATAAAAAGGCACACAATTCTTTACTGCAGTAATGTGTATCGGCAAACCTTCACAGAAAAGATTATTTTGCTCTTCTTTAAAAAACACACCACTGTTAATAACCTTGTTAAACCACAAAGGAAGTAGATTACCAATTCTTCTCCAGAAGTGGCACTGAAGAGAAATCTCTCCTTTTGGAGACTGCTGTCTTGTCTCTATGGTTTACAAAACTCTCCTGATGCCCAGACACCTCTCTTCTTCTTTTAATCTTAGGGTTTGGGCAGAGTATTTCTTTTTCTTCTGCATCACTTGGTTGATTTCAAACCGAAGAGTTCTCTGTCCTGTCTTCACTCCGTCCGTCCTTGTGGCAGCATTACAAGGGACTTGAAGAATATGACTCCGAAAGCGTCGCTTGTTCCAACGGTGGGGTTTTCTCCTGATGGCTGCAATTTACATGCCAGGGGCCCTCGAAGCCCTGCAGCATTTTCTTGATGCTATGAAGAAAAAAAAAAATCAAAGTTTCTTAGAGTCTGGAATGCTTTCTCTGGCAACTGACAACAGAGTTCAAGTCAAGTTTATGATTTGTACTCAGACTTTTCTTATGCACTTTTAACTCTTTGAAAGAAGAGTTGAATATGATATAATATGCATCACATGCCTCCTGCTATATTTGTTTTATTGGTAATTGAATTTTTTACAAGTCTGTTGATAACTTTGATTTTTGTTATTTTTAAAATAGAGAAAAGATTCCACTCAGTTTCTCATCTGTCACCTTAATGTACTTGCTGGTAATTTTTTTTCCAGTTAACTTATTTGTAGAATAAAACAATTATATTTGTGTCATCACATGGTTTTGTTTTATTTCAAATTTATTATTATATCTAATTTTATCAAAAATATTTTTTCATATGTTGTTGTATTCTTTAGACTTATTGATTTCAGTAAATACAATTTATGTGTGTTCTAAAAATTTTTGACATTGTTCTCATGTGTAAGAAGAATAATCATATCTCTCTCAAAGGGTGATGTGAGGATTAAATGACCTCGTCTGAGTAGCCTAGCACACAGTACCTGACACATAAATACTCAACAGATGTTTTTCCTCCATCTCCCTCTTCTTTCCCTGCCATTGATTGGGTTTGATTTGTCACTACTAACAGGCCATTATGTATCGTTGAGTAAATCTTTTGGAAAAGAATTATGTGAGTAAATAAAAGTTGTATTTAAAATATTTTCATGTTCTTCAATATAAATATAACACAAAAGAAATGAAATGAGATCAACTGGCTATTAAAGACCGGCTCAGTGGAGAATCTGTGCCACCATTGTAGAAGGTCTACTAGTATAAGGTCTCCTCCAGTTCTGATGGGCAATAGGTCAGTGGCCCTCGGTGCCCACTTTGGTGGCAGCTACCTATAAGACACTCAACTCATGTGATATATTTCCATGGCCTCTGGAACTCATTGGATGTGGTTCTTATCATAAAGTATCAGAACAACAAGTTAACCTTCTATCTCTGCTTCCTGGTTTCCACTTCTGTTTTTCAACCCTAGAGTTCTCTGCTCTTCATCTTCCCTATTCTAAGGAGACTTTTTATTTTCTGTATTTTGGAGTCTACTTCTCAGTAAGCTTTGCATTCTAGCCAAGGTCCATCCAGGAGGCGTCCTTCCTTTCCTAATGTGGCAGTGTTAGGAATGTCAGAAATGTTCTCCCATCCTCTATGGGAGGGGCTACGTGATGTTTCCTGAGACCCCGGACTCTGGGACTCCATGCTATGGCTCTCTCTCTTGATTCTTCTCAAGTGGAAGGTCCATTCTGTATGCCACGGCCTTGCTTCCGGCAGCCCAGGATTGAATTCGAGGGACTCCATCTTGTGGATTATTCAATATTTCTCTTGTAGGGTTTTACCCTCAGGCCTTTCTAATTCCCTCTTGCTCTTGAGCAGTGATAGATCAATATTTCCATTGCACATATACCTTTCAGAGAATCTTAGGATTTCAGTATAGAACAATCTCATAATTTATCTAGTCAAATCCTAATTTCAAAGATATGGGAAAGGAAGCTGGGAAGGCTGAAAAGGTTTCCTAGGTGAGGTTACACGTCAGCCCCATAACTCAGACTGTGTCTGTCCTGTAACACAATTTCAGCTTTAGTGAATCAAGGCTTAATGCTGCCTCTTTGTTTACTCGCTTGTCCTTTTAAGCACATCAGTGTTTCTCAGTCCACAAAGTAGCAATGCTTTTTAGCTGAGAGACATCGAATATTTCTGTCGGTTCTGACTCTCCCCTCAGAAATCCTGTTTCTTCAAGACCCTGGATCTCACGAAGAAAGCAGCAAGCCTAAAGCTTTAGTTTTCAAACAGCTCTCCTGTCCCTTCTGGGCTCCATTTCCACCAGTGTTCCCACTCACTTCAGCTTTTCTTGGTTACTTTGATATTTTGATGATGGATTGTGTATTCTAGCCTCATTATTGTTTCTACTAGATTTTAATTACCCTTCCTCTGTTCTCTCCTAGTCTCACTGTGATGTAAATTAAAATCGACTTCTGACTTCCCATCCAGTATGTAAAGAGCTTGGAAGTCATCAGTCCGATCTTCAGGACTGAAACTCAACAACGATCTGATAGAAAACAATTGTTCCAAATGATAATAGCCACAATGTTTCGGGTGATTATAACTTATCAAAAAGGAAAGGAAAGCGTAGTTATAAGGAATGGCAGGGAAGAATTGGGACCTACTCCTGTGAAGTGGTATAATGTTGGAGTGAACTTGGAATAAAATGTAAATTGCAAATTCTAGGGAAACCACTCAATCTTTTTCTAAAAAAGAAGTATAATTGATACTAAGAAAAAAGAGAAAATGAAATCATAAAAGAATGCTCAGTTAAAAACAGAGAAGGTAGAAAAATGTGGAGAAAAAATAAACAAGGACTGAGGGCAAAAAATAGAAAACACAGGTATGGTAGATATAATTCCAACTCATCAATAATCACTTTAAATGTGGATGGTCTAAATTCACCGGTTAAAAGAGAGAGCTTGTCAGAGCAGATAAAATAAACAAGACCCAACTCTATGTTGTCTACGAGACACCGACCTTAAATATTAAGAAGCATACAGGCTAAAAGCAAAGGGATGGAGAGAGAAATACAGTGCTAGCTCTAACCAAAACAAAGCTGGAAGAGCTATATTAATTTCAGATAAATTAGTCCTTAAGACAAGTGATGTTGTCTTGTCAAGAGAGACAGGTGTTCTTCAGAAGGGTTTGCTTTTTCCTCATGTAATACATATTAAAATAGAGTCCTCCATCTTTTAATATCCAGCACAAACTTTACCCGCCTTTGAGTATGCATATTTCAGGGATTAAGCCATGCCTGTTGAGTGTTCAGGTCGGATTTGATTTCACAAAGGATAGAGCAGTATTGCTCAAAACTTTGTCATAAGAAGAAACATGTCTGCATATTCATCTTCTAACCCTTGCACTTTTATTTATTTGGTTTTTTGTAGAGGAGGAATACAAGAATAATCACACTTTCCTGTTTCACTTTCGCACACCTGGTTGGTCTTATACCTTCTTTGAATTACAGTAACTTTTACATACAGTATTTAGAAACGTTCATCCAAGTGATCTTACTTCCTCCTTTGAAGTGATATGGCTTATGTCTCTTGTCTGAAGAAGGAAGAACTGCAGTGACTTCCCTGAATTTAGGAGAAAACCATTTGGAGGTTTTAAAGTGAAATTTACTCTGTACTTGAGAACACTGCCTACATTTTCCTTGGAAAAGAGCCGATATTAGGCTGTTCTCGTGGAAGAAAACCATAAACTCTCTTAAATGATGTCTACTGATCTCATCATAATCTCAGATTCCAAGATTTCAACTAGCTTGGGGTACTCCCCTACTCTCAAGGGGGAATGAACCCATTTTAAAGCAGGTTACAGCCATTTTCACTAGTGGTCAAGAGCTGTCTGTCTCCACACTGGCTGTCCAGTATGAACTTCCCTTTTACACTGTCTTCGTTCCAGCAACATGATTTAGAGTGAATGAAGATGAGCATTTGCTTGGAACAAAGTAAAGGAAGAAAGAGAGGCCCTACCTTCTCACTGATCTTCTTGACGTTTCTGTTTTCAATTTTCCTGCCTGCTGTATAGCCCTGGTGCGTGTCAGGACAGAGCTGGTGTTAACTCACGTTCCCCCTACTGTTTTTTTCTAATTGGCTCCGTTGGATAGCAAATATCTGACTTGCACTGTTCTCCAGGTTGCAACAGGTTGGTCTGCATTGTGTGTTACATGCAGTGGGATGTGCTCCAATTACAGAGAACATCCTAAACAGGCCTTCATTTCAATAAAGGCACGAAACCCCTTTTTCTTTCTGGGGCCAAGAATCTCAAACCAAAGGAAGTATTCCATAAAATGGTCTGTAAAGTAGGGCAAAGAGTGGCTTTCTCTTTTTCATTTTCTTTTTTTCCCTGTAGCAACTCTAGCAAACTTCTCAGAAATCAGATTGGCAAGAACAAAGGGGGGGTGGGCTGGACCTCTGGAATCTGGGCTTGCTGAATGAATGCATGCCATTCCCTTGCCACGTAGCACAAGTTGACGCCGACTGCAGAAAAGAAAGATCTAAGTCAGAAGAGCAGTGCGGACGCAAGGCAATCATCAGCTCAATAAACTGGTTACTCCACAAATAACCTAGAAACAGCAGGATTGCCAAACCATCTCCAGCCCCTGAAACATTTGCAAATGAGCATGACGACTGAGATTTTTCTTTCTTTGTAGCCATACACTGTCACATTTTAATGATGGATTATAGACACGGGCTTTTGGCAGCAGACTGTAGCAAACATGATTCCACACTTATTTTCTTTTAATCATAAGATACAAAGGCTTATAGATATATGGCACTGTGCCTGAGAAAGGAAAGTGTGGCATGATGGGAATATACATGTACTTTATCTGTTTTGGGGATTGAAGGCTGATATGCTTTTATTGTCTAAGACACATTATCTTTTGTTTTATTTTAGGTGGTATTTTTGCACCTGTTGGGAATGTTTATAATAAAATATAAACCTAGCTGGTATAGCATATGTATCTAATTTATAATATATACTAATCTATAGCAGTGTCATTTAAAAATGGCAAATTAAACATATTTTTTCATAAACTAGTAATATAATCTCTTGATGTCATCAGGATAAAAGTAACATGTTATTTCTACAGTCATGATGTCAGGAAGATATTATTTAAAAATTTAATGGGATCAGAGGCTTAGTGCACAGGAAATATATATTTTTTACTTAGTTTAATCATTGTAATTGCAATTTCTTTTTCTTTTTAAAACACGACCATAAGTCTTGGGTGCTATTACTTCTCCTTCTTTCTGGCAAGTTGAGGACTAACTACCAGGTAACACTGTGAGGATGAAGCCAAGACTTCGTGCCTTTCTGCTTTGTCCCTGTCTCGGTCTTTACCTACCTCTTTTGTCTCTTTTCTCCTCCTCCCCCCCTTCTGTTCTGGACTATTGAGACCTTATTTATTTCACTGGGCCATGAATGTAAAAAGAGGGAACAATCTGGGTCTCTTTTTATGAAGACAGATTACTTTATAATACATTTTAAATGCCGCAAGCCGAAACAGACGTTTTCTTGAGGCGTTTTCTTGTTAAGGCAATGCCTTGAATGCGGGGTTAAATGATACGTGAAACCTGATTTCCCAAGAAGAATTTAGTCTAAAACAGCAGTGTAATATGTTAAAAATTCAGAGAAAAACATCCAATATGTGGATTGGAAAAAAAATCCACTGCTTTGGTTTAGGGCCCATATGTGTGGATGTGTGGCATCCATTGGGATAAACAGTGCCTGGTGGCTGATTTACAGAGTGGTATTCCTCTCTAAAAAGGCAACCATTCTCCTTCTGACAACGGAATGAGTGATGGCAGCTGTATTCCAGAAGGATCTATCTGGGGAAGCAAAACTTGGTGTGGATGGGACCAACATGAAGAGATAAGGAGACGTAAGGATCCCATCTGTCTCTTGGGTTGGAACCAGTCTCTAGAGGATACAGCATCCTTCCAGATGTGAGATATTGAGGACTTGCCCTGGCAAGTTCTATCCACGCCGCAGCTGCCCCTTGGTCAGTTTATTTGGATTGGTGAATCTGGATACAAGTGATTATTTCTCTCTCTCTCTTTTTCTTTAATTGGTTCATCAGCTTAACACAAAACCCTGGCCTTCGTGTTTAGCAATGAGAACTACCACAGGCAGGCTTAGTGATGGTGAGTGTGAAGTGCCAAGGCTTGACTTGTGCCCTGACAACTCCCCTTTGCCGCAAAGCCGCCCGTTCTCTGGAAGTCATCTGTGGCTGCTACTCTGTAGCCCACACAAGTCCCTACTCACAAACAGAAAACACCAAAACCTGAGGTTGTTCAGATGTGCAGTGAAGGAGACCATGGCGGAGCCATTCAAAGCAGTAGACCCTGGTATTTAAACCTTAGGACTTTAACCTCAGGTTTCATTGAGTTCAAATCCCGGTTCCTGGGGGAGATGAAATGAGAAGTGACCATTTAGTGAGTACAAAATTTCCCTTTCAGAAGATGAAAAAGTTCTGGAAATGAATAGTGGTGATCATTACACAACAATGTGAATGTATGTAATGTCACCAAATTGTACACTTAAAAATGGCCAAAAAGGTAAATTTATTGTGACCACAATAAAAAAAAATGTGGATAGACTCCCAGTTGTCATTCATCTTGGCCTGGTAGGCAAGTTACTGCCCCTCTCTCTAATTCAGTTTCCTCATCTGTATAATGGAACAGGATGATAGTAATGAATCAAGGTTCGCTGTTGTTATGATGATTTGTGAGTGTGAATTCTGTTGTTAAAATTACTTGCATTTGTAAGATTCTCTGTAGAAAGCACCAATTTTAGTTTGCTTATAAGAGACTTTCGTTGATTTGACATCTCATGTCTGACTTCAGTTAGTCTTAAAAAATGCCCCATTGAAAAGCGTGTGGGCGGGGGCACTCTCACTCATTGTAGGTTGGACAGTCAACTGGAGCTACCATTCTGGAGGACTATCAAGCAGTCTGTAGCAATGCCTTAAAACAGGGGTCCCCAAACTTTTTACACAGGAGGCCAGTTCACTGTCCCTCAGACCGTTGGAGGGCTGGACTATAAAAAAAAACTATGAACCAATCCCTATGCACACTGCACATATCTTACTTTAAAGTAAAAAAAAAAAACACAAAATGGGAACAAATACAATATTTAAAATAAAGAGCAAGTAAATTTAAATCAACAAACTGACCAGTATTTCAATGGGAACTATGGGAGTGGATGCATCCTGTGCTCCTCTCACTGACCACCAATGAAAGAGGTGCTCCTTCCGAATGTGTGGTGGGGGCAGATAAATGGCCTCGGGGCCGCATGTGGCTCGTGGGCCTTAGTTTGGGGACCCCTGCCTTAAAACATGCATAGCCTGTGGCCCTGCGACCATTTCTATGAAAGGTTATCACATGTATATGTATAATTTCATGAATAGGTGTCCAAAGTAGCACTGATTATCACAGCAACAAATCGGAAGCTACATGAACATCCATTCATAGTGGATCGATTAACCAAATTCAAACAATGGAATCTTATATAACCATGAAAAAGGATGATGCCATATTATTGTATTCCCCTGAACAGATGTCCTTAGTAAATTTTAAAGTGGGAAAAGACAGTTTGAGAACAAAATATGTAGTTCAATCACATTTATGCAATTTATATTAATATAATTTCTGGAAGGATATTCATCAAATGCACTAGGGGTTATCTCCAGATGGGATTATAGGGAGAAATTTACTTTCTATTTTAAACACTTCAGTTTTATTTGAGGTTTTTATAGGCATGTATAACTTTTACAATCTGTAGAAACAATAAAACATATTTCCATTAGAAAAATGAAAGGGTGGCCATAAGGGGCCTCATTGGCTAAGGGGAGGAAGAACAAGCCCGGTATTTCTTGAGGTATCATCCTAACTTAAAACTTTTCATTTCTATGTAGCATCCCCAGATCTGAGTCCATAAAGGGAAAACGGATGGGCAATTATTTTAATAAAAGAAATAAATAGGGTTCCAGCAATTTTAATTGTCTTCTTCTGGCAAATTCGGTCAGTGTTTTGAGTGTCTCTCAACCTCCACACCCACAACCTCTGCCATGTCTGCCGTCTGTGATATGTCTTCTCAGTGGGGCTGAGGTCCAGGTTATGTTCCGCAGCCCACTCTCTAGTAAGTACTCAGGGCAGGTGCGCCTCTCTCGAGCAGTTTCCCCAATAGGAACAGGGTTATGCTATGCCTGGATTACCTATGATGGCCAGGGTTTTGCTATGCAAGATGTTCTGTTCTTCATCAAAGACATCTATGCTTCCCTATGAAGGGGCACGACTTCCAACAAAATGATTGCTAAGAGGCACAGAAGTGTTCCGCCTCTGCACACACACACACGCGCACACACACACCACACGCACACACACACGCACACACACGCACACACACACGCACACACACATGCATGCACACACACGCACACACGCACACACACACTCACGTTGGTGGGTTACACAACAAAAACAAGTAGTGTTATGCAGGAGGGCGAAAGAAGAGATGGAGGGTCTTGAAATAAAGGCTGCAGCAAGATATGAGGGACAGGGTCAGATTCTAGAGTCAAATTAGGTTCGAAACCCAGCTGCCTTACTTACTAGCTGTGTGACCTTGGTCAAAATACTTCACCTCTCTGAACTTCAATACTCCCATCAATAAAACAGGAGTAATAACATCTTTGCCCCGGAGTTGTCAGGATTAAATGAGAAATTGATACACAGTAGATTTGAACCAGGGTTGGTGCTCACAAATCATAGTCTTCTTTCCTTCACCTCAGACTTGGGCACAGCATTAAATGGCCACAGCCATCCTGCAAATAGATGGTCTTTCTAAACAGCACAGTGTCCCTGCGTACTGTTCGTACTGCATTCTCTCTAAGTGTCAAGTAAGGGCACTGTTCTGAGAGCTACAGACAGAATGTTTTAAACCAGGGTTGGAGAGGTGACAGGGGTGGGAAAGCTTCATATTTTCTGGCTCCCTCAGTAGGTAATTCTTATGATTCAAATGAGATTGGGAGGAACTTCCTAGGTTTTAAATAGTCTGTATTGTGTAAGAATGAGGAGGAATAGCCGATCAATTAGGTTTAAAAGCTACTGAAATTCTCAAGAATCATTTAAATAAGGTACTCCCAAATGCCCCTAAAGAGATGAGAATAACCTTCCACGTCAGCAGTACATGAGTTAAACATGTGGTTAATGATGATATAAAAAGAGGTGGTATGTGAAATATCAGTTCATGTGAGGCCAGGCTCAATATTAATTTATGTGATATCAATAATGTTTTAGTCTAAATGAACTTTCCCTATATATAAGACAATCCTAATTATTGTAAAGCCGTTACTTTCCACTTACCATTGATCTTGAGGAAATGACTAAAATTTTTGGAGTGCGCTGACACAGCGCTATTATTCTGGGTCATTATTCAGAGCAGGTGTCAATCTCTTTCACTGAATACCAAGGCAGGAAAAAGAAAACGAGGAGGTTTTTTTTTTTGTTTAATCAAGTCTCTCTCTTTCTGTCTCTCTCTCAATACAAAAGAGAGAATGCATTAAGATAAGTATAACTTTTCTAGGGATGTTAACACTTGCGTATCCTTTGGGATAGGTGAAGCTTTTGATTTTCAGCCCAATTTAAGGGAAAACATTGCATTCTATAAGGTGGTGTATGTAATAATTCCCTGTTGGGAGTGGGTCAGGCAGTCAGATGCTGATGGCTTTCCAGGTGAGGTCTTCCAAGCTTGAGTCAAGTGAAAAGGCTGTCCCATGTTAAACATGTTAGCATGAAACCTCCACCCCTCCCCCACTCCAGTGCAAGAGCATGGCATTTTCAAGCTATACACCTTAGGATTTTTAGATGTGATTCTAGAAAATCTGACCCACACATGAGTTAATAATTACACAATAGTTGGTGTAAAAATGCATTTGTATGTCAAGTCTAGAAGAGGAAATTGTGAAAGTTTCAACTAGAACATCAGCTTGTACAAAATGGCTGCATTGCCCACAAATCCAGAACCGATTCTGACTGCCTTCTCCTTCAAATACAAATGACTTATGCAAAGGCCCTTAGTTTGAGGACTAATTGGATTGACTCCTCCATTTGAATCCATGAAGCTTCAACATTACAGCTTACATGCAATTTTATGTAATGAACATTTACCGAGCGCATTCTAAATGCCACGCATATTGCTAAGCACTTGACATGGATTATTTTATTAAATTCTTTCCCAAAACTTGTAAGGCATAACAGGATCTAACATTCTTTTTCAGTAATTATTACGTGCCATGCATTGTCTTAAGCACTGTACATGAATTAACTCATTGAATCCTTGTAATATCCTGGGTGGTAGATGCTAATATTATATCCATTCTACAGACAAGGAACCGAAGGTCAGAGAGGTCATCCACCTAGTAAGTGACACAGCTTAGACCAAGGGTCCCCAAACTTTTTACACAGGGTGCAGTTTACTGTCCCTTAGACCGTTGGAGGGCCGGACTATAAAAAAACTATGAACAAATCTGTATGCACACTGCACATATCTTATTTTAAAGTAAAAAAAAAAAAAACAAAACAGGAACAAGTACAGCATTTAAAATAAAGAACAAGTAAATTTAAATCAACAAACTGACCAGTATTTCAATGGGAACTATGGGTGTGGATGCATCCTGTGCTCCTCTCACTGACCACCAATGAAAGAGGTGCCCCTCCCGGAAGTGCGGCGGAGGTGGATAAATGGCTTCAGGGGGCCGTAGTTTGGGGACCCCTGGCTTAGACTGTTAGACCTCTTCCTATCTTGCCTTTACCATCATCATGGTGAATGTGGGTCTGGGGGCATGGTGGACCACATCGATCATTTGTCTGCAGTTAGGCTGGCTGCATAATTTTGGGACCCAGGGCAAACTGAAAATACAGGGCCCTGTGTTCAAGAGACAGGGGAACGTGCCACACTAATGCTATTAAATAGAAAGTCTTTTCCTCTCTTCTGTATTCAATTCATTGACTTGTCATGGTGTTTTTAATTTGTCATTGAATGTCATCCTAAGCAACAAAAAATTAAAATATTAATCATTGGCATTCATTTTACCATTCACCTTTATGCTGTGCCGTGACAGTTTTAAATGTACAAATAAGCTAACTTGTATGTGGAATCACCGAAGTCACACAGTTTGCATTTCACGGCTGGCGTGTGCGTACAGATCTCGTTCTAAGGCAGGGGAAAGGCTGCACAAAACGACCTCGGCTGTCTCTGTTTCCCACACCGATGCACACACTTTCTGCCAGCACTGCCTCTCTTTACTCCCAAGTACGGAAAGACTGAAAGGAAAAGGAAGTAAGGACCGCCCTATCTTTTCCTTTTCTTCTCTGTCACCATTTTCAGTGTATGCAGTGGTTGCCCAGCACAGGGCTGTAACACATGTACGATAGGACTCCCCGAACGCTTACATTACCTAGGATTCCGTTGATTTCCTCCTGTGTTCTAAGAAAGTTTGGGTTTCAAAGGAAAGCATGGTCTCTTGGGGCTGTTAGCACCAGCCTCACCCCCATCCCACTAGGATGCAAGGCTTACCTCCTACTGGTTTTGTGTCTCACTGAACTTTCATGCAACATGGGCCCACCAGACATTTGTGTTCTGGAAGCATCATGGGTGCTGCGTGCAAATGAGATTGGAGGGAATAGTGGACATGCTTATCGCATGAATGTCCTCTGCTCACACACATGCTCTGTTCTTATCAGACTTCTGGCAGGTGCTGGTACTGGCACCATGAGCCTCTCCCACTACTGCCATGCCCAGTGGTGCCATCCTGACCAAGGTACTCATTGCTCTAAGAGTAAGAGTCCTCACTGAGAAATGAGAATGGTTCCAGCAGCCTCAGAGTGTTATTAGAGGAGTAATGAAAGAATACACAGAAAGCTCTTAGCCTAAGGCTTGGCACAGAGGCAATGCTGGGTGTTAGCTGTGTTGTGGCTGTCGCTGTATTGGATGCATGTTGCAATCCCATTTATTCAAAAAGCTTTATCTCTTCAAGTGAGATAATGAAGAAACCTAGGGAGGATCCATGTAAGAGGAGATAGAGACGTCACTGTGAGACCATAGCTAGGGGTTCAACCACAAACCCAGTGGCATTTTCCCCACGACCACTGTTGATCTAGTTACTAAAAACCTTGAATGGAAACTAAATGGGAAAGGTCTCTCTCAGGGTCTGTGTGGATGGGATGAGAAGTCTGCTCGAGGGGCTTGTGTGTCTTTATAGGAAGCAGCTAGAGGACTGATCTTCAGCATATAAGCCCAGAGTTTTTGTGGGGGTTTTTTTAGTGTTGCAGGAAACAGACTCTTCCTGTTCCCTCCTCAGCTTCCTCTCAGGTCAGTGCCCATCTATGAATTTACTAAACCAGAGCCACTCAAAGTGGGTTCCCCAGACTCCTGAATCTGAATCACAAATGTAGAATCCTGGGCCCCATGCCAGACTTTGAACTGAAATCCCTGGGGAAGTCTGACCCAGGAAACTTATTGTAACAAGTTGCCCAAGTACTTCTTATGCTGCTAAATTTGAGAACCTCTCTGGGAGCCTAGGTGACCTTCCTTTTCCCCTTTATCTCCACAGCACTCAGCAGACCTGACCTTTGTTGAATGTTGGAGAAATGACTAGATCCAAAGCGAGAGGCTCAAGTATTCCTCCCCATCTGAGGACCCTCGGATGGTTCTACTCAAGCATAATATTCAGTAGGTAAGCAGGTAAGATTCTTCCAGAGGGGTTAGTAAATGTCACTGCTCTGACCTCTGTGGATCCATACTGGCCCAGATGCTCAGGCCTCTCCCTTGCATTGGCCATGATCCAGCAACTAAAGGGTTAACCCCTTGTCTAGCAGGGGGTCTCATCTATTCTCATTGGTTAGTATAGATGCCAGTCAGGCAATCAGAGGTCCTGCCAATGTGGAGCCTTGGGGGAAAGGTCTTGTGCCTGGCCTGTGCCCCCACCTAGTAGAATAGGGAAACATCCTGGATGGATGGTACCCCAGTCAGTTTACCTTGACTCTAGTGTAAAGGTCCCTGTCCCTACAAGTCCCCCAGGCAATAATGGGCAGAATCCTAGTGGGGAAAATGATATTTCTGGAGCTGGTATTGGCACTGCAGTGGGCGAATGCCCCAGGTTATGACCAGCTGAGATGCCCCTACAGATGCTCTTGCATGGTTACTTCTGGAAACTGCAGCCTCCATGGGACTTTGGCTCTGAGAGATCCTAGCAGAGGCTGTGCAAGTACAAGGCAATGCAGGAAACAGTCCACAAACACGAGGGCTGTTAGCAGGCTTTGGCGGAGGGGCTGCTTGGTCTCCGTCGGGTGGTGCGTGCAGCGGTTAATGTGGAGCCGGGAAACAGGTTCTGTTTTCATTTATTTGGGCAAGTTCACTAAAATCACCGAATGACCTCCTATCATGGCATCAGTCACATTACTTCCATTAATAAAAATGAGGGCAAGTACTTAGCACAATTCTTAACACATTCAAGTTACTATAATTATCACCACCATTCCTGTTACATAAATGAGTAGACTGAGACCTGGAGATTATTTAAAACTCAAGTAGCAGGACCGTGATTTGAATTTAGGCAGCCTGAAATAGAAATCCACACTGATAAACACTATTTATTTTTCTTCTTCAATTTACATCTGAAAAAATGTTTGTATGTGACTTGGTAGCAGAGATCCGGGGTATGTAAAATAAACGGTAATACGATGGCTAGAAATTTCTAAATAAAATTGCAGTCAGTTCAGCAAAGGCTGAAAAAAGGAATTTGCACCATGAACAATATGGCTGATTTTAAGAGAAACTACCTATCTTTTGAGACTTCAAGTAACCTAATGATAATCGAGTAATTGGGGAAGTCATTGGAAAAATTTCATGTGTGTTTCTATGTCAATTATAACTCAGATGGGGCACTGTTTACCTAGTAACAGCACGGCAAACAGTCAGCAATAATTTTTAAAGATCAAGAAATGATTTGGCTAGTATTAGAAATTGATGAGCTACCTGCATTAAAACTCCTCTCTCTATATATATGTTTAAGAAATACTTGGGATTATATGTTTTAAGTATATTTGTTGATTGACTATTTACAGGATTTTTAATATTTGATTGTCACTTCGGCTTTGCTTATTCAGTTTCCCATTCTATTTCTTTGGTCTTACCTGTCTGCTGGAAAAAGAAAACCTCTTAGAATGAGCTCTGATAGGTGGAACTGTGAGCCTTTCCTGCTTCAAGTTCTCTCTCCCCCAGCTAACTTTCGCTTTGAGGGGGAAGGTGGCACATGCCCGCTATAGGAGGCAGGAGGCAAAGGCTGTCCTGGTCATCTAGTGAGAACGTGGGCAAGGGGCCGCTCCTCAGTACGTTGTTGCTCCCTTCCATAAACCCAGGTAAATGAGCTGTCATAATTACAATTTTATTGGTTAAGATTCAAGTTAGGACTGGTGTCCTTCTTCTGCAAGTTCCTTCAGGGCTCCATATAGAAAAGAACAAATAGAGAGCTCAGTGAAGAGCTCTGAATAAGGCTGTGAGAAGCCAACATTCGTCAGTCCCTATGGTCTCTAGGAACACTGTTTCAAGTGGTTTAAACACTTAAAAACAGAAGGAAATACAAAGCTCTCCCATATATTATGTCAAAACCGGCTCAGAAGTATGTGACAATCCAGGCAAAGCATTACAGTTTCTGGCCAGTCCAGTCATGATTCTCTGGCAAACTGCACAGTCATGGTTATGATGCATCGGGATGAGAAGTGCTATATAAATGTCATATGTTCCATAAATGTCAGGAATAATTATTGTTAGTTAATGGGGCTAAACTGTTCCTAAGCAAAGCTTCAACTCCCAGCCAACATATCCTTAGCAGAGGTTCTAACCATCAAACACCGAGGAGCAGAGAGTTCTAGAAAGGAGCCCAGTTGGGGTCTGGAGTTTAGAAACGGGCTGGGTGGTACCAGTGCCACCACTTGCTCTAGCGACTTTAGACCTGCCCCCTTACCTTCTGGAGCTTGCCTTGGCTCACCTGTGAAAGGGGGTTAGTCATGACACACGCCCTACTTCTTGCATTGAGTTGTGTGAATCAAGGAAGTTCACGTGGGCGTGATGCTTTGTAAAGTGTGAGCTGCTGCGGGGATGACGGCGGTGGTCTACAACGGGCTGGAATTTAGCCTGCGCCTTCCCTTGGGGTCCCCGCACGGGGAGAAGATCCGAATGGAAATTAAGGTGGAGAAGGAGACAGGGGCTGGCCGGGCTGAGAACGCCAGGTTCCCTTGCTCAGAGAGTTGTCAGGAAGATACTGCAGACCAGGCGCCCGGATCCTGCCTTCTGGCCCTGGCTCTGCCACTTGCCAGCCTGTAAGCTTGGGCGAGTGACAGACAAGGCTCTGGAAGCGACCGCCAAGGGCCCTTCCGGCTCTGACGCCGAATCTAAATCAGGCGCCTCACTTGGCTCTAGTGAGACTCACCTTTCCTCTCCGGGAGCACCGCTCCCTCCAGCTCCCCAGAAGCACGGAGCAAGGGGGGGGCTGCGTGTTCCAAGTGAGGGTACCCAGTAAAGGAATCCCCTTGGATGTGGGGCGGGGGCGGTTCAAGAGGTGCTGAGTGAGTGCTGCGAGAAGCCAGGATGCAGGGAACAGTGTAACGAGGTCACGACTGTCGCAGGCAAAAAGGAGCTGGACATGGGCTGGTGAGGGAAGAGGGGAGCGTCCCGCTTTAATGTTGGCAGAAAGTCTTCCCGCACCCTTCACGACCCCATCGCCCCCTCTCCCCGACCCTCTTTCCCACACCTCTCTATGCTCCCAAGCCCTCCTTGCAGCAGAGCCCCTCCTCTGTAGTCCTGTCTGAAACCCTAAGGATTGTTTCCACGCTGACTCACACCGCTAATGTCAGGGAGCCGTGTCACACGGCGCTGGGCGCTGCAAGCTGTTGCTTGCGCTGTCGCCGCCACCGCCGCCGCGGCTGCCGCGCTCTCCCGCGGGTGCACCAGGGTCCGCTCTTGGGGCGGGGTCAGGGCGGGGCCGGGGCGGAGCCCGCCCCCTTGGCGCGTCGGCCCCGCCCCTGCCTCCCTCCCCAGCGGACCGCAATGATTTAGAAGTTCAGGAATCCCACGTGACGTCACCGGGGGGGTGATGTAATGCACTCTAAATAGAATGTATTGTAATCTTTGCTCAGTCCAACGTGGTCCCTTCACCCGGGCTCTGCTCTTGCCTTCTCCACACTTGTTTGGTAAGTTCCTAAAAATACGGCAGGGCCACTTCTGGGGCTTTTGCATTTAGTCACTTTTGTTGCACTTGCCGAGGGAGCCATCTCGGTTGCGTACTTGTTTGCAGGGGTTGGTTCTCGGCAGCAGCCGCGAGGTTACTTGGTCCAGTGGGCAGGTCACAGGGCAAGGTGTAGGAACGATGCGATGCATATTTTTGGAGGGTGATCTGTGTTTGTAAACACTTGGGCGGACCAGAGGAAAGTCCGGCCCCAATTGCTGGTGGACTGTGGAATTCTGCTGTGTCCCGAGGCCAACCCAGAGACCCCACGCAGTGTCCATCCTGGAGCGCGTCTCGGTGGCCGCCGCGCCATGCGACTGGAGGGATGCTAACGTGGAGTGAGCGCCGTGTCCGCCCGGCGTGCGTGCGTGTGTGGGAGCGCGCGTGTGTTTCCCTGACACGGGGAACAGTTATGAATCGGGGGTGTGTGTTTGCCTTCAGAGACCTGGCAAGGTGCGGAACCCTCCAGAAGTGCGGTCAAGCGGTGGCAGCGGCGGCGGCAGCGGAGACGGCGAGCCAGGAACCTTCCCCCGCGTCCCCAACTTTCCGGTGATGCGGCAGAACCCCCGGAGAAAGTTTGCAAACTTCCAGCGAGCGCGGCGCGGCGAGGACGCCGGGTCACCTAGCGGGTGTACAGGCGGGTGCGCGGGGGCTCGCTCTCTCCCGCGTGCTGAGCCTACTGCTGCCACCTCTCCCGCAGGGCTGCCCGCCGCAGCTGGTGGGCGCGCGCCCGGGGAGGGGACGTTGCTCTTGAAGGGCACTTGGCTTTTGCTCCAGGCGCGGACTGCTCGAGAGTGGCCAGGCTCTGCTTGCGTTCACTCCTCCAGCGCCTCCTGCTTCCCTCCGTCCGGTGCTCGCTGGCATCATTACCTCTTCCCCGCCGCTGCCCCAAATGACAGCTGCCTTTTTTGCCGCGGCGGCGCGGTGGCAGTTGTCGGCGGCGGAGCCTCTACGGCAGATTCTCCACAGAACCGCTTAAACTTTTCACGAAGTTCTTAGAGGGACGAGACGTGCGAAGGAACCAAGGAGATGTTTTCTCCCAGCGGCTACATCCCGCTTCTTTGCCATAGTTTATTTTTTTTGGAGTGGGGGGGGGGCTTGGGGATCAGCTAGATAAAGCCCTAGACGTTGTCCACCCCCTCCCCAACTTTCCCGGAACGGGTGCCGCCCCAACTTGATGCTTGTTCAAGGCTAGGAACTGGAGTAGGCTGCTTGTATATTTTGTCAGAGTCCTCGGAGTGTGTTTGCTTTTTATTTTTCCCTCCCTCTGTGACATGTGTCAAGGAATAAAGGCTGGATACAGGTCCATTACGTCATTCTGCAGTCCAGTAAGTGTTTGGTGAACAGCTTCAGATATTCAAGGGTTCGGGGGCTTAGAAATGCTGACAAAGCAACTCTGCTTTCCCCCTCCACCCCCCATCATATTTGTACAATCGCCAGTTCCCTGGGCATCTTCATTGCCCTCTCCTCCAGGACCCCTCCTCCTCCATCCCTTCTCCACCCACTCTCCCGCCCACTTCGTTATCACTTTGGCCCCGCCTCCGCCTTTTACAGCTTTCCCTGGGGCGATCACTGTCCCTGGAGTATGGGTAAGAGCTTCTGGTGTCTGAGGGGAGCGTGGTACCTGATCAGCGCAGGCACAATCTGCTCTTTTCTGTTATTTAAGAAAGGCACCAGCGAGCCCTCTTCTCCAGGGCGAAAGTGCTCAGCCCTGAGAGAAAAGGCATCTCAGGAAATGTTTAGAGACGCTATGACAATACTGTGTCTCTGTGTTGATTTAGGAAAACAACACACCCATTGCAAACAAAGTACTTAATTTTACACAGCACCTTTCTCCAAATGCTTTGCGGAAGAGGGAAGAAGTGAGGATACTGACTAAATCAAATTTAGCTGAAAGGATCAAGATTAAACGTTCCATTTCCAAAGTGAGGGAATGTGAGCCTTGAACCCAAAGCACCACATAATGAATTTCTCTGTGTTACTTTCTTTCTCTTAACCTTAAGTTTCTGTATTTAAGGAGGAAGTTAAATACCTAAGTTATTGAATTGAGTCAGTTGAAATAAAAACATTGTGTGTGACATGCTTAAGGGATAAAAGTATAAACACTTGGGGGGGTGTGCGCAGCAGAAATCAAATAAAAAATTACTAACAGGGTTTTGGATGGAAAGGCCAGAGGAGTTGGTTGCTCTCTGATTTTGAGTGGGTGAAAGCTAAGTAAAGGAAAATTTATATTCTGAGTATGTGGGAATTTCATGAAGGACACATGTTTTGTTATAATCAGATCTACTGTCTTCAAAGTGAAAGCCAGGCTGTAGAGTGGGCATTTGTGAAACTCTTTTCTGGGGTCTGACAATCCTTCCCCAAGTTTGCGGCAGTATTTATTATTTATTCACATCTAGAGATGAAATAGTCTAACCCCCACACAATACATGTGCATCTAAAATGTTAAACTTCTTGTTTGTGAGGCACAGACCTAAAGGAAAAAATGGCTGGGGTCACCGGCACTGAAGAGTGTGATTAATGATCAGTGATTTAGTGATCAGTGATTAGTGGTTTTATTCAAACTGTTACCTCTGACCAGAAGCACACATCAGAGGATTAACAGGCTCTTTAGATAAATGCTCATTAGTGGAAGGGGAAAAGCAAAGATAATAGGCATGCACCCAGGGACAACTTTCGAAGAAAATCATTCCCGTCTTCAGAATAATAAGCTCTATTAACAGAAAGCCCTGTTAATTTAAAACTTGCTTTTATCTTGTAAATCAAAGTTAGATGTAAAAGTTTGTAGTGCCATTATAACCTAAATTTTCCCATATCCACTAGATGTGGATTATCTCAGTAGCGATATTTTTTTTATTTAAATAAACAATTGGACCTTTAGAGCAGCTGAACCCTGACAAGCTTTTAATGCCCAGGACTTGAAGGTGTCCCCCTTTCTAGAATGGAGAGTGCAGCTTGCTAACTAGATGGCGCACTGTTATTTTGGTCTTCTGTGCTGTGCAGCTCAGGAGCCTAAGCGAGCAAGTAGCTGCTTGCGAGGTGTTCTTCAACACTTACAACAAAGTTGATTCTGTGTAGGGTTGGAGGCTAGACAGTTCTACAAGTTTTTAGTCACATTTTCCATGTCAGTTAAATCTAGGGAGTTCAAGGCTACTGGAAAAATCAGTCTCATTACTAAAAGAAACGTAGAGAACGAGGGAGGAAAGGAGGTACGAGAGTCCAGGAGGACCTCTGAGTTGCAGAAGTGACTGTAAAATACCAGACCTGTTCTTTTTTACTAAGAGCTAGTTTCTCAACCTTGTGGTCTGAAATAGTGAGGCAAATACTCAGATTTATTTTCTTCCTAATCTTGCTGGTGAAAAAGAAGTGACTAGAAAGAAAGGAAGAAAAAAACTTGATTTGGTGACTGCAGGAAGCAACACGTTTTTTCTACAGATAATGGTAAGATGATCTTTCTTATATGCTTATTAAGCAGAAAGAGAACTTTGCAGTTGGTTGAATGAGGCCAATCTTGTATTTTCATAGACGGAATTCAGAAGAGGGATTTGTGTTTTATACTGAATTTTAATGTTGCTTTTGTCAGTTTCCTGGGACTAGGTAGCATTTTGTGGGGAAAGGTGTGTGTGTATGTGTGTGTGAATAAGACCATTATTTCCTGGGTAAAATAATGTTTATGAGCATGTTTATGTGTCAGGTAAGAATTCCCTTATTCCATGAGCTTTTATGAATTACTTTAGTAAGTACTTAAGTTTTTATAAGGAAGTAAAATTTTTTAAAAAATAAACCCCAAAATGAAAAATAAAACAAAATTCCATTCTCTA
This sequence comes from Rhynchonycteris naso, assembly GCA_037038555.1. NCBI lineage: Eukaryota > Metazoa > Chordata > Mammalia > Chiroptera > Emballonuridae > Rhynchonycteris > Rhynchonycteris naso. The sequence goes on from CM073002.1 coordinate 139,220,391, forward strand.
CATTCCAACCTAGATGTGTATTCCCCTGAAGTGTTATTGGTTGAATATCAGCTATTACTTTAGTTCTAAAACTTAAAAACAACACAGTGAAAGAGCTTACCTGTGCCTCCCTATATATATTTTCCCATTTTTCTTTGCTTATAGCATTTTAAATAGGTCTGTTATTTTTAAATCCTGACTGATTCATAGCAATTTTTATTTTTCAACTTTACTCATAGCAAACATATTTGCTTAATTGATAATATCGTCAAGCTGACTGTTTTTAATGTTTTAATGTTGCTGATCTCCATAAATTGCCTGTAAATTAGAAGTCAGTTGCGACCTCATAGAGTTTATACATGAGCAGATAGTTTATTAAAACATTTCCACCAAAAATGTGACAACCGTGCCTTTACTTCACTATCTCTGTGGTGTTGTAGCTTTCATTTAAATAGGTGGTTAAGTGAATGGTCATTTGCCAGAGACTTTTCCTTTATAGCTTTTAGTTACAATAAGTTGAAGATTTTCATGACAACTACTTGTCAGTTTCCCAGGCAGATTCAAAACCAATCAATTATGGACTGTCTGTGGCTATTTGTACTGATGTCAAGTTCCCGGTCTTCTGATTTCTTACTATATTTTACTTTTTTAACAAGAATGTACTACCATCCTACAGTATTTCCTTAGCATTGGAATTTGCTTCTTATTAAGCTGAAAATTATTTTATGTACGTAGAGGTGATGCTCAATGGATCTCCAAGATGTAAACTTTGTATTTGTAGTTGGTTTTCTTCTGATTCTGTTGTTAAATTAAAATTGAAAATTTAGGTGGACTTATTATTTTTGTCATCTTTCTTCTTCTTCTTCTTCACTGCAAAGCATTGCCGTTAGTCCCAAAATTAATGTAATCACGCTGGTGTTTCCCATCTATATGCTTCTTTTGCGTCTTACAAATTGGATTTCTACAGCAATTTAAGATCTTTTTTTAGAGGCAGCTTTCTTGGATGAAGATGGAACAATGATCTCAGTCAATTCATTATCTTTCCAGTTTGACTACCAGCTGCATTATGGGAATCAGCCAATGCTTTTATAAATTAGTGCTTAAAAATTTAAATCTAGAACTATTTCTCTGAATCGTATTTGAGAAAATTATACAACTGAGATAAGGTAATAGACTGGGGGCAATAGCCTCAAATATTTAACTGTGAGAAAGAAGCACTTTCAGATATGCTAAGCAGACTTAAAGAACATTTTTTGTTGCTATTTGTAAACTAAATAAGCTATCTATCTTGTAGCATTGCTTTAAAAAGAAGCCTTGGCACTTTAAAAATGACATCATGTTTAATGTTTTCACTAAAGAGGTCTTACATTTTGTAATCAGGAAAAAAATGGGCAATTAGTGTTTTTTGAGGATCCATTAGTATTCCATTGTTGGAATCACAAATCATGGATTTAACTTGAGAGAGAGAGAGAAAAAAAACACCTTTACAAGTGTCTGGGTTATGATAACACTGTTCCAGAAACAAAAGCAAAAAATTGAAGCTCTCTTGAGTCTCTGGAACTTTAAAAATAAAACTTAGAAATTTTAGGATAAAGTCCTGAATGTATAAGATGTTACATTGACATTTTCCTATTTCTTTCCTTCATGTTCATTCTATTGCCCAGTTATCTTTTCTGAGAAATAGATCAGGATCCATTTAACACTTTAAAAATACATATTTTAGTTGCTTCCTTCTATTTCCTCAAGTTTTACATTTCTAATCTCTACCCTAAATTCAACAAGCATTGAAAACTACCATGTTGGTGTTTGGCTTGAACTAATTCTAGAGAGAAAGAGTTCCTTTCGGCCTAAGGATTCTTTGGATGGTGAGATAGAAAGGCTTGTAGCCTGTGTAAAACTGGAGCTTGGGGCGGTCTTCTCACTCATAAACAAACCTCTTCCCTCTGAAGAACAGGACCTGAGGCCTAGGATGTTCCCTGGTTCACCCAAGCCCCTGAACTAAAGAGTGCCACACAGAACCTAGCAGTCCAGTCTCTGCCTCTAGGTCAATCAGGTTTTTTTTCTGCAAGCCAGGCCACCATAAATGCCCTTGTCACAAATGAAATACAACTCATGGTTTTTGAAGGCCTGCTCTTTTGAAGCCCTGCTCTGAATATATATATATATCAGATCTTTTGAATAAATGCCCTAACCGTATAAATTGTAGTTTCTATTCTGTTTATTCTTATATATCTGTGACGTTAATTTTTCTAATATCAACCTCCTTATTTGAGAGTTCTTCCTTTTCTTCACCGTTATTATTAGACATACCCTGTAAAACTGCACAATCCAGATTTCATCTGAGATGAAACAAAATCACACAAAAAAGAAAACAAAGCAGAGCTAAAAATGGTCTAGAAGACCATCTCAGAATAAAGCCGTAACTTTCTTTACTTTTTGTCTTTTCTTTATCATCTTTGAGGAAGAGCTCTGAAAAATTATTTAAAGTTAAAATCCATAATCTTTCTTTTAGCTGAATAGGGCAACAAGTGTTTTCACTCCGCAGATGTACCTTTGCCCAGCTCCATCTGTAACATATTATCTTTCCAGGTTGCTGTATAGGAATGAGAGGCTGTAGAGGTGAATATTACTACATGAGAAGCGAGTTGAGTCTGGAAGTATGCTCTTTGTGGTTTGACTGGCAAAACTTGACTAATCATAGCTAATAGAAATCATGCATGCAACATGGGGGCTCCAGAGCACCAAACATCAGATTTAAGATGACATCTAGGTTATGCTGCATTTAGGGTGGGGAACAAGAATATCGCAGTAGAAATCTTGAATGCATCTACTGTATGTGTGGTTTGGCCTGACCCGCAGGTTTCCTTTCCAGTTCTTTGCATGAAAGCTTTCTATCAGAACTCAGGTCTCTTATTTATTCTATTATTGCACCGAGGAGCCCTGTGCTGCATGATTTCTCAAATATAACTCATTTCAGCCAGTTTTATGCAATTCGCTCACTGCTGGCTTCCCAAGGGGGAAAACCACATGCAAAAACAACAACAAAAAATCTTTGTTTTTTGTTTTTGAATTAGCTGGTTATTAGAAGAAATACATTTTGTCTTCATTTGCCAGATCTGGTAAGACCATTTCACTTTATTAAAACAAGATTTTCTTCTTTAAGTAAGCGAAGATGCTGTTTGGCTTCTGAATGACCAGGTACTAACCCATGCACCAGAGGGTAGAAGTTACTGAAGAGAAAGTCGTTTTCCTCCAGGGTACCTAGATATGACGGGGTGCGCTATTATGAAGAGCCTGACATGCCTCACTATAATGACAACATTGTCCAGAAAAACAGCCCTTCTGGGAAGAAAGACAATAGTATAGGTTCAAACTTCTAAATTCTGAGCAGAGACTGATACTGTGCTGAAGAGGACTCTTAGAATGCTGAGGGTTTCCTGGGTAACATATTAAACTACGGCATGGTAAAACATTCACAGGCTAGGACTGGACCATATACATAATAAAAGCCTTAATAATCCTTTCCACCCATTCTCTGCATTTTCTTTACATAATGTTTTTCTGGATTTATTTTTTGACATCCATCCTCATTACTCTGCTTTCATGAGTAAACTTACAATAACAAGTATGTGCACAACGGTCAGGATACGTTTTTTCCATATGGGAAATAGATTTTAATATCAAATCTTAGGAAAAAAACAATTAGCAAGATAAAGAAAGGAAGGGTCAAAATCCGATTGATGGTGTCAGGGCCTCTGCCAGTCCTAACTGCAACAAAGTGGTTTATGGCAACGGGAGAAGGTGAGGATTGGAAGAGGGAACCCCCAGTGCTGCCTGGAAGTCATTATGCTTCCCTGCCTCTGTTTCTTCATTTGTAGCAAGAGAGTGTTGGTCTTGGCCAGCACTATTCAATAGTGGCAACCACAAATATGAGCTGCACACGTGATTTTAACTATGCTAGTAGCCACATTAAAAAGGTGACAAGAAACAGATGAAGTTAGTTTTAACCCAATATATCTGAAATATTTTCATTTCAATATATAATAAATAAAAAATGTTGATGAGATGCTTTGTGATTTTTGTTGTTGTTGTTACTAAATCTTTGACACTTGGTGTATGTTTTTCAATGACCACACAGTTCGGCCTGGTCATGTTCCAAGTGCTCAGTGAGCATGTGTAGCCAGTGACTATAGTATCAGGCAAAGCAAATCTATGTTCTATATTGATGGTTCTTAGTCTTGGCCTTCTGGTAACTACCTGTGGAGTTTATTACAAGAAATATTGTTCTTTAGACCCTTTAGTGCTTTAATTGATTTGATGTGGAGCTCTGGGTCTCCATACTATTTTAAAGCTTCAAAAGTGTTTCCAAAGAGTAGCTAGGACTGAGAACTGCAATTCTAACTGATCTCTGAGGAACCTTCTACTCTAATACTCTGTGACTGTATTTAAGGAGAGTGATTGCAGTATTGCGTTCAGAGTTCAAGTGGTTGTTATAGGAGTGCTGTATGCTACAAAACATATTTAAGAAAATGTAATGAATAAAAGTTGTACAGCCTGACCAGGCGGTGGCATGGTGGATAGAGCATGGGACTGGGATGCAGTAGACCCAGGTTCGAGACCCCGAGCTTGCCAGCTTGAGTGCGGGCCCATCTGGCTTGAGCAAAAAGCTTGTCAGCTTGGACCCAAGGTCGCTGGCTCCAGCAAGGGGTGGCTTGGTCTGCTGGAGGCCCGCGGTCAAGGCACATATGAGAAAGCAATCAATGAACAACTAAGGTGTTGCGATGGCAACGAAAAACTGATGATTGATGCTTCTCACCTCTCTCCATTCCTGTCTGTCTGTCCCTATCTATCCCTCTCTCTGACTCTCTCTCTCTCCCTGTAAAAAAAAAAAAAAAAAAAAAAAAAAAAAAGTTGTACAGATTGACTCGTTAAAAAGATCATTTTTGTATCTCAGATAAGCTCTGCTTTGTGTAAGTTTCAAATATGGATGTTTCAAATGATTTACTTCCAGAAAATCTTAGCTTATGGTTTGATTTGCGTGAAAATGGTCAAGATGGGCACAGTTCTGCTCTGTTGCTAGTTCACTCTTTTGCTCCAGATACTACTTGCCTTTTGCTGTTTTTGGACGGAAGATCTTCCTTTATTTGATACATCTACATCTCCTTGTGTTTCTTCCCTTTACACTTTTAATAAGCTTTACGTCATTGCACAGACCAAACTTGACCTTTGCTCATGTCAGGATGTTAGTTATAACTCACTAGACTTAAAGTAGTCGTCCTAATTGTCATCCTTTAAAATATCAGAAGAAGGATGTTAGTTATAACCCACTAGACTTAAAGTAGTCGTCCTAATTGTCATCCTTTAAAATATCAGAAGAATCCATAGTTCTTCATGCATACCAGAATGTTTCCCTTTAATAATTTTTAAACAATATACCAGCCTGTGCATTTACTGAAGGATAAAAAGAACAACAACGAAAAAGAAATAGTAATGATTTCCAAATTCCTCACCCATCTCCTGTTGATATCAACAAACAGCATTGTTTCTGGAGGGGAAGAGAGAGCTCAGGGAAGGTCTTTGTGACTTCATACCGCTGAGAGCCTCTGCATTCCCGCATTGATGAGTCACTTCACCCTGAACCTCTCTCCTTATCCCCAGCGCAGTTGTTTCCGAGTACATGTCTGTCTGGCCATGTCCTTTTAACCACGACTTAAAGCCATTTTCAGATATAAAGAGGCATGTTATTTTGTCATTTTGTGAGGTGATATTTGCATTCTCTGTAATGTCATTCATTTGAAGAATTTATTTATTAGCATGGCTTTAAATTCCCATTTTATAGATGGGGAAGCTGAGGGGTTGAGGCTAGGTAGGCATTGTGTTCGTGTTTGTCAGTTAGAAGCCTGCCTGGTGTGAGAACAGAGCTCACATTTATTATAAGCACTACTCTGGTGGCTTCCAGATGGGAATTTCCGAATGTGTATTCTATAGCATTTGTCTGTGAACTTATAACTAACATTCTTTCTGCTGCTTTTCTGTGCATTATTTGCACTTGTTTGGCTTCTCTACTAATATTTGGGATCCCAGCTTTAGGCTAGCTACATGTTCCTGGATTGATTAACAAATACAACCTCTTAACATGGGATCTGTTCTAAATATTGCGTGGAGACATCTGTTACAAACCTGTGTTTTTGGTTGTATCCAGGGAAACTTTTTTTCAGGCCACTTTGTGATTGACTGTTAGAACACTTTGCGGAGTGACCATGAGATTAAAGATATAAATTGTTCAACTCTTTTAGGAATTGAAAGTAAAGGGGTTTAGGTATTCATTCACAGAGGAAGATAAACTCTAACCCTAGCTCCTGAATTATCTTTAATACAATAATTTAGCTCTTGTTATGCCAATATGCCATCTTCACACTGGGTCTGGAGCCATTTGCTTTTGAATATTCAATTTTTCTTTTTTCCTTATAATTAGTAGGGTTGGATTTAGTCATTTTCAGTTTCTTTCTGCACTTCTGTCTTCAGTGGGTGAAATGCAAGCCATGATTAATAATACAGTCTGTGACCAGTGCCAGGGACGGATTACTTTGGATCCTTTCCTAAGCATTATATTAAAGTTAAAGCAATTTTAATATCCACACGTATATGTGGTTATGGTGGTTAAGCTTGTATATAAATTAAAACCTTGGCCAATGAGGATCAGAATGTCCCTAACATATATACTTGTGAATGTGATTGTCATTATTTTGAGGATGCCCATGGATAAAATGTTCCTCTTTTATGAGCAAGTCTATTTGTCATATTCATTTAGATACACACATTGTTGATTAAAAGATATTACTAGATTAAAAAAAAATTGAAAACATGTTTAAGACACTCTTCTTTCCTAATAATGCCTGTGTAGCACAGCACACATCGTTTATGATTACACTATCTCCCAGCTTTGTGATGCCAGATGACTAACAACCCCTGTTCTCAGTACCGTGCTGGTGGACGTCATCAGAGATGATGATGCGCGATGTTTTGGCACCATGAAGTAGTGTGTAATTTTAAACAGTACGTTTTGCTAAATACCCATGCTAATCTCCAAGCCATTCAAAACAAGAAGAAAACAAAACAGTGATGCCGGCCCATTGGTTGGAAGCAGCACTGGCTGAGAGCACACTTTTTCTTTCATGACCCTCTGAAGCACTCACAAAAATCAGGACGATAAAACTAAGGTAGGCAACTTTTTTACAATGAAAAGGAGGACAAAAATAAGTTGAAGAAAACAATATCGTAAATAAAAGAAACATTTTATTCATTGCAACAATAATACACTATAATATGATAAATGCATAATAAAAATATTTGTAATATTTTATATTGTAATTATGCTTACATGCCTATTAATTTTTAATAATAATTGTAAGAAAAAAGTACTCATTTAGATACCAATATGTCACATCACATGCAATGGATCAACTCTGCATCGATCGAATACGGACATTTACAGATTAGTCTTCCAGTATCAAAAAGGAGGACATGTAGGAGGACACTTTTCGAGGGAGGACAGGACTTACAAAAGAAGGACTGTCCTCCCTAAAGGAGGACGATTGCCACCTTAATAAAACTTACACATAATTACTGGACAGGCCCTTTGGACGGGACGTTCTTAAGATAGGTTCACCATTGAACCCAAGGTTCATTTTTACCCTTTCCAGGAAGTCAGGAAGTAGTTTTTCTTTTTTTCCTAAAGTACAAAAACCATAGAACAGCGGTTCTTAACCTGGGTTCTCTCGAACCCTAGGGGTTCGATAAGTCAGTCTCAGGGGTTCGGAGAAACCTCTGCCACGGAGGCCAGAATAAAGTAATACCGTAATTTGTTGTGAGTTCATGCACTTCGTTGGTTTTGTTCTTTGAGCAAGGTGATGTTCATGCACGGCTCATTTTGTGCACCAGTAGAAAAACATATACCTATGTCTTGAATTTGGAAAAAAAATCATATTTTATTTATCACTAAAGAAGGGTTTGGTGAATGTGCATATGAAACTGGTGGGTTCGGTACCTCAAAAAAGGTTAAGAACCATTGTCATAGAATCTTTAAAAGGAAGGCTGTAAATGGATGTTTTATCTTTATTTAATAGGTATTTAGGAAGTCTTGTATTCTTTTACATAGTTGTAGCTATTTAATGTTTGTTTTTACGAACGGGATTCTGGAGATTGGTTGCCTAACTGTGACTATACTTAGACACTTCTGAACTATATACTTAAACATAGTTCACATGGTCAATTTTATGTTAGGGGTATTTTAGCACAATTTTTCTTTCTTCCTTCCCTCCCTCCCTCCCTCCCTCCCTCCCTCCCTCCCTCCCTCCCTCCCTCCCTCCCTCCCTCGTAAAGGAGAGTAAGGCTTGCTTGTAGGCATCCCCCAGTTGGAGAAATAGGATGTATAGACCACTTGTTCAAAGTTAGGTATAGAAGCTTCAGTTCCTTAACGGGAAGTGCAGAACCGAAAGGGGACGTTTGTAGTTCAGACCCGTGCAGAGAGGTGGGTGTGTGTGACACGATTCTGATGTGTAGGATAACCCAGAGAAGACAGCATCTAGGCGCACAGTACCGCGTGACTCTTTGCTGGAGGCTGGCTTTGATCTCAGTGGGCCATGTGTATAGAAAGCTCTATAGTTTAATTGGAAAAACACATTATTTGATATCTCTATTTGCATTGACTGATGGCCTTTCTGAGTGTAAGGATATGGTCAAATGAGAGCCATGAAAAAAACTTAGCCTTTAGTTTATGTCAGGGAATATAAACCTCACTTTCTTTCTTCTTCCCTCCCTCTCTTTTCCTCTTCCTTCATCAGACATTTACTGAGCACATATTATTTGCCAGGTCCTGGGACACATGATCAAAAACAGACTCAGTTCCTCTCCTCACAGCATTCCTGGTAGGAGCAACACTAAACACCTAAGTGACAGCAATGGACTGTCGTGGGAGAGTGGGGGGGGGTGCTAGTCTGAGGCAGAAAGCTCAGTTAGGGGGTTGGTATGGTTGTCCAGGCAAGAAGTGGCTATGATGGTGTCAGGCCCAAAAGCCATTTAGGAGATCAGATCACTATGGCTGGGGGATTGATTAACTGGAAGATGACGGGAAGGGAGAGGACTTGTGCTCATCCTGAGGGAAGAGGGAGCCAGGCTGGATAAGCCTGACCCAGCAGTGAAGTCTGGTTTGTCCTCTGTGGTGCTAAAGGAGGGGGCTGTCTGGCCCAGCACCCATACTCTTGTGTCTGAGTCCTTGGGAGAGAACAGAAAATAACTAGGAACAAAAACTCAAAGAGCAACTAAAACTAAAAACTGTAGTTCATTCATTGTATTGCAAGGCAGTGCAGTTTTGACAATTTCTGTCAGTGAGTAGACCCTCCAGAGGGAGAAGCACCTCCCCACCACGGCAGCTACAACCCTGTAGCTGCACGCAAGGAGACTCGGGGCATGGCCAGGTGGATTAGTTTCCCAGGACTGCTGTAACAAATGACTGCAAACTGGGTGGCATAGACAACAGACATTTATTCTCTTATAGTTCTGGAGGCTATAAGTCCAAAATCAAGGCGTCAGTGGGGTTGGTTCCCTCTGAGGGCTGTTGCAGCTCCGTCTGTCAGGCTTGTAGATGGCCATCTTACCCTGGTCTCTTCACAGGGTCTTTCTTTTGTGTCTAAATTTCTCCTCTTTATAAGAATACCGGTCATATTGGATTAGATCTACCCTAAAGACCTCATTTTAACCTGACTACCTATGTAAAGACTTTACTTCCAAATCAGATCACCTGCTAGGGTACTAAAGATTTGGGGATAAAGGGAGGGATACAATTGAACCCATCAAAGTGGGCATGCCCAGCAAGAAAGCAGTTTCCCTGGCAAGTAGTAGGGGACCCCACGGAGCTGACAGGTTAGGAGTGATGTAGACTATAACCAGACATTTTTTAGCCTGTGTTAAAAATAAACTTTTGATGGACCCCAGAAAAACTTAGAATAAATCTTCAGAGGTATGAGTCCACACATTACATGGTATAGATAAAGCCAGCAAAACACAGCAAAAATAAAGGGGGTGCATATTAAAATAGATGTATATATATTGCACTGATTGATGAATTTGCTAATGTGGGCATTGACCTTGGTTTGGCCTTGAATTTGTCCCTAAGGATTGTGAAAGAGCAATGCCAGAAGGGCAGCACCAACTTTTAACCTTGAGAACAAAGAATTAAATACAACTGTAGTTTGTCACCCTGCCAGGCTTAACAATCATTGTTTTGATGTGCTAATATTTACTGACAATGACAAAAGCCACCCGTTTCCATAACAAAACACACATACCAAGTTGAATATAGATGTCTCAATGCAAGAAGAAAAAAAATCTGATTTTCTAGCTGTTGATGGGCGATTTATAACTATGTGCTACCTCTGCTTTGTAAAATGAAAACAGAGAAGAAAAAATTCTGTTCTAAAAACATACCATAATGAAAAGACAATTAAAAAAACAAAGAATTTGAATAGAGAATTCTCCAAAGAAGACACACAAATGACTAATGTGTCCAACATCACTAGCTATCAGGGAAATGAAAATCAAAACCACAGTGAGATGTCACTTCACACCCACTAGGATGTCTATAATAATAAAAAATATATATAGTAACAAATGTTGATAAAGATGTGGAGAAATTGGAATCCTTATATGTTGCTGGTGGCATTGGAAAATAGTTTGGCTGTTCCTCAAACAGTTAAACATAAACCTTGTGACCCAGCAATTCCACTCCTAGGTATACAACCTAGAAAAAAAATGAAAACATATAAAGACTTGTGCATAAATGTTCATAGCGGGGTTATTCATAATAGCCAATATGTGGACACAACCCAAAGTCCATCAACTGATGACTAGATAAAAATGTGGTATGTCCATATATGGAATATCATTTGGTCATAAAAAGAGATGCAGTGCTCACTAATACATGTTATAACATGCATGAACCTTGAAAACATTATGCTAAGAAAAAGAAGCCAGACACAAAGACCACATATTGTATGATTCCATTTATATGGAAGGTCTAGAATAGGCAAATTCATGGAGATAGACAGTAGCTTAGTGGTGGCCCAAATCTGAGGGTGGGACTGAAGACGTAGGGGTGACAACTAAGGGAAGTACGGTTTCTTCTTGGAGTTTTTTTTTTTTTAATTTTATTTTATTCATTTTAGAGAGGAGATACAGAGTGAGAGAGAGCGAGAGAGAAAGAGAGAAAGGGGGGAGGAGCTGGAAGCATCAACTCCCATATGTGCCTTGACCAGACCAGTACAGGGTTTTGAACTGGCGACCTCAGTGTTCCCAGGTCGACGTTTTATCCACTGCGCCACCACAGGTCAGGCTCTTCTTGGAGTTTTGAAAGTCTTCTAAAATTGACAGTGGTGGTGATTGCACAAATCCGTGGATATTCTAAAGCCATTGAATTGTACATTTGAAGTGGATGAATTGTACGATATGTAAATTATATATGGATAAAACTGTTAAAAAAGGAACACATCATGGAGGAAAATACAGGATGCTAAATTGAGTTAGAATATATACCAAATGGGGGATTTTGATCCAACAACTTTTCTCCATATTTGGGATGACTATATCAACATGAACAGTAGAGAAAGGTTTATAGGAGCATCATAGAATTTGGTAACAGGAATAGTCAACTACTAAAAGTCATATTGCATATGTTATATGTATCTCCAGTCCATACGTCTCTCCCAGGCTATGAGCCCCACCATTTCCTCCTGGATGGATTGCTGCTGTGAGCCTTCATTTTCAAATTGTTCAGACATCAGCACTGTTGGGCAGATAACATACAGTGTGTCCGTAAAGTCATGGTGCACTTTTGATCGGTCGACTGGTCAAAAGTGCAGCATGAATTACGGACACATTGTATATTATGCTCACTTTGTTAAAGATGGTGCTGCCCACATGGAAAGCCCATCGCCCAGGTGATATTAGTCACCCTTCTTGCTTGGGATGGGTGTGATTCTATTAATGTGTGTTAGAGGAGGGATTTTGCACCAAAAGGTTTTAAAAGGAGAGATCACGCTTTTTCGGGGGAAGAGTGATTATGTTCTTGGAGGAGCCCATGCTGTAGGAGAGCAGAGAAAGGCCATGTGGAGGAAAGGAGAGGCAGCCAAGATGGCAGAGTGCTGAAAGAGAAGCCAGTTTGGGCAGAGTTTGTGCAGAGAGAAGGAGATGGGGAACAGAGGTGAATAAGGCTGGTGAGGCTGATACCTTTGATTCTAGGAAACTTGGATAAGTCAGTAGCTTTGTGAGCACTGAATGAGTGGGTTTTGGAGCCCAGTGTGTGTTTTTACTTGCCCGCCGACTGCAAGCTAGAATTAAAGCTGATGGCCCACCAGTTTTTGGCTCCATTGTTTTATTACCGTCTGTCTGAATCTAACGCGAACCTGCATGGGCCAGGTGGCTGTGATGGTGGCCACGGCTACTGGTTTTACAAGCACCCTCATAGCACTTCTCCTTGTGACACTCTCATTTCATTGTGGGCTACCATCATCCTCTGTGCACCCAGCTTGAACCTTCATGATGATCACTGACGCTGTCTTCTCCTTTGGCCATTCTGCTCATGAACACACTTCTCTCCTGATCTCCCAAACCAAAAATGGAATGTGAAATTAATTCCTTTGTGCTTTGTTAATATTTTTTCTTTTTCTTCCCCAAAATATTTTTTATTGAGCTTATTTTCATGTTTGTCATAAGTTCCCTCTATTGAATTGTAAGCTCCATAACAGCAGGAACTGATGCTTGCTCAGTTTTGATTTCCCCCCGAGAATCTAGCATCTAGTCCCTGACTCATGGTAGATGGTTAATTAATCCTGAGTGAATTGATTACAGGGTACTTGAACAATGTCCTTTGCCGTGAATTTCCTATTACCAGCATGAGATTGTTGATGTCTGGCGAGTGTTCCTGAGAGAATCATCCTAGGGAGACTTTGTATGTCAGCGAATGCCCCTGTAGCTTAAAAACTATTGTAATAAAATTTTGGAAATTAAAAAGTGGCATAGGATGACTAAATTTCAGAAAATCTCACAACCCTAAGGGATCAGTGATTGTTCATTTTCACTTTCCTTGTCCAGAGGTGAAAATAATTTTTTGAAAAGTTTTAATCAGAGACACATTTTAAATTAATTAATTAATTTATTTTTATTGATTTTAGAGAGAGAGGAAGGGAGAGAGAGATAACAATTTGTTGTTTTACTTTTTTATGCATTCATTGTTTGATTCCTATATGTGCCCTGTCCAGTGATCAAGCCAGGAACGTTGGCCTATTGGGACAACGCTCTAACTAACTGAGCTAACCAGACAGGGATTTCAGGGACACATTTTAAAGTTCTGCTTCTTTCACTTAAAACTATACCACAAACATTTTTTCTTATTGCTGCATAGTTTTCAAAACTGATTATGCATCATATTTCATTGAGTAGCTATACCATAATTTCTTAACCATCCCCTATTTTTTGACATTGAAGTTTGCCGTGGAGCTTTCCAGAAGATTACAGAAGACACAGTTTGGCCAGTTTGGCCAGGGGAACGTGTGCTCTGACACCTTAACACCTTTCCCCTCACGCTGGTTGAAAAACCCATCCTTCAGGGTTGAGCGTAGGTAACATTGTGACAGAGACCAAGTTTGCTTCAGGCACGCTCACATTGCTTTTATTCCTTTTATTCCTGCCCCTCTTACTCCCCGCACATTCTATTCCACCATAGTGCCTGTCACAGGACCTCAGGGCTGGCCTCCTGCCCCCAACACTGACCTGTCTACCACCCTGCCCTCCTTGCCTCTCCTCCTAGCCAGGCGCCTTGCACCTGCTCTTACTTCTCCAGAGCCTCATTCTTAGTAAGATGTTATACACTGGTTATATTTCTTGGGAGTTTGTAGTATTATTACAGAAGGACTTCTGGAGGTGGCCATGGGGTAGCCCCACCAAGTGCATCATTAAAGTGTGCTACTGTCTTTAGCTACTCTTCCCGGCTCTAAGAGCATGGCAGTGACCAGCGGGCCGGTCTCTATACCAATAGGTAAATATGTAACGCATCAGAGAGCAGTGCACCACTAGAGAGAAGGATGAAGCCGGGTGGGTGGGTGCTGCCTGCTCGCTCAGCTTCCAGGGGGAGGGACCGAGGAAGACCTCTGAGAGGCACGTGAGCAGGGAGCTGCTGCGGGGAGACTGCTGTCTCTGTGGAGACCTGGGGAGAGCTCCTGGCCAAGGGAGCCGCCCACACACAGGCCCCCTGTGTTTGAGGAGCTGCAAGGGAGCCGACTTGGAGGCCCGGAGGAAGGAGTGGGAGGTGGGGGAGGCCAGGTCCTGTAGAAGCCTGCAGACCACACTGTGAGCGTTGGCCGTTAATCTCCGCCATAGAGGAAGCCATTGGAGACCTTTGGGAAGAGAACCCATCCCCTCTAAAGACATTTCTTGCTGTGGTCGAGCAACAGACTGTGGAGGGGCATGGGTGACAGAGGGCCATCTGTGAGGAGGCAGAGATGTGGGGCCTGGAGTGAGTGATGGTAGGAGGGCTGGTGAGGAGGAGCTCGGCTTATTTTAAAGGTAAAGTGGAAAGGACTTATGACTGGTGGGGTGTGGTGAGAAGAAAGGAGTCAGGGAGGACCCTTAGGTCTTGGCCTGAGATGCTGGGAGAATATAGCTGTCATCAACTGATATGGGGAATGTGGCCAACGGTTTGGTGGGCGAAACGAGGAGCTCAGTTTGGGGCAGGTTGTGTGTAAGCAGATGTCAAACAGACAGTGGGATGCTGAGCCTGGCCTTCAGGGGAAAGAGTTCGTGCTGCAGATGTGAACAGAGTCAGGATTAGAGTCTTTGACCTCAGATAGGCCAGCATCACCTCACAGCACACAGCCTCTGACTCAGTGTACCCTAACCCTACCGGAATCTAAGGTCTTCGAAAGCAACAGTCTTGTGAGCTGCAGGGCCTTTCCATGTACAGCGTAGATCATTCCTACCTAAACAATAGCTGGTTTTCTCTGTGTCCCTAATCTAACTTCAGTCTTCCTGTTAAATACTGTGGTTATCCTGAACTTTTCCTTCATAGCACTTATCAATTTTCAAATCTATATTCCTTTAAGTGATTTTTAATTTAATTAAAAGATTTAAAGTCCACAGGCCCACTAGAATCTATATTCTGAAATGTCGGAGATCGTGCATGTTTAGTTCATTAGACAGGTAGTGCTGGCATATCATGGACGCTTCTTCAGTGTTTGCCAAGTGAATAGATGACTGTTATTTGTTTATTACTGTGATTTATTTATTATGTTGCAGTTACTCTATGTGTAATCATGTAATTCCAAGAATAATCATACCTTTTTATTTTCTTATCTTAAAATGTAGACTAATTGTTTATTTAATGGCTCCATGATCTTTTGTGAGCAAACGCTTTTTTATTAGGCAATATATGCAAAGCTACTGGGTTGTGGCTGAAGACTGAGTGATTGCCTGAGTGTGCAACTTTGAAAAGAAAAGGAATTTAAGGCTTATATAAACTTCCTAATCAAAATCCCCTCACCTCCTGTTTCCTTGTCAGCACTTTGTTGCATTTCTGTGGACACCTCTATCTAACATCTCCTGGGGTTATTTTATAGTGACCTTTGACAAGATCCATTACTTCCTACTCTCCATATTTATCTGGGGAAAGAGGCCAGGCATGGCAGGGAGGGGTGAGGGATGGGGAGATTTGAGCCGGCTCTTGACCTCCTTTGGTGGCTCTTAGAAAGGCCTGTTGTCTCTAGCCTTGCCCTGGGAGATTATAAGAAATGATATGTGAGGGAAGTGATTTGATTTACTGAAAAAGGGTTGCTAGCTCATAAAAGAGCTCCAAGTCTCTGTCTTTGGCAATGTAGAACTGCATGAAAAACAGTATTACATTAGGGAATGTTCTCTTTACCGTCTTTAGAAGTAGAGTGAGCTTTCGGAGGTGCCTATGTTGTTTGGGAAACACATACTGATTTCAAGAATACATGTATGTATAAGTGTAGAGGGAGATTGAGTGCTTGATGTATATGTCAGTTGGGAAATCGCATGACAAAAAAGGAATCATCTTTATAATTAAAACTGTTGTGGGAGGCAGCCACTCAACAGACATGTATTGAGCATTTACAGTGCTAGACACAGAGTTAGGTGCTGGGAAAGAATGGAGATCAGAGTCAACGTCCTTGCCTTCGTGGAAGTCACGAAGTCTGCTGAGTCTCAGTCTCCTCACCTGGAAGATAGAGATAGTAATAATACTTCATAGCCTTTTAAAGAGGAGTAAATGGCTATGAATATGAAAACAACAGTTACATTTTTAAATGCTGTATAAATTATGAGTGGCTTCATGGTTGATGTAATGAACATAGGTATTATTCCCTGTGGGAATAAATCCTGATTATTTCTGGCTCTGAAAATCCTCCATACCCATGCAACTTAATATTTCATCCTCATAATTAAGGGAGACAAAATTTCCTTTCATTATAATCCTAACAAATAGAAAAGAAGATATCAAGTATATGGTTTTGTTTGTAAACAATTGTATTAGTTAGCTATTGCTGTGTAACAAGACACCCCCCTCCCAAACATATTTATTAACTAAGAGTTTCTGTGGGTCATGGATCTGAGTATGACTTAGCTGGGTCCTCTGACTTAGGGTCCTTCACAGACTTCAATTCAGGTGTCAGCCAGGGCTGTAGTGATCTTGAACCTTAACTAGGGGAGGTTCTTTCCTTAGTTTGGAATTCTAAACTCTCATGGCTGTTACAGGCCTCAGGAAATCCACATCCAGGCTTATTTACATGGCATTAGCAGGCTAAGAGAAAGCAAGGGTTCCAAGAAGGAGGAAGTGAAAGATGGAAGTCACAGGATTTTTTCTTTTTGTAATCTAATCTCAGAAGTGACATCCTATCACATTTGCCATATTCTATTCGTTAGAAGCCAGTCACTAGGTCCAGCTTGCACTCAGGGGAAGAGATTATACATGTGTATACCAGAAGACTGGGATCGTGAGGGGACATCTCAACATCTGCCTGCTCCAGCAGGGCTTGTAAACAATACCATGCGTTAATGCTGTATGTATGGCATTAATAATATTACACTCTTTAAAATGGAAGAAATAAGGGAAATAAGTACTATTATTCCCTAAGATGCAATAATTAGGACAGACAAGGCAAGTTGGTGTGAGAGCCCTGTAGATTTTGAGTTGCAGCCAATAAAGACGTCTGATTCATTCTTTCGCTTCTGACACTGGCTCATGCTTGGACATTTACAACCTCCCTACTTATAAGGAAAGCGTTTGAAAGTTACCTTCCAAGTAGTGGAGGTAAACAAAGGTCAGTCTTTCCCAAGCAAGAGTACCAAATAAAAAATATTTTAATTTTAATTTTCCATTTCATGGGATTGATATCCATTCACTTGATTACCTTTAATCCACCCGAAAACAAAGCTGGTCCAATCATTTTTTAAGATTAAGAGGAAGAACATCCAGGCATTGAAACCAGTGCTATGAGAATGAGCTTGTCATAGTTAAGAAAAACAAAAAAGAACAGTGTGGCCAGAGTGTAGTGGGCGAAGGGGCAAAGAAGGTCAGGGGTTTAGATTTCACTTCAAATACAATGGACAGTCATTGTAGGATTTGGGGTGGCTGCAAACAGTTCTGATTTTGTGTGTGTGTGTGTGATTCTAATTGCATTAGTTATTGCATCAAACTGTATTTGACAGAGAGATTCTGAAATCTATTAAGTATAAGCCATGCTTGGGCCAAGATAAAACAAGCATTTCCACTTTATGATAGGATGTTGTAATTATGCAGTTGCAGAGTTGTGTATTTCGACGAGCCAACGATGGCAAAGGCAACGTGGTACGCATTTGGAATGAAGTCCTCGTATCGTAGGGATTCCTAGCATTACATTAGTTTTATGTGACAGAACTTTCAAGAAATTCATTCAGAAAAACACCCACTGTAGGAGTCTTTTTGGCATATTCTGTGCATATTTTTTCAAACGAGCAGCAATCATTTTTTGATTGTGTCATTTATGGCTGTTGCCTGTAGGTAGTCCTGTGGCTCTTTGCTCAGCCGGCACCCAGGCAGCTTGGCAGTGTCATCGGACACTTTGAAATTACAGCACAGACATTTAAAGTAGTGGTCTTGGTAACTTCTCCTTCCTCCAAATTCCCCCTAAAGCTGACCTGAGAAAAATATCCCAAAGAGAAATAACAGCGTATCTGTTTTTCCTTAAACAATTTTAACTGGCTTGACCAAAAGTTCAAGAATTCCCTTATGCTCTTATTTTAAATTTTAATTTACGGGTAAATTTGCTGTTTTCTGATTAAAAATAAAAACAAAAAAATACTCCTAATAAATACAGAAACATATAAAGAAGAAGAAAATTCTAACCAAAAAATAATCACTGTTGGTGATTTAGATATCCTTTATATAATCTATGCCCTTATCCAACCATATCATGTAGCTATGATTTATTTGCAGTTTGTGTTTGGAATTTTTGTACTTAGCATTATTTTGTAAACATTTTCCTAAGGTCATGATTTATTTTCTTGGAAAATATTTCAGTGATTATAGAATCTTCTATTTGTCATAAGTTACTTAAGCCATTCTGCTTATTGTGGGATGCATAGTCTATTTTGAGATTTTTCCTGCTAGTAAATAATATTGTGATGAACCTTGTTGCACAATACCCTTCATCAGCATCTCTTATTTTTCCAAAAGAATTAGCTCAACAAGTGGATTTTGATACATTTTACTAAATTGCTTTCAAACAGCTTGTACCAATTGCCTCATCATTTTCAAGGCCATGCATCGTGCCTGTCCAACTTCACCTCTACTCAGAATTTAGACATTGCCATTGAAAAAGAGATCTTTGCCAGTTTATTAGGTCCAAAGTTGTTTTAATTTGCTTTTATTTGATTAAAAGGAATGTTATTTCCATTTATTTGTTGACAATTTGTGAATCATCTGCTCATGCCTCTCTGTGCTTTTTGGCCATTATTTTTCAGAGTATTAATGTTTTGCTTATTGTAATTTACATTTTTTAAAATATGGAAAGAATATGCACCTTTTATCTTCAAATTTTAGAGGCACAAATATAACTACATACTTTTAGTATAAAAAGGCTTAATTTTTTTTTTTTTTTGCAGTTCTTCACTCCTGACTTTGTGGTTTATATATGAGTTTGTAAAGAGGTAAACACACTTCCTTCTTAGAATAATGCCTTTTCTGTTTGTTCCAGCTTCCGTTATACTAATCTTCCTTATATTTTCCTGCCTTTCCCCCCTTCCTTCTACTGTAATAAAAACTCTAAACGATCCAGACTTCGACTTATCTCTCTTTATTCAACTACACTTTTAGGTGGCAGCTTGCCAAGGAAACCACAGTCTGAAAGGAATCTCATCTGGGAACTGAATGGGGTCACTAGCTGTAGTTGAGAGGAACAGTTGACAAGAGAAAAAGGACAGCTCCTGGTTCGTGCTCTGTAAAGAGGGGACTTCCCGGTGCCATGCCGACTGACAGGGCTTCGGAGGAGCAGGCTGAGTTAGGGAGCCTGCAGCTCTGGAATTCCAGGTATCCCACAGTCCGCTCCCTGCCCGAGGCCAGGGGCCGCTCTCTCCCCCTCCCCCTCTGCTGATGCGTTTTATAACGAAGATAATGATACCTCTAAGGCATGCTCTAATTAATTATTCTTGCAGACTCCGAAAATATAATTACTAATTATTATAATGATTAGATCATTAATTTCTTCATTCCTTTTATAGAATTTTAATCGAATGCCAACAGTCAACACCCAGTTGCAGTTACTGGTTGATACTCCTTTGGCACATTATCTTCATGGCTCCTTCATGTTTATTTGGCTCCATGCTAAGTGGATTCCTTAAACTATGGACATTGAAAAGGTTCTTGAAAATATCTAGAAATTTGGAGGTCCAATAAAAGGAAAGGCCAACAAGTAATTATAAAATTTTATATTGCCAAAGATCAACGCACCGCAGTGAAACCACAAAATACTTGAGACTGTAGGTTTTTAAACACCATGGACTTCTTTTTCCCTCAAGGTGAGCCATATAATCTGGTCACTGGTAAATAATTATACCGACAATTATTGCAGTTTACCTACATATTCATTAGGAAAGTCATGTGGACATAAGTAATTTAGCAAATGGCATGTTCTGAGCTGTGTTCCTGGCTTTTATTGTGCAGTGTTAAGTGTGAAACTATATGTTAGCTTATTAAGCCTCCTTTGGTCCACTCCATAAATTCATAAAATTAATGTGGTTCTGAGTTGAAAATACTGAGGAGAATGCATATTTGGTGGTAGTGGCCTCTTCTCCATGGCTTTGTTTAGTTCCGAGTGTGAGCATCTTATTTTGCTAATTAGGTCATAAGCACCTTAAGAGTCAAGATCATGTATTGTAATTCCTCTAAAAGCAAAGGGATTGAATGAATGCTGGAATTATTACCTAGGTTCCCTGACGTTGTTTTCATTTTTTGTTTTTGTTTTTACCCGGACACAATCTATAACCATCTGCTAGTCTTTGGACACTTAGGAACTGCATGCTGCCTCAATTTCCCCATCTGTAAGTAAGAAAATGATGCCTTCTCTACTTTACAAAGCCCTTGTGAGGCTCCAATGAAGGGAAGTCCATGGTGCGGAGTGGATAGTTTAAATCTTTGTGTTGACTAGGAACAACCCAGGGTCATTTCTTAAGGTTGTTTTATATATTTCTAGACATACGACTGTCCGTGGGGATGTGTGTTTTTACCTTCTCCCCTCCATTTTTGCCCGGGAGATGTTGCATACTGCTAAGAGCTGAAGGTTGATTTAGCAGAATTATCAGATGTTTCTGGCCCTCATGGCCTCTGGCTTCTCCTGGGCTGGCCTTCCTATGAATGAGGGCCATGTAACCAGCCTCTTCCATTAAGTGTCAGCTACATCATCTTCATCAGGAGAAACCTTACGAACATTTATTTTCTTTGCAAAAAGGCACATTCTGATGGTGGAGTCAATTGACTTCTGAAACAATCTCATTTACCTGAGCGGAGAGCGCATATTTATTTTCCGGGTAGGCGGCGAGGCTGTGTAATTCTCGTGGGACAGATGAACCGAACGCTCGTTGTAAATGAGGCCTGGCTGGAAGATGCTCCTGTACAAAACTGCATTTCTGCTGGGCCGACTTGCTTTTCTGGGGTTGGGGCTGAGAGCTGGAGGATTGGTGACTCTTGGATTAATCTAGAAAAAAAGAACACTATTCTGTAGGGAAACTGAAAAGGGGTGAGTAATGCAATCTCTGAGTATTTATATAAAGAAGAGGATTTGGGGATGTGACCTGGATCCAACATTTGTCTAGCCAGGAGACTAAAAGTGTCACAGAACATGGCAGAGTGGGCTGTGGCATTCCAGTTTATTTTCAAAGGCCTTTGGAGAATACAACTAAGCCTTTTCCCTTTGCTTTATTTTGAAGTTGCCCTTCACTGGTTACATTAATGTGTCACAAAGTGGGAATTTTTTTGTTGTTGTTTCTGTGAGCCTTCAGTCTCATAAAAATTAAATGTGCGCGTTCCTGTAACCCGATCTGGCCTCTCCAGTGAAAATCAATGCTTCTTGCCCTTGCTGCTCACGCGACAGAGGTCTTACTATGGAGCTGTGTCCGTGTGTGCATTGTGCAGATGGCCTCTCGTCGCCCATGTTTTCCGATGTTTCTGAAACATATCTGAGACCTCCACTACAAACAATCTGTTGGCTTGTGCTTAGCCTCCCTGTGTGTTTGCTAGAAAACAGCAGAGGGTGGGTTTTCTTTTCCCTCCCAACGTTTTCCTTGGGGAGCGGACACAGAATGGGGCCAGTTTATTACTCATCAGTATATTATTCCTTTGGTTAGGGGCGGCATGAACATCTGAAGAAGATGGATTTCCGGTGGGGGAACAAAATTTTAAATCAGTTAGTTTTTTTTCAGACTGAAAATACTATCTTCTTTTTGAAAACATAATTTTATTCAGAAAATTAAGTTTAATGGGGGGAAATTGTGAATATACTACCTTAAATATGCTAAGTACAAAGCTTCATTCTCAGACTCACGATGACCAATTATTTGCCTGGGTTTGGATGCAGTTAATCATTTCTTTCCGCCACTGGAATTTCTTCTAGAAGTAACCAAATGCTGATTTTTATAGCATTCCGTTCCAAAGGAAAGACTGAGATTCTCTAAGATCCTTGAACTAATCATTGCCACTGATAAATGGGACAGGTCTAGCCTTTCACAGTATTTGACTGTGAGATTTAAGTATGCATTAATAAGATTTGGGGGAATGCATGATAATTATTCTGTTATATAAAATTCCAAAAATGTCCTTGAGCTCACACAAAGGTTCTGTGAGAGCAAATGATGAACTATCCCTAATGGTCCTTTCCTTAGTTTAAGGAGAGTAAGATGCAGAGGTCTTTGGTTTGGCGTAATCCAGTCATGATTTTGTCTCCACTTTGACTTGATGCTGCTGATTCAGTAGGACAGCATCCCCCAGAGAACGCCGCTCTTACAACGTCCCACTTATGTGATGAACAGAAAAGACTCTCCCATGCTGAATGGCCTAGATCAGTGTTTTTCAACCACTGGCCCACGGACCAGTGCCAGTCCGCCAGAAATTTCATGTCAGTACGCGAAAGAATGAACCACCCTGATGTTGTATAAAGATTATAGAGTCTATAAGACAGGCACGACATTTCTGGCAGACTGGCATCAGTCCATGGGCTGGCGGTTGAAAACCACTGACATAGATGAGTACCTGTTGAGGGGTGTGGCCAAAGACTTCATACTATTGCCTGTTTACATAGAGAAAATAGATTGATTTGATTAATATTGATTACTGTATATGTTTACTTACATTGTTTTATATGGTAAGTGTCATCTCTGCTGTGATGAGGAAACTACAGTTCTGAAAGGCTGAGGATAGTACCTAAGGTCATGTAGGTACCTAGTTGCAGAGCCAGATTCACTGTCTCCTGTGGGTGCCCCCTTTCCTTGTGCTCCTAATCACTGTACTGTATACGTAGTCATATTTACTGTATGCATATTCATAGGTACTGTATACATATTCATATGTACTGTATACATATTCAGAAAAGCTTGCCAGGAGAACCACCATTTCCTCTTCTTTAAGGTGATGGTTTCTGTATGGTGAAAAGACCAACAAAATCTTGGCTTTATAGATCTTCTTTCCATTACTTTCTACCAATACAGGATGCTGTTTAGTGGGATCACCAAATATTTTTGCTGAATACCTTACCTACAAAATCCTAATCTTAGTGACCACTGAATCCAAGAAGTAAAATAAAAGTACAGCCCATTTCACCTAAAAACAGGGAATTTAAGGTGTATTTTGTACTGCAGTCTAACTAAATGGAATTGCCACTGCTATTATTGTAGTCATATCATTAATAATTATATTTAAAGCTACCATTCTGTTAACTAGAAACAGTGTCATATCCTACTTCTTAAATGCAAGCCCTCAAAATGATTACCATGTTCAGTATTCTTTATATGATTGTTTTTGGTATTATAGCTCTATGTCTGTTCTAAAACCATAAAGAGGATAGACATTTGCAAGATTAGAATCTATAACTTTCAGGCTCAGGGTAAATTTACAAACATTGGCATTCGTCCCTGCATGATATTTCCCAGTTATCCAAAAAGGCTTTTATTCAGAAGCCATTTGTGGTTGGGCGGCATTGTGATGCACCATTTATGCGCTGCCTTAAGTGTTTACTGGGCCCAATGTGCAAGAGACAAAGCATGAGGATACTGCCTGCAGTCCTCACTACCTAGAAACACATTTGCTGGTATGTAAAAGAATTTCACCCAAGAGTGGGTACTGCTTAACTCATTCCTATCTTGTGAGCTGAAGGCCAGGGTTTTCTTTAACATGCTCATTTGTATTTTCACTTCCGGTAGACAGTCATACTAAAGAGTATGTTTTGCACTCTAAAAATGGGACGAGAATGAGGATGTAGACTCTATCAGAAAGTTACCATTAAAGGGGGGGGATATTGGGAAAGAGCTTTAGAGGATGGATTAGAGATTAGTGAGGCCCAGCTGTTCATCATAAAGAATCTTTTTCTTGTCCTGTGCTTTTGTATTTGAAAGATTTTGTTTTCTACTTGATTAGTATTAATTAATTCATATTTTTTAAATTAAAAGGATTTATAATTGTCAATCAGAAATTGTGATAAACATGAAATGACTGATGTTACCATACTGAATAAAAAAAAAATTTCCAGCCAAAAGTCAAGAAAGTTGGCATTTTACTTGGCATGTAAGAGCTTTTTGGTGCATGACTAAATGTTTAAATACATATTAAGCTTTTGGAAATGTTGAAAATAGAACTGATCTCTGTTATTACTTTCACAGACTACCTAGGAATCCAGAGACCCCCAGTGGGGAGCAGTTAGGTTTAGCAATTGCCATAAATTCCCTTCTACTTCTAACATCCTGTGATTTGTGGATACCATTACAACTAATACAATTGAACAGTTACAAATGTACCTCCAGCAACGTGTTTTGAAATCCAGGTCCCAAATTTTGTAAAGGGTGGGGGAAAGACACATTTATATACCCCCAAAACATGGAGAGTAAGGTAGGTATGTGGAAATAGCTATGCTTTGGGTGTGCCCCACAATTTTCCTTGGTAAGCAACCCAAAATAATGCTGTCTATGTTGTTATCCTTGACTACAGACAGTTCTACTTGTGATAAAAACAAAAACAAAATAAAAACAGAAAACCAGACTCTTCGTGTGATGCTATGTCTCCACACCTGGAGTGGATCACATAGTACTCTCTATCCCAGGCCCCACATTGGGGGCAGAATGACCTGGAAATTAAAGCTAATTATATGAAACCTCTGTTGGGTCTGAACTACGCATGGGCTAAAATCTAACCTCCTTGGCTTGATGTACAAGGTTCTTGACAATATGACCCTAATCTACACCTGATTCCTTGCCATGTACAGTGTGTCCGGAAAGTCATGGTGCACTTTTGACCGGTGACCTGCTATACGATTTTTTTTTTATTATACTTACAACTACTAGACCTTTCCTATACCCTTGCCTTACAACATGCTATTCTGGCCTGACCAGGCGGTGGCGCAGTGGATAGAGTGTCGGACTGGGATGCGGAAGACCCAGGTTCAAGACCCCGAGGTCACCAGCTTGAGTGCGGGGTCCATCTGGCTTAAGCAAAAAGCTCGCCAGCTTGGACCCAAGGTTGCTGGCTTCAGCAAGGGGTTGCTCAGTCTGCTGAAGGTCCGCGGTCAAGGCACGTGTGAGAAAGCAATCAATGAACAACTAAGGTGTCGCAACGGCAATGAAAAACTAATGATTGATGCTTCTCACCTCTCTCCATTCCTGTCTGTCTGTCCCTATCTATCCCTCTCTCTGTCTCTCTCTCTGTTCCTGTAAAACAAACAAACAAACAAAAAAAACATGCTATTCTACTAACTGTAATATGCTTTCGGCTCAATCTTTGTAGGCAAAATTTTTAAAGTCCGGCCAAGATAATTGTACTTTTATACAAGGCACTCATTTAATCTTCATAGTGATGTGGTCGCCATTATCAGTGCCATTTTTGCAGAGGATGGACATGGCCTAGTGAGGTTAAGTAAACTTCCCAGAACTGCATAGCCAATAAATGGCGGAGCCAGAATTTAAATCTGTGCAGCCTGTCACTTCAAGACCTAAAACTTCTAACCCTCAGGTCGCACTGCCTCTCCCTGAGATGGCATCTGCAAAGAAGAAGGTTTTCCCAAATCCCACATGTGGAGTCAGCTCTGCACTTCCCAAAGCGCTCTCTAAAGCATCCTTGTTGTAGAGCAGGGGTCCCCAAACTTTTTACACAGCGGGCCAGTTCACTGTCCCTCAGACCATTGGAGGGCCGCCACATACAGTACTCTACACATTGACCACCAATGAAAGAGGTGCCCCTTCCAGAAGTGCGGCGGGGGCTGGATAAATGGCCTCGGGGCTGCAATTTGGCCCATGGGCTGTAGTTTGGGGACCTCTGTTGTAGAGTTGAGCAAGGTGCATTATTATTTCTGTCTCTCTGTGCCTGGGTGATGTGTGAATAATTTTGAGTATCATTCACCTTCGTATGCTCAGGGCCTAGCAAAATTCCTGCCACTAGGTAAACACTGAGTAGTAGATCTACTCTTGAATGAGTGCAGGAATGAATGAATGAATGAATGAATGAATGAACAAACGCAGAAGCGCTTGCCTGTACTCAGGTGGGTCAGGATCATCTTTCTTTCTATGATGTGCTTTTGGGATATCAGTTGGAAAACACTTCCTTTCAATGGACTTGACCTGCCTCAGGGGTTCCAGAACATTTCAACAGGAAAACTTAATGTTCTCAGTTGTCATCTTCACAGGACAGTAAATCATTTCCAAACCTCATAAAGGTGCCCATGAATTCTGCTGAGTCTCTGTGTAGCACACCAGTCTGACAACACTGATTTATTTAAATATAGGTTTGGTGCTCTGTGAGGGCTCACCATCTGCGTAAGTTGTGTTTACTTTAAGTACCAGTCAGCATTTTTCTGACGAGTTATGGAAACATGGTAGTTCAACTTAATTTTTAAGCGAAGTCTGTTTAAGAATAATTTGTTAATTGCTAGTTGGTTAATTTTGTTTCCTTAAATTAAGAGCTTCAGTTAACATCACATGCGTGTTGCCAGCTCGCTGGAAGCCACTGCAGTGGTTCCTGTGGTGGCATGGTTGTACCGTTCTTCTGTGCCCGCCCCTAACCCAGCTTTTACATTCACCTTGGGCTAATTTTACAAGCCTGGAAAGTAGCCTAATGGCTTGCTAGCTTTAGGATTGCAAGTTGGAAGCTTAAGTTAATAGCCACTTATAAAACTATTTAGGCAGAAATTGGTTATTAGGCCTTCAATATGATGGGGCACTCAGAGCCCTTTGATCAAGGCTGATTTTGCAAAATACAGGGGAATTGGAGTTAGCACCATTTGGGCTGAAGGTGTTTCATCACCTGAACAAAGACAGGATCTAAACCTGTGGATGGCTTGGAGTCCATTGATTTTTTTGACAAGAAAGGAAACACTGGGCAGTCTATTATTATTAGGGGAGGTTCGAGAAGGCTGGTCATGGCCAACAGAAGAGATCACAGAGGTTGGGTGAATCTGGATGTGTAATGGTTTTGTAAATGTTTTGGTTTCAATAAAATCCCAAACACATTTTATCAATGCATTTTTCCTTTTAATTTTTAGACCCTTGTGTATTTCAAGGGAAATTTAGTCCATATGTTTTTGATTCATTTATACTTAACTCATCAAAATGTTGTTTTCTAAGAGTTATTTGATGTCCAAGAAGACTTTAGAGCTTGATTTAAATACCTTCCAATGTTCTTTCCCCCTCCTTTTTAAAAATAGAAAGCCATCTACTCTTGGCAAAACCTAAATGCACACACACTAAAAGTTTGCATTTGTTTGAAAGCTTCGAGCCCATAAAGCCATTAAGCTGGGCCAAATGCATTCTCCAGCTCCTGGTAATGTGTGAGCTCCATTACTCAAAAGCACAGAGAGTTCCTTACCTTCTGATAATCTCTGGTGATCACGGAAAAGAAACTCTACAAAATAAAATGTCTGCCCTTTGCTGGATCTTTGATCTTGGGAAAGCCACTTAAGCTCCCTTAGCTTCAGTTTCCCTATCTGTAAAGTTGGGCAATATTTGTCTTGCCTACCTCCCAGAATTACTGGGAGGATTAAAAGAACTAATATGAAAGTACTTTATGAAAAACACACATAGCTCCACAAATAGAATCACATCTATTGATGTTACTGTTTTTTAAATAAAACAATAAGTACTCAACGTTAGTGAATGTTTATTATTCAATGTTAAGCATTCTACAAATTACTGTTTTGTTTAATCCTCATCATACCTGGTAAAGGGTAGATACTTTTAATTTTTTTATTTGGGAAGATAAACTTTGCATAATTTCCCCAAGGTCTTATAGTTTGTGAGTGGAACAGCTAGAATATAAACCCATATAAAGCTCTTTATGAGTTTTAACTACTAAGTTGTATAGTATATCGTTGAAGCCATTATAAGACTGTAATGTTGTGACCCAATATTAAAGTTTATCATGAGTCATAATAGAGTCCCTTCATATCATTGAGATCACTTACATTTTCTATTACATTCTCTTATTGAATAATCAAAGTGAATGCATATATAATACTATGCTGTTCAAATACCCACACATTAGAAGATCATTCATTACATAGGATAATATAGAAGCTAATTTTAATTGAAGACTTTGGATCTGACACAGAAGAGCTCTTTGTATGCTCATCTCATTGAATCCTCACAACAACTCTCTGAGGTAGAGACTGTCATTGTCAAGCACTGTGAAGATCTCCTATTTTCCCAACTTCTAAGCTAATAAATTAGCCTACCAGCTTCACGGATGCGGGCAGATGATATGAGACTTCTGGGTCAGAAACAAAATTCTTACTCATGGCCAGCAAGCAACATGAGCTTCATCTTCACATTCAGTCCCTGATGCCCCCCAGGCCTGTGAGGGTGATGTGAGTGGCTCAAGTGGCTGCTGACCACACAGTGAGTGGCATATGCCTGAGAAACTCAGCTTGAAAACACCACTCTCTTTTAATGTTGTGGTAAGCAACCTTGCCTGACCTTTGCTCTGGACACAGGCATCTTAATTTTACTGGGCAGTAAGCAAACCTGCCCTCTGTGCCACGTGGACGCACTTAGTCTAACTTTTAAGACTGTCTTGCTGTACAAACACATTTAAGAAATTTCTGGCCATTAGTGTCTCTGCTTCTAAGACATACAGAATGGTGAGAGACCCATGGAGACTTGTCCCCCAACTATTATTATCTCCAGTTTACAGATAAGGAATCAGGGATTAGAAAGGTTAAGTCTTTCATTTATTCCAGAAATAATTATTGAGCACCTGTATATATCAAGGTCAAATAGCTAAAAAGTGGAAGAGAGGGGAGTCATCACAGCCTTTCAGTCACTAACTGTCACTGTCTTTAAGTCACTAACCAGTTTACGCCCTCACCCCGTCAGCCATTGTCTATCTTGTCTCCCCACCTAATGACCAATGATACATCACAGTAATTAACTGGATAGCTAACACTTGTTAAGATGATAATGATTCTTTGGGATAAGTGCTCTTCCTGCCACCAGGCTCTCTTTCTGCAGCCTGCCTCAGCCCTCGGCCCTGAATGCAGCAGTGTGCCCTGAGATGTAGGGATGATGTTGGCAGGTCCCGAGAGATGTCAGAACGGCATTTTAAGATCATATTTGCCAGCACATGGAAGACAGTGCTTCTGGGTGATTTGAAAGTTAGGTTAATGGTAAATATTACTATCTTGAAAAGTTTAGTGTTGTGACTTGGGAATAATTTAGTTTCTGTACAAAATTAAGAAGGTTCTCTTTTCTCAGCTGTCCCCTCCACCAATTCATCCGGATTATATTCTGTTTGTATAATGGTATCATTGAATGACCTGATGAAGGTTTTATACTTGTTTAGCCTGTGGGAGTCCCTGACGATGTGCCTCAATCAGTCTCCCCAGAAATGTTAAGTGATTACAAAGTTGGAATCCAGGGAGAAGAGAAAGATCTTGGCAACAATATGACCAGAAGCAACTTTTCCAAACAAAGAGGTCTACTCCATCCCACAGAAAGGCCTCCCAGGCTGCAACTTCTCTCCTCTCTCAGCTCTGAACCCCCCGAGGGAGCCAGTTGGCCCATTTTCTTAGGAAAATAATAAAAGTGGCACAGAATAACAGAGAGGGTTGGTATCTAACTTCAGACTGCGGGGAATAAACAAAGAGAGGCTTAGCTGGCCCACCATTGCCCCTTTCAACCAAGTGACTCCATGGGAAACGTTCTCCTCCTGGCATCTCTCCATCAGAGGAGAAGCTGTGCCTTTAAAAGCAATGATGGGAAGGGGGCTGGCTGGGTGCTCATTTCTCCCTGCCACTGTGGTCCTGGACTAGCGAGCTGCAGTGAGAAATTCTCTCCTGCTGCTCTCTCCCCCTCAGCACCTGAAGCTATTGGCCCCAATCCCTCAGCTTATTTTCACTCCCTCTGATGCCAGAGAAAAATCTAATTAGTGAAGAATTTGACGGAAAGAATGTTAAAGAGAACTCTGCCACCCCAAAACCACAGCAGAGTGGGGCCATGAGTCCTCTTTGTGAGGCCATCGCTGCCAGGGGGTTCTTCTTAATCTTAAATGTCAGGTAAGGAAAGAGAAGGTATCCATACGCTCTCTGTCGTGGGTCCAGGCCTCTTTCAGAGCAGGTGATTCTAGGCGATTCTAGAGGCATTTGTCTTGCAATAGAATTCTCTCTGCAGACAAGCCGTCTGGTTCTAGAGTAGGCTGCTGGAAGAGGACAGTGAGGTCAAGTAGAGGAACAGAATAAGAATGAAGATGGGTTTCAGGAGCCAATATTGTCCCAGTATTCTTAGTAGGGTGAGGAAGTGATTGCTGCTTTGCTCTAAATATCTGGGACCTTTTACTGGTGGTGGCAGAACGACCTCAACCAACAACACCCAATAAAATGTGTCAAGTGTTACTTTCATAATTAACCTGGTTCTGTTCCTTCAGAGAAGGGAGCCTTCCGGGCAGCCAGGGTGCCTTTCTCTGAGTGAACGATGCAAGATGCCCCCAAACTGATACAGCTCCAAAGGCGCCTTCAGCACAGCCTGCCCCCCCCCCCAAGTTGTTTCTTTTGAGGGTTCTGCCCACTGTTTCTTCGCTGTTGATCTTGGTTGATCTGTGTTTGGGGGACTAGCCCTGCCTCCAGTGCCAGCAAACTGGACTCACACTGGAGCATTTGGGGTTGACTTGGCTGCTGGCAGCTTCCAAAATATGACCCAGTGAAAATAGGGACCAAATGGTTTTTGTGTGCCAAGTGTGAAGTCCTTATTGTGCCTCCCGGAGCAGAGAGCATGAAAGAACCAGACAGTTCTGGACCTCGGTTTTGGCTCTGCCTCTTAATAGCTGGTTGATATCTCTGAACCTAATTCTTTATAAAATGGCAGTTTTCTACCCACTTCATCAGGGTGCTGTTGGGGTTAAACAAAGCCGCTTATTGGTACCTACTACGTGCCACATAGTGTGAGCCGAAGGAGCTCCCCTGCAGAGGTGTGTGAGCGCCGCAGAGCAAGGCCACTCTGTTCCCACCTGGACGGACAGTAGGGTCTGACCGGCTGGGCGTGGATGTTGATGCTGCCCCTTGCTAACTCTTTTGACCTTGGGATGGTTGCTAACCTCTCGCCTGGAAAGTGGAGGTCACAATCCCACCCCCCTCGGAGAGCTGTTGTGAGAACTAAGTAAGATCACAACTTAGCCCGGGGCTCCGAAGGCACTCCTTGAGTGCCAGCAGTTGCTGTTATTGCAGTTATAAGCCTGATGCACGGCCTGTCTGTTTTCTGAAATATGGTAAACAGTACATGCTCAAAAAAAAAAAAAAGAAAAAGGTGCTGGTTCCATTTTCCACAATTATTTTTTTGACAGGTCTTTTCATTCACATCTGACAGCTTACCGTGGCGCGTTCCTCTGGGGCTGTTCCCATGAAAGGAAGAGGATGTTTTGCAGAGGGAGTTGAACTCTAGCGGTTCCTGTCATACCTATTTGTTCTTTTAGTTGCTACAGACCTACAAAAGGAGAAAAGTGGACCCACCAACCAGCTCAGTGTCTTAGGGCCATCCCTTAATGTAGCTGTGTGTTTCTGTTGGGCCCAGCCTCCCTGATCGGTAGCCATGTTTGTAATGTAGAGAAAGCAGTGCCTGGGGATGTTCCCTCCGCATGTCACTGGAATGTGGACCTCATACAAGTTCAAGCACCTGTGGGGGAGGGGAGTGGGTAGCATTTGCATTTGTTTGTGGGAGCAGGGTTGGGGTGGTCACAGCTTGGAGAGCAAGATAAAGAAGTTGATGACTCAAGGGTCTTTTATTTTCTCTGGCGTTTGTGAAAGGTGGCTTCTGATTACATAACTATCCCACATTCTTTGCCAGCCTCAGTTACACCTTCGGCTCACCTCAGGCTGCCTCTTCTTCCCACTGGCTTCTTCCTTTGAGTTGGAGCAGATATTTATACAGATTGGAATCTACTAACGAAAGAGACAAGAAGCAGCAAGATACAACTTTAGTGGAGTGAACTTTTGGGGAGGTGTATGTGTGATTTCATTTTTATTGCTTCCAATTATTTTAGATCTGTTTAACTTCGTGTTGGATACCTCAGAGTTCATTTGGCTCTAACAAGATCCCTGGACCCTGGGCTCTGCTTTCTCCAGACTATCCACTTCCTTCTGGGCCCGGGAACCCTCACTGCTAACGACACGGAGGTGGATGGGTTTAGCAGTGGGGTTTTGCCATCATCTTGAGGTGATACCTGGAAGACTTTTCAGATATTGAAGTGGACCTTTAACCTCCTGAATTCTTTAGGTGGCCTGACTGTCACCAGTTGTGATTTCTAGAACACGTGAGCCCTGAATACTTTAGTCTCGGGGAGGAGGCGGTGGTTGATGAACCCAAAGCAGGGGTGGGGGAATTGACACACCAGTAGGGTTTATCACTGGGTTTATACTCAAATCCTGAAAACATAAACCAGACAAAAAGCCAACAATGTGCAAAGTGTTTCTTTTGAATTTACTTGATTCTGTTGTCAGGCTTTGAATGCAAACCCAGTTACATGGGCCCTGGGACCAGATGGCGTTAGGGATGATTTCATCTACCCTGTGTGGAAACTGAGGCCCAGAGGGGTTGAACAACTTGCTTCTGGTCACGCTGTGAGGAGAGAGCCGTGGCAGGTCCCCAGGCCTTGCAACGCCTTCCTTCTTCCAGGTTCTCTCTGTTACTCGCGGCTGTCCTTGACTGAGGTCCAAAAACCTCTGGCTTCCTCACCAGTTCTCAACCACTGGCTAACCCCTCTTTCCTTTTGTAAAATGGCTTTTTCCTGCTCTGCATCTTGGCCAGGTTTCCTTTACTTCCCCCTTCCTCCGCTTCCTTATAATATGTGCGCGTGGAAGCAAAGTCAGTCACATGCAGAAGAATTTAAGTGACAAGTCATCCTTTCCCCGGCCACTCACCAGAGGCAATCTTTTCAAACAAGCTGGGTTTTTTTCTTTTTTTCCTGGAAACGACTGCCAAACACTGAATAATATACTTCTACTCATGTTTCTTTTTTTCTCATCATTTTACAACATGTGTGAAGTCTCTGCTTAGACAGACGGGGATTTAGCCCTGATTCCTCTCTAACCCCCATTTTCTCTCGGTGTCCCAGATTACGTTTATGCCCTCTGTGGTTGCCTGTGACTTGAAATGATAACTGGCACCTTTCATTTTGTGTGCCATCAACTTTTACCCAGTTTCTGAAGATGGAGCTCAGAGTCCTCTGAGGATCATTTCTTTGCCTTACTCCCTTCCACCTCCCACCTTTCATTCTTTCCGCATTGTATTTATCTTCCAGTTCTGGTTTGCAACCACACCGTGTCTCCTGAGCTTTTGCTTAACTCTAGAAGTTGAAAACCAATGATCAGCATGTATATTAAGACTAGGCAATTTTTGTGTGTTGCTTGGGTTAACACTGTATTAGGATCCTTCTCCAGGGGACTTACAGCTATAATGTGAGGGCCTGTCAGAAGCAATCTTTGTAACATCATTTGACCAAAGTTAACAACTCTGTCATTTTCTCTTAAGAAGGTCCCTGTCAGCTTTTCCTCTGTTTTTATTTTTCTTTATTTCCTCCTATATCCCTCTAACACTTCATAGTGAAATGGAGGCAGATACTGCTGAGTTTTTGTAGACATAGGGACTGTCAGAATTTGAAGACCTAGTCCGTGAAGTGAGCTCCATCCATGATGACATTGAATCTTTGGCCGTCCTTGGGATCACTGGAATGGAATCACATGTGCCCTAGGATATGATATAGAAGAAGCATTATTTTAGGAGTATCAATTGATACTGCTGATGGGTTTAATTTTCTTTGTATACTTGTTTATTTTTGGTGTTTTCTTTCCAGAGGAGGATGTCAGTATAATAGATGCTGTTTGTTTGATGGATCCTGTTGTGATTGATGATAATGATTCTGATGCTTTTTGTTGGACCAAGATAATAAAAAGCCCAAGGGTATTTATAATATGCCTAACTGGGTTTTATATCAATTAGTGGGTACCCAAGTGCTTTATATTATATGCCACTAGAAACAGCTACTAAGGAAGATGCTGGAAAATCTCAAAAATTATCCCAGTTCAGTGTCATACCTGCTGTTCTAAACTGCCATTCTGATACTTGATTAGCATATTATGTGAAACACTGAAATGCATAATTTACCAGGCTGGCCATTTCTCATGCTGAAGAAAATATGCTATTAGAAAATGCCCAACATAGATTTAGAAAAAGATATTTGCAATGTCTCAGATGGTTGCTGTTAAACCGTAATTCCGCCAGATATGGATTGCTGCAGGAGCTGGATCTGGCCGGCTCCACCTCATCATGGCTTTGCACTCCCTTCTCGCTGGTATTGGGTCTTGGGCGGGAGAAGAGAAACAGGGCAGTAGGGAATGAAAACCGGCTTCCAGATTTGT
Source organism: Rhynchonycteris naso (assembly GCA_037038555.1). Classification (NCBI taxonomy): domain Eukaryota; kingdom Metazoa; phylum Chordata; class Mammalia; order Chiroptera; family Emballonuridae; genus Rhynchonycteris; species Rhynchonycteris naso. Next base: position 139,255,058 of record CM073002.1, read on the forward strand.
TTCAAGTCTTGACAAAATGTTGAAAATGGGTTATAACTATTCTCTGGAACTCTTAAGACCTTTAGAAATGTGGATTTTCTTTCTGATATGATTGGGTGCTTGGAGTCGATGAGGAAGTAGAGGCGTATCCCTAAGGCGGTGCTGTAAATGTAGGGCGAGGCCCCTGCTATGAGCAGCCAGCATTTGTAGCTCTGTAAGGAATCTCAGGTCTGAACAGGGGAACCAAACTCTTTCTTTGCGCCCTCAGTCAAGGTGATTTGGGCAAACAGAAAAGGTGCACTGATTCTTCTGATGTGCTTCCCCAGTAGTCCAGCACCAGCTGTGATCTGGGGAACTGTAGGGCTCTGTGCATCCGTCCGGAGTGGGTATGGGGGTGCATAAAAGGGAAGCACAAGTAGGAATACGATTGGGAGAGGCTCTGCTTGAGAACCCCTCTCCTAAAAGAACCCTTTGCCCCCCAATTTGTGCATTCATTAAAGTGTTCTCATTGGAAAGTAGCTAGTCTGGACTGTGTCTGGCATCTAACATTCCTCAGACCTAAAGTTATACCAGCTGTATTCGGCTTGCTGCAAGCCTGTCTGTGGTTTGGGCAGAAACAAGTGGGGCCCAAGCTGTTCTGGTCTTTTAGAGTGATCTGGATTCTAGTCACTTTCCTGGTATGCCATTCTGTCCCTTGCCAAATATATATACATACATGTATGTTCCCTGCCCTGGAAAAATTAGTCTTAGTTGAAGACGGTTGTGGGGTTGTAGTTTAAAAACAGTAGTATCTGAATCTACCTTAAGGTCCCATGGTGTGTGTGTGTTTGAACATGTGCTGTGGATCTGCAGGGAGGTGGACGAGGAAGATCGAGGTTGTGTAGGTACAGAAGTATGGCACCCCTGCCGAGCGTCCCTCTTTGAGTATCACTCTCTAGAGAGTGTACCTAACATGGTCTTTCCATCCTGGGTCCTGGGAACTTGAATGTAAATATGGGTTGAATTTATATACAGTTCAGTTGCCTTACTTTAAAAAAAGAAAACAGTTGATGTGTTTTGTGAGGATCCCTGAGCTTTACAGGGTTTCCCAAACAGATCACGTGTTTTAAAGTGTACACATAGATAACTTACACACATTTATAGTGATGGCAAGTTGTATGCACGTGTCAGTGCTGCGTGCTTGGGTGTTAGCTGCCAGCTCCTCTTGACAAGGAGATAGTCCCTGCCCCCACCCTCTGCCGTTCCCGCATCATCTGCCTGCCCGCCTCGGAGCCACGCCAGCCCATCTTGGAGTGATTTCTTTCTATCATGGATGTTAGCATCACTGCACAGTCTCAGCTCTTTGCCTGCAGTTGCTCAAAGTCCTGTCTCCCCATCCCGTGTCTTCATTATCTCTAACCCCATGAGATAACATGATCCCTTTTATGGCAAGTATTTTATAATAAACCCTTGCAATCGTGCAAAAAATCTTATAAACGAAAAAAATCTACCCCAGACACGTGATTACAAAAAAATTCCCTAAATACAAAAGGAATGAAATTTTAATAAAATAATATATATTATATCAGTCAGGGTTTTAAAACATTTTTGATGAAATGGTACATGTTTATATCTGAGATGGCATAGTGAAAGAGTTCAGTTGAAAAGACTTGAATGAATGTGAGGGCAGGGTGCAGGGACCCAGAGAGTAGAGACAGCTGGAAGTTCTTACCCTCCCTCCCCGGGGCCTGCAGGAGCCCTGTGAGGACGCAGCTGGAACGGGGAGGCCAGCCGCACCCAGACCTTCAGGCTGAGGAGGGGGTGGGGAGTTAATACCTCAGCATTTCTCCTCTCCCGTTGCATTCCCGCTGCCACTGCCTCTCGCTGGCTGAGTGCTGGCATCTGGAGGCCAGGAAACCTCGGAGCTGCCGTCCATAGAGCTCAGCAGCCTGATGCAGAAAGCAGCTGAGAGAGGCAGAGGATGGGTCAGGGTGGGACATGGCACGTGGGAAAACCTGCACGACACGTCAGTCCACACGTGCGAGGTGCTACTGTGAGAAACTCTTAATGAAGGTCAAGGTCTTGCCCCTTGGTGTAGGGTTTCCTGTGAATACTGGAATTCAGCAACCGTGTTGCCTTGTGTTGGCAACTCTGATGTTCTCAGAGTGGAGAACACCTCTTGGTAAAGTTCCAGATTAAACCAAATACAGGTTTCTCTTTCCAGGTTGCATTTCTGAAAATTTTAGCATATATTAGAAACCATGCAAAAATACGTTTTAGTTTATACCTATAGAATTGAGTCTTTCTCATATGATCTTAAGTATATAGTTTTGCCTACATGGATGGCATTTGAGAGTTGGGTGGACAGGTACAGGGCAAGTATCTGTTTAGCAAGTGCCTTTTCTATTACAGGGCAGTTGGCACCTCTTACCCCCCACCCACTAAATGCCCATAGTACCCTTCCAATTATAGTAAAAACCGCAGTGAAGCACCCAACAATTTTCAAAATGCCCTCAGGGTATGAGCCACTGCTCCAGCTATTTCTGGTGCCACTTCCCATGTCATCAGCCGTGAAGTGGCTAAAGGTGCAAATTTCCTCCAGTTGGGGTCAAAACAAAAGAAAATCTCTGTAAATTAAAATGCTGCCATCTTAACACACAATACTATATACAGATGATATGTTATAGACTTGTACACGAGAAACCTGTATAATTTTAATAATGTCACCCCAATAAATTCAATTAAAAAGCAAATAAAATATTGCCTCTTCACCTTGCTGGGGTGAGGGAGACTTTGCACACCTTTTTGCTGAGAGAGGGTAGGGTCCAGGCTAGTGCAGTCTGACAGAGACTCACCCTCCTGTTCTTACTCCTGTACAAGTGTCCTCGTCACCTCTCTGCTACTATGTCCCTGCGCAACACGCTCTCCCTGGCTGGAGCTGCGCACTTGGCCCAGCCCTGCTTCCTGCGGCGTCCGGTCAGCCTGAATGTGGGCCCCTGGGCACTTGTGATGCTGAGCACCGACATCTGCATCCCTGTGGCTCTGCCATCTGGTCAGCATTCCCCAGCCTTCTCCCTGGACTTCTCTTTTCCAGTTTTCCTCCTCGGCCGTGTCAGCTGCGTTGAACCCCTTCTCCCCTCATGGCACCTGTGGGTACCACATCGCCCCGAGCCTAACAAACCGGGCCAGTTTATGTCATGATGGGTCATGATCAGTCTACCTGTGGCTCCACCTTCCCCTTGTTACTATGCCCTTGGAGGCCATGGAGGGCTGGGTATGCTGGTACCCACTTCCACACCCCTTTCTGTCACAGACGCTGAAGTGATGACCTCCTAGTGGCCTTAGCACACACCACCTCACTTGTCCTTGAACGCTTCCCGCGTCTCCCCCTCCCCCTGTAATTGTACAGTGGCATTTATCTGGCCACCTGCCTAACGGTCACCTTCCTTTTGTTTTTTAAGTCAAGAACTTACTTTATTTTATAATAAACATTGAAGACCCCCCCTTCCCACCACCCTACACAATTTTTGCATGTGGAATATTCAACGCCTATCCATTTTAGTAGCTTACAAAGCCAGCAAAAACTCCAGTTGTCTGTCTAATAATGAATGTTTGAGAATAGTTTTATATGTGCGTGTGTTTTCAGTAGCTGAAGCACCTACTGAAAAAAATTCCTTAGCTAAAAAGGCTCAGAATGAAACAATTTCTGCACAGAAAATACCATTAACTTGGTAGCCTTTGCTTAATAGGTGGGCTTAGTTTTTTATGAAGTCAAAGTGGGATATGACGAGTAGCATTAAATTAAGCTCATAGGCACAGACTAGTGCTCAAACTTGCTAGCACATATTCCAACATAATATATAAATTACTAAACTGTCAATCTCCATCAAATTTGTACCTCTCCCTCTGTATCGAAGGGAAGGAATAACCACTTCAAATATAAATACCTCCATGAGAAAAGGATAATTCAATTAGGGTTAGACAGAAGATAAGTGCAAGTACTATAGAAATGGCTGCTGGAGATGGCCATAAAACTTCTTACACTAACAAGGCATGGGCTGGCCACATAAGCTGCTAGCTGTCGAACACCAGTGTTTCAAGATACAATTTTATAAACATGTTTTATTTGTTTTGCTTATACCATCAGAACTGACACTACTGACGGTCACTTCCCTAAAATAGGGAAATCAATCTAAAACACATACTGGTGCTTTTCAAAAGATAGCGATTTAAAAGGGTGGTAGGTAGCAGCAGGCGTTTGATATCCTTATCTTTTAAAAACCTTCAGTCTGCAGGGAAACACATGACCAAGAGTGTTATGATTATCCATTATAGGTTTTCATCAGTACCTGTACCACTTTAGGTGACAATATAGCAAGAACCAAGGATTAGGAGTAAAACATAACATACTTTACGGGGTGATAATATGTCCATAGTTAATCAAAGTGGTTTGGAAAAAGCAAGATTGACTTTTGACATTGGATAAAATCTACCAATCAGCCCTAGCATTATTCAGTGGTAATTTATAAAAATATTTCCCTTGAAAGGAAGATGGAAGGATGAATGTGGTTTGGCAGAAAAAACTGCATTTCACAGCTTTTCCAGTTAAATTGGAACACTAACGTGCACCTTCAGTCATTTTAATTAAATAATGAGCAGAAGCTTTAAACATTCATTGCATCTGGCCGAAGAGGTAGGGTGGGAGGCAAAGCTCCCGTGAAACCTGTTTCAGGCCATCAGTTGCCTGTGTTGAGGCACATGTCGATCTGCAGACGGATTCTGAGATGCCTGCTATGGGGATGCTCTGGGCAGACTCTGTGGAGCTGCAGAGACAGACGAGACCGAGAGCATTTACGCTCTGGCGGGGGGATCAGGCCAGCAAACGGAGCGGTCCATGATGACCCGGAAGTAGACGAGAGGGGGCAAAGGGGGTGAGAGTTATTTTATGGCGGCATTTGAACTAAGTCATGAAGGTGAAACAAGATTGTAATAAGTAGAAGGGAGAAAGGGTGCTGCTGACTGGCGGGAGGAAAATGCTACTTGTAAATTAAATGCTGAAGTGCATGCTCTGCTCGGGTAGTGGGGAGAGATTTGGGATTGAAGGATGAAGGATTTATGCAGCTGTGGGCCAGCAGGGAGCAGAAGTCAGGGCTGGACGGCACAGTGCCTTGACTGTCCTGTGGAGCCAAGGCTGAGCTTGGGGCTTTGAAGGGCATCCAGGAGGAGGGGAAACAGTAAGACCAGCTCTGAGGAAGGTGGCCTGGGGCCATGTGAGGAGGGATGAGAGAGGCATATAAGTGGGAAGGAGATGGTTAGCAGGCTACGGTCCTAGCTGCGGCCAAGGGGACAGGGACAGAAGGGCTGCGTGGGCCGGTGTCCGACACCACTGGAGGGCTGAGTGCGTTTTACTTCCCAGTAATGATGGAGGAATGCCTGGTCCCTTTATTTCCTGTCTCACTCTGTAAGAAGTGTCACCGACCTGGTCAATGTTTGACCTCCCCATCCCATCGAGGCCCGGGCACAGAAGCGAAGGTCACGTTTCCTCTGTGCCCTCACTAGCATTGGGTAGAGAATGTGCTATAATCTGTGAGTGTGGAATCATAAAAGGAATTCAGATTATTCTTGGGCAGGCTGCTGACTTAATGTTCTGAAGCAATAACCAGAGTTAACGTCCTCATCTTGAGAGAAAGAAAAAAAAAAAATGTCCCTCTACAGCATGTACTAAAGAGAAAGGCTGAGAGGATTGATTTTTTTTCCCTCCAAAGAATCCATAAATATTTACATAAGTGCAAGTTACAAATCTGTGGCTTGGAGATTATCGAATTTCACTGCTTTTACACTCGCAGCATATAAATTTCCAGCAGGCATTTGCTGGTTGTGAATGTTCAGTCTTTGGAGAATTGTCTTCTAGTTTGTTTCCTTTGCTCTTGGAAAACAAATCTCTCCTGTGCTGTTTTTAATGCTCTCACTTATGGTTATGGATTGGCCATTGGCAGTCATGGGCTTTGGCCGAGGGGGCTTTCTAGTGATGGACTGCTTGCTAATGGGGGCACTACATCCTGAGCCAAAAGGCGGCTTTTAAAGTCTCTGTTGGTAAGACAATAATTCTCTCCATGAGAGATCCCTAGATGGTAGTGGAGTTAGAAAATCTTTGTGGAGTTCTTTAGCAGATGAAAAAAACACTAAAGATCATGTCCCTATAGCAGAGAGGCAGCTTAACAGATCTTCCTTAAATATGGGTGCTGCATCTGCCATTTTGCATTTGGGCAGACCTCACCTATTTTATTCCTGATCTTTCTCTGCAGAACTGTGCCTGAGGCACATTCTCTTCTTGGTTGGCAATTTAGAACAATCACTGAATAAAGCTTGCATTAAAATTCATTCTGAATTTTACAGTTACAGTTGCTAGATTTGGGCCTGTCCTGCTAATCTCAGGAATCCGCTGTATATACTGAAGAATAAATTTCTTCAATCTGCAAAGAACAAGGGCTGCCCCTGTGTCCTGCAAGGGGTAGGCATTTGTGGATGGGGAGTGGTTGATCTGAAAGTAGTTTTATCTGTCTTCTGTCAAAATGAATGTAATATTTGGTTTTAAATTTGAGAAGTTGCTACATGAAAAGTAAACAAAATGAATTTAAAATTCCTGACAATGGGCCATGCCAAGGATCGGATGTTATGTAGATATGCTTAGGTATATTAGATGAATGCAGAAAAACTTAAGTTCATAGGAGAATTGCTTTCAAACAGAGAAATATAGGGCCCGTTTCTGTCTTTTCCTGTTACTCAGCTGCTCGGCTGGTACAACCCTGTCATTTGCAAAGGTAGGATTGGGGGTAGGTAGGCTTGGAACTGGGTCAAACCCCTGCCTCAGAACTGAATATTTGACTAGTCAGATTGAGTGAAGGGTAAACCTGGTGCTCATTGCAGTGACTGATCATGGTCCTTATGAGAGATTCACAATGGGAACTCTACATGAGGGGTGGGCTTCTCAACAAGCATACTGACTAAGGCCACAGAATGAAGGGTGGTTGTCCTGTCAGATTTTGTGCCGTTGGACAGGCCTCAGGGCCTGGTAAGGGAACTTGAAAGAGCATGGCCCGACTCCAGCCTTAAGAGGAAGCTGTGAACTGTGTTACTAGTCAGATGATTAGAGCAGGCAGCCAAGACAGAACCTAGAATTGGGAGTATTGTGCTCAGGGCATGCAGAAGCCGGGGTGTTTTCACTGGGGTATCAGAGGAGGACAGACATATGGACAGTGAGGCAAACAAGCTTTGTCTTAGATTCAGGCTCCTTAAAGGTAGGCTTAGTCTTGGGTCTTGGGGAAAGGCCTGAGACCCTGATTATTTTATATCTTCTTGTATCTAGCAAGATACCTGACAGTACAGTATTCATTAAGTAATGAATGGCAATGAAATGGCATAGGCAATATTTTGATAATGTAAAAATGCAGTGAAAGGTTATGTAAAGTTGGATTTAAGTTTGTAGGGACATCTGAAAAAATAAAATCCTTTTACTTCTGTTGAGGTTATATAATCACCAAAATGGGCAGGCAGGAAAGAGCTATGTCAAGAGAAGGATCCGGCACGTACTAGGGAAGCTGTGTAGTCTGGTGAAAAAAAGCAAAACACAAGCTGTGGTTTCAGACAGATCTGGGCTTGAATCTCAACTTTGCTGACCACTAACTGTGTGGTCATGGCCAATGACTGGACCTCGCTGAGCCCAGCTTAGACACCAGTAAAATATGGATGCTGTTGCATTTCTGGAAGGGGTATTGTAGGAATTAAATGTACTAACGTAAGACACAGTGGTCCATGGGAATGGCAGTTCTCATAGAGAGTCCTGGAAGAGCCAGGAAGGAGAGAGGAAAGGTTTTTAATGCCGTGCTGTGGGAATTGATGACTCTGATGGGCCTCATGCTTATGCTCCCCGTGTGATGTGATTCTTGCTGATGTAATGGGCTGGGTCGATGTCCTGCAGATCGGATGACGGGACACCCACACCCTGTTGCCCTTTCTGCCAAGATGGACCGTACTCGTGAAGCCTCCACAGCCTCGCTGACACCTGCACACAAATGGCTTAGTGGACTGTGGGTTTTATTCACTCTCTCCTGCAAAAATTGGCATGGACTTCTTGGGGTGGTCATGTTCTTAGAGATGGAGTTCGTCTTCAGAGCTGGCACTTAGCCCCCTGGGCAAACCCCAACCCTCTTTCCCTTTGCACTGTCATCCAGTTTTCCTTAGTTTCATTTCCTGGGTCGTCAAGTTGAGTCTGCATCTTGACCATCCTTCTGGTTGGGAGGAGTGGGAGAGCACGGAGCATAAGAACCAGGAACAGAGGCTTTTATGTCACTCTTGCAAGGTTCCCAGAAAACTGAGGCTAGTTGTTGGATTGGAGTCATGTAGCCCTGGTGTTTCTTCCTCAAGTCACCCACAAAGGCAGGGCCCATGAGGCGGCTTTGGGATTTGAAATCGTAACATCATGGATTTCACTAAATGCCTCTTCTATACTATTGCCCCGACCTGCCCTCCCCCTTTCTCTTTCTGGGTGAAGCAGAGGGCAGACAGAACGCACACTTATGCATGAGCTGGCTGACTTCAGTATGACCAGGTGGAAAGGTGGGTAGACGTGGTCAAAAGTGTCTGGTCCATTTTGAGTTTGTGCTGGCCTTGGCTTCGACCGGCTCAGTGACCTTGTCCTTATGGGGTCATCATTAACTTCTATTTACTGAGTGTTTAGTATGGTCCTGGCAGTGAACAGATGCTTCACGTATGTTATCTTCTTTAGTGCTCACTGCCATCTTTATAATTATCCCCATCTTACATATGAGGAATGAGGCTCAGAGAAGTGAGTTAGTGTTCTCAATAGAGCTCATGATTTTCCTACAGCTTCAGTTCCTGCTGCGGACACTGTGTCTTTTATTGCTCTTGCTCTTACTAAGCCTCCCTTCCTACCAATGATGCTGTCCCACTGCGTTCCGTTGACATATGAAGGTATTTGATGTCTCTATAAAAGAATTTGTCCTGCCTACTTCACAGAATTGCTTTGAGGAGTAAGAGTTATGAAGAATATTAAATGTTTTACAAAGATAAAGTAACACACTAATATGAAATTTAGATAAAGGAAATGAAAGTTGGATAAAAGAGGGAAGGTAAATAGAAGTCTTGTTACTATGTAAGCGCTTACTGTATCTAATTGATTTGTGTATTATTTATTTTCTTTTGTACCCGTTATTTTATTGAAACTTCCTAACAATTCAGTGAGGTCCATGCTAGTCCTGTTGTTACCCCTAATTTACAGATGAGGTAACTGAGACATAAAGAGGGAAGCTCTGTTGCACAAGGTCGCAGAGCTAAAATTGAAGTTTAGGTCTGACTTGGGATCCTGCCGGTTTAACTCGAATACCTCGGTGTTCTGTCTTTCAAGGGCTTTCAGGGGATAAGGGCAAAGGCTAGCAGACCTGCGAGGGAGTCTCCTAACTCATTTTACTCAGATGAGGTATCTGTCACAGAGGTGGTGACAGCTAAGGTGATTTCTAAGGGACTCCGAGGCATCAGCAATAAATAAGACGGGAGGGGTCGGGAAGAGCCTCGTCAGGCTGAGCCTTATTAAAGAGTTCATAATTCACCGTGAGGGCAATAGAGGGTCATGTGCAGGGGGTGCGTGCTCAGCTTGGGGGGTTAGAAACATCACTCTGGTGGCCTTGTGGCAGGACTAGGGGTAGGAGGGTGTGTGCAGTGGGTGGGAATGAAGGCCACGAAGTCCAGCAGGCTCGACTGTCAGCACTGGGGGACAGGCGCCTTAGCCTGTCTGAATCTTTGATTTTCGCATTTTGAAAATGAGGGACAGTGACAACACCCACCTGGGAGGAGCAGCGTGAGGATGAGCTGGGAGCTGCCGTGCTCAGGGCGTGCTTCGCAAAGATGCACTCTTCATGCTGTGAGCTGTCCCGAGGAAAGCCATACGGAAGCTGATGCAGAGGTCTCGGATGGGGGCGGTGGGAATGGAGAGAATGTGACCATTAATCAGACGAGGGTGGTGAGAAAGGAGAGAAAGAGCTAGGAGAGGGGGAGAGTGGCAGAGAAAGGAAAAGAAAGCACAAGAGGAGTAGCGGAGGGCGTGTCGAAGAGATGTGGCTCCTATAAAACACCTATTGTTGGCAGAGGTGTGATGACAGGAGAAGGTGCATGAGGGACAGATGCAAATGAGCAGGAAGTCTTAGGGCTGATTTGCTAATTCACCACTGTGTAAGGAGCACCTGTCATCTTAGACATCCATCAACAAGACAAGGTGTTCTGGTTACATTTTTTTTTGTGATGGATATTTGTTTTAGTATTTGTTAAATGTTCATATTCTGAATTTAGAGTAGAAAACAGGTGTTATTTATTTTCCTACATAAATGCCTTTGGGTAGTCATACTTTTCCATTAATTCACCATGACTAGAGTCTAGCAATGAGTGTATGTTTTTAAGTAGTGAATTATGTGTATTTCATGTGCACTGATGTATCGTCCAAATATGATCTTCTTCAAGATTGTGACCATTAATTTTGGCTATTCTGGGTCCCTTAAATTTCCATATTAATTTTAGAATCAGTTTGTCAAATTCTGAAAAAAAGGCATCTGGGATTATGATTGGACTTGCATTGAACCTGTAGATGAATTTAGGGAGTATTACCATTTAACAATATTAATCTTTGCAAGTTATAAACTTGGAATGTTTTTTCATATATTTTGATTATTCCCTAACTTCCTTCCATGATATTTTGTTATTTTCAGTATACAAGTCTTGCAATTTTTTCTTCATTTTATTCTTTTGATGTTATTTTAAGTAAAACCATTTTCTTAATTTTATTTCCTGATTGTTCATTGCTGGTGTATAAAAATCCCAATGAGTTTTGTACATTGACTTATATCCTGCAAGCTTGTTGAGCATGTTCATTAGTCCTAATAGTTTTTTAAATTGATGAATTCTTTCATATTTTTTATATACAAGATTATGTCATCAGTGAATAGAGATAGTTTTACTTGTTCCTTTTCAATCTGGATGCCTTTTATTTCTCCTGGTAGCCTAATCGTCCTTCTAGATCTCTAGTGAACTAGATGTGCTGAGACCTGGTTCCCCCCTCTTCTTCCTGATGCTGAGGGTGAAGGCTCAGCCTTTCACCACTGCATGGGATAGCCACTGTTGGCTATTTTAAAGATAGGGTTCCTTTATCAGATTGAGGAAGTTCCCTTCTATTCCTAGTTTAATGGAATTTTATCATGAAAGGGTGTTGGATGTTGTAAAATGCTTATTTCTCCCTGTCTTTGCAGTTGGTCATGTGACTCTCCCCCTTTTAGTCTATTAAATTGGAGTACTGTATTGCTTGATTTTTAGATGTTACACCGACTTTACATTTTTGTGATAAATTCCACTTGGTCATGGTGTATAATCCTTTCTGTATGTTTCTGGTTTTGGTTTGCTAATATTTTATTAAAGATACTGTATCTATATTTATAAGAGCTGGTGGTATATAGTTTTGTTGTTTGTTTTTTTTCCTTGTGATCCCCTTGCCTGGTTTTGGTATCAGGGTAATAATGGCTTCAAATAATAAGTAGGAAAATGTTTTCTCTTCTTTATATTTGAAAGGAGTTTGAGAAAGATCAGTGTTAATTCTTCTTTAGATACTAGGTAGAATACTTGGTAGAACTCGCCTGTGAAGCTCTCTGGGCCTGAGCATTTCTTTGTGGGAATTTAAAGAAGATTACTGATTCAGGCTCTTTACTTGTTATAGGTTGACTCAGATTAACTTGAGTCATTTTTGGTAGTTCGTGTCCTTCTTAAAAATTTCCCATTTCATCTAGTGATCAAACTGGTTCACATACAGTTTTTCATACCATATGTACTTTTGTTTCAAGTTGTTCTTTAAAAAAGAATGTTATGCTTTTTTAGAATAAGGGTTTCTACAGGGCACAGCTCTGCAGTGCTGAGAAACAGGGCCTGGGATAATCATCACCATTATAGAGCGTTTACTGTGTGTTGGATATTTCATTAAATACTTTGCACATGTAGTTTCATGCACAGCAACAACAGTTTGCGGTACTGTGTTATTCTGGAAACAGAGGTTCCCAATGGTCATGCAGTTGGCAGGTGGTGGGGCTGGTAACTGCACCCAGTTAGTGTGGGACCCGTTGGGAGGGGCACATAGTCCCATCCTTGTCTTGGGAGAGAAGGGATTCTGAAGCCACCTTTGCATACAGAATGTCAGCAGGCGCTGAGGACAGACAAAATGCAGAGTGGTGAGATGTCTGGATGCCCGCAGCTTCTGGAGAGCTCCAAGAACCCTGAGACTGCGGTACGGCAGAGGCAGAGAGTAGGACAGAAGGACATTTTAAACTTCCCCAAGATATTCCCTAGAGGCTGTCCTAAGCTCAGATGAAGGGGATGTGCTGGAAGCGTGGAGTGGGGACACAGCACAGAGAGTTTTACGGCTTGACCCGGAGCAGAAGATGCTGGAAAGGTGCTTCATGCAGTTTCTCCAGCCTCCAAGGCGAGAGGGCAACCTCCACCCCCCTGTCGGGATCACTTCTTCTGACCTAGGGCCTTCTGGAGCAGTACTTCTGTATCTGTGTCATAAATGTATTATTATTAGGACTCATTGGCACTTAGATTAATTTTCCGGGTGCAGAAACTTCCCCACGGTACTGGCAACCCTGTTGCTCTGTTCTGTTCTAAGACTAGCCTGGTATTTGGGGGCAGAGGGCTTGAATTCAAGTCCCAGCTCTACCTGTTCCTGGTGGTGTGACTTCAGTCAGAGTACTTTCCCTCTTGAAAGCTCAGATTCATCATCTGCAAAATGAGAAAAAAAATACATACATCTCATAAATCATTCTAGGAACCAAATTAAATTAATGTATGGAAAACGTCTTTGTAAACTGTTAAACTCCAGAAAGGTTAACAAATGACTCCTTTTTTTTTCCATATGGAAAAAGCCACTGAGTGAATAATCTCTCGCATGAGTGTCCATTTATGTCAGCCTGCTGAGGTCATATGGTGTGGCTTTGAAGTGGAGAAAGTGTGACTGTCAGGTTTTAAAAAGGAAGCAGAGAGCCCGTATTTCTCGGGTGCGTGGCAGTGAGCACAGCTGCGGAGGCAGTGACTTCACAGGACCTGCAGCCCTCGCTGGGGCCGCCACAGCCAACACAAAGACAGCTGAAAAGCCAGACCTGCGCAAGCTGAAGGAATGAAATAAAAACAGACCTGAAGGGCATAACAGCACCCCCCCCTCTCTCTCTATACACACACACACACACACATATATATATATATATATATATATATATATATATATATATATATATATATATATATATATATATATATATGCATTATTAAAATGAACAGGTTCTAGATTGCTTTTGTGGGTCTTTCTGGTAAATTTCACCTACTTCTATTAAATTTTTAGCTTGGTCCCTTGTGAACACTGAGAACGATAATGCTTCTCAAGATAGTAACATATCTATCATTGGCTAGTAGGAAATGTTTACTGATTATTTTGCGACGGGCTCAGTCGTGGGAGAACAAATGGGTCCGGTGGTGGGCAGACGACCACGTCAGGGTTGGCAGCTGCCTGCTTGGCTCCTGGCTCTCTTCTTTCTAGCTGTGTCCTTGGGGCAGCTGTTTACCCCCAGCTCTCCTCATCTGGAAGCCAGGGAGGACACAGTGCCTCTTCCACAGGGTCCTAATGAGCACTGACACACAGCAAGAAATTGTTGTTGCCTTCCCCGCCTTCCTTTTGATTTAGCTTTTCATATTGTAAGACCAACAGCACAGGATCACACACACACGCAACCTTTCAGTTCACCTCTTTTGTACATCTAAAGAAAAGATGTAATCCTTCCCCGGTTTGGTTCCGAGAAGTTCTCTCGACTGTTTGTTGTGCATCCTTGGGCACAGCTCCGGCAATATGTATTTCAGACATAGTGCCTGTTCACAAGGCCCCATGGAGGGTTTATGAAAATGGGCTTCTCCTGGTGTTATTTGTAATTCTTTACTTTTCTTCTGCATGCAAAGGAGGAGTTGCTTTATTTTTTTGTGGCAGAGACAGAGAGAGTCAGAGAGAGGGACAGCTAGGGACAGACAGACAGAAACAGAGAGAGATGAGAAACATTAATTCTTCGTTGCGGCTCCTTAGCTGGTCATTGGTTGATTTCTCACATGTGCCTTGACCGGGGGCCTACGGCAGACCGAGCAACCCCTTCCTGGAGCCAGCAACCTTGGGCTCAAGCTGCTGAGCCTTGCTCAAACCAGATGAGCCCGCACTCGCACTGGCGACCTCGAGGTCTCGAACCTGGGTCCTCCACATCCCGGTCTGACGCTCTATCCACTGTGCCACCGCCTGGTCAGGCAGGAGTTGCTCTTGAGGAGTGATGAGCCATGTAGAAGTCAGCCCAGATCACATCACTGTTTGTCAGAATTTCCCACTTTGCTCACTGCTGGGGGCTACTGTATTAAGGCTGCTATGCAATTGCAACATTTCCAAGGATATTAAGAAAGCCATCTCCTCAGCCTAATGCCTGTATCCGGTTGGTGAGGGCGGCAGCCTAGGAAAGAGATTGGGTTAACAAGAGAACATTGCAGGAGAAACTGTAGGAGGGACCTGGAAATGTTTGCTCTGCCCAAAAGAAGTGGGGGAATGGCAGGCAGGTCTGAGTGGGCCGCCACATATTTGAAACTCTGCCTTATTAAAGAAAGAGGATACTTCTTGAGGATGGCTCCAAGGATGGGACCGAGTCCATGGACTGCACCTTACAGGGAGATGGGGTTTCATTTCCTATGAGGAAGAAGCTCTTAAGCAATGAGCAGATGAAGTCGGACGAGTGGCCTCAGGAGGTCACTATGTACTTCTGCAGGGAGCAGTGTAAGTCAGGGGTCAGAGCTCAAGGAGCTGTGGCAGAGAGCAGATCCAGATGCAGAGCCTGGGGACAGAGTGGGGGGCAGTGTTCAGTGTTGAGTTGCTGATCAGGAGAGCTTATTAGTGAAATAGACTTGAGCCCCTGAACTGTTGTGATGAACAAACCCCAGTCCTGAGGTGCTGGCTTGTCCCTGGGAGGGAGTGTGGTCTCAGCCTGGTTCCCAAGGCCAGTGCTGGGCCTGTCTGCTACTGCTGTTTAGCCTCTTAAAGGTGCTGGCCAGGCCCTGGCAGGGGCAAGCTCACCGTCACTACAGGTCCTCCAGCCGCCACTGGACCCCTGGATGGTGAGAGCTGTGGAGTCCTGCTGAGTAGACTCAAGCATCAGATATGCTTGATAACCTTGATGTTACTATTCAGTGCTGATGAGAGTGAACTTTGATTGGGTCTGGGACCAGAGACATGGAGCATGGGGTCTTATCTAAGATAGGGCAGATCAACCCAGGATCATGGACAGTCAGTTGGACAGGCACCAGATTGGGGAACAGAACATGCTAAGAATAATAGCTTGGTTCTATTTTCCTATATCCTGATTCCTGCAGGTAAAGTCAGTTACTTCCTCTTCTGTGCTCTCATTGTCTTCCCTGAAACTCGGCCTCACTTTTCACATGGACCTGTAGTCATCATGTAGTGTCTGTCTCTTTTGAAGGACTTATAGCAATAGTGAATTTTATTGAGAGCTTTCCATGTGCGTAGTGATTTACAGGCAACTTCTCATTCAATCTTCACAACAAACCTAGGAGGTAGTTGTTTATTAAGATTCTTATTTCTATTTTATAGATGAAGAAACTGAAGCTTGAATAAACTAGGTAGCATGCCCAACGACGGGCAGTTATGAATGGTAAAGGGCAGATGAATAGGGTCAGGGTCAAACTCAGTTCTCTTGTTATTCTGCACTTTGATCACTGCGTTATTTCTTGGGGCTACATCTTTTTTCATCTGGGTCTCCCCAGTACTGAGCGTGGTTGCAGACAAGATAGGCTTCCAATAAAAATTATACTTGGCAACTAAGTGGACAACCTGAGCCCCTTTTCTGCATGACATGCTGTGTGATCCACCCTCTAACAAATACGCATGCAGGCTGACTGAATCCTGTTCTACGCTGGCAAAGCAAATGCTCACTGGAGAAATTAGCTCAGGCAATTAAGAGTTTGCTGGCTCATCCTGAAATTATAGCTTGTTGTTTAAATACATGGAAACAAATAAAATTTAGGACCTTTTTTTTTGCCACATAAACATAACAGGTTCATACATGAACAAAAATTAGTGTCTCTGCCAGTGAGTGATGCTAAAATGCCATGCTATTTTTGCTTGTTATTTTTGTCACCATGAAATAAGCCATATTTACATGATTATTTAACCATATGTTTTTCAGAAGTTTTAGACTCCGATTTTATAATAGTAATAAGAACTGGCAGTTTCATAGCACTTCCCATGTCCCAGGCACTGTTCTCAATTGTTTACATATGTTAACTCCTTTAATCCTCATCTAATCTTATATCCTTAGGTAGTAAGTGCCATTATTACAAGACATGAAAAACTGAGGTACAGAGAGGTTAAGTGCTTATCTTAGGTCACCCAGCTAATTAATGAAAGAACCAAGATTTGAACCCAGATGCTCTTAAAAGACCACATAGTACTACAGAGCTGTGATTTATTGGCTGCCTCAAGGTGCAGCACAGTTCTGTGTAAAAGGGACTGTTTATCCATTTCACAAATGAGGAAACTAAAATTCAGAGTGGCTTAGACATTTGTCCCAGAGGGGAGGCAGGCTCATGGACATTTAGAGTGACCTTGTTAATCTCATAGTCACCTCAAAGTCAAGTGACGATCCCCATGTTTCATGTGAGGACTGGGGAGCAGACAATTGAACTTCTCAAAGTCCCTCTGTCTACAGCCTGGGCCTCCTCAGTGCTTCTCTTTACTCTTAGAGTACATGCTCCTCTTGTGTGATCCTGCCCTCCCCGCCTCCCCGGACTCCCCACAGTCCCTCCCGCACCCCAAGCTCCTTGCTTTTGGGGCGCCCTCCACTTGGGGCACCCTCTCTCCTTCTTGCTTCTGGCAACTCATTTGCGTTCTTCAGGCCTTGGTTCAAATATGTCTTGTTCAGAGAGGTGCACCTGACCGCCCCATTCACAAAAGCCCCCTGTCCTCTGTTGTCTATTGTGTCACCCTGTTTATTGCCTTCAGTGGACTTCCCAAAGCATTGTTTTCCTTGGCTGCTTACTTGAGCTGTGTGCTTGTCTGCTCTGGGAGCGCAGAGGCTCCACTGTCCGTCCCCACACCTAGTGAGGTCCTCCAGGGGCACAGGCTGGAAGACTGACAAGTCCTCTGGAGGAGGACGGGGCAATACGGGAGACAGAGGCTCCTCAGCTGTCTTAAAACCCTAATCCTGCACGGGGCTTGGGTGACTGAGGCTTGCCAAACTCAGGACAGGAATTGGGTCGGCCGATGAGTGAAGACAGAGGCCGCTGTCCGCTGTCTGGAAAGACCCAGCTCCCGGCTTATTTGGCCAGATGTTCTTGGGAGTGTCTCATTGTCACCTTTGGGTCCATGACCCTGGCCCGTGGCAGGGAGCCTCCCTTGGACTTTAAAACTTTTTGACAAGTGTGCTGGGGTGTGACTTTTAAGTGGCTTGTGCACACTGGGGAACTTGGTTTCTGACTATCTCGCTTTTTAAGAGACTATCTGAAAACTGGTTTTGTTGTTTATTTTTTGTTTCTTTTTCTAGCCGTAGCGCCCCAAATTGCCTGTTTCAGGTACACTTAGATATCCAGGTTGACTCACTATCCAGCACTGACTTGGGCACATTTCCTCATTCTGAGAAGTATGCTAGGTGTTGGGTGGCTGAGGGGTTAGGATCTTATGCACTCTTTCTGGAGGTTTCTTTGAGTATTAGCAGTAGGAGATGTTGCAGGGACGGCTGGGACGTGAGTACTGGTTTGTGTAGGAAAGCTCCAGAATAAATGAACTTGGATTTCAGGGTGCGTGTTGGCCAATCCTGACCTCAGTTTCCGCAGGCGTCAACGGGTAACCATTGGTTTCCAACGCGAGAGGGGAGCCTTCCTCTCCCCTGTGTGGGACGTGCCCCGTGGGGCTGTGTTTTGTAGACAGCGAAGTTAAGGCTTGCCCAGAAAAATAACATGTTTTCTTTGCCTGGTGCTTGAGCTGTTTGCCTGGTGACTGGCTGATTGGTGGTTTGGGAAGAAAGGAGACATTGGTTAACTTGGGTGTCCGGAGGATTTTTCTTGTGTGTGTGTATGTTTGTCTAAGTGGTTGTTTCTGTTTCTTTGGAAACAGTAGAGGACAGATGAAGAAATAATGATAATACTAGGACTTTCAACTTGTCTTCAGGGTCCTTGAAGCATCTTACAAACATTAGCTTGATGTCACTATTTAAATGATCCCCTTGGTGGGAGAATACCAGAACACCAGATACCCTTTGATGTAGGTATCACAAATGCGGATTGGACACAGAGGGCTTGGCAGGTAGCTGGGAGTTTCGCCATCCTAAGTCACATTGGAACGCTTTTCCCAGCTGAGTCCCCTTCAGAGGCACTTAGTGGAGAAGATAAATCAAAGTTGTATCTAAACAAGCTTTTTTCTTTTTTTTCTAGCCTTGATAAAACATGCTTTTTTGAGGTTAAAAATGCCTGACACACAGGATATAGTGGGGACACAAAAGAGATATTTTCATTAAGTAAAGTTTTCACTACTCCCAAGCATTTAAAAAACTCAAAATTTGCAAGGCTTTCCACCCATACAGACCTTTCTGCCTCGGGAGGCAGCCTGCTTCAGGGACGGAGGTCTTGAGCTACTCATTCTAAACTCCCCAGTGTCCTGGGCTGGGAGACAGTGTTCTTCTGAGATGTCCCTACGCTGCTTTCCCAGGTGGGTGAAATGACCGGGTCTTTGATTGTGCTGTGACTTCCTTTTATTCACAGATAACTAACCCTTCATGCCTGCAAAATGTTTTTACCTCACGGGATCTTTTGGGAACAAATATGTGATAGAAGTAATGAAAAAAAAAAATAAGAAAGAGCAAGAATAAGAATGAACAGTAGAATGATACAGGAAATTATAATTTGCTAAAGAAAATTTAATTCTGAAAGAAAGATTTTATTATTATTATTATTATTATTTGTATTTTTCTGAAGTGAGAAGTGGGGAGGCAGACAGACTCCCTCATGTGCCCGACCAGGATCCACCCAGCATGCCCACCAGGGGGCGATGCTCTGCCCATCTGGGGCATTGCTCCGTTGCAACCTGGGCCATTCTAGTGCCTGAGGCGGAGGCCATGGAGCCATCCTCAGTGCTCAGGCCAACTTTGCTCCAGTGGAGCCTTGGCTGTGGGAGGGGAAGAGAGACAAAGAGAGGAAGGAGAGGGGGAAGGGTGGAGAAGCAGATGGGCACTTCTGTGTGCCCTGGCCATGAATCAAACCTGGGACTTCCACATGTCAGGCTGACACTCTACCACTGAGCCAACCAGTCAGGGCGATTTTATTTTTCTTTTTGATAGCCCAAGTACGGAGTAGATGTAAAAACAGGTCATAATCTCTGTTAGGTTTATGTCTAAGCCCAAACTCCCTCACTGATAGAAGGCACTGCATTTCTCAACCTATCCTAGGCACCTTCTGAACACCACCCTTTTCTTACCTTCAGGGCAACTGGAGTCTGGACGGCAAGGAGAGTGTAGCCAGGCGCAAGTGAGGGGGTGGATGTTACCTGAATTTCTGTGGTCAGGAGCAATGCTCTGGGAAGGTAAACAAATTATGTGCAGAGCCAGCTCTGGCTCCTCCAAGCTCAGGGTGAGGCTTCAGATGCTCCCTGGCTTGCTCAGCCAGCAACAGCTGTCCCAGGGACAGGTGACCCAGTTCCCGAGCTCACAGGTTAGCTGCAATGTGGCAGAGCTGGGGTTTGAACACAGACCATATTACAAAGCATTTCTTCACATCGGATCTCAATCAGAAGACAAAGAAAATTCATGCTACCTGGAAGCCGCCAAGTAAAAAGCTGGTAGATACGGTTTTGCTTGATAATGGCTAGATGATTAGAAAATGGTAGAAAGCTAGAACCACTTTAAAATCATCACCTTTGACATCCTTCAGTATGTCTGATCTCTTCACACGTGCTGTCAAGTTTGGACATAACTTGTGAGCCGTCCAATACCCTGGCAGCTCCACACGCTTCCTATATATAAAGCCAGTCTGTAAGGAAAACAGCAATCAACATTTCATAGTGCTTTCCCAAATACCATCCTATTCTACCTTCCCCATGTCCTTGCGAGGCAGATAATGCTGGTGTTGTGTATTGTCTCTCTCTGTTTCTTTCTTTTTTCTTATTTTTCTGAAGTTAGAAGCCGGGAGGCAGACTCCCTCATACACCTGACCGGGATCCACCCAGCATGACCACCAGGGGGCGATGCTTTGCCCATCTGGGAGGTTGCTCCATTGCCACCAGAGTCATTCTAGGGCCTGAGGTGGAGGCCATGAAACCATCCTCAGTGCCCGGGGCAAGTTTGCTCCAATGGAGCCTTGGCTGCCAGGGGGGAAGAGAGAGATAGAGAGAGAGAGGAGAGGAGGAAAGGTGGAGAAGCAGATGGGTGCTTCTCCTGTGTTCCCTGGCCAGGAATCAAACCTGGGACTTTCACATGCCGGGCAGACAGTCTACTGCTAAGCCAACCGGCCAGAGCTGTTGTCTCTTTTTATAGTGAGAAAAGAATGTTCAGAGATGTTAGTTAATTTGCCCAATATCACACAGCTAGTGAGTAAGGGAGCTGAGATTTCATTACTGATTTTCTAACATAAAATCTGGACCACTGGCCACAAAGTTAGGCTTACCGCAAATAATGTAGTCTTACTTATCAGGATTAAACACAAAATAAAACACAATTTAAGACAAACAAGAAAAATCCTTACTTCTACTAGTAAAACATTGCCCCAAGTTTTGTGTGTGTGCGTGCGTGCGTGCCTTGAATTGACATCTTAGGAGAAATACTTAACTGTGAGAGGAAATTAGACAGTGTTTGATGTAGTTAATGAAACAGTCTTGCTTTCTCATGGCCTGTGAACTCTCCTTGCACTTTGCTAACCCTCCTCGATGGCCTTTAACATCCTACCTCCCACCACCGACATCTGAACAGGCCCCGCCACCCTGTTGGACGGACGGACGGTCAGTGCGCAGAGGGCCGCCTTGGTGGCACCTCTGTGTTCCTGTCACGGGGCCCAATGCGGTGTCGTGCTCCGTGACAGTGCGGGGAAAGGACGAATGAATGAGACCAGTGTCGTCTGTTTCTGATCCTACCCTCAATGCGTGTGGAGGCAGAGTCACTTTTGAACAAGTTCTCCCCTTAGCGTCGGGTGATCAATCACTGTGTACAGGCCACTTTCCCCCAGAGCAGCCTGTGAACAATGGCTTCTGAAGATCCTTCAGTTCCATCCTTAAGCAGCTGCAGTTTCCCCGGGAGGACTCGGGGACTTGCCTCTTCCCGTCCCCTTGACTCAGCCTCTCAATGGCAATGGCTGATGGGCCTTCCTGCAAAGCCCCTCTGGGTGTGCCTGCACTGGGTCCCCTTCACTTCCCCCTGGAAGAGCCCAGGTTCGGGATGTTTCCCAGGACCGGCCCTGTACCCCCACTCCCCAGAGCAAAGAGCAGGCATTCATGCTTAGGGAGGGGCCCGAGCTTGCTGAGAGCAGGGGCATTTAAAAAATCCTCCTGCCCTTTCCACGCTGGTGTGGAGTGTTGACTGAAAAATGGCGCTGCTGTCTGGGGCTGAGCCCTGGGGGCCAGAAGGAGCTGGCCCCTGCGTTTGTTTGTGAATGGCTGGGACCTTTTGATGAATGGGAGTCTGGTGCAGAGTAGCCTCTCTCGGGTGGTGGCGCAAGGAGAAGCCCTTTTCTTTCCGTGTCCTTTTTCCAGGGTGGTTCGGTGGATTTGTAGGCTTCGGTGAGTGACTCTTCTGTTTCGTAGGAAGTTGAGAAAGACATTAAGGACTTTTCTAGTCTATGGAAACAATTTAGTGGCTCTCAAAAATACAGCTTATTTATGCACTTTTAAAATACCAGTTTAATGATCCTGAACTGTGGTGACCTTGTGCTCAGAGGTGGACCTGGATTTTCTTACTCTGCCTCCTGGTGAGTTTGGTACACTCCCCTGGGTTACATTAGGGAGTAGGTATTGGTTGGGAGCCTTGAGCTAGTTTATGGAGTTGAAAAAATCTCTGTAATATGTGTATTTGAATACATACATATATATATGCCTCCAACTTCTCAATAAGAAAACTTAATAGTTACAACAGAAAAAAGTTAAATATGTATGCATTTAGATATGTATTTGTGTGTGTGTATATGTGAGTGTGTATGTGTGTGTCTCTCTCTCTCTCTATATAAAATATTTGGGGGCCTATTAAATTTTCTTACTGAGAGGTTGGTTAGAAGGCCAACGTTCCCCTGAGTATTCTATAACCTGATAGCGGATGATGCCAGCAACATTAAAACTGAATTTAGAAACCTGTGATGTTCTCTACTTGAATTTAAAGGAAAGAACTTTCAGGAAAGAGACACCTGCCCTTTCTGTGGGCGCTTTCCTCAGCAGTAATATAAAGTCAACAGGTCATTGTCAGGAATGGAAAGGCACCTCAGCTAGAGCCATATTTCCACCCTGGGTCACTGCCTTCTTCTGCTCCTGTCCAGTCAACACTGCTTAAAACAGTGTGGTCGGTTCACTGGAGAGTGGGGGACTGTAAGTAGCCAAACCACTGTATTTCCCTGTCTATAAGATGCACGCGCTCTTTTTAGAAAAATTTGGGGTCTAAAAACTGGACGTGTCTTATACGGTGGTTACAGATGCTTTTACTTGCCCTTTCCTGCGTCTTCGTGCGGATGCGGAGCTCTATGAACTTTATGATGAATAAGACTTGAGTTCAATAACTTAATGTCATACATTTTTTTTTTCAAATTTCGGGCCTTCAAATTAAGGTGCATCTTATACATGGGGGAATACGGTAGGCAATTCCTTAAAAAATAAAAAATGTATGCTAGTTTATATGGGCTTACTCATCCTTACTCATCCATCCTCTACGGATGGCCCAAACGGGTATGCTGGTGCGTGGTTACGGTCTTGGCAGCCGCCTCAGCCCCCTTCACACTGAGCGGGAACGAGAATTTCACATACTTGTTTGAATATTCATAAAGTTTTTATTGGCATTGACTCGAGCCTCATCCTAAGCTTAACTCTGAGGCTTTCAGAACTCTTTGAAAAGTAGAGAGAGGTGGGCATGCGTTTAGGCCTTTATTTTCATTTCTTCTTCTGTATGCTGATTTTGTTTTTATCGTCTCCCCTTCCTGTTTTTTCCCCACTCTTATCTGTCTGCTTCTTGCTGCTAAACCAGGGGCAGTGGAGCTTATATTATTATTACTCTTGCGAAAGCTGCACTGTGTTGGCTGTTCGGGAGGGAGACTTCGGTGTTGCAGGGCTTCCCATTTTGCACAGCGTAGACTGTTTCATGTCCCCGGCACCCAGGGAGGTGCCGGTGGTGCCCCAGGAACTGTGTCGACTAAATATTGGCCTCATAGATTTGCAAATCCCCTTACCGGACCATGCAAGGAAATCACACCTTCTCTAGGAAGGCAGATGAAAATGTGCCTTGGCTAGTATTTAGAAAGGGGACCTTATTAGAACAGTGACAGAATCTTAAGATGACATCGGATTTTTGCTTTAACATGGCCTTTGAGTGACCTGCTCTCCCTGTCAAATGTTCACATGCTTGACATTTGAAGCATAGTGTCTTAGGAATCTGAATCAAGTCTTCGTGTGTATTTTTACCTTGTATTCAGCTGACACCGGGAGATGTCACAGACTCTGAACACAACTGCTGGCTACTTGAGCTAGAACCTGAGAATGCCTCGTTTTCTTCTGGAGTCAAGAGGAAAGAAAAGTACCCAGTTCGATACCATCATGCTCAGATGTCTTTTACTAGTCAGCTAGTACTGGGAATCCTGAGATTTAAGAGCAGGATGAATCAGCCTCTTAGCAGGCCCCGTGGAAAGCAGAGGTCTGGCATGCTCACTACCGTGTTTGTACACCGTCTCAACTTCTGGGGCTCAGACTCACGCACAGGAAGAGAACATCTCGGTCGTTTTGCTGAAGATGACTTCAGCGCACACACTTGATGGACCAAACACATACTATTGTTGCTGCTGGAGAGGCAGAGACACTTAGAATAAAGATCCACAGAAAACATTTCTATCCAATAAAAATTATTTGAATGTGGGAGAGCAAAAACAAGACTAGAAAGCTGTGATTTTTTTCAGAGTACTTTAAAATAGTTGTTTTTACATAAAAACCGTTTAAAAACCGAGGGCACCCCAAAATGTACTAGAAACAATCCAGAGGCGAGCAGTCCATTGGGAATGTGTCCTGCTGTGAAGACGCAAATCTTGACTCCAGTGGAGCGACGGGAGAGGAAGGAGCTTTGCGGACTGTCCACTGGTTTTCTGTGGGCATGCTGCTTCTAACCATTCTGAGCATATACCCAGGTTTGCGTTTACTTTCTTTGCTGCTGTAGCCTTTGCTCTCAGGATTTCACGGGGACAATTATTTTAAATCGCATTGGAAGATTTTCTGGAAAAGAAGAAACAACAATGTTGAGACCCCTCCCCCTCCCCCACCCCACCATTACCTCTTGTTTCAGTTTTGATTCTTTTCCTTTTCTTTCCTGTCCAGTCTGGTCGAATTGGGAGGAGGTAAGACGGAAAATTTAACCGCCCTTCCGCACGTCTTCTGAGGTTGTTTTCAGTCCCATTATTATTTGATTACCTTCAATATTTTGTTTAAAACCTGAGATTCTCTACATTATGTCAAACAAGCGTTTCTGAGAGATGGGGCGTGCCCTGCAAAGGATTTACTGTGCTTGATGGGGGCACACCCGGGCACAGACCACAGCACCCCTTCTAATACCCAGCACCGGTGCTTAGCAACGCCTTCGGAACTGTTAAACTCATGATAGGAAAGCGGTAGGGTAGCATCGTGTGAAACCTCTGTAGAAATTAGCCAGTCACTTTGAGAAGAGGACTCTTCTCCAGAGAAACATATGGAAAACTTAAAAAAAAAAAAAAAGAAAGAGGAATCTAACATATGAAAACCCAATCCCACTGGAATGTTTTTTCATACACAGTATAAATGCCACATAAATAAAACCACAAACCTCTGCAGAAGTACAGGAGAGCATGTGAGCCGCCAGCACTCCCGTCAGGGCCGCCTTCGCCTTCGGGAAGGAAAGCCTGGGTGAGCTTCCAGAAACAAAAGCTATTTGACCCCCCCCCCCCCCCGGAGCAGTGGGCCTGATTCCAAGGAAGGTCTGGATGGTCCCTTAGAACGATACGGTGTGTGAAACAGCCCCCCACCCGACCCCAAGTCTTTGACTGGGGATGTGAGACTCTGAACTTTTGGGATCCCAGTGGATGGTGACTATCTTTTCAGTACGATGGATGGAATAGTAATATTTAACCACAGCAGCGCGTGTAACGTTTTAGGACTTCCGGGGAAGAATTCTGGCTGTAAACTTCCCAGGAACACACCCAGTTCTCACCAAGTCCTGGTGAGATTTTCACTTAGAAGGTACGGCGCCTCCCTCGGTCTTGCTCCTTGTGTAAATCTCTGGTTTGAAAACTTTGCAGCATTCAAGGCGTCTTAAGCTTGAGGGCTGAAATGTCACTTTAAAAGCAGGGTTAAAAAGGTCACACAGCTGCAAATAATAATAGCCCAATGAAATTCAGATTCTAGCTGCAGCCACTTCAAGAATAACAGTGAAACAGGAAACAAGCCTACTAGATCTTTTTACCAGTAAAGCTAGTGAGGACACATCTGATAAAATGTGCATGCGTGTGTGTGTGTGTGTGTATTTGTGTGTGTGTGTGTGAGTGGCAGACAGACACATAAAGAGAGACAGAGAATGCCATACATAACAAAACAAAGACACAGAGAAATACACAATACAAAGAGCGAGACAGAGTTTTAGAGAGAGAAGATATAGGAAAATAAGACAGACACACAGTTCCGGGAGGGGACACAAAGACACACACAAAATAATTGATTTTCTTGGACTGAAATTCAAGGGTGTTTATTTTTTGATATGAAATTACAATGTTCATGTTAGAAAAGTAAAGGTATATTTAAAATAAATGGTTTTACTTTTGCCTTATTTTGAATTATCTTCCATTCATCATTTTTAAGTAATAGCTCTTTGAATGTTCCTGTTTTATAATGTTCTACTAAAATAGTCCTGTTTTCCAGATGAGCAGATAAGATACTGAAAGGTACAGTTGTCCTCCCAAAGACGGTCTCTGCCTCAAATTGAATACATAATTCCTTTCCAACAGCTAGCCCTGTGTTGGGAGAACCATGCTGTGTCCTTGCTGTTAAAGTAGAATCAGGCATCTTAGAACAAAATAATTTCCACTGTCATGTTGGTGAATGCATGTTGGGTTATTATTGTGTGTGTATCTTTGCCTTTTTGACTAACGCATTGAAAGAGATATCTGCCTTTTTTCCAGAAACTCAAAGTACAAATTGGTTATGCCCTTAACTAATTTAGTTAATAAGCAACCTTTATTCTAGCAACAAAGTCCAATGGATCTGGACCGTCACAGTGTTACTAACTCGAGAGGCTCCTGACTGTCAGCTGTCCTTGGCACTTTAGGAAGGACTGGTTTCCTCCTCTGGAGTTCTGTTAGCATCTAGTAAGTTCAACAAGGTAGCGAGGTCTGTTTCACGTGAGTCCTGCTGGGAAGACTCTCTCCACAGTCACAGTAGGATCATAAATGCTGACAGATGTTGTTAACATCACTATTAAAATTCACACCCCCTCTGGTGCAGATCCATAATGTGTTCATATCCAGATTAACAATACCAGAGTGGATCGGAATGCATCAGTATCATTATTAATGCTCACTTATATTTAGATTCAGTTGGTAGCTTTGACGTTCCCATAACTTTGAGTGTTGATGAAAGTGTTCACCGGATTTTCAGACTGAAACATATTCAGTGTCTTGCGATTCCAAATCACTGCCTGACTTGCATGCTGCTATTGGGGGAAATTTGTACCATTCCACTAAGATTGGCATTTAATGTTCACTGAGGATCAGCAGTAACTTCCTATGATTTAGACAGGGAAGTATCCCCCTTGGCTGATTATAGCAAACCAGATGATGTAGGATTTATTTTTTCCATTTGAGCTTACTTTTGTCCTTCAAGTTAAAATACATATTTACAGTATCTTGCGAAGGCTATCCAAGTTTTTAGTAACATTTGTTTTTTGTGTGTTTGCCATTCATGAAATGGTAATTCCAAGGATATCCCTAAGTGCCTGGCAAAGCATTTGAATAGATTGCATCAGCCCTTGTGGAAGATTTCCCATTTTAAACCAGGAGGAATTTGTGGGGTCAAATGATGAACAATGAAAGAGATTCTTGATCATTGGGAGGCCAGCCGAACCCAGTGGCAGCTGAGGGTTTGAATTGTAAATCAAGCCTGTCATCTCCTTGTCAACTACGAAAAACCTCTACTCAGTTTATGCACTATTAGGGTTTGTTATTAGGGTTTTGTGTTGTTTTCCAAAAAATTTGAAAGGAAATTAGACTCATGAGGCATTTAAGTGAACATTGAATCTGAACTTTGGAAAAGAGGAAGAAAAAGTAGTAATATTTAGAAACTTTTAAATCACTGAACAGTCGGCCACAATTATGGCTATATCTAACCAAAGCTATGAGTTCACTCAGTGTTTCTCAAAGTGCACTAGGTCACAAGCAGCCTGCCCATGTCTAACAGACTGCACTTCAATGGTTTTGATGCCTATGGCAATTTTAACAGACTGAATTTATCCTGAATCAACACCATTTACATGTGAAATTTAATGAAAGCTAGCTTTAACTCATTGTTTGTACCAAAAGCAACTTTGATTCTTTCCCCCCATTAAATCTGGTGAAATTTCTTTTCTGGCCTTAACTGGGAGCAGGTGGAAGGAGGCCTGCACAACCTCTTGCCTCACTGAAAACTTGGTTTGAGGCCAAAACGTTTGAGAACCACTGCCTCAGGAGTCAAGAAAAGACAAGCTGTTTGGGGTGGCTCACTGTGGCGATTCAGGATTCATTACCCATTCCACAAATACTTATTGAATGCCTACTATGTCAGCTCTGTGCCGTGTAGTCCGGGCTACGGCGATTGCCCAACACAACTTGGTTCATTAGAACATCCCAGCTAGTAAAACAGCCGAGTGGGAAACGAGTGGAAAGGGCCTAACTCCAGAGGCCCCAGCGCAGAGCAAGCTGGCTAAAATCACGTCGGAGTCATTTGCCCCTGCTTGATGGATGATAAAAGAATATACGCAGGGCTTTCATAGGACTCTTTCTGAGAGAATAATTATTACAATATGTGCTAGAAAAGAACCATAGTAATAGACCACAAAAATGGCTCTTGACTAATTTCTTCAGACCGGATCATACTAGTTGATAGAAATAATGGTACCTGGATGGTCGAGTGGCGCCGTTCAGCAACTCTCGCCCAAATGCCCACACAGAAAGGCACGAGCGAGGGTGTGAGGTGCGTGGAGGGAACTGTGCAGCGTCAAAGCAGCTGAGGCTCACACGCACACACGCACATCCACTCAGCCCTTATTAATCGCTTAAAACTTACTTTATTTTGGCAAATGCCATTTTAGCTTAACACTGTTTTTTTTTTTTCCAATACCGTGTTGCCAGAACATTTGTTCCTCAGGATCCAGAGCATGTAACAAACTGATATAGAAGCCTTTATGCTTAAAAAGTAAAATAATAAAATGAGAGAGAGGTAAACGTATTGATGACTGAATTCTAAACTATCTGATACGACATCCATATTATGAAGGCTCAATAAAGACAGAGTTACTGTGTGGTCGGAATCATGCTAAGTGAAATAAGTCAGACGGAAAAAGAATCATGATTTCACTCATCTGTGGAATATAAAACTGAAAGTGACAAGTGAACAAACAACAACTCATGGGTTCAGATAACAGTATGGCGGTCACCAGAGAGAAAGAGGCAAAGAGGGTAGTAAAGGGTAAAGGGGGCCAAATACATGGTGAGGGAAGATTTGACTTTGGGTGGTGGGCACACAGTGCAGTATACAGATGATGGGTTATAGAATTGTACATTTGAAACTTAATATAATTTTACTAATCATTGTCACCCCAATAAATTTAATTAAAAGAAATCTATATGGCTGGGCTTTGTTCTGTCCTACCACCAGCATCAAAGAATAATTCCATGGTATTTGCTGCAGCTCATATGCAAATTATAACTAATAATTACTATAAGGTAGCTAACGTTGGCATCAAGCAGAATTGCTAAATTATCATCATTATGGACTGCGATTTATGGGCAAAGTCAGCGTTTTGATGGACTAGTGTTTGGAATAGAGTTATGAGTAGGGTAGAAAAGTACTTTCTTTTCACACGTAGGAGGCAGGGCGTGGTCAGTCTCTTTCCCCACTTTAGTGTGTTAATGAATCAACAGCAGCACTTTCCATTCCGGCCATTTCTGTCCGTTGGACATTAATCTAATTGTTATTACTAATTACTACTTTCGGATGTAGGCTATAAATGTGTTCACATGGAACTTCCCCATTTTTACTGTCATGTAATCTTAATGTTGGTTAGTCATATAACTATTATTGGCATTCTTTTGGCAATTTGGTAAACTAAAGCTCTTATGTGGTACCCAAGACTCACCTTATAGCAAATTCTCTTTTATCAATAGGGAATAGTTAATATTAAAGTGAGGTTCCAGTAATGCTTGCCTGCAAAACCTTCTCCCACTCTCAAACACACACATGTAAGTGCACAGACTTCTCTCCATCGTTTGGAAATGTCTTACAGGCCTCCTAAGCAATCAGTGGAGGTAGGAATGAAGGCGGCCATGACTGATATTCACACCCCTACTGTACAGGAGGGGAAACGTGGCCTGAAGCAATGCAATGGGCTGGCACTGGTCAGGCAGATCAGACCACAGAGACAGAAAAGTTCCAGGGAAGCATTTCGAAAGACTTACTAGAGGAACAAGGCATGCTTAATTAATGGATAACCCAGTTACTCTCATGTTTAGTCACAGATCAGAATAATTGTTTCAGCTTTCAAGTCACCTTTGTTTTGAGATTTCGAAGTAAGTCATCAGCATCTGCAATGGAGAGGCAGAGGGATGTTCTGTGGGAAGTGGTGGCAGAATTAAATGTATAATGAGATATGAGGAGTTGTTTTAATTGCTCGTGACTATTTTTAGATAAGGATAAGTGAAAGCTCCTAAAGATACTTGGCCATTTGTTGTTGTTCTTCTTCTTCTCACTATAATAGAGTAAAAGAGTTTAAACAATATGGCGGATTCAGGGAAGCTGGAAGATTATGCTAAGTCACTGTGTTGACAGCTGACCAAGGGGGAGTGTTACTAATGGAGATTGAAAAAGGCATTGCTTGGTGAAAATTGTACAATGAAGAGAAATAGTGGTATGAAAAGGGTTTATATTTTTTAATTTTTTAAAAATACCTGACTAGCAGTGTTATTTAAGGCAAGTTATTTTTTGGTGTGTGTGTGTGTGTGTGTGTGTGTGTGTGTGTATGTGTTTCTCGCATTAGCAAAAGTATGCACTTCCCAAAGAATATGTGTGATAGAAGTGTTTGGGTGAAGGGTATAATGACAGATTAGAACTGGGTGGGTTTCTTGTGTTTGTTTTTGACCTGGGACTCCTTTGGAATCACTTGCAAGTAGCACTTTAAAGAAGCAAATTGCTTCCTGTGCTCAGAGACGATGGAGGGGGTTGAGTTCCCCAACAGAGCCATGCAGTTTATATACACTCAGCCCCGAAACTGGCAAAAGTATGACTTAGAAAATTATTTAAATTGTGTAACAAATGTGCATAGTACTTTTTATAATTAAAAAAATACACTGCTGTATATACTGGTAACCACAAAACCATGTATACTTTACTTTTATGATCTTTTGGGAGGATTTGCAAAAGTGATTTTGATTAAGCTTAATTTTTGCCTAATGAACCTACCTTAGAACCTAACCCCCGAGTAAGAAAAGACCACACTATAATTTAACATTTGTCCGAGATCGAAACACAAGGGTTCTTCCTGTAAAGCTGCCGATTCCAAATAGCTTATCCACATCGGAAAGGCGGTAGCCTTAATCGAATATTAATTTCAAATCAGCCTATAAAGCCAAATTAACAAAATTTCCAGGGTAATGTATTTTTGTATTTTCTGATCTACCCCTACATAACTTGGATAATTTTTGCTGAAGCATCATCAGGTGCCTGAGATGAAAGGGAATTTAAGACTATGGCTTCCACCAGCACCATTAGCTAAGATGGGGGCAGAAATTCTTGGCATCCCTTGATCATTTTGAAGCTCTGGTGGGTGGGGTGACCATAGATGAATCATTTGACCTGTTGTTGCTCAGGCTGGTCCTCACACTAATGACTGCCCAGTTACTGCCTTTTCTCTTACTTTCCTAAGTAGCCAACCCCAAAGGACAGGTGGAATCAACTTGTGCAGGTGAGGACTTACCTGGTAGTAACACAGTCCAGGTGGTCTTCCATGGGCAGGATTTTTGCTGCACAAGCCCATGGCATTTTTTCTTTAAAGTACAGTCAATATGCATTCCGGAAAACAAATTAGAAATCCAGACAGCAGGTAGGCTAATGAACCTCAGCAGGGTGGGACCTGTGTTCATGTTTTTCTCGTCTAATTTGGGACTTGGCTAGAGAGGGGCTCCATGCAATTGCCTTTCTCATGTTTCTCAAGTAGAAGCAGGAGGTATTCATGGATTTCTGTTTTCCTTCCTCCCTTTCCCCGTGGCCCTTCAGATTTATGAGGAATCCAAGATGAATTTGGAGCAGGAGAGGCCGTTTGTCTGCAGTGCCCCTGGCTGCTCCCAGGTGAGTGTGGGGGTCCTCTGCTGTCTTACAGGGGACACACCTACCTTCCAAGATGGAAGCAACTCTCCCTTGGCAATCATGCTTGCTGTGGGCTTCACTTCCTCACTGAGATATCGTCAAAGTCCCTCTCACCATCATCATCACCATTGTTGTTGTTTTTCAGTTTGAATAGTTTGAACCTATTTTCTCATAACCACAAAAACATCAGGGTTGACCATCTCCACCCATAACTCTCCCCTGGAAGTAAGCCAGACTCATCGTGCCCACCAGATGTTCGGGTTAATTATTTCAGAAAGGGGGAATAGCTAACAGTTTGTCTGCTTTTATAATAGTCATTTGAACACTGGGCCTTTGGATTGCTGGTGACATAGCTCACCATCAGGGGTTGAATTCTATTTTTGTCTTGTTCCATTTGATAAGTAACCCCCCTTATAATTCTTTCAGAACCTATAGTTTCTCTATTTATCAAAACTTTAAGAGGGGAAGTTGACCTACTGTGCTAGGTTAAACCTCTGTTAGCCTCCAATGGCTCCTATCAAGTGGAATTGTGAGAATTTAGATGAGATTCTACATGTACTTTAGTACAGAACCTGCACATACACTGCTCACAAAAATTAGGGGATATTTTATTACTTCATACTCATTTTGAAATATCCCCTAATTTTTGTAAGCAGTATAATAAGTGCTCAATTAATGTTGCTGTTGTTATTATTACTGCTGCTCTTATGACTACTATTATATTGAAACCAATCCCTTTGAAAGACATTGAAAACATCTGCCACCTAACATCACAGTTTTACGTATTAGCTTTGGAATTGGAGGCTGACTTGGTCTATACCTGACCCTTTGGGTGTCTTCATGTTACAATCATTGGAAAATGACCACACATGGTCATTCTTATGCCAAGATCTTCATTCTGGAGGGTGTGGGACAAGCTCAGAGAACAGGTGTCTTTCCAATATGGGCAGTTAAGTTCACTTTCTCTAAACTGCCCACTCTCCTGCCTCTTCATGTAGCGGTTGGTAGTTCACTGTGGAACAATGTCTAGGAGTCAGATGAGAGGTGATGCCCATGGAAGACGCTGCTTGTGATTTCTCCCAGAGAGTTTGGAGGGTCTGGGAGCCCTCTGGAAGGAAGATGGCATGGAGACATGGCATGTTGTTGATGGTACTGCTCTGTGGCGTTGCTGGGGGTCTCAGCCGCTGACTGAGAAAGCAGGGTCCTTGGTGTGGGTTCTGGCCAGTTCTCTGGAGGCTTTTCCCCCCCATGCATATTGATTTGCAACCTATGAATAAGAAAAGCAGTAGGGAAAATTATTTTGAATTAAAACTATTTTTCAGCATACTGAAACACTGAGAAAACATATGGGTTGATACATACGGTAACTGGGGAAAATTCTGCTGGATCAGCACTATATATTGTGAGTGCAGAGAATGGCCCTACCTAAATAAGGTAAAACTGAGTCCCCCTTAATTTCCTTAGGGAGAAGTCTCAATAGCCAAAGGAATCAGGTCATTTGAGTAGTTTGTTTTGCTTTAGCTGTGAAATTGTGACCTTAAGAATTTTTCAGTTCAAGTCACTCAACAAATTTTGGGAAGCCTACTATGTACATTAGACACATGTATCCCTGTCCTCCAAAGCTTCTAGTCTAGGCATCAAATTTGTAACCACATAATCAATCAATTCGTGAATTATAATTTTCTATTAAAGAGGAGCACAGGCCAGCTTGAAGAGTATCATAGGGGGATTTACTTTCCTTGGGGAAGATAATGGGAGTTCCTCTACAGAATGGGCATTGAGAAGAATGGGATCCTTAAGAGATCCCACGTAGACCAATGAGGGTTCGTAGCGAGCTCAGGGTGCGAGGGGCAGCAGAGAGGGAGCCTTCTGAGGAAGGGCTGTTAGTCACAGCTAGTATTTAGATAAGTCCAAGAGAAGAGAACTGCACGTAGGGCATCAGACTATGTGGCAGAACTTCCCAAGCTTGGCACTAATGTCACCTGTGGCTCAAGAAGGCTTGGGGCCGGGAGCAGAAACCGTGCATTGCAGGATGTTCAGCAGCATCCCTGACCTCTACCTCCCGGAACCCAGCAGCACTCTGCAGTTGTGAAACCCCAAAATGTATCCAGGCATTACTTAATGTCCCAGACTGCCCCAGGCTGAGGATGACCACCTGGTGGTTTGCATTTTGGCTTTAGCCTTCTTTCATTTTGCATCCATTTTTTTTTTCTTTTTGAGAGGGGGTCACCTACTTGTAACTGATGCTCTCCACTGTTTTTTATATTTTGCTCTAAGCCATCTTTTCTCCTTTTTGGAATCAGGCAGTGTATAAATAAATAAGCTCCACAGACGTGTGGTCACTGGTGTCAGACGCTGCAGGAGCTGGGACAGTGAGAGGCCTGAGCGGAGGCTGTTGGGTTTGGCAGTGGGTGCTCGCCGGCGACCTATGAGCGAGGAGTCAGGGTGGGGGCCAGATAGGAAGGGATTAACGAGTGAGTGGGTGGTGAGGAAGTGGAGGTGGCCAGCATAGAGGGCTCTTTCAGGAGCGCTGGGGAGTGACGGGAAGCAGAGTGATATAATGGGAGCCTGAGAAGAGAGCTGCCGGAGAGAGGTTCTTTCTTAAATTAGAGGCTAGCCAGGCTGGATTTAGTCAAGGGCAAGAGGGAGTGAGTGTGCTGGCTGGAAGGCCCATGGCAGAAGCACAATGGCGGGAAACACAGGGTGTAGAGAAGAAGCCTGCACAGGAGCGGGGTGCTTATTTATTCCCCTGAGAGGACGAAAGGGAAATGAAATCTGTGACGTTATGTTCTAGTCTGAGGTGGGGGTGGTAATAAAGGACACATGACCTTGGACTTCTCACTGGGGGAGGAGGTCATTCCCTTGAGTAGGCTGGGTGGACTGAGCACAAGGTTGATGAATACCAGGACTGAGGATTTACCTAGTTTCTTGGTTTTAAGGTAGAACTCAAAATCTCTCCTCAATGCCCCGCCAAATTTAAATGAAAATGAAGATGTACCTAAAGCTTGATGTCTCTGTTTAAGGTGGGAGTGCTTCTTTTTCTTGACCAGCTTTTATAGAAACATGCACATCTTTTCAGTTGAATTTCTAGAAGAGTTGAGAAAATGGAGTAGTTGCCCAATGATTCCAAGGGTCTCCTGGTGGAAAGCTAGGAGATCCCCGTGGTGTTAGCGGTGATCATGGTGTTTACTTGAGTGACATTCCGTAACCTGGGACCTGCATGGGGAAGAAAGGATGGCCAGGAATTAAAGAGGGGAGTGGATATGAATTATCACTCTGCATTGGGAGGATGGAAGGATTTCCCTCCCTTTCTCTCTCACTGGAGAAGACTTTGCTCTATTAGGAACGGCCAGTAGTACCTGGGAGTTCTTTTAGTGTAATAATTCTTTATGCATTAGCTCTGTCCCAGCAGTGAAGAGAAACAGCTTCTCCTCCTCTTTCTCATCTCACGAAGTCCAATATTCATTGCACCGTTCCTTTGCCCTCCACCTTAATCATGTTTTGGGTTCCAATGGCCTGTTTCAGATCTGTCTCTGTTACAGACTATACATTTGGTTATTTATACTTTGCTGCTAGTTTCCTACCAAATTGAAAAAGACATCACAGATATCCCCTATTGTCTCTTTTGGAAAGTAATTATAGTCAATATGAGATATTATGGAAATTACTATTATTTAATAAGTATTCTAGTTAATGTTCTATTTTAGGCTATTATTATACAGAGCCAAAAATTGCTTACATGTACAAAAGAAAGGATGTTGCTATATTGTTTGTTGATTACATATGTATATATAATACATATATATTTCAGAAAAATTATAATAAGGCTTTGGACAGAAAGACTAAGAAATTCAACCCACGTCTCTAAACCATACACAGTAATATCACAGAGTTGTAGTCATTACAAGGTTTTCTAGAAAACCAAAAGAATAGATAGACCTGTAGCAAAACTTCACGTCACTATAAATCAGAATTCTATATATTCAAAAACTTGGTTTAACTACCATGCTTTCCAAATTCTATATTCTCCAATTTATATGATGCAAATGGCATATAAAAAGTGATATTTATTTGAAGAATGACTTTTAGAATATCCCGAATGATTTAACCCAGTAAATTTCCTCAGTCACACAAATACACCATGCTATTTCCAGAAGATAGTTTACTATAGGAACAATGGTAATTGAAACTTATAATGACTGTTCAGAGGAACTAGGAAGCTCTGAAAGGTTTTCTAAATGGTCAAAGGTTTGAAAATGTTCAGCAGAGTTTGTTGTCTTTTGTTGCATTTTCATTTGACTTTGATAAAGCAGATACTCCATTGAGTTCAGTTATTAAAACAGACCAGTCTGAGTCAGTGAAAGCTAGGATCTTCTACAATAACAAATTACCCTAACGCTTCAATGGCTTAAAACAACCAAGGCTTATTTCAGTTGCCCAAGTATACATTTCTATTGTAGATTGGAAAGATGTTCTTCAGAATCCTTCAGAATTCAGAAATGATCTGCATAATCCTTCAGAGACTAGGATGATTGAAGGGCCATTATTTCTAATATTGTGAGTCCTGATGCTACTAGGGAGAGAAAGGGGGATCTCTACAGGGTTTTGCACCAAGAATCAGATGCTCACAAATAGGTGACAGGTCACTTGCACTCATTACTCAATGGGTAGAACTAGTCATGTGGCCCTACTCATTCACGAGGGCCAGAAAATACAATCCCACCATGTGAACAGAAGTCAGACAACTGAAAATATTTGGGGGTAGCATTTTGACAAACCTAATACCATTCTTTGAAAATTAAAAATACAATGTTGGCTTACTACATTGTACAGAGTACAGAGTACCAAAAATAACTTGTCACATTTCTATAAATCATATGTATAACTATAAAAAATCAGATAATGAGTGTGCAAGATCTTCATAGACAGAAACATACTATACGAATGTCACAGTGTATACTTGTAGATATGTATGTCAAATAATTAAGCAAGACATGCGATTCTGTCCCAAAGTCTGACATGAATCAAAATTACTTTATAGCATTTCTCCTACTTTTGCTTAATGTCTAGAATACCTATGTGACATAAGTAATAACAATAAATATTATGCTTTAGCCTTAATTTTACACCATTATGTATAACAGTAACTATTAGAGAAAAGTTCCAAATAGTTCTGCAAAACTCCAGCTCTACTCAGCTCTAAATCCACTTTCTTATTTTGAACATGGTTTTCTCATACATATAGATGACTGGGCTAATTACTTTTTTCAGGTTAGTTATTCTTTGTAATTATAAATAAACATTCATTTTAACACTCTTATTCTTTGAAAACACAGCATATTTCTCTTGTATATATTATTTTAATGCTGGTAATATTATTTATTCACCTCTTTCTGTTTTATTCCTTAAGTCAACACAAATTTAAGGGCTATCCTGAGATACAAACCTCAAGTTTCTAAGGAAACGTCTAGTTTACTGATGACTCATCACAGTCTGTTATATTCAAGTTTTTATTATTATGTCTAAGAATAAAAGGTCTTCAAAAGGAATTCCCAGGAAGGTGTGGGGAGCCAGAGAATAGTGGGAGGAAAAGTCCTTCTGTGTCTTATAGTATTCAGCCAGATGTTTTAGCAGCATGGTTGAGGCCCTGGTTAACTATACAGAAATAATGATGCCTGTATTTGGGTGTAATTCAAACAAACATTCCAGTACATTTGCTCACATAAAATAATGTGTCATCTTACTTGCTCATGCTTTCACACTTCCTCAGAACTAGCTTTTTGTTTTGACTATCATATCTGCAATGCTGAGTAGATCTTTTCTCTGCAATGGCAAATGTATATTACAAAACTGAATGGCTCCTCTCCCTTTCCCTTTCTTTCTATTTGTCTGACAGCGCTTCCCAACAGAGGACCATCTGATGATTCATAGGCACAAGCATGAAATGACTTTGAAGTTTCCCTCAATAAAAACAGACAATATGTTATCAGGTAAGAAGCCGTCAGGCAAAGAGGCTTTTGGGTGATCAGCCGCTAATACTTGTTTTACCTACAACAGGACAATTTCTACTAGCAAATTCCGTGCCTTGAAAAATATCTATTTCTAAGGTGTAAAAGAGGCTTAAAATAATGGTAAGCATAAATGTAATCAGCTAATGTACTGTTCACTCAAATAATTGAAAAGTTGTGACTTCTCATTTTCTGGTATGTAAATATTTATTACTCTAAAACTTGGCTCCATATAGCTATTTTTAAAAAGCACATACCTGTAATCAGTCAGGCAACAAATATTAATTGAGCATCTGTAATACACTCTTCTGAGTGATATGCAAGGTGCAAAAATTGATATGATGCCTATTCTCAAGGACATCTCAATGTAGTGTACACGTGAAAACTTAGCTAAAATAGAAACGATATGCAGATGGTCCCTGACTTATAATGATTCGACTTTTGATGGTTCAACTTACAATTTTTTGACATTGTGATGGTGGGAAAGAGATGTGCATTTAGTGGAAAATGAACTCTTTTGAATTTTGAATCTGATCTTTCCCGGGCTAGCGATGCAAATACAATACCCTCTCGTGATGCTGGGCAGAGGCAGAGAGCAGCAGCTCCCGGTCAGCCCCGTGAAGATGAGGGTCACCGACTGATACCTGAGAGTGTCCTGTGTTGTCAGTGGTGTTTGGATGCTGTGTTTTGTGTTTTTGCATCCCATCATGTCTACAAAATTCTCACCTGTGTCTCATAGTTCTGGTGAGAAGAAGAGGAAGGCAATGACTCTTGAGATGAAACTCAAGATAATTGCCTGACTGTATATAGAGTCACCTGTGCTATAACCTCATAGCTCAACAGTGAACTTATGTAGGTGGGTAGAAAGGTATAGACTTTACAATTCCCAATATTTAAATTTATAAGTTCTTTCTTTCTTTTTCCCTAATAAAATCCCTAAAATAGACTTCGTGGTGGTAGGAGAGTGGGAGGTGTCTATTCAGGAAGTGGTTATTATGTTGCAATATTACTAATAGAGTGGTAAGTACCCATGTAGAATCTTATAGGAATGTTGCTGGTAGGGCCTTTGGAGAAGTCCCAACTGAAGGTCTGAAAAAAGTAGCTACAGGTGTGTCAACACTTCTATATAATGCCTATAAACAGGTTTTAAATTAATTTCTTGCAGTTTTTCAGTTATTCTTACCAGATTTTTGTTAGTTTGAGGCTGCTGTGGCCAATAATTGGCAGTGCCAGGTGGACAAATAGCGGGAGAAAAGTTACCCTGAGTTTTATGATGTCAAACTTGGGATAAGAGAATGAAGGGAGAAATAAGTGAAGGAAAATAGCATGAATGATATATTGGCATATTTTCTGCTGCTTTCTTCTGCTTTATGTTGAAGCTGGTAGGAGGCCTTTTCATATTCCTAATGAGATTAAGTGCTACCCACTCTGTATGGTCATAGTCTGGTAGAATCTTCTTGCGGGGATGGAATACAGAGATGTCCAGTCCAACGCTATTGCTTTGCATTTATAGTATTGAGGTTTGCTATAGGTCATATGCCAGTGTTGTCCACATTAATTGTAATAGGGTATCTCTTGGGTATTTTTGCTTTGTTATTTGTTTGTTTATTTTTTATAGGAAAGGCTTCAATATATATTTATCCCAAATCTCATTTTAGTTTTAGCGTATTAGAGTGTGATTGCAAATATGATCTAAGTTATTGCTTGTCTATATCTTGATTTATTTAGATTGGAATTTATTAAAAGCTTCGGAGTCTACTTTATTAAAAATAGGTTCATTAAAGTTTTATTTCTTAATGTACTTTAAGCCTATGTTGTGGCCTGTTACGAAGACAGACGATCTTATATAGTTTGAAATATGCTACTAATGAAAATAGTATAAACCCAACCTCAAATCAGCAAGCATCATCAAGGCAAGAATTTTCAAGTCCCTCTTGGGACTTGGGACAATTTTTTGAAATATTCAGTGACACAAAATTTTATTCTAGATGAACTAGAGTTTTACATAAATTGATAAGATAAAGTATGGTAGGTATGTATGTTCATTACTAATTTCAGTATATCTGGTTAACTTGTATTTTGGAAAAAGCACTTCAGCCTTAATTAGTTAAAACTATTAAAGTTAGAAAAGTTTTTAAGACACCACAGATATACTCTTCAACAATAAATATCCAAAGAGTTGTAATATCTGAAATAATTTCATAGCTTTGATACAAAGCCCATTTCATTTAAGCCAGGTAGACTTTACTACTCAAAATGGTATTTGACATGTCACAAGGCAGAATAGTAAAAGGGACAGTCATGGTGTTTTATTAAGATGAGTCTGCTTTTATGCACAAACAGTAAACATAAAAACCTCTCATTCTAAAGGGATGACAGTATTAATTGGGACATAAATGGGGGTGATGGTTTTGAATTCTGAAGGCAAAGACTTATAACCTTCCTGCCTTGGATGTCCTATTCTTATCTGATCCATGTGGTTCATTTCCAGAGTAATGATATTAAGAGGGACACGAGTCTTTACTTTCCACTGTTCCTAATCTGATAGATGATAATTTCATGGTAAGCAAAGTTGTGATATCAAAGGTTTTTAGATGCCAAGTTCAAAATGGGAATCCATCAAGGACATTACACTTCCACACAGGTTGCAAAATTACCAGCTAGTATGTGGCATAAGATCTGCTTGGCTTGAAAATATAATCAAATTTCAATATTAAAGATAAAGACAATGTCTGGGTCTATTTTAATGGCATTTTAGTTTGACATTCTAAAATTCCCAAATCTTGCCCTGTCAGGAATTCTCATCCCCACGTGTTTTTACAGGGTCTCCAAGTTCTGTGAAGGAAATCAAAGGGCACCTTTATGTATAGCTGAACAAATACTAAATGAGAACTCTGTGTGTGTGTGTGTGTGTGTGTGTGTGTGTGTGCGCGCTATGTGTTGAAAGAGTATAGTAGAAATATTGTCTTAGAAAATGATGAATTTTGTTTACTGGTAGGATTACTAGGCATTTAAAGGCATGGAGTCACTTGTCTCCTTCTTGGACTTCCAACCAGAGGTGTTGATTGGGTTTTACCTTTTAAGGAAAGGTAAAATTTCAACACCCTTCAACTTCATTTACTCGTTTGTTTACTCAAAAGCACTGTTGAATGCCTAGAAGGATCCTATTGTGCTAGGTGCTGGGAATACTGCAGTGAACATGACAGGTGAGGCCCCTCTTCCGCAGAACTTACTATACTCTATTGGAAACGGGGAGGAGGAGAAATAATAGATAAGCGGCTCTCCAGATAAATAAACAAGAAAATATCCATTAGGGACAAGTGCTGTGATGAAGATAACACATGATAATGGTACAAAAGTGGCAAGCAGGCTGCCTAGGGAGGTTGGGAAAGGCCTGTCTGCAAGGGTGGCATTTCATCCAAGACCTGTTGTTTAGCACTGTGGCTCAGGTGTCCTTTCTCCTCAAATTCCAAATGTGATGAGCATGGAAGTGGTAGAACCACAGAACAGATGGTGCCGCTGACTGTACCCTGAGCTGACACACAGAAGAGAGGCAAGAGAGACTAGGTTTCTCATTCCATCTTCCTTATCACCATCTGATACAGAGCATCAACTGTAAATGACAACGTAGTCCCTCAGAACCCAAC
Organism: Rhynchonycteris naso; assembly: GCA_037038555.1. Lineage (NCBI taxonomy): Eukaryota > Metazoa > Chordata > Mammalia > Chiroptera > Emballonuridae > Rhynchonycteris > Rhynchonycteris naso. The sequence continues at coordinate 139,296,604 of CM073002.1, forward strand.
TGTGTCCGTGGATTAGGTCTAGAATTAGGACTTTTCTCTAGTTCCAGGCTGTAAATCTAATCTCACCATGGCGAATGCAATGAAGTAGAACATTTGTTTCCAACATACTGATCATGATCAACCAGATAGCCTCAGATCACAAACCCATTGTTCGTGGCTCTTTGTTACAAATCCTACTTAATCATCCATGGGCACTTTGAGAGGGAAGCCAAAGGGAAGGTAATATACCTCACTCCAAATTTATCTGGGGATGAACTGAGGTATAAAAAACCCAACAGAGTTAGTAAGTAAATCACACACACACACACACACACCCACGACCCACATTTATCTCCTCTTCCACTGATGGTGAAAGTACACAGTGACTTCCAACTATGTAAATTAATGCAATTTTCATGAAATAGAGAGTGGTGGACATGGTTTGCACCAGAGGGCAGCATGCTAATAACAATAGCTTGTAAACCTAGATTTGGTGAGCTCTACATATTAAGACCATGTTTTAGTCTTAGATTTATGTTTGAATATAAATTTCTTAACTGCTTTATCTTTTATTATTGACTTATCTCTTTCAAAGCAATCACATGGAGAAAATTAATCAAAAGGTTTTAGAAGGAGGCTGTACTAACACATTAGCATTTAGAAGAATAACAATTGCGTTTTTCAATCAGATTGTCTTGTCCATTGCGACAAGTAGCTATTGGCATTTATAGGAACGTCTCGTCTTAATCATGTTTCTAGCTGACCTAGCAAAACAGAACTTTAAATAATTCACCTAAATACCTCAGAGGCCTTGATCTGCAGTCTTCTTTTATGTATGAAAAAACTGGCTTCCAGTCTATTCCATCTGGAAACAATCCCTTTTGACAAAGAGTGTCAGAGAACTCGGGCAATTAGTGACTAAGTGGAACTGTTAAGCTTTAGTTTCCACGATTCCGGGCAGGTTTTGATAAGGCAGTCACCTTGGATTCCTTAGTTCAGTGGGCCAGCAGAGACATGAGCTCACAGTATTAACAAGCCTTTTTACCAGCTCAACTCACCTAAAGTGAATTCAGACTGTGGCTTTGACTGTTGTCAGAACACTCGGGGTAGGCCATGGCTGATGGTCAGTAGATGTAGAATATACACTTGCTTAATTTAAATCTAAATCTGTGTCTTCTGGAAGTGTGTGTCCTAAGCAAGGCCCTTGTCAGAGCCTTCTTTAGTTGTCCCCTAGACACACTCCGGGCATCTAGTCACCTAGCTGTGCACCATGACAATATATGGATTCCAGCAGACAATTTAATAGTGTGTCTCATCTCTCACTGACCTGGATCACCCCAGTCTAGGTCAGTTTTTGAGAATCGCACAGCTGTTGTTTAAAGACCAGAGTTGCCTTGGTTTGTCTTGTGGAAGCACTGCATCTTGAGACAGAGGTAGGGAAATAGAAATATCAGTGTCACTGAGAGAAGCCCATTGCTCCGACTGGAAACTTACACTCAACTAAAGGCCCATTTATTGCAAAGAAGCCTGTCTGAAGTTCCATGGAATTTTGTCATTTGTGACTGATTATTGTTCCTATAAAAGATTACGTGTTTTCAAATTTAGAGTAAACTCTCTTAATTCGGATTTTACTAAAATTCAGACAGGGACTAAGTGGTACTGTTTTAAAGAAAGCATTGCTGAAAACTTCATGGGATAAATATAACTATAAAAGGAATGTAAAAAGTATCTAAGAAAAATGCTTTTTCTGAGAAGCCCAACTCTTCCTAAAATAGATATGCTGATTCTAATTATTTTCTCTATTGATTTGAGTGCACTCTTGGGAATTTTGCTGGCTGAAATTGAGTCATGCAAATAATAAAAATACATTGCCTTAAAATAATACCCTGTAATTAGAATGGTCACTAATTCAAACTGATCTTTTTTTATAACTGGTCTGAATTAGTGAGGCTTTTATAGAATTACTAGCCACCATCAATTTAATGTGAAATGATATAAAATTACTCTACATAGTCCTTTTAGTAATATCATAGTTAAGAATATCAGACCAATAGGAGAAGAAATTTTGCTTATGAATTTCACATTCTTCTTCTTTGATATATGGCAGGAACTATGCTTTTTCTTTTCTTCCTTTATTCTTTTTTTTTTAATTGATGACTTCTTACTCTGCCTTTTTATTTTTTATCATTGAGGAAAATGAAACGTAGACAAACACATAGCTCCAACGCAGCTCTGAAACTGAATAAGGTAGCAACCTATTATTAAATTTGAGCAGACTAAACACTTTTTAGAAGAAGAATCAGGTTTCAGGCTTTCGCTTTGTGCTTGTCATTTAGACTTTGAAATAATCATACTTGCCGAGGCTGGAGCACTTGATGCTAGGCAGATGATGGGCTGATCGGAAAACTTAGCACACTCCACTTTTTTCTCATAGTTCTAGCCCTATACTCGTTTTCCTTCCCAGATGTAATGTGGTACAGGATTTCCTGTTGTATAACGGGTGGGTGAATTCCTAAATCATAATGCTAAGTTTGTGGCTCTCTCCTGGGTAGATAGATACACAAGCAGGATCACTGCATGGCACGTGTCCTTTACCCAACTGTGTGCAGAGGCGGCAGTTCTGTGAGGAGGGGCTTCTTTTCTCAAGACACAGATTCCCCATTCCAGGAAGGGAATCAGATATCGAACTAGGACAAACTTTAGAAGGAATTTGTCTATCCCTCTGGTGCCAGTCTTTCTTGTCGGGTGGGTAAACAGATCCCCAGGGACGTGTGAGATGAGTTGGAGAAGTGGTAAGCTTGCTCCCTTGCACTGGCCCCACGTGTCTCCAAGAACATGGTGAGCTATTCTGCAAACTGTCTGTGAGAAGGTAACACGCAGGTGCACAGGCAGCGCCGACTAAGATTTACAAAGGTAATGACAACAGAACACTTTCCACTAGGGTCAAGTTCAAACTCAAAAGTTATTAGCTTTTAGTTTCATTTGAGATTTGAGGTTATCCCCTTCTATCATTCAGATGGTCCTCGCTGAAGCAGAAACATGAAAAGAGAGGTGAGCAAAAGTCCTTAAACAATCATCTCAGGTCTGAGTTCCTGCTGGAGCCAGTTCCTGTAAGTCCTTGGAGTGTGTGGTCTACAGAACAAACTTTAGTTATTATCCAGCAATACAGCATTGGCCCCTATCATTCAGGATATAGAAACTGCTGCTGCCCTAGCTAACGAGTGTATGCTCTTACTTTTAAATAGGGTGTGGTTTACAAGAATTTTAATTTATGGCCATGGACATTACCCACTTACTTCGGGTCTAATTTCAGATGGAACAGTTATTTGACAAGGCATTCATGTGGCTAAGAACCTCTGCCTCTTTTATTTAAGCTGCTGATAGATTTAGCTGTTCCCTTTTTGAAGATTTGCACATTTCCTGGCTTACTTGGAACTGGTACCACGTGGGATCAAAGACAACTGGAGACCCTGTATTAATTCTAATAAATGTTAAAACAAAAGTTAAGCTCCATTGTCTGGTTCCTGTTGTAACTGGAAAAAATGGCTCATTCACAAGAAGAAAATGAATAAAAAAATTAGGAACAGTATGCCTTATCTATTCCAAATGTGGAGATAGATATCTGTTTTGTTTTTCTCTCACTATATTATATAGCAAAGAAAGTCCCATTTGGTTTTTACTCTGGGGCCTTTATCTGGGTCTTTTGCTCTAGGGATGAAAAGGACCCAACTGTGTTTATGGCCCAGGGCTCCCCTCGTTCCCTAGCCTTTGTTTCCCTATTGTGGTAGGGGGACCCACCATAACAGACAGTGACATTACTATTCATGTACCATGCTTCTTCAACCTCCTTTGCTGATGTATGTGTGTATGTGCTGGTATTTGGGAATAATTCTGCTTTAGAGAAGACATAAAACATCTGTCAGCGTTGCTTGGGGATTGGCCCCCAAACGCCAACCTGAATTCGATTTCATGGACCATGCCATGAACTTACCTCAATGTTCAGGAGTTGCTGGATCCTCTAGCATGACTATTCTCTCCACCTGGAATCAGGGCGCTTGACTTGTAAATCTCCAACAAAGAATCAGAGAGGAATAAAAGGAAAGTTAAAACCTGGAAAACTAAATTGTGACTGATGACAAGTGGTCTAATATTTCAATTCTGTTAACGTTGTATTTTCTCAGGATTTTTTAGTCACAAATGTTTCTGCAAGTTGGTAGGGAGCCCGTGGAATTGTAATGCTGTTCTATTTTATGAAAGATTAAATGATTCCCAGGTATTTCAAAAGAACCAAGGATTGCTAGGATTACTAAATACTAATACGATTATGTGACTCAATTTCTAAATGGGGCCTGGGTGAGGTCCAGTGTCCTTATAGGTAAAATGGGGAAAATAGTTTTTACTAACTGTGGTCAGTGTGGAAAGTAATGAGATGGTGCAGAGAAACCACTTAGCACAGGCCTGGCATGGAATAAGCACCGATAAGTTGAAGAATATGTCTACCTGTACCCCTGCCCACACAGACATGTTTTTTTATTTCTACTTTTACGTCTTGTTTATTTACACCTTCTGTTTAGACAGCTCCTCTACCTGTATATCCAGTCCTTATCTTTGGCCTAAATTTTAGTGTCTAACCAGCTGTTACTTGCATTTCCATTTAGATCCTCATTATATATTCCTTTAAATAGTTATATGTTTCTTTGAGCTAATGACAGTCCCTTTTTAAAATATTTTTTTTTAGAAAATTAAATTTAACTGGGGGACATTGATTAATAAGAGTACATAAGTTTCAGGTAAACATTTTTATAGCATTTGAACTGTTGATTCTGTTGTATACCCAGCACCCAAAGTCAAATCATTTTCCGTCACCGTATATTTGTCCCTTCTTACTCCCTTCCTCCTACCCCTTCCCTCATATCCCCCTCTCCCTGTAACCACGTTACTTTTATCTATGTCCATGAGTCTTAGTTTTATAGCTCGCCTATGTGTGAAATCACACAGTTCTTAGAGTTTTCTATTACTTATTTCACTCAGTATAATGTTCTCCCGGTCCATCCATGTTGTAAATGGCATTGTGTCATCATTTCTCATGGCTGAGTAGTATTCCACTGTATATATGTACCACATCTTCTTTATCCAATCCTCTATCGAGGGATACTTTGGTTGTTGACAGTCACTTTTGAAGTGAACCTGTGACAGTGGTGATTTTAGGATTCACAGAATAATGTAACTTTAGAACTTTATTTGAAAGATGAGGAATCTGAGGTCTAGAGAAGGTAGGTAATTTCTCCTGAATCATACAATTTCAAATCTGTATTTCTGGGTTGTCAGCATTGTCTTACATGTACAACAGGGTCCTTCAGGCTGGGAGAGAGCTGCACAAAGTACAGGGTTCAGACTGAGAAGGGTTCTGTCTGTAGGAAAGAGAGGACTTCGTAGTGATCAGATGGTTACCATTGTATGGCCTTATGCAAGTTATTTAACTCATTTCTCCATTTCTAAGATAACATGCACCCTACTTATCTCATAGAATGTTGTGAGATCTAGATTCTAGACAATGTGGCTGAAATGTTGCTAAACTACAAAATGCTTCATAAATGCTCATTTAATCTTTTATAAGCACATAACACATAACTGTCATATATCTCTGTTGGCTACATAGGTGTATATGTGTGCATCTTAATAAACTAATTAATGTGCTAAGAGAACAATTTTCAGTTAAACCCAATCCTTTGCATATCTTTTATTGTTTATGCCCAACTTAGGATCATCTATGTGGCTCTCTGTGTACTGCAAAGACAGCTCAGTATCTTCAAGATCAGGCTGAGCATAGAGAAGGAGGCAGATGCAGATTGTTCTACACTGGAATCCAAATCAGCCATGTGGTTACTTCATAGGGAGAAAGGCCCTTGTCTGTAATCAGTGCCTCAGAAGCACTGATTAGATGGGGATATCAAGCTATTTTCAGCTTCATGGATATTAAGCTATTTCTTTGCATCTCAGTGGATAATTTACTGGGATTAACTGCTCTCTGCTTGACTTAGAAAAGTAGATACAATTCTAGTTTCTTGTCATATGGGTATTTATAAGGCGAGTACAGAAATGGCTAATTTGTTTTAACTTGAGGGCACTCTTCAGTTGGCTGGTGATGTCTTCAAGAACTGTGCGGAGATGTGAGACTACATGTAGGTTAAGCTGGACAGGTGCCATCATCACTGCAGTAGTGTCTGCCGTGGGCTTAGGTGGAAGTAATATATGTACATAGTGGAAATAGCGCCGAGGCCTTGGTTATAATCCTGGTGTCGCCACATCTACTTGAGAGACATTGGACCGATGTTGGACAAGACCCTTAATCACTCGGGGCTTCAGTTTCCCTCATTTGCAAAAGAGTCAACATGGCCAGACTTCTCTCCATGGCTCTCTCTGGTTTTTGTATCTCCTGTTTCTGAGTAAGGGACAGTTTGCACAGTTTTATTCATGTCAATTCAAGTCCACCTTCACTAAGGAAGATGATTGTCTTTAATGATTACAAAGGTGTAATCTTATTGTATTTACCTTATAGGCTCTTGTAAGATTTAGCTTCCAGAGAATGTGTGCAAAAAATTCTGTAAACTGAAAAAAATGTTAAGTTTTTAATACTTAATATTAATAAATATTAAGCCACAAATATTGGCTTCAGATCCTCCCGTTTTCTAAGTATGTAGTAAGCTCTCTAGACAGTCAAAATATGAATAAAATTCTATTCCTTTTAAATAGTATTTTCAAAACATCCTTTTAGCTATAGCAAAGAAAACTAAAGTTAATAATTATATTTTTAATGGGTGGGAGTTGAAGGTCTTTGACTTGGAACATTTCATCATCTCACACACTCAAAATGAGAGTTAGAGTTGCTAAGTTCTCCCCCTCCATTAAGGAAAAAGAGTCAACATGCCTGTGTGTTTCTTTTCTGTGTGCTATAAAAATTTACAACATCTTTTTTCCTTCCAGCCCCCTGAAATCAGACTTAACATGGACTCAGAAGATTTTCTTTTGGCCGATTTTAGCTGAATCACTTTTTTTCCACTTAGAAAAAGTGATTCCACACATTGCAGTGTTATTCATATGACATGGACCCAGAAACTCAAGGGTGGGATCCCCTGAAGTTTTTCAGAGGGAGGTTTGGAAATCCTTCTTTTATAGTAACCGACTACATACCGTGATCCTCCTTTGCAATTTATGGTTTTATTTTCTTTCAAATTCTTGTCTTTATTTAAAGGGCTGGGAGATGATGGATGACCAGTCGGCATCTTAATTAAGACAAGGGGAGGGGAGTTGTGAATTGAGCGCATGCTTCCCGCTGGCTTTTGAGGAATAGATCCCATGAATGATCACGCGGTCTCTGTTTTCAGATCAGACTCCGACCCCAACGAGGTTCCTGAAGAACTGTGAGGAAGTGGGGCTCTTCAATGAGCTGGACTGCTCCCTGGAGCATGAGTTCAGGAAGGTTCAGGAGGAGGAGAGCAGCAAGCGGGTAGGTCGGCTTGGACGGACACCTTGACAGGTGCCTCCTCTAACACCTGCTAGAAACTTCTGTGCGGGTAACGGGTGGCACTGCAGATGGAGTGCTGACGTGGCCTGGCCCTTCAACAGTGTTCTATCTCCTTGCAAGTGTTTGTCTAATGCTTAAGAAAAAAGGTTGAATCCCTGATTGTGATAGACTCTGAAGCTAGAAAAACCATGGGAAAAACTGATATCTGAAATATAAAATTCAAGCAAAGAAAAAATAATACTACCTGATTCTGGAACCTGAGTTAGATAAACTCACAGACCGTTTTCTGTTCAGAATTAGTTATTTTACTTTGTTAAATACTTACCGGCAAGTCTTTACATTGTATTGAGTACAGAAGACAGGAGTCAAAGAGGCAACAGATAAAGTGCTATAACAGCAGTAGAGGGGGTCGCTCTGATTTTTGTCACAGGTTGGCACTGTCTGATGTCCACAATCTGTCCAGTAAATCGCCAGTGAGCTCACAGTTACTCTCTAGTCGTATTACTGAACATCTCTTTCTGTTGAGATGAACAGGGTAACTATAAGTGTGGATTATTTGTTCGTACAAGGGTAGAAAATCCACCTTATGAGTTCTTCCAGAACTTATTCAGTTTTATTGTAATGTGCTGGCATTTTCAAATCATTTTTATATGATTAAGGAAAGGAAATGAGGTCATAAGTAAGTGTGATAATGAAGCTTTTCAGTATTTTTTTCATTGTTTTTACAGAGCATTATTGAATGATCAAAATGTACAAAACAACAATTTAGACACATTCCATGAACAGAGTCTTAAAATGTGAGTGCTAGTTGAGAAGAAGGACCAGCTAGATTGTAATGGATTCTGAAGTCCCGGCTGTTCCATCCAGAGAAGAAATTCTGAAAGGCTCTGCTATTTCTCTAAGTGTTTCAAAACCTTTGAGTCCCCTTCTACGTGAAATTTTAATAATCCCTTTTGACCAGGTTTATCATGTCGTATTCTCACATCAAAATGGTCAAGGACGTGCATCCAGTCTGTACTGCTTTAGAAAAAGTCATGAAAATAGGTGAAGGTTACAGTATAAAATGTCAATCAACTCGTTTTGTTTGTTTGTAATTAATTTGTCATTCATACTTCATGCCCTTATTCCCACCATCTCAGTGAGATGAAGGGCCTTTTATATATATATTGATTTTAGAAAGAGAAGAATAGGGGAAGGAGAAAGAGAGAGAGAAAGAGTGATTTGTTTTGTCCACTTATTTATGCATTCATTGTCTGACTCCTGTATGTGCCCTGACCAGGGATTGAACTTGCAATCTTGGTGTATTGGGATGCCACTCCAACCAACTGAACTGTCTGGCCCAGGCTCCCCCCCTCCCCTTTTTAAGCTAACACTTATTTAGCACATATTTTCCAGGCACTGTTCTGAGTACTTAAAAAAACTCAATTAAAAAAAAGGTATATACTTGATATCTCATTGCAATAGAAATAGATTTCTTAAAAAAAAAAAAAACCATGAAAACAGCAAGAGAAAAGAAGAACCTCAAACTAAAAAGTGTAGTAAAATTTCTTGGTTGAGTAATAAATTTAGTTCTCCTGGTAAGCATGGCGTATGTAAAAGACTAAGGGATTAAGTTCATTTATTCCTCAAGATAGTCGAGGTTGGCTTCTTAGAGCAAACTGAACAATGTAAAAGATGTATACTTGGTTCATATTGTTTTCATTTCTGATAGAGTGGCTTTAACTGAAGTAAAAGCCTTCGGTTTTCCTGAAGACATTTACCCAGGACAGTGTTAGGAAGCCCATGGTAGGGGTATGATTTTAGAGGGTCTACACTGCATTGTACTCGTGATCTCCTATATGAAGTCCTGGGGGAAGAAATTCTTGCAGATCTGAATTCCAGGAAATAGTTTGCTTCCCTTGAGGAATTGAAATATTGTCTCCTCATGGACCTGAGAATCATGTAACTGGTTCTGTTTCTCTTTTTGCTTTGATTGCTTGGTTAATGTGAAGGCAAATTTACTGCTTAACTTGGAGAACTCTTCAGAACACTGTTATTAGGGCATTTTACTTCCTCCCCCCAGACTAGATTTTCAGTTCTAGTTTATATTTCCTCTGGTCCTGATTTTTAATTTAAGAAACATTTTCATGCTATCCATATTTTTGTGTGAGTTCATTTTGATTCCTTATGAGTTGAGAAAGAGTATAAATAATCAAACTTTAAAAGCGAAGATAATTAGGCAAGCAAAGTTGAAAAAGGACTTGTATTTGTATAAAAGGAAGTATTTTCTCCCTTTTAAATGTTGCCTTTAGCCATGTGTTGATTTCTTGATGGGTATGCGGTACAGGGGTGGGGTCCTATGGCCAGCTGTCCCCATGGTTTGGGGGCAGACCTCTCAGCAGACCACTGTCACAAGCCTCAGGTGCACTTGCATGCCCTGGAAGGTGGACAGCTCTAAGGCTGTTGTGGTATCTTCTTCCTTTGTCTCATTCAAACCAGATGGGTCAAATCTAGCTTCAGGTGCCCATAGCTCCACAAGAGGGCATCTTCTCCAGGCCCAGGCCACAATGACTCATCCAAGAGGCTGTGTTCATGGCTTCTGCTCTAGCATTTCTTTGGAAGCCACAGGGTGGGCCAGTGAGGAGGAGATGCTCTCCAGTGTGCCAGTATGGTTTTACCCTCCTTTGGACCACAGTTCTATCATAGCCAACCCCAGCTTTTCTCTCCTCTGCTCAAAATGTAAGAATACAGCTCTTTATTGAATATATACCTTATAGTTACTGAGTGCTGTCTTCTACTTCTTCCCTTCTGCTCCACATTCAGATAATGATTTATTTTTATTTCTGTGTTCCCAACTCTCTTCTGGTTTTTTTCCTCCTTGTCTTTTAATAAAAGACTTGCATTAGTCTCCTCAGCATGTTTTGGGAAAGTGGGAGATGTATTAATTTATCTGGAGAATTTGTTTTAAAAAGTTCCTGCTAGAACACTCTACGTACTTTATACAAAAATATTGGGAAGATTGGGCTGGTCCTTCCTAGCACCTTTAAATTTCTAGCTGTAGTTTGGTCTAGAAAATTCTATTAAAGAGCAATCAGAGAATTGATCCTTGCTTAGCCCATGTGGCTGTATGTCGGGGAAAGTTATATTCTACAGACTATCTTTAATCCTAACACCTTTTTCTGAAAGTGTCCAAATGTGTCTATAGAGTGAGGACAGGCTAGAGACGCACCACAGCCTCTGGAAAATACTCCAAAACCTATATCTGTATCATAAATAGCAGGCAACACATTCCACAGTTGCCTTAATTTCCCGTATTAGTATAAGCTCAGAGCTTCAAAAAATTTTAAAGAGATTTTTCCCCCTTGGAAAAGCACCCATTACACACAAGCATTATACATTTAAGCTTGCCCATGGCTTAGAAGTCAGGTTAGTCCATGAGAAACGTTTGTTCATTATCTATTCAAGAAATATTTTTGAGTGGCCACCATGTGCCAGGCACTGCCCAAGGCATTGATGAATGCACTACTGACTAAGGCAGGTAAGAAAAAGAAAATAAGATTGCTTTCATGTAACTTACTTCTACTGGGCAAGACAAACAAGAAGGGAGTAAAGACAAAATGTATAACACATCAGAAGGTGATCAGTGCTATGGAGAGAAGTATGGCAGGGAAGGGGCACAGGGGTGGTCAGGGAGGGCATGGCGATAAGTGGATGTGTTAGAGAAGGCCTGGACCAGGTATGTGCTGGGGAGAAGAGTGTTCCAAGAGGAGAGAGCAGTAAGTACAATGCCCTGAGGCTCGAGGGTGCTCCGTGGGTTGCAGGAATTGTGAAGAGGCCAGTTTGGCTGGAGGAGAGTGTGTAATAACACTAAACATGGGTGTGGGAGGGCAGAGCCAGGAAGGCCTGAAAGCTCTGGCTTTTACTCTGAGTAAGATGGGGATCCATGGAACAGTTTTGAGCAGAGGAGAGTTTGACTTATGTATTAGAAATGTCACCTTTGCTGCTGAGTTAAAAGTAAGCTGTTAGGGTGTCTCAGTAGAGAAAGACTAGTGAGGACGGTATTGAAAGAGTCTGGATTAAAGATGGTGGCATATTGGTCAAGATGGAGATGGGGCAGGAGGTTTAGATTCTGGATATATTCTGAAGAGGGAGTCACTAGGATTGGCTGAGTGTTCGATCTGGGGGATAGTAGAAAGAATGGAGTCAGCCTGGGCTGTGGTGGCACAGTGAATAAAGCATTGACCTGCAACACCAAAATTGCTGGTTCAGAACCCTGGGCTTGCCCAATCAAGGCACATATTGGAAGCAACTAGTATAAGTTGATGCTTCCAGCTCCTTCCCCACTCTCTTCTCTATCTTTCTTTCTCCTTTATCTAAAACAAATAAATTAGATTGTAAGAAAGAAAGAAAGAAAAGAAAGGAAGGAAGAAAAAAGAAAGAAAGAGAAAAGAAAGGAAAGCAAAGAAAGAAGGGAAAGAGGGAGGGAGGGAAGAAGAAAGAAAAGGAAGGAAGGAAGGAAGGAAGGAAGGAGGGAGGGAGGGAGGGAGGGAGGAAAGAAGAAGGAAGGAAGGAGGGAGGGAGGACAAACCCAGGTTTTAGGCTGAAGCGATTAGAAGAATGGAGTTGCCTGTGGGAGGAGCAGGTCGGAGGGGAAATGGAGAGGATTAGTTTTAGAATTGTTAAAGGGGACATCGAGCCAGCAGATGGATATATATGGTCTGTAATTCAGGAGGTGGCCACCTATCTAGAGATGTAAATTTGGGAGTCATCTGCAGATCAGTGGTGTTTAAATACTTGAGACCAGTTGGAATCACCTGGGCCAGGAGTAAACAGATGAAGTAGAGAAAAGGGCTGATCGTGGAACTTAGCAGAGCCTTCCAGAATCTTTCACAGCAGAGTATTCAGCTTTCCTCAGTGGCCAGCGATGACACTGAAGATCATGAGGCACGGAGAACCAAATCAAGCATGAGAATGGAGTGCAATACTGTACCTGGCCATTGGCACACTTTTTTTGTGTTCTGTCTTAGAAGGAAATAAGAGATTTTTTAAAAAAAGATTAAGAAAGAAAGAGGAGGGTGAATTGTTCTTTTATTTTTGATTTTTTTGATTTCTTTCTTTTTAAAAAAATTGAATAAAGTACATCTAGGAAGCCAGAGAGAGCTTCACCATCTGATAGCAGTTGTGTTCAAATGTGTGCGTGCGTGTGTGTGTGTGTGTGTGTGTGTGTGTAAGAAAGGAAGGGGAGTTGAAAGGACTAGAAATTAACTCCTTTGTCTTGCTGAGAGAAATACAGCATTCCAACCTAACAGTGGTGGAGGACCCTGAAGATGAAAAGTGCTGTGTGTAAGTGCTAAGTGTTGTTATTCTCCCAGAGGACTGAAATCTGACTCATTATGCTGATGCAGCAATAGCAAATTAGGGCATTTCCATGCTCTAGAATTCCTACCCAAATGATGAAAAGTGCAGTCTATTCCCAGAGGGTGTTGACTGTTTAACACATGGGAACAAGGGACAAGCTACAATCTTAAGATCTTGGATCCCGGCTCAACAGGAGTCATGGAACAGGGCATGGCCAGGTCAGCCTCGGCTCAGAAAAGTAGGCTGCCCGATCTGATTAAATTCTGTACCTGGAAATCATGTTATCCGACACCACCAGCCATTGGGGGAGAGGGTGCAGAGAGGGAGACGCTTTGCTTTGGTACTCGCAGTCTTGTTCTGTCAGCCACTAGCTGCTGGGCTGCTCTCTGGGGAAGGCATGGGGCGCTGGACCGAAAAGAAAAGACACGAATGGAGCAAAGTTGCAACAGCTGCATGTTTCTGGTTATGTTATGTTTTCTATGATATTTGTGTAAAACGATCCCTCCGTCCTCCAGAAGTCTGGAGAAAAAAAATATTCCGAAACTTAAATTTGGTTTTATCCAGATACTGAAAATGTCTCCCATGTTTGCTAAATCCTAGTAGGTGAGGCTTCTTTTTGATCGTTTCTGGTTTTTTATTTGTTGTTGTCAGTATGATCGAAGAGGAACCTCCCCACTGGCAATGTTATAAGAGACAAGTTATTTCTTTCCCCATCCCAATGACTGGACATCCTAACCCTTACATAAATAGGAGTCTTTTTTTCCTTCCCATTTTAGTACACTACAGCTTTCTCCTTATATGTTTAAATTACCCCCAACTTAGGTAGAATGTGACCCTGTGAGAGACGCTGACTTGGTCTTCGCACTTGCGCCCCACTCGGGGGAACGACTAAATCTGTGGATAAACTGGAAGCTATTTCACGTCTTTTAGTTTCCTGGGATTTAGGATTGATGATACAGTCTTAACAGGATTAGTGAGAGCTGGCATCCATGTCCATATATGCCGATGAATCACAATGAGATCTGAGGCTCCGCCTCAGTTATCAAATGGAGTAGGAAATAAAATAAACTCAGTTTTGCTTTTTGGTTTAGGTTTTTTAGGCGTTATTTATTTATTTATTTACTTTGTGGAAAGTCCGGATCTCCTCAAAGTAGCAAATTGCCTTGTCTGTTGCCTTGCAGGGTGTGAGCACCTGTATCAGGCGTATTTGACTTGATGACGAGGGAAGGCCCACGGCTTAGAGGGATACCGACTGAGGGGGGCACTGGGCGTTTGTTCCTCTCGCCCCTGGGAGAATTTGTATATTTGGATAATGTGGACCTTAATGGATGAGTCCTTATGACCTGATTTTCACACTGAAGAGAACATATCTTACCTCTGGAGGCTGAGGATTTAATGTCTCACGCTGTCATTGGGCAGTTAACGGCTCTGCCTTCAGCAGCGGCGATGACGCCGTAATTGTAGACGAGTGTCTCTTGGCTGGTGAGTGGCAGGTTTGACTGCGCTCTGAGTTCAGTATTAAGCAATTAGGGATTTTTTTTGTCATCGGTTTTATTTATATTTGCTATCACGTGACATTTATTCTGGCAAGGTAGTAGGCCTCTCTGCCTGAGGTCTTTTTAAGAACTGATCACAAGGCTCTCAGAGGCTAAAGTTTGAATCAGAAAGGTCTTGCATTCATTCCTGGCTGTGACGGGTGTTCTCATGAGAGGCGCTGATGTTTCCACCTGAAGCTGTCGGGTACACAGACTGGGATGATTTTCTCTGTTTACGCTATAACATGAAGATCACTTAGAGGGCAACTGGGCACTGACTTGGGGAGCCTCACTCTTTGTTGGAAATTTTGCAGAATAACATCACATTTTCTTGCGCCAGTATTTCCCGTTCAGTTGTGACGGGGTATGGTACTGATCAAAGTACTTACCTGTTCATGAAGCATATTCAGGTCCACATGTGACATTTGGAACATGTTATTAATGATCATTTGATATTGAACCCTTCACGAACAGGGAATAATTATAGGTGGTCATGCCAGTCCTGTTTCCCCCGTTTAAAGTATGGAGGAATAAACTATTGAGAGGGACAAAAAAGGCAGTTGACAGGCACTCACTAAGGAGCACCAGTGGCAGGAGCGCCAGGTGCTGGCTTTTCCTGACCTCTCTGTTCCGTCTCCGTCTCCTCGTCTGCTGGTTGTGTTCACTCATAGGGGGTTTCTGTTTCCACCTGCTCTCCAGAACCTTGAGGCCGCCTCACAGCTGACCAGTCAGCTCCACCCAGGAACTCCCTTTATCTGCACATCTCGCCCTTGTGTTTGACTTGAACATTCGTCTCTAGTCTCCAGCATTGCTGACATCCCCATTTGAATACGACACCGCTGTTTCTAACTCAGCTTGCCCTGTCGGTGCTGAGGGGCTCCCATGCAGTCCTGGGGCCATGTCTGACGGCCCTGGTCCCGCCGTGGCCTGGCGCCCCTCCCTCCTTTGCCCGTTCTCTAGGTCCAGCCAGCTTCCTAGGAAAGAGTTCTCATAGCTTCTCTGCATTTTCCACTTGCCTCACCTCCAGTCCAGACCGTCATCACTTCCCACTGGGTTATTGCTGCAAATTCCAAGGAAGATATTTTGGCCTCCAGCCTAACTTTAAATAAATACTTAGCATTAAGTGTTATTGCCAAACTGAATGCATTTTAAAAAAAAGTGAAAATAAACTGAAATATTTAAAAGTAAAATAAAATAATAATAATAATTCTTGAAGATGTTTGCCTGTCACTTGTGGTTAAAAGTTCCTTCAAATGTTGTCATTGTTAAAAGGTAGAGGGGTTGGCATGAGATGCTACAGGTAGGAAAGAAAGCATGTTGGAGGATGTTAAACACAGTCGCGATTCTACAACATCCTATACGTGGAATTTATTTAAAAGAGCCAAAGCAGGGACGGGGGAGGGGCACTAAAAATAACCCACACACAAAAAAACCCCAAAATAATCAAAAACACCGTGAGCCCTAAAGTTCCCCGGGGACTACAATCAACCCCAACTTGGGCTGTGAGGACCTCTTGCTTGGACTGCCTTCTCACCAGGCGGCCTTACTGCAGTTGACAATTAGCCAATTGAATTATTTGGCTGGAAGGATCCTTGCTAAAACAATTGTGAAGCTCAGCTTTAAAGGCTAAGTAAAGGTCAGCTTTTAATTTTTTTCTTTTTTTTTTTTTTTACAGGGACAGAGAGAGAATCAGAGAGAGGGATAGATAGGGACAGACAGACAGGAAAGGAGAGACGTGAGAAGCATCAATTGTTAGTTTTTCGTTGTCGTTGTGACACCATAGTTGATCATTGATTGCTTTCTCACATGTGCCTTGATCGGGGTCCTTCAGCAGACCGAGCAACCCCTTGCTGGAACCAGTGACCTTGGGTCCAAAGTGACGAGCTTTTGCTCAAGCCAGATGGGCCCGTGCTCAAGCTGGCGAGCTTGGGGTCTCGAACCTGGGTCTTCCGCATCCCAGTCCGACGCTCCATCCACTGCACCACCGCCTGGTCAGGCAGCTTTTCGCAGCAGAAGACTTTCTCATCTGGGCAATTTTTCTGGTCCAGGTTGGGTTGGGTTGAAATAATTTCTTACCTATCTTGAGGCAGGCAAACCAGGCTGGAATTTCAAGGTATTAACCCAAAGGGAATCACGACACCAAATGGGCATTCTCCTTTGACAGATGCAGTGTCCAGCTGTGAGTAATTCAGGACTTCCAATGCGCCAGACAGGCGCAGAGAGGCGGGCGCGTACCTGGGCGCAGGCAGCCTCGGCATCTGCAGAGGAAACTAGATTGTCCTCTGTAATGCCCTGCATTTGTGTTCCCAAAGGCAAGCAGGAAAACAGACCTGTTTTCTGGGCCAGATTCAAACAAAATGTCTAAAAAATGAAGCTTCCGTTTGAGGCAGAAAACAGCCCTCACATTTGGAAAATTGGACCAAATGTTAGACGACACAGTAAGCATCTGCCACTAGGAGTCAGGTAAGCCGGGGCCCCTTGCAGAGATGTGAGCAAAAACTGACATTGTAAAAGGGGAAAAGGAAAACAATGTAATAGTTGCAAGAGTCCCTGCCCCCATCATCTCATAAATCCAGGTGAATGTTAAGTACAGTTAAGAGCAGGTATGGGAGCGATTTGCTCTGTGAGCCCTGCTTTAGCATTTGTGTGTTGTTAAGTTATTTCCATATTGATAAGGCTGAGGGCAGGCACTGGGATTCCGCGCATTTTTCCTTTCCAAATTTCCAGCACGTTGGCTGTCAACTCAAACTTGTGGTGCAATTACTAATTTTCACATCAGAACCCAACGGGATGTTTTCCTTGTGCTTTACCCAACTACCACCAGAGCCCGGGGGCCTAGAAAGGTTCATGGAGTGGTGGAGCCTCCCCTCTGAATTACGTGTACCACATATCAACATTTTGGGGAGCTAGGTGTTCTGGTGAATCAAAGGGGCTCACCATCTGGTTGGAATGGTGATGAAGTCAGCCACGCACCATGTCACCTGCTTGCTCCTTATTTTTTTATATTTAATTTTTGGCTAGGATGGTCCTCATATCCTAGGTATGATGGATTACTGGCTGTGGTCCTTTCCAGAACATTGCCGGGCTTCCCTTTGCTCTTTGCCTTTTGAGGTAGAAAAGACTCTTCATAACCTGTCTGGATCTCTGATCCATCTCAGCATCACCTCAAAGCACGTATTGTCTAATAAAACTCACTCGTGTTGCTAGACTTAGGCTGCTATTTATGTGGATGACATTTTGACATTTGACCTGAAGGCAAGTGTGAGCAGTTTTATTGGACAGTTTGGACCTAGAAGGTGGGCTAGTCCCACCTGTCAGCCCTCCAGTCGCTGTCTGGCACTGTGGGGGCTTCCCCAGTCTTTTCTGTGAAGTGGGGTGAACCCTGCATTTTGGATTTAGTGTGGCTGCAGCCACAGGCATTCCTGGGGTCTGTGTTACATGCAGGGTGTACCATCTGTTTTGTGAAAACTTTGAAAGTTGATCACAGTGCTGACCAGATCCTGCCTAAGTTGGTGCCGGGCGTGGCCCTTTTTCTGTGGCTTTATGTTTGGGTGGGGGCTTATTTGGGCTCTGCAAGCAGTCATGTCCCCAAAGAAGAAAAGCAGTCATGTTTCGGGTGGGTGTCGGCTTGATTGACTACAGATGATGCAGCACTGGGCATTTTGAATAACAGCCACTTTCAAAGAAGTCATCCCCTCCCTGGCTTCTCCTGGTATGACTTGTTATGCACACAGCTTAGGGACTTTCCCAGAGGATTTATGAACATGAGGCCATTGCTGGACTTGCTGGCATGGCTGGCCCAGGCGTTGCATCCTTTTCAGGGCGAGCCTGGGATCCGCAGAGCTCTCGAATCTGGAGCGCATGTGAGCCCCACCCTTCTAGCCCCACTTGGTTGGTCCCCAAGTGGCTGGAAGGGAACAAGACAGTCCAGAAACCTGGCAGCCCTTTTAGCGGTGGGATGTGCCCAAGTGTGATATGCAGTGTGCTATCTCTGTGCAGCTGGTCCCCCTGGAAACGGCCGCCCAGCACTTCCATTGCTATTTGCAACAACCCAGAAGCGGGCTGTGGAACAGTGAGGCGGTGTGTTCTCTGAACTCAGGACGAGGGCAAGAAGTCCGGACTCCATCCCACCACTCTCCAAAAGGCACATCTGACTTCATTTTCTCACCAGGAAGCTGGGCCTTTTAACAACCTTGAAGTCATAACTACACGCAGTTCAAATTTATGGAGATGTGGAGACTAGAAAATAAAGCAATTCTTAGGTGGCTGGTGTCAGATTCACATCTCACTTCAGCATCTCACCTCGGACTGCTTTCTGATGTTCACTAAAAGAATTGTCCGAAAAGAGATCTTGGGAAGAGAGATCCAAGCCCACATTCACAGAGACAATGACACGGTGGAGACCCAGTGTCCCGTCCCTGCACGGCGCGAGGAGGGACTAGCTCCTGGTCCAACTCTGCTCAATTTGTTCCTCATTTGTATCATGATGACGCACGCGCGCACGCACCCACACACACACACACACGAGTGCATGTTTTAGGCAAAGTGGGCAGTCCGAACTCTGTGAGTGATTCCTCGTTACTCTGACCATTACTGGAATTGCCTCGAATGTCCAATTCAACGCCGGCTTTGATAGACATTTGCTGTCCTCTGATTGTGAAGGCGGCACAATTGGTTTGTTCATCAACAGGGTGTGAATTTAGAGTTGACTCATCATTAGTGGTGATAGATTTGCATGGATCTAAACATATGCCCTCCTATGGTCCCCCTTGTGACCAGAGACACATATTGTGAGACAGCTGGCCAGGGCCAGGGGTGCAGTCTGTGATCGCGGGAGAGAGGAGCTGCTTTGACCTCACTAATGCTGTTCTTCTAATTGACTGCAGCAGCTACTAGTGTTACTGCTAATCCAAGGGACTGGCGTATTCTACAGGAAAAATAATCTGTTAACCACCCTGGTGAAATAGGCCAAGCACGTTTTCTCTTATGAGATTTTACATTTTGTCCTTCCTCAAGTCTGCTGCCTTCTGAAAAAAATCTTACCACACCACTGCAAACCTGCCTAAATCATATAACATAGTATGTTGCTCCAAGAGAATATGAGGTCTCTCTTGAGCTTTGGTCAAATTTATGTGGATGTGTAGGAAATGCCCCCCAAAGCTCCTTTAGGCCCGGTACGTGCATGGCTCTGAGCTGTGCCTGTGGGCTGGGCTTAGAAGGCAGGGTATGAATGGAGCTTTGTGTGGATCCTAAGAATGGCTCGAAAGGAAGTTAGCCACTAAGATACTTTGCTTGGATGCTTTGTGGGATTTATTCAGCTCATCCTCCTGGACTTCTGGCTTTTTATCAGACAGTAAATAGCATTCCAGCAGAATCATGCCCCATGAGGCTGAACCGGTTGACCGGGTAACATTGTTCAAACGTCCACGTACGACGTACTGCACTCAAACGTTTTCACTGACTTCCTCCTCCTTCCACCAGAAGTCATGGCACTTACTTCCTCATTCCCTGCGCAGGGTGTCTGTGAAGTCCCCTTCTTTCAAGTCTGCCACTGAGACCGGTTGACACATAAGCCAGCTGGAGAATGAAGTCCGGGGACAAAAATGACTAATATTGGTAGTCGCCCCTCCTCTGCACAGAAAAGAAAAAAGAGAGCCAGTCTGATTTTTAGAGTGGTCCTCCTTTTCTGCCCCCTGGCAGAGGTAACCTGTTCTTCATGCCAAATGCCTTTCCCAACAGTTGTTTGGTGATTCTGTGTCACTGGGCTCATTGTAAAATCAAGCATATCCTTTTAATTACCTGTTCATATTTCAGCAATGCCGAGCTCTGTGGCCCAGAAAGAGGGGATAAACCTTCATTATAATGGATTTTTAGTAAGACTATCTCTGAGATAAGAGTCCTAAATCTTGGCAGCCTCCGTAGAGCACACACTCGGTGACTGCACACGAATTCCTGGCTCCCCAGAGCCATGTTATAAATGGAGTGCATGGTCCAGGGCTGCGTAATAAGATACTGCAGATACATTTGAGAGCAAGGTGCACTTTTGCTTTATTTATGAAGATAGACATGCTGGTTGAGGGCTTAATCACAGCTGATAAATCATTTTAAGAAAGCCTATTAGAACCATATGCTGATTTTTTTGCATTAATATAGTGTGTCTGTTTTCAGTCTAATAAGACAGGGTTTTCTCCCATGCTCTCTGTGTCTCTCCAGCACGGACTATTTATCTGTTTAAGTGGTATGACTTGTGTGGGAGCATTTATCTCTTTAAGAGGCACCATTAATAAAAAAACGTGAAAGGGAAGAGGGAAGGGAAAATGAGTGAAGGCGCCCACTGCACCGTGCCCGCGTCTGTGTGTGCATGCTTGCGTGTGTGTGTGTGTGCATGTGTGTGTGTTTATGGTATGACAAAGGAGAGAGTCAAAATGCTAAGAAGCGGAAACATCTCAATTAGAGTTTCGGAAGACCATCGACTGGTCTCCACTGGGCATAAGGTAGTCATTTCAGCCCAGGTGGTTATAATGCTACAGTAAGAGATTATCTGAATATAGGTGTGTGTGTTTGTGTGTGTGCACTGACGTTTCGGTTACCTCACTTCTCCCCGAGCTCGCAGAGGTCTGCCCAGGAACGGGTCCCAGGGCTCTTTAATGAGAGCCATATTGGGACTGCAGCTCGGAGCCAAGCTGTTTATCACTAATTGCAGGGGTGCCTTGCAGATCTTTTCTATTATTTCCTGATTATACCCCTGCTCTTTTTATTATCTTGCCAAAATTCAAACAGTAATAATTGCATGATTTATTGTTTATTTATAACCCTTTCTACTGTGTCCATTGCTGTAGTGAATAGATTTTAAAATAGCAATGGCTTTCCTTAATGACTGGATTTCTTTTACTTCCACTGAGAAGTCATATATTTGTGAATCTCACTTATCCCTTTAAGACTTACTGGCTTTTTATCAAACGGTAAATACCCCTTGAGCAGAGCTGTGCCCTGTGAGTATGAATGGTGGACTCCGGGAAGCTTTCAAATGTCTATGTTCTCCCAAGTGCTTCCACAGTACTCCTCAGACTGCTGGGTTTCTGGCTGTGTAAACGGGGTGTGGGGGAAGGGGAGGAGGGTTGCTGCACAGAGAGAGCTTGTATGCCAGAAAGATGCTTTTGGAGAGGATACTAATTTATCATCTACAATTACATCCAGGTTGGATTACATGACTGCTAGATTTCTTTCCAACTGACCATTTCTGTGAGTCTCTAAAAACAGTGCTCAGAGATCAGTTAAAAACCCATTTTATACAAATTTAGACATAGTGGGAAAATAGAACACCAAATGTCCAGAACTGAGATTTTAGGTGAGTAAAATTCACTTCCATTTATCGAGTTCCTACTATTTGTCAGGCACAGTGCTAGAACTTTGGTTTCTATTATTCCCTGATCATCACAACAGTTCTATGAGATTGATGTTTTACCCTCATTTCACATAATAAGTTAAAGCTTAAGAGTTTAAATAATTGGGTGAAAACTGCAAATTGAGGAAGTTACAGGTCTATTTATACAAAGGACTGTCTACCGGAAAATCCATGTTCTTCCCTCCACTTTAGCTTGTCTTTCCTGTCTTTATTTCCTTATAGTACATGCATGTTGCTAATTTAGATTTTAAAATATGCAGTGGAAGCTTTACAAAACATCAAGCTGATCTTGACCTCCACAAATACATGAAAAAATCTTGACTGTACCCACAATATCCTGGTCTTTAAAAATTCTTCTCTGGGCTTCTGTCTCAGCTCAAGACTCTTCTGTGTCCTGTAGCTGTGTCCACAGACAGCACAGCTGACCTGAATCCTCAGAAAGAAAAGGCAGCTTGCTCACTGTGATGTACTCCTCAATGTCGCCGAAGTCCAGGGGTTCACCATGATCTGTCTATTCACTAAAAGGCATAATTCTAGTTCCAGACCAGACAGGGGACAATCCTCTCTTCTCTAGTGTTTTAGGAGCAACATCCCCTTGCTGTAGGGCATCTCCTTCCACCCCGGGTCCTGGTGACCACTGCTTGCCTGGAGTAAAATGAACACTCACTGAGTGGAGATGTATCTGGATTCGAATAGAGTGATAGCTGCTTGAATGGCTGACTCTGAGGAGAGCTCACTAAGGAAAATGCTGCTCTGGTGTGTTAGGTCATCGCCGGGGGTTCAGAGGGTTACACACCACTACTTCTGGGTGTCACAAGAGTTTTGGCATTAGCATCAAGAGTAATTGCTGGTATGTAGGCTGTGGTCAGTGTTAGATATTTAAATGTTGGGTTTTAAAGGAAAGCTTTGCCATGCACCTTCCCTCCAACTTGTTCCATTGGAAGTTTCTATCGTGTCCTCTCGATTCAATTGAAAAAAAAAAACAGCTGTAATTGAGGGTTTAACATATTCCAGGTGGTTTGCTGGGTGGACTAGGTGCCAAAGCTTCATTCTAATGGAGGAGCAGTTAGCCTGACCCATCAAGAAAGCTTGGTTTTCTTGATGGATCCCAAGCTTCTCTGGGGTCATGGGTATAGTAGAAGTAGCAATCGCTGTGGCTACTCTGTTTGGTTACATATTTTTCATGATCTGATACCAACTTAATTCACCAGTTTTCTCTTTTGTGTTGTTTTCTTTCTTGTGTCTTTTCTGCTTCAGGAAAATGAAATGTCTCCCTTCTCTAAAGCTACCAGTGGCTTCTCCACCTCATTGTGCTTGCCTGCATAGTTATCTCCACATGGAAGGTTTCCCCCTTCCTCTCCTCTCATCTTTGACCAAATCTAACACATTCATGAAAGTCTATGTCAACTGCCACCTCCGCGAAGCCTTCTCTGATCCCCCCTCACCAGACACAACCTTGGCCTCCTTCAAATCCCCACAATGCCTTTTAAGAACTTTTATGGCACTTCTGACTGTTTACCTTGTGTTCTGGGATTGTTCTTTTCCACCTTCCTAACCAACTGCATTGTGAACCACGCTATCGCGGGGCTTTACCCCTGCCCGTCTGTTACTCCCAGCACCAGTAGGTTACACATGCAGGAAGCACCATGAAAGACTTATTGGATTGGATGGATGAATGAATATGAATGGATGAATATATCTCCTTATCCAGCAAGGTTTCATTACCTGGTTTATCTGAGGCAAAAAGAACCAGTGCCTTCTACTAAGCATTAATTTTCTTTTCAAGAAATTTGCTAATTCATGAAGGACCTAAGATGACTGAAGATGGGAAATACCTAATGATATAGTTATTAGTTAGTAGCTATACTATGTAGAGAATCTTGATTTGAAATCAAGAAAGCTTTGAATTAGAAATTTATTTATTTATTTAACAAAGTTTTGTATTTGTCAATCATTGGGATATCATAGGGTCAATCAAGAGAACATCACTCAAAATGCCAGCACTTATAATAGAGTGTGAAAAATGTTTTGCGTCCTACAATATAATAGGGCTAAACTAAGGATTTTCTAACCCCCGATCCAGTAGTTTGTATGTGTGTGTGTGTGCAAGCGTGCGTGCGTGTGCGAGCGTGCGTGCGTGCGCGCGTGTTGTGGGGAGTAGTAGGTATCAGTGGTAAGTCTTGGTTAAGTCACCTGATATTATGAGCCTCATTCTTCTCATTGGTTTAATGGTGATAATAAATACTTACCTCCATGGCTGGCATTGTTACATGCAACTTCCCATTTAAAGCACAGTAATGCATATGTAGAGGAGCTCAATAATTCTTGTTCTCTTCTTTACTGTACAGATACCAGAGGATGAGACTTTAGTGCCAAACCTTGGATGGGAAGTTAAGGAAATATCTTATGCCCATAATTTTTCCAGAACTTTAGGTGGTAGTTGTGACTCAGAAATCCCTCTCATCACTGCAATGGGCCAAGAGACTAAAACCTCCCAAAGGCATTAGTCACACTGAGGCAGATTTGGTGTCTATGATCCATACCCACCAGGAGATGGTCTTTCTGTTGTTGCAGGTGATTCTCATATAAATCAAATCTCAGGGCTTCCCCAGTGTTTCCTTTGACAACCCAGGTAATGCAGTATACCCACTGTTTATTTTTAGGAAGGTTTGACAGATGTTGGCTAGGCTGACTTCCAGGTCAGAAAAAATGTTTAAGAATGATTTCTTCAGAGCAAAATAATAGACGTTTCCATGGGACAAATCGAAATGAAACCTTCATAGTTTTAGAACACATTCACCTATTCTTAGTTCCTTTTCCACACCAATACCATCTCGCTTTCCTTCTCTGCCATTTGAGTAACTTCCTGGAAAGACGTGCTTTTTTCAACGTCTGGGTGTTCAGGACTTCCCGAGTTTTAGTTACTATGGAACATTATTGGGAAAGCAAAATAAACTTCCTCTTTGAACAGATCCGCCTTCAAGTCTGAGTCCATGGTTTGGTCAGTCTTGGACCTGATCAAGCAAAAAAGTCTGTGCAGCCACGTTGGCTGGCCATGCTAGAAATTTCAAGGCCAACCATGCCCAAAAGCAGGGTTGCCCACCTGCCAGTCTGCTCCTCCTGGGGTAGGGGCCCAGGATGGAATACTGGTTTGTGCACAGGTCCATACAAACTTGGAGCACAGGCCCTGGACCATGCAGTTCATTCCTGTTCCCTTTTTCTTTGCAAATGGACACACTGAGCGATAGCCTCTGTCCTATACTCAGAGCTGATTCATCCGTCCCTTATGACTGTGGCAGCAGGTGTTTAGAATCTGGATGTGGGCTCGATGACCCTCACTGAGAGCGGGACAATGGTGAAATGCTAAGTCAGTGACAGTGGCACAGCCTTGACTCTTCCACCATGTATCAGAGGAGACAGCCACTTGTCAGGAAATTAGAGTTGAGACATGACATGTATACCTTGGCTTTTTTGTGCCAACCTGGTTAGTTCCATTTCCAAAAACAAGTTTGAGACCATCACCACCACAATTACTATTATTCCTTCCTAAGTAAGAGCTGAAAGACTAACTTTTTGCCCCGGTAAGAATCTGTCCTCTTGTCTTTCCTGTTGCGACTGGAACCATTATCCAGAATTGAGTGTCACACAAGTATGTCCCTTTGAATGTTGACCAAAATGCCCTCCTTGGAAAACCACTCCTGCCTCAGAATCCCCAGCATCACCAATATCACCCAGAGCTCCTTAAAAACACAAATTCTGAGGCCCTACCCTAGACCAATTTGGTACATTTGGATGTGGCAAGTTATAGACTTGAGGCCGATGCTGTTGTTCTGGGAACCACACTTTGAAAACCACTATCGTAAGAAGAACAGTAGTACTCTTTAAGAATTCTCTTGCCAAATATGTTTACCGTGTGTTTAATATTACCCTTCTCTTGGGGATTTACAATGGACATTGACATTTTAAAGGCTTGAAGAAGTTCTTCTTCAATCCACCATTCTTCTAACCTGTTATTTGACCACAGAACTCCCCCCACCCCCAGGGAACAGCCGCTCACATC
This sequence comes from Rhynchonycteris naso, assembly GCA_037038555.1. Taxonomy (NCBI): domain Eukaryota; kingdom Metazoa; phylum Chordata; class Mammalia; order Chiroptera; family Emballonuridae; genus Rhynchonycteris; species Rhynchonycteris naso. The sequence goes on from CM073002.1 coordinate 139,322,445, forward strand.
CCACAGAGCCATGATCCATTGGAACCTACTTTGCGTGACTGTCATAGAGGTTAAGACAGGGGTCCCCAAACTATGGCCCGTGGGCCGCATGAGGCCCCCTGAGGGCGTTTATCTGCCCCCGCTGCACTTCCGGAAGGAGCACTTCTTTCATTGGTGGTCAGGGAGAGGAGCACAGAATGCATCCGCACCCATAGTTCCCATTGAAATACTGGTCAGTTTGTTGATTTAAATTGACTTGTTCTTTATTTTAAATATTGTATTTGTTCCTTTTTTTTTTTTTTTTTTTTTACTTTAAAATAAGATATGTGCAGTGTGCATAGGGATTTGTTCATAGTTTTTTTTTTATAGTCTGGCCCTTCAATGGTCTGAAGGACAGTGAACTGGCCCCCTGTGTAAAAAGTTTGGGGACCCCTGAGTTAAGATATCCGGACTCGCTGGTTATGTGGCATCACCAAGTCACTTAAGTCCTCTGAGCCTCCATTTCTATCTACCTTGCAAAATGATGGTAGAGTTGAGGCAAAATTACATGTGAAGTGTCCTGCATGGTGCCTTGTATATAAAATATACTTAATAAATGAAAAGTATGTTTTGTTTAGTTCAAATCAGAGCTATGCTGACATTTGCCCCACCCATTTTTCTCTTTGAATGTACTGACACTTCAGGGCATTTTGAATGTGACCAAAGATTTCTTGAATCCTGGGGCTTATAGTTTCTGTCTTCAGGTGAGCAGGTTTTCCTAATATGGATTATGATTGAGTCAGCATCATTGTTCTGTAATTGTCAAGGGGAATATTTTAATGAGGATGATACACAACCAACAGGTTGTTTTTGCGAATGCAGTGACATCAGGTGTGCTTAGCATTTCAATTCTAAATTATATAAAAGTAGTTTATGAGCTTCAATGTGCTCTAGAAGTGAGTGTTTGTGATTGTAATTATTGCTACCTTGACAAATGTTTTAGGTTAAAAAAATATGATCTGCCATTGAAGAATAGGTGTGTTTTTGTGTTTTTTTGTTTTTCAAGGAAGAATATGCTGTTTCTTTTACTTCTTCAGCCATCCTCTGACCATTATCCATCTCAGAATCTCTTTGGGGTGGGGCCTCCACAACTTTAGGGCTGTCCTGGATCTGTCAATTCAAGGTTGGATCCAGAGAGACAATGAGAAGAATGAGCATTAAATGACTGCAATAAGTTTCCATGACCGAGGAAAGGGTCCAGTTTTCTGAGGCAACGAACTCTTAGAGGTGGGGGATGTGATTTATGAGGAAAAGCAACAGATTCCCAGTTCCCTACGTGAGCAACTCCAAAGCCATGGTCTGGCACACGTGACTGGTTTCCATAACATAATTGTGTGACTTGATGGGTTATGTCCCCAGACCAGCTGGCCCCTGGAAGGAGCAGGGCTGCAGTGCTCCCACCCCAGAATACAGGGAACGGGTGGACTGACTGGGGAACTCAGCTGATGGACTGCTCTGGCAAAGCCTGCAGCCTGGGAGTAGCTGCTGAGGGTGGGGACCCTTCTCAGTGTGGCTCCCTGCAGGGAGCCCTGTTGGCAGGCAGAAGAGGGTGGATCAAGAAAGTAGGAAAGGAGTGAGGCAAGGGAAAAAAAAAATTACAGATGTCCCAAGTTTCCACAATTTTATCAAAAATTTTTCCATGACTCATCTTGTGACTTTTCCCAAAAACTTAATATGATAAAACCACTGCCCTAAGTATAATTAAACTGCAATTACTCAAGAGTATGAGGGTGGTGCATTTTAACCAAGCTCTTCATCCCCCCAACACCACCCAATCCAAGGCGGGGAGCATAAGGAGCAGAAATCGTCTCTCACCTCTCCCATCCTGTATCCCTGTGCTCCGTGGTCCTCTACCAGGGGCAGCAAAACAGAAGGCGTTCCCGAGTAATTTCCTCCCACCCAAAGTGGTGAAAGAAAGGCAAGGCGAAGTAAAGGGAGCCCGAGTCTGTTGCTTGTTTGTTAATTCAACCCAACTTCAAGATAAGTTTGGCCCCAAAAGGCTTTGCCTTACCTTTCCATATGTTAATCTGTAGGGACGTTTCCCTGATGGTGGGGCAGTGGGGGAAACTTGAAAATGACACTGGCTACTGGTAACTGATCACCTACTATCTGCTGGCGACCTCACCATCATCTCTTATCCCCCTTAGTGCTCTTCAGCTCTTCAAGGCAGGTTTTTTATCAGTTACTTTTTACTGATAAGCAATGAATCTCAGCGATTCAGTGACCCGTTCTTAGTCTCAGTGGCAGAGCAGGGATCTAAACTCAAGACTGGCAAATTCCCCAAGCGCTCCCCCTCCCATGCTGAAAGGAGCAGTGATGAGTGTGACAGGGACAAAAGCAACACAGAGTTGCTGTCACTGCCTTTGGATGCCTATGGGCTGTTTGTCACAGGCTCCCAGTGCAGCCGGCCCTTGTTTTCCTCACTGCCCCGGATGAAACGGGTCATGCTTGACCTGGAAGGTGTTGAAAGGCCTGCCGCTGCGTGTAGCTCATCGAAGGAGACAAGGTTCGCCATCGCTGTGACCTGGGAAGGTGCTATGGTCCAGCTGGACCCCTCTGCAGTCACTCAGGGGTGGTTTGGGCTGCTCTCCAGAGTGCATGAAGCCATAGCCAATGTCAAGGGCTCCTAATGTTCAAGCAGGAAACTGTGACTGAAAAGCTGAAAAAACATATGATCCCATAAAAAGAGTCCTCTGGGGAAACAAGCCATTAGTCAACCTTATTTATTTATTTTTCCTTCTTGCTGCAAAGTTCAATACGTACGAGGGAGCTGTGATTATCATATAAAAGGCTATGCAAAATTGCCCTCCCAGTCCGCGGCCGAAGAAAGCTTTACCCTGGCCCCTTGCCGCAGTGAGCTTTGTTTGTGTTCCTCAGATTCCCAATGCTCTGACCACAGTTGTGATGGCCCAGTCCGAGCACAAGTGCGTCTCAAAATAAACAAGCAGGGCTGGGACTCTCCCGAGTCCCCTCTCATCTCCACTCCCACTGCTGCCTTTTATCCTGTCTGACGACGGAGGCTGGTCGAACCCAGGCAGTGGTGGCCTTATTAAGACAAGATCTTCTGCAGGAAAAATGTGCTTAATGAGCTTAGGAAATACCTTGTGGTCATGAAAGAGTAATACAGTTTCCGCTTTCTTGGGCGAGATCAGGAAACCCTGACTGTCCACTCTTAGTTTGTGCCAGTTTTTTTTGGGAATGTGCTTTTGGAAGGTAAAAAAAAAAATTAAAAAAATATATATATATTTTAATGGGTAGCAAGAAAGAGTCTTAATATAATCTTCTGAGGAAAACCCCCTGGTCAAGACGTGAGTGCAAGATAGCCACACCCCCTGTCCTTTAGAGAGCTTTTGGCACTAGAGATGCCCAGGTGTTCTTCTTACCATCTGTGTTACAGTCCTAGGACTTCAGTGCCACAAACTGGGTGGCTTAGAACATCAGATATTTACTGCCTCATAGTTCCAGAGGCTGGAAGTCCACGATCAAGGAGTGAGTTGGTTCCTTTGGAGAGCTGTGAGGGAGACTTACTCATGCCTGCTTCCGAGCTTTTGGGTGCTTCGCTGGCAGTCTTGGGGTGTCCCTCAGCTTGTAGATGCTTCACCCAGATCTCAGCCTTCATATTTATACGGTGTTCCCCTTGTGGGTATGTCTCTGTTCAGATTTCCCCTTGTTTTTTTTTTTTAAATTTTGTTTATTTACTTTAGTGAGGAGAAAGAGAGAGAGAGAAAGAAAGAGAGAGAGAGAAGGGGGGAGGATCAGGAAGCATCAATGCCCATATGTGCCTTGATCACGCAAGCCCAGGGTTTCGAACCGGCGACCTCAGTGTTCCAAGTTGATGCTTTATCCACTGCGTCACCACAGGTCAGGCAAATTACGCCTTTTTAAAGGGTACTAATCAAATTGGATGAGGGGCCCAACAGACTCTATCTTAATTATATTTGCAACAATCCTATTTCCAAATAAGTTCACATTCTGAGATACTAGGGGTTAGGTCTCCAATATCTGGATTTGTGAAGGGATACAATTCAACCCCTAACTACTATCTGACAGATTTATCCAAGTTCTCTTTACGTTGGCATTCAGAAAGTAGACCAATAGGAAAGCGTGTGGGGACCTAATTAAAAACCCAGGCTAAAAGGTTATCAGTGGAAAACTACTGGTTCAGTCTGAGACTCCAATATTTGCTTGTCACTCAGGTTTTTGTAAGGCTTGGAGGAAGCCACTGTCACGCAGTGAGGACACTCAAACAGTGCCATGGAGAGGTCCGTGTGGCCTCCTGTCACAAGAGCTGTCTGAGTGACCCAGTTGGAGCAGATCTTCTAGCCCCAGTCAAGTCTTCAGATGAGTGCAGCCCCAGCGACATCCTGAGCTAGAGCCACTCAGCTAACGCACTACTGAATCCCTGACCTAGAGAGGCTATGGGATTACAGTGCTTATACTACGTTTGGGGCGGTTTGTTATGCAGCTGCAGAGCTCTTATACAGCTCTTGGCATCCCAGCCCCCAGAAAGTAAATCTGGTCCTCCTTTGCGAATAGTATCTGTCACCAGCCAATGTCAAGAAGAAAGAGACTCAGACCAACAGTGCCTCAGGCTTCTGGGTAAGAAGGTTTTCTGATTTTGTTAGTTTACTTTTGTTTTTCAAGGAAACATAGGAAAATGTACTGCCAAAGTGATTGAAAATAGATGTATTTGTTGACTATGAGGTTAATGTGGCAACTTTGTCCCCTTGAGCAGCAGAAGAGCATGGAGTTCTGAGCCAGACCATCTGTGTTCAAACCCCAGCTTTTACCAACTGTGCAATATGGGGGAAGTTAATGTACCTCTCAGCCTTAGTTTTCTCATCTGTAACGTGGGACAATAATAGCTCATAGAAAATAATTAATATAGGCTATAGTTTAGAGCTGTGTTTGGCACCTGGTATGAATTCTCTGGTTTTGAGAACAACTTAGGACATAAGGAGTCCCACAGTTGAATTAGGATGCATAGCACAGAGGCAGCCTTTTAGGAAGCCCGAACTCAGAACTTGTATAATGTAGGTAAGACCATGCTCTGAGAATGTAACTTCTTCAACCTTTGTAAGTACATGAACATAAACTTAGCGGGAAAAGTAAGGGTTCCTAATTATAGAAAGGGTACTGAAGCCAGCTTCCTCGCTCAGGGCTGTCGATGCCGAGTGCCTAGAAGAGCCTGTTTGTACCTGCACCTTACATGGTGATTATGACCTAATGCATACAGAGAGTTAGATCATACCTATCACATATGAAAGTCATATGACTAAAAACTCATATCAGAAAGTAGATTTTCTAAAGGATGTCACATTTTAATTTCTACTAGATAAGAAGTTTCCCATTTACCATTTCCAAGAGGCTAAGGGATATTTTTATAGGGTTTGAGCTCTGCATTATACATGACATTATTCTTTCTAAGAAGCCTTCAATGGGCTTAGCCCAGAATTGAGCAGAGATTGCCTCCTCTTCTGTTCTGAAAGAGTTTATAAATTCTGTCTATTTTTACTTTTTGGTACAATAACCAAATATGAGCATAATATGGGGTGCCCATCCAAGCCAAAGCCCTGAGAGGTTTGTCTTGTCCTCTTCTCCCCTCCCTTCTTCCTTCCTACTTCCCACTTCCCCTCCTCCACCTCCTTCTCCGCTTGCCCCTCCCTCTGCCCTCTTCTTTCTTCTCCTTCTCCCTCTCTTCCTCCCCCCTTCCTTCCTCCTCCCTCCCCTCTTTCTCCTTTCCCCCCTCCTCATTTCTTCTTCTAAATGATGCTGCGTGGGCTGGGCCAACATCTCCCTTTAAAATAAAAAACAAGTGAAAACAGTTATGGGTTACAACGCAGGTCACACTTGGACTCCAACATTTGTTTTGAAACAGGGTTACGTTCTGGGGACCCAGATCCCGCCACTCAACCCAGTAAAAGCCAATCTGTATCTGCTTTGAGAACAGTATTATCCTGACAACTTCTGGTGAAAAGAATCCCAGACCAACAGTGCATAAGGCCTCAGGGATCAGAATTTCCAGAAGGGGGGAAAAAAGGCATTCTGATCCAGTCGCCCTTCATATTGTTGTCTCCTTGTCCAATTTGCTAGAGAATTTCCCACTGGCTCTTGGCTCATTCTCAAATTGGAGTGCAGTCTTTCAGAGATTACTCTGTATGCTGAAAGACAAGGAACTCTTTATTCAGCGGAATGGGGAGGCGCTGGCTTCTAGGAAGGGCAGATGGATGCTCTGGCCCCCATCTTAGCCGCCCCTCTCTGACCCTCCCTGCAGAGCCCTCTTCAGGCTCCGCCCTCTCCCGGTGGGGGACGGGCTGTGTGGACCCCTTACTAGGGTTGAAGGGAGAACACACTTGTAAACTATATAGCTCTTAAGGCAACCTCAGCTCTAATTGGGGGACCTCTTGTGGAACCATTACCGCAGTGAGATGACATTTCCAGCTGGGAACTGCAGTGTGTGGGTGTGGAGGGGTACTCCTTTTTTTTATTTTATTTTATTCATTTTAGAGAGGAGACTCAGAGTGAGAGAGAGAGAGAGAGAGAGAGAGAGAGAGAGAGAGAGAGAGAAAGGGGGAGGAGCTGGAAGCATCAACTCCCATATGTACCTTGACCAGACCAGTGCAGGGTTTTGAACTGGCGACCTCAGTGTTCCCAGGTCGACGCTCTATCCACTGCGCCACCACAGGTCAGGCATTTTTTTTTTTATTTGGGGTACTCCTTTTTTGCTTACTTTCCTCCAAATATCAGAGTGTTCAAACAAGAGAATATTTTTTTCTCTTCTTGTCTACTGTCTCTTTTCATTAATCTTGCTTTCTCTTGCCTGTGCCTGTGTAAGAGGCCTGGGTTTCAGCCCCCATCCTCGTATCGCTGTGAGGAACATTTACGTAGCGCTTCCGTATCCATTCATTCAGCCCTCACAAGAACACATTGAGGCCGGTACCGCTGTTCACCCCATGTTGGAGGTTAGAGTGAAGGTCAGAAAGACGAGGTGACTTTCCCAGGGTCACCTAGCTACTAAGTGGCAAAGCCCAGGTTTGAACCCAACTGGCCTGACGCCGGGGTCTGAGTTCTCAAATTCCTGATGTCCCACATCACTTCCCTCATGTTATTTACTGATTTTTAGGAATTCACTCTTTGTTTCTTATTGGAGAACTTACGTGTTGCTGCCCCTTTCTGTGGTTCCTCCCCGTCCTAGGTGATTATGCAGCCAGGTGAGGCAAAGCCTTGCCAACAGCATGCTCTCCCCCTTCATATGCCCTCCTCGAATAAAGCCCAGCATGGTCATGCAGGGGCCGTCTGCAAGCAGGGCAGGCCTGGTGGGATAACGGACACACGTTTTCCTGCAGGAAGACTCCTGCTTGTGGGCTTGACAGTGGGGGCTTTGTCCCTGCTGGCTGCAGATATCCAAGTCCTCCGTGGTTGGCTGTTTTCTTCATGAAAGGTGGGGAAGGGAGGAAGGAAGAGAGGGAGGGAGGGAGGAAGAAAGGGAGGGAGGGAGGGAGGGAGGAAGGAAGGGAGGGAGGGAAAGAAGGAAGAAAGGATGGGTGGAAGGAAGGAAGGGAGGGACAAAGGAAGGATGGAGGGAGGGAGAGAGGGAAAGAAGAAGGAAGAAAGGGAAAAAGATGAAGGAAAGAGGGTGGAAGGAGAAAGGGGGGAAGAGAGACAGAGGGAGGAAGAAAGGAAGAATGAAAGGAAGCGAAGGAGGGAGAAAAGAAAGGAGAAGGGAAGGAAGGAAGAGACAAGGAAAAGGGAAACAAAGAAAGAAGGAAGCAAGGAATGAGGGAAGAAAGGAAGGGAGGGAGGGAAGTAGGAAGGCAGAAAAAAGGAAAAGAAGCTAATGGGAAGGAGAAAAGAAGGAAGAAAGGAAGAAGAGAATGTGCGTTGTCGCGATGGCTGTGGGCTCTTAGGGAAGATGGTGTCTGTTCTTGTGTGCCTGGCCACTTCTGTAGCGTGTTTCTGCTTCTCCTCGATCGGCTCTCACTCTTGTCCTCCCATATTTTACGATCTGCAGCCTCATTATGCTTTTTAGGGTTCCTATCCATAAAGAAAGAATGAGAAAAAATATGTAGCAACTTAATTGAAACACATCAGTTCAAATCAAGGTTCTGAGCCCAGAGCTCTAAATGGGTCCCTCGGAGACCCCAGTCTTTGTTGTGGCTGCCGCCCAAGTGTTTATTGTTGCAAGTCACTCCTCATCGCATGTCCTGATTTCTCCATCTGGGCAGCAGGCCGTCTGCCCCAGAAACCGGTGGGCCAGCGCTCAAAAGCACCTGGAGTCTATCGGGCACACTGCTTTCTATTAAGCAGTTTGGGGTACAGTTTGGGTTTCTCTCTAGCTTCCTCTTTCTATTTCAAAGACAGAAGAATTTCAAGAAAACAGTGGGAAATGCGTGACTTTCAGACTTCGCAGAGCCAACAACATGGCGGCTGCGCACCTCCAACACTCTTGTCTCTTACTTGCCTCCCTCTGCCACTTCTCTCTGTCCCTCCAACGCAAGGCGCATCTCCCTGGAATGTTGTCTTTGCCACCTGCCTGCCTGCCAAGTCCCAACTTCCGGTCCAGCTCTGAAGTGGTGATTCTCCTCGAGGGAGCTCTGTTCCTGCTCTTGGCAGACCTGACCCAGCCCAGACCTCCAGCCTCTTGAGACAGGATTTGACAGCTTCACAAGGCAGCGGTGTGTTGGCCTGACCAGCCTGGGGGTCTGGAATCATTTCATGAATAAGATTCACTTCCAGCATTTCAGTCCAATGCTGGTCATCAGTCCTAATGTATTAACATTATTAATAGTCTCAGGGCCATTAGAGATCATCTCTGCTACTGGTCATGGAGTATTCACCAGGTGCTGAGCCATATACTAATTGCTTGTGAGTGTTACATGGTGCCCATCAGTAGCATTTATGTGCATAATTTTATTTAATTCTTACACAATCCTAAAATGTGGCTATTTGATACCCATTTTACAGATGAAGAGACTGAAGCCCAGAGCAGTTAAGTAACTTTTTCTCCTTGGTTGGGTCTCACTATCGTCTTGCCGAAATTTTACAATCTGAAGCCTAGTTATGTTCTCTATGTTCCCTGCCTATAAAGAAAGAATGAGAAACAAACATATGTCACAACTTAATTGAAGCACATCAGATCAAGTCAAGGTCTTAAGGTCACTTTATTAGTAAATAGAGAAACCCGAAGTAACTAACCCTGGTTTATTTTTCTGCAAAGCCAGTACCCCTCCTTATCATGCCATCATACCTCCTACAGTGCGACCTAGCCTGTATTAAGCCGTACCACATTCCCTAACTGTGCTGGAAGTTTAATGTGTATGGTTTGACCTAATCATCTTGCAAGGTGGGAGAATTGGCTCCATGTTCCAGGGAAGGAAACTGAGGTTTATAGAGGTTGAATTGTCCCACGATGATACGGTCACTGAAATTCAATAAGTGTTTAGCACCATCCTGAACTTCCCCACCAAAACACAGAAGGAGTTTCTATAACATGCATTTAAAGACTTTGGGTTTTTCAACATAGCAGAGTGTCTGCATTTATTTTAAGCACATGGTCATTTAAAATTATACCCGGAGACAGCTCACCTGAAGTCGACGCCTCAGAACGGACGAGGAGAAGGCACCGACTGCCAGGCCTGCTGCAGAAAGTGGAAACGGTCCACTGAGACTCGGCCCAGGGAGCTGACCGACAGAGCGGGGGAGGTCGCTGCTTGATGTGCCTATCAGCGGAAAGCAGGCAGGGGTCAGCGAGAGAAGCAGGAACTTACAACAGAAGGGTTATGGTTATGATTCATAACTGATTTGCCGAAAATGAGGACAGGAGTCTGTCTTGAGCAAGAACTCAATCTTAATTTCAAGCTCTTTGCCTCATGCTTAATATATGCACAACCTACTTTTCCTCATTCAACCGATACTTCCTATGAAGCAGTTTGGGATAGAGTTGGGTTCCTGACCATGTACCTACTGGGAATTCCCTACCTGGAAACGCGGGGAGGTCTAGGTCCTTCACTAATGAATCTCTGTAAATTAAGGCGATGAAATTCTAGTGAAATACTCTTAAACGTCACTTACAAAAAATACCGGGGAAAACTTCTGTATGCTGCCTCCATGGCTTCATACGTCATTCTGGCTAGGCCCATGGACCCTGTCCTGGGCGAGGCCTCCTGTGTTGCCACTCCCTGAGAGGGTTCGTAGTGGAGCTAGACCATTTGCTCAGCTGTAAATCCTCTATTCTGGGCACTATGTAAGCATTTCAGAGGGACATTTTGGTTCACATGCCAATGTTTATCTTTAAAGAAGAGTGAGCAAAAATAGAATTTGGTTTTTAATAATGTGAAGCCAAGATAAAGTGAGAGGTGATGATAGACTGGGGGAAAGATGCCCGACAGGCGTGGCTTGCTGTCACCGGGACCTTAACTGTATGCCGGTTGCTACTGTTCTGAGTGCTTTCAGGTTTCTTCTCATAAAACAAGCAAACAACAGAATACACTTTTAAGGCAGATGCTACCATCATCCCCATTTTAGAGATAAGGAAACTGAGAAAGAGAAAGATTAAGCAGCATGTCCAATGTCACCTTTCTGGTCAGTGGTAGAGCTGGGATTTGAATCCAGGTGAGCCTAATGCCAAACTAGACACTGGCTCTATATTATGCTGTGAAGGAAATAAGACCCCTGTAGCATCCTAGGGTACCCTTCACTGGAAACAATTTTATTCTGCAAGAAACCCATAGGAAAAAGTCCTGATGACCCACTCTCTCTGGCCTCACCTGACCCGTGGCTGACCTACGCCATTTGTCTAAAAGACTTCGTGTTGATTTTGAATAGACTAGAAATTCATAGGTTACTCTGGCTGTGTTTTGGCCCCTCTAGCAATGTGTCAGAGAATTGGAAAGAGCACTGAGCCTGGAGTCTGAAGGCTTGTGCTCAAGTTCTAGCTTCACCCACTGGAACCTTGGATTTACCTACCTACCTACTTACTTACTTAAATAGTTAGGTATGGTTAAAGTGGGCAATAGTAATACTTCTCTCTACTTCTCAAGGTTGTCATGGGGTAAAATGAGAACGTCTTCTTTGTAAATAAAATTTTAAAAACTCTTCTACAGTTGACAGAGAATGAGAGAAAAAGGTACAGTCCAACATCATCATAATTAGAGACCTTATAAACTTTAAAGAGAGCTTTATGCCATGTTTTCCCTAGACAGCTCTGGGCTGAGCTTGAACTATTTTAGTCTCATTGGAACTAAGGAGAAAATTTACCTTTGGATTTTAATTTCCTTTTAAATCAAATCCCAGTGTTCAAAACTAGGAGATTTTGACACAGACAGTAGCCCGGCAGCTGTTCCGGCCTGCCTGAAAATGCTTGCAGCTACTTGAAATAACGAGTCTATAATAGTACATTGGCAGTGGTCAAGATATATTTACACCCCTCCTTTGCAAACAGTGTTTCAAAACAGTTCCTTCTATGCACAGCTGTAGTATATCCTACAAGTTGTGATGTATTGTATTTTTATCATCCAATTAAAATATTCTCTAATTTTCACTGGAATATCATGTTTAACCTCCCGAAACTTGACATTTCAATTTAAAACATTTGGAAATTTTTTAGTCATCTTTTTGTTATTGAGTCTGGCTTATTCACTATGATCAGGGAAACTATTCTGTGTGATTTTAATCCTTTGAAATTGCCTGAGACACTTTTTATGGCTTGAAATTAATGACCTGCTGTTGCATTTTATGTTGACAGCTTTACTCTGAGATCTTTTAGTGCCCCTCCAGGAAAAGTTATTTTATACATCACTGATGAGTTGCTTACCCTGTCTGTGCCTCAGTTTCCTTATCTATAAAATAGAGATAGTCACGGTATCTTCCTCAAAGAGGTCTTACAAGCATTAAATTTAGTAATATATTAAAAGTTATTTGAACAGTACCTGGCCCATAGTAACATTAGTAAATGTTACCTATTATTAATTAATTAATATCATCGCTCCTTATTTTGGATCTAATATGCATCCCTTGCCTGTGATTAGCCCACCTTTCCTGTCTGCTCTCAACTGCTGCTAAACTGTAAGGCGCGTATCTGAAATACTATTTTTAAGTCTTACAGCATTTCCAAGAGGTATATACTATGTATTATTATGTATGTTTTACAAATAAGGGGATTGAGGCACAAACTAGGTAAGAAACTTGAAAACTCTGTTTCTCAAGATAGAAGCAATAGCCTGTTCTACAGTTCCCTTCTAAAGTCCTTGCTCAAATTTTATTCCATACAAATGAAAGAAGTGATGATTTTGCAATCAAGTGCTTTTGTGGTTGGCATCATTGTCAGGTGTTCCCTGTGGATATCCACATCCTTCACGCGCGGGGCAGGTCTGTTCCCCAGTCAGTAGGTCAGCCTCACCTCAGCCATGCAGTTGTAGTTTGAGTAAAAGGCAGAGTCCCAGAGAGCTGAATATATGCCCAGCCTCCTGGCCCTTAGCATCCTCCAAAGGCAAAATCCGCCGTTGTCCCCTTGTGGGAACTCACCAAATGGTGGTTGCTGGAACGTCACGGTATCAGTTCTGAAAATAAGCACAGACATTTTTGGTTACCAGCCCACCGTCACCCAAGTCATGAAGCAAGTGAAATCAACATTCTTTCCCATTCATCGGGCATACGCTGTTATGGCTGTTTCCAAGGACGCGTGGTACACATGTAACGGGGGGTCTTTCAGGGAAATTTGACATCAAGCTTAGAGTCTTGAGAGACCAGTTTGTATTTTTAAGAAACACTGAAGACTTTAGCCTATTTTATAAGGGGCAGTTACAAAACCATATTGGTGCCAGTTTCTCAGCCTATGTTTATAATATAGAGCACCTGGTCTCTTGCTTAGTGTGATTTCAAAGGGGCTGCTATAATTTTTCTGATCCAAAATTTCCTTGGATGTCTGTGTTTGCAGAATTTTATTCCTTAGTTCCTTTAACGTGCCACCTTGATACTTTATTTATTTGTTCTAATCTACAACCCTTTGGGAAAGATAACATTAAATTTCATTAATTGTTCATTCTGTGGGTGAATAAGTTTATTAGGTTGGCCCCTAAGAGCGTGTATTGGTTTAGATTGAGGAGGGGCAGTGGGAGGGAGGACTGCCGTTGTGATGGGCATCTAGGTGTGGCAGTATTGGATGAAAGAGTCCTGTAGTCAGATAGCGTGGGAGTCTTGATGTTTGGCCTGGGGCTCCACTACCCACATCCTCTAACCGCAGGTCCAAATGCCATTTAATTAGATAATTGTTGTAAGCCTTTAGCCATAACACTGTTACTGCCATGTGACAGAATCCTGTTTATTAAAAATCGTTCTTTTTCTGGTTCTTCAATTGGTCACACATTTGTATTCCTTCGTGGGCTTAGGCAGCTCTGAGAATTGTATCTGGTGTTGATGGCAAAGAAGAGTTTGAGAACAGGAAAAGTAAGGTCAAATTTAAGAATGACAGTAAGAACTGAAACAGTGGGAGACACCCCGGGCTCTTCAGCCCAGCTGTGGCTCTCTCTGCCATGACACTCCTGGGCATATGGAGACTGTCTCCTCGTGGACCCCTCCACCACCACCCCCAACCTAGCCCAGCGGCAGATTAACTGATGCTGTTCATACTTTCCTTAAAACAGGCGTACTAATCCCCAGGACGTGGTGAATGCTTGCAGCTATTGTTTCTCTAATGTGCTTTCCAAGCGGAGTTGTATTTATATTTCCAAACCGTCAATGCTAGTTGTACCTATTCTTAAAACTCTGAGACTTAATTAAATAATGTATACATGAATAAAATATGAGCATGAACAAGATCTAATTTGAATGCTTGTAAAGACTTAATTTAGGAGAATCTCTCAGAAATGCTATCAAATTAAGCATGGGCAAGAACATAAAGAGATTGTGAATATATTTGTGGAAATACAGACAGGTTCTGCATTCAGATTTTTTCTCAATGATCTTTAAGTTTTTGTTCTACCGTTAAAGGTCTAAAACTAGAAATCATTAGCTGGACATCCGGGATGTAGTTGAGCACGCAGAGCTCAGTCAGTAGACGCACACTCCGAAAAGTCATTGGTACTCCAACAGAAGGTCGGCAGTGTGTGAGCATTCATACATTTTAAATTAACAAGACCTTTAGAGTATAAACCTATTGTTTTTATGGTCCTTCCCCCTTTGTGTGACTCTTTAGCAAATCAACTAAATGTCTCCATGGCTTCTACTACAGTTAAAAATGTCCTGTTGTTCTTCTTTGTGTTGAACTGAAAGGTTAGTGTTATGCTGACTGTTCTTTCTAGTTTCTCCTGAGAGTCTTCCTATACATCCGTGATTCTTCAGTGCACTGGTTTCTCTCTCTCTCTCTCTCTCTTTTTATTAATTTTAATGGGGTGCCATTGGTTTCTTTCTTAAGGCTGGCTTTAGGTTTAGCCTAGATTATCAAACTTATTTGCTGTTAAAGGAACATAATTCTGCTGATGCTTTAATAGCAGTCATGTTTGATAAGGGCATTCTTTGTATCTAGCCACTTTAGTAAACATTTAATCAGCATTATCTCACTTAATCCTCCCCAAAACCAAGAGTAGGCACCATTATTCTCTATTTTATAGATGACTGAGGCGTAAGAAGGGAAAGGAGTTGGCCCAAAGTAACACAGTTAGTACATAGGAGAGTCAGATTTTAACCCAAACTGAATCCAGACCTTGTACTCATAACCTTTGTGCTATTTATTTTGAAATATCTTAAGTCATTTTGACTGCTTATTATGTTTATGGCTACTTTGGGTGGCAGGGATTCTGGGGAGCAAAAATTGACTGCCTGCCAATGTTCCTTTATGTCTAGAAGGTGATAAAACACTGGTTGTTTTAGGCACAGTGTGATCTGTGAATAATTCTGTTAAATCTCGTGCAAGAAACAGTGTGGACTATGTAGCACTTGGCACTTCCGGCCAATAATCATTAATGCAGACGGATATGGCATGTGCGTGTGCGTGCACGTGTGTGTATATGTGTCCCCTCTCCCTGCTGTTTACTAATGAGGAGCTGGCATTTTAGTGCCCTTTGGTGCCACTGTGCTTTTAACTGCTGTTAAGATAAGGAGTGATGTCCCTGCAGCTGTACATAATAGTGTTGTAATTCCATCAAGGGGCTTTGATAACTTCATAAACCCCGACAGAAAAGCTTGAGTGGATTTTCATGTCACCATAACACCGAGATGGAATTACAGACAATTTACTGGGTGTACATTTTGGGGGGTACACTACTGAATGTTAAATCCTGTTAAAAACAAATCAACTGATGCCATCTGGCTATTACCATTTCATGATGGCACCCCAATGCCCCCACCCCCAAATTTGGATCTTTGTTCTTCTGCTTCTTCTAATTATTATTTTCTTCATTGTCATAATTATCCAGATCATCAGGATGAATAGCGTGTATTCAGATGACTTGCTTTTTAGTTTGCAGTGTGTTTTCTCATACATGTTCCTGTCAGCTTCATAAGAACCTTAATACTTACTTTTTTTCTCTTCCTCGGAACATCTGAAATTTAGCTATTTGTGTTATTTGGGACAAATGTCTGTTAGCTGTTTTGTAAGAATTGAAGCGATATGTACATGCACATTACAAATATTTAGACAGTGCAGGTGTTCTTCTCTTCTCTTTTCCCATAGGGCCTCTCCCCCAGGTGAGCCTGTCAATAGTTTCTTTTATATCCCTCCTTAAGATTTTAGTCCTGTGTCTTAGGTCATAGCATCCCAGAATAAAGCGTTATGCACTCGTTTGCCTGTTCATCCATTTCTCTACCCATCTCTCCTTCTTTATTTATCTGAATGAAATTATTTGCCCCATGCTATTTTAAAATACTTACTATATACCTTTCTGTATTACAAATAACTTCCTATCATTCATTGTAACCTCCACATACCAAGGTCAGTCGTGTAAAAGTCTGTTTTCCAAATGTTATTTTAGATCGCAAAATGTGTAAGGGAGGGATACCGCAGGTGGAGGACAGGAACTATCATTCACCAGATCTTGTCAGGACAGACCTCATCCAATCAGTTGAAGACAAAAGAAATGGATTGACTTTTTTGTTTTGTTTTGAAGATGTCTTCCTGTGTTCTGTGTTTAATATACAAGCGGGACATTCTGAAAGTGTCCTGTAGTGCTAACGCCCCTGTGTGGCTGGGAGGAGTCCAGGCGGGCAGTGGGCGTGGTGTTCAGGAAGGGGCTCTGAACCAGCTTCCTGGACACCTGTATAGAACCGTGACCATTTCTGGGCCACCATTTTGTTTCTTGGGGTGTGAAGAGGTTCATTTATCTAGTCCTCAGTTTCTCCATCTGCAACACAGGGCGGTTTGGCAGATGTGAGAGAGGCTGAGTGAGTTTAGAGAGTAGGCTCGGTTTGAGTCTCAGCTTTGTGATTTACCATGTTGGGTCAGTTACTTAACCCACCAGAGCTCAGTTTTCTCACCTGCATGTAAAATGAGACTAATCATGTTTTCTTCATCTGAGTGCTTTGGCCATTAAATGAGGTGACTATTTTTGCCTTGATAAATGGTGAGTTTTATGAGTATTCTAAGGCTGCTTCCCAGTCAGTAGCTGATGAAGTAACCTCCCTTAGAGGAGGCTGAATTTTTAATGGCTATTGTCTTTTCAGAATTTAGCATTTGTTGTTGTCCCATAGATTACAAACATCTTCTGTAACGAAATTGATTGTGAAATGTGACACTTGGTGGGTGCTTGGTAATCCTGCATGGTCCAGAGACCTGGCAACATTGGATGTTGTCTTGGAATGCTGGCTATGGGAGACTTTCAGTGAATTAGTGACTTTGGGAGAGAAGTCTACAACTCAGATGTGTGTTCTAACCCACTTTCCAAAGCCCTAGCACCCTTTCTTTTTTAACAAAATAACAATCTAGATGTCCTATCATGCATGCCTTTTTAATTTAACCCTTACTCGGATAGACTTCCGGCGAGGTGATATGCACACAGTAAGGCATGGAAGCTTTAGCTGGCTGACACACTCTCCTAGTACATTTAAAAGAATAAAAGCACCACCATATTTTCTTAGGAAAACACGTTTCTTTGGAGGACAGGTCTCCTAAGATAAGCAAGTGTATTCTGGGGAGACGTACAGAGTAATACCCAGGCTTACCTCTGCACAGCCCTGGGGCACAGAGCTGGCATTCGGAAAGCACACGGTTGTTCCGCTCAGCCCGAGCTGCAAGAAGAGAAGGAAGTGTGGGGGCAGGGCGGACACATCCATTAACCCGGTTGGTGAGCGGAGGCAGCGAGGGACAATATAAATCTGGGAGCTGTTCTGGGCGGTGAATGCCCCTGCAGGAGCTAGAGTAACAGGCAGATTAGCATAATGTAATTGGTTGGCAGGGCCTGCAGGCTCAGCGAGCATTAGCCACGGGGTGGGAGGGAGAGGCAGATAGAGGAGTGGGGGCAGTATTTTGTCTGTCACTGTGAGGGGGTTTTCACTTCAGCACTGCATCCATCAATATTACAGTCCCGGGAGATCCCTCGTCAAGTTCTTAAAGTTTCCAGTTTTGAAAAATTTTTTTCTTCTAAACAAAATCCGAAAGGTCCATTTCACTCCCCCGGCCCCTGCCAAAGCCCAAACCAAGAAATAAAACAGTGCAAGTAAAAAGACTAGAAGAGGTTGTGTGTGCATGTATTTTTTGTTGTTGTTGCTTTTCCTTCACCAACTTTTAGGAGTTCTCTGGATCCTTTGATGACTGCATGTTATCTTTTGACGAGAATGTCTCTGGGGGTGCATTTGTACAAATTACTTCACTCACTGCCTACTTGTGCAAGCGCTCTACTTCGTCCTTTCCAGACAAAGCTAAAGGATATTTCATTCCTTTTGCCCTGAGCATCCCACCAGCCTGTGCAGAAGGGGACCTGGAAGCACTTCCTCATCCCTATGGCGCTGCCATGCCGGGCTCTTCTGCTGCTCACGCTACTTCTGGAAACGTTCAGAAACTTAGCAGAAGACCATCCACTGCTGTGCTATATATTTTCAAAAACTTCTGCTTTCTTTATCTTTATCCCAACTTCATGTGCTGAGTGGTGTTAATCAACATTGCTAAGTACCTTCTCAGGCCAGGGTACTTTGCCAACACCAATCTGGGAAAGTCCCCTTCTTACTGTACCCCAAGCCTCTCCTCTGTCTTCAGCCTCCACTCCAGTTCTCCTCTCCTCCGGTCGGTCGTTACCCACTCCAATATGTTAATTATATGTTCTTAAACCTACATATATCCTTGTAAAAAATAGAATTGTGTGTGTGTGCGTGTATGTGTGTGTGGGGGGGGGAGGGGTATGTTAATTGAATGGTAGTGTGCTATAAATCTTCTGCTATTACTTTTTTTCATACAACACTTTTGAAGATCTATTCTTGTTGCGGACTTCTTCATTGCTTCTAACTGCTATATAGCATTTCAGAGTATGAATCCACTCATTTCATTTGTCCGTCACCACAATCAATTTTAGAACATTTTCATCACCTCTGAGAGAAACCTCATGCCCATTAGCCATCACTCACTATCCTGCATGCCCCCGACCCCCATCCTAAGCAGCCATAATTTACTTTCTGTCTCTGTGTATTTGTCTACTCTGGATTGTCCACATAAATGGAATCATATAATATGTGGTCCTTTGTGATTGACTTCTTCCATTTAGCATAATGTTTTCAAGGCTTATACCTTTTGTAGCAGGTATCAATACTTTATATGGCCAAATAATATTTCATTGTATAGAGAGATCACATTGTGTTTGTCCACTGATGGTCGATAGACATTTGTGTTATTTCCACTATTATGAATAATGATGGTATGAACATTTGGGTGCACATTTTTATATGGACATAAGTTTTAATATCTCTTAGTAATATATCTAGGGGTGGAATTGCTGGGTCCTGTGGTCACTCTACATTTAACCTTTTGAAGAACTGCCAGAATGTCTTCCAAAGGTGGTTGCACGATTTTGCTATCCTTACAGTTTGAGGGTTAAAGTTCAGGTCTATTCTTGCAAGGACAGACTGCCCTGGACTGAGGGTAGCCAAGACCTGGTCATTCAGGGGAAATGGGGAGAAGGAGGTTCCTGGGGCTTGAATATGTGAGCTCCCGTCTCTATATGGTGATAATTCTTGTCTAGCATCACCCATCCTACCTTAATAAGCTTAATTTTAGGGTTATTTTACAAACAAGTCTCTGATCAACTTTTTTCACTGAGGATAACTAAGCTATGCAGGTAAGGAATCAGAATACCTGAATTCAATCCCTGATTCTAGCACTCATTCTGTGATCTTGAGTAAATTATCTCAGTCTTGGTTTCCTGTTTTATAAATTACATGCATGCCTATGGGGCCATTCTTGGTGTGGATAGAGCTAGGGCTGGAAAGAAAAGAGGGGCTGGTTGGGGCCCAAAGCTAGAGGTTGAGAGCCCACAGGAGTTGGGAATTATTAATTCAGATGTGAATTTATGTTATGAATATACATTTGTATTCATATGCAAGGTAGGAGGTAGACGTATCTGTCAGTTGACTTGTAACTTGAAACTATTTAGTCTCATGGGACGTAGACCTCCATTTGTGCCCCCGTGAATGGAAAGAGGCTAGGTCATGACCACGATCCTGTATGAGAATATGGGCACACATGTCTATGCATATTTAATTTCCCTGGGTTGATCCAGGTTAATTTCCAGAATGACCACAGAAATGCACGCCGTGATCACATATGGTTCCCAGACCCCTGTGTCAGCAGCATCACTAGTAATTACCCACCTTTCTCCCTTTTGCTGTTCTCATTTCAAGTTGTGTTTCTGTGATTACTAGCAAGTTTAAACATCTCTCCACATATGTTTGGGACATTTGGACTTTCTCTTTTTAAATCCCTATTCATATTTTGTAGTTTGCTCTTTCTTTCTTATTTATTCTTAGAATGTATTTATGTTGTGTATATATAAAGAGGTAGGGAAAATGTCAACAACTTTTACATTATGATGAAGCCAGAAAGAAACAGTAGCTTCCCCAAACCTGTACCCATTTGTATATATATTAGAAAAATGTGTGGCAAGTAACCTCCAGTGCAGATCCTCAGGCGTCTACTCCTTAGGTTACATAGGTTCAGAATGTGTTTCTCTAGATTGCTGCTTTTAAGTTAAGATTATGTCATTTTTCCTTTCTAGAAAAGTTTGAGAATGTGTTGCATGAAACTCATATGAGTGTGGAGGTCTACCCTTCCCCTTTCCCTCTTTACTCCTGTTCTTAGGAAACAGTGTTTACAAGAGGTGGCAAAGATACTGTCGATATTGCTGGGTGCTGCTTTGCTTGACCTTGTTGCAATGGTGGTGACAGTCAGTGAAGCTGCTTTTGGTGGCCACGTCACACCGGCCAGAGCTGGAGGAAGAATACAGGCAGAGCCCTTTTCAGTATTCACAAAAATTCTTTTGACATCTCCAAGTTCTACTCTGGGCCAATGTGACTTCTCTAGCCTTCCCTTTTGGAATAGTATCCACTTGAAGTGTTTGCCTCATCTGTTTTATCTCAGCAGATCAAGAGGCCACGTTGTCGCTTTAGATTATATTGCTTCATCCCTTGATAGTGAATGTGGCAGCTAGGAATCTCACCCTCATCCAAATTCCACATGCTCTTCAACCCATCTTTATTTCAGCTTTTTAATGGAAAAGCTCCCTGACTGAACCAGTCAACAATCATCTCTTTATCCTCTTGTATTAGTCAGTGTTCTCCAGGGCAACAGAAACAATAGGAGATAATTGTCAATCCATCCATCCATCCATCCATCCATCCATCCATCCACCCATCCATGCATCCATCCATCCATCTACCCATCCACCCACCCATCCATCCTCCCATTCATCTACCCATCCATCCACCCATCCATCCATCCAGACTGGAAACTCAGGCAGAGTTTTTATGGTGCAGTCTTTAGACTGCAGAATTCTTCTTCTTTGCGAAACTTCAATCTTTGTTGTTAAGGCCCTCAACTGATTGAGTCCCAAAATTGATTTAAATGTTAATCACATCTGAAAAATACCTTCACGGCAACATCTAGACTGGTGAGTGTTTGACTAAAATCTGGTCACTGTTGCCTAACCAAGTTGACAAAAAATTAATCATCAAACTTCTGGACCCTTGAACCATTTACTTGACCTGTAATCATATCACACTAATGATACCTCTGGCATTGTCATCTTTTGATGTTTAACTTCGTAAGTGTTTAAGGTTTGTCTTGCCAACACCTTGAAGATAGGGATCATATCTTAAACTTCTTGTAGGTTCTCTGGAATACCTAATGGGATAAAACAGATGCTGCGCTTAATATGTTACTGTCCAAAAACAAATGCACAGAAATGACTTTTTGAAAATAGCATCAAAGTTAAGTTTAGAGAGAAGAACTGAAACTTGGTGTTTTGTGTCACATTCTTTTTACCCTCCAGTCACAAAGAAAAAGACTTAAGATTCTCCAGGTGATTTTTTATTGGAATTTTAGTAGGGTCAGTTTTTGCCATCAAGCATTTTAGTTCTCTTTTCTGGTAGCAACTCAAGTTAAAACTCTGAAACTGGCTCATGAATTTGAGCTGTTCTCTTGGTCGTTTTGATTTCTGAAAAACCTGGCTATTGGTGGGACATTCTGCATCTTGAAGGTTCCTTTAGATTCGTGCAGCTTTATCTTTTCTATCCCTTTTGAGCTTCCTATTCCATACCCTTGACCATTAAGTGCATAATTCTCCAATATATTTTGCAATGTTGGATCCCAAGTTCAGCAAAATGCAATGGGTCTAAACTCTTATTCATTGGTGAAATATCACCTAAGATGTTAAACTGTCTCAGGCTTATATAATAGAAGGACTGTCTTCATTGAGAGATGATATCCATAGTACCAACATGAAAGCAAGGAATAATTATCGTAGGATAATTGAGTGCCAGGGCATTGGTGGGGCCAAATGGATGTAGAATGGAACATACAGAAATGTAATGCATTGGGACCCTTCCAAATTTCAGAGCATAGAGAGCCCCATGATTGGGGCTAGCACAGTAGATAGTTTCTAGAACACCTGAGTCTCTACTGTACTTCGGAAAACATAGCAGATCCTTCTTTGACCCACATGGCCTACTGAGGACTAATTAACCCAAGTTGTTTTCTTTCTAATTACTCATTTTTTAAATATTAGCATGCATGATTTTCTCTCTTGGTTTTCCCTAAGCTGGAGGCTCCCAAACTCTCTCTGATCCAGGCACTCAATGTTTCAGTCATTTTTTTCACGGCATCTCTTGGCCAAAAGAAATACCACATTTTTCTGCTTATTAAAGAGTGAGGTACAAACAGCTTAATAAGCTATACAAATATCTCAGTAGCTATTTGAAATAAATAATACACAGTTATTGGAAGGGAAAATAAAAGAATAGTTTTATTCTTAAATCACCATATTACTTACTAATGGGATATGTGTGTGTGTGTGTGTGTGTGTGTGTGTGTGTGTGTGTTTGTTGAGCCCTCTAGAGCTACCCAACTCTAGAGTCAGACTGGACACCACCACCCTTGTTTTTTGTTCCACACTTATTTTTGCATGGTATTTACTTTTCATCATGGCAACCACCAAAAACCCAGCTTTGCAAAGATGTGATATAATCTGAAGGAATGTGGCATGATCTAATGTTGAAACCCTGGTGACCTCGAGCTTGCGCAGTGTCCAACAGAGGTCAAGTGCAGCAGTGTTTGCCTCAAGCTTTGAAAGATCTTGAGACAGCCCTGGGGGTTCAGTGAAGTACCCTGGGGCACCTTAGCACACAGTTTGGGAACTTATTAGGTCAAACATTAAAATCTGTGCAATCCAGGACGAATAGGAATTTCTGATTGGTGTTCAAGATTGAAATTTCTCTGGAAGGGATAACATTTTCAGATGTACCTCCTGTACATCTAGCTGTTCTTTCCTTCCATGGGAAACCAGATGCTTATGGACGGGGGAGCACGTCCCCTCTTTTCATTCTCCGGTTTCTGAAATACATCCAACCCGTTATTTAGCTGCCTAATTCCTTGTCAGCAATCATATTAGCCAGAACAGCCAGGTGAACAATGTTGTTTATTTCACTGGATGCCTGTTGTTTTTGCACAGTCAATTTCCTGTTTTATTTTGGTTATTAATTATTATTATGCATCCCGAGCATGAGAACCCTAGTGCAGAACCAACATGTGGGGAAAGAGAAAACGCTGTTTTCTCCGAGGCTCCACACTGCAATACTTGTCACTTCTGATGGTCTGCCTCAGTCCCTTAGCCGTTTGTGAGCCAGCATGTATCATGTGCACGGTGACCCAGAGCACACCAGCCACTTGGTTGCTTTCACACGCCTGTTCTCTAACCTGCACAGTGGGTTTTAATGCCTTGGCCTTTGGCTGCTTTTCTGAAAAAGTCTCATGACATCACTAGGGTTTGGGCTCAATGATATTTTAGCCTTGCTTCATGTCTCTCTAATAAAGAGTTTACTCCTGCTTCTTTTTTTATTGTTATTAATTTTAGAGAAGGGGAGGGAGAGAGGAGAGAGAGAGAGATAGAGAGAGAGAGAGCGAGAGAGAGAGAGAGAGGGAATATGAATCTGTTGTTCCACTTATGTATGCATTCACTAGTTGATTCTTGTACGTGCCCTGACCGGGGATCAAACCCGCAACCTTGGCATATCAGGACAATGTTCTAACCAACTGAACTAACTAGTCTGGTGTTCTGCTGTTTGCTGTTTTTGCTACTAGTATTGTTTCTCACCCTCCTCCTCCTTCTCCTCCTTTCTCTTCTTTAGCACCTCCTCTCCTTTCTCCTTATATTTCTTAAAACATGCCCCTTGTAATATTTTAGCCCTGGAGAGCTAAACACCAAGCCCGCTGGATGAGTGGCTACAGCCGCTGGAGAGAACTATGTCTCTCAGGTCCCTGCATCCACATTTCCACAAAGGACAGGGGGTTTGGGAATAGGACCACTGCCAAGGTATAGAGGTCGCTTAAATCAAACTTGGAATCAAAATGGCTGTCCTTGGCCATTTTTTTGCTTTACAGCTTCATAAGTGACTATCAGATGCTGAGCCTGCTCACCGCAACCCTTTCTGCCTCCCCTAACTCCTCTCCCCAGCGCCCCCTCCTCCTGTCTCTCCCCTCGGTCCTTTACTGCCTCAACTTCTCCACTCGAATTGAGCACTCTGCCTTTGGACCCCCACCTATATAATGTTCCTGTCACTGTCCCAGGCAGGTGAATGCGGCCATAACGCCTGCGTGCTATCAATAACCCACGCTAGTGAAGCCAATGAGGTAATTTTCCCTGAAGCTCTAAATATAATTTAACAAGTTAAACACTGTAGCATTGTGGTGAATGTGCTATTAAGGGACTGTAAATTGCTTACATAGCATCAATAAACACAGTGCCCTAAAGCGAGGGGCTGTTAAGACTTTATAATCTAAAGCAGCATTTGGAGTATCACCCTGCGGCGTTAGCTTCCCGTCAGATAAAAACAAAGAGGCTGAAGTCTTTAGCTGGTGCCAAGTGTACATAGGAACACAACAAGCTTTAGGGGGTAATTAGTTTTTGAGTGCTCGATGTGGATTTGCTGAGAAACACATCTGTTATCAAATTTGCCTATGATTAATTTGATCCTCCCAGAAATGGTAGAAGTCAAATTGGTTACAAGGGCCAAGCCAGTTGGTCCACGGCCCCCACAGGTTCGGGTTGTATCATTTTCTTGGGCTTACGAATAAACATTTCAGTATAATCTCCTCTCACACATTAGATTGTATCCTCTAGGATTATGTGTATAGAAACAGATTTTGTGTCATTACATTATCTTCGGCATTGCTGAAAGGATGCAGAGTTTGAAAGGTTAATGGTATCTTTTGGAAGCAAAATAATTCCTGTTTCAGATTCTGTAAGCCCTACAGCTTCCTTCCCCAGCTTTTCTCTTCCCCTGATGTCCACCCAACCCTGGTGAAATCCTTTTACAAAACACACTTCTTCTGCGATCCCTTCTCCGGTTCATATCCTCAGCCAATTGGTGACTAACCCTTTTTGTGTTTTAACTATTATCCAGAGTATTTGGTCTAAAGTATTTGCATTTTAGTTCTGGAAAGCTCTTAGCATTGTACAAATGTTACCTCATTAATCACCATAACCATCAGACTGACAGTGTTTGCCTTACATTAAAAGTGGTGGAAAAAGGAAAGCTGCACATGGTCCGGAGACCTGCCCAAGGTCGCTTGGTGAGTGGCTGGGGAGGGGGGACCCTGCCACCTCAGGTACTGCTCCATCCCACAGACTCCACACCCTGTCACCACGGAAACCTTCTGGGTACAAAACTTGGGTCTGCAGGATCTCAGGGTCACCTTGAGATTTCTGACTATTTTGTTCTTTCTTTCTAGCTAGCTAGCTGAGTTACATTTTAAGCCTGAATAAAACACGCTTGAGTAGGATCAAAGGGTTCCTTTTCTTTTTTTATTATCATGGCCATCCAAGGTTACGGAGACTTTTCATCTTGTGCTTCTGAGCTCTAGTGCAAGAAGCCAATCCCTTGATGACAGACAGTAACTGTGAGAGAAAGACACCTCGTTGGGGTCCAAAACAACAGGTAAAACGGACTCTGCTCAGACGCTGCAACCAGCAACTCAGCTTTGAGCCTGCAGCTGGAGATGCCCCTCTGCCTTTCCAGCCGCATCCTTTGGGCTGCCTGTCATGTTGCCTGAAGACTTTGCTCATCGGGGTGTGTAGGCTCCTGCGACCTGGGCTTGTCAGCAGAAAGGTATTAGGAAGATGTGTGAAGGTGGGAGATGATCCTGGATTGTTGGATCTGGGCCTAACAGCCCACTAGGGTGGCTTTGGTTCTGGGACCCGGTTGAAATTCATCCTCGGTGCTGATGTAGGAGACACACAAGATCCAGGAGATACTGCTTACACACAGGTTACTAAAACTGCTTTCAGCAGGTCTGGGCTTCTCTGCTGGGACGTAGCTGCTCTCCAGGAGATGTTTCTATTGCTGCCATTCAGCCGGGCTCGCTGTTCATACTATACATCTAAGCATGGCAGGCATGGCTCAGTTTTCTCTCCTTGCTTTCTTCATGCCAATAGGATACACTCAAAGTGGGCTACTTATGTCATGATGATAAATTATAAAAACACTAAAACCAAAAATATGTCTAAACAAGAACAACTTGATCTTACTTCTGAGTGGCTTCAATTTTCAAATTCTACAGCACTGCAAGACTCCTCCATTCCCGCCCATCTCTGATTTCTTTTTTAAGGCACAATCCAAATAGATCATGAGAGATGCACCATAACTTTCCTTTCTTTTAAGTAATGCATTTTTGTGTAAACATGTTGTTTATGAAAGAACCTTTTACGGATGCTTTGTGTTGCCTTCGCTCAAGAAAATACATTTTAAAAGAATTCTCCCCGGCCTGGCATGTAATGTTTCATTAGCCAACATAACCTTGTTTATTTGCTTTTTAAAATTTTATTTGGGAAAGGAAATCAATTTGCACCCCTGACATGCTGCCAGGTTCCTGTTTATAAGCACACAATAGGCAGCTTGGAGGGGGCAAAAATCCATAGTTTATGATTTCAGCATTAAGTATGACACAATGTGTATATGAAACCATAGAGGCCATAGTGTTTTCCTGTCCCGGCAGTCACACTTTGCAGTTTAAGCTTTTTATCAGAGCATTATCCAAGTGTGCACAGAATAAATGGCCCTAATTGTGCTGGGCACTTAAAGTGTGAGGAGGAATTGTCAGAACAAAAGGAGCTCTTTGCTGGTTTTTTTTTTTTTAAAGTACCTTATACTGGCTGGGTCTCAGCCTGATGATGGGGCTGTGCTTTGCGCAGGCTTGAAGTGTCCCTGGAAGGTAATTAAGAGAGTTCTTGGGTCTTCTGCTGTTAGAGATTCTGATCAGTTGGTGCAAGACTGGCAGGCTCTGAAGGCCAGGGTGTCCACCATCAAAGAGAATGCCCTTTTCTCCGCTCTAGACCACCGCTGGTGATGCTGAGGGGATGGTTATCCTCCGGGTGCAACCCTAATTCCTGCTGCTTTTGAGTGTCTGTCTCATCCTAGCTTTTCTCATTCTCAGGAAGAAATAATTACTCATTGGGCCAACATATACAAGTCCAAATGTGAACATGAAATAGAATTGCTCTTACCACTTCATAGAAATAACATACCCTAAATCTATCATAGCAGAAAGAGCACTGAATTAGGAGTCGAGAGATCTAGATTCTAGTCCTGATTCCACCTCCTCTTAGGTGTGGGCCACTGCTCTGGTCATACTCCCTCCTCTGGCCTCCATTTCTCTGTAAAGTCAGGGAGTTGGATTCAAGATGCTCTATGGTATCATTAAAATCTAATGTTCTGGGAGCAGGGACTTCTTAGTTTTATGACGTATTTTCCTCAAACTTGGAATTTCTTTCTTCCTGTCTCCCATGCATTCATGCTTGACATCCTGTGTTGGGTTTATCCTTCTAAAGTCCTTTCTCTATTCCTGACCAGGTGGTGATAACTCAGTCACTCCTGTCACTGGCCCAGTTTCCCTTTACAGTACTTATATTCACTTCCACGGATCTGCTTCATCGTTGTTCCTTTTCATGTCCCTAAGTTACCACCAAAGCTTAACAATTAAAGTCACATCAAAGCCATTGTCACTCTGCTGGCTAACATCTCTGGTTATAGCCACTGTGCCTGGTGGCCGGTCAGAGTCCCTTTCTGTCTCACCCTTGTGCCATGCACAGGGTCAGACTCTATGGAAGTTCTAAAGGGCTTTTCTGCCTGCCTCAAGATCTAGGTATGCTCAGTAGGTGAGTCTAGAATGTTCACAGGAATGAGCCAAGGAGGGAAACTTGAATACGAGGGGAATCTTTTATTATTTATCTCTGCTAGTAATTAGAGGACATTATTGACTAGATATAATTGGATCATGTCACAGAAATGAATATAAAAGGCCCATAGGACTTCCGGTCAAAATGGCGGCACTGGTAAACACAGTACTTGAATCCTCCCATAACCACTTCAGAATTACAACTAAACTAAAGAACAACCATCAGTCAGAACAACCTGAAATCTGGCTGAATGGCAGCCCTACAACCAGGGATTTAAAGAAGAAACCACATCGAGACTTGTGGGAGGGGCACAGAAGTGGAATGGGCTGGTCACACACCCACGTGTGAAAGTTCAAAATCAGGAGGGACATCTGGGCTGCAGAGGCCCCACCGAGGAGCAAGGGGTCCCAGTCCTACACTAGGTCTCCCAGTCCAGGGTTCCCATGTCAGGAAGAGAAGTCCCCGTAACTTCTGGCTGTAAAAACCAATGGGGATTGTGGCTGAGTAAGGTAGAGGGCTATGGAAGTACAAGGCAGCTCCCCTTAAAGGGCCCAGACTTGAAGTGTTAAAGGGTCTTCTTTAAGAAGAAGAAAAAATAAAGATAAAAAATATGAATAATAAAATGGCAATAATCCTGGCTGGGTAGTTCAGTTGGTTAGAGCGTTGTCCTGAACACGCCCAAGTTGCAGGTTTGATCCGTGGTCAGAGCACATAACAAGAATCAACCAGTTACAGCATGAATAAGTGTAACAATGAACCAGTGTTTCTGTCTCTGTCTGTCTCCCTTCCTCTTTCTCTAAAAGCCAATCAATAAAAAAAATGTTTTAACAAAATAAAATGGCAATAAATACATAACTATCAACAATTGAACTTAAAACATGAAATAAATGAACAAGCGGAACAGAAAGCACACATAGTTGACGGCTGCCAGGTGGGAAGAGGGCTCGGGGCAAGGGTGAGAAGGGGACGGGATCAAGAAGGACGAGTGGGTAGTTACGCAACAGTCGGGGATGCAGAGGCCAGCAAAGGGAACAGAGTCAGTATGTGTGCTGCCCGAGGGACACGAGACTTATCAGGATACTTCCCTGGTAACTATATGATGTCTAGTCACTGGATGATACACCTGAAACTAATATAATGCTGTAGGTCAGTTGTAATTGAAAGCAAAAAAATGATGAATGAAAGATAAAAGAGCACAAGCTCTTTACCCTCCTCCTCCCACTACTGGCTAAGCACCCCCCCACATACTCCCCCATTCCCCTCAGACTCCACTTGAATTGTGTTCAGCCGGCGCTAGGGCTCAGTGAACTTAACTGGTCTTAGAGAAGCACTGTTGCATGTGCGTGTGTGCACATGCATGTGTACGCATGTGTGCATGTGCGCGCATGTGTATATGTGTGTGTGTATATGTGTGCCTGTGAATAGAAACTTCCCCAATGTGCTAGAAAGATAAAACTTGGTCTTAAATCTGCCTTTCCCTCTGCGGCCCCTGGGATGACCCTGCAAGGCCTTGGAGAAGAGCTCCCACTGGTTTTCCCCAGGGACTGAGGGGATAGACGAGAGGGGGAGAGAGAGAGAGAGAGAGAGAGAGAGAGAGAGAGAGACACGCGTGCCAACCTTGTCAGTACTCCTTCACCCTGGAGCCCAAACCCCGAGCAATGTGGAGCTGTGGAAGGATGTTGGAATAAATGGAGCACGAGGCATTCAGGGGGCCCTGAGGCTTTGGGGGTGGCCCCCTCCGGATGCCATCAAGTGAGAGTGTCGAGTTTATGCCTCAACATGGACATTGTTCCATTAGAAAGGGGATGGAGAGTTAGCTACCAGGAGAAATCAGTGTTCTGTATAAATACAAAGCTGGCTCCTCGGCAAAGATACTTACCAGGGTGTGGCTAATACGAGAAATTCAAACATTTTCTTTCATCTTCTACCTTGAGCATGCCTTTTTACCAATGGTCACAAACCTTTAAAATGGCTTTTCATACTGAGATTCTATTTGGTTTTTAAGGGCAGATTTAAATTTCTAAATTTATCTATAGAGATTTGAAGAATATTTTATAAAGCGACTTATAAACTAATAAGTATAAAAAGACATTTCTTTATACATAGGCCTATCATGGGGTTTCCTCAAGAGTAATTGGACAGCGTTCAGATATTAAAAGAGCATATGTGTAAAGCAAGAAAACAAAATCACGTCATCAGCGTAAGGACATGAACACTGAGACGCGGGCCTTTGGTCCAAGGACTCACTCACTCCGGCAGGAGGCGCGTGGTTCTCACATGGGTCCTGGACTCCCCTGACGCGTCACCTGTATCTGAGTGTTAGAAATATTATTGTTTGGACTATCAAATAATCAGTGATTTTGCTCTACCTTGAAGTTGTGAGTAAAGATGTTGCACCACAGGATAGAAAATGCTAGAATGTTCAAGTTGCTGAAGACCGAGCCCTACAGATTTGCTGTCCTAGCACAAGAGCTGAGAGGTCACTGGGGAAGAGCATCTAAACAGAAACTTTTCATTGGCCTTTGTGCTTCTATTTAGCCAGCCAGCCTGTAAATCCCAACTGTCCGGGTGAAAACATGCAGCTCCCAAATGTGCTCACTTTCTCCCACCCAGTCACTCTGGGAGAAAGGAGAACTGAGCTCAGCCCCATGGTGGCCTTATGGTCCATAGACACCAGGGCCAAATTCTTCCTTCTGTGACTCCCGTGTCCACAGTCACACTGATCCTAAGCCCGATTGTGTCACCGGGAGGAGTGTGGATGAATCGGGAGCTGCAGCCTGAAACTGAGACCTCGTTTCCAGGGTGTGCAGCCGGGTGCAGAGGAGTGTGCTTGTCCGGGCTCATCTTCCTGGGTGGAGCTGGGCTTTTCGGGCACGCGGTGGGCCAGCACGTCTCAGCTCTGCCTTCAATTGTGTTTTTCAGTCCTCTTACAGTCTGTTAGACCCATGGGTAAATGCAGGGCAAGTTTACTTGGTGACGGTCCTGCCCTTACTTAGAAGGTATAAATGAGAAAAAAGGACGTAAAAACACAGCAAACATTTTTTTTTTAAGTCGTAGTAGGTGAGGTGGAGTTAAATAAAGATGTGTTGTTACTGGGTCCCAAACTGGGATTTCAGATCTTCTGAGTCCTTTGGATATCTCTATCTATCTATATACACACAGATATTACATGTATGTACTCTGTACTATTCTGTGGGGTGTGTGTGTAGAGAAAATATCTGGAAAGATATAGTACAATATTAGGGGTGTGTTTTTTTGCATGTAAGGGTGATGGTAACTTTGTTCCTTCTTACGTATTTTTTTCTCAGATAAGTTTACCCTAATGAGCAATTATATTACAAATATATTGCTTTGAAAAGAAAATAGTGCAAGCTTAATTAAATCATAGTTGCACTGCATTCTTTCTGACTATCCATCCAGGCCATTCTTTCTCTTTCCCGCCGGGCAGAGCTGCCCTCAAAGCTGCCCTGTCTCCACCACGCTAACGAGCAACTTGAACCTGTGTCTTCCCACTGGATTCAGGCCTGGTGTCACAGGGGCACCACAGAGCAGAGGGAGAGGGAACCCGAGTGTCTGTTCTCCCAGCTTTGGCCCTTAGTTGTCTCCTTTGACCAAAGGTCACAGCCCCTGCCAGGTGTCCTCTCCACACAGGTCTCTCTCTTCCCTGGCCTGCTAACCTCTCTGCCCTGAATTTCCTTTTCTCTCACTCCTCTGAGCCTAGGCATGCTAAGAGCCCTCTGCTGAACCTGGCTTTGGTACCTATACTCTATGGCTTGTGGCTTCCCTGCACTCTGCCCATACCTTTGCAAATAGTTCCTTTATTAATCACTCCTCAAATTGCCCACTTTGAGCATGCCATCGGCTTTCTATTGGGACCCCAAGTGAGGCAGTAGTCAGAGTCTCTAGTTGCAACTGGACGTTTATTGGCAGTGAGTCTGTCCAGACTAGGTAAGGCATCAATATTGGTTTGACTAGAACACTGTGGAACAGTAATGTGTGATAGAGCAATGGAGTGAAACGAGGGTTTAGAAATTAAGGAATGTGAAAGCTTCAAAATGCAGGTAATTTTACAGGAAAATGAATTCATAAATCTTAAGAAATATTTTTAAAATATGACATCTAAGGGGAAAAATTATAAAATAGATCCTTGATGATAAAAACAAACACAGAGCCATTAGACTTTTTGTGTGTATTATTCTTTTCTCAAATTCCTTTTTTTTTTTCTTAGCGTGACAGAGACAGGAACAGACAGACAGAAAGAGAGAGATGAAGCACATTAATTCATAGTTGTGGCACCTTAGTTGTTCATCGATTGCTTTCTCATATATGCCTTGACTGGGGGGCTCCAGCAGAGCCAGTGACCCCTTGCTCAAGCCAGCGACCTTGGGCTCAAGCCAGTGACAATGGGTCATGTCTATGATCCCACACTCAAGCCAGCGACTCCTCACTCAAGCCAGTGACCTCAGGGTTTCGAATCTGGGTCCTCAGCGTCCCAGGTTGATGCTCTGTCTGCTGCACCACTACCTGTCAGGCTCTTTTCTCAAATTCTTACTTTAAGAATAGGTACTAGAAATGGCCTGGCAACTTTGGATAGAACACGTGAAGGAGGAGTGGATGTTGTGCACAGGAAAGGAAACGGGGAGTTCCGGAAGCAGAGCTCCAATTTCACCCAGAGAGGCCCGGCCTCAGACACAGACCCCCTGGGAGTAACAGCAAGCACGTGGAAGAGTTAAGAGAGGACGTTGTGAGGATAATGGGAAGAAGCCTTCCTACCTGAGGGTCCCAGGGTTCCCACATGTTAGCAGAACAGCAAGGAGGTCAGCACGAGCCTGGAGCAGAGCAGGTAAGGTGAGGAGTAAGTAGCAGCAAATGCTGTTGCAGTAGTAACAGGTGACATCAGTAGTACTAGGTGACATCATGTAGGTTGGGGACGGACATTGAAGACATTGTAAACATAGAAACCACCTCACTCACCCCCATTGTACTTTTCCTGACCTTTAAGGATCCAGAAAACCCAAGTCACTGCTAGTAAAAAAAATTTTTTTTTAATTTACTCTTAATATTCAGACAGGATTTCCAGAAGTTTCTTTGGAAACTGTCCTGTCCATTTGTAGCCAGTGTCTCTGCACTACATGACAAGTGCTGTTTGGTTTGCTATGGTCAAGTAAAAACTGTTCTCTCTTAATGCTAAGATTTCGTCAAGTAAGGCGAATTCTCATCAATTTGCTCTGTTGCATTATGTAATTTGGCTTTTGCTCTACCACTGACAAAACATGGAGCCCTGATTCAGGTTGCTTGGAAGCCATGGCCACTCAAGGGTGTTTGTACTCCAATAAAACGGCCACTTGCCAGGACACAAACATGCTGTTTAATCCATATTGATCGTCAGCACAGCACAGCAGCAACTTAGGCTTGTGAAGGACGGAACAATTTACAAAGCGAGGCCATTCATGCCAGGCCACCTGACGGGTTCCACCAGGAGTGCCGTGACAGTGCAAGCTCGCCAATTCTCTATTGTTTCAGAGAAGGAAGTCTATCTTGTATGTAGCACATTCTCCTTCTCCCTGAAGATCACATTTCTATTTTGTGTGAAGAGCATAATGTTGCCAAATATTCAGGAATGCAGATGCCTAACCAATGCTCCAGGCAGGGGAGTTTTCCAGAAATTCATCTTTGCGTCCAGCCCTGCCCTCCAGTGCTCTTGGCCAGGAGAGAGGCGCTGAGGTGGGGTAGGGGGGTGGCTCGGGAGAAGGAAACACAATAGAAAATCTCTTCTCAGATCTGTAGTATATCATTAGCAGCTTTTAAGAGAGTGCTATGTTTATATTTCTGGTCATTAAGTAAGAATTTGATTCTCTTTGAAATGCTGAAGATTTGGACCCTCCGCACCCCTGTGGCAGTTTTATATGCCCTCTTATTTTAAGTAACTTTACATTTTCTGCTAAGGAGGGGAGATGTGTTTAGTAATTCTAGGATCGGCCATTTGCCTCTTGCATGACCATCCCAGGTTCTCAGTGTGATGCTCAGCGTTTCATTGTGTGCTTAGCACCCCTTGCATGCTATCCAAGACCCCTTTCTTCCCCGAGGCAACACAGAAGTGTGACTGTGCTGATGCCATTGGTGCTATCCCGTCACCTCCCCGTAGGGCTGCAGGACTCCTGGCCCTTGCTTGTTCTTAATCATGTCGCTTCAGCTTTTCCTGGCCCATATTCCAGTCACGTGGGAAGTCCTATCTTGCTTCACTTCAACCAGTAGCTCTGGTTTGAGTTGACCAAACACATGGTAATTTGAGACTATCGAGCTGTGTGCTGGCCTCTGTCTGTTGATATGACTTATGTGGACTCAGATCAGCAAATGGTAGCTCTTAGTATCACAGGCTTAACATGTTCATGTGCCCAACATAGACAGGAGGGAATTGTAAATGGACTGTGCTTTATTTCCATATCATCACCTCGGAAATCACGGTTTACTCATCCATTCCGCTCTGCCAGTGGTCATTTAGTTCTGGGTCAGGCACTGAGCGAGGCAGGATGGGTGGATGAGAAGACAGGCACCGTCCCGCTGTGCCTGGAGTTGATAATGTGATGAACCGGAAATAATAGTGGTAACATCACCTGTTGTGACAGATACCGGAAAGGAAAGGACTGGGCTGCTGAGGTAGAAGGTAACAGAACATATCTTTAGGTACGGAGCTGACGCCGGGAAGATGAAGGCTGTCTTTCTAAGAGTTAAGAGATGTCAGAGGAGAGACCGCAGGGTTGTAGGATAATATGTTATGTTATTAAAGTTCTCTTCATTAAAAAAATAAAGTTCTTTTCAAGTCATTACTCTGTCTTAACTTTATAGGTCAAAGGAAGCATGGGTGTACTATCCTGATTTTATACTTGAAAAAAACAGAATCCATCGATCAACAAAGTTCCTGCCTCAGTGATAGGATTCAGCTAGACAGACAGGGAGAGAAGAAATTCCAGACCTAGGGAATGTACCCGCAATGGTGTGAAGGTGAGAATTTGAACCCATTGGCTGGGTAGTGAGTAGAGAGTGAATTTGAACCCATTGGCTGGGTAATGAGTGGAGTGGGGGTTTGGCTAGGGAACAAGTGTAAGAGAGGTGACTGAATACATAGACCCCCGAGGCAAGGCTGAGAGTGGGCTTTAGTAAATAAAGGGGAACTCTGGGAGGTTTTAGAATTGAGGAGTGACATTAGGAAAGTGCTGACTTGCACCAATTAAAATTGGATAGTGGGGTCTGGAGTGGTCTGGGAGGGAACAGAAGGATTGCAAGCCTGAAGAGCAGTAGGAAGCTATTGTGTGATCAGGGAAGGAGGTGATTAAGCTCTGGAGCTTGTGGGATAGCAAAGAAGAGACAGATGTGGGAATCATTATGAAGGCAAAGGCAGCAGACTGAAGATGTTAAACAAGATCATGTGCTTAATGGTGGGGCTCAGATGGAAACACAGACCTGCTGACTAGCCCTTTGCCCCTCTGATCCCAGTCTAATCAGCTCTAGATGACATGTCTCTTCCTGTTTCTATTGTACGTGCGTGTGCGTAAAGGTATTTTTTAGATTCGTTTGCTTTTTACCTCCAGCTTTTCCTAAATCTCCAGTCTCTCTAAAACGGAATATATATGCAGGAGAGCACTTACTTTTTTCTCCTTCCACAAACGAGTGATACCCACTATATACTTACTCAGCAAACGTCTATGTGACAAGCATTGTAATAGGCCCTGAGGACATTGGTATGAAATCAGACTCTTCCTGTAGTCAGAGTTCACAGCTAGAAGGAGAAAATTGATCTTAAAAACAGGTAAATATGCCAGGTGCTACAGGAGCTTTGAGAGAAGTATGTAGAGATAAGATGGATGACAAACGAGTAGTTGAGTATTTCTAGCTAGTGTAGAGGTAGGGATAGCCTTGGTGGTAATCATGATAATAGCAAGGATAATTATAATAATGGTGACTAACATTTGTTAGGCATTTAATGTGCTTGACATTGCACTAAGCTCTGTATTTATATTACTTAACATAATCCTTATAAAAATCTTACATGGTAGGGCTGTTCCTATTTGCAAAATAAGAAAACTGAAGCAAAGAGAAGCTATAAACTTGCTCGAGATCACACATTGTTTATTCACCGAAGCGTTGAATTGATTGCACATCTATTAAGTGCACATTATGGAGAAGACACCAGCTGTTTTCTGATGAGCATGGCATATTCCCTGCTCCAAGTTCACTGGAAGAACCACTCGTGGAAACAAGTCGTGGTCTCTAATGAGGTGTGGACAGGACCCTGTTAGGAACACAGAGAAAAGACCAAGTATCAGGACCAGAAGGAGCAAGGGAAGGCTCCACAGGGGAGAGAACATCAGAGTTGGGCCTTGATGAATGGATTGACTGCAAAGAAGAAATATTACATGCAAAGGTGAAAAGAGACATCAAATGGTGTGAAGTAGTCAACAAGCATCAGGGTCGGTGTGCATGAGCAGTAAGGGCGTTGGTTATAGGTAGGAGGGCTGCCAGGAGGTGATGTGGGAAAGACAGGCTGGGACTAGGCTAAATGACTGAAGTCAACGTGAAGGCCTGTGTTGGAGGTCATGGATGGCCGGCAGAAGTCTTAAAGTGGATTGGTTCCAAGATGGAATGTGCATCTTTTTTTGGAGGGAGAGTAATTTTCTCTCATTTATTTTTATCTTTATTAAATTTATTGGGGTGACATTGGTTAATAAAATTATATGGGTTTCAAGTGTACAGTTCTATAACACATCATCTGTATATTGCATTGATGGCTCAGCACCCAAAGTCAGATCTCCTTCCATCAGCACATATTTGACCCCCGTTTACCTTCGTGTGCCTCCTCCTCAGCCTTCCCCTATGGCAATCACCATACTGGTGTCTGTGTCTATGAGTTTTAGTCTGTTTGTTCATTTGTTGCTTTCAGTTTTATATCCCACTTGTGAGTGAATCACGTCGTTCTTGATTCTTGAGAAATGAGGAACCTTACCAGTGTAATATCATTTCCAGGGGCGTTAGACTAGTTTTGAGCTCCCAGGATATCCGTAGAAACATCAACCACAGAAATTTGCCCAACTGTAATTCTAGTAACCTGAATGAGGCGGCACTATTTCCTTCCTTTTTACTCAAATGATTACATTTAGCAGAAGCAACCAAGACAGTAAAGTGACAGATGAGAGCAGAAACACAGCAGTCCAAAGCCATTGAATCTGAACAGGAAGGAGCAGGATCTTTGAGAGACACCTGAAAGTTGTTTCTCACAGTCAAGGGTGGCACCTGAGAAGACATTTATTGTTTAGAGCATTTTACTACACAATTAAATGAATAGCTATAAAACACTTACAGGGATAGTTCCGGGCTCCGTTGCCTCAAACCCGGTATTAGGAAAGATGACAGAGGTCTGGGGTTGGACAAGAGCTTAACAGCTCTGGATCTTGCAGACTCAAGTCTGTAGCCCCAACGGGCGGGCGGGGTGGGGGGGGTGAAAGGGGCGGGGAGGCAAGCCTGCTTCCTGGAAATGGGTGCGTAGGCTAAGGCCACTGATAGTCACATCAGTGTGTGAGCTGCTTTTCCACCCCATTGCAAGGGAATTTGTCTTCAGAGTTGAACTTGATCCAAACATCAGAGAAATGATCTTTTGTCTCAGTCTCCCTGAGCTCTTGGAACTCCTGAGGAAGGTGAACTAACATAAGAGTGAGCAAGTGATGGTTTCTTGTTTGTTTTAGCAGTTTGATAAAAGTATTGGTCAACACTCTTTGAATTACAGTTTTCCCTCCCTAATCCTAATCCTAATCCTGTTCATTGTAAACCAGTCTAGAAACCTATGTAGGCAACATGGTCTTAAGAGTCACTAATCAATCACTTTGAAATGAATTTATGGTGTATGCCCAGGCTTTTCTAGATGTAAAGATGGTGGTGATGACATTGATCCAAATTAGGGGCATGACAGATATATTGTAATTCTCAGGATCACCTGCCAGCATCAATTAATAACTTCTTTTAATGTCCCTAGAAAATACAGGTACAGATATTTTTGCCTTGTCACTTTCCACTAGAAAATATTTTTCCAGTGAAACTATAGAGGCAGTATGGCTTGGTGGGTAAGAGCCCAGGCTCTGAAGCTAAACTGCTTAGATCTGAGCTCCTCCGTTTATTGCCTGTGTGACTTTGAGCAAGTCATGGTTAACCTCTCTATTCCTCATTTTCCACATCTTTAAAATGGGGATGATAATCATATCTACCTCCTAGACTGATGAAAACGATGAAATTTTCTGACATATGGTAATGCCGTGTGTTTGCTCTTAATTGTATTTCTGCTAATGTCAGTCAGTTATGGGGAGTAGCCACCCAGGATCAACCATTACTGTCTGAGCTTCATATTCTGAGCTTTACTAACAAGAAAGAAGTGCACACTTGCTGTCAGGCACTATTCCGGAACATGCCATCTCTTGTGATGCTCACTGGGAACCTGGCCATTCAATGATTGTCTCCACTTTAAAGACGAGAAAGGTATGGCTCAGAGAATCTGGATCACACGCCTCAGACAACACAGAGCTGTTGTGAACTTGATCCTGAGTCCAGTGCTCGTGTTTCCTTTCTGTACCCTAGTTCTTTTAGAATTTTCTAGGGGTAAGCAGCCAACTCTGAAAAAGCAGAATTTAAATGTGCATGTCAAGGCTGGAGTTGTGACAGTGGCCTGTGCTCTCCTGTCCCTTCCCCTCCTGCAGAGGTTGCCAGAGAGGGTTTCTCATCTTATGTGGTTCATCTTGCACTGTGGGACTATGCTAAGGAGAATGCTCTGGAGAGAGAGGCAGCCGGCAGGGCCCCTGTTGTCCCCACCACACCTGTTGTGTCTCCTCTAATAGCTCACTGTCACCTCCATCATGGAGCAGCCCACCCTCGGTAGGGTTCAAAATACCTGCACTAGTTAGTACTCAGCTCCTGAGAACACTGGGAAGGAGAGAGGGAAGACCCTCTAGAATCCTCTACTCCAGAGAGCCTCGTCTCTCCCAGAAGGTGAAGCCTTTTTTATTCTGTGAATGTCTCAAACCTCTTTCCGATGCAGTTCATGGATGTTTACATCTGAGAAGTTCTGAAATTCTTCATAACTGCCCGGGCATCATTAAGATGCAGACAATTTCAAGATTGCACAACTCAACTTGTAAACATGTGTTGGGATGACCCTGGCTCTTTATAGAGAAACCCATAAAGTCTCCATTCCTTGGCAGTTGGACAGACTATAGATTTAAAGATAACATTTTGGGACCTTATGGGAATCAACATCACTTTGCCTGTGTGCTTCAACCTTCTCTTTTATTTGTGGGCCGCTTTCCTTCGTCCTTCATTACCACACCCTGAAATTATAGTTATTTGTAAGAACACGGATGTATATTCATATGCATCAGGTTGTTTTCCTGCATATTGTATTCCAAGTCCAAGCATGCAGAAAGACAATTACCCCTCTACCTCAAGCTCACTGAGTATGCAATCAAGACTCATTATTTCCCTGGTTCTCATCCCATTTACACCCTTTATGTCTGAGAACAACAATGAATGGAGAGCAAGGGACATGCAGGGAGGAAGAATTCCAAGGGCATGTGGAAAAATTTGAACCAAAGAGGGAAGAATTTGGTTGACGATAGTCTGTGGAGCTTCCATCTTGGATATTTGAGACATTTTACTTTTTGTTAGATCTGTTTCTTAAATTCTGATCCTCTTGCCTCTGGCAGAAAGCTATAATTTTCAAAAGGCTAATTTCTGCAAAAGCTTATGGTTATATAGAGAAAAAAAATCAATGTTTCTAGGCTCATGAATCAGAGTCTTAAAAGTCTGTTTGGATATTTAGTGTCTCATAAAATGCAATATAGAAAGAGACTTACGGGGAGTATCAGAGCTGGAAAAGCTCATGGAGGCCTTGTCCTCCAACCCCTGCTTTCATCAGGGAGGCTGTGGAAACCAGGGAAGCTGAATAACTTATCCAGGTTACATGGCTAGAAGGAGGGTTATGAGACTGGACTTGAAGACACCTAGCACCCTAAGCCAGTATATTTTCAACATTATCACATATTACTAATCAGTGGGAAGCATTTAAGCCAAAGTATGAAATTTGTATCATAAAGGAGAGAATCTTAACAATGGAAGAGACCTTGGAGATCATTGAGTGCCTTCTCCCTCCTGGTACAAGAATCCTTTTGGGGACATCCTTGACAGGAGGCCACTATTCTCTTCTGGCTTAATCTGGTGCCAAAATCTCAGTCCTTTACAAGGCAGCTTGTTCTGTTTTTGGCTACCTCTACATATTGGTAAATTTATCCAAAAATAATTTAAAAAATGGTCAAATTCA
The DNA here is from genome assembly GCA_037038555.1 of Rhynchonycteris naso. Lineage (NCBI taxonomy): Eukaryota > Metazoa > Chordata > Mammalia > Chiroptera > Emballonuridae > Rhynchonycteris > Rhynchonycteris naso. The sequence continues at coordinate 139,362,678 of CM073002.1, forward strand.
TATTTTTAAAGTATACTGGGGAACAAAATTTTTGTTGCATCCACAAAAGCACTTGTTTTTATCTAATTCAAGTATGCTGATCACAAATCTGCCATTATTTTTTGTCTGTAAGCTACAGGTTTTTTTGCAATTCAAGATTTTAGATTTTCATCTTATTGTAAATTTTTCAACATTTAGTTTAACATAATGAAGTAGAATGTCTTCTTGGGCATCATCCTTGTGAAAATATAATAATTTATATAATGCAGTAAATACACAAATACACTAAAAGATATCACTGTATCAGAATTTGTCTACAATTTTGAAAGAGAACATATTAAAACTTATTGTAATCATAAAATTTGCGCAAAACTTAATTAAATTCTATTCAGGCAAAAATTTGCGTTTGTAGCTCTTGCATTTGTGTACTTGTTGAGGATAATCTTGTTTGATGCTCCAGCAGTAGTCTGCTCATCACTGACAGCTCCAAGATTTTCAGGAAACTTATCAAAGTGACTGTTTAGGAAGTGAATCTTAACGCTCATATTATATCCAATGTTGTGGAAAGTCAACAGCATTCTTTGAACCAAAAGTTCATAGTTTTCTGCTTTTTTATTGCCAAGGAAGTTCTTTGTAACTGCCACAAAAGACTGCCATGCTGCTTTCTCCTCCTTATTCATCTTCCTGGCAAATTCTTCATCACATATTAGGGTTCGAATTTGAGGTCCATCGAATACACCTGCTTTTATCTTCTCGAAAGACAAGGCAGGAAAAGCAGAAATAATATGTTGAAAGCATTCACTTTCTCTATTCAAAGCCTGAACAAACTGCTTCATTAAGCCAAGTTTGATGTGAAGTGGGGGAAAAATAATCCTGTCTCGATTAACTACAGATTCATTCACAATATTTTGCATCCCTACTTCTATAGCTTCATGTTTTGGTCACTCCTTCTGTGTCCAGTGTTTCTCCCGAGCTCGGCTGTCCCACAAACACAGAAAGCAAGGATACTTCGTGAAACCTCTCTGTTGTCCTAGCAGGAAATTTACAATTTTAAGATCCACACAAATGATCCAGTTATGCTCCTCATATTTCAGTAAGTCGAGGACAATTTTTATGTCATTATAATCTTCTCACAGATGAGTTGAATAACCAATTGGAACCGCTGCATAAACATTACCGTTGTGTAGGAGAACACATTTCAGACTCTGTTTAGAGCTGTCAAGAAATAGCCGCCATTCTGCTGGACTATAAGTGGTAACACCTAGGTGGCTGAGAAGACTACTGATATCATGACAGTAAACAAAGTTTGTCTTCAGAAAAAAAGTCCACAAAAATTTGTTCACTCTTCCTGAAATGGGATACTTTAGCTGACCGGTGATGTACATTCTTTTCTTGAAGCCTGGAGGCTAATAACTCAGCTGCTTTCTTTGATAGGCCCTAATCTCTTACTAAACATTCAATTTGGGTTGGCTAAACTGCTGAGGCCTTAATGACTGCTTGGCATCAGAAGAAGACCCTTCAGATTCTACAACCATTTCCTCATCTTATCAAAATACACTTGATCACTGTGTTCACTTTCTTCATCCTTAGAAGAAATAAAACCATTGAAAACTGTAACCCGGAGTGTCTCAGAGTGTGGGATAGGTTGTATTGCTGAAGGAATATTAGGATATGCGATCATATGCTGTTTTTTCTTGCCGATGCCCTTTGTATGGATCAGACAGAAATAACAGTCACTGCTGTGGTCCTTAGGTTCATGCCAAACCATGGGAATACCAAAAGGTATTCCTTTACATTTTTCTTTTGTCCAGTCACGAAGCATTTTCTCACAATTATGACACACAATATGAGGAGCCCAATTCTTGTCTTGATCACCAAGGGGAACTTGAAAATAGGCAATATATGCACGTGTCACAAATGATGAAATATTGCACCTTTGACGTTGAAGTGTGTAACAGCCACATATATAACAGGAGGTGTCAGGACTATTCTTACATTTACACCTACTCGAAGAAGCCATAATTCAATCTTAAAACAAAATAAGAGGGTGTTTTTATCAGATAATAATTTTTTACCTTTAAAAACAACTACAATTATGTAAAAGTGATGTTTGTAAAACATTAATTGCCTTGTGGTTATGTTCAATTCAAGAGTCATTTCCCTTTAACTCCAATTTAAAAACCAATGCATGCCATTAACTGTAACAAAAAGAAATTAAAATTGCATAAAAAATTAGAGCATACACCGAAAAGGGAATTTCAGATTTGGAATCAGCGATGCAGACCTATATAGAAACAGTTCTAAAACCTCATGCAACAGAAAATGAAAAAAAAAATTGTTCCCCAGTGCTATCAATCTAGAAAGAGTGAGGGCGACCAGAAGCAAATGGCGTGGCATTAAGTAATGGTTCCGAGTTTGCTCTTCTTTTCATCTTAATATGAGGATAATAAATGCCTACTTTGTAGGGTCATTGTGAGGATTAGAACTGTGGTTTATAAAGCATTTACCATAGTGGCTGCTTTAAAATAGGTACTCACATTATAGTTATTACTGGCTTTTATCATCACGAACCCCCCTTTTTATTTTCAAATTATGGCTGCTGGCGTGACAGATACTACATTTAATCACACATATATATGAAAGCAGTTAGCGTGACCCTCTAAGTCTTCTCTTCTTCAGGCTAAATATTCCCTGATTCTTCTGTCCTTCTTCCTGTGATGCATTTCGATGCCTTCATTGCTTTTATTCCCTCCTATTTGTTGGTTTCCCTCTTAAAATGTGGTCATCAAATGTGGTCAGTTCAATGCGCTCTACAGGGGAGTAATTAGTTTCCTTGATCTGGACACAGCACTTCTCTCACAACAACCTAGATTTACGTTAGCATTTCTGGAGACCAGATCACACAGTTGCCTCAAGTAAAACCTGAGTCTACTATCCAGAAGATCAGCTATGTTCCTAATGTGTCAGCTGCAGAGTTGACAGGCATGCTTTTTACGTCTTCCTCCAAGCTGTTGGTAAATATGTTGAACAAGAAAAGGCCAAAGGCTGAACTTCGAGGTACACCGCCAATCCTTCCGGGCATATTGACGCCCGTCCACTGGTTTTGTGACATTTTGCCAGCTCCAACTCGACACACCTATCCCAGAGAAGTAAGTCAGAAAGTTAGAGTCACTCTTTGTGTTTTTGAAATTGGATATTTAATTTATCTGGAGGTAAAATGCCGTTCTTTTTATCAATGAAGACAGGTTTTGAACCTATAATTGGGAAAATGTGAACTCAGAAAATAATTTCATGTTTGAATTACTATGTAATGCTAAAAGAAAAAAAAAAACATCTCCCTTAATATGAAACGATAACGCTTGCCTAATTGTTTATTATTCCACGATGTTTTGAAATTACCCTGCGGGTGTGGGGAAAGAGACTGGAGAATTTGCAGATTTCATGTGGAGGAGAAAGGAGATTATTGAAGAATTAGAAAATAACTTTCAGAAGCCTTTTCTTTCTCTGGTGGAAATCACAGAGACAAAGAGATGATGTTGGTGGGGAGGGTGTCAAGTATTGTCCCAGTCTTTTTATTCTTTTTAATGATTCTCAGAGAATATTCTTAAACTGTTCTGGTGAGGGGAAGGAGACGTACTTCTTTCTCTCATTTCATGTTTTACTCTGAAGAAATGAAACCCACTTATTTGTGCTGCAGCACAAGTCAGTTTTTCCTGGTTTTCATGGTGGAGATAGAGAACAGTTGTTGCTATCATTTGAGCCAAAGTGCTCAGACTTGAAGCTCACCTCTTTGCATTTTTCTTCATAGGCCCATTTGATATTTTATCAAAAGCTTTACTTTCCAATCTACATGCCGTGTTTGTGGCTATCTTCTTCATCCCACTCCTCTCTGTTTCTCCAGCCCATCACTGAACAAGTACCGTGTTTTTTGCTCCTTAAGACACACCTGACCATAAGACACACCTAGGGTTTTTTGTGGGTTTTTTTAATATATATTTTTAAATTAATTAATTAATTTATTTACAGGGACACAGAGAGAGTCAGAGAGAGGGATAGATAGGGACAGACAGACAGGAACAGAGAGAGAGTCAGAGAGAGGGACAGACAGACAGGAACGAAGAGAGGTGAGAAGCATCAATCATTAGTTTCTTGTTACTATTGTGACACCATAGTTGTTCATTGATTGCTTTCTCACACGTGCCTTGACTGCGGGCCTTCAGCAGACCGAGCCACCCCTTGCTGGAGCCAGCGACCTTGGGTCCAAGCTGGCGAGCTTTTGCTCAAGCCAGATGGGCCCGCGCTCAAGCTGGCGACCTCGGGGTCTCGAACCTGGGTCTTCCGCATCCTAGGGGTTTAGGTTGGTGAAATGATAGAAATATGGAAAGAAATACAGGATACTTGAGTTGAATATTTAGTATCTGGGGACTGCTTGTGGGGATGATAGAAAAGAGACATCAGAGGTAACTCCAAGAAATCATAGACTTTATTATATTCTTGTCTGTGAATTAAAGATTATTATTTTAAAAATTACATCATGCCGCTTTAGTGATAACCTTTGGGAGCACAGCACAACGGAAATAACTCTAAAAAGAGAAGTCAGGAGCTATTGTTTAGTCCTATATTATTATATAAGTGACTGAGCAAACTGAAAAATTTGGGTGTCTTCAAGGATCCCAACACTGGAAAGAACAATACTTCTCATTGTTTACTTCCTCAAGCCCTCATTAAGACATAGGAGAGTATGGTTCACTTTCAGAGAAAATAAGACAATTATTTTTATTTTCATTATTTTTAATTCGATTTTCTAGGTCTCTAGATCCTTTAAAGAGAAGTTGAGCATGTCCCTGCACTGCCACCCCAGTAACAAATCACCACTTTCTTTCATCTTACTTTAACCAACCACAGTACTTTCCCACATCAGAAAAGCCTTCCAGTATAAAAGAGGTGCTTTTGGACCGTGTGTGTATGTGTAAGCCTGTTCGTGCCTCTGGGAGCCCGCGACAACACAGTCGGCTCACAGTCTCAGCCAGGTGCCCGGTTTCCATCTGGACCCCTGACAAACTGTGTGGTCAGGAGTTAGAAATCAGAAACCCGGGAAAGGTGCAGTGTGATGGACACAACCACCTCCAGTACCATAAATGTTATCACCATCGTTTAACACATAGTGCAGGAAATCCTGCTCTTTACAGAACTTCAAAGAACCACTTCCAGTTCTCCTGGGTAACATCTACTTTTTTCTTTGCTAACCCTGAGCACATACAGATACACACACACACACAACTTCCTCCAGTAAATTGCTAGTGACACTTCATTTTTTTCCTGCCATCCTAAACCCATTGTCCAGCTGACCACTCAAATTGCCCAGCTCTCTTAGGTTGAAGTGCAGTTTACAGACGTCACTTATTTAATCTGCTTTGCTCTGAACTTTTTCTTTCTTTTCTAGGTTCTGAATTTTTCCATTTCAGCCCCACCATGTTGATCAGCCCTTCTCAGCCTCTATGACGCTCTCTTGGCCTGGTGACATTCTTTTCTAGGAGAAGTCGTCTTTTAAGCCAGCTTTAGCTTGCATATTTCACCTTACTTTTGAATTTTAAATAAAGAAACCTGTATTCAGGTCATCAGAAATAAATATTAGGTTCCTTAAGCAACTTTAGTAGTCTCATTTTTTTTCCTTTACTAGTTTGTTCATGCAACGTGTCGTTGACTTGATGCCTACTGTGCTCTAGCACCATGGGACAGCACTGTGGTCACAAACATTCTACATTCTAGAGGAAAAGACAGTGAACATGCAAACAGATAGTCAATCATTACTCCGTATTCCGTGGTTTCCTAAAATTGTTATGGATTGATTGTCTGGAAACACAACAGAAGTTGTGATTCCTGCTCTGTGTCATGGAGTCCAGACACCCCATTGTCTATTCCAGTCACCCATATTCCCCAGGTTGTTGGGCTTGGGTCGTGAGTATTGAGATTATGATTTGGAAAAGAAGTAGTTTCCTGGGGGAAAAAATAGTGGTTGGCTTCTCTTAAAGGACTGAAAGGGAAAAAATAACGCAGTGTGCTTATTCCAAGCAGAATGCCCAGTGGCTCTTCACTAAATCATAGTATTATACACATACCACAGAAATCATTTTCAAATGCCGTATATATCACACCGAGTCACTAAATGTCCCACATGTAAACCTCACATCAGGATGGCGGCAGAGTGATTAGTGAACTTCAAGGTATTTTCTTCTGTGCTTTTCCTCTTAGGGTGAATAGTTATTTTTCATCTTCTCATAGTTGTAAGTTATAACAAGATGAATGTACTGATGGCTTGCCAAAAGCCATAACTCTCTATTTAGTTGACATGACCACGTTCCCAGTTTTGGCCTTTGAGAGCTTGACAGTAGGATAAAACATTGACTTTTTCTGACCTTTCTCCTCTGTTTTCTCTGGGCAGAACATCTCGATGCATAATACAGTTGGTGGGGCCATGGCGGGGCCCGGAGCTCACCAGCTTGGCAGCACCCGGATGCCCAACCACGACACCAGTGTTGTGATTCAGCAAGCCATGCCGTCACCCCAGTCCAGCTCTGTCATCACACAAGCACCTTCCACCAATCGCCAGATTGGGTAAGGGGTCCTCCTCGCCTGTCTCTGGGGCATGGCTGGAACTCAGGGAGACTTCTGGATTTTCTTCTTGTTTTTAGCGGTTGGATTGAATGAGATAGAAGTTGGTTCTCCTGGCTGGCATGATGTTCTTTATGGGAGAAGGGAGAGAGAGTTTCTGGTGGGTGCTGTTTGACCCTGACTTTGGACTTTGGGAGCAGGGGGAAAGTAAGTCATTCTGTGTTGTTGTTACTTACTTCAAATAAGGTGTGTGAGTTGTGAGATGACTGCAAGAGACTCCATGGGTGTTATGACAACCAAGGCATTGTTCTCAAGACAAGCCCTTGAGGAAGGTGAAAAGAAGTTTCTTCCCCCTCTCTTGCTGGTCCATATTCCTTCTTGGAGTTGACAAAAAAAAAAAAGGAAGCAGGCCCTTGCTCTCTCATTTTGGTAAGGAGGTAATGCTGAGGCACTGGCAGAATGGGTAGGATAGTCCCAGACACTGTATTATAGCATGGGAAGAGTTCTCACTTCTGAGTGTTGTGTGATAGCTCTAGCCCCTTGCTACTCAGTGTGGTCGGAGGAGCGGCAGCGTGGGCGTTTCCCAGGAGTTTCTTAGAAATGCAGAATCTTTGGCCCAGCTTCCTCATCTCCAGAATGAGGATGGTGTCTCTTCTTTCCACCCTCCAAGAGCAGAGTGAAGAGGAAATAAAAGATTTAAGAGCACTCAGGTTTTTAGGAAGAAAAGGTAACAACTTAAGCCAAAGAGCTATGATAAATGTCTGTCTACTGTTGGATGCTGAAAACTGGTTGCTCTGTGTTCCCAGAGTTCTTTGTTTGAAGCAGGAAAGGGAGCCCTCTGGGTTTGGGATATGCATCCAAGCTTGGTTTGAATATTCAGTTAAATATCGTGTGTGACGAGTTAAGAATAATGAAAAGCTGTAGCACAGTGTGTTAGTCTGTCTTTCCCCCTTTGTAATGCCTGTAAGATTTACACACCAAGAGTGAGCACTGGGGACAGCGGAGGCTGTCCTCCTTCAAATGCTCTGGAAGGGGGACCTTGTCTCACGTTTCTCGACTTATCGGGCTGGACTGTGACTTGTGAAGCCCCATCTCAGCAAATGAGAGCTGTGGGCAATGACAATTTTGTGAGTTTGCCGTTGGGTTTCCCATTCAAAAAACAGAAAAGTAATCCGGCCATTTGAATGCTCGGCTTTGTTTGAAGAAGCCAGCACTAAATGAGCCAGTGTCTCTGTTAAAAATTCCTTTTCTTCTCAGATGACTGTGGGAGAACGTGTCTGCAGCAGGAACCTATAATACAGCGAGAGGGCGGGGCGGCTTCCTCAGAGACAGCACCCACATCTCCAGGGGCTCCTGCGCTTAGGGCCTTGGCTTTGGGCGGACAATTCACAGTCAGGCCGGCTAATTATAATTATTTTATTTTTCTTTCAAGGGGAAAAAACATAAAATGTGCTCGAGTTTACTAGCAGTTTTACAGCATTCCTTCTCCCCCGGAGTTCTCCTGCCTTTCGCCCCACCAGCCCCAAGCTACCCTCTTGGAGGCCCTTAGAATTTGGCCATTGTTATGACAATGCCAGTTTCTGTGAAACAATCTTTTAAGGGTTAGACTTAGACTAAATTCTAAGATGGGTGTTGACTCTGTCAATAATTTACCCAGCTGGCCCAGGGCTGTATACTTGGGTGACATTTCTGGGCTGTGTCACTATCCCTGGGTGAGTGGGGATGTTTCTCTGGAAGTTGTGACCTCCTGACCCACTTCATTTTTGCATTTATTCCCAGTCCTGGGGTGTTGTGTGTCTCTTGTGGTGCATCTTAGGACATAATTGTCACTTTTAGGGCTCTGTCCCATTGCCAGACTTGGGGGGAGGCAGCTTCTTTTCTTCAGATACTTCCCTGTGGTGTTTACCATGTTGATTTCAACCCACACGTCCTGTCATCTCCATTTTCTCCATGTGACCCATCCAGAACTTTGCCCGGATGATCGTGGGGGCTCAGCAAGGAACAACCCAACCCATCTCACCAGTGGATTCAGAGCGAAACTCTAGGTGGTAACGTTTGGGGAGGGTCGACTCTTTTATTTCTCTCAGCAAAGAGGAAATGAGTACTTATTTTAAAACATGAGTTCCCTCTGGAGACTGTGTCTTTAAATGAGCATTTCAAATTGCAGATAGTTTTCTTCCAATTTTTTTTTTTTTTTGAGGCTGCACAGAACCATATTGTAGTAATATTCTGATTTTTATCACAACCTCAAATATTTAAGTGTCAAAATCTGGCCAAGCCACCTGCAAATGTTTGCCATGGCAACTAGCCAACAAAAACAGCAAACAGCAATGAAAGTCTTCATTCAGGCTCCGCGCTGAGGCTGCACCCAGCCAGAGGGGCTGGGACCCACCTGTGCCCACGCACAGGGCTCTCTTGCTGTGGCAAGTAGGTGTGCTCACGACGGGAACCGTGTGGAGCGGGAGGGGACGCCTGTCTCCCGCTCCCCCTCTTCTCTCCCCTGCTTCCAGTGCTGGCTTCTGCTGCCCACCCCACTGCTGCCCCCCCTCTTGTCCCTCCCTCACTCCCTGTCTGAGCTTCGAGGCTGAAAGGGGTTGGGAGGGGTTCGGACACGAGTGTCTGGGAAATAGGAGCAGTGGCAGTTCTCAGAGAAAACTTCAGGGGCAAAGTCTGCCTTCTTGTGAGCATCCGATTTTCATACTTTTCTGAGCAGGCACCAAACAAAAATGGGTGGAAATGCAAAAAAAAAAAAAACAAAAAAAAAACAACACAAGAAATCCAAAGAAATAGGGTTGACATAGATAAGCAACACGGGCCGCTCTTGTCCCTCTTCCACACTCTGCCGCGTGGTCCCTTTGTTACCCCTCAGAAACTGGAGGTGAGTATAAATATCCCAAATTGCACTTGTGTGGTTAGGCAGGCTAGAAAAACACACAGCACTGGAGAGTGTGGGAGGTATCCCCGAACTAGGGACTGCGTGTGCGTCGTCAAACTGGCAGACGCTCTGTCGGGAAGAGTGTCTCGGGCTGATTGATGGTAGCATTTTAAGAGATAAGTTTTCCAGATGGGAAAAAAAGAAAAAAAAGAGTGAGGCATGGGCTGTGGGAGACAAGTGAGACAGAAAACAAGCATGTGTTAAATATAGATGAAATCGATTCAGCCTTGGACCAAATACGTGGCGGATTCCAGAATCTCTACTCTACTCATTTGTATTAGATATCATGTAACAGGCTCATTAATTCCGGATCAAGCCAGCAAAGCCTGGGGAGTCGATGAGCAGGTAGTGATAGCGTGAACTCCCTCCCCCCACCCCTCTGTGTGTCACTGTCTCCTCTCACACGAGACATTTTTGTAGGAGCCAATAATCAGTTAAGATGGTGGCTATGATCTTGATAAATCTCAGCTTTCCTGAAGACGTCTTTTTCTCTTTTGGAGTAAATGATAGCGGATAATTCACGACCAGTAATTCTTCAGGAGGGCGATGAGGTTAATACGGGGTGCGGAGTCCTGCAAGAGTAGGTGTCATCACCAAGTTCTGACAGGGTTGGGGAGGCACTGCCAGAATACGTCACAGAGTTTCTCCCTGGATTTAAAATCTAAAAATGTAATCATCTGTACACACTGAACAAATATATATATATAAGCTGGGTAGCTTATTGGTGAAAATTATTTGGCAGCAATTGTTTACAGTGGGAGCGTGTTTCATCTAACACCGGGATATACAAATGTTCTTATGAATACTGATATTTGGAAACAAGATATCTGGCCCATTATGGAATATTCTAGTTAACATGCCCAGAAACTGGAAAATATGTTCAACAGCATGCATATGTGAAGCCATGTATGCCTGGATCCGCTGCCTGATTTATACCAGGTAGTCCTGGACAGGCATGGCCATGGGATGTGTGGGCGTGTTAGCTCTGTGGCCATAAACTCTTTCTGCATGGGGCTGTAGCTAGACCCTATAGAGTTGATACTTAGCCAAAAATTTCTATAAAATATTGTAGAAGCTAATCTTGTTTTATGAAAAAAAATAAAAAGGAGCAGATACTCGTCATAAATTGTACCTTCTCTCACCCTTTCTCTGCCCCTTTCTCTCTTTCCTCATTGCAATCCCTGACCCCGTCGGCCATACCGATACCAGGTGGAGCTCAGTGGTCATGACCAAGGGGAATGGGAGTAATAATAATAATAAACTTATTACATCTTAGAACTTGCTGGTGTCGAAAGCAGGCGCACCTTTCCTATCACGGAGAGTGGCGCGGTTTTGTTGCATGAGGTAATGTTGCTGCTTGAAGTGTCTGTCAAGATGGGGAGGTTCATTGGTCCAAGGGCTTCTGTGTCATCGTTGCTCTGAACAAACAAACAAAGAAACCAAAAGAATGGAGAGAAGGTCAGTCAGTGAGGCCACCACAGTTTACAGAAGACTTAAATAATACTAAGCAGTGCAGAGTTGAAGAATGCGCTTGCTCTGTGAGCACATAGCTGTATAAGTCCATTATTAAGAGTTTTCTTACACTCTCCAAGCCAACCGAGCATGATTAAGACTGCCCATCACGCGACCCAGTCACTGTCCTCCGCAAGCTGATGCAAGGGACATCCAGGCCACCTTCCCCCTGCGGAGGCAGCAGGCCAATGGGTCTCAGGTTATCATGGGCCCTTCCCCTTCCCCTGGACAGCCTGGAGGCCCCCCTTGAGTAATTCAGACCAGAAGCCATTATTTCCTGCTTTGTGCTTTGCTGAATATCACGGCTATGAACATTGCTTTATTGTTAGAAAGTTGCTGGAGCTTTCACAGCCCTGAGAACATTTACGAGGGCCCTTCGGGGGGATGCTTTCTGGGAGGGTTGATGGATTTAACCATATGGCTCCCGTTAAATCCCATGCAGAGCCCTGAGAAATTACCTCTGACAAGGGGGCCAGCAGCCTTCCACTCACAGAGTTTTATGTGTGGAACGAAACATTAAGTACTGATACTTGAGGAAATATAGGGTTTCTTAACATTCAAAAGCTGTAATACCACATGGTATTGCGGCCAGATGAAGGGGGCAGAGCCAGCACAGCAGAGCAGAGCTGTGTGCTCCGGAGAGCAGGAACACGCCGCTGCTCTGTATGCGGAGCCTGGCTGGGCCTCGGGTCTCCCAGGCAAGCCTGTGTCTCCGCATCCCAGCCCCTCACCTGCAGCGCAGCCAGCTGGTGTCTTAGCTCGGTCTGCTAAAAAAATGCCCAGACCCGGTGGCTTCAACAGCAGACATCTATTTCTCACAGTTCTGATGGCTGGAAAGTCCAAGGTTGAGGTGCTGGCAGATTCAGTATTTGGTGTGGGCCCCCGTCCTCCCTTATTTATGGCCGTTCTCTCCTTGCGTGCTCACCTAAGTGTGTGTGTGTGTGTGTGTGTGTGTGTGTGTGTGTGTGTGTAAAGAGAGAATAAATATATGTGCTCTGGTGTCTGTTCCTCTTCTTACAAGGACACTAATTCCATTATGGGAGCTCCACCCTCATGACCTCATCTAAACCTAATTACTTTCCAGCCCCCACCCCCCTTTCTAATACCATCACATGGGGCTTAGGGCTTCAGCATATGAGTTAGGTGGGAGGGGCACACAAACATTCTCTCCCTAACAGCTAGTCTGCTTGGGAAAGAAAACTGGAGGTCACTCCCCAATGGTTCAAGCTTTTTGTTAGAAAAATTTCTTGATTAGCAGGCTGATTCTGAAGGGAAGGAAGGAAACTAACACTTTTCCAACATCGACTACATACCAGGCACTGATCTAGTTTTGCATGTTGTTTCCTGCAGTTCTCCAAGAGCCTGGAAAGGCAGACATTATATACTTGTTTTATTGCCCAAAGAAGGGAAGTGACTTGTCCGAAGTCACTCTGTTGGAGTTTTGAACACAGATCTGTAGTACTCCAAAGCACGTTTTCCCTGTGCTCCTGCCCATAGCAACCCCAATGCCGTGGAAGACACATGAGCATGTCTGGCCATTTGGGAGAATCATCTATGCACCACTGGAGCTGACTAATGCTCCATGGATCTGGTTACAGTGCGAGAACGTCTGGCTGTCACACACCTGTAGGGTTGTCAAGGGCAGAATGGACACTCAGTTGCCAGCAGCTGCCTCAGTCTTTCAAGAGAAATATATCAGAGTGCCCTGGCCCTCAGAAGGGAGATCGGGGCTGTCTTGAGCATGTGAATACAGAGAGCACACCTATACCTGGCAAATCTTCTGGCCAGATTCCCTCATTTTTGAGAAAACCAAAGTCACTATATATAGAGAGTGACTGCCCCTTCTGCTTCACATTTGGCTGCTTGGTTTGCAGGAGAAGCCCTGTGCTCTGCCAGATGAAGTGTGACTTCTAGACTTATTCATACTCTGGGTAGGCAACTTTGCCTGTGATCTCTTCTTGGAGGAAGATTTTATCTTAGAAACACAAGTCCTGCTTATAAACTTCCAGAATCTTCCATAGAAGTGTTTCTATACATAACTTTCCTCATGGGCTTTAGAACAGATAAGCACAGATGAGGGTCTGCTTCTAGAGCAGACAGCCCATGCTTATTTAGTTTGTGTTTATTGTAAATCTCGACACTGATTCTTTTGTGCAGCATATTGAAAAAACACACCTGGAAAACAAGAGCTTACTCAGAGCCAAACCATGTCAGGTCAGAGCAGTGTCTTGGAAAAGTAGAGGTCATGGGTTTAGGTTAGTCCAGGCTCTGTCATTTAAAAGGTTTATAACTTAAGGTCAAGTACTCAACTTGTGTAGGCTTCTGTTCCTTTATCGGTTTATCTATACACGAAAGGGTTCACTAGCTGATCACAAGTCTGTCTCAGCAATAGAATCCTCATTGGGATTTTTTTTTTTCTGTCTCAGGTTTATTTTCTCTCTCGGTTTGTTTTCTTCCAAGAGCTGAGTTTGGTAGGAGTTCTAGATGATCTGGGCTCCAGGATGTGTTCACATACCCAGTGGATGGGGACAGTACAGGGCTTGGGAATGCTGGGGAAAAAGAAGCCTGTCAGAGAGGGGTCCCCACATATGAAGCCAGAGAGACCTGACTTCCAGGCTCAACTCCTCTATGTATATCAACGACTTCATAATTCCGTGGAACATACCCTTTTACAGTTGAGTAAAGTGAGGTTCAGAGAGTAAGTGCCTTGCCCTGGGTCATAATGATAATGGCATGAGCCAGAACTAGAAGCCAGGCCATTAACACCACATTCTCTCACGGGTCTAAATGAATGTGACTTCCCTAAGTTTTCATTTCCTCACCTGTAAAATGCGAGGTAGCTCCAGAAGATCCTCCAAGTCCTATCCAGCACTAAAAAACTAATAATTATCATAACAAGTTTGATTCTGAAAACTACTGGGTGAGATGAGGTCTTTGGGGGCTCAGTTCTGCATGCATGACCACATATAGTTTCCTCCTTTGCACTGATCTTATCAAGAAATAATTCTTTGATGCTTACTTTGCCCAAAGTGACTTTTGTTGGAGATGTAACTACAAAAATACCTGAAACAGAAGCACAATAGTAAAAGATGCAAAGTAAGTCCAGTGCAAGGAACTTGGACAATGATCTCGCCAGACAACTCCATGGGAAAATGCAGTTTACTGTCTTCTATCCTGGCCTTATTATTATTATTATTAATTATTGTTATTATTATTGGGGTTACTTTGTGGAATACCTAAAATATAGAACTTTAACTTACATCAATATTTAGTGTTTTCCTAGGGTTAAGCCTCGGATAAGGTGCCATAGAATTAAACATTGAGGGCTGAGAGTATACATTTCCCACAGTACAAAGTGTAGTAACAAATTGCACCTTTCTGTACTTGTCATAATTCCTGCATGGGGATTAGCTCAGTCACTTGTTTCTAAGGACACATTTCAAGGATACAAGCAAGAATGCCTAGATGCTGGCTCACCAATGTAGGTTTACATGGCTCACAGCGTGGTATTTTGAGAGAGTCCCAGGACTAAGTGTAACTGTTTCTTAAAGAATGCCAAGAGTGATATTAACATGGAAAAATGATTAGTGCATTCAGTGCTTTGCGAGGTGAGCATGTCTGGAGAAATGAACTTGACACAGCTAAGCTGGTCATTTGGAACAGGGAGTACCCTTAACTCTTTTGAAGACTGAGAATGTTTAAGTAACATGGCAGTGTCTCAGTGGGCATTTCTGATAATTTGTAGCTTCTATTCTCTTAAAGGCTATATGTCTCATAAAATGTAAATAACTCTGTATGACCTGATTGACAAGTAAGTAGGTTCTGCGTTAAGTGAGAAGGGCTGTTTTAGGAATTTGCAGATGGGCCATGGTATCCATTGCGTACACCATGTATTCATATTTTTGGACATTTGGGGAGTCATAGATCATTGATTCAACATGTTCTCTCACGTGTTTTTCAATTATATTTGACCAAATGGATTTTCTTCTGTACCATCATTTTTTATATTCTCACTTATGAGGATTCAGTTAAAGGTTATACAAACTCTATGGACAAAACTATTTTACCTTTGGCTGGATGAGAATAGCATGTGCACCGTCAATTTGGTCTTGCATTTTGGATGTAAAGGCAATCCTTGATCAGGGAACCAAGTTTCAATGAAGCAGCACAAAGCCACTGACTGAGAGATGGGAAGTTATGGCTGGCGATTCTGTCTCTGCCACTCCAAAGCTCTGGGACTTTAAACAGACCCTTTGACCTAACTGGACCCTACCTTCCCATCTTAGAAAAAGAAAGAATGAAACTATAATAGATTATTGAGTCAATGCCCTCTTGTAGCTTTAGGGACAAAGTTGTTTCATATTCATGACTAACCACACACTGCTAGGCTGATATGAATTATAGAAGAAGAAATTCCATAAAACAGATATATTCACATTCAGCAGGAAATCTAATAATCTATTTGCCAAGTGTGTTGTGCTTTTGGTAAAGATCAACATAAAATTCTTGTAGAGTAATAAACATTCTTAATGGCACCAGACACATTTAAAAGAATTTGGAGTTTTATAGTTTTCCCCCCTTTGGCAAAGTGTATTTTGGCTGGTGAATAGGCCGGTAAAGTCTGTAAAGTGATAGGACCCTTGTGAGTGTGGGGTAGAGACATGCCGGAATGTGCTTGAGTTGCTTTTGCAGGGGTGCAGATCTTTGCAGAGAACAGATGGGTCCAAGCATCTTTGAAATACCAGAAATGACTTCCTGAATAGTCATATACCCATCAGATACTCGTTCAGATATGGTCATTCACAAGCCAAAGGCACAGCACTTTACAGCTGACCTTCAATCTATTCTTTTCAGTCGTAGAACCCGTAGACATGTTCTACACAAATAATCACAATAACTGCAACAACAAATGTGCTCCCCCAAGTCACCAAGCTGATGAACTCTTGTCAAACACAAAATGTCATTCTCAGAACTTGTAGGGGCTGGAGTCCAAGCATTTGGCAGACTCCTGGGGGTCCCTGCGTAGATGTCTCCCTCACTTTTCCCAACATCTTGCTCATATTTAGTAGCTGAAGAGAGAAGCAGTAGAGTGTTTGATTAATGGAAAATAGAGGCTGCTTCCACTTCAGTGTTGTTTGAGTAGCATGAGTAGAGCCATTTTGATGCAACTGCAAACTCAGTGAAACCGAAGTCTACCTCTATCGTTTTTCTGTAGCCCTGTGTTGAGTCAGGCTATATTGTTAATGACAAAACTAATAAAAAATGCAGTTTTAGAAATGCACATTCCAAATTATACCTTCTCTAAAACACTGAAGGAATGAATTTAAAAAAGCTATCCAAATGAAACTGTGTACTGTTAAAGAAGACTGGAGAAGTTTAACATCAGCATCCAAATGAAAATTGTCCGTGTGTGTGTGTGTGTGTGTGTGTGTGTGTGTGTGTGAGTGCACATTTCATAATATTTTGCTTTACTAAAACATGATTTAGGCCATTTGACATGTACATAACCTTGTTCAAAACTCTTGAAGAATTTTTCCAGATGCATTAGTCTACATAGCATGGTTTTCATAATGCCCTGAATGTCCCTTATAATCTCCTTCTTACATGACAATAAACTATATCAGCATCTGGGAACCACTTTTAAAGAATAGTCATAGTGACTGACAAGCATAAAAAGATTAAAAACAAAACAAAAAACTCTTGTAGATTTAGATTAGCCCTCTCACCTGATTTTCATAAAATTGAAGTAATTCCTTATTATCTAGAAAATGACCATTTGGTTGATGGATGACGTTTTCAGGAGTAGCTACTTTTTTATTTCTCTGACACTTTGGCATCATTGGTATGTGAGGGGAGATATCTAAGTGCTAATGCTGATGTCCCTGGAGCGTGGTGACAGCCAAATCCTGGAGTGGGGGAGGGGCAGCAGTTCAGGTGGAGTGTGACTATTTCATAGAAGATGGTTCCTGATGTGACAATGGCTGCCAGTTTGGGACTTTACCAAGGGAGGCTTTGATGTCCTGGGAAATTTTGATTGACAGCTGCAGTGGGAGGGGGCGGGAGGGCACTCATCTGACTTTCTGTCCTTCCTTTGTCCCTCCTTCCCTCTCTCTTTTCTTTCTATCTCTTGGAGAAAGAAGGGAGGAATGCATCAAATTATTCATGTCTGTCATTTTGCTATGGCTCTGGCTAAAAGTCTGGAATTGGAGAAAGTTTAAAACTTTTAACTAAAAGGAAAACGAGAGGTGTGTGTATATGAGTGAGTGAGTGAGTGTGTGTGTGTGTGTGTGTGTGTGTGTCAGTTCCTATACATGTCCCAATCCTTCTCATTGTACGGATAGTTGCTATTTATTTAATTTACCTTTGTAGTCATGCTCTTTGCAGGGAACCAGAGGAGTGAGTTTGTCCAGATCTCTCTCGGTAAATATGTGTGTTTCTGTGTGTGATGTGGGGGAGAGAGAGAGTTTAAAAAAAAATGTGTGTGAAACTTTGGCTGTCCCACTAAAGCCACAGACAGCCAACCTTATATTGGGTCCACCGCATTCCATAATTATTATTGCCATCAGGAATAATTATTATTTGCCTCGTTGAGTTGGCAGTTTGGAGCCTGCCTGAGACAGAGGCTTCTCACAGGAGCCGTGGAACACAAAGGACCGAGCACTCACCCTCAAGTGCTTCAACATGTTTGGACGACATCCCCTCTTGGTTCATGGCATTGGGTTTTCTACACGCTGAGCTTCAAGCTGAATGAAAAGTTCATCAGATACAAAACCAGCATGAATGAGCGCTGGTGCTCGGAGGGCTTTTCTGATTGGACGCCGGCATTGTTGGCTTTTCTCAGTCTGGAGATGAGACTCTTCTCATGCTGCTACGTTCCTTTAATTAAAAGTAGAGAAATAAATAACAAGGTGGGTCTTGAGTGAGAGGCTGGGCTAGAAAGGGCAGGAGAGGGAGCTGGAGAACAGGAGGAGTGTCCTGTGGCAGAGCTGTGAGGTTATTCAGAAGGGAGACTATTTGCAACTATAACTTTATGACTTTCTGACTGCTTGCCTCCTTGCACACACACAGCCTCTCCAGGCTCCAGATTCTGCATGGTTTCCACTCCCCTTTGCCTTATCACTTTGAAGTAACTGCCACAGGCACGCCCACGCCCTTCTTTGGGACCTCAGGTAGAATGTGGCCAGATATCTTGAAACGTGGAATGCTCACGGCAGAAGCCGGGCCTGGCAAAAAGGCTCACCGAGTCATTACAGGGAAGAGAGCACGACATGATAGCCTTCCCAGATGTATTGTTCCCATAAGACTTCGTTGGCTTCTTGCCAAGGGCTGTACCAGTTGCTGTACCAGTTTAAGCCTGTGGGCGCTTAAACAGAATAGCACACACCCTTCAGTGTGGGTGTGTGTCCCCTCCCCTTAACCTCTTCCTCCCCGGGTGGGTGTTTGTAGTAAAAGCTGCTGAATCAGAAGAAGGAAAAACAATACCCAACAGCTTGCAGTGGGCGCATTCAGACCCAGCACAGTGAATGTCAGTTTTGTGTCCACAGACACCCAGTCTGTCTTCCATCCCAAAGCCAGTGAGATTCTAGACAGGGTCAGGGAAACCCATGTGACATTGCCGGGTGTGAAGAGCGACACTGTGTTTGTGTGATAAATATCCCTCAGTTGGTCAGGAATAGACGCAGCTATGTACACACCTTCTCCCAGGTGTGATGTCCAGATAGGGTGGGCGACAAGGATCTTTGAAAAGTGACTTCTTTTATTATTACACTATCATTAAACAGGCTCCTTGGATGAAGGAGTATACAGGTATAAATAAGAAACAAGCGAAAGTTTCACTGTAGCAGTTTCCAGGGATCTGTGGTTTTGAGGGGGGGGTATGGAGGAGCCTGTCTTCAGGTAAGAGTGTCTGAGTGCAGAACTGCGCCTTTTCATCTCCCACCTGTTCTAGGGACTTAGGGGGAGGGACAGGCCAAGGAAGTGGCCTCCATTGGCATGTCGTTTAAGAAAGATGGGGCCTTAATTTGTTCATTTTCAGCGGTAACCTTTGCAAGGAAGCATATTTGCAGAAAGCCGTGTGGGGTGGACTGTTCACTGCAGCCCCTAACCGTCATTGTCCCCTTTCTTATCCAGAGGTCCCGTTGTCCTGAGTCATTTCTCGTCTACCGATAGGAAGTGCTTGCTTTCATGGTACTTCTGTAGGAAGCATTTGATCCTTCGTGTTTCCGTAATGGACTGCTCTGGAAAGCTGGGAGTTTTCCAAAGTCTAATAGTTGTATTGGTTTTTGTAGTGACGGGCCTGATGTTTCTTCTATTAAAAGCTGTCGCTCCTTCATTGACTTAATTTTAGGCCTTTTTCTGTTGTCAAGCCATGAAAAGAGATGGCAAATTCTGTTAATTATCCCGGAATGAGGTGTGTGGTGAGTTTGGGGGGAGCTGCCCAACGGAACTGGAGACTGTCAGAGCCTAGAGTCACATTAGATGGCAGACCTTGAGGGAGGAACAGTGACATCACAGTGTGGCAGATGACAACACTAGGGAAACAGTTGTTTTCTCAGCTGCACAGGAATACCCCGACTGCCTGGTATAAGAGATGAGCAGGTAGATACCAGCACACGACAATGTGGTGCGCATGTGCCGTGTTACACAGATGAGCTGTTAGAGCAAGGACAGGTCCAGACCGCTAACCTGGCCTCTGCAGAGCCTGCTTGGGGGCTGCCAAAGGAGGCCACGTGGGGACCAGACCGCAGGGCAGCCTGTCCCCCAGATTGCCTCCCCCAGAGCATGAATGTATTTCATTGAGTTTCCACATAAGCATTTCTTTGAATAAAGAGTTCTCTAGCAAGGGAAACGTTTGAAAACCTCAGAATGGGGAGCTTCTTTCCTCTCCACGTCCTGTGAAAAAAGCACTGAATTCTTGGACAGGCTAAGGGAGGTACCATTGGGAAGACCAGCTTCCCGTTGAGCCAGTGACGCTGTCACTGTGGTGGCCGGTAAATGCACTCAGCAAAACGAGCTGTGGTTTCCGAAGTGACGGACATTTCTGGGGACGAACACCTGAAAGGACTTTTAGCAAGGGAGTGGGAGGGGAGAAAATTGTCAAGAGAAAGACGTCAGGACTTCACAGAAATCTGCATTTTAATCTCCTGGGGAAAAGTAGAAAACAACCACAAAAGGTAGTGTGTTGTTTCTGTTCACTCTTCTGGACACGATCCACTAATACTTATGCTCCCCGGGTCGGAGGCCCTGAGACCCAGGCGGGCCAGGGGGCAGCGTCCTCAGACTGGGAATCCGGACTGCTTAGCCCTTCTCCCCCCCCTGCCCCCCCGCTTTAGTCTGCTGCAGTCTTCCTCTCTCACTTTGGTTAGCTCTCCAGATTTCGCTACTATTTGTCTATTTGTCTTTCTCTTTACAGTTTCTCCTCTCCCACAGTCCAGCCTGAACGCTGCCTCTCTGCACGCATACCTAGAGGGGCAGTGTGCTGCTTCCTCGGAAGCCTCCTCCCCAGTGCGCAGCCCCGGGGACAGCCCCTCGCTTCTTCCTCCTTCACAGCCTCCGCAGGCCCTGTCTTACAGGCAAGACTCAGGGCTTTCCGTCTCCAACTACTGTACAATATGTTGTTGGGAGTCAATTTGCACCCCCCAAAAATATGCTGAAGCCTCAACCCCACTACCTCTGAATGTGACCTTGCTTGGAAATTGGATCTTTGCAGATGTCATCAAGTTAAGACGAGTTCATACTGGATAAGGACGGGCCCTATACCCAATGATCCGTGTCCTTCCTAGAAGGCCAGGCGAGGGCAGAGACAGAGGTTGGAGTGATGCATCTTTAAGCCAAGGAAAGACAAGGTTGACCAACACCTGCCCGAAGCTGGGAGAGAGCTAGGGGGGTACCTCCTCAGAAGCTCCTGAAGGAACCTGTCCTACCAGCACCTTGCTTTCAGACTTCTAACCTCCAGAACTTGGAATAATAAATTTCTGTTGTTTTTCAACCACCCGGTTTGTGGCAACTAGTTATGACAGCCCTAGGAAGCTAATACACATGTCTTTATATAATTAGGGAACTACTTTTAATTGTGATTAAAAAAACACACACACACAACTATCACTCCATTCTCCTTTTATTCAACTGGAACAGAAAGGCAGATTAAAACATTAAAGAGAAAAAAGCTAAGAATAAAAATACAACTACTCTTTGGAGAACTGCTATCTTGTTGGAGTTGGGAACTGTTTGCTGGGTTACTCCTCATTCTGCATTGGTAGAGAAAGGAGGCAAAGAGGCTGACTCTAGATCAACATATATGCCAGGGGTCGGGAACCTATGGCTCGTGAGCCAGATGTGGCTCTTTTGATGGCTGCATCTGGCTGGCAGACAAATCTTTAATAAAAAATATAATAACGTTAAAAATATAAAACATTCTCATGTATTACAATCCATTCATTTCCTACCGCTCATGTTCATGGTTGCGGGTGGCTGGAGCCAATCACAGCTGTCCTCCGGGCAACACCAAATTTTTATTGGATAATGCGTAACGTACATGGGTCATTATATGTCTCTCACGGAATCACATTTTAAAATATGTGGCGTCCATGGCTCTCTCAGCCAAAAAGCTTCCCGACTCCTTATATATGCCATTCATACCTTCTGATGAAAGATGTTGTTAGAGGTGCGTTTTACCTGGGCTGCAAACCTAGACCGCCATAAAAGTTCACTTTGGGGTGAACGGGGGAGAGCATGGCTTTTCAGCCCCGAGGGCTCTGCTCAGTGGTATCCGCTGGATTCCACAGTGCCCAGTTTTTTGTTGGTGAAGCTGTCTAACCTACAGTATACGGCAAGGGTAGGATCAGCCCTGCGTGTAGGTATGGGAGCTCTTAACCTCCGCCTTCCAGAAGGTTTTTAGCAGCTAAGGACATTTCCTTAATATTGAAGGCCAGGGCACCAGCAACTGGTCTGAGTAAGGTCAGCCCAGGGGATGGGTTTTTGTTTGGTTTTGCCATGTGTGTGCACATGTGTGTACGTGTGTGAGTGTGTGTGTGTGTGTGTGTGTGTGTGTGTGTATGTTTCTTCAGACTGAGCTTAATCACCAAGAGGTTTCTTTTAGGTGGTGCCTAATTCCTTTCAGCCCCTCTGCCTGCGGCCGGGTGCTCGTTTTCATGACTGATCAGGGCTTTAGCTGCCGTTCTCCTAAGACACATTTTGGAACAAGGAAGTAGCTTACTTATGTGGTAGCACTGTTCTTTTGATCTGGTAACTTTTCTTAATTCTTTCTGAAGCATCCTTCGGCCTCCTTTTCTGGCTCTGAGGGATTTAAGGGAAAGAGCCTGGAGTTTACATGCTCTGAGAAACCTAATGCTCTGAGAAATCCCATAAAGCCCACCGCCAGAATTGCGTTGGGGGGCGTGCGGCTCTGAGATGACCACCCAGAGCGAGAGCCCGCCCAGATGACAAAAGCCAGCTGACCTTACCTGTGTGAGGCCACCCCCGAGACCACTCATCCCTGTGGAGGTGGGACTAAACTGAACCCACTCCTCCTTTCCCTCAGGGAAGTGTGCTCACCCTTCCGTATAATAGATGCGAGGGGTTCTCATTGCACACACGCACCCCAGCCCTTAGTTTGAATAATCCTATCTTAGGAACGGTGAGCATTTTGGCTCCAGAGTGATTCTAAATTTTCTTTTATTAATGGGCTCCTCAAAGCATTGTATCACCTTGACTCCCTTAATATTTTAAGGAAACCAGAGAAGGGAAGCATTCCCCCGCCAAACCACTGAGTTGATGTGAAGTGAAACCCTCCACCGCTCACGCTCTTTGTGGCCGTCAGCCTTCCTGGTCAGGACTTCTGGTTGGGTGTTTTCCAAACGCAGGTACTTCTCTTGAGCCCCGATGAAAGCCCCCCAGGAAAGCGCAGGCGCTGCTGCAGCAGCTGGACAAGGGGGGGAAGCAGAGGGTTCCCCAGAACAGCTCAGAACCCTGGGAGGGAGCAGGATGTTCTCATAATCTTCGTGAAATAGTAAAAACTGGAAAGAAATTCCCTGCAGTACAACCTGCCCTGTAAAAGCAATAAGGACATGGCGCCTTCCAGCCTTTTGCCAACCCCTGCCTCTTCCCAGCTGGGACGTCACGTCAGACTCTTCGCATGGCTCGTTCTCCTCTTCCCCAGCTTTATAACTTCCACCAGAAGTGGGGACTGATAAGGATGACGGTGAGGCTCCCATCCTGTGGTCACATCCACCAGCAAGCACTTTCCTTTGGCGTGATAAAATGAACCATCCGCCTCAGACTTTGAAATGATTAAGAAGTTCCAATCAAAATACAAAACCAGTTTTAATTTAATGAAGGCTTCTAAAAAGTGGTTTGCAAGCAAGCTTCAGTAATAATCACATTCCAGCTGGTAGCAAGACGTGTGAAAGAATGGGATGTCCCAGCGTGTTGTCCGGGCATGTTTGTCCATCCCACAAAACCACCTTCTGGTTTGGGATCACTTTTCCTACCAGGCAACTGCCTGGCTCAGAAGGGCTGCAGGCTAGAGCGTCCTGGCAGCAGCCCAGCGCACGTCTGAGGGCATCAGCCAGACATGAAGTGGAGAGTGTGGTCCAGCCGTTGCTCCTGGCTGTCAGCCTCTTGCTCCATGACCAAATAATGATAACATAAGAGCACTTCAAATGTTACTGTAAAAGGTGAATCGTTACATCCACAGGATTTTGAATAGTTCAGTTATTTATCTGCACTTGGCTTTATTCCCAAACAAGGATTTGAGGAGCAGTACTGAAAGTAAAATGCAACATTAAAAAAAAAAAAAAACAAAATTATGGAAGGAGGGGAAGCAGAGTGAGAGCATTCTAAATGAGACCATAAGATGCTGAGAGCGGCCTGTCCGCTCATGACACTGGCCCCTAATTGCTGTCATTTTATCTGTACAACTCGAGGCTGTCTCTGACCCAGAGCATGTCCTGCAGGAGTCCCGGGCTTTCAGGAGAGAAACGAAGCTTGTCTTTGGTCCCGCAGTGGCTTTTCAGGTCTACGGTCAACCTCACCTAACCATGGACTCAGAGCATCATCAGCGTACTGGTTGGGAACACGTGTTAAGGACCGCTGAAGGAGCAGGCCAAAGGTAGCAGGATTCTTGGGGAGTTAAAAAAAATAGTTTTGTAAAACTAAGCAGGCCATTGTGAAGGTGGACTGGTGGGGGTGTGACGAGGGGGGGGGCAGACTCATATTAAAATCCTGATATAAAGTTCTAAGCGACGAATAAGAGGCTTAAATACATAAAGAGCAAGGCTAAATTTGGACCAATTTCCTGTGAAATCTCTTGTGTAATATTTTCAATTTGTGCTTGTTTAATGTGGTTTATTTTCCTAAGGTTCACAGTATAGGTTTTAAATTCAGCCTTGACTATACACATGTGTCGAGAGGTTATAAAATGAGAGCCAGCTCAGACCAGTTTCCAACTGGGTGCCCTTTGGTGGAAAACATTGCCTCCTTTTCAATACCTAGGCTTTCTTCGTGGGCCCACATTTAGTTTTTCCCCCATCCAGTTCCCCAGCTACTCTGCCCTCACCTGGCTTCACCAGCCAAGGCCGGGCACACGTTACTGCACTGCTAGATGCCACAAGGCCTCTTCCCTCCAGACCAGAATTCCAGGGTTCTCTGGGGCAGGCCTCTGACCCCTCTATGAAGTCTCAAGTTCTTGACACAAGGGGATAATTCCTCCCTGCTTTGTTAAAATAGAGAACCAACCTCAGGCCCTCCCGAGGGCTCTGATGTGCTGCACAGAGTTCTAAGTTTAGCCTCTGATGTCCCGGATCACGCCTTCTCTAGCATGTGGCCATTTCCTACATGTAGCAGTAATGTTTTTTGGTGACACGAATATAGTATGTAAGAACTATGGGAGATTGTAAAGTCAGACTTGAACAAAACTAGATGGACTCTCTGTTGTTCATGGAACTTACTATGTCAGACCTTGTATGATAGTTACCTGGTGTTTGTCTCTCCCTCTAGGCCTTAGGTCCTTAAAGCAAAGATTGGGCTGTATTCATTTCTGTATCTCCTGCAACACCCAACACGTTGCATAATATGGAGGACTTGTATGAATGAAGGTGTGCTTATATACGTGGGGATAGATCATCCAAAAGAATTTATGCATATGCCCAGTTCCTTAATTTTAAACAGTAAGAGATTAGTAAGAGAGAGAACGTTTCATAAGTGTTCTTTTCCTCCTTCCCTACCATTCAACAAAATATTCATCATTTATTTGGTCATCCATTCATTCAGCAAGCATCTGTTTTTCCCCTCCCCTGAGGATACATGAGCCTTCCAGGTCTAGGTTACAAAACCAGAAAGGACCGTTTACAGCTCTAGCTTTTGTTTCCAGCTCTGCCTGTGATGCAGTGGGCAGTGGCATCGGCATCTGGCATCTTCTCCTTGCCTCTACTGTTTCCGTACCGATTCTTTCGACTTTCGTGTTTTCTTGGCGTGAGTCTTTCCCAAGATGGTGGATCTGGGCTAGCGCCAGTCCGGGAGTTGTTCTCCAAGCCTCTGTTTTTCCAGAAGGAGGCTGAGGCTGGCCTTCTTCCTGGGTATGTAGTTTCTGCTCACCTGCCTGCCCAGCTTTCTAACTAACACAAGCGTGGTGTCAGGAAACGAGCAGCCTAAAAATGTGAGTCTCACTGTATGTCCACTTTTCCCCCTGACGGAAACGCATAAGAAGCTTAAAGAATTGTTTACTTATCACCTGAATTCTACAATGACCATTTTATTATATTTGTTTCGTCATCTATTTACACGAATTTGTTCCTTTATGCATACATCTATCCATCTTATCTTTTCATGCATCTCAAAGTAAGTTGCAGACATCAGTAGCTCTGCCCCCAACCCCTTCAGCATCTGTATCATTAAATAGAGTTCATTATGTGTTTATGGTTCTTTTTCGTCGTGGCAATTTACAAAGAGTGAAATGTACAGATTTCAGGTACATCTGTGGCCACCTTTCATGTGGGATATCATTTTCTTTTTGAGCCTTTTGCATTATTAGTAACTAACCATGATAATGAGAAGATTTTGCGATACCAAGGTGAGCATATCGGGGTGGTAAGTATTCACAGAGCTTGATTCTCTACCTGTTGATATCTTTTCTGCTCAGGAAGGAACAGAGAGGGGAAGGAGCAGGGGAGGGTTGCAATGGAAAGCCTCACTTTGCGAACCAACTGCATCAGCTCCTCCTGCCCTCTCTGTGTTCCCCTCCTCTGACTTGTCCCAAGTCCCTTGTTGTGGCAACAGTAGGAGAGGCGCTGTATGTGGCGGCGAGAGACACAGCTTTGGCGTCATAGAGTCTAAATTCAGTCCCGCGTTACATTGACCTTGGGCAAGTTCTACTTTCCATCTCTCAGTGCCTCTGTTTCCTCAGTTGTTAAAATGAGAATAATGTTGTCATATAAGGTTGTGATGATTCAATAAGAGAATAGATAAGAATTTTCTGACACATAATACATTTTCAATGGCACCCATTATTAGCATGATTACCACCTAAATGCCAGCTCAGTGTATGATTAGAGGTAAGTGTGTATGTGTGAACAATCAATTTAGAAAGACTCTAACATTTTTCAGATTACCAGAGTGAATATTTTGTGTGATCGACAGATTTTTGAGGAAAGAGTGAAAAAATATTTTTTTCTACCATTTTAATGAAAATGAGCACTGTCTAGTCTCATCTGAGATGTCTACTTTTAGTCCTGATAGGTGAAGCATTGGGTTTTCCTCACAATGTCTCTGGTTTGTGCCCCTGGAGTTATGCCTTAGTAAAGGAACAGCCATGGACAAAGGACATCGTGTTTCCTTCACATTGTCCCAGGACCTTATTTGTGGCTTAAAGTCACAAAAATTGTGGTTTCCTTTCTGCTCAAACACAATACTGTTTCTGCAAGCAGCTGGCTTAAAATTCAGGCGTCTTCTTGGCTTCTCCTGTTCGTTGCCCTCCATCTTAGGTCAGCCACGAGCCGGCCCCCCACTCTTTCCTCCCGAGCCTCATGGTTCATGGCAGCTTACATGGCACCCTGCTTCTAATACTCAGAAAACATTTGTCGATTTGCTTAGGTCATGTGACTGTTTCTTAGAAACCCACACGAGGGAAGTCCAGCTCTTCTGGGAAACTAGTCCACTGTGACTTGCCTTCAGAAATGATAAGGGAGACCAGTTTAGAGAAAGTTAGAAGCTATGGAAGCTGTCCCAGAAGATGGACAGGGTCCAATGGAGACCAGCTACAGAGTGCCATTGGAAGAGCAAAAAAGTGACCAGCTGAGCCTGAAGCCCCTTTTCTAGCGAGTCAGAAAAGAAAGGGTTCTAGGCACAGCTAGCTCACCGTGAGGCATAAGGAGTGAGGAACGTGGCGACTCTGACATGTCGCTAACACATATTAGCAGTTTCCCTGAACTTCGTACTGTGGCCCCGGGTGCTCCGAGTGTGGCAGACACTTGCTACAACAGCACATGAAGAGGCCCCGTGGGGTACGCTGCGACTTCCAACTGACTTGGGTTTGGATGGTCATAAATGGGGTAAAGCTATAGGGTGGTCATCTCGGCTCTGAAACTGGAGTGGAAGCAACTTGGGTCCCTCAGCCCCTTTCAGTTAGTCTTATCAGATCAGGCCATCACAGAGCAGATAGACAGGTAAGTCTCAGAGACCTCTGAACCCAATTAAAGTTATACCACAAAGAAATCAAACTCATGTGGTTTGCATTTCAGAAAGCTACATTTGGTGGGCTGTTTCTGTTTTAATTCGGTAACCTAATGCAGACCATGTGAACGTTGGAAACGCTTTTAACAGTTAAACCAGCTCAAATAACACAAAACCAGAGCAGCAATAAAGAATGAATTAAAGCTGATTGCAACTGTGGCCAACATAATTTTTTTTCCTTGCAAAGAACTTGGGGGGAAGAGAATGCAGGACCAGTGGGGGAAAGACAGGTATCCCCACTTTCAACTTCGAGTCAAGCAGCAGGCACTTTGACTTCTTTTCTTTCTTAAGCAAATGTTTGAAACAGATTAACTTGGAAGGTGTACTTAAATCTTGAAGGGATTTTAGATGAGGGAGTAAAGGGGGTTGACATCCTTTAGAACTGATACCTTGGTAGTTAGGAGCTCTGCTTTCCCCCTGCTGTCTAAGGCAGTTAGCTCGGTGGGCAAGGGCCCAGTGCTAAGCCTACGAAGGTCAAGAGTTCAATCCTGCATGGGTCACTTAGCCTTACACTAGAAGAGGTGGGGAAGCAAGCCGAATCTGGGGGCCATCGCCTGACTGTCCCATGTGTCTACCAAGGGTGACCCAGGAATGAGAAGCTGAGACAATGGTGATCAGTTGACATGCACTGTGTACCAGGCACTGTTCCAGATGCACTCAGTGCCACATACCTAGCCCAGTCACTGAAGCCCTCGGTGCCTCTGTTTTCTTATCTGTAAAATGGGGATATAATTATGATTCCTATTTTACAGATGACGAGACTAAAGCACAGAGAAGTTATATTACTTTCCCGAAGTCACATAGGTAATAAATTGCAGGACCAGGATTCCAACCCAGGTGTCCTGGTATGACTAGCTTCAGCACAAGCACAATATACCACTCGAGCAGGTTAAACAATTCAAAGGCAAATCCACCTGCTGATAATGAGGGCAAATGCCATTAGCTTCAATTCAGCCTGTTAGAATTCTCCATGAGAGAAACGATAGTGATAACCACAGCCAGACTTACACAGTTGCAGTGTGTGCTCCACGATACTTGCTCCATTCATGTTAGTTGTGTTGAATTTTATACACGCATAGATGATGCCTACAGAAAAATGGTTGGTGTGCTCCGTCATCCACGGATGGAGACATTTCTATGGAGAGATCTTAAAGAGATGGAGAATGTGCATTGAACTGATTTCCATGTACTTCCAGGCTCTTGATGGGAGAGGCACGGGTGTGATGATTGCAGCTTGGGCTCAGCCTTGTGAGATGTGCCATAGGTGATAACTAACTGCCTGCCACACTTCCCAGAATGTGCTGACTTTGTCAGAGATCCAAAGGAATAAGGGAGAGAGGACCCATTAATTTTAGATCCATTAGCGACGGAAAGCCTGCCAAGTGGGAAAGAGGAAAACTACAGGAAGAAACTTTATTTGTGAACTCCTGAAAGGTTATCACCAGCAGCAGGGAGCCAGAGAACCACTGGTGGGCAAAGGCGTTCCGCTGAGCCCTGAATGCAGGTTCCTGCTGGAGCAGTGGAAAGCCAGCTTGTCATTCTCCTCTGCGGGCAATGCCAGGTTCATCTGCCTCGTTTCGGCAGACACTCCTTTCCAGAATATGAGAAATATGCCTCCTTTCTCCTTACAAAATGAAAACTATTACCAATGGTACCTGCTAGATGCTCCAGAATGAAACTTAAAATTATAAAGTATAAATAAAAAGTGAAGTGTATCCCTGGTTTCTTCTTTTTAACCTCATAGATGAAGTCAAATGGTTAATTACAGTATCATAGGCTAGGTAACTACTTTCACAGCCCCTGTTCTGTTATTAGGAGGAGAAGTAGATTCAGACACACTTGATGAATATGGTGTCTGTTTGACTTCAAGGTAAGAGAAATCTAGTTACCCCCTCAGCTACAACTCTGGCTTCAAGGATTACAGCCCACTTAACTCTCTTTAAGGCTGGGTAAACATAGGCTGCCTAGCCTCCTAAACATTCCTCAAGTTATTGGTCTAGTTATAATTAACCTTCTAGAAAATTGTTCAGGTCCTCCTGATCTCCCCGCGTCAACTCTGCCCTCCTTCTGTGGCATGCCTATGTGACTTTCAGTGTGTTACCCACCCAGCTAGACTGGGCACATCATGTGCCCAGAGCTCAGCAGACCGTAGCTGAATAATTATTGGAGAGTACATGGTGAATGGAACAAGGCAGTCCAGGACCTCGGTTAACGTTGAAGATAAAAATTCATCTTCTCTCTACTAAAGAATTTTTTATATCAAACTCTACCTCAGCATCTGCTTTCAGAGGACCCGACCTGTGCCAGGGTCCTTCATATATATGAGACCCAGGCAACCAAATGCCTTGACTTCCGAAGAGTTTAAATTAATTCTTTCTCTTTATGTATGTGTTCCTGGCTACAATTTAAAGTATCTGTTCAGCAGCCTCTACAAGCCTCTGTAGCTACACAGGGCCACAACACTCCCTGAACTTCATACAGTTCAGGACACGTGAGTTGCCAAAGGTCTGTTATATCCTAGTTTAGTCCTTGAGCATCTATCAGTGATTTCTACCTCTGCTCAGGTAATAAATGTTTCTTGAGCACTTCCACCCTCCAACTCCCTCACAAGCCAATGTCTGTTGTCTCCTCCATGAAAAATATGTATTTTAAATATATTTTAAGCTATACATATTTCATATATTTTTATGTATAAGTAAATAATAAAATAATCATTTCTATATTATGTGCCGGGTACTGGCTGGGCTCTGAAAAAATGTGGAGAGAGAAACAAACATGATTATAGAACACACAGATTAGTGAGGGTGATGGACATTAATTGACTGTTTATACAAATACCGATAATGTTGTAAGCCTTCATGCCTGTTGCTATGAAATGCATCCTGGAGAGGAGCTTGACTTTGTTATAAAGGTCAGGAAAGATTTTCAGAAAAAGTTTGGAAGATGGGGGTATCACTCTAAGTTTAAAGATGGTGTTGGCTCTATATGTATATCCAATCCATGATCTCATTTAAAATAAAGTTTAAATAGTTCAACATTTCTTTCTGCTCATACCTTAAGTCCCATGGTATACCCACTTTCTTTGGTGGGTTCTGTTTCTGTCTCACACTCTATATAATAGCAAGCACCCAGCTGTGCGAGAAGGGTAAATCACTTTTAACTTTAGCCAAAGTCTGAGCAAAAAAGAGGCCTCCTCTTTCTCCTTTTTAACCCTTCCCACCAACATGGTGTTAATTTCAAAGCTGGTGATGAAGATTGAACATGGAAAAGGGTCTGGCTTATGGCTCTTTCTTTTGGCAGCAGCAACTTTGGGAATAATTTAGAGATCACATTTCAGACCCATTTTGCACACCATCAAAGCAAAAGGGATAGGAACCGATGCTTTTGAAATCGGAGGGCCAGGCTAGTCTTCATGTGACTCCAGTTGAAGTTCTCTGGCGTCACAAGTTCAGCAGACGGATATCGTACGCCCACCTCTGGTATGGTGCTCTGGGTTCCTTGGGAAACCTGATCCTTGACCTCACTTTCATCATGCCTACCACAGCGCTTTAGGCCAAGGCCTCCTAAATCACAACGTCATGCTACCCCCTCTACCCCACGGACCTAAAGGTAGGGATTTCAGCGAGCCCTCCCAAAATCTTTGTGACTGGAAGATTCCCCTCAGAGATGATATGGTACAATTTTTATGAGACTTTGGGGTATGTGGCAGCTCCATAGAATACCAGGAGTGAATATTCCCTTAAATCAAACATAATGCGTGAGTACTCCCCAAAATCACTTTTACTGAGTACTTGAGCAGCCAGGCCAGTGGGGACCCAGACAAAGGTTAATTACTTCGAAGTCGAAGATGCTCTGACTAAAACAAACTGAAACTTTACTCTTCTAAAGGACAAAGAAAGGGGGGGGGGGGGAAAACCACCACAAATATCTCAGAACTGATTTTTTTTTTTGCATTGCATATATTAGAGGAAAAGTATGATGTATATTGCAACTTATTTCCGTAACAGCACTCTGGGATCCAAAAAAATTGAGTCACCGATGCTTAGAAGCATCTCAATTGCTCATTTTGAACAGTTCATATTAAATTATTGAAAGGAGAATGCACTAGAATTGTCTCTTTCGATTTTCCTATCCAATAAAAAAAGCTCCTTTTGCCATATGTGAACTCTTTTGCATGGGTTAAGGGCATGAACTTGTAGCCAGATTGACCTGGGTCCAAGTCCTGGCCCCGCCGTGTGTGATGGCCCAGCCCAATTGCTATGTGACCTTGGAATGCTTACCTTGTCCTGCCTCAGTTACATCATTCCTAAAGTGGGGATAATAGCAATCAATTCACACAGCTGTCATCAGAAATAAATGAGATAATACATATGTAAAGTGTTTAGCATTGTGTTCCTTATAACGATGCAAAAGTATTAGCTGTGATTATTGCTGTTGTTACTAGCACATGATAGTGATTTTCAAGAGTGGAAAGGATCCCAGTTTATCTAATGACTTGGGAGCCTTGGGGCCAAAATAGGACCATATGATGTTGGTCCCAATGCACTCACTGCTTAACTTTGCACTGGGACCAAGCCCATGATTTAGCCTAAAACCTGAAATGTGTGGTGTTCTAGCTTGAAGTCAAGAATGTGGCTAATGGATAGTTAAATCTTCCCGAGTAAACGCTGAAATGACTGGCTCCATTATCTTCTTGGCAGGGTGAGCAGTGCAGCTCCTTCACTTTCCCAGCTACAAAATGCATGTTGACAGGACAATCCGGGAACCCAAGGGTTGGATAAGTACAAGTTGCAAGAGGCCTTCCATTTGATCCTCAGTTATTGCTTTCTGATAAAGTATAGACATTTGGCCACCAGAAACAGGCATTCTCTCAGGAGCAGTGCAGAAGAGCACACCTCTTTGCAAATGGAAAGCTGATCTTTTGGTCCCGCTTACTCTACGACAATGGTTTTCCGATGTCCATTGAGGATTCTGAATAATATGACATTTCCAGTGTACTTTCCACCAATGAAGAGTGGCAACAATGCCCTTGGGAATGTATAGAGAGACTTGATTCCAGATCAGAAAAGATAAACAGTGGACCTGGCAGGTCTGGCCTAAATGCAAGTCATATTCCATGCAAATAATCCTTGAGAGGATCCAGTGTCAGTTTGGATGCTTCGTTTAATTTGGTGTTGGACCAGATTGAGGGGAAGTGAATAACCTGTCCTTAGTCCTATCCTAGGACCTCAACTCTGGAGCCTCCTCAGACTTTTGACTTTGGGACCTGATGAGCCACAGGTTAGCTGAATCTCTCTGGTTCTGCTTGAGGAGGATTCCAGCCTGTATGGGAGGAAGGAGGATGGTATTCAAGGCAAGGGAGAACAAAACAGGAAGGAACAACAGGCCAATCAAGCTGCCTCCTACCGACAGGAGGAAAAGAGATAGTACTTGTTCACGACACGTTCATTCCCAGAAGGTGGAATATGGAGCTGGAGGTATAGGCACATGTTTGGCAAACAAATTTTGATTTCTTATCAGAGGAAAAGACGAGAAAGGGAGGTAGGACTAAGACTTATTTATTTATGAACTTGACATTTTAATAAGCCTCCTCATTTAAGAGGAGAAGGTGTGTGAAAAGGATG
Source organism: Rhynchonycteris naso (assembly GCA_037038555.1). Lineage (NCBI taxonomy): Eukaryota > Metazoa > Chordata > Mammalia > Chiroptera > Emballonuridae > Rhynchonycteris > Rhynchonycteris naso. The sequence goes on from CM073002.1 coordinate 139,396,065, forward strand.
AGTAACCACTCTAAGGCCTGGAAGGATCTTTTGTGTGTGGTGGAATATTTTTAAAGCTACCCTCAAGCATCATCGAACACTTGGCCTGTGAATTATTTCTGTGATCATTAGACTTAATTGAAGAATTATAACAACTTCTCGTGATGCATTTGGCCATTCCTTGTGTCTGGGTTAATTAGCATTGGCAAGTCCATTAAGCTAGTGTAATATCACTCACCCCTAACCCAGAACTAGTGATTGAACATCGTGTGGGCCGAACTCCTTCTTTCCCTCACTCTATCCATCATTACTTTATCTGAATACTGCTCCGTTGAATTGGCCTTGCTCAATTTGCATTCTGTGTGGGTGACCTGATAGTGTTAAGAAGCTCAGTGTAGGTTCATTGGTGAGTTTTTCCTAAAGAGTGTAAAGTGGGTTTTAGTTTAAAGTGGGTCAAGATCATTTTTGATCACTATGGTATATTTTAACGAAAGGAATTTTCATTAATTTTGTAAGTAAGAGGTACCTCACCTACCTTTCTTCCTTCTTTTCTTCCTTCTCTCTCTCTCTCTCTCTCTGTCTTACTGTCTTTCTTTTTATCTTTTTTTGCTACCTTAAGCAACCTAGAAAAGGCAAATTGAAACTCATACCTTTTCTGATTCAGTGTGTCTGATATACAGCCTCAGCCTTCCTCCTATTTTGTTGACTGACAGATTTTGATGAGAATTTTCTGTAAAAAAAAAGATGCTTGCTTTTGTACAGTAAATTACATGAGATTAGAAACATACCCTTTTCTTCAAATTGTGTTGGCAATTTGATCTGTAGGAGGTGATTGAAGCTCCAGCTTTGAACTAAATTACTATAGCTTAAGTCTCCAAGTTCCATTTTAAGTTCATTTGAAGTATACACAGGAAAGATGACAGACAGAGAGAGAGAAAGAGAGAGAGAGAGACTGTAACAAATAAGTTATATTATCTCAGATTTTGGGGGATTTTCTTTCTCAAATAATGCTGATTTTAAAAATGTGAAAATAAGCCCATAAATACATATTCTGGGATTTTACCATTGCCCACTAACAAAAAGTTAATCTATTAGAATGTCTGTAAATACTAAAATAATTTTACAAGATTATATTTGCAAGAATTTTGGTCTGTTATTAATATGAGCCTGCATACTGGGGAGAGGGAACAATACGTTCACAAGTGCTTGTAGAAATACCTCATTTAGTCAAAGCAGACACCCATTTCCCAGCACAGCGTCTAGAAATGATGAATCCCTAAGGCATATGGCAGGTGTCCATTGCTCTGCACTATTGAAAATTAGTAAAATTCTAAAATCTATTTCTATCTTGTAAATAAGAAACTTTGGTTCTTAAAGTTCTAGAACAGGTCTGGGTATTTTTGTTTTGATTTTGTTTTTAAATTATTTTATCTAGGACTTTATTCCTTGATCATCGTATTGTCCTTGTAAGCCAAGTAACAGGTCAAGAACATTTAGTCAGTGTCTGGATACGAGAATTACATACTGATCTTTCAGATGTCTACTACTGTTCATTCTTTTGTAACTTGACCTGTCTTTATAGAAATGCCACCTGTGGTTTGATTTCCACTTCTTGTTAAGTTCACTGGAGATCAATAATTGATTGATTGATAGGAAACATGTCACACAGAGAGGGTAGGGCGTGTGGTGTTTACGGTAAAAAGTCTGTGTGCAGGAGCAGGGCCTTGGTGAGGGTAGTGACTCTCAACTCCTTCCTTCTTTTCTTCCCACCTCCAATTCCATCCCTTCATCTTTCCCATCCCTGTGTCCCGAGACTTGCCTTGTATCCTCTATTCCTTAGCTCTCGTCTCTCCCTAACTTCCCAAACTTGTGTTGGTGGTTTGGAAAGAAAATGCTATTTGATTCCAAGAGTTGCTGAACAGGAAGCAGAGAAGCAGGGGAAAAACCATCCTGACATACCCTCAGCATGCCCTGCCAAGGGCCCGGGCACAGAGCTTCACATCAATCTAAGCAGCCACGTGAGGATGAGACATGGGCCTGCTGAGTAATTTTATATATGCAAAGTTTTATAACATGGTTTTCCTAAGAATCGTTTTTGTGATAAAACTCACTGTCGCAGGTGAATGCCGGTGTTTGTTTAATTTAATGAAATGAGAACCAAGGATGGTGGCAAGGGGAAGGAGAGGAGAAGATGGCTGACGCACAGTTGATGTGAGAGAGCAATTGTGCAGGCCAGACGTCTTCTGAAACTTTTTGTTTGCCTCCAGATTTGGTGGGGAGGCAGAGGCAGGCTTTGCAGATTATTTACATTCTACCGCAAAAGAACTGTACCACCAGCACTGTCCAGGTTGTGTAAAGCCAAAGGTGTGAGGGACAGAAATGGGGGCTATTGAAAAACATATTTTCAGTGTGTATGCTTGGGCCTTCCAGTATGTGCTCCCCTCTAGAGGAACCGTGAGCCTCAGTAACCACACAGACAAATAAATAGCTCAACCCAAATGAACATGTTTCAGCCAAGAGGTATAACAGCCACTTCATGCTGCTAGAGTTTCTGTGAAAGGTCGTCTTAACCAATACGAGTTTCGTGTTCTTTCCTTTCCCTCTATTTAATTTCTAGTTGAGAGTATTCAGTTCAAAACAAGGGAACCAAAGGAAGGGAACATGTAAAATCCCCAGGAATGAATTATTTCTCTTCAGATAACCGCCATGTTGGACTTCATTTGGGGAGATCTTTGGACTTTCCTTCATTTCTCTCTTTCTTTGAGGGGACAAGGGTGATGCCTGGTTCTATATATTAATAATACTTTTTATTTTAGTGTGTGTTTGGAGGGTGGTTGTGTAAAATAATTTCTCTAGAAACATAGAGGATAACAAGAATAAAAACCTGACAATAGGGACAATGTAAAACAAACATGGCAGGAGGGGACTGCACATGAAAAGAGCATTTAGCCAGCTGGACCAGCAGGGGCGCACTCTTTGAAGGAGAGGAAGTAGTGGGAGCACAAGGTTAAAGGCACAAGTGCTAGAACCAGACCCTGTGAGTTTGAATCCTGAGCATACCATTTGCCAAATGTGGGACCAGGAGAAAGGCAACTCAACCACTCTGGGCCTCAGTTTTCTCATCTGTGGAATGGGAATAATAATAGAGGCAATTTCAAAGGATATTTATAATGTACAGAGGAGTTAACCCACAAGCACTGGGCAGATGGCAAGTGCTTACCATATGTTCGCTGTCATCTATGGTGTCTAAAGAGCTTAAAATGACAGAAAAGGAAAGATTACACTTAGACCTTCTAATTGCGGTGGAAATATTTCAGTGTATAACATGGCCAAAAAGTTAGGCAAGCTAGATCAAAACCACTCAGCAGTCTTGGAGATGGATAATTCTTCTATCTGGAAAAAATAGACCTCTCTTAAAATCCTGGGCTCTATGAAGGCCGTGGAAGCATTTACTATAGTTAAATTACCAAGTAAAACTCTCGAACAATAAAAGGTATGTTTAAGCAGAGGTATTTTTTTTTCTTAAATACAATAAATTTAGGATATATTTTTGACAACTCTGTATGTTCACCAAAAGTTAAAAGTCATAAAGTGAATGTATAATATTCCTATATAATCAATTTGTGAATAGATTATGATATAGCATATTTTCTTCCAGTGGGAATAAAATCTTTTCTTTTTATACTACTAATTTGATATGTGTCAGAATTCACAAATTTGGACTATTTAAAAATAAGGGTGTCTTTCCAATGTCTTTCAGAGGGTGAATGGTTAACCAAACTGTGGTACATCCACACTGCGGAGTATTAGTCAGCAGTAAATAATGAATTAGTAATAGGAGCAATAACTTGGATAGATCTCAAAAAAAGTATAGTTAATGGAAAAAGCTAATCTCAGAAGATTGCATATTGTATGATTCCATTAATGTAACATTCTGGAAATGACAAAATTATACAAGAGAGAGCCAGGTGGTCGTTGCCAGTAGTTGGAGTTGGCGGAGAAGCTGGAGATGGCCATCGCGGGGTGTCATGAGTAATCCCTATGGTGATGAAACAGTTATATATCATGATTGCAGTAGTGACCACAGAAATCTACACATGCGTTAAATTTCACAGTACTAAGCACCTACACACACATACATTCACCTACACAATAATTGCATGTGAAACTGGTGAAATAAGCTCTGTGGATTGTGTCAATGTCCATGTTCTGGTTTTGATATGTTACTATCGTTCAGGAAGATGTTACCATTGGAGGAAACTGGATGAAGAGTACACAAAACCTCTCTATACATTTTCATGAAACTTCTTGTGAATCCATAATTATTTCAAAATAAAAAGTTGAAAAATCATAGATATGTTTAACATAGTTGTTTTTCACATTCCGACCACCACAAGATAATGTCAGTTCCTTTCAAGCACTCGTGATAATCAGTGAAAAAACTGACAGACTGACTGCTCTTTGAGTGTGAGCAACTTCCTCATCCCCAGCATTCAGAAATTCGCTCTATTCCATGGCTACTAGACGAAGGCTCAACAACAGAAACCTTTATGTGTCATTTGGTGAGCTCTAAAAAGCATGCAGAATAATTTTTCCACAGCCTTGGAGAACTTAGCCCAAATGATCCAATATGTTTTTTTGTCTGTTTTTGTTTTCTGATCGCTGCCTATCTTTTGAGACCTTTGAATCACACTGTTAGAGGAACTGGGTAGTCAGTCACTCATTTGAATCCTTGTTCCATGTAGTACCAGCACCCTTATCACTACTCCTGTGACCTTCCTATCTCAGCCAGATGGCAAGTGGGGAGGACGTGCACTTGGCATACAGCAGACTGTTCAGAACTCGGGTGCCCCAACAAGGTGGAAGCTGTCTCAAAGAAGGTCTTTGTTGGCAGTGGCCGCTAATGAGCAATGACTGCAGTCTGGATGTGTGTGACATCCTGGTGTGGGAGTTTGTATTTAGCTTGTAGATCTTCCAAGGAGTGTGATGGTTTTGAGGAATAATAACTGATTTGTCTGGAACCCTTTTCTGACCATATTTTGGATTTTTTTTTCCATTCTGGTTCATAACACGGTAAACTTAATGAACATGCTGCTTTATGCCCCTATGTTTTAGTTAGTTGGTTAGTTGCTTAGTTAGCTGGTAAGGTACAGCCAGCTGTGCTTTTAGGTTAAGAAACAGAATGTGGAAGGTTTTGCTGTGGATTTAGGGGCCTTTAGGTAATTTGTAAATGTGTTCACAGAGGTCTAACCATTGTTGGTGTAAGGAAGAACTGTCCTCGGGAGACCTGTGGCTGAGAGCTAGATTGTTTCACAAGTTTGAGGGCGGCGCTTACAGGATACGAGCAGTGTAGAGTGCTTCGAGAGCGGACGTGCACAAACGGGTGGCAATCCTCTGCACTTTTCAAACCATTTCCTATGAATCATTTATCTAAATCCAGGTAGGGTGGGAAAACACCCACCACCTACATTTTTTTAAACAAACAAAAAAAAGACTAGAAGGGTCATGTCTTTTTGAAAGTCCCCACCACAAGAAATGAGGAATCGAGGATGAGTTATACAGTTTTTACTTGGTGCCCTTTACACTAGCACCCATTGCCCCTGCCTGTACCCTTGGTACCAAAGAAATATGATCAATCCAGCTTTTCCTTTATATTGACTTTAAGTATTTAGAAGAGTCTATGTTTATGGTGGGTTCTGGGTTTATTTTCTGACATTAGATACATGTGTGGGTGGGAATGAGCACTGAGAAATGTCAGTGAAGGGATCATTTTGATGGCCATTGATCTTTTGAATGTATGGTTTAGAAAGTTGATTTATAAAGCATTTTTTGGCACAATTAGATAATATATAAGGCAAGACTATCTACTATGTAGTGCCTTACTATTCAGAGAAATCAAAACTTTCTTCTTTTAAATATTCATTCTACTCTACTGTTTTAAACAACCTACTCATTGGTTGTTTTACCGTTCAGATAATCTGTCCAATCAAGGAGCTATTTCTCTGTATAAGGCCAGAATCCTGCAAATAATATCTCCTTAAATGAGAACACAATAGATAATAAGATGATAGAAGTCACGAGCCCAGCCGTCTCTGTTCTTCTCAGCATACATCGTACGTGTGGGTTGTTCCCTGTTTCGTGCCTTTGTTTTTCTTTCTTTTCCCCCCATCTATTTCAGATCTATAGATTTACATAATTTTATCTTTGGGATCATTATGACGAATATTACTCTTAAATTATTTTAAACTAATTTATTCCTTTGCTTTATTTAAAAAATGATGTAAATTGATTTATTACTTTCATTATACCTCAGGACCCTGATAGAATTAATATATTCTCTTCCAATCATTATGTGACAACAGCTTGAAGGAAAATAGAACCAGGAGCTGATGTTTATATGAAGAGTTAGGACACAGAACAATTTATGCTTTTCCTCATTAAAATAAAAAAGAGTTGAGTCACACAGGAAGGTCTGAAAGGACATCAGGAAACAGACTAGCCTAATAATTTTGATAATTTGGATTCTTCTAACACTGGGATGGTTTATATAGAGAGTATCAGGTCCCTAGACAACTGGATTTACAAAGCCGAAAGTGTCCTTGCCTGGTCCCAACAAGGGAAAGAAAGTATTCACGTTTGGTGTGAAGTAGTAGCAAGTGAAAATTTCTAACATACAAAGTTGAAGAAAATTCTCCTTTAAGTGAGAAAAATATTGGTAGATTCATAAATAAGTAATCCATGCTGCTTTGTACTCTCGTGTTTTGCACAAATTCTTTTAAATATGATGAGAAAAGCACTCTGTACTCCTCATTTCAAGTCATGCATTTATCTTGCATTTATCTGTTTGCTCAGACATAGCACTTCGAGGCATGTGGGAAAGAGCATCCGTAGGGTCTTCTTCTTTTCTATTTTTGGCCTTCATACTTGGAATTCCCTTATTCCAAAAATATCTTTTTTGGGGAAACCCAAACAATGTGCTAAAATTAATACCCCAAAAGGAAACAAACTGGAGTTGACCCTTGCTGCTTCCTGCTCCTTGTTTCCTGCTATTTTAGCGACTTTCTCAAAAATGGCATACTCCTCTGTCTCTGGGCTTGTTATCAGAGTCGAAGCTGATTTCCTGACCATGAGACACACGAGTGAGGGGCACAGGGCTTTGAGCAAATTGGTGGGTTTGGCAAATTGAAATCGGAGATGCCAGATACAAAAGAACACATTTGCGATGATTCTACATCCATGAAATTCTAGATCAGGCAAAATGTTCTGTATAGATGGAGGGCAAAGTCAGTGGAGGCTCAGGGTGGGGAGGGGAGGGAAAAGAGGGACATGAGAGAATTTTTTGGATGATGAAAATGTCTTATATCTTGATTGTGCTTGTGGGGACACAGGTATAGACACTTGCTAAAACTCAATGACAGTATACTTAAAATGGAAAAATTTTATGACATGTAATATATATCTCAATAGAGTGGTTTCTTTTAAAATTTTAATTAGAATACAATTTGAAAGCATTACACCAACTCCCTCCTTGTACTTTAATCTTGTCTTTGGTTCAGAGGAATGACAATATTTTGATAACAACGGGTGTTGTTCTATTTAATCAGAGATGTTTACATTCTGTTCTTCAAGATATTCCATACGTTTAAGTAGGACTATTATTTTGACTTAAAAACATTAAATAATAATTAATATGTAAAATTAAATTTACATACTAATTTGATTGTTGTCCTACTAAGAAAGTGCAAGTAATTCCCTAATGAGTTACCCCCATGCTTTCTTGATTCCAATGACACTCCTTTGTATGAGCTTCCTGGCAGACACCTTTGGTGTACCTGCCAGCTTTGGTGTGGGAACAGCCACTCAGCCCCAGAAAAGGTCCCTGAGCAGACGGAAATGGCTAAGATTCATTTGCCCTCTGTTTCTCGATTACAAAATGCTCCTAATCAGGGTTGGTTCCTGTTAGGCCTTTGCAAACTTTGGTAGATACAGCGTCATTTCCCCTTGTCTGTATGCCCTTTTCTCTCCCTCTTTTTTAAATGTCTCAAGAACGCCATCTTATCTTACTCATATAAGGTGGTCAGAAACAGATTTGTCTCGTAATGAGAATATTGTACCTAATTCAACTATTGCTTATAGATCAAAAAACCTTAAACAGTGGCGGGCCTCAGCGTTTTAACACAGTGCACAGCGCTGAGTTAGTTATAGGACCAAGCTCTGGAACTAGGATGCATCGCAAAGGACGTGGTTTGATGTCTTTTTATTTAGAAAACCATAAAATGATAAAGGCCACTAAGTTACCCAAAGGAAAACCCGTGCCCATAGGGTTTCCTTTCTCGTGTTCATACTTGAAAAGAGATTGTAACAAAATAGAAAGGCCAGACTTGAAGTTTGGCTTGCTTTTAGAGCTCACAGCCGTATAGCACAACTGAATTTTCTTTTTCCCTCTGCCTCCTTTGTTTTCCCCCAGACTTGGCCCTTTGAAACAAACACCGAACAGCACAGGACATTGTACTTACTGGGTAATGTCACTGGCTGTGAGCTTTGTTTATTAATCATGACAATAGGGCACCGAGAGATCTTCTGTGGCTTCCTTCTGCACCATACAGATTTCTTTCTCTCTCTGCCACACACAGGGACACCGACACTCAGACTCCATTAGTGCTTCATTTTGGTTTGTTTCTTTTCTCACTCAGAGAAGGCAGGACAAGGAATGTTTTCCCTCCTTGTGTGTTTTCACAAGTTTTACACTTCACTGTTTTCTTTGGGTTGTGATTTTTTTTATAGCAGTGGGGATAGAGGAGCGTAGGTAGAAAGATAGGACTTCGGCAGTTAATTTCCAGAAAGATCCTCTTGGCACTAACAAAAAAGAATTATGTTCTCATTATTATTTAAAACAAACAGGGGGTGTTAAAGAAGAAATAGCACGTGACACTGCAGACTAGCCTGTGGTCAGAGCCAGGCAGAGTCTGGTTGTCCTGGATGCTGCTCTGAAACCTCTCTCACATCCACCCCAGACTTCCTGCCTCCTCCCTCCCCACAGCACAGTGAGGTGGACAGGCTCAGACCCAGGGAGGGCGTAGGGACTTACCCTGGCGACCCTAAAACTGTTTCGGAAAATCAGATTTTATTGTTCACTCCTTTTTAGAAATCATTACTACTTTTCAGAGGTTCCTAAGAGTGTGGGGCAGCCTGATGGGCTGACATGTGTTGAGATATGAGCGCTCTTTAGCTCAGTAAAGGCTAATGATACGGACTGGCAGTTAGATATAAATTTAAGTGTTACCTGGCTCAAATATGAAAAGAATAGGATCTCTACATTTGTTCTTAAATTGCCTAACTGCTTGTCAAATGGGGAAGGGGAGGTTGTCATTATTGGCATAAAAACCAATAGCAATTACTGTAGTCATTAGAGTTTATTCGTAATCTATGGCCTCCTGGTATTTTATGCTGTGTCTGCTGTTATAATGAGGAAAGCATATAACTCCTCTTGGACCTTACCCTCTAAAACAGGATGCCAGAGGTGCAACTTCTTCCAGATACATTTTTCTAAGAATGGAGACCTGAGATAGTTGTGCAACCACCATTAGGGGTAAGCAGCAGCGCTTTAAATTGGTGCAATAATTCTTGAGTAGTAAGTTCTGCGTTTACCGTATTTTTCACTCCATAATACGCACCTGACCATAAGACACCCTAGGACTTTAAGGAGGAAAATAAGAAAAAATATATTCTGAACCAAATGGTGTGTTAAAATATTTAATAAAATACTGTATTTTTCACTCCATAAGACACATGGGCATTTTCCCCTCCACTCTTTTTTTTTTTTTTTTTTTTTTTACAGGGACAGAGAGGGAGTCAGAGAGAGGAATAGATAGGGACAGACAGACAAGAATGGAGAGAGGTGAGAAGCATCAATTATTAGTTTTTCATTGCCGTTGCGACACCATAGTTGTTTATTGATTGCTTTCTCACATATGCCTTGACCGCGGGCCTTCAGCAGACCGAGCCACCACTTGCTGGAGCCAGCGACCTTGGGTCTAGGCTGGCGAGCTTTTTGCTCAAGCCAGATGGGCCCGCCCTCAAGCTGGCGACCTCAGGGTCTCGAACCTAGGTCTTCCACATCCCAGTCTGATGCTCTATCCACTGCGCCACCACCTGGTCAGGCTCCCCTCCACTTTCGATGGACAAAAAGTGTGTCTTATGGAGCGAAAAATATGGTAGTTTTTGGGAAATACATGCTCTTCTTATTCACACATGCATTTTAGACAAGGCTTAGTTTTTTTCAGTGATAGGACTGTAGTGCAGTTCGTCCCTTGCTTTGACGCCATTTGGGCTTGTTGAATTTCTAGGTGCTATTTTTTTTTTTTTTACAGGGACAGAAAGAGAGTCAGAGAGAGGGATAGATAGGGACAGACAGACAGAAACAGAGAGAGGTGAGAATCATCAATCACTAGTTTTTCCTTGCCGTTGCGACACCTTAGTTGTTCATTGATTGCTTTCTCACATGTGCCTTGACTGCAGGCCTTCAGCAGACCGAGCAAACCCCTGCTGGAGCCAGCGACCTTGGGTCCAAGCTGATGAGCTTTTGCTCAAGCCAGATAGGCTCGCGCTCAAGCTGGCGAGCTCGGGGTCTCGAACCTGGGTCTTCCGCATCCCAGTCCATCGCTTTATCCACTGTGCCACCGCCTGGTCAGGCTGGGCTTGTGATATTTCTAAGCCCTGCAGCACCTGCTTCCAGGATCCCGAGCACCAGGAGCACATTTTCAGGAGAATTTGCTGTGACGGTTGAGTCTAAAGTGTTTTTCTGTTCTGTTTTGTTTTGTTTTGATCCTTTGCATGGCATATGGCACAGGCTTATGCACACAAAGAGCCCATGCACTGTAGTTACGTGTAGCAAGTGCCCATTTACAATATTTGCTGGGTGAGTGCAATGCCCAGGAGGGCGAGAAACTATATTGCTCTCCCTTAGCCTAATGAAACAGGTAGGTTTTGAACAGATCACTCCTCTCACATGCATTTTTCTTTGGTCTTGGTTTTGTCATTGGGTTAGCAAGAGTTGTACGGCAGGGTTTTTTCTTTTCTCTTGTCTTTCCTCTATTTACTGAGCTGGTTTTCTCTTTCTGTTTCAGACCGATCAGGGACCAAGGCCACTAACCAAGAGCACCTCGTTGCGTTCAGTGCCCGACGGTGTGTGGCGGTGGTTTGGTCTCCTGCCGGCGGCAGTGGTTGCTGAGTTGTGAGGCTCTGTGCTTGTTGGTGGAAGCCCACGGCTACCTTGCACACCAGCCTGTGGTTGGCAGGGCTCAGGCACAAGTGCCAGGGAGAGAGATGGCGGAGAAATGGGGACATGGGGTCAGAGGAAGAAGGAGGAAAGGTCAGCTCCCAAACTATGGATTGTCTGAGCTTACCACTGAGCAGGGAGGGGTCTGTGGAGGGGGCTGAAACCTGTGCCCCGATGGTCAGACAGTGTTGATTGGCATGGCTAAATGTTAGCATTGTTCTCAACCGAGAGTTGGGTTGGAAACCGTCCAGGGCCGTCTTAGAGGACCTTTGTAGTTTTCCGTTTCTCGGGCGGCCTGTCCTTCACTGGCCTCCCAGGGCTGGAACTCATGCTGTCAGGTCTCCGGCTCTGTCCTTCCAGACCCTGGAGTCGATGTGTGATACGTGTTTAATGCTGTAGCGCAGTCTCCTGGTATTAGTTCGGGGTTTCCTTCTGGGTCCCAGTCCACCAGCTGAGTGAAAGGGGGGAGCTGGCTGCCGGTAGAGGGGTGCGGGGAGGTGGTGAAAGCACACTAGGGGTATCTGGCTTTGGTTTTGCACAGAAGTTGATAGCATTCGGCTTAGTGACCACAATTCAATTATAAGCACCGCACAGCCATCCTGAGTGACTCTATTCTTGCCAAAAACTGCTGTGTGAAGGCGGCTGCATTTTTGTTAGCCTTGCCTGATGGATTTTTAAGTATATTAACCACATACAGTCACACAAAGGGGAAAATTTACTGCCTAAACAGAGGGACTTAAATCCCCCAGGCTGAATAAACACAATGAAAACACAAGAACTGCATTTACAGGCCTCCCAAAGATAAGAATTCAACCTTTAGAAAGGTTCCTTCAGATGAAAAATGGATAGCTGAGCTACTAATGGCCCTGTAACAGAGGACTTCAGCTCCTCCCTGGTGTGTAGGGACCTCAGGTCACTCCCAGCGTCTCAGGATGGGGGTCAGCACCCGGGTTTCTGCACAGTCTGGGCCTGGTGGGCCAGTGGTAGCCCTGGACATTTAACGGCCACCTCAGAGGACAGACTCTCCTGGCTATTTTTGTGTTGCCTCTGTTTCTTGTGTGTGTGTGTGTGTGTGTGTGTGTGTGTGTGTGTGTGTGTAAAAGAGAGTGGTACGCATGTGTGAGTCTATGAGCCAAGTAGGGTAAGGTGACCAGACACCCCGCTTTTGGCGGGACAGTCCCAATTTCTATCAATTTGTCCCGCGTCCCACGGCGTTTTAAAAAAGTCCCGACTTAAAAAAATATATTACAATACTAATTTTGCATTCTATGAAAAATATTTTTTTTTGCTCCATATAGACCAAAATTTTAATCAAGAACACCCCCCGTCAATGGTGTCCCGCTTTACCAATTTTAAATCTGGTTACCTTAATAGGGAAGAGTGTGTCCGAGCTTTCTCAGCATTCGGTTGGGGTGAGGGACTGAAGGGAACATAGTCTTCTCCTTGCACTGAGAGGGATATAGAAACCTTCCTCTTCAACTTAGAGAAAGGGTCAGGAGGCCAAGCGCTTACCTGGTTGAATTAGTCCCCTCTGTGTGTCTCTCTGCAGACAGGTTCTCCATTAGGGCAGGTGTGAGGCAACGTCTCTCCCCCACTTCTGGTGGAATTGAGGGTCCCCAAAGCTCCTTACCAATATGTCTTGCCACTATATTAAGGATAAGTTACAAGGATGTCCCTAAATCAACCTCCATGTGAATTCATGTGTTTGTTATAAATCATTGGTATATTATTTTAAAATAAATATGGTAGGCGAAGAGAGGGGTTAATTACTAACAGGGGGTGAGGAAATTTTCTGAGGTCATGGAACTGTTTACATCTGATTCTATTTTAATCGATCGATCAGTCGATCAATCAATATTTCTTTCACTTTTTCCCTTGGGGCTTTGCCAGCCAGCGAACCAATTAGTTGATGCCTCCCTTTCAAAGGAATGACACCACGTAATCAACCCTACCTATGAGCTCATGATGCCAGTAAAGCAGCCCCAGAAAAAGCAGCGCTGGTGTGCACTTCCTTCTGGGGCGGATAAGCAAACCCCGCAGGTGGCAATGCCCTTGTATGGTTAGCACAGGTAAGGAAACACCTGGCTCCGTGCTGACTCACCAGGTAAAACAAAAGTAGTTCTCTGAATGAGTCAGAATCACAGCTATGTTCTGAGCAGTCTCATGTGTCCTGCACCGTGAAAGGCTCCCAGCCCCAATCAGGCGGTCTGCTTGCAGGTCTCGCCAGCCCTATATGGGCACTTCCTCAGCCTGCAGCTGTCTCATTTCCCGGCATGATCATGTTAAATGCAAGCCCTGTAGCTCACTCCGTCACGTGCCCAGTTAGGTATAAGAGAAACGTATTTAAATGCGTGCTCTACTAATGCCGTCGCTTATTCAGTTATAGGTAAACTTAATAATGGTAGAAGAAAATGCTTCAATGTTAAGTGTATTCCTGGACATTGGGAGAGCGTGTGTGTGTGTGTGTGTGTGTGTGTGTGTAAGGATACAGAGTTAAAGCAGACTTGGGCAATGTAAAATACCACAGAAAGTAGGGGTTTCCAAGGAAAACACGGGGAAACGCTGTATGAGAATCTAATGTATGCTGTAGCTTTTAAAAGGAAACATTAATAGTGAAACATGCCCTCAAAGGGCAAGCCAGTAATAAATTTCACGTCAGAAATTACCTGTCAGTAGGATTATGTTAAATAATGTTGAATTGTTATTAGTCGGAGGGGAAAGAGGAGAGTAACTTTCTCAAAAATGTTCAAAGAGTGTAATGTTTCACACACAAATTCCATTATTGTTTAACGGGATTTTTGTGCTTAACCCTTCTCATAGATGTATTGAAAAATTTGGCTATTTAGTTCATTCTCCAAATGCAGTCATTATGGGAAAAGAAGCCAGACTCTTTCCGAGCAGGAATTTGGAATTGCCCCGGGGGTCGGTGTGCCTTATTAGACATCTGTCGTGTGAAGCACCCTGGCTGGGGAATGCCTGCCTGCTCTCGGGGGCCCCCAAGGAAAATGTCTTCATTCTGGTGCCCCAGCAAAGCAGCGATGAAATAGTGGTGGCCCCACTGTTTTGAGCATTTTGATCGTTTTGGCCAAGTAACAAAATATTTTTCCCCTTGAAGAAAGGTCTCGTTGCAAATGTGTGCTCTCCGTTTGGGATTTGATCATCTAAGACATTTTTTTAAGGTTTCTTGCAATGTTTTGGGTCTGACACGGAGGACACTGATGGAGCCAGGTCCCAGAGCCTGTGCTAGACGATGGAGGACTAGGGGGGACAGAGTGTGAAACACAACCGAGGCAGAAATGTGGGCTGACGCGTTGTCCTGGGCCCTTTGCAAAGGGCCTCTTATGACTCATCGGTGTTAGGTCACCAAGCCATTACTCCCAGAATGAAAGATCATTCTGATTTGATGTGAACTGAATGAGGAACAATCGCTCCATTGGACTTGGAGTTTTGAAGGACAGAGTGAGAGGTAAGCTTGGGGTCCCTCCATGTGCTGTGCTTTAACTCATTGCTTCCTGGTCGTTATCTGCTTCGAGTCCCTTTTGGAAGCTCATATCTGATGACATATTTTATTTCATGACATCTGGACAGGATCTTGCCAGTGACTACCTGCACAGGCACGTTAGGCATTTGAGGGAATTTTTATTTCTTCAGGTTGTCAAATCTCAGTTTTAGAAGTGACCCCAGCGGTAATTTACAAGTGGTCTTGGGGTGGCTTAGAGCCACAGGTGACCTTTCCAAAGGGCAAGTCAGCGCACCCTTTCAGAGGCAACCTGCAGTCCCAAGGGGCTTCCTGCCACCCCGGGGCACTGGGACCTACCTTAGGAATGCTGTGTCTGGAGGAGGGGGATGGCATTTTACAGCTTGTTCAAGTGGCAGTCATTCGTGCTCTCCGTTTGGGATTTGATCTCGTGGTTCTGGAATGATCTTTAGGTTACATTGCAAAATATATGGTTTTACAATGCCCTGTTATAAGTTAGTTCAAACACACGGAGGCTAGGCTGCTGTTGTCACCCACAGTCCAGATGGGGAGGCCGATGCTAAGTCATTGAGATCATGAGTTCCCATGAGACTCTCCGCCCCCCCCCCCCAATCCCCTCCACACCAGATCCCGTCCTGGTCTCGTCTTGCTTCGGTCAAACAGGTTTGATACTCTTGTACTCTTGTTATCACATGGGAGAGATTCCTCCACCCCTTGCCCCACTCATAATGAGGGTCCCCTGAATTTCCTAAAGCTTCTTACCTTCATGTGAAACCCATTTATGACTGTAAGCCTTTAAAAAAATTGAGAAAAACTATCTTTTATTATAACTGTGAAGAAAACTTCCTAAAAAATTTTTAGTAGGAAAATTTCAAGCATATAAGTACAAAGATTGGGCTCTCAGCGTGGAGGCAGGCACCTTGCCAGGAGATTGTGGGACGTCCCCAGTCTGTCCCCCCTCTGTTTTTCTGCACGGGGACAGTGGAGAGTTTGGCCAGGCTGATGGCCCCGTGGACAGCAGTGGCTACCTCCTTGGAACACTTAACACACAGACCAACATGATGTGGTGTCGCAGATGGTGATGAATGCCTGGAACCTGGTCCACCGGCCAGTGCAGGTCTGCTTTTGCGCTGGCGTAATCTTCAAGCCCTCATTCCAAGGCCCCTTCTCAGGAAAAAGTCAATGATCTCAGACTCCTTGCTGGGTAAGGAGAGAGACCTTCTTCAGGGATTTTATCTTCATGTCCTTGACCAGGTTTCCCTGCTCAGGCAGGGCCCCCACTGCCTCCCACCACGCCAGGGTCCAGGGAGCACCTGTGTACCTCCACCATTAGGTGTTTTCCAAGAAATCAAGTGTCCCTTCTTTTAATCAGGAATGAAATAGGTCCATATTTGAAATTGGTTGACCTATCTCCTCACATGCCTTTATTTATTTATTTATTTATTTATTAAAATTTAAGTATGGTTTGTATACAATATATCAGTTCCAGGTGTACAATATAATCCTTCGACATTTATATTCCTTATGATGTGATCACCACACTAAGTCTAGAAATCATCTGTCACCGTGGAAATTTATCAAAATACTGTTGACTCTATTCCTTATTGTGTCTTTCACCCGTCCCTCCACAACCCGTCCTCTGTCAGCCATCAGTTTGATCTGTTTCTGTGAGTATGTTTTGGTTTGGTTTGGGTTTTTTAGATTGTACATAAACGTGAAACTGCATCATTTGTCGTTCTTTGTCTGACGTTTTTCACTTAGCACAATACCCTCCAGGTCCATCCATGTTGTCTCACATGGCAGGATTTCATTCTTCTTTTAGCAACGAGTAATATTCCCCTGTATATATCACATCTTCCTTTAAGTCACAGATGCATGCTCTTCCCCACCACGCGCAATTACATTTTTCCGTGCAATTTACTTGCTGATGAGCCTGTAGAGTTTCATACCATCTAAATACGGTATTGTTATTCTATTTCCATAGTGCCAACTTAACAGGTTTCTCTGTTTCTTGTATTTACTGTAAATTAGTAATTACAGCCTTTCTGTACTCGGTTTAGAATCAAGTTCAGTGTTTTGGCAAGAGTACTTCATGGGCAATGTGGGATTCTTCTGTCAGGACGCTCTGACTCTCTGCCTGTCTCCTTCCGGGGCGTTCCTGAGAGGGGAAGGCAGTTTAGAAAAATATCTGAAAGGCTCTAATTAATTGTCTCCATGCTGAAGTTAACCTCAGATTACAGAGGAGAAATTTCATCAGTGATCTACTTGCAAACTCCTCTCCCACCGACTCCCTGTTTCACTTCTGCCCAGACGACTAATGAATGAACTTAGGTTAGAAGCATGAGGTCTGTTTTCAGCAGGGTCCCAGATTTCAAATGAAAAATGTGGGTTCTGTTTGCTCATTACTGAGCCTCATATTCCACTCTGGGTACAGGAATTAAAAGTGACTCAGGTCGAGGGGATGAGCAGGGGGAGGAAAACACCATTCCCAGATCCACCACTGGAATCACAGTGGCTCGTGACAGAGGCAGCAGGGAAATAGAGTCGAGAGTTCTTGCCTCTGAAACTAGGAGAAAATGGGGGCTTCCCCTGATCACAGTCTCACCCGATACTTAATCACGGACGGTGCGGCTGCTCCCCTGGCACTTAATAATTTAACAATAGGAGCAGTTCCTGGCAGGAGAGGTTATGAAACAACCCTAAGAGTAACGGCCGGGGGAGCAATGCTCCATTTAACAATCCTGAGCCTTTCCTGCAGCCATAAAGTTCTCAGTTCAGTTTAATTATCACCAACAAATAGTTATTTATTCACTTGATGAATATGGATGGAGTGGCTCCTTTGAACGGCATGTGATATAGGTGTCACCGTGACACAGAGCTGACAAGAAGCAGTTCCTTACAAGCTGGTAGGGCAGAGACAGTTTGCACAAATCCTTATGAAACCAGGCCAACTGTGAGAGCACTAAAACTGTATATATGGAAGTTTCGTGTGGACCAGGCAGGAAGAGACAAGTTCTGGGCGGAGGAGGGAGAGGCCACTCAGGAAAGGAGATGGCGTTGAAGTTGACCATGAAGTACTGGATGGGCCTGATCAGGTGGTGGCGCAGTGGATAGAGCATCGGACTGGGATGCGGAGGACCCAGGTTCGAGACCCCAAAGTCACTAGCTCGAACGCAGGCTCATCTGGTTTGAGCAAAAAGCTCACCAGCTTGGACCTAAGGTCACTGGCTCTAGCAGGAGGTCACTCGGTCTGCAGTAGCCCCCTGGTCAATGCACATATGAGAAATCAATCAATGAACAACTAAGGAACCACAAAGAAGAATTGATGCTTCTCCTGTTTCTCCCTTCCTGTTTGTCTGTCCCTCTCTCTGACTCTGTCTCTGCCACAAAAATAAATAAATAAATAACTGGATGTAAAGTCCCCTGGAGAAGCCAGCAGGGAGGGGCCATCAGGGCACACAGTGAGCTGGGATAGGGCTTGGGAACAGCTGGCCCACTGGGCATCCCTGTCTGTGTCTTCCTGAAAGGCATTAGAGTATGCGGTCTGTGTGACCATGTGAGACCCCAAGTGAGACCATGATGTTAAAGAAAGAGATATTTTAAAAGTTTTTCTCATTTGTATCAACTGTATTGTCAGAAATAGCATGCCATCTCAAACTCCGTAGAAATCAGTTTCATTCTGCTTTTTCACCCTGCATCAACACATGCACCTCTCTCTCAGCTGAAGCTATGATTTTGGGGCTGGTATTGCCCCAGGCTCCCCTAAGTAGCCACCCACAGAGTGAGTGGTTGTGCCACTTTACAGAGCTCCAGGAGGCCTTTGGCTTTGCCCAGGTAAGCCTGGAGAACTGGTAGAGCTCTTTGATTCTAGATCTATCCATAGATACAGCCACACGCACCTGGGACAGGCCTCCCATCCTGACAGGTGGAGGCCCACCAGGCCTTAAGTAAGCTCCCACACCTAGCACACAGCACCTCCCACCCCTTATCTCCTGCCTAACAAGCTACTGATGGGATTCGCCTGGGGATCAACATATAAATGATGTTCTTTCTCGTTTGATTTGATAAGAAGGGAGACATTTCTTGCAATAGAAGGTGTTATTTTGTTTTTAAATTTTGCTAAATTTATTGAGGTGACATTGGTTAATAAGATTATATGTTTCAGGTGTACCATTCCATAACACAGCGTCTGTATATTGCATTGTGTGTTCACCACCCAAAGTCAGATCTCCTTCCTTTACCACATATTCGACCTCCTTTAACTTCTTCTACCTTTTCCACCCCTCCCCCACCCCATAACCACCATATCATTGTCTGTGTTTGAGTTGCTTTGTTTGTTTGTCTGTTCATTTGTTGCTTTCTGTTTTACGCCCCGCATATGAGTGAGATCACGTGGTTCTTGTTTTGTGCTGTCTGGCTGACTTTGCTTAGCTTGATACTTCAAGACCCAGCCCCGTTGTTGCAAATGGCAGTATTTCATTTTTCCTTATGGCTGAGTATTCTCTTACAGGGCTTTTCATTATTTTTACTTTATAGATAAAGAAATCGAAGGGCTCATTTGTTAAGATAATAAAAATAACTGCTGTCATTGGGCACGTTGCCAAGTCCTATTCTAAGCACTTTACATTTATCTCATTAAAGCCCCTAAATTGTCCTGTGAGGTAGATCATTGTTATCACCATTTTGAAAACAGGCACAGAAAAGTTATAGAACTTGCTGGAAGGTCTGCGGCTTATAAATTGTAGAGGTGGGATTTAATTTCAGCCAGTGTGGCTTCATAGGTGTATGGAATGGTCCGATTCTACCATGTACCAAGCCAAGATAATGCCTGGATATGATGAGGAATGTTCCCCAGTGACAAATGTCTCTGCTGGGCAAGTGACTTTTCTCTCGTTGCCTACTATAAGGGGGGTGGATTTTTAAGAGAGCTATTGAAGAAAGCATTGTTTGGTGCCTGTTTATATTCTCATCTCTCTATACTAGACAGACATCCTCTTCAGTGAGAAAACCACACATCTAAAACCTTCCCTAGTTACTCCAGGATGACAATGAAGCAAACCTTGGGGACAAAAGGGCTTTTCCAAGTTTTGTGGGGATCAGAGGAATATAAGGAAACGGCACTGAACACAGTGGTGAAAGTCCTGGATTGTAGTTTCGTGCTAAAGTTGTGATCTGAGGCTAGTTGTTGTACCTCTCTGAGCCATAGCTGTATTAAATAGTGACTCTCCTGGCCATCTCATGTTACAAAGCTTCTAAAAATTACTCTGAACTCTGTGACATGCTATACAAATGTAATGGTTTACTATATTGTCTTTTGAGTTTCTTACCAGTGGTTGCTTTTGTCAAAGGTCATCCTTGGGCCTCAAATCAACAGGCTTTTTTTTTTTTGGTATTTTTCCAAAGTGAGAAGCAGGGGGAGGCAGGCAGACAGACTCCTGCATGTGCTCAACAGGGATCCACCCTGCATGCCCACCAGGGGGTGATGTTCTGCCCATCAGGGGCATTGCTCTGTTGCAACCGGAGCCATTCTAGCACCTGAAGTGGAGGCCATGGAACCATCCTCAACGCCCGGGCCAACTTTGCTCCAATGGAGCCTTGGCTGCGGGAGGGGAAGAGAGAGACAGAGAGAAAGGAGAGGGAGAAGGGTGGAAAAGCAGATGGGCCCTTCTCCTGTATGCCCTGGTCGGGAATCGAACCCGGGACTTCCACATGCCGGGCCGACACTCTACTGCTGAGCCAATCAGCCAGGGCCTGCAAGATACTTTTTAAAAATGAGATTGGACAACAGCTTCTAAACTTCTCCATCATTTGGGCATCATAACAATAAAATGGACTTGATTTAGCCAAGATTCTCAGAGCAATAACTTTTAAGATGGTATAATAACTCATTCCTTACAATTTGTGTCAGAGATATTATTTAATCTATATAGAGAAGAGAAACAATTTGGCAATATTGTTAGCTTTTTTGAAAAGAAACTTTATTCTTTGTTGAGTATTGGAGAATTTCTTTTTTATGGCTGAATAATATTCCATTCCATGTATAGACTACATTTTCAATACTTACTCATCTGTTGATGGACAGTTAGGTTATTTTCATATCTTGGCTACTGTAAATAATGCTTCCACAAATATAGGGGTGATAAGATCTCTCTGAGATCCTGATTTCTATTTTTTAAAAGAGTAAATACCCAAGCCTGACCTGTGGTGGCGCAGTGGATAAAGTGTCGACCTGGGAACACTGAGGTCGCCAGTTCAAAACCCTGCACTGGTCTGGTCAAGGCACATATGGGAGTTGATGCTTCCAGCTCCTCCCCCCTTCTCTCTTTCTCTCTCTCTCTCTCTCTCTCTCTCTCTCTCTCTCATTCTGTGTCTCCTCTCTAAAATGAATAAAATAAAAATAAAAGAAATAAATTAAAAAAAAGAGTAAATACCCAGAAGTGGGATTCCTGAATTCTATATGGCAGTTTTGTTTTTTTGAGGAACATCCATATTGTTTTCTATTAAGCTGTGTTCCCGTGAACAATATGCGAGGGTTCCAATTGTTCCACAGCCTTGCCAACACTTGCTTTCTTTCCTTCTTTTAAGTAATAGACATCCGACAAGAGTGAAGTGATATCTCATTGTGGTTCTGATTTGCATTTCCCTGATGGTTAGAGACACTGAGATTTTTTCATATACCTGTTGGCCATGAGGACATTATGCTAAGTGACATAAGCCCAGTCACTGTTGATTCTACTTATATGAGGTATTTAAAATAGTAGAATTCATAGAATCAAGAGTGGAATGGTGGCTGCCAGGGGATAGGGAGGGAAATGAGGAGTTACTAAACAACAGGCGCAACCATCACTCAGGCAAGATGAATAAACACCAGAGATCTAGATCTGTAAGCATTGTATGTTTAGACAATGATAATGGGTAATCAAGTGGAATATAATATATAATAATGTCTAATAAAGTATAATAATACACTTAAATTTTGTTAAGAGCATAAGTGTCATGTCATGTGTTCTTACAACAATAAAATAAGAATTTTTAAAATGGTTCTGAGAATTGGGAAGGTCTGACCCTGATTCTAATTATTGGAAAAAAATGTGTTCCAGTATGGCTATTCAGATCATCCTTGCAGAACTGGTCAGTTTTTAAGAATGATGTGTAAGCCTAATAGTTTATTTTTGAATTATATATAGCATTGGTTAATGATCTTTTGATAATGCTTAAATAAAAGAGTAGTTAATAAGAAATAATTAGATAGGACGATAAAAGGCATTAACATGCTAAATTATTTTATACAAATTTATCATTAGCAGGACCAGAGTACCTTACTAGGTGAGTTTCCAGATAGTTGTTTTTCTTATGCCATTTGTAGGCTAAGATGGTGTCACTAATCCCAACTTGGATCTCTAAGAAATCTTCATCTTAAACTAAATCCTAGTCAATAACAAATAGATTATGATATGATATTCCTGAAATGATGGATTTTCTTAAATTATTGTTTGATATAAATAATAAATGAAAGTGTTTTCATCAAACATATAGTTGGAACCCAATCAGTGACAGGCTTAAAAATTAATAGCTCAGTGAAGTAGTCAGTGCCAAATCTCTGATTTATTCTCTGTTGTTGAGGTAGCAGAAATAGAAGGAATCTACTCTTTGGAAATGCCAAATGTAACTATTCCAGAGCCTTTTATGCTGAGATTGAGTTCTCTGATTTTGAACCATCTGATGAGAAAAGCTGCCTTCTTAAAGATTCCTGTTGTTTCTTCAATAATTGAAGCCACTTGGAAAAGGCAGTCTCATTTATACCGAGTATTTCAGTGAACAATTATTAAAGGGAGCCTTCTAGAGACCACTAGGAGGTCACATCCTCCAGAGCCAGGTCTTGATATCTCCAGGTCTTAGTTCAGGCCTTGAGCCTGATGTAAGAACATTGTTGTCTCTGGAAAGAATTTTCTTAGGTGATGAAGTTGTTCCAAGTGTAATTAGTTCCTGGATAAAAAATTGCATTTGGTCTTAAAAAGATGCTAGGAACCATAGATCCAGAAAATGCCTATACCCGTCACTTTTCCACACCTGGCCCCAGGCTCCTCCCATTTTGACCTTCTTATTGATGTCCAGAGCCATTGTGCTCAAGAGCAGGGAAACTATAGACTGAATTCAAAGATTAGCCTATCCAGCCAACGACTTTCAAATCAGAGGTCATGTTCTCTGCCACAGAAATGCTGTTCCCAAGGGGAGAATCAAACGAAAAATAAATAAATAAATAAGAAGCAGTAGCCTGTGATCCAGTTGGTATTGAAGATAAAGGAATGCTTGCCGGCATTAACATTTTACAAAACCAATGAGAAGTCCCTAAAATGAATTTCACTTAAACCTAGTCCCAAATTTGGAATTGAATGCTGATCGAAAAAAGTTACGTTAAATCTCTACTTCCAAAATAATTTAAGAGTGACACAGACATTTCCACATGCCTAATACAGCAGCATCTCCCGAGGGCCCTAAGACCCGAGTGGCCTTGGAAGTGTGCAGCAAGACCAGGGAAGCCCCTGGAGATGTCCAGACGAGGGTTGTATTGAGGTACAATCGGGACTTGGCTGGCCCTGGGGACTCAGAGCGTCACAGGGAATCCTTCCACTCTGATAGAATAATGTTTGCCTGGTCAGGTGGTGTGTGAAATATTGTTGGCATGCAGGATTCCTGAAAAATTTGAGAGCCCAGAAGGCTTGGGTTGTGATAGTCATGAACAAAGGAAAATATTTACAATATCCCTTTTGTCCCAAAATAGATCTTAACCACTATACAACCACAATGGCATGTGTCCATTCATTTCTAAATGGGTCGTCTCCTACCCCCATGTTTAGGTCATAGCTATTTCTGGACATTCATGTGACAAGACCTTCACAGACCAAATTCAGTAGTGTCACCTTTGGAACAAAGTGGCTGCATAGGCTGTGGTTTTCCCTTGTTTACTTGGTCTTATTTTGTTTTTACACAGCCTGTATCACTAGCCTCCCAATCAAGGTCAGTAGATTGAACCCAGTTCCATTCATTTAGAAGAGCGATAAATTCATGCCAGCCCCATGATGTCACCCCCTTGAGACGCAGAATGTGTCCATAGTGTGCTGTGAAGTCAGCCTTCCAGACGCAGGGGTTCTGTGTGACCCTGAAACCACACCTGGAGGACAGGATGGTGTCGTCATACCAGCCCACATTCTGACTGCAACCTAACGTATAAAGGACAAGTATCCAGAGGTGAAAAGGAAACTAAAAGGGCTGAATTACTGTTTTAATTGAGGAAGAGCCTGTAATCCAAACAAACTTTATCAATGGAGAAGACTCATCTGAACACCGACATGGAATTTTCTAATACTGGCTGCCAACGTGCAATCAAGTAGATGTTTAGGAAGTCTCAGGTGGATTCTAATTGTACAAGGGCCAAACAAGCTCTTGTTACCAGGACGGAGGTCAGTGATGAACACTGTGATATGAAGTCATATTCCTTGCAATGCAGTCCTTACAGTGTGCCAGGTTTGAGATCTGTGTGCAGGCAATGTGGACATGTTTGCCTGTGAGTGAAACTCAGGTAAAGAGAGTGGCAAATTCCTCTTGTCACAGCGTGAATTCTTGTACATGTACACACATTCTCTCTCACATGTGTGCATACGGGTGTGCATGCGCGCACGCACACATACACAGACACACATTCACCCTTCATCTCTCCAGTCACATGTCCCCTAAAAGATGTTTATTACATTGACCATGCAGGAGGGGAAAGAGAACCCTAACCAACCTGTAGCTATCAGACATGCCCACTAGGGCAACTGCTTACAAAACTGAAGACATTCTCCAGCTATAAAGGGGCACCCCCAGGGGCAGGAAGTTACACCATCCTATGACTACTGGGGCTGCAGGGAGCAGAATTATAGCTGATGTTTCTTAAAAAAATTTATTATGTGGTCTGAATACTTTATATACATTACCTTATTCAGTCCTCACATGGGACTATATTTATGTATGTCCATTTTACAAGTGAGGAAACTGAGGCTCAGCGATGTGGAATGACTTACTTATGGTCACACAAATCCACTCTAACCCACTGCGCAATGGGAGTCAAAACACTCTCACCTACTTTTTTCTAGAAGAATGTATGGAATGACAACTTGTTACTTGTCATCAGATACGGTTCCTGCTCACACGCATGTGAGTGTGGGCATGTTTGGGCCGAGCGTGCACTCCCCGATGGACATGCACACTCTCACACTGGTTGTCCTATTACCAAATGTTTAGACTTTGTGGTAGCCTCTGGCCATGTGCTGATATTTTTAGCCAGAGTTATAATAAAAGAATCTTTATGTTTCAAAATAGCTTTCTAGATCCAACTCTGCACAATCTGAAATGCCACTTCTGTTTGGTGAGGGTTAAATGCTTGTCTCGGGCCAGTGTTTAGTTCACATCCTATAAATGGCTCTCACTCCCTTAATCTGACTCACTGTATGTATTATAGCAAAGTCACTTACAGATCAATTTATTTTTAGAATCTTAAAGAAACAGATTCTACAGGGAGTGTTTGTTTCTGACCACACCCCAGTGCGAGTGAAAACATATCGTGGTGAGGAACTTTCTTTCCCTTCGATTTCTTTGCCCACGGCTCTTTGTTAGTGATAGGTCTTTGCACGTTGTGTTCAAATGTGTTGCATTTTGCATTACTTATAAAGAAGCAGAATGGCAGAATTTTATGCCAGTATCTTACATAATAAGGAGTTTTGTGGTGTGTGAATGGGACAGTCTTTTGGATTTTAAGTAAAATGATAAGTCAGAAAAAAATGAACCTGATTCACATTCATAAAGGGGAGAAAGATCATTACCTGTTGCCTACCTTGCAACTTTGTAAAAGAAATTTTCTTTAAGCTCAAAATCCAAGAATCTGAAAAGAGTGATGGCAACGATGATGATGACGATGATGATGATGGTGATGATGATGGTGGTGGTGATCTACCACCATTAGTAGAGATTCTCGATCCATCTATTAAATAAATATGGCATGCTGCCCTCTACAGGTATTCAATCTAAACCAGATTGTATTAAATTCATACAAATAAGGCATTCTCAAATACACAGACCAATACATAAATGCAAATTGAATACTGAGACCAGTTAGAGAAGTATAACCTTTATACTTCACAGCCTAATTTGTGTGAATTCTAAAGCCAGACAAAAAAAGCAGAATTTAGTAACTCATTTATTTCGATTTACTCTTTTTAGTTTTTGAATATGTATATTTGAGGCCAGTATCAGAAGCCAGAAAGAACATCTGGGAATTTGTGAACCAGTTTTCTGTTTACGTTTGTAAAAGCTAATGGTTCTTTGTTGACTAAGACCTATTATTTTTTGCTAACAGATATGTAATGAAAAATTAGTAAATAATGACAGGCTTGGGAATCTCAAATTTTTTGCAGTTTCAAAAGGTTGTAATTCATACTAACATTTTTAGATGCTAAACCAACAGACTTTGTACAGAATAGAGGACCCACCCGTTCTCTTCTTTACCCCTCTACTCTGCCTTACCCCAATCAATAGTCTTGTTATTTTAGAGTCTAAGTTGAGAACTTTCCTCAGTTTTCCTCTTTGCTCTTTGCTGGGATATGAGCCAACAGAGGAAAAGCCATTGGGCTAAGGGTCTAAAGAACTGATTTCTTGTACCCACTTCCCGCCCTTGAGTTTACTTATTGTAATTTAGTTTGACCTAACCTACTTTGAACTATTTCAATTATATTTCTCCCTTAGGAAGGGAAGGGCTGGCCCAGATACCCTGAGAGCCTCCTAGCCCTAACACTCTGAGACTTCGTGGTATGAGCCAATGAGTGCAAAGAGCAGTGGTGAGGAGCACCAGCTTTAGGGCCCATGCCTAGCTTCCCCCACTTACCTGCTGGGTGACTGTGGGCCAGTTAAAGAATGGCTCTGAGTCTCACTTGCCCATCAGCAAAATGAGTACACTAGTATCCACTTCCTAGGAGTGAGGGAGGGTTTACACATACAGTGTAGCATAAAGCATTTTATAAGCACCACAGTCTTCTGTTCTCATGGCCACCTTGTAAAGTAGAGTTGTAACCTCCATTTTACAGATGGGGGAGATTAAGCAGCTGAAGCCAAGTTCCAGGGCCAGGAGATGTGGAGCTGGCCTCAAGCTCAGGCCCAGGCCATCTTCTGACCACTGTGTCTTTCTGTCAGACATCTTTATCCACTTTCTTCACGCATGGTGACAGGACAGTGGAAAAGGATGAGTTTCACTCCACTCTCTAAGTCAGCTCCCTCCCCCATCATCCCGATTTCCTGCCTGACTTGGGTATCTCCAGTGACAAGAGGTACCAGAGAACCCATCTCTGCTAGTTACACTCTCGGTGCTTGGTGGACATGGACAGAAAACTAGAAGAAAGAAAGAAAAACACACTCACTCTACCCTGTGGCTCTCAGAGTTGACTTATATAGTCAAAAGAAGGAGATCCTTGTTAGTGGCTGGAGTTAAAATCCCAAAGCACAGTCAGCCAAAACCTCATCCAGATGCGAGTGTGCGGTCACTGGTCATGTATTTCTGTTTGCTGAATTCCATACAGCCAAGGCAACTGCCTTGCCTCACTGAAGGTCCACAGGGGAAAAAAGTTATGTGCACTAGTACAGAAAAACATGCAGGCAGCGTGCTCCCTCGTCGTCAGGAATGTTCGATGCAGCAATGTTTATTCCGTGGTCTCCAACCATGGAAAATGTGCCATCAGTCCTCACATGGGGAAGGCCGACCCAGGGCTTGCTTCCTGGCTGCTCGCTTTCTCAAAATGATGTAAGCATCGCAGAGGATAATCTATTTCAATCAAAACAATCTTGTGGAATTATAAAAGTTCATGCATTCTGGAGAAGTAACTACTGTTCGAGTCTTTTGAGCTGTTGTCAGACTAAAAATGTTTATAAGTAGTCATTAAGTACCATATGCTGCTTTTCTTCACCTAATTTCTTATATCCTCTGGGGAAAGTTTACGATAATGATATCCTAACAGATTACATTGTCTCTCTTCTTTATGGCCTGCTCCTTGTCTGGGGGTTCATTATCTTACATTTAAACTATATATTAGCCATTTTATGATAGCATAATTTATTATTTTCTGTAGAGTCTTATTATAGATGACTAGATTAAGTGACTTTTGTTGTGTATAACACTTGTTTTGCCTTAAAATATTACTTCTTGCCATACCCTACACTGGCTTTACCATTACTGTTATTCGAGTTGTATCATTTTTAATAAAAAAAAAATATTGGAGGTCCTGACCAGGTAGCTGATATGCCAAGGTTGGCGGTTGGATCCCCGGTCAGGACACATAAAAGAATTGACCAATGAATGCATAAATAAGGGGAACAATAAATCAGTGCTTCTCTCTCTCTGCCTTGCTTTTCTTTTCGCTCTTTCTAAAATCAATAAATAAAAATTTTAAATTAAAAAAATATTCAAAATGATTGAAGTATGGATGAGTTCAAATTTCAAGTAAAAATTTCCTGGTATTCTCTGATAATTGCACTAGCTAATTCTCTAACTGTGTACTACACGCCATACCTTTTTCCAGGCTTTCTTTGTGTTAATCCGTCAATCTGTACAACCCTCCTGTGAGGTACATTACTGTTATTACTCCCGATTTTACAAACAGGAAAACCAAAGCGTGAAAGGTTAAGTAACCTGCCCTTGGTGACATGGCTACTAAGTGCCATTTCTGGGATTCAAACCCATGGAGTTGGGCCAGCGTCTGCTCCCTTAACCCCTCCCTCCCCTTTAGTGCCACTTTTAACTGTGTGGGCTTGAATAGAATCATTTCATTGCTTTTAAAGGGCATTCACTCTTTTAAATAAGTAAAAATAGGTTGTTGTTATCTTTAGCCAGAGAAAGAAGGCAGAGCCTATTTAAGAAGGCATCTAAACAATAAGCAATAATTTGTTCTTTCTCGGGCTCTATTGAAATGCCTGGTGGACGGGTTGAATATGTCTTACTCCCCCTGGTGTTCAGAAAGGGAGCCTGGGGGGCCCTTCACCAGATTCAGGGAGAAGAGCCCCAGGAAGGCTTCATTTCCTCTCTGTCCCTGTGCTGGAGAAACAAAAGCAGCCAGCATGGAGGCAGGGGTTCTGTCCTCATCTGTTTGTGCGCTCACGGTGGGCTCACCGTAAGTTAGGAACAACTCAGCATCCAGTCGCAGCCCTTGACGGCCAACGTTATTAAAATTCCTAATTTTCTAACATTTCTCTTGTCCCCCACCCCGTTCATTCTGCCACGCCCCTGGCCTTCTGCCAGGGCATCTGGTTTTCTATAATTAGCATGATGGTTTGAATAATCTTCCTTACCCTGTCTTTTTCTTACCCTGGCTGCTGGGCATTGGTTTCAAAACCTCCCTCACAGTTGCCTTATTCTTGTCAGCTTGGAGATTCTGATAGCCCACTTCTGATGGAGAGGATGTATGATCACCTTGCATTTTCAGGTCCTCTTGAGCTTTCATTCTGTGCATTCGATGGAGTGGTACTCACATCATTAGTTTAAAAAGTGGCTTTCCCATAGCTCCCAGTGGCTCTTACTCAGGGAGCTTTAAAAAAAAAATACCAGTGCTTGGGCCCACCTCCAGAAAGTCTGAATTATTTATTCTGGGGTGGAGCCCAGGCATCAGCATTTTTTTAAACGTGAGGTCATGGTTGAGAAACATTGGGCTAATTTAATCTTTTGGCTTCAATCTGAATAACGAGACCCTGAAAGACCTTGGCTCCGAAATACCTAAAATTTATTTAAATGGTCAATTACAGTTCCCATGCTTTAGAAAAGTGAAAAAGGATATATATATATGTATATATTTTTTTTCTATGTAGTTATTGTTACCCCCAGATGACAGGGAGAGGATGAAGTTCATGGCACATTTGCAATGCTATCCCTGTCCAGCTCCAGCCCCCCACCCCGTCCAATATCCCAGGCCTCCTCTGGTCACATCCTTTACAAATGTCCTAAGTGTTTCATGGCTGAGATGTCTCAGCTTATCTCCAGCTCAAAGCAGCCTAGGGTAATCACCAGACATTATTTTCATGACAGTGCCTAACACACACTGCTGTTTAAGAAATTAGAATTTGTTGTGGCTCAGTGTGAAGCACTACTGTGGCTGTGAGCATTGGGAGCTGAGCGGCTTCCTCATCTGTAACAAAATATACCGATGCTTGCCAAGCAGGCTTGTTTACAGAGTAAAGAGCATCATGGATGTGAAAGCTCTCCGCCTACCTGCTACCACACGGCAATAACTCCTTTCCTTCCCTCTCCTCCCAGTGAGCTGGAAACTCTTCCCGGTTCAGAGAAGGAAGTGGCTTTTAACTATTATGATGATGATATTTGTCGACACCACCAACTTGTCAGTAAGGATGGCTCTCCTATATCCTCATCTGTAAGACCCAGTTTAGGGGACTTTTGTGGTCTGCCCTCACAGCACATGCAATAGGATCACATAGACTTCCTAAGCTTCCCTGTTGCTTTACTGAAACATGTTACTAGCAGGGCTGATACAGCGACCCACCACGTCTGCTTATTGTCTCTCTCCTGTCTGGCCACCTCTCATCATTCTGATTTGCCCCAGAGGGCTTCACATCTTTCAAGCTACTTTGTGCTCAGAACCTTGCTGAGGATGTTTCTGCATGCAAGGGAAAGAGACAGGCTCCTCCGGGACGCCAAGGGACATGGCCAGGATACATGTATTTAAAGGGGCAAGAGAAAAAGGAGACAACTGTAGAGAAAGTCTATAGCTTCTGTGTGGGTGGCCAGAGGTGACAGAGCTGGACAGAGGACAGCATGAACTCAGAAAACATCACGTCCTACAGGAGGGTGGCTAGGTAACCTGGTGATCAGGGGATGTGGTGGTCAAGGAACAGACTCATGGGGTCAAACAATAGCACCTGAGAAATCAGAGGCAAAGCACTGTATATAAGTGCTTTTAATATAATACTTCTTTGACTCTCCTAGGAAAATTCTTTTAGACATTTCTTTTGCTGGGTTCATTCACTCAGCAAACATTAATGTAGTACCTATCATTGGCCAGGCTCTCTACTAATAGCTGAGAGGCAGGAAGAACAGTCCTGACTCATGGAATACAGTGTGGTGTGTGTGTATGTGTGTGTGTGGGTGGGGGGGATTATTAACAGGTATTGGACATTAATAGATTAAATACATTAAAAACAGTCAAATTAAAAATAAAAGCCTAACTTCTGATTCTTCTTTTTTCTCATGCTCCTCCTTTCCTTCCCAACGAGTGGATAGTGGTTAGGAGCTCATACTTCTAAGTGAGACTTTGTGTTTAAATGGTGAGTTCACCACTTACAACCTGTGGGATCATGGGCTAAATGATACCTCAGTTTACTTCTTTAAAAATTGGCATAATAATAATACAGGTTGTTGAGCTAAACTGAGACCTATCAATTGATAAAGGGATTAAATGAGATAATCCATACAAAGTCCTTCTAGAAGTGGTGAACACAGAGTAAACATTCCACAGAGGCTGGATTACTAGTATTAGTCTACCGGAGTATGTTAAGAAAGAGTGGCTGAGGATGGACACAGATGGGCAGGCCCCGGAGGGAAATCCAAATGACGAATTTATTGCCCATCCTCCTTGCACCTCCTCCCTTCCCTTAGAGAGTTGTCTGGAACCACGCACTCGGTGTACAGGTCAGCCAAGCTGTTCAGCGGCTGTTGGTCCCTGAACTCTCCTTCTGGCCTCTATAGACAGAGCAGAGAGGATTGGGGGCAGCCAGTAAATAACTGCACTTGCAGTTGAACAGGCTGCTGGCTAGCAGGGAGTAGTTTTGCTCCAAAAGATAGCAGGACAATCCGGGGTTGAACGGACTGCACTGCTTTCAGAAAACTCATTGGCCTTCTAGAGTTAGGAAGGGCCCTTATACATAGGACCACAACATTCTCCTTTTGAGACAACCTTTGATTCTTAGGAGTCACAAGCCTTCTCAAAGCTTTGACTCTCCCCAATTCGGGTATTCTGAAGAATTGTCTCTACTTTGGATGAGGAACCGTGTCTAATAAATTGCCAAAGTTAATCTTTGTTTATCAGAGACATTCTTCACATGTCAAGGCTCTTTGCTATATTGAATTTTCATGTTCACCCAGAGAAGCTTCAGGATTGACTATGCTTCTATAAACACAGAACTTTTTATCGGTGACTGACCCAGATACACAGATTTAAGAGATGGACTTCTACAATGCGTTCAGAAAACTCAGGCTCCTAGGTTTAGAAGGATCCTCAAAGGTCTCCCAATCCAACCTTCCCATCCAAAGGATAACTTACAGAAAGTCCTGAAAGGTGTCTTCCCAGCTTCTGCCCAAGCCATTCTTTGATACCTTGACCTCACTAATTCCTACAGCACCCTGTTTCTGTGATGGCTACTTGGACAGCTTGAATTGTTAAAGGTAATACCTCTGTGGAATCAATTATTTTTTGAGGGGGGGGGTTTCTACACATAAGATTTAGTTCTACTCATTTGATAAAACACAATACTCATGTATCTCTTCTCCCACATGCTAGATATTTTATTTCTCTGGAATTTTCTCTTTATCAGACCAAACCTCACAGTTTGATAACGTATTTTTTTGGGGGGGGTCTTAATTCTCTGATACCACCCAATCTGTGAAAGTAACAAATGATGCTCACTTTTAAAACCAGCTGATTCATTACTTGTTCCTAATTGCAGCTTCAACTCTATTTCTGTCCAGTTAGTTGGTTTGAAAATCTAATTCTCCAAACTGTGTTTTTTGGAAATGCAAGCATACTTGAAACCAAGTGCTGAAAAAACATGTGTTTTTCATTTTCACCTGACATACTGCATCTTACAGCAACATGCTGGGTATGCAGCAGCTGAAAACTTTGAAAAAATGTAGCCACTCTAAACTAGAGTGATACAGGGACACATGGAGAAGCAAAAGGGTCAGTGCATAAAACGGTTTGGTTTATGACTTGGGGGTTGCAATCACTGGATTAAATGGATTATCATCTGAAAGGACAATAGTATGGCTAGGAGCAGGGGTCCCCAAACTTTTTACACAGGGGGCCAGTTCACTGTCCCTCAGACCTTTGGAGGGCCGGACTATAAAAAAAAACTATGAACCAGTCCCTATGCAAACTGCACATATCTTGTTTTAAAGTAAAAAAACAAAACGGGAACAAATACAATATTTAAAATAAAGAACAAGTCAATTTAAATCAACAAACTGAGCAGTATTTCAATGGGAACTATGGGTGCGGATGCATCCTGTGCTCCTCTCACTGACCACCAATGAAAGAGGTGCCCCTTCCGGAAGTGCGGCGGGGGGCCGGATAAATGGCCTCAGGGGGCCACATGTGGCCCGCAGGTCGTAGTTTGGGGACCTCTGGCTAAGAGTCTTAAAAAATTCCAAAAGTATTTTCAACCATTTTTTACCTTAATCACCACCCTGCTAGCTAAGAGTAAATTTTTGTGCACAGAAGAGATATGTCTATAGGTTCCTTTAGTATTGATTCAACGCTTTTGAAGCACCTCCCTTGTATTCTACAGAAACTTTGTGTGGTATCAGCACAGTAAGGTATGGATGACCATCTCCTCTATTTTGCAGAAGAGAAAACTGAGCATAGACAATGATAATTTATACACCCAGTAAGTGGTTGTATGGCCAGGAGTCACGGCCATCATAGCTTAAGAGCCAGTCCACGCACATGCAGGTGCACATTCGATTCAGACAAATGGTAATGAAACTGCAGAGCCAAAAACTGGTGGGCCATGCCTTTATTCTAGTCTCGCTCCTGGTTGGCGAGTAAAGACAAACACACAGAGGGCTCCAAATCCCACTCATTCAGCACTCACAAAGCTCCTGACACATCTGAGTTTTCCTAGAATCAAATGCCACTGCTAGTTTAGTCACCTCTAGTTCCCCATCTCCTTCTCTCTGCACAGACTCTGCACAAATGGGCTTCTCCGTCAGCACTCTGCCATCTTGGCTGTTTCTCCAGCACTCTGCTAAGACATGGCCTCCTTCTTCCCTCCTCCTCCTCCTTCTTCTTCTTAAAACCTTTGACGTGAAGCCCCTCCTCTCTCACACTTTAGCATAACAAAGCCCCTCCCCAAGCAGGAAGGTAATTAGCTGTTTCACATAGGCAGTGGCCATTTTTAACAATAAAAATAAGCAAAATCAAATAACACAAATTTTACAAACTTATTTGCCCAACAGTGGTCATGCTGGGCTTAGGGCCAGAAATCTGGCCCCACATTACATAATCTCAGCTACCATTCAGCACCAACAGTGAGACACAGGGATATAGGGAAACCTTCCAACTTAGCTCAAGCTGGCTGGGTGGATCTTAGGTAGGACTGTTGATTCTTCTTCTCTATGGTAAGATTTCGGTGTGCTGATTCCGGAGGTCATCTGCTTCTATCTGTCTCTAAAAATACTATACCCCATTCCAGTGTGCAGGGTTTCCCCTCATACATCCAAAGCAATTCTGCGACACCACATAGGCGCACAACAATCTAACTTAATTCTGACACTGTTTACCTGCAGACAGTGTCAGGCTGCACAAGTTAAGGGCTCAGGGCCAGATGACGCGCTCCCTCCACCACCAACCACTACAGATACCTATGCTGCTGATCAACTAGATATAGATCAGAAATTCTGAGAGTTCCCTTATTAATTTGCTAGAGTGCCTCCAAGAACTCAGAGAAACATTTTAATGAGTAGATTACTGGTTTATTATAAAAGGATATATAACCCAGAAACCGTCAGGTGGAAGAGTTGCGTAGGACATGGTGGGGGAAGAGCACAGACCTTCTGTGTCCTCTCCATGTGTGCCATTCTCCTGGAACTTCCATGTGGTCACCAACCAGGAAGCTCACTAAACCCCTCCTTTTTGAGTTTATGGAACTTCATTACATAGGCTCAATTGATTAAATCATTGGCCATTGGTAATTGATTCAACCTCCTGCTCCTCTCCCCTCCCCAGAAGTCAGGGGTATGACTGGAAGTTCCAACCCTCTAACATATGGCTGGTTCTCCTGGCAACCAGCTTTATCCTAAAGGGAGTCTAAAAGTCACTTCATTAAATTGACCAAAATAATAATAAATGAATAAATAAATAAATAACCCACCTTAGGAAACTTGAAGGATTTTAGGAGCTCTGTCAGAAATCAAAACAGAGACCAAATGCATATTTCTTACTATAAGTCCCAATATGACAGACTCCCATTGGGATACTTGAAAACCTCACATCTCTCTTTAGTGCCCTTGACAGTCATTTGTGAATCACTGTGTCCTAAAAATGAAGCATCAGAATCCCTGAGTCCCAGCTCCACCATATGTGAGCCTTGTGACCCTGAGCCAGGCACTCAACACCTTGGGATTTAGTTTCTTCATTTATATATTAAAAAAAGACCACCTCCCAGGTTTGTGGGGAGGATTCTTTTACTCAACAAATGTTGGTCATCTAATTTGTGCATTTGGTGAAGCTTTTGATGTCTGTTGATAGATAAAATAAACATAGGTGCTGCCTTTCTACAAAGCCTACAGTGTAGTGGGGAAGGTAGACAAGAATTGAGGAAACACTTGTCAAATTGCAAGTTCGGATAAGAATCCTGAAGGCAATGAAAGATCTATCTTGGGAAATTGAGTGGGTGGGAACCCTTGCTTAGCTAAGTGGACAGGGAGAGTCTCTCTGAGGACAATGTGTCCTAAAGATGAGGTGACATCTGACAAGTGAAGAGCAGAGAAAATTTCAGCCTTAGGAATGAATTATTAAGGCTCTGGGCTTGGAAATAGGGTTAAATTAAAATTTATTTTATATATATATATATATGTGTGTGTGTGTGTGTGTGTGTGTGTGTGTGTGTGTGTGTGTGTATGTATATATGTATGTATGCACATAAGGATACATTGTCAACTAAAATAAGCTAAAACACAGGTTTGAAAAAAACGATTGTAAATGAAAAATGGCATTAGCCACTTGTAAAATACAGCTTGGACCATATTCTTCTAATATGAGTCAAGGCTAACATTCCAACCCAGTGAAGTTTGTTCCATTTCCACAAGATAACAGCCTTTATCCCCCCCTCCCCCAAATTTTAGGTGTCTGAACTGAACAAACACAAGCAGTAATGTTTTCCTTGATTTCCATCAGCTACCAAGGAGCAGAACTTCCTCCCTCTCTCACTTTTCCATTTCCTCCACCTCCTGTCCTTGGAGATTGGGCAGCAATTTCTAAAACTTTCCTGAAGTTGACTGATGACAGGACATGGTTGTCTGGAGTCTAACTGCCTGACTCGAGCTGGGATGAGATGTTGGAAAAGGGGCAACATGGGTCCTTCTCTGATTCTTTATTCCCTCTCCTGTTGCTGCCTTGATTTGGGGGTAACCATCAATGGGGCTGAGATTCTACTTTTCAAATATTTGAAACTTTAAATGTTTTATTTGCCATCTTTAACTATATCTCTGGTTTGTAAAGAACACTGGAAATGCTAAAGCAAGAACCACCTATTGTGATGGCTCCTGTTGTGATCCCCTCATCTTTAGAGACTGAGGAATGTCATGACTTACTTTCTGCTGAGTGTCTCTTAAACAGGAGACGTAACTGTGGTTTCAACAACATGTTATCAAGAGAAGGGTTTTTTTTGTCTAGCTTCTTGAAGGGTAGCCAACCTCTGACCCCAGTCACCTATGATATCACCCATTGTCGTTTTCCTCACAAGTTTTCTTTCTCTGAAGTCATGTTTATTTCTTTGTTTATTATCTACCTCCCCCATTATGATGTAAGCTCCCTAAATTCAAGGTGCTCATAATGTCCTGTTCACCATGTGTCCCCAGTTTTTAGAATAATATCTATCATAGGATGGGTAGTCTATGGCTGAATGATGAATGTACCAATAGATCAAATTACAGGAGTGAGAACTAACACATCCACAGCACTCATCAATTTCTAAACTCTTCTCCAAGCGCTTTACACATGTTTATTTAATCCTTATAATAAACATATGAAGTATGCATTGGTATTATTTCTGTTTGCATATGAGTAAATTAAGGCACAGAGAAATGAAGTAATTTGCCCAACTAATATGTATGAGAATTAGGATTTAGACTCAGACCAGCTGGCTCTACAATCTGTATTTTTATGTTTCTACACTGATATTCTTTAAAACAGATTTCTGTTCCAAAAATATATATCAATGATACGAAAGCAAAATAATAAAACTCTTCTATAACAAAACTGTTTCCCACAAATGAGAAGCTTGATTAATTTGACAGGATTCAGTATCATGTGTGCATGCATGCGTGTGTGAGTGCGTGTGTGTGTGTAAAGAAATGTGGAAAATCGGTCACTGGATGTACTTTCAGTCTGAGCTCTTGAATTGTCAGGAGTTAATTTTGCTCCTGTCTCTATCTCATATGTAGAAAAATACTTCTGAGGACACCTGGAGAAAAAGTAAAGAGTGAGTCAGGAAGTTTCTGGCATCCTTTGATTTGCTGGCCACTTTGTGTATGGTTAGGTCTGAGTTTAACTATGGTAGTGACAATAGTGAGGACTCATGGCAGAAGGTATAAGGAAGGATTATGAATGTATGGGCTTCATGAGCTTGTCCAAAGAAGTACAGAAGCAGTGGCCATATGTCTCTCTTTGGGTACCCATAATCATGCATCTTCAGGTCTAAAAGATAAGAATCTAACTTGTCTCTGGTTATTGATCAACACAAATTCTGTGCTGACTATAAAATGAGACCAAATCTCTAAGTCACTGTTATCTGAAGCCAGGAGTCTGGCTCTTAAATAAAAGAGTGAAAAGAAAATCAATGAGTCTGTAACTTGAACTTGTCTTTTTGGCTGTCTGATCAGTTAAGATTCCCAGAATAAAAACTAAACTGAAGGTAATTGATAACATTTTGAGCCTCATCTTTTTCTGAGATTGACAGTATTTTTTAAGTGTGATCTTGGTGTTTCTCATGGTGACCTTCCAAGTGACAGACAAATCCACACAAATTTTATTTGAGCTTTAATCTAACCATCCAGCCTGTCTTGGAACAGCGACTGGCATCGCTTGACTCCAAAGGGAGTTTATTTTTCTTTCTAATATGAAACTATTTTACCCAAACCTTTAATCATATAATTTCCCTTTCAGACCTATTGAGCAGATAAAAAAACATATTCATGAATTAAATTAAACTTATATTTTATAATAAGAAGGGCAAAAACACGTCCATATATTCCCATTAAATGCTTCATTCTCTTCTTAAGGAAAAATATTTTAAAGTATATATCATTACATCATCTTGACAGTTTTTTATTTAAAAATTATTATGAGCCCTGCATCATAAAATTCCATGTTCATCATGTCATTCATTACTCCAAATTTTTAGATGGCCCCAATTTCCTATGGCCTGACTGTTAAGGACCTTCTGAGCCCTCTCCAGTATATCTTGCCTTATTACCTCGGTTGTCAACCTGGTTCCCCTCAGTGACTGACTCATGCCTAGAGCTATAATACGTGGTTCTTCTCTCTTTTTCCCATTAGCCAAATCCCGCTACAACTCATCCACAAGCTTTGTGTTCTTCGCTGACTTTCTAACTCTGCTTCATTTTTTGTCCTGAACTCTTAGAGGAATTTAGTTTGTATCTCCTTTTAACTTTATATTTTCATTTATTTTTTTCATGTTTTCTGCATATTACTATTGCCTTTTCAACATAGAGTAAAGCACTCTATCAGTTAGGAATGCATTTG
Source organism: Rhynchonycteris naso (assembly GCA_037038555.1). Taxonomy (NCBI): domain Eukaryota; kingdom Metazoa; phylum Chordata; class Mammalia; order Chiroptera; family Emballonuridae; genus Rhynchonycteris; species Rhynchonycteris naso. The sequence goes on from CM073002.1 coordinate 139,434,589, forward strand.
CATGCAAGTAAGAAAAAGAAACAAAAAAGGGTTTTTTGTTTTCATGGAACAAGAAACACTTAACATGTACTTGAATAAGGAGACTAGTTTTGATGGAGCTTTCCGTCCTTTTTGTCATCATGAAAAGGTTACTAGAAAATTTGGCTCAGCTGACAAACTGCAGAAGCAAGACAGGTTAGCCATTTTAAAATCCTAAACTCCCCAGTGTACTCAACAGTATCATATCTTCATACTTCGGTGCTTCTTCATCCATGTATCTATCTATCTGTCTGTCTATCATCCACCTATGTTTATTTTGCTTTTGGTTTATGGTTGCTTATTTTTGGACCCATCTATTTCAGTTTTTCACTCTCCAGGGTCTCTTTTAAATTTTAAATTTGTTTATTTATGTTGTTTTCTGGGCCCAGTCACATTGCAGAATGGCACGTGCCAGTTAACACGGTGCCTCCTGAACTCTTGGCACCTCCCCTGAGAATTGTGAATTGCTCCCAAGCCACGCCATTGTTGCAGGTAGCTCAGACCTGGTAGCCAAACTTTCTGAAGAGATAAACGAAGCATGTCCAGCAGCTCATCATCTGAGCATGCCAAAGAAACCAACTAAAATCAACAAATAGTTATTGAGAAACAAAAGCATAGGATTACAGAACTGGATGAAACCTTAGAGATTATCTCTTCCAATTTCTTCCTTTTAAAAAAGTTTAATGTGCTGGCTTTTTACTTTTATATTTTAATCTTTTTAAATGAGCAAATAAATTCACACAATACACCTCATTAGACAGAACAGGAAAATGAAGGGCCCAATTGCACAGCTAGCTAGTGGCCAGAAGCCATGTTTGTGCTTCTAGCTCGTGCTCTCTGCTCCTCTGAGGGACTGAGTCTGAGGTTCTCTGCTTGGGGAATGAGGGACACAGAGGAGAAAAGTAATAGCTTTCATCTATGGGATGTGTTTAGAGCATTTTGCCATGTGATCATCATCACATATGGAAGGACTGGCAAGGATCATTAACACCGCGTTACTGACAATTTTACCATCTCCCTTTGATTTGCTTTTCCTTCTGTACTCCCTGCCTCAGTGAAGGCAACGCCACACACCTGGTCAGCCTTTCTGCTGTGTAGCACTTCCTTCTGCTGTGCTGAAATAAATTGTTTAGCTACACTTACTTGTTTAATGTCTCTTCTCCTAGAGCAGGGGTAGTCAACCTTTTTATACCTACTGCCCACTTTTGTATCTCTGTTAGTAGTAAAATTTTCTAACCGCCCACCGGTTCCACAGTAATGGTAATTTATAAAGTAGGGAAGTAACTTCACTTTATAAAATTTATAAAACAGAGTTATAGCAAGTTAAAGCATATTATAATAATTATTTACCAAGTACTTTATATCGAATTTTCACTAAGTTTGGCAGAATAAATCTTTATAAAACAACTTACTATAGTTAAATCTATCTTTTTATTTATACTTTGGTTGCTCCACTACCGCCCACCATGAAAGCTGGAACGCCCACTAGTGGGAAGTAGGGACCAGGTTGACTGACTACCACTGTCCTAGACTATAAACTCCATGATGAAAGGTGTTATGCCTGCCTGTTATATCTTCATTTATTTTTTGAATGAATAAATCACCATAGACTTCCTCGACTATGCTCTTCCAAACCTACATACCTACAAACTTTCATAACCTACAACTTGGCAGTTTGTGTTCTATGTATAATTTATCTACTTTGAAAGTCTCAAGTTTGTCCATCCATCTTCACTCCTCCACTGTCTCAGTTCAGCTCCTCACCACCCTTTCTCTAGTCTCCTATGTGATCTCCATCATCTAACATCTATAGTCCCACAGCCCTCGTTACTTCTCTCAAATGCAAATTTAATCACATGATGCGTTATAGCCTAGAATATCTCAAGCTTTGGTGATGCCCTATAACTTTTATTCATTCAGTCACCCCAGAAATGATTCTTAAGAGGGTGTCTTTTGCTAAGCACTGTATGATGGGCCTTCTATGTTGAGACTGATCTAATAGTTTGCTTGCAAGAAGCTTATAGACTAGCAAGTAAGACTGATAATAAACAAGGATAAAACACTTAAATATGTAATTATAATTCATGATGTCTGTCATTAGGAAGGAAACAATTAAGGTGCTAAAATGAAGACTAATGGTGGAGGGCAAAGGGAGAGGGGGAGAGACGATTTAGAAGGGTGAGGTAGAAACACTTACCTGAAAAATGACATTTCAGGTGATACTCCAAGGATCAGAAAGAGCTATTCATGTGAAGATACAGAAGGAAAGCACTTGCCCGGAAGGGACAGCAGGATGAAAGAGATCTCTTTTCTATCTTAAAGAACCACATCATACATACACATATATAACTACATAACTATATATACATATATATGAAATATAGATTATATATGTGACATATATATGCAGACCTGGTTGCTAGGAGCGTAGATATTCTTTCTTAATCTTAAATAAGGAGAGGACACTGCTGTAATTTGATATAATTATAACTTCTGTTAATAATAATATACTCCACATAGCCTTTAGAAATTAGTCTATTTTATTTATGAATGACCTAAAGCTGATAACCTATCAACATTTCCACTCACATCATAAGTCTGAAAACAAAACGGGGGCGTTTGTCTCCTCTGAGATGGAGGGTAGACCATAGGTAGAGAATACTTTGCTTACTCTTCCTCGAAATTCAGACAAGTAAAATGTCTGTGTCTGTTTATTTTTTGCCCTGATTGTGTGTTGAGTAAGAGGAAAATTAGCACATCTATTTATGTAACGTCCATTTGGCCACACTTTTTGAAAAACATTTTAAATAAATGTATAGAGCTGGGCACATGTAGTGCCCACACCTAGCCCGGTAGTGTCTGTGCTGTGCTTCATGACTGCTTCTGAGCACGCTCCTGTGGACTTGAGTGATTCCAGTTCCTCCTGGTACTCAGCTGGGGTCTGATAAGTTTCTTGGCTTTCGTCTTATCTCTGTTTGGTCATTCACATTTCTAGAATAAGTCCAATATTCTGATGCAAACATGGGTGTCTTCTTAAAACACATCAGAATACAACAAAACAAAATTCCTTGAAACAAATGTGCTGAGTTAAAATGTTGACTGACCTTTGTGTCCCGAGAGATAAGAACTAAGAGTAATATGGACTTTTGTGGTATTTATTACGTTCTACCTCAACTATATAACATTTGTTTCTCAAAAATGAGCAATGGGCAATAAACATGTACCTAAATTCAATAACAGGAATCCATATTTCAATTTTTCATAGTATGTGAGCGCATTGAAAGAAAAACATCCATCATTCCTGTCTGGCACTTCTCACTGGAACTTGACGAGTGCAGGCTGAGCATTCGACGTGGACTCCCAAGACCACACAGAGCCTTGTCTGATGCTCATCAAGAGCAGATGACAAGGACTCTTGCCTGTCTCATCTACTGTGTGAGAGAACCTAGTTCTCCACCAAGTTTGAACTCACATAGGCACAAGTTTGTGATAAACAAGGTTCTTTTTATTTATTATTATTTTTATTTTTTACAGGGACAGAGAGAGAGTCAGAGAGAGGGACAGATAGGGACAGACAGGAACGGAGAGAGGTGAGAAGCATCAATCATTAGTTTTTCGTTGCCGTCGCAACACCTTAGTTGTTCATTGATTGCTTTCTCACATGTGCCTTGACCGCGGGCCTTCAGCAGACCGAGCAACCCCTTGCTGGAGCCAGCGACCTTGGGTACAAGCTGACGAGCTTTTGCTCAAGCCAGATGGGCCCACGCTCAAGCTGGCGACCTAGGGGTCTCGAACCTGGGTCTTCCGCATCCCAGTCCGACGCTCTATCCACTGCACCACCACCTGGTCAGGCAACAAGGTTCTTTTGACACTTGAAAGCACTTCACCCTGAGGCCAGCAACAGTGCTGGGGAATCAAAGCACACTCCTCTCCATCCTGCTGGGGACCACAGGGAGCTCACAGCTGATTATGTGGTCTTCTGTGCATCCCCTGCTGCAAAAATTAGAGAATACACACACACACACACACACACACCATAAAAATGAAGCATCATCCCCCCTGAATTTTGCATTCCCTTTTACTCTGGACAAAACCTGGCTTCATAGTCTCAGCTCTGGGAAGACTTTGGTTGAAAATGTTAACCTCAGGAATGACCCTTGCTCAAGCATCCCGGGCAAGTGAGTATGATGTCGTGTTGGGGAGCTCAGCCCAGATGGTGAGGTTCTAGATGGTAAATCAGGAGCGGGAGCCACGGGGCCGAGTTCTGCACCAGCTCCACCCCCCACGCGTGAGGAGCAGCCTGCCTCTGCCTGGCACTGCTCACAAGTGTTTCATTTTTACCGCGTGAGCTCAGTGACAGTACCTCTGGGGTATTTTGACTTTGATCACATGTGGACTAAAAGAATGCCAAACACTGTAGTATTGGTGAAAAGTTTACCAAACATCTCTCAAAACAGCAACGACACAGAAATAATTTCAACAATTACCCCAAACTACAGATATGTTGCTGTTTGTTTCATCATTTAGGGGGGAAATGCTTCTTTTATATTATTTCTATCAAATGATTATCTGCAACACAATTAGATTGGGAAAAATTAGACTGAGAACACTTTTTTAAAAATTTTATGGTGATCATAAAGTAAAACTGTGGAAGAAACTTTCATACCGTAAGCTCCATAATTAAGAGATTATGAAATATGAGCTGACCACATGCCGAAAGAAAATGAGCCCTGAATTTGGGAATGTGACAGTGCAGCATTTTAAAATTATATACCTCTTGTAAATACATGAAACTCTTGTCTCCCCTTCTTTAAGCTGATAATTCCTACCTAGCTCCCCAGAGTAAGACCTTCTTCCACGCTGCACAGAGAAAATTAGTTCCTCACATTCAATTCATTGATCACTGTAGCAGGGTAGCCCTGAGATAGTAACACTAGTTATTAACATATTAACTAGTGATCGTATCTAGTTCAATTTTTCCTCAGAGCCTCACTGACAATGCATTGAAATCAAGACTTATTCTCAGGCATATTTTGTTACTTGTCGCAATTCTAAATCTTTGGCACAGCTGAAGTCCCTTTCAGAATGTTGGCTTTTCCCAGATGGTTAATGAGTGTCATTCTGAAAGCCATCACCCAAAACTCCTTCCCCTTCACATCGAGACCAGGGCTGAAATTCCATTATGAGAGAAGGCGCAGTTGGGACCGAGAGACTCCCCAGTGGAATTGCAGTGTCCCTGGAAGCACATTACCTTAGGTTAATGCAGGTTAATGCCCTGAAGGAGATGACGTGTCCCTGGTTACTTCTGTAGAACTCAGGACCCGACATGAACGAGTTCTAAGGGAACAATCCAGAAACCGGGTGTGAAGGGTCATGACAAACGACCCCCCATCAGGTGAGGGCTGGAGACACATCTTTGGGTATGGAAGATGGGGCTCAAATTTCAGAGAGAAAACCGTGAATCCAGGAATCCTGCACTCCGGCAGTCCCCTCACCAGTCCGGTACTTGCAAAGGGGTTTACGGATTAGCAGAAACTTCTCTGTGGGCCAGACCAGTTCACGGGTCCCTTGATTCTAACCCATACTCTTTCCACTTTACCAGAGGGGACTTATCCCCAGGCATGGCGGAAGTAGAGGAGTACAGACACTTATTTCTGGTAAAATAAATGTGCTTTGGGTCTCCCACATTCCTAACTACAACATTTTCTCTAGGAGAAAGGAAATGATGAATTAGACTTAAATCAGAAAAGCTTTTATAAATGCAGCTTAGCAAGAAGTATTGTCACCTCCTTGTTTCTGTCCCTGATAAAATATCTTAAGTCTTTTAAGATTCCTCTTTTGTTTTTTTACCTTCTGCTTATCTGACCTCCAATTCGTATCCCATTAGTTTTCATGACTGGATCATGGAAACCAGAAACATACACACACTGCAAACACCTCTGCCCATCGGGTAAAAATGAAAGCACACGTGTGCACATGCATGTATGTGTTTCTGGGTGTACATACCACAGCGCAAAGCCAGCTCCAGAGGAACACCCAAATTAACGAGTTGTCCCACAAATAGCCAGGTACACGATGGCCTTTGTTCAACCCAGCAATTGAGCTGGAACCCCAAATTAGAGTCTTCATTGTTCTTTGTTGCCTTTTTGTTTTAAGCTCAACACCAACTTTTTTTTTTTTGCTGTAAAAAATATATAAATCTGAAAACAATAAGTCTTGTTCATTGACATAAACCGGCTGTCGGTTCCTTGTGGGACTTCTGCTGATAAAAACCAGGGAAAAACTATTTTATTTGCAATGTAAAGAATTTTAGCCTGTGGAGGTTTTTTTAGTTCAACAGCAGTAAAGGTAGGGACAGCAACCAAATAAACTGTTAAAATCTGCATCCCCCGCCTTCACCCGTCTCCCAGTCCCGAGAGACATAATTAAAACTCCAGAAAGTGAGAAGCTGTTACTAATACTAACATCACTATTTAGTGCAACAGAATCATGCATTTACCAACTTCATTTTTTTTTTAAATCGTTCAAGCTGAACTTTATTTTGCTATTTCACATACAAGGGCCTTTTCTCCACGTAAGTGCTTTAACATGGTTTGCCAATCAGCCTGTTAATATTTGTCAAGGAGTAGACATGTTGGCCAACAATGGGACCATACTTATTAGGACTACCAGGTACAGTTCAGATGTGAACTTCACTCCCTCTGCTGAAAATGGTCTAATTGAAAGCTCATGTATTAGTCTCATCCCAATTCTGTTAGGAGAGAGATTTGTAGTTCCAGCTGACTGAACTATCCTTCGTGAGGTTTTGTATGCGATCAGAATAGAGATGGGTGCATATAAAATAACTAGCATTTTGTTGGGGAGTCTGAAAGAAGCATGCCTAAGCCTTGGGGGAGAAAAAAACCTTGTTCAATATTTGCCAGAAGGAGACAGGAAAGGGAATATATATTAACCCTTATTTTTCATGTTGGTGCAGTACTGTTGAGGGGTCAACTTCTTTCTTTTTATGCGCACATGCACACGCACTCATCCTGGTCTGACTGGTCCTCAAAGATCTAGACACCTTATGAGGAAGCCATTCCTCAAGCTTCAATTCTCAAATGTCAAGTTTTGAAGGCTTGCAGCAGCGACTGTGTTGAACTTTCAGACTTCGTAAACTGCTCCTATCACCTGGCTTACGTAATGATGTGACTATGTTGTAGAATCTGGCAGTGTCACAGATTTGCCCCTTCGAACCAGCTTTCCAGAGAATATCTAAAAGCACTTTACAAACCCCCAAAGGGAATCTTCCAGCTAATTTTAGGGCGTATTTATGCAGGGTCACTGAATGGGCTGGAGCACCTGGGTTGAATTTCTAGGTGTTCTCATGTATTCACCCCTCCTAGTCCATTCATTTATAGTGCCTACCTGATTCTCACAGTGACCTGCAGCCACCCCACTCCCCACCCCCACCCCCACACATGTCCTTAGGCACACATTCTGTGAGGACCTTAGAAAGGTTAGTTAAGTCCTCTCTGTCTTCGTGTATCTGTAATGGAGGACAAAGTACCTACTGTAACAGGTGTTAAGAGACTAAATGAGATAATACAAATAGTAAGGCTGGAACGTGTCTAGCATACGGTAAGAATTCAGGAAGTAACAGGATTTACCGTCATCATCATTACAATGAGCTAGAGGCAAATCTTTGTAAGAAAGCAGCCCATGCAATGCAGTGAAGGTCTTGGTAATATAAATAGTATTGGTGGTAGATGTGTCTCACACGCAGCCTGGGGCTGAATGATGGCTGCTCATCTTTCTTCAAAAGATAGAAACCCTTTCATGAGTGCCTTTGCCTCAGCCTTTCCAGAACAGCACCCGAGCAAGTATTTGCAGCTTACCCATGGGGATTTTGTATTATTCAGATGTGAGCTCATGTTGGGCACCAGACTTCATCAATGCAATTGATTCTCTCCCTATTCCTCACACATTTCACCCTGATGCCAACTAAGAAACAAAAGACATCACATGGGAATGTACCTGGGGAGGGAGAGGAGGTGGGGGGGATCAAAACACTAAAAATTATGATACAATTGAAATTTAATTGGCAGATATTACTGATGATTAAAAAGAAAAGACAAATAAAGGCTAGAAGGATTCTAGTGTACCTATCTGCATCTGCAATTTTTATCTGTTAAGATTAAGAGTGTCTAATGATGCTCATTATTAGTTATTTTCTCCAAAGTCCCACCAGTATCACCTTTGAGCCAGTTTTTCTGGATGACTTTTTGTGTGTGTGTGAATGATGACCAGTTACACTTAGCAAGCAAAATCTCAGGAGAGTTTATGCTTATTAGGACACGGATACGTGAAGAGATGTGGGGGGAGGCTCTCGCAGCAGTCCATGGCCAACAGTATATTTTCAAATGGGAGATCTCCTGTGTACTTTTTAAGATGGGAGTCTCTAGGTCAAATTCTGCTTCTACCCACTTTCTACCCATCTTGAGTCACGAAACTAGGCTTTGGCCTGGCCTTCACGTAAGTAATAAAGAGTACAAGGAGTTGAGTCATGGAAATGTGGGCGGCTCTGAGAATAATTTTCTCACCTTATCCTACAAACTATAAGTCTCTTGATAGTGTGATTACCGCTGCAATAAAATTCTAATTACCTTTGAAGCTTCAGAAAGGAGAAGAAATGGCTAAAAATGTGATCTCCCTGGGTGTTAGCATGAAACTATAGCTGTTTTTTCTGAGAAACCTTATGGACTGTTTAGTCTGCTTGTGGGTTTTAGATAAAGCTGGTTGTTAGTGTGATATAGTATTGTGGCAAATCTGGTTGATTATTCTGAGCCAAGAATCGGTGCCATGTGTATCCCAGGCTCGTAAGTGCCTGAGCTAGATCAATTATACAATATGGAAATGTGTGGAGAGAGAGAAGGCCTGGGGCGGGGGAAGAGAGAGAGAGAAAGAAGAAAGAGAGCAAATATTTATCCTTTTTAAAATTAAATTTATTGAGGTTACAATGTTTAAGATTATATAGGTTTCAAGTGTACAGTTCTATGATATATTGTCTTTATATTGCATTGATTCCCACCATCCAAAGCCAGATCTTCTGTCACCATATGTGTGACCCCCTGTACCCTTTCCCACTCTCCCCGTTGCCTCCTTCCCGGTAGCCACCATACTGCTGTCTGTGTATGAGTTTCTGTTTGTTCGTTTTGTATTTGTTGCCTCCAGTTTTGTATCCCACATATGAGTAAAATCACACAGTTCTTAACTTTTTCTTAACTTAGCACGATATTTTCAAGCTATACATCTATGTTGTCACAAATGGTCGTATTTCGTATTTTCCTATGGCTGCGTGGTATTGTTCCACTGTCTATTGTATCACATCTTTTTTATCCAATCGGCTGGTGAAGGACACTGTGGTTGCTTCCATGTCTTGGTGAGAATATTCACTCCTATGTTACGATGCGTAGAGGTCTGTGTGCTGGTGGTCAGAGGGGAACTGAAATGCTGCACAATCGAGCTCAGTGATGTTGATATGTGCCAAGAAACAGACGGACATGCAAATGAAGCTGCTTCTGTTGGGCCGGGGGAATATCTTTGCCACGAAGCAAAAAAAAAAACCTGGAATTCCCTCTTGAATGAAAAATCCTTCCTTCCAAGCTGGTTTCTCCATGAGCAGCATTTCAGTCCAGAGGTCTCAAGAAAAGGGAGAGGGGTAGAGAAGGGAAGCATCCGTGGCACCTTCCTGGGAAGGCCCAGGGCTGTCATCTCCTGAAGCATTTGAGGTAACCATTGGAGGCGATGCATCCTTTATCTTTCAGAGCCGTACCCACTTGCACAGACTCTGGTATGCCTGTGTCAGCAGGGCAAAGGCCATCCCCCAGTGCCTGTCGCATCAGGATTATTTCATGTGTTTTGAAGAGAGATAGTGCCAGTTACCACGATAGCATGAACCAAGGATAACAGAGAACAAAGCTTGTAAACATAGAAGAAAAGGATCTTTGAGAGAGGCAAGGGTGTTTTTGACACAGAAACCCAAAGGGCAGATGGGAAAGACCACTAACAATTTGATATGCGTGTTTTCTGTATGTTCGCCTGTCTCTCTTTGTAAGCTGAAATAACCCTTTTGTAGACAAGACATTTTTTTTAATTGGGCTGCCATATTACTTATTTTACAATTAATAAAGATAATATTTTTTTAAAGGAACCCTGAAACAGTTGTAACAATAACAATATCCTTTGCTTCTGGGTTTATTTTTTGGACAAAAAGTACATAGATTAGCCTATAAAGGTTGTTTATAGAGTATGGAAACAATATAGGTGATGTGTCAATAGAGATTCTTGTTGGTGAGAAAAGAAAGCTTACTCTTATTATCTTAATTATAAATAAAAGAATTTAGTCAAAGGCTATCTGGGCTCCCAGAATTAGCCAGAGGCTGAAGGGTATCAGTTTTATAAAGTGGGCAGAGAACAGAGTAGCTCCAGATGGCCTAGAAAGCTTGCAGAAGACACAGCCTGGCGAGGATTCCACATGCTGCCACCGGGCACTGCCCACCATCACTACTGGACACTGTCACCAACATAGAACATGTGATTCAGTCTGCCCTTGCTTGGCTTTACTAGCCCCAGAACCACAGGCTGGGGTGAAGCGTGCTCTTGACCAAACCTACGTGGTATGCTCCACTGAGACCTTATTCAACAAGAATTCTCAAAAAAGAGAAAGGTAAGTTGGATGCTGGATACTTCCCTGAAATAGCATATATCGACCATAGGTGGTATGATTAAGATTATTGTATTGATTCCTGATCCTAAAGAGAAAAGCATCCTGGCCTATTATCAGAGGGCAATATTTTCTAATACATTTGTGAGTATTTATCATTCAAAAAAAGCTATAATTTTATTCTGGAGAAATAAAGAACTAAGTTGGTCAGGATAACTCTTAGCTGCTATAAGTAAGTCAAGAAATGGACAGTCATAACTGCTTGTCTTCATATTCTTTCATTTAGACCAGTGCAGTCCAGTAAAAGTTTCTGCAGTGATGGAAATGTGACTGTTGAGCAATTGAAGTGTGGTTAGTGAGACCAAGGAACTGAATTTTTATTTTATTTAATGCTACTCAATTTAAATTTAGAAATAGTTTCATGTAGCTAGGAGAGATGTTGGATACAGCAGATCTAGGTGAAATCTTATAAAAATTATACCTTCATAGTACAGAACTCAAAGAGATATTTGAGATCCCATAGAAAGTTTGAAGTTTGCTGTTTTATCATAAAATATTTTAAATTCAAGATAATTAGGTTTTTGCCTGACCAGGCAGTGGTGCAGTGGATAGAGAGTCGGACTGGGATGCGGAAGACCCAGGTTCGAGACCCCGAGCTTGCCAGCTTGAGCGCAGGCCCATCTGGCTTGAGCAAAAGCTCGTCAGTTTGGACCCAAAGTCGCTGGCTCTAGCAAGGGGTTGCTCGGTCTGCTGAAGGCCCGCGGTCAAGGCACATCTGAGAAAGCAGTCAATGAACAACTAAGGCAGTGGTTCTTAACCTGGGTTCTATCGAACCCTAGGGGTTCGATGAGTTGGTCTCAGGGGTTCGGAGAAGCCTCTGCCGCAGAGGCCAGAATAAAGTAATACCATAATTTGTTGTGAGTTCATGCACTTTATTGGATTTGTTCTTTGAGCAGGGTGATGTTCATGCACGGCTCATTTTGTGCACCAGTAAAAAAACATATACCTATGTCTTGAATTTGGAAAAAAAATCATATATTAATTATCACTAAAGAAGGGTTTGGTGAATGCGCATATGAAACTGGTGGGTTTGGTACCTCAAAAAAGTTTTAAGAACCACTGAACTAAGGTGTTGCAACGGCAACAAAAATCTAATGATTGATGCTTCTCACCTCTCTCCATTCGTGTCTGTCTGTCCCTATCTATCCCTCTCTCTTACTCTCCCTCTGTCCCTGTAAAAAAAAAAAAAAAAAAAAGATAATTAGGTTTTACCTGGTGAGAAGGGACAGGGGAGGTTATAGAGAAGGTCATTCTCAGTGGTAAGATAAAAGACAATTAGGATCACAAAGAGTGAGAAAGGACCATAGGTTAGCACCAAAATGTGTGATTTCTCTTAATAGTATTTCATTTGAAGAAGAGAGAAAAAGATGATGAGATATGACCATAGAAAAGGAGTGTCTGACTCAGTTCAATAACAAGGACAATGAGTAAGCCATGTTGCCCTCAGGGCTGGATCTCCTGAAGTATAAGAAAAATAAGATAATAGCTTTGAAGAAATTCTATTTAATATTTGGTTGTCAAGAGTTGCTAAACTATTGCTGTGAGTGTATATAATATACCTAAGGATCATTTTATTTAAAAGAAGAAGGAGGATGAGGAGGAAGAGCAAAAGGAAGAGAAAGAAGAAGGAGGAGAAAGAGAAAAAGGAGAAGAAAGGAGAAGGAAGAAGAAGGAGAAAGAGGAGAAGGAAGAAGGAGAGGAAGAGGAAGAAGAAGAAGAAGCAGCCTGATGTTTCTATTCTTTTGCTTTCCTCCAAATCAATGCTGTACCTTGAAGACTTTTGCTGTACCAGCGAAGTGTCCACACTTTGGGAGTCTAAAGAGAACACTGCTAGATGACCAGCAACATCAGGCAGTTGCAACCGCCAGAGAGAAATGGGCTTGTTTTCAGTAAGTGTGCAGAAAGACCACAGAGCTTGCCCTAGAAAATGTGGACTATAAGAGTGGCTTCACACATGTGGCCAAAGGTGGAATATATGCACAGCAGGTGGCTGAAACTTTGGTAATTTATGACCACCAACAAGATTTTCCAGGGAAAGGAAGCCACCAACATGTCTTCCTTTTAACCTAGGACAGCCCACTGCCTATTTTTGTATGTCTCACGAACTATGAACAGCTTTTACCTTTTTATATAATTGGAACAATCAAAAGAAGAATGATATATTGTGACATGTAAAATTTACATGAAATTCAAAGTCAGTGTTCACAAATAAAGTTTTCTTGGAACAGAGGTATACCCATTCATTGACACATTGTCTATGGCTGCCAAGTAGGGGAGTTGCAGGAAAGACCATATGACCATATGCTTGCAAAAATGTTACTTTACTGAAAAAGTTTGCCAACTACTGAGCTTGGAGATGGAACACGTGTAGGTCAACCTTCAAGTCACTAGAGAATATTCAACCTACTTGGAATGTATTTGGCTTTGCTCAGAAAGGGTAGTTTTGCCTTTTCATTTGTGACTTTTTTCACCATCCTCCCACTAGCCCACAGTCTTTTTGGAGACTAGATCATGTTTATCTCTTATATCCTCCGTGGTGCCTTATGAACAGAGGGTAATTAATAGTTATTGGATAAATGATTAAATGAATGAAAGAAGGAATTATAGATAGATAGATAGATAGATAGATAGATAGATAGATGTGTGTGTGTGTGTTCAGGTTAGTTCTTAAACAAATTACTTACCTTTACATCATTATTTTCTATAAAAAATCAGAATTATAATACTTGTCATAAGTAATGAGCTAATTAGCTAATTACTGGAAAACCTTAGGACAATATTAAGAACAGTGAAGTATAGCAGAAGAATCTCTCTTAATTGAAAACCATCCAATCATTTCCTTTTGAACTGACCCGTCCACGGTGTGCAAAGCCAATAGGTAACTCTCTTTGATTCCATTTATGTCTGTTGCCATCAGGTGAGTTGAGAACATACCAGTAATCCCCAATATCTACCTAGGGTAGTTGTGCTTGATACTGCAACTACATAATCCAGTTGAACACTTAGACAATTCTGTGACCAGAATAAAGTGGGGAGAAAAAGTAAGATTTGCCAAATACCTTCTCCCAGCCAGGTGTTGACTTGAGCATTTCACATACACCCAGAAACCCGGATTCTCTGGAGCAGGGTTCTCTGGCACACATGTTCTTTGTTAAGTTGTATCTACTTGCAGCCAGCCACGGAGTGGGACCACAGCCCGGCTGATCCACTCTCCTGCTCTCTTAATAAGCAGTATTGATTCCCTTGGTCAAATCAATTGCATGGCCATTTCCATTTGCACATCATTTAGCTGCCTGAGCTGATGGCTCCTGCCAGGCCCTAGTCATGCTGTTTCTATCACGGAGATCCTGGTTGCCTCAAGCCCTTCAAGTGGAAAGCTGAACATCAAAGCACTAGGCTCGGAAGCATTAGCCTAGTGTATTTTTTTTTACAGGAAATTAATGTTAAGATTAGTAGAAAACAAATCACCAGAAGGCTGTTTTGTTCAACAATACAAAATAAATTAGAAATTGCTGGAACACATATGTCTTAGTAACAAAGTAAAGAGTATCACTAATTGTTTTCCAAGCTAAGCATGCATTCGCCGAGACTGATAAACACCTTTGGTAGCAGATGGCTCTTTAGATCTCAAGTTCAATTATCTTTCTAAAAAAGAGAAAATGTGGTGACTATAATTATCTTTTATTATTGGGTGCCGGCAAATTTTGGACTAAAGTCTTCTGTTGTGTTTACTTGGTCCGCACGAAGATGGCAAAAAGTAAACTCCCGAGCCAAATGGGAACAAAACCCCCTTACAGGTAATTTTCAGTAGTGGCCACAACCCGGAGCAGGCGCGGTGGGAACGTAGGGACAGCTTATTGCTGGAAAACATGATTTTGCTTTTACTGTTTGTTTCAATTAGTAGGAGAAGCAGGGTTACTCTTCCTGGCAAACTAACCTACAAAACAAGCATATGTTTTAAAAACTATAGTTTAGCATAGGGGCCGGGTAAATTTTATGGAAAATCACAGCAGTGACTAAAAGTCGATGTAGAAGAATACTACTCTTTTTAGAACGTGGTGGAGATTATGCTAAAACTAACACAACAGACAGTAACTGCATTCTTGGGGACATGGGCAAAGCCAGAGAAAGAGTGTTTCTGGTGAGTACATTCAAAGAGTGGCCTCATGAAATGCCTTCTCAGTATCACAGGAGCATATGTGTAGCAACATGCAGTCGGAGCTCTACACCTATGGGCTCCACATCCACAGATTCACACAACCCAACCACGGGTAGAAAATATTTGGGGAAAAAATGTTACATTGTTGCTGTTGCGTGCTGTGTAGTTATGGTCAAAGAGTTTTGTCCATGCTGACCATGTACTGACTTTTTCTTGTTGTCATTATTTTCTAAGCAATATAATGTGACAATTAGTTACATGGTGTTCACATTGTATTGGGTGTTATAAGTAATTATCTAAAGATGATTTAAAATGCACAGGAAAATGTAGGTAGGCTCTATGCAAATATTACACCATTTTATAGAAAGGATTTGAACATCCATGGATTTTGGTATCCCATGGGGCCCTGGAACCAATACCCCGAGCATACCAAAGGACAACTATATGGAATAAGATTTAAATGAACTTGAACTGCTGGTTTAGGAATACTACTGGGCCTTTCTATTTGTTTTAATATTTTCTGCTCTTCTTTCTTTCACCAAGCATGAGTACCAACATGTGCCAGACCTAAGCTTTTGCTGAACTTTTCTTTCCTCCCATCAAAATTTAACTATTCAACATGCTGATTGCATTACGAGCCATGCAGGTCACATAATGACCTGGAATTTGCTATTCTTTTATCAGAGTGCTACACCTGTCTCTTGTGCTTTTGTGCTCTCAAACTTTTAAAACTCATTGTTCTGTGTGGTATGGTAGAGAAAGTACTATATGAGAAACACATAAGTTGGATTCCAGTTCTTCCTCTGATCCTTTATACATTGACATTATTGTTATACAAATTGGTAAAAGCAAGCAAATTATGTACTTTGGCTATGGAATCTCTTGCTTCCAAAATACCTGTAGTTAATAAACAAGTTTATCTTAAAGGTAAATGTAGAGCAAATCATATTTCAAATTTTATATTAATTTCTTATATCTAATGTTTTCAATAATAACTTTTCTAACCTTAATAGTAGTTATTACAGTTAGAGTTAGGGATAGCATTTCATAATTCATAATTTTATATATGTAAAAGCTCCCATTTTCAAGTTATTTTAAAGCTATAATGGATATGTTTTCACATTATGGTTTTAAAGAAATTTATTCTAATAACCTAAACTCTTAAGGGTTCTAACTTTAAAAATGTCAAAAATGTTTATTTATAGAAAGCAGCCATGGAAGGGAGAGTATTCTTCTGTGATCTAAGTTAAGATAGCATATTGAGACAGGTGACACAGTAGAAAGAGGCTATTTTATCTCCTATATTTTCTGTCTCGCCCCTCTCTTTTCTTTGAACCTTTGTTTCCCTATTTACAAAATGGGGAATAATAATGTCTTGCAGTAATGTTGTAAGGGTTAGAGAGAATGCATGCAAGGTGCCTTGTACACAGATTAGATGCTCAATGCACTGTTAGCACATAACTATCCTCTCTCAGAATAAACTCTCTTAGGCTTAGGTGCCTGTTGCTAATGGGATGAACATAGTGGATTCCTATATGTTATCCAAAGATGTAGTTTCACTACAGGCTGTCACAAAAGTACAGGGAAAATCTGACTCAATAGCAGATGACTGGTGTCCAGCTTCCTTTGCACATATACCCAAAGAGTAAAAAATATGATGACGAATATCCCAATTCAGTCTCGTTTCTTCTATGAAAATCTTTGTCAATGACACGTGGTACGGCATTGGGCTCTATATACCCCCAGATATGAACTCACTAAAACTAGGAGGCAACTAAAATAGAAAAATAAGTAGCCCAAGGTGTTTGATTTGGCAGGGGTTGGGGTAATTATGTTGGATAATTTTCATGCAAAATGTTAACATCGAATAGAAAATGTTTCTTTTAAGCAAAAGATGTGAAGGCATCACTGTAACAACGACTCTCATCCTGGAGGAGTCATCCATAAATAGAGTCACCATTTGAAAAGAAGAACTGGGTATTTTCACATCTGTGAACATGTGCCCTTTCTCCCTTGGAGGCACTTCGGGATGATGGGATGCTGAGGTGCCAGTGATTTTCTTGGGAACAGAAGTAATTCTGTAACTTGTCAGTGTGTTGACATGGCCTGCCCTTTCCAATTTCTAGCGTGAAGCCAAGTAGTGTTTTATTTAGCCTGACTGAACACGGGCGAAAACATTCATTATACATTTATTTTATTTCTTTAGAAGTAGCTATTTCCATCATAGCCATTTCCTGATTTGATTTACAGTTTGGGAAAATATGAGTTTCCCGCTCCTCCAAGAGAACACGATGAACATCGCCTCACATGGTTTGCCAGGCAGGTACAGAGATGTTTTTCCATAACAACTACCTGTGAGTGGACCACAGGCTGTTCAAAGGGTCCTTTTCAGCATGCAGTGAAAATCAGAGTCCAGTGCAAACTCGAGCACCCGGAGGAGGTGCAGAAGCCATGGTGTGCTGGTGAACCAGCTCTCTGTTGGGTCGAGTCCCAATCTGCAGGGCTTCTCCACTTCTGTGCTCCTCCCATGGTCCATTGCAGCCTCCCAACGATTTAAGAATGCGCTTACCGGATTCCTGAATACTTAACGGTTGGCGCTCACAGAGCTGTTACAACTGACTTCAGCACACCACAGCCGTTAGAGCGAGTTTTAACATCTCAAGCCCTGACCATATGAATTTTTTTCTGGCTCAGAGACGAAACTGACAGGTGCCTGTCACTGGAGGAGCCTGTAGATTTTTTTGCCATTTGTTGGCTTTTCCTGCCTCGTTTCAAGCTGTTTTTCCTTTTGCAGTAGCCAATACACGTGACACCTGTGAAATTCAAACACAATAGACCTCTAATGAAAACACTGATTCATACAAATAAAAGATTCTCTCTCTATCCAAACAGTTAAAAATCAAAGACGACCAGAGCATGCATTCCCCCAACAATTAGCGCAGACTGGCTGCTCGCAGAAGTCGATGAGACTCGCTTCTCTCGCAGCCCTCAACCTTCTGCAGGGTTTTGCTGACACCATGCTAATGGTCCTGGCTTCTAACTGCTGCCTGCCCATCAGTGGCTGGCGGAGTGATTTAATTCCTTTATGTATGTAATACAGCAAAGCACTTGGAGCCTTGCAAATGGCACTGTTTAAATCAATAGATAATGATTTATTACATATTGTGGAGCACTTATAAATATATTATGAAGCAAGGGAGCATAACAGCGTCAGGGCTGGTGGGAGTCGTGGGTGGGAGCTGTCCGTGCTGTTTTCTTCTCCGTTCCACTTCTGAGATGTTGTGTGACTCTGGATCATTCATTTGCCTTTGCTGTAGTACTTTGTTTTGTATGTTTGGAGAATGGTGTCACCTGTGGTAGTCTGCTAATGGTGTAGAGAAACGGGCAGCATACGGCATAACATTCCTCATTTCCAGAGTCAATACGGTAATAAGGTTTGGGCTCTGGATTTTTATAAACAACTAAAAAGAAATCATGCTCATTTATTGGCATCTAATAATTTCTTCCTTTGCTATAAGAAAGGCAACATTCTGAGTTAAAATCAGATGATTCTCAGAGCAGCATGGTGTATAAATGATCCAAACTCTGGATCCAAAGTATAAAACTGGGGATACTAACATCACAGTCAAGCGGATTGGAATTTGCATTGCAAGTACCTTCAGAGGTTGTCACTCTAGACTCCTGACACTCCGTCCCGGCTAGAGCAGCCAGGAGGAAAGGCGCTGAGGAGACCTCTCTAGGAAAGTGCGTCTCTGTCCAGTCAGGCTTTCCCTCCTCCAGGGTGTGCCACAACCCATTTCCTGACCTGGTACGTTTGCATAATAAGGTGATTTTAGCTCCTCTTTTAGAATGCTCTCTCTCTCTCTTTTTTTAAGTATTGTAAGACAGCCAACTTGTGGATGACATGAGACTATTGTGGAGGGAATTAAAATAGGGGAAAAAGAGCTTTTCTAGAGAATTCTGAATCATGGGATGCATTGAATACATTTCCATGCAGACACGGTCCCAAGCACCATAATCCCTTCTGAAAACACACCTGTCCCATCCGTGAGGCTCCAGCCCCATTGCCCGCACCTGCCGTATTTCAGTGTGTGGTGAATGGGGCTATATAATGTTTGGTGCCACGTATTGCAGAAGGAGGTGACCAATTCAGAGTTCCATGGAGATGTCTCTGGACAATTGGTTTCCCAATATAACGTGCCAGGTCAGGAGGAATTCAGACACAAGCCAGAGCCTGCTTTGACAGCTCTCTGTGGTGACATTACAGCTGGGTTGATCCTTAGTCCCCTTTGTCTCTGCAACCCTACTCCTCATCCACCCACTCCCACCCCCACCCCTTGGCCTGCACTTTAAAAAAATGGCTCCAAAGCTCTCTATTCTAGTCATCGTGTCTCCTTTGTAAAGTAGTGGAACCAATCAGCTATCCTAAGCCAGCTGCTTAGATATATGCCAGCATGGCTCATTAGAGTACAGTCATAAACTCATTCATAGAAGTATCCTGAAGGATGTTTTTATTGCTTTATTGTGTGTATAAATCTCTTTGTTTGCACACAGAACATGGACTGAACAAAATGATGAGCTGCAGGTTCCATTTCTTGCCTGCTCACTGAGCAGGCACATTATAGTCTATTTCAGGTTACTCCTGCGTAAATAATATGTTAGTGACTGTGAGCATCATTCACGCCACACCTTTATCTTATTTAGTGCAGAGCGTGCAATACAAATAAATGCACTGATAAGGGTGGAGCATAACTTGCACACCGGGGATAATTATGGCTCCAGACAAATGATAGGATGAATTTTTAATTGCTTTTTGGAGCCATCTCTCTCACACATGCCCAAGACTTCTGTTTTGCAAAGATTAAGGGTAAAAATTTCAATGTCAAGGAATAAAACTCATTTCACAATCAGCTCTGTGGTTGCATGAACCCAGGAAAAAACAGAATTGTGGTCAAAACAATAGCTCCTCTCTACCTCTGCTCATGACCTGATTTGAGTGTTTGTTTTGTTTTAACAGCTCCTTTCATAATATTGGCTTTTATTTGGAGTTTCACGTCGGACAGAGAAACTTAGCAGTGGTGGAAGAGGCAAGAGTTTGTGTTCTGTTCATACAGCAGAGAAACTGGCCGTTGCAGCTGCACTGGGGAGCTCAGGCATCCTGAATAAAGCACGCCTGCACTCATGCGCGCAGAAACGTGAGAGACACTATCAAATAGACAGCTCGCTGAGGTTTGGCCAAGTGGCCCACCAGCAGTTCGTGCTGTTCCCAGGAGGACGCAGGCTGGCTTTCTCAGGCTCTGAGCTGATTAAAGCAAGGAGTGATGGGAAGGCCATGTTGAGTCTCTAGTTTGGCGAGGGGGGTAAGGAAAGGGCTGACAGCTGCTGCACAACTGGAGAAAAACATGGTAGAGATAGGAGCCTCCTGTTGTAGGGGAAAAGAACAGCCCAAAGATATGCTACAAGCTCTCTGCACTAAGTGAATGCTTTCTCAATAGTCCCTCTATTGGCTAGGTCTCTTATCTTGAAGTCTAAATATGTATGTACTAAATATGCATATACATGCACTAAATATGATATAGATGTCATAATTTATAATGAGTCTTCATGTGGAGGGATCTCCAAAATGAGAGTGAATATTTTATTGGTATTCTGCCCCCTCCCCCAAAAAACACTGACCTACTGACTCATTCCTTTCACAAATGTGCAAGAGAGTCAATGTTTTCAACAACCTACTCAATAAGTGTCCTGGGCGGATGGGATTTTTCCTGTTTATTAGGCACGCATGAGCAAAGCCTTTGCAGACGATTATTTCGTTTGTGGAAAGTCCCCTCAGCAGCTGGAATCGGTTCCTGTGGCACTTCACAAGATGGAAATGGTGTTCAGATTTAAAAGCCCGATAGGATGTGGGATGTGTTATGCAAAAATAGGCAAACCGGCCTCCGAAGGAGGCAACAGGCACTTCTGCCACTAGGGTGGAAGTTGAGGTGTCAGCGGCAGAGCACGTTTCCTGAATGCATTTTAGAAGCCTCTTAATTCTTCTTTCAATACACTGTGACACTGTCCTGAAGCCAGATAGGACTTGCATGCAAAGAGCCTAAAGCCTTTGACCAGACATCATAATGGTTAATCCTCATGGTGTTCTTTCGCAGAAGGAGCTAGAAACCAAGTTATATAAATACATACCATTTTATGACACCACATTTTGCCATCATTTTTAGTTTTTAAGCTGCCTCCTAATTTACTTACATAAGAAATCTACTTCAATATGGATTAGACTGAACTGAGTCTAATGATTTTCAGTATGATTTTGATATCTCTAATAAGTGGTGAGTTTAAAATACAAAATTGAAATACAGATGCAGTGGTTCAACATGGTAAATCAAATGTATATACCTACCTCTCTTTGAAATAAGAGTATATATGAATATACCAATAAAACTATAATAGTATTGGGAAATGAAAAATGGTACTATAATTGGGTCAGAAATTTTAACGATATTCTAGAAGATATGATCAGAATATAGGAGAAAAAATAGAGGAAACTGATGCCCAGGGTCCCTCAGCCATGCTCCGTACGTCACGTCAGCAATTCCAAAGGTCAGGAATGGCCTTGGCACAAACACTCATTAAAGAGCTGCATTCTAATGAGTTGAGATTGTTGGGTGTTTCTTTTCTCTGTCAATGGTGTTTTTGTTCTTATGATAACATCAAGAATGTACTATGCATAGAAGAACATAGCTATTGTGGCTTATAGCTTATCTATAAAAATAAAGAGAAAATTTTTATGTTTTTAGAAGTCCTGGTTACCAATAGAAAAATGGGATTCAGAGTGCCCTGGAATTTTTCGTCAGCAACACTAGTTACTAGGGAGAAAAGAACTGTTTTTCTTAAAAAGAATATTGAGGAAAAATTATTTCAAACCTAAAATTCCATACCCAGCCAAACTACCATTTAACAGTTTTTGAGTGCCTACTATGTGTTAGGCATTCTGTGATACACAGGAGAGATAATGGTGAACAAAACACAAAGTTAGTCCTTGTTCTGCTAGAACTGATCATCTAATTGAAGAAGTAGAGAGAAATTATCACTCCAACAAATGCATAATTACAAAAAGATATAACTTCCACCATCTGGTACTGCCCACACTGACTTGCATATAAAATATTTCACTAAAGACAGAGAAATCTCACAGCAAAATTTGTGGATAGCTTCCTTTAACATAATGTTTCCTAAACATATTTAAATAATCATATATCTTCCTTTCCTTCTCCCCTCCTCATTTTCTTCTCATTCTTATTCTTCAATAAATTGTGAAACTCGTTCCTCCACCACACAAACTGGAAAGTTCTGGACTCCAGAGGAAAAGGCCATCCTCCTCGTCACTGCTTACAAATCTTTTTACAGTCTGCCCTCAGCTTGCTTTCCCTCCTTTTTTCTCTCCACACACCTCGCCGTTGGCCATTCTTCATTGCTTGCCAGGCCTTCAACATGCCAACCATGTTGGCAACTCCTTGTCTCCTTTGGTGTTGTTTTCTCTGTCTGAATGCCTTTCAACACTCATTCACTGAGCACCAGTTGAGCCTTTGCTGTAGACTAAACCTGGGGGACCGGGGTAAAGAAGGGGGGGGTTAAGAACATGGAAGAAGAATACATAACACTTTTTTTAAGGATCGTATTGTCTCCTGCTTCTGGTATTTTCCTCCCGAACTTTCAAACCTCATTTCAGATGTTGCGTCCCCAGTCAGTCTTCTTTATTGCTTCCTTCCTCCTCAACTCTTCAGCCTTCCCAGAGGTCTTTCAACATAGCACATCATGCTTCCATAGTATGTATTATATCGTAACTGTGATGACTGATGCGTATCACTTTTGCCTGGTGTTCAGAGTTTCTTGAATTAATATACTGAATGCGGATAATGATTTTCCCATAAGTATTCTCTCTTTTGGTGCCCTACCCTTCCTCTTCACCAGAGGTCCCCAAACTACCGTGCGTGGGCCAAATTGCGGCCCCCTGAGGCCATTTATTCATCCCCTGCCGCACTTCCGGAAGAGGTACCTCTTTCATTGGTGGTCAATGTATGGAGTACTGTATGTGGCAGCCCTCCAGCGGCCTGAGGGACAGTGAACTGGTCCCCTGTGTAAAAAGTTTGGGGAGCCCTGCTCTTCACCCCCTGGCTTTCATGGGACCCATGTTCTTGGAAACTCCTTCTCCCTCTTTCTGCACGAAAGCAGAATTTTCTCAACTCTCTTTTCTCATGGCTGTTTGCACATCTGCCAGCATAAATTACTTGCTAGATTTGGAGAGACAAAACTTCATGAATAAAACTCCCCGTCTTTATTGAAAGAGTCACGAAATTCATTAAAGCCCTGGTATTTTCTGAATTTTATTTTTCTCTTAAGTATCAACAGTGGGTTGGATTTTCAAGTTCATTCTCATTTTAGCTTTAAGGCACACTCATTCACCCGTCACCATGGTGGGGACCCTGCTTGGGCCACTGTCTTCCCCTGCCTTGACACAAATTTTGAAACCTAATGGATTGTTTTTAAGGGGAAGATTATGAAGATTTACTGTGAAAGTTGAAGACGAATTGTAAATAGTACAAATGGTCACTGCTTTTCCTGTAACAACAGGCAAACACACCAGGTGTGAAGGAAGCGGACACGCTGTACTTGAGCAGAAGCATCTTGTCATGGGGAAGGACTTCCTGGTTTGTATCTGTTTCCTATGTGTGTGTTTCACATTAGGTCTGCGCGTGCCAGCCCCCAGGGACAACAGCAGGAAAGCCTGCTGCCCGTCCAGCTGCACAGGTCTCCTGACCCTCGAGAGAATGTAGTAAACTCACTGCACTGGGGGACAAGAGGGAGCAAGCAGGAGAAAGCCAGGTCATCCCTCTGATGCACACGGTGCCTGGTGGCTCCAGGTCAGCCACCAACCCTGAATGAAAAGGTGAGAAATAAACCCAACGTGGTTTGGACAAGACATCCAAGGGACCTGGACCTTTAAGGAAGCAGTGACCGCGGAGTCCCTAAAAAAGCTCTAATGGTGAGTGACATCACCAGGTGGCTTCACTTTGCAGAGAGGAGCTCCAAACTCCGTGCGGGTTGAGTGTGCTCCCGTGCTCACCTTGGCAGGAAACAGCGGTGGTTAAACTTGGCCCGCGGGGCCTGTGCAGCCCACAGTAAGTCTTTGGGGGCCAAACCATAAAGCTGACTTGTCATCTCGCTCTGAAGTTTGATTTAAGCACTTAGCTTCAAGTGATGAGCCGTCCACACCTCCCCGCATACACATACAACACACACACACACACACACACACCAGCCCTGATCAGCTGACCAGTGCAGATGCTGTGAGATGTGTTAGAAAGCTTTCCTGCAGCTTCCGGCCGTGGACGGGCTCTGTTTCTGGGAGGGTGGTGCAGGGATGAGAGAGTCTTCGCTTGATGACTTGGCCATTATCTGCTGATTTTTTTTTAAGCCTAACCCATAGGCTTACTATTCTAATCCTCGCGACTGCTGCAGAGGAAGACAGAAGTGAGGGCAGCAGTTGAACCATCACAATCTCCTCTGTTACTTAAATCTGCTTCTTATATGTGTCCGTACAGGGGACGTGACGTTATCTGAAGGAATCTTTCTTCTCTTGCATGGGAAACCTAACTGGGTCTCTGAGGCACGGTGGGACCATAAATCTTTGGCTTAAGATTCTGTTTTTATATTTTTCAGTAGGAACCATTTCTGGGTTTTAGACGGAGGAATCAGAGACCGAAAGCCTGTTGTCAAATGCTGACTTAACTTCTCTCCCCACGTATTTCCGGTATTTATTTTTCTTCTAGACATGTCACGATTCTGATCTTCTCTGTTCCTGCGAGTGTTCAGTTCTTCTACTCTCTTCTCTCGTTTGCTTGTAATGTGCCGTCTCCACCGTGTCTTGTGTTCCTTCTTGTGCTATAGAGGACGAGGGCTTGGTAATCACGCTGCCTCCCCGAATTCAGGCTACGGTCTTTGGGGGGAAGAGTGTCTACAGTATTGCTCACACTTAGTCAGCAGAAGGACCCAGAAGGCCATCACACAGATGCCTGGGCGTCACCATCAGAGATGCTGCTTTGCAGGTCTAGAGGGGGCCCATGGGTTTGCATTTCTAACAAGCTCCCTGGTGACACCGATGCTGCTGACCCTGGGACCTCGAACAAGAGCAGTATTGCCCTAGAGACCATCGTACAGGATTCTCTGCTTACTTAGCTTTTCCTGTCTTTCTCTCTGAGGTCTAGCAACCTAGTCATGAAAAATAGCTGAACCAGTCATCTTGTACGTAGAGGTGGAACTAACATTCTTGTCTCCCAGCTCTGTATCAAATCAAAGAGCATTCGGCTCATTCTGCAAGTTTGATTTGATATTTCAGATTTCAAATCCTTTCTAGTTTAAGTTCCTTATAGGAGTTTTAAAAATAGTGTTGTCTATGGAAAATGAAAACTACTGTCAATTGCAGCGGTCCCCAAACTACGGCCCGCGGGCCGCATGCAGCCCCCTGAGGCCATTCATCTGGCCCCCACCACACTTCCGGAAGGGGCACCTCTTTCATTGGTGGTCAGTGAGAGGAGCACAGGATGCATCGCACCCATAGTTCCCATTGAAATACTGCTCAGTTTGTTGATTTAAATTTACTTGTTCTTTATTTTAAATATTGTATTTGTTCCCGTTTTGTTTTTTTACTTTAAAATAAGATATGTGCAGTGTGCATAGGGATTTGTTCATAGTTGTTTTTATAGTCCAGCCCTCCAACGGTCTGAAGGACAGTGAACTGCCCCCCTATGTAAAAAGTTTGGGGACCCCTGGTCAATTATTTTCCTTCCTTCTTTTCTCCACCCTCCCTCTCTTTTTTCTTTCCTCTTTCCCTCCCTCTTTTCCTCCCTCCATCCCTCCCTTACTCCCTCTCTTCCTTATTTTTCATCTCCTCCTCAGAGGGTGGGGATTTAAGTAAATGCATTTTCCTATTTTATTCTTCCAGTGCCTCATGTCTGCTATTTTCCCAGCATCCACACTCCTGAGTTCCTGGGGAAAGAGGAGCAGTTGAGTTGGAAAACATGATGCCTGTGTATTTAACATTTTCTCCAATGTGATAATTGGTGATTTTCCTGAGGCTTGCCACAGAAAGCTATTTCAGCATGCAATTTGTGTTTGTATTCCAAAGATTCACCAAGAGGCACAAAAGATTAGGAACAGAACTCCTTCCATCTACATCAACGCTCTTCCATCACGAATGGACAGCCCTTTCAGGTGGTGGGGGCGGGGGCGATTGATACCATGGAAGAGCAGAAAGGAAAGGAAAAGAGAATTCTAGAGATAGTATATCCTCTCCAGAAGTCATAGACCATGCACACATAATGAGAGTTATGAAGGAAAGACAGGCCTGGCTACATATTATGTCAGGGAAGTCTGTGATCTCAAGCTATTAAATATTGTCCAGCTCTTCCTAGCTGTCATATTTCAAAACTACAGCGACACTGTAGTAGCTGCAAATGGTAATCTTGCCTTTGCCCAAAGACTAAGAAGAAGACAAAAGCTGGGAAATATCAGAGAGCATACTAGGTTAAGATAAAGTCGTTATCTCATTTTTCTAGGGGGAAGCTTCGTGAAATACTCAGCTTGACTTCTACTGGTGAATAATGAATTTCGGTGAAGGAAAGTGGGGGAGACATGAGGAGGTATGGGGGGTGTGGGGGTGGAAATGGGGGCCCACAGTCCACATTTCCTGGCTCTCCTGGAGCCAGCTAAAAGGACTGGGCAGAGTTGCATTAAACCTGATTGGAAAACTCTGCTTAATACATTAAAGAAACAAGTCGCAGAAACATCTACCTCCCTTCCTTCCTCCCCCAAACAGTAATGAGTCCAAATTGCTAATAAAACATAAAAACTCAAAGATGTTGTGCATGGGCCATTTTTCTGAGCTGGTTATTTTTTATGTCACTTTTCCCACAGCTGTAAGCATGCTATAACTATCAACGTACCAAATGCCCCAGTTTAAATGAAACTTAAAAGAACGTATTTAGGAACTTTATAAAGAAGGTAGGGGGTAAAATACAAACAAGCAAGCTCTATCAACTTTTTTTCTTTTAGTAAGAAAGAGAAATTTGGGAAGCCTCTAGGGTAGGAAGGGAAATGGCTGAATCAATGTCTTAAGAAATAGAGGTTGAGATAAATAGAAGATTCCTTCCTCTCCTTGCCAAAGCCATTATTTGAAGCAGAGGTCCCCAAACTTTTTACACAGGGGGGCAGTTCACTGTCCCTCAGACCGTTAGAGGGCCGGACTATAAAAAGAACTATGAACAAATCCCTATGCACACTGCACATATCTTATTTTAAAGTAAAATAACAAAACGGGAACAAGTACAATATTTAAAATAAAGAACAAGTAAATTTAAATCAACAAACTGAGCAGTATTTCAATGGGAACTATGGGTGCGATGCATCCTGTGCTCCTCTCACTGATCCCCAATGAAAGAGGTGCCCCTTCCGGAAGTGCGGCGGGGGCGGATAAATGGCCTCAGGGGGCCGCATGTGGCCCGCGGGCCATAGTTTGGGGACCCCTGGTTTGAAGCTTATGTTCAGCCTGAATGGAAAGCAAGACTGAAGTGTCTGATGGAATCGCACGCATGTTACTGTGGGCAGAACCTAACGTCTGAGTTTAACTTGCCCAAGTAGAACCAAGAGGCAAGTAGAAAGCATACCTTAAACATATACAAAATCCTATATGTGGTGGATCGAGTGGGTTCAACTGTGTAAGGAAATCTACTTTCTGCCTTTTATTTTTTATTCCCATATCTCAAAAAAATAATAAACTTTTTTTTTTATTTGGAAATGTGTAAATGTTGTTACAAGGGATGATTGCCAGAACTTTGTGTAATAAACAAGAAACGCATGCTGTGAGGATGAAACTTGCATGTTATACCCATAATTAGACGTGGAGCTCCATCACTCTCTCAGCAGCAGCATCATTCCAGCTTCAAAACACCTCTAGGGATATTTAATGTTCAGTGCCCACCCCTTATAAATGTATATGACTCAATATCCCCAATGAGTAATATGGCTGGCGGCCATACCACCTTCTGCTAAGTTCTCATAAGCTGAGCAGGGCTGGGCTGGGTCAGTGTTCTTATGGGAGACCTCCAGAGAAACCCTGGAGGTGTCAGCGATGATTCACTGGGTAGAACCCTGCCTTGAGTCAGTCCCAGATCACTTTCTTTTCCTGGTGTTAACGGTTCCTTTATAGATGCAGGTGCAGCTTATTTGAGAATCAGTCCAAAGCCTATTTGCTTTTTTTAAAAAAAAAATTTCTTTTAATTTAAAATAAAAGTTAGAAGTGGGGCTGGAAAGGGTGGACCAATGAAAGGGAAGGGGAGCAGAAGGGAACAGCGAAACCGGAGAGCCCTGATCCAGTGCAGGCCAAATTCCATGTCAGGAAACTCTCACAACGATGCCCCCAATTCTTCGACTATATGGGGGCTTAGATATCACAAGTTTTTCTTGGCCTGGGTCATCAGTGACAGGATTTGGGGATCGACTTTAATATGAAGAGTGAAACAAGAATGGATGCTTTGGGGATCCCATAGAAAGTTCTGACTTGCCCCAGAATAACTGACTGAACAAATCCAGAAGATGAGTACGGCCCCATCAAAATGTGGTCAGATGCACATGTCACTGGG
This sequence comes from Rhynchonycteris naso, assembly GCA_037038555.1. Lineage (NCBI taxonomy): Eukaryota > Metazoa > Chordata > Mammalia > Chiroptera > Emballonuridae > Rhynchonycteris > Rhynchonycteris naso. The sequence continues at coordinate 139,463,225 of CM073002.1, forward strand.
TGGACCCATTCAGTCCTAGGGAAAGTCCTGCAAGGCCCACCAGAGCCATCAAGGGTACTAGTCCTTATTGTGTGTTCTTGTAAACACTTATTCTGCCTTCCTGTCTGCTTAAAACTGCCGTCAAATTTTGTTTGTTGGCTTATATACTACTGTGCTCCTCTCTAGACACCACTGTTTTGAGAGTGTTCGAATTCTTAAAGATATGAATGTTTTGAGGTTTGGGAGTAAAAAGCACTTTTTAATATGCAAAAGGAACTGTGGACATATTTCCTTTCTTCAATGAAATATGCTTAGGCTGCTTCTATTCATATTAAACCAAAGATTTGAATAAATCTGCCTAAATATTTTCTTTGGGATTGGAATTATTTTTTAAGTAAATCCCATTGGATGATGTTAAAAAGAAAAGAAAAAAGATGAAACAGTTAAAAAAAAATACCCTCACTGTTACATAAAAGAAGAATTTGTTCTGTTTATTTGTAAACTTGTAAGATATTTCTAAATTTGCAAATAAAATAAACATTTTTCCATACAATTATTTTTGAAGTTATACCCAGCCCGTCTCCCTAAAATGACAAAGCCAGGAAACAAAAACAAATATCTCTTCAATGGACTTGAAATTAGTCCATGTTTATATTTTTATTTGAGGTATGTGTTGGATTTTTAAAAACCTACAACTGGTAAATATTCAGCTCTTATTAATAGTTTTTCCTAAACTTTTGCTTTACCATAAAAAAAACCAGTTACAGTGTATAAGATAATTAAAGGTTTAAAGACTGCATGCCCACCTTTTAGTTATACTGTTAATCACATATCTTCCTGCATAATTTCTCCAGCCTTGAATATTGCATAATTACATACAGAAATCGAGTTCCTTCATAAAATTTTCTCTAGCCAGGCTGTAACACATAATTTTTTGTTTTGTTTTTCACATTTTAATCTTTGTTAAACTCTACTTGTTTCAGAATTTATTATGAATATGTGTAAAGAAAATTCATTAAGTTTCCCTTCCTTGGTCTAATGCATGATCTCACTTTACACTGATCTCAGTTTTTATTAAATTGCTTTGCTAACTGAATGCTAAAAGATATAGAAGAAAACTAATTAAAAGCATATCACATCTTTTCATTTGCAGGAAAAAAAAAGCATTCTGCATTCTAATATGAGGGGCCACATCATACATTCCTCTTCATTGTCTGGGTTTTGAAAACATCTCTGAATGTCAAACTTTATTCCTTTTTTTGTAATCATTTCTATTATCTATAAGTATCCAAAAGTATACTGTAATCATGCAAATATGAACACATAATTATAAATGTGCAAAGCAATTGCGAGAGTCAGTGGTGCATACACATTTTCCCCTAAAAAAGAAAGAAAACATACTTATTATAATCTTAAATATAGCAAGTTAAAGAGGAAAGAAAACACAAAAATCAAAACAGAATCGTTTGCAAAGAGTCAAGTTTTTCTCTAAATGTAGTTTGGGTGAAATCAGGTTTTATTTTAATTAAAGTAATAGAATACTCAGAGGCAGTTGAGGCCCTGGGTGCAGAAGAAAATACTGTGCCCCTTACGTGAGAAAAAAGTGTCAGGTTGGGGTTTTGTGGGTTCCTTCAGAAGTCGGGGCCCAGGGCACACGTCTAGTGCACCCACTGTTAAATCTGCCCCTGAGAATGCTACAGATAGGAAATAATGCACTCTTTATGTAAATATATACATTAAAGATTTTATTTATTGATTTTACAGAGAGAGGAGAGAGAGAGGTGTGGGGAATGAGGAGGATTAACTCATAATTGCTTCCCTTTAGTGGCTCATTGATTGCTTGTCGTATGTGCCTTTACCAGGCAATCCCAGAATTTCAAATTGGCAATCTCAGCACTCCAGGATGATGCTCTGTCCACTGTGCCACCCCAGGCCAGACGACACTCTTTTTATATTTTTTTATAATAGGATTTTAATCTACTGTATATCAGAATCAAGTTACCGTATTTCCTGATGTATAAGACACACCTCTTTTTCAAAAAATTTGAGGCCTAAAAACTGGGTACATTTTATTAGGTGGTTGTAGATTTTTTAACTTGCATTTCCCGCTTGAGGAGTTGTATGAATTTTATGATGAATAAAACTTGAGTTTAATAACTTTATGTAATACATTCTTTTTCAAATTTCGGGCCCCAGAATTAAGATGTGTCTTATACATGGGGAAATACGGTATATTGTTATGCCTCAAGCATTCTAAGGCATTGGGTTTTACCAGTGGATGAGAGTGTGAAGTTTCTTTTCAAAATCACTATGTCCAGGGACTCCTGTTACCTCACTTTTCCAGGGGTCAGGAGCTTTTTTCTTACTGACCCTCAGCTGCCCAGGCCTTGCCCTCCCACTCTGCCCTGGTCCTTGTCCATTTGGCAGTACCCGTCCCAGTATGCACACAAGAAATCCACCAATGCTCTAATTCTGTGCAATGGAGCTTCTCAGCCAAGAAAGAACACATCTGACTTGTGGAACTAGGAGCGCTTTCTTGAAGTAGAAAAGGCATGATCTGAGCCTGAAGGAAAGGATAGAACCGTGAGCCCTAGAAGGTATTACAAGTAGAGGGAACAGTGTGAGTCAAGGTGTAAGTGTAGCACAGATCAGGATGTACTCAGAGAAACCAAACACGTCTGGTGAGGCTCTAGCCAAACTGCCTAGGACACACATGTGGTGAGTAGGGACAGATGATTCTGAAAACAGAGCATGCAACCAAATAACGGAAGAACATTTACTTAGATTAGCTATTGAGAGCTTGTTTTTGATCAAGGGAGTAAAATTATAAAAGCCCCTAATATTATGAGCTCTGGCTGGGTAGCTCAGTTATCCCAAATGGTTAGAGTGTCACCCTGACATAGCAAGGTTGTGGGGCTGATCCGCTGGTCTGGGCACATACGAGAATTAGCCAGAGAACGCATGAATAAGTAGAACAACAAATTGATGTTTCTAAATACATACATACAAACATACATACATCTTCATTATGATAGTATTCTGGAAAAGAAAAAAAATTAGTGAAAAAACTGATGAAGTCTGTAGTTTGGTTAATACACCCATGTCAGTTTCTTAGCTTTGCTAAACATGCCAAGGTGAAATTAAGATGTGAACATTAAGAGAAGTTCTGTGAGGGGCATAAGGGAAGTCTCTGTACTATCTTTCCAACTCTTCTGAAAATCAGGAATTATTTCAAGATAAAAAGAAAGAAGAACAAAACACCACTATGGGACTTTGCTCTGCAACACAGGAGCCTCCTATCAGGGGCATTTAGGAATGGTTTGGCTCTGGCTACAAGCCCAGCTCCTAGATCATTCATTGTTTTGCTGTGAGCTCTGGAAATCAGTTTCCTGTGTCAGAAATCTTTGCTTCTGTAATTTCACCTGCCCCTAGGGCAGTTGTTCTTAACCTGGGTTCTATCGAATCCTAGGGGTTCGATGAGTCGGTCTCGGGTTCGGAGAAGCCTCTGCCGCGGAGGCCAGAATAAAGTAATACCGTAATTTGTTGTGAGTTCATGCAGTTTGTTGGTTTTGTTCTTTGAGCAAGGTGATGTTCATGCACGGCTCACTTTGTGCACCAGTAAAAAAACATATACCTATGTCTTGAATTTTGAAAAAAATCATATTTATCACCAAAGAAGGGTTCGGTGAATGCGCACATGAAGCTGGTGGGTTTGGTACCTCAGAAAAGGTTAAGAACCACTGCCCTAGGGTCTTCTTCCTATGCTGGCCATGAAGATGGACCTCTTCTTTGGAATTGAGGACTGCTCTGGGACCCATGCATTGGGGATGATGTGGAGTCCAGCTCCTTGGGGCTTCTTTTCTTGCTTTTTTCCCTTTGAAATATTTTTATTAAGTTTACTGGGGTGACATTGGTTAATAAAATTATTTATGGTTCAGGTGTACAGTTCTATCACACATCATCTGTATATTGCATTGTGTGTTCCCACCCAAAGTAAAATCTTCTTCTACCACCATATATTTGACCCCCTTTACCTTAAACTAGCCCATCATCCCCTTCCCTCTGGTAACTACCATACTGTTGATCTGTCTGTGAGTTGTTTTGTTTTTCTTGTTTGTATTTGTTACTTTCAGTTTTATATCCTACATATGAGTGAAATCATATGGTTCTTGACTTTCTCTGATTTATTTTGCTTAGCACAATATTCTCAAGATCCATCCACGTTGTCACAAATGGCAGTATGTTATCTTTTCTAATGCCTGAGTATTATTCTATTGCATATATGGAACATGTCTTCTTATTCAATCATCTTGCTGTCTTTACATGTTTTCCCACCATCGCCTTCCATCCTGATATCTTCCTGAATGTTCTCTGATGCTTGGGTAGAAAGTAAGACATGTAAGAGCATCTGGCACATCATTTGGAAAGTGCTTATTTAGGCTCACTGCCTTTTAATAGGCAATTTTAAATGTATCTCTTCATTAACCATGTACCTGAGCTTGGGGTTGTAGGGACCATTGTGATTCTGTCATTGGGAATGTTTTCTATAGTCATTAATGCAGACCAAGAGAAGCGGACAGCTTACCCCTGAACAATGTAAGGTTATTTTGCGCGTGAATACTTGTATACAAGGATCAGAGCATGAGGAAGTACGTAGCTTATGTGAGGGTGTTTTCCAAAGTTTGTTTTTAATGTCACGTATCTCCCGTATGCCATCTGAAAAGCCTGAGGGCATAGATTGTCCCAGTCTGAACAATAGAAGTTTACTAACGTAGAAATATGTGCTCGTTTTTATATGGTGTGCATAAACTCTTTCCACCAGTCTATAGCAGTCTGCTTTGTTGATGAAATTATAATTACATTCTCTACAACAATCTATTCAAAAATGTGTATGAGATTGCTTGACTCATTTAGTGACATTTGTTGCGAAATGAATTCAGACACTTCCTATTTAGAAATATGTTTCCTGCTCTCTCTCCGTGATCCCTTCTCAAAAAGCTGAGGTCCGCTTGCCATTTGCTTTAGCGTAAGCATGACTGGATACCCTGGGCCAACCTTAGATGTTGCCAGTTGCAGTTAGAAGAGAGCGATCATAATCTTGCAGACTGTCAGGGGAGAAGCGAGAAGATTTGGCCTTCTCCCCTGTCTCAAGTGCTCCTTCTTATATGCTGATAGCACTTGAGTTGCGCAGAGGCCAGTCAACCTGTGAGGGCTCAAGTCAGCCAGAGAACCCAAGAAAGAAGAATTGAGCCTTTCAGTTCTTCTTTGTTTTGTTGAACAGCAGCCCAGAGGAAGAGCAACAAGGTGTGGTGGATTAGTATATGAATGGGTCAGTCAAATTGCCTGGTTAGTGACAGGACTCTGCTGGCTGCCAGCTGTGTGACCTTGAGCAAGTTACTTAACCTCTCTGAACTTTTGTTTCCTCATCTGTAAAAGAAGGATAAGAACTACAGTCAGATTTTCTATTAAAATTTAGGGAAATGTTGCTGATTAGCTATTAGCACATTGCTTGGCATTTAGTAAGGACTTAATAATTCGCTTTTATTTTATAATAATTATTAGTATATTTGCTATTCTTTGCTACCTCAAGAATTCAACCATGTACCTCATACTACTGATCTATACACTTTAAAAAAGTTAAAATGGTAAATCTTATATATATTTTACGATAGAAATGGTAAAAAGAGTTCTCACTGCCCCAGCCAATCAAATACTAAAATTAGTTTCCAAAATAAAACAGTACACATCCAGGAGACCAAAATAAAAGAAAAATTATAATTTGGAAAAGACCTGGCTAAAGGATGTTCAAAGACCTGGGATCAAGTTAATAACTCTGTGTTCTTGGCCAAGTCATTACACCTTCCTGACCTCCACTTTCTCCTTGGGAAAAGTTCTAGGAGAATTAAATGAGGAAAGGATTGCTTTATATCACGTATAAATTGGCATTCTTGTGTCCAGAATTCTTACTGCTAAGAACAGATCCAGGATGACATAGGAAAAGTGTCCTGTTCATAATGCATTGATTTGGTCACAAAAACATCAGGGCCCTTAATAATGTCCTAGGAAACAGGCTCAACCAGCTCTGATGGACAGAGGCTGGCTGTCCTGACTCCATGCAGGGGAAATGCCCTGGGCCCAGCTGCTGTCCAGTGGTCCATTTCCGTGCCCCTGGGCTCACATCTTGTTCAGAGCACAGCCTCTACCCCCAGGAGACCAAAGCCAAGAAGGAATTCCGGAAAGTCGCTGAATGAGATTCTGTCTACAACCCAGAGATAGCAGGCCTCCCGAGTGTGTGATAGAAGGGGCTCTGGAGCTTGTACAAGGGGGTCCTGGGGTGATTTTAAGCACGTGGCAAATTTTCAGTAACTCAGTGTCCTCGCCTGTAAAATCAGGAAAAGGATATTTTAAAATCTTCATTGCTTAATACTCTATGAAGTTGTGTTAAGAAAATGCTTTAAAAATTTTAAGATATTCTTCTGTTTGTCCCCCACATGTAAAATAGTCATCATAGCATATGGCTTTACCTCCCTGGCCCTCTGTACCCCATCACCCACCCAACCCCGTACCTCCCTTTCATTGCCCTTTCTAAGTTAGTAGAAGCCATCTGCAGGGGAGAGACAAACTTAATTAGTCCCAATGCCACTACTGTTTAGGAAAATTTGGATTTACCTAGAACAGTGGTTCTTAACCTGGGTTCTATCAAACCCTAGGGGTTCGATGAGTTGGTCTCAGGGGTTTGGAGAAGCCTCTGCTGCAGAGGCCAGAATAAAGTAATACCGTCATTTGTTGTGAGTTCATGCACTTTGTTGGTTTTGTTCTTTGAGCAAGGTGATGTTCATGCATGGCTCATTTTGTGCACCAGTAAAAAAATATATACCTATGAATTTGGAAAAAAAATCATATTTTATTTATCACTAAAGAAGGGTTCGGTGAATGCGCATACGAAACTGGTGGGTTCAGTGCCTCAGAAAAGGTTAAGAACCACTGACCTAGAACAATATGAGGATTTTTATAAAAACATCCACAATTTTGCTTTGGATTATAAAATATATTATTTAGTTTTTCAAATTTGAGGCAGTGCATTTCTCGTCTCTCCTTTTTTAAAAATTTTCTTCCTTAATCCAGGGCCTCCTCCCAGGTCTAATATAATAGATAGCATCCACGTTCCAAAAGGGCCTTTCCATTTTAAAACCTGTCCCAGGGCAACTGTTTTCTCTAGAAAACATCTGCGAGGAGGCAGCTCTTCTAATCAATGGAGCAGCCCACATTTCCAAACTACCCTGAGACCACCTCAAAGTGGGAAATGTCCTCACACCATTAAAACTACATGCATTAGTAAAGTTTACTGTATAAAAACATGATGTAGGGTTCTCTCTTTTTTTTTTTTTAAAGCTTTTTTTTTTTTTTTAATTTCATTCATTTTAGAGAGGAGACACAGAGAGAGAGAGAGAGAGAGAGAGAGAGAGAGAGAGAGAGAAAGGGGGGAGGAGCTGGAAGCATCAACTCCCATATGTGCCTTGACCAGACCAGTGCAGGGTTTTGAACTGGCGACCTCAGTGTTCCCAGGTCGACGTTTTATCCACTGCGCCACCACAGGTCAGGCTAGGGTTCTCTTTTTAATTTTGCTCCCTAGCCTTTGACACAAATGAAGGTCTCCAACTAATTAATGCCCATGGGTAATTTCAATTGCATTATTTCTGTTCAATCCCCAAATTGCTAATGAATAAAGCAGAAGTCCTTATTGACAGGAAGTTTATCTCTTGCTAATAAAAACTATATATTTATTGGGGTGTTAGATCCACATTTAAATCATTAGATAAACAGCAGTTGTAAAAGGAAAAGTTGGCCAGGCAGAGCGTATCGAAAAGCTTTTGGCCCCAAGTAGAATTTTTTTTCTAAGTGCCTTATCTTTTATTGCTTGCAAATAAAGTCTTCAAATTTTCTGCATTGCAGTAATTTATTTCTTGTTATTTACAGCCACGGGGGAATGGAGCGGAGTGTCAGCAGGAAGGTGGTAGGGAGAAGAAGGGCCTATTCTCTCATTCAGCTGCCTCCGCCTTGCCCTGTAATCTCTCCCTGGGCACAGCACAGCTACAGGAATGACTAAATAGGTGATTTTTAACAAATGCGTACTTCTCAGTCATCTGAAGTGACTGCTGTACTTACACTGACTTCCAAGACTCTCCCTGCCTCCTTCCTGGTTTTTCTCACACCTCATTAGCTAATCCTCTTCCCTCTGCCCACTTCTTACCGTAAATGTCCTGCATGACTCAGTTCTGAGACTCCCCCAGTCTGTGGCTTTGAAGACAGTCAATCAAAATCAATTCCCTATGCATATCTTCAACTCTGACCCCCGTACTGAGCTCAGATGGCCCTGCTCCTGTGCCGTTTTTGATGTCTTCCGCTGCATGTGCCTCAGTATCTCCAAGTTAATTTGTCCAGAGCAAAATCTTGATCTGGTCCCCAAGCCCCGCCTTCTTCGTTGCAGTTTATAGCAACAGCATTGACCCACTTGATTGGGTCCCCACTGCAGAGTCCTCTGGGGTTACCTCTCCTGGTTCCTGTGGCCAGAGCAGGTCGTCCCATGGCTTTACGGCAGTCTGTCGTGGCTCAGACCTCTTCTCACCCACGCGCTCTGCTACCAAGCTAGCACAAGCCTCCATCGCCACCCATCCAGACTATTGCAAAATCTCAGCTCTTCCCTACACTTGAACTTCTACTCCATGGCAATCCATTTCCCATACGACAGTTCATACAAAGTCTTTAAAGTAAAAATCACGTGATGCCAGTCCCTTCTTTAGATCTTCCTGTGGCTTCTCTTTGCCTTGGAATAAAATAGAAACTCTTTGTTGTGGTCTGCAAGATCCCTACCTCCTTCTCCCAGGCTAGCTCTTTCCTGTCTCTTTCTCCTTCCGCCCATAGCTGTCTTTCCATGCAGGGAGCACACTACACTAAGCTGACCAGACATCCCTCTTTTGGCGGGACAGTCCCGATTTTTAACAATTTGTCCTGCATCCTGCAGCGTTTTTAAAAAATCCCGATTTTTGGAAAGAATGCACGAAAAACTAGGGAACGGCGGGAGGACGGAAAGGGAATATACGGCGGGGAGACCCCGCCTCAACCTGGAAGCTCCATATAGACCAAATTTTTAATCATTGACCCCCCTGGTCAATGGTGTCCGCTTTACCAATTTTAAAATCTGGTCACCTTACACTACACGCTAAGTTCTTTCCTGCCTTAGGGCATTCGTGCAGGCTGTGCCCCCTACACACCCCTTCCTCCATACGCACTTATGCCTCTGAATCATTATTCGGCTCCCAGGTGAAATGTCGTCTCTGTGGAGAGGGCGTCCCCGAACACCTTATCTACAAGACTCGCCACACCCACATTCCATCTCACCATTGTGTTTTATTTTCTTCATAGAAGTTATCAGTGTCAATGATTATTTATTTGATTGTTTACTTATTTATCATCTCTTTCTACGCATCAGAATGCTGGCTTCCTGAGGTCGGAGGCCTTGTAAGTTTTGTTTCTTGCTGTTTCTCCAAAACCTAGAACCAGAAGTACAGCGGACCCTTACCCCAAACCATTTCCTCCTGTCCCGGCGTCTCCAGTGCCACCGCCATGGGACCTAATCACTTTGCATTTCCTTGAGTTCCCAGCTTTTACAGGGGAGCAAATGTGCCGTTATCAGCTAAAATCTTTTGCCAGATGACTTGGAAACAGTTAAGAACAAAAGAGCATCAGGAAACATAGATGCTGAAAGGGGAGACGAGAGAAAACAAAAAGATCTCCACTTTGCTGAGGTTTGGCCAGGCCAAGAGATAGCATGTCACACCAAATAGCCTTTGTTAAAATAGCAGAAACTTTGACCAATTAAAATGGAGCTGCCCCAGACTGGGTCATGGGGCTTTCCATTCTCAAACACATCTAACCTTGCAAAACTGTGCTGCCCATTTGAGATGAGGTGCACCGTGGCACCTCAAATTTGAGACAGCAAAGACTATGGCTTGCTTAGGGGGAGCCAACTTTTCTTTCTCACCAAAGGGAAAAGACAATTTGCTAGCAATTATAGATGATTTGTTTCTGAACGTATCCAGGACTTTAAAGAGAATTGGTCCCCCCCAAATTCTTTCAGAGATTAGAGTCATCAATAATGATCAATGTCTCTTCATGCTCCAAATCTTGGACGCTTTCCTGTCCTGTCAACACAGACCATCTCTGAGTGAAGAGATGTAAAATCTTCAACAAGTGACACTACAGAAGAGGCTCGATGGCCCCGGACGCGAAGGGTAGACAGTGACTGAAGACGAGCACTAAGAGGCCTCTCTGCTTCTGTTGTTCCCGTTGTTATTTTTCGTGCTCGCTGCCCTTTATCTCTCAGAACATAGCTGCCTCCTGGTGTCTTGTTTTCCCAGACTTCCGGCGCCTACCAAGGTTTCTCCCTTTGTCTGTTCCCTGGGCGTGCGTGCGGTGTCGGTTTCAATAGCTGTGTCAGTGGTTCTATGACAGTGTTAGTATGACAGAGGGTTGGTCAAACAGAAATTATACAAGGACTATCATTGTAATTCAGACACTTAATTCCCACGTAGCAGACGCAGCCCTTGATGACTCACAGGCCATGGGCCTCATTCCCCTTCACCGGTCACTCTTGCTGTGGGTCTGTGGCTGGACTGCCACTCTCTCCTCCCAAGCGTCTGTGGCACTTTACGATGTGGAAAGTAAAAGACTTCTGAAAAACTTTCATCTCATTCTTTGGAGAAAGTGATGGGTAAAGAACACCAAAGAAGGGGACCCTGTGTATAATTCTGTAGCATTCTGTATTGTACAGGATCAAGACCGCTGTCTGATGTTTAATTAAAGTTCTAGCTGATCACCAACTTTCATGCCAAAGGTGTGGTGCGCTGGCCCCATGCAGTTCACTCTTCACTTATTACTAATAGTCCTGTCCCCTCCCTGACACACCCTCCCTGTGGCTGCCGCAGTGGGCGACTGGGAATATTGCAAAGTAAACATCTGGAAGCATTGATAGTAAACACAGAAGAGAGATGCCTGGCTACCCCAGGCACAGGTCAGGAAACCCTATCTTATCAGGGGTCCTGAGGACCATGATTCCATAGACTGTTTCGATAATGTTCTGTTACTGCAAACACATATGTTTTATTTCCATCCACTGTAGACATCCTGTTTTGGAAAAGCCGCTATAGCCCATTTTTAAAGGTTTGATCATCTTAGGGCAGATAATTTTACTTTTTACCTTAAAAAAGAAGAGGTGAAAGCAAATCACAGCTCTGTTCGATCCTGAGCTGCCGGGGGGAAAAATACACGTTATATCTGTTTTCTTTTTCCTATTTAATCTGTTGGTGATATTTCTGTGACCACAGGAGGACCAGATGGATTCTGTCTTTCTGGAAGTGTGGTCCATACATCACTAGCATCAAAATCTCTAGGGAGTGTGCTTAGAAGTAAGTACACTTATGCCCCCTTTGACAGTAACACTCTTGGTGGTAGTACCTGGAACTCTGCATTTTGATCAGTCCTCTGGAGATTTTTAGGGACTTCACGTCTGAAAATCACCGAGCTAGGGAATAGTTCCCAGGTCTGCTGGCTGTAGTGCCTGCTTCTCTTTACCCATAAAAGACCACTCTTCAGTTACTACGAATAGTCCTGTCCCCTCCCTGACACACCCTCCCTGTGGCTGCCACAGTGGGAGACTGGGAATATTACAAAGCGAACATGTTTTATTTGTTTTTTGTTTTGTTTTTTCTTGAGGATGTTTTTGGGAGAGTTGCTCATGGTTAAAAGGATGCTTCATAGTTTTCATGAGCTTCTCAGCGAGGACTATTGCTCCAGGAAAGTGCGTCCCCCCACAGCTCGAAAGAGTGCGTTTCGGCTGGGGTGGTTACTACATTTGGACGGGCGCAGGCATGCTTGACTCTCACGTTCCTTTCCGCTCGCACCAGGGTCGGAGGTGTTCTAAAGCAGATGAAGAACGAGAAATTTAGGAGCATTCACTCCCAAGCTTGAAGACCCCTTGGATAGCATAATACCTACTCTCATAGGAATGGGGAGGTATTTATAAATCATGCAGTACTGCACTGCTAGAAAGACAGAAACATACGCCAGGGAGTAGAAAAGTGTCACTATGATCAGTTTTTTTAACGTTTTGAGCTGACTTTCAGCATCAGGCTGGATTAACTGCACCTTTCCCGCTGGGATTCCAGAGTAAGTACAGACAGCCAGTCATGTACGGGCCTGAGAGGGACAGTAGAATGTGGAAGTGGGTTTGGAAACCAAAATATTATGTCAGCAGTTTTCTCTTTCATTTATTCTCTCTTATCAAAACCAACTTTTTAACTCAGGGGTTCTGTTAATAAAAACACGGGTAATTTCATTTGGAAGGCCCGAGAGCTTCGTGTTTGGGGTCTATTTTTTTCTTAATTCCTCTCATCCCCTCCAGGCATAAGTGTGGGAGGGCTCACTCTCCATGCGGAACCCTTGGATAAATCGGTGCTGGTGAACTTCTCTGCTCAGAGGAAGGAGAGGTCAGCCTTAAACTCACACAGAGCCCTGCAGCTGGGCTCTTTGTAATAAGGAAAGAAACCACAAATGTAATTCCTGAGTGTAAGCCTTCCTTTTTATTTCTAATGCCCTCAAAACCTCTTCAAATTCATTCTTACTTTTGTAGTTTTTTTTTTTTTTAATTTGAAAATGTTTAACAGTGAAAACAGCCAGTAGAGTATCTTTTCAGGGCTATCTCATCCAAACACGTAAGTGCTCTTTTTCAGAGAGCCTTTTTGTGCAAGTGCAAAAGATCGGGGTGGGGGCATTCAGAAAAGAGACACCCAGTGGTTTGAATTTATGATGTGCAAAGTGATAAGCAATCCAGATGTGAATCCTCGGCGAGTGGTGGTCGGGATCCGGCAGTCGCATGCTCTTCTCCATGAGAAGTGGGGAAACCAGCCGCGTGAGGGCCCCAGCAGGGCCCCAGGGCTGGACTTGGCCATGGTGTGGCTCCTGACTGGACTGCAAGGCGGTGAAACCTAGATGGGTGGTATGAGGCAGGCAACGCCATCTTGTCCCCTGAAGGAATGCCTTCGTTTCTTATTTTTTGATGTTATGCCATAAAAGGGCTCCGTTTTTCCTCTGCTCTGGCTCCAGCCCTACTCCTTTGGGAAACCTCTCTGATCAGAATCAGGAAGCTCCTTAGAGCCACATGGTCCGTCCTGACTTCCAGGGCCCAGGACACTGCTTGCTCCTGGACACACAGATAAAACCAGCTCAACAGGAACAGCTAGACTATGGAAGGGGTTAGTGCACTGATACAGGAGAGTGAGGTGATACAGTCACATCCTTGACTTTGGCATTAGACAGCTTTCAGTTCAAGTCTCAGCTCCACTGGGACATTTAGGCAGGTTACCAAATCCCCCGAGTCAGTTTCTTTATCCATGAAATGGACCTAAGGAAAGTACCTATTTCATAGTGTTACTGAAAAGATTGAAAGAATTTGTGGGACACCTAACACAATGCAGCACACAGAATATGCACTCAATAAATGCTGAGCTAATGGTGACAAATATTGGCTTATGTACACACATGTGTATTCACATATGTATATGTGAATATATATGTATGTGTATGCATTATTATATATGTCAATGAGATAGATATGATAACTTCAAAATGTGGGGAAAAAATTAATTTCTACAAATTCTAACACAGAGGATAGAGAAGGTCATGATCTTGATGTTTCACACAAGTAACCAATATGAAGGGGGGAAATAGACTGGCCAGCTAAAGGACATGAAATTGAGATGGAAAGATTGATGAGCATGATACTTCCAAAGAAAAGTCCAGTTCAAGCCTCGCCTCCTTCCCCCCTGGTCAGGTAGGCCCAGAGAATCTCCAGATATTATTCTACCCTTCCTGTGGGTGCTCGTGAGTACACAGTGAGTAATAAGCCCTCAGCACCCAGCTCAGGGCCTGGACCAGGGCAGGCAAATTGGGCTCTCACAGCTCGACATCTAACGAGGCTCCCACTTTCAGGGTTATGTGATTGTATGCCCTTAAGGGTACATACAATTTTGCATCCTAAACTCCCATTTCTTTGACCCTTGATGAGTCCAGTGTTCACAGTTTGTCTAAAGGAACAGTGGGAATCTGGTAGATCACCTCTCAACCACATCATCCACAGAGCCTGCGGTAACGGCTCTTTCTCTCGCTTCGTCAGTGGGCTGCCTCTCCCGAGGAGAATTGCTCCTCAGCCAGTCCTGCTCAACTACTGTGCTATGTCCTGGCTCCACTCAACAGCAGAACATGAATCTGGTGCAGTCTGGCCACACCGTTAGGCTCTGATCCTATATCTGCTTCTACCCTACAAATGTTGGCACCTCCTGCCCTCCGCTATTGCTAGTTGGCTTCTTTCTGTAGTTCCAACCCTGAGCTATAGAAACTGCAGGTTAGAAGTGACCCAGGCATTGTTTTGGGGATGAATAAGTCTTGGTGGCAGTATTCCTCTCCTTAGGGCAGTGATGGGCAATCTTTTGAGCTTGGTGTGTTAAAATTCGCCAAAAAAAAGAGCATAACTCAGGTGGTGTGTCACTTTGAGAAAAACGGCCTAACCGGAAGTTCCAGAACTAGACGCTCTGTGCCGGAGTTCTGTTGTTTTGGCCTACAGACCTCCGGCACAGAGAGTCTACACTACAGCAAATGTTTTATCCTCGGCTACTGCACCTGGCCATGCAGGAGCCGAGGATGAAACGTCCTTCTCGGCATGCGGCCCCATACTTCTCTGGTATGCGGCTGCATGTCATTGAAAATGGTTACGTGTGTCAGTGCTGACACGCGTGTCATAGGTTCACCATCACAGCCTTAGGGTGTCTCAGCAGCCATGTGACAAACACCTCAACCAATCAAATGTCAGCTCTTCACACCTCAAGTTTCAATTCCCCGAATGCTTTACGTGGGAAACTGGTGAAGGTAATCTAGTGTCAGCTGGTCGGAGAACCTCAGGGTACTTTTTCTGTCACCTGGACCCAGGGAAGAGAAGACAGGCGGAACCTACGGCTCTTCAAGGAAATGTGGCATGGAGCAGAGAAGGAGAAGACCAACCAATGATTTTTCTTCCTATTCCAGCCCTTCTAGATGCTCCAGATCATAAGGAAGCCACAGAAATAGTGTGAATAAGAATGCAAAAGGGAGACAAGAACTTTTGGGAGAAAAAATAGGCAGAGAAGACTAAGAAGCCTTTGTTGCTACCACTCTAGGATCAGCCACATTTCTTGAGTACCTGCTGTGTGTGAGTTAGGCATTTATTTGCTAGGTACGAAGGATGCTGAGATGGATAAGCTCAGTCTCTGCCTCAAAGAAGCTAAGGACTCCTGAGGAAGAGAGGCACAGAAATACCGTATTTTTTGCTCCATAAGAAGAGGCACAGAAATACCATATTTTTCGCGCCATAGACGCACCTGACCATAAGACACACCTAGGGTTTTAAGGAGGAAAATAAGAAAAAAAAATATTTTGAACCAAATGGTGTGTTAAAATATTTAATAAAATATTGTATTTTTTGTTCCATAAGATGCACGGCCATTTTCCCCTCCAGTTTTTTGGGGAAAAGGTGCGTCTTATGGAGCAAAAAATACAGTAGGTACTTCCATCACTGGCTCATTGCTGGGGTAGAATCTGGTCCAGGATGTCATGGAAGTCCTGAGAAATGACACTCTTATCCGGTCTGGCAGTCCAGCAAGGTCTTCATGGAGAAGGCAATGCCCGAGCTGAAGGGTAGAGTCATTTATTCACATGTTCATTTATTCAGCAAATATTTATCACCTGTCACCTGCCTTTCAGACACTGTGATGGATTTGAGTGATACAATGACATACACATTTTAAAGAAGGAGAAGTTGGAGGAAAGAACTTCTATGGCAGACAGAATCAACGATGATATTTTAGGGCTGATCAAAAGGCTCTTATAACTTCCCAACACCCGCCCCTAAGGTTTCTTGATGCCTCCATCATTAAAAATTCATTCTTTTGTCTGAATCACATTTAGCATCGTCACTTCAGATCATTACAAATAGGTTTTGACATTGGAAAGGCCAGTAAGCTGCCTGAGGGTACTTGGTGCCAGGGCTGGGATGCAGGAGCTGCAGTAGGTACAAAATAGAAGTAACCACGGGCTGACAGTCTGTTGATTACGCCCCGGGAGCGGTGGCTGAGAGCTGCTCTCAGCAGGCCCGACCATCTGAACCAACTAATCCCGGCACAGGTCAGGGTCTTTGCCGCACAGGCTCACAGACAGCCCCTCGGCCTCTGCCCACTGTGAGAACATGGGACACCCAAGTCGAAAGGAATGCTGAGCGACAGCACGTGGGTGTGCAGCGGTCTGTGACCGGAAGGCTCCCTGGAAGCAATTTGCAGAGGAGGCCTTCGAAAACCACCTGGCTGCTTATTGTAAATTAAAAAAGGAAGAGATGCCACTTTTTTCTGAATAATTTTTAATACTGGGTTTATGGCTGGGTACATATGATAGTCATTACAGCTCATTTAACTCTGAAATTATCTGGGCCCTCAAACTCCGCTGGGACTACGGGAATCACGGGTTAAATTTTAAAAACAACGTCTGAAAGAAGATGATATGCTTTTCCTTGAGGAGAATAAATTCAAACCCAAAAGAGGGGAAAAAAAGAAAAGCTCTCTCTAGGAAGACTGGTTATCATTCCTTATGTTTGCTGTGTGTTTCCATAATGTTTGAGCTCAGAAATTCACCCAGGCACACAAGTTTACTTTAGTCGGCTCTTGGGCCCTTCAGTCCCACGGCCCAAGTTGTGCCTTTTCTCGTGGGTTGTTTTGGAGACAGTCCAAACATGTTCTGAACTCTGAGCTCAAAATCTCAGAGGTTTCCACTTCTTTGGAGCCGAACATTTCATCAGGAGCTGGGAGTCTGTGAGCCAGTTAGACGGAACAGCTGCGCGGTACCCACCACCCTCTCCCCAGGGGTGACACGTTCTGAAAGGAGGGTGTTGTAAGCATTCCTGAGCAAGCCAGCTAATCTGGAGGCCTGGCCTGCTGGCTGGGGGCCACTTCTAGGAAGGACCCCGCGGGAATGACAGCATCTCACAGCTCCTATCTGCAAAGGCCCCTTCTTCAGAGGAACAGTGAGGACTTGGAGGGGGGTTTGGGGGGCAGAGGTGACAAGAAGAGAGGGCCAAAGAGGTGAAAAGGAAGCTCTTGAGTTGGAGGGGAATTTCCTGGGGGAACAGGATATTCTCTATCATTAGCTGCTCGCAGGAAGGAAAACGGGAGAGAGCAGGGTTTCTTTTCAAGTGGGGGAAGCCAGGCGGCTGGAGAGAACGCCTGATTGGGAATGGCAGGCCGGCAGTGCCGGCAAATGCAACTGTAAATACTCAGACCCCTTTGAACTCCGAAATGGATCCTAACACCGACCAGCGCTCCAGAGAGAAGTTCTATTGGAAATGTCAAGGTGTCTCGGCACATTGCTGGCTTAACAGCATCGTCACAGGGTGCAAGGCTCTTGGGGTTTGGCTGGGTTCTGGAAACACCAGACCCCCCGGCCACTTCACTTCCTGATCAGAGGCACAAGTACCACCTTGGAACCACTCATCCCCTCCCTTCTTCCCTCCGACAGGAGCCTGGACACTGGTGTGTCTCACGAGACATCTGTGCCTGGCTCTGGTCAAAGCTGTCATCTCCTTGTTTATTCCGCAAGGAAGGCCCAGGACAGATACCTGTACATGGCCTTGGTTACAGCACAGGCTCCCTTTTACTTACTTCATAGAGTGAAAAAGTGAGGGTTGGGGGGTGACGTACTATGGAGCAGTTTAGCCAGCCCCTGAGACAGGGTCTAAGAGAACTAGAGAGAACACGTCTCTTTGAGATGACAGGACCCATGGTTGTCAATTGGAAACACTCCACCGCATGTCCATTTTGATAGGCCTTAAAGAATGCTATCAAGAAAGCATTTAAATATGAAAACTGGGGCAGAATTGTGGGGAGCGGAGAAGGGAAGGTAAGAGCCCTTAGCGGTACATGAATCGACATGGTCGGAGGCTCTCACAGAAAGGAGAAGGTCGTTTGTATAAAGCCATGTCAACCTGCCTGGCAGTGCGAAGGCTCGCAGGAGTGAGTGGAGATTTTGTTTTATTTATTCCCTGCATTGAGAAAAGAATCGATAGCTGCTTGGCGAGTCAGACGTAAGTGAGTTATACAGGCCACTGACATGGTGGACCCAGCGTTCTAACAACTGCATTTGCCGCTGTCAGGCCACAGGCGTCAGCGACGCCGGCCATAATTACGGCTGATCACCTCTAATTCAGAGCTGCCTGCCTGGATAAAGGTGTCACTGGCGCAACTGGGGCATCAGCATCAATTGGGGATGTCACGCTCCAGGGAAGACTGCTGGAGAAAGCTCGTCCCCACCCCGGGCCCCAGGGTCAGGCAGGCTGTTGGGCAAACCTCGCTGCTTAACTCTTCACCTTGAGTGTTGATAGTCCCTGAAGTTGTGATTTAAATTCCAAGGGACGTACGTAGATTAACAGCCCTGTCCCCTAGCAGCAGACATCTTTGATAAGCTCAGAGATTTCTCTGCGAGCAGAGTTGAGGCGGGCGGATTGTCCCTGCCTGGTGCGCGGAGAGACAAATGGTTGAATCACCTACTGGATGCAGCTGGTCCCGAAAGCAAGGGGAGGCCCCAGACGGTGGCAAGAGGCTAGGGTTACTTAAAAATAAATAAAGGCATTGCAACCCCCTGCCTCTCTTCTGCTTTTGTGGTATTTGAAAAAAAAATTCTAGTGAACTTCTCATTTTTTTTTAATTAATTTTTTTTCTTTGTGGAGGAGGCAGGAAGAGTGAGGGGAAGAGAAGAGTTAAAAAGCAAGACTGAAAAAGAGCCAGGTGTCTGGGCCGTTCCAGGGGGCGTCCTGAGCGGGGGAGGTGTGAAGTGAGGGGTAGAATTCCACAATTAAAAGAACTTCACTGTCATTTGTGAGGGGTGGTGTTTGACTGCCCTCCCCCAACACCCCCGGCTGTTTTTCCTCACCCTGTAATTTAAAAAGAGACATATATACTGTTTGTTCTTCCTGCATCCTTTTAAACTCCCAGCCAGCCACACAGACGCAGTACCTGCCCCCCCACGCTGCCACCCCCACCCCCCTCAGCAAGTGCCGGGACAGAGAGCCGGTCTTCATGTGAAGGGGGAGCAGGGTGTCATTCCCTCTTCTGTGGACAGCTCACCTGAGAGTGGAGTACTAATCTCAGAAAGACAAACTTTGTGTTTGGCAGCGGGGGTCCTTTTTGCCTTCCGCGCCAACGTGGGCCGGCGGAGAAGTGACTCTGATGCCCCAACTCTCGGTATGTTCTGCCCAGAAATGGGTTTGGCCTTGTTGACAGGGGGGTCAGATGCGAGAAATCCCTGGAGGCCTGGTGGTTGGCATGCAGCAACAGAAAATCCCATCCAGCTTAGGAAAAAAAAAAAAAAAAGCCGGCACCGGGCCATGGAACCCTTGTTACCGGCAACCTGGGCAGGTCACCTGTCTCGGTCGTCTGTTCCCACCAGGTCTTTCCAACCTGCTGTCTCTACCCCATCTCTGTGTGTCTCCATGACTAGTTCCCCTTCTCCAAACACACGGGCTTTTTTCTTTTTTCTTAACCAGTAATTTTAAACAATTTTTATCGAGGCCTGGGGACCCTTGCCAGAGGACCGCAGGTCCCTGTCTGTGAGTGAGGCAGCTGCCGGGCCAACCCCAGGCGGCACTGTTTCCCCCTCTGTTTACGCGTTTCTAAGGGCAATTGCACCGGGAAGGCTTTCTGAGCCTGGACCTCGGCCTGGGGCTGTTTTGGTTACATTGAAGTTTTTGCTTCAGTTCTGCCAGATTTAAATGGTGACTTCACCAGCACTGAGCTAAAAGGGGGGGGGGGGGTGAGCCCAGGAGAAAGAGAGCGAGCGAGCAAGCAGAGGAGAGAGCCAGGGCTCGGTGCTAGAGAGGGGCCAGTACATTACATCATCGCTTGGCCTGGAATCAAGTGGGAAGGATATGACTCACTCAGGCTAGTTAAGCTTTGGCTCAAATTCTACACACACTCATTCCAGAGCTCTCATGTTCTGCA
The DNA here is from genome assembly GCA_037038555.1 of Rhynchonycteris naso. Lineage (NCBI taxonomy): Eukaryota > Metazoa > Chordata > Mammalia > Chiroptera > Emballonuridae > Rhynchonycteris > Rhynchonycteris naso. The sequence goes on from CM073002.1 coordinate 139,483,330, forward strand.
CCTCAGGAGGGAATTCAGCCTCAGTGATGTCCATGAGGTTTGTTTTTAATTTTATTTTCTTTTTTTCTGATTTTATACATTTTTTTTTTTTTGGTCCCGACTGCCTTCTGGTCTTGAGTCTTCGTCCTCCTCCTCCTCTGCCTTCTCCTCTCTCTGCCCGTCTTTGTTCCTCCTCTTCTTTCTCCTCTTTCCCCAGCCCCTCCGCTGCTCGCCTCGGCCCGAGGAAGCGTTTCTTTTCACTTTGATAAGAGTTTTTGTTCCAGTACCGCGACCTGAATGAGTTGAGCCGAGGCCGGGTTGGGGGAAATGGGGCAGAGCCAGGCAGAGCGACAGCAGCAGAAAGGCCACAAATAAAAAGCGGAGCGAGAAAGAGCAAACTCGGGCGAAGTTTCTGTGCTGCGGTGTCGCGCCTAATCAGAGGAGACAGGGAGAGAGTTAAAATGCAGGGACCAATCGCTTCAATGGTGATGTAATGCAAGAACCGCAGGGTTGTTAAGTAATGTGAGAGCAAGGGGTCAGGGTTGCAAAGCATTTACCTGCTCTCAAGGGGTTTTCAGTTTATTATCAATTGCAGTGACTGTAACTGGCTTCAGACTGCAATCTCTAATTATTCACAGACGCCCCTTTTTTTATCTTTTATTATTAAAAGTAAAACTATATTAGGATATTTTAAAAATGATATATTATCACAGCTGTGTATTATTTTCCACCAGGATTCATTCTCTCTCTCTCTCTCTCTCTCTCTCTCTCTTTCTCTCTCTCTTTCTGTCTTATATAGCTTAAAACGGATGCCTTTTCATAAAAGGTCAAAGCGAATTGACGGTGGGAGTTGGGGGTGGCTTTTTGAGTATAGCTGGTGAATTGCAAATGCCTGGAAAACTATTTGGTGTGTTGTGCTGAGTATGAGGAGTTGGGCTGGTGCGTTGATTATTCAGAATAGACTGTAGGTTTTTAAAGTAACACGTGATGATTTTCAGAAGTTGCTGCAGTCTTTCACTTATCATTTCAGCTGTTAACAGTGACAGTGCAATTCGCTTGAGAATATTAACTTTCTATAGTATCATACGACAGTCAACTGAATCCAGGGCTGTCTTTAAAACTTCCCTGTTCTCGAATTAATTTTAAAATGATCTGCCATGGTTGTAGCAGGGATGAACACTTCTTGGTTGATTTATCTAGAAACAGTAAGTTAATATTGTGAATAAGAAATTGATATGGAATAAATTGAGAGAGGGGCAGGTGACGCTGTTCTTGATGCTTTAAGGACCTAGTGGACACAGAGAGAGAGAGACGTTTACATTTTGAAAATCATCACCGCATTTCTGTGTGTTTCATGAAATGTATTTAGTACTGGGGTACACTGGCTGGGCTGGGTGCTTTCGGAAACCATTCAGCAATATTAGATAGGTAGATAGATAGATAGATAGAAAGAAACTGAAGCCCTCTGCAATCAGGGAGCGAGACCCCTGACTTGCGGCGACTCCAAAACTTCTGGGGCTCATTTAGTCTTGATCATCATACAGCTGGATGCATACCAAGGCATGGAGCACATACCATACCAGAAAGGTGTTTATTTATATTTTTATTTAATGCATGCTTGGGATATAATTAAACATGACTTCTGATGGATCTTCTCCCCTCCTGTTTTGGGAAGAGATGGAAGGGGGGTAGTCAGAGGTACTTTTTGGAAGACACAGCATGATCTGGTGGAGGTTAAGAGGCTTGCGTGTCAATCCTGATGACCTTGGGCAAGTCACTGAAACAACCTGGGCTCCCTCTAAAAGTGAAGGAGCAGACAGGGTGGGTTGTAAGCCCCTCCCCCGCATGTGGTACCAGTCTGACGTGATCTCTGAAGTCCCTTTCAGCCTGAGAATTCTGTGTCTGTGTCCATATTCTATGCGAGTCTTGCTAAAAGGTATTTGTTACGGGTTTTCAGAGAATAGTGGATTTGAAGTTGAGGTGAATTAGTGTCTTAAAACAAATGAATGAGCAGTGTGAAAAGGAACACGTCTTCCCCAGTTTGCTGGGTTGGATTTTGATTTGGCTTTTTGGCCTGAAGATTTTTCTTGGGGTGAAATTTATAGTTATCAAGTGTTACCTGCAAAGGGTCCCCAGTGAGAGATCATGACCTAGGTGATTGTTAAAAGAGTGCCAGAATGAAGGGTCTGTTTTATTCACTTACCCAGAAAGCTTTTCTAAAAGACCCCACTTGTCCCTCAGGTGTGTAAAATAGTGCCAAAAATGCGGGGCACAATTATGCTTCATTTGCTTATATGATGCAGAACCGTTATTCGGAATGAATTTAGTCCCCCAAAGGTTGCATAACTGCTTGATACGTTTCTGTAATAGTAACACAAAGTCGATTTTTAAAATTAAATTAAAGGCGACATTTTAAAACCTTCAAAGACCATGAAAGGCACAATTACATGGGTTTATTGGAAAGATAAGTTTTCCAAACAACATCTCTATACTTCTCCAGCCAAATTCCAGGGTGGTAGCCTTATTGTAAAGTATTTATTTATGGACCCGCTTAATTGTGTATAGAGAAGGACCCCAGCTATGCCTTTGGGAGTGGGGGGGGGGTACCCAGAGCTGAAACAAAACAAGTGAAGGTTATTAGTCATTGGGCAAAGTTTGCTGAGTGCTAAATGTATGCTTGGGACTTTTCAGGAATAAAGACAGCATGGTCTCTTTTTTTAGAGCATTACAATTTATGTGGCCTTGACTCCGACTTGCTCACTATAGTAAGAAATGTCCCGCATGTGACTGACAGAGGCAGGCCGGGCAGGAGCCCAGCTGTGATCCTGAGTCAGCCTTCTCTCACCTCACTGGGGGCGGGGGGGGGGGGGGAGGATCATTAGCTCCACTATTTGCTGATTGTTTTGTTTTATTTGGAGGTTTTTATTTTTGTTGGTTTTTAATTGACATAATTGCAGACTTATGTGCAGTTATAAGAAGTAATACGGAGAGATCGCATCTACTTTTGAGCCAGTTTCTCCCGATGGCGACCACTTGCAAAAGTACGGTACGATATCACAACTGGTATACCACCGTTGATATAACCCACTGCTCTTACTCGTCTTTCCCCAGTTCTATTTGTACTTATTTGTGTGTGTGCTGTTTTCCTCAATGTGAAAACGAAGGCTCAGGCTCACCCTAGTTCACACAATCCCTGACCCTGTGAGTCCAGTCCGTGCTAGGTCTAACTCGCCATCACTGATAGGCTCTCCAGCAGTGTCGCGACGTCAGTGGGGCATCTCAGTGACATTGTTCGTGTTCTGTAATCCCCAGGGGCCTAGCCTGAGCTGCAGGGTTGCTCTCCATGGGGGTCCTCACCTGTTAGCAGGTGAGGGAGAGGCAAAGCTCTGACGGCAAGGCAGAAGGGGCACTAACCACTCGCTCCGTGTGCCAGGCACAAAGCAAGGAATGTCAGCAATCATGCCTGTGCTTAACCACAACCAGTGCTGCCTTCTCAGCACTCCTCCTCTGCCCCCCCCCTTCTCTGGTGGACATAACAGTGACATGAAGAAGGGAATGACAGCAGGAAAACAGGCACCGACTGATCAGATAAGAAGAGTGTGGGGTCTCCGGAAAGGAGGATCATGACTTTTGGGGTCAAAAGGCCTTGGTTGAAATTACCCTCCCGCTTACTTGTGTGGCTTTGGCAAGCCACTTAACTCCTCTGCCATAGTTTCTATTTTTGTCACATGAGGATAACCATGCTCACCACGTGGAGTTGTGAGGGGCGGAAATACATTTTAAGGCTCAAGGCACACAGTGAGATCACAGGAACTAAGTCTTTGCTGCTGCCCTCATGGGGATGACAGGACAGTGCCCTCCTGGCAGGAGTCTCCGCTGCTGGTAACAGATGTCAGACTTGAACAGGCCACCTGATTCCCAGCATCACTCGGGCTTCTGCTGCCCCAAGCCCTTCTCCCCTTATTCAGAAAGTCAAGCAGGTCTGAGGTTACGTCAGGTACCAGAAGCAAAAGTCAAAGTACCGCTCTGATTAAAGTGAAGTGAGAACCGGTACTGATACAAACCTGCCAGATTTCCAGCGACCTGAGTGGAGGGAGAGTCGCAGACAATGCAGGCTGGAAAAAAGACCCTTGTGTCCCATTCATGCTGGGCCACGGCTTTGTGAATGGGAAAGTACAGTGAAATGGAGATGAGTGAGTGCAGTTGTGAGAACTGGTTTCCATTCCCAGCATGTGTGTGTGTGTGTGTGTGTGTGTGTAACGAGTATCTGTCCTTGGGTACGGCTACCTTTTAAGCTTGCTGCTTCATCTCCCTCATCTCTTCTGGTGGCAATATTGGTGTTTGAGAGATGGGAGAGGTGGGGCTTTCCAGAGGCAAGTGGACAAGTGTTATGATGGTGAAGTTGGTGGAATCATATAACAGCGGTGGGCCCAAGACGTCCATCAAGTGTTCCACTACGGGCTCACCGCATCTGGGCCAGAAATGGGTGCGAGGATGTCTCCAGCTGCTGGTGAGACTGTTGTCCTAGGTTTTACTTGGTGCGCATTGGCCAGGAAGGCAGAACAAAGCAGACATTCGTGGGGACTTGAGAGAGAGCAGTGTCGCGTGCCGGGCAGAAAGTGGGGGGGGGGGCAAATCTGGAACCGCATTAAAAAAATAGTGGGTTGACACACGGGCTTCTCCTTTCTGCTCTCCTTTTAGTTCATTCTCATGGGTTTCTGACCTTCGCAAGGGGCTCCTTTTGCATTGAACTGCAGAAACGATGTTTGTGCAAAGACCCGAGGGAGTGGCTCCAGCGCAGGGTTGCGGGACTAGCCGAGAGGCAGGAGGAGAACGGGTGGCCCTGGTCCATGCGGCCCAGGTCAAGGAAAAATCTGTGGTCTGAACGTAAACGTGGGACTTTTCAACAGACTCGGCTAGGCTGTTGACATCGCCGGCTGTAAGCGTTGGCGCTCTTCACCGTGTGTATTTCATGAGTTTGGGTTGACACAGCGGCTGCCCCAGACTCTCCATCCTTGAAAACAGAAATCGACTTGTCTTAGTACTCCAAAGCCCACTGCGTAGTCCACATCCACTTTATAACAAGCCCATACATCTTTCCTTCCTGTACCTACCCTGGCAGGAGAGCTTATTTAATGATTGATGAAGCACCACTGCACCCACGAAAAATTAATCAATAGTTCAGATCGCTGTGGAGAATGCGACAGCAGTTATACAATAGCCAAGACTCATTGAGCTATCAGCAGACCTCCTGCCCTCCGCATGAGACCAGAAATTGAACTCTACCTTACGATTGTTCTGTTCTGTTCTCTTCTTGCCGCCTGGAATGACTGAAATAGAATTGGATGTGTCCAAAAACGCAAAGCCTTAAAAAGAAAACCAACACAATAAAAAGGCTCCATATGAATGCCAAGGCATCTAATAATGCATAGGCTCAATCACTTACTTGAATGGGAGGCGGAAAATGGGGCCAGGAAGCTGTGTTGTATAAGCTGGAATGACGACCACGAGTTACTTTGTTTTAGGGGCCTAGGAACTTTTATTTTCCCTTGGAAATCAAGGATCTTTAAAGAACTGTAAAGACTTGAGAATGATTTGACTTTGGGTGATGGGCACACAACACAATCAACAGTTTAAACGCTATGGAGATGTTCACCTGAAACCTATGTACTCGTATAGATCAGTGTCACCCCATTAAATTTAAATTTAATTTTCTAAGTAATTTTTTTAAAAAAGTGAAAGAAGTGGTATATATATAAAAAAAGAATTGAGGTCGTGTCAAATGGGACGCATGTGCGGACAGGGCAGAGGTCAGTCGGACCTCCGTAGGTAGGTGTGTGGGCCTGTCCCGCTTGGCTCCGCCCCTCTGCCTCCGCAGGCCTGTGGCACTGGGACACTGCTAAGGGATTGTCTGCCCAGCAGGCTTCTTAACAGAACTGGAGCCTGGGTATCTGAAATCAGTATGGCCCGTGTGACTGTGCCCTATGGATCATTTTGGAGTCGGACAGATCTGTGTTTCAGACTCTGGCTCTGCCACTTGCTAGCTTTTTGTGTGTGATTTTTGACAGTTTGTGGGCAGGTTCTAAGTCTCAGTTACATCCCCTATGAAGAACCCCGAGATAAAGACTGTAAGGCACAGTAAATGTTAGTTATTTAATAATGGTGACCAGTTGACTTTTGGGGGAAATTTTGGTATCAGTAATGTAGAGAGACATACTATCATTTAGCGGTTCCTTCCCAGAAAGGTAAACTGAGTCACAGAATGAGGGTGAGACCATGCGCAGGAGGAGAGGTGAGGTAACAATCATAATAACCCTGGCTCTATCCCATGTGACCATCTCGTCATTGGCCAGAAAATGAGATTTAAGATCTCACTCTAAAGCAGTTTATTTCAGTGTCAACAAGAGCCAGGTCCTTTTCTGCCCCCCACCTATTTCAGTTAAATAAAGATTTCTTCTTTCTGTGGTGTAAAACAATGTTTCTTTTGCATCTGCCTTTTCTCGACCTCCTTATTTATCATGACACTTCAGCAAGCTCAGCAACACTGCAATAAAGAGCTGATCCGTTTTCATTCCTCTGAAATTAATCATAATAGCAGCAATTATAATAAACCCACTTAGTATAGATGTGGATGTAAATTACTCTTGTGTTGTATTTTCACCTTTAGTTTGGCTCTCACCAGCATCCACCTTAAAACGGTTTACACAGAGGCCTCTCTCTAGCCAAATTATTGTTCTCCATTCAGCTCTTGCCCTCGCTCACTGCACGGCTGCTTTTTTGCCATTTTCTCCCATCCAGGGCGAAGAGGAAGCCCAAGTGTACAGGTCACAAGGAACGTCACTGGCTTTGGCTTCACTCTCACCATCCTGAGCTTCCTTTAGCAGGAGAATACTAATCTTATAATTCGAAATGCATGGATAGATAGGCAGGTGCCTTAGAGAGCCTTTCGCCTACCCATTCACCGCACAAGCTCAGACGCTGAGGCCACCCCACTCTGTGACCCAGCATGGGAAAGCTATTTGGTGGCAGGGCCAGAACCTGGTTCTGATGCAGTGAGAAGCTCGCGTCCGCTCTGCCCGACAGTGGGGCTTCCTGGTGCTGGGAACTCCATAAGCTCCAGCTTATGCTTCCCAGTTCTCTTCTGAGGTCTGACTCTCCGCGACAGTGAGGTTCGGGATAGTACAGAGAAAGACTTGGAAGTGCAGGGTCTCAGAGCAGTGACCAGCAAACTCTGAGAAGCTGGAGTCATTCAAAGACCGTGCTGTGCAGAGACTCCACCCTCAGGTCTGGAGGGAGGGGTGAGGAGGCCAACCCGACTGTTTGCTGCCTGCAGCCTGCAGATCCCCGGTGACTAGTTAGTGGGTGGGGCATGCTCTCCCTGGGCATTAAATGAGGTGGGGGAACAGGCCAGGAGGCAGGCTCTCTCTGCTCCCCACCAGCCTCCTCGCTCTTCCCTTTCCCCGCACCAGCCCTCCATGCACTGACTGCATGTCTGTGTCTGATGAGGACAGAGCTTGTGTCTGTGTCTGATGAGGACAGAGCTTGGAAGCCACCCCAGATCCAGCACCCACCCACCTGCAGGATGTGACCTCTGAGCTCTGAAACTCGCTGCTTCCTCCCTCTTCCTCCCCACCTAGGGAACGGTTTTAGACCACAATTCCCAACACAGCCCGACTTTACACTTTAATCCCAAAGAGACTTTGGCACTTTGTGACCACAGAAAACTTGTCACTTCATTATGATTCTGAAAAAAGAGAGCCAAGGGTAATTCATAGACGTTTTAATGACTTTGCCTCCTTTCACACACAGAGACGGCTTTCAGTCCTTAAAGGACACCAGCCGACTCTGTTATCTCCCAGTGCTTTATCACAAGATTCTTCACAGCCAGTTCATCTGCTTCATCCCCCTACAGTAATTGTCCAGGTGCTGGGCCACGCAGCGTCCCCAAGGTCTCCAAAGCTTTGCTGTGTAGAGATAAACTACCGTGCCTCCTGACCTTGAAAGGATATTTCTACCTAATTAATGATTGTTAAGTGCTTGGAAAATGCACTTTGGAGAGATGCGGGTGCTAATACGTCTGGGTCTTCCACTGGACAGTGGCACTCTATGCCAGTTGGAAATCATTCCTGCCATTTGTAAATCCTATTAAGATGAACGTGACTCTTTCTCAACTAAGTATCTGTCACCGCTCCCCTTTCTCTGCCCGGCGCACATTGGTTCTTTGTCCATTTCTCCCAGTCTCTGGATTAAGCCACCTCTGGCAAATAGGCCAGTGATTTGTAAGATTTCCCCCACGATGGGAGGAGGGTCATGTTGACTCTTTGCGCCCATGTGGCCTTTAAGGGGGCAAATTGAAAACGGCTAATGGCTGAACTAGCAGGAAAAGAAACATAGTTTTCTGTATGGTAAAATGGTAAAAAAAATTTTTTTTTGATATGAAGTACAGTAAGAAATATATGGTATGTCACGGTCCAATATACTCATATGTGTATGTTTACATGTATGTGCATAGTTTGATGAAACAATACTTAGTCTTCACTGTGGATGATGTTCTTTGATAACTTACATTCTATTCATTTTTCTAAACTACCAGTCATGTCAGGATAAGCTGATTTCTCTCTGCGATACCCACTAATGAATTGCAGCCAGAGTGCGAAAAGCACCAGCATGGTGGAAAGGTCCCTGGGATGCTGGACAAGGGGCGGGAGACCTGGGTCATATTGCCAGCTTTGTCCCAGTGCTCAGATTCCTTCCCCAGACCCCGGTGTGCTCACATAAAGTGAAAATAATTTGTTTTCCAACTGAGTTTTACCCTCAGCATACTTTCTTTAAAATGGTCTTATATATGGATAAACAGAGTCCTGACTGGCCCGTAGGTCTTTCCTTAACTCCTGCTACCTCCTTCCTCTCTCCCTCCCTCCCAGGAGACTTTGAAACAATCCAAAAATTACTAAACTAGAAATTTCACAAGTCCCTTCTAGTTCGGGCATTGGGGGATTATTTCCTAGGTTATAGATTTATCTAATGAAACATATCAGGTTTCAGTCCCTTTGACTCTGAGCTAGAATTCGCACTTGGGAATCTCTAGAATCACTGGGAATCTTTGCTCTAAGACCACAGTTCTCAGCTGCATGGCTGGTTCTCAGGCTTTCTGGGATAAGCACCTTCAGAGAGAGGAGTTTGAAAGGCCTTGGGTGGGAGCATAAGCCGGCAGCCATGCGAGGACGTTTATTTATGTCATTGTGTCTGCTATTTTCCTGCCTCCTAAATTCAGCAGGTTCTTGATTTTTAACATAGCACAAATCATTTGGCTTACAGCTGGTAAAATACAACTTTCTGGTTCTCAGAAAGAAAGGCTTTTTAGACTTATACAAAGAGAAGCTCATAAGACTTCTTGAACATCAAATAGCTCTTACAAAACACCATTTTGATGAGTTAAGTGTAAATGAATCAGAAACATACGGATTAAATTTCCCTTGAAAGACACATGGGTTTAAGAATTAAGGGGGGAAAGTGCATGGCTAGATGGATTTCAGGTTTTTGCCAAACCTCAAAATGTTTGAAAAATGGGTTGCGACATTTCTACTGAACAGAAAATGCCATGGAGTTCACCCATCCCAGACATAATAGCGAATCTTTTTGACAACAATTTTATGACAAGAAGAAAGGTCTATAGGGCTTAGCCATTTTCTCAATTCTCCTTCCATAACTACCCTCCCTCCCAAAGAAAACCATTTATAGGGCTAAGTGAACTGTCTGATTGACAAACTAGTTTCACGTCAAGCAATTACCAGAAAATAACCCACAACTTAAAAATACTTGGATTTTCTCCCCCATACTACCCAAAGTCAATTATACCATTTTCTAAGTGGAATAATACACTCCGGGGATATGCAGTATTTGCTATAGTTTATTCATTGGTGTCGAGCAATGCACAGTTATTCTAGTCGGTTGTTTGATATTACAATGCCAGCTTCTTTGGAGATGGAAAAAAAATATCCACTGAAAGCAAACAGATTGGAGGGAAATACCCATTGGTTTATGAAGTCAGCCGCAGTGTGGAAATGCTATATATTATAGAGGCAAGGCACGGGCTGAGGTTTTCACGTTGCTGGGAATGGTCTTAGAAACTTGAATTCTGCTGTAGCTTTTTATTCCTAAGCGGTATTAGAACTTCTCCATACTTTAGAGTTCTTGCTGGCATGGGGAAACCAGGACTGACATTGTAAGGACACATGGACTGGTTATCTTATGGAAGTTGGGTATCTTATGTGCTAAGTGCCTTCCAATGATCATTTACTACGTTACGTATCCCTGGCAAAAACCGGCTGACACATTTACAGCTCCATTTTTCATATGCATAAAAGCTGGGAGGAAGGGTTTTAAGCTAGTGGCACACAGCAAGTGAGGGAAAGACCCAGGTGAGGGTTGGGCTGGGCCATTTGCTTTGTGACTCTACCTGGTCTCATGTTCCCTGTTTTATTTTCATATTGAAGCCAGGATGACTATGGTTTGCTTGCCTGCTTCCTTCCTTCCTTCCCTTCTTTCTCTTTCTTTCTTTTCCTCTGAGAGAAAGGTTGTACTCGGTGAGTGTATGTATGTATATATATCTCCAGCTAGAAATGAGGAGACAACAATATATTTTGCAAAAGTCAATGTAGACCAAAAAAGAAAGCTATCTTTAAATCTATTTGTTTCCACTCTGTGCTAGAAAGTAATAGGGAAATCTACTTATTATCGTATTAGTGCAGCATCTCACATAATACTTTGAGACAGGACTTTCCAGGAATCATAATTAATTTCTTGCCAAAGGAGTACCCAAAAGAGGAGCATAAAAGTCACAAGAAATATAGAAAACTACTTTCAGCACCTCCAATGAAAATACTACGTAACAGTGATAGTTCAAATATACCCCGTCCTCATCTCATGCTTCTGTAAATTTACTGAGCTCAAAGTAAGAAATAAATGAAAACTAGAAATACTGGAGAGAAAACTCAGTTATACAACTTTCTGTCTTGGAAAAGACTTTAGAATCAGAAAAGGTAGGAGCAAATTCTGGCCCCATTCTTTCCTTTTCCAACGCAGCTTAATATAAGATAATAGGACCGAAAGCGCTCCTTTGATTCTAAAAAATGCTGAGCCCCTGCCCAGGGCTCCCAATGCCTCCTGCCCACTTACCTGCATTTCTCTCTCTCTCTCTTTTCCCAACACCCTGTAAGTCAAAAGGGATCAAATTCGTGCAGTAGAGTCTATCAAATGATTCTCTGAGTTTGTAACTCAGCCATCTACAGGAAACACTGGAAAATGAGTTTTAAAAGTCTCAGTGAATGGAGTTCGCACTCAGGCATCTTCGTGGGGATTGGCATGAATGGATGCACGCCACATAGCATGGATTTTAAGGTTGGGAGTGTTATCATTCAAAGAGATTGTTTTCATCTCGTGTTAAATAATGTACAACAGCAACTATTTAATAAGAAGAATCTTCTTTAAGAAGATTCTCAGAAAGCATTTCACGTACTTTCACAACTGTCTTGTGCAGTTGGAGCCCTTACCACCAAACCCCCTGTCCCTCACACTCACACTCACACACACACACGTACATGAATACACATGCGCACACACAGTGCAGGGCTATCTTCTCATCCTTCCTGGAGCAGTTCAGTGTCTCCTCTTCTAGGACCCCTCCCCTGAAACCTCCTGGGGATGGCGTGGGACACTTGTCTGTTTTTCTGAATAGATCATGAATTTTTTGAGGCCAGGGATGATCTTTTTTATTCACTTCAGGCTCCCAGTGCAGTTCCTGAAATATAGCAGGAGCTGAGTAAATGTTTTAAAAAATAAACTTAAGAAACAATTTCAGTTGTGTTTCTGTTGGATCGAATTTTGATTGAAGCCACAGAAAGTAGGTGGGACAGAAATCACCCTTTCAAGTGACCTTCAGGTCTCTGGTCCTCGTAGGAAATGCAGTAGAGTTTTGCTCAGAAGAGTTCCCTGCTTGATTTCAACTTTCTCCCCTAACCTATGTTTATCTCGATGGTCTTATTTATATCTATTTCCTCTTGATAAAAATAGGAGCTCGAAAAAGTGAATTTACCACACAAGGGATGGTACTTTTGACTCGTGCCTGAGCTCAGAGATATAGTTAACATGCTGCCCTGCGTGTGGATAACCAGCTAGATGCTTATTTTCTGAGTCATCTGACTTCTGAGTTTTCACTTTTTTAAGAGTATAATTAAGATAGGTTCCCAGGGATTAAAACAAAAATTACCGTGAGTAAAGCAGACAGTCTATACGTTGAGACCCATATAAGGAGATGTGTGGGCACCCGCCCAAACTGAGAGAAGCATTAAGAGCTATTCAAAACCTACTGAAATGTCAACACACTTTTGAAAAGGGTCCATTAGGGATGCAAATGTATGGTTCCCTGATTATGATAAGCACTGGAAAGAAAACAGTGAAACCCATTAGTACATTTTGAGAACTTGGTTTTGAAGAGTGGGGTAGGCAACTCTGGTTTCTGCTAAGGGCTGGGCTTCACTTCTTTCCCTAGCCTTTCTCTGTTCAGCAACAACAATACTTGTGACTTAAAGGGCTCTAAACATCCCTCCAGTTTTTTGGTTTAGCCAATTAACTCAGCTGTAAATGGGCCACCTCTGACATGACATCCATGTCAGATAAATTTCATTTTAAGAAGATTCATTCTCTGGATTATAAACTGTAACTTGTGTGTATGAAGATCTGACATTAGAAACTCACTTTGGGCTTTTGATGTGTTTTATTTAGTTTGTTCTTGCCGGGATTTCCCCTATGACAGACTAATTGTAACTTAAAATCTATCATTTTTACTAGATAATCTTATACAAGTCAACTCACACAAGGGGTGTTGTTCTATTTAATAATCATTTAGGGCTCTTCTATGGAAAATAACTGATTCCTCTCATTAGAAGGACACCTTTAAATTCTGGCTGTCTTGAGTTATTCACAGATGATGTCAAATGATATTCCCAGGAATGGATAAATTGGGGCATAATTTTTGTGTAATCACTCTCGATGTACAAAAAAAAATAATAATTGATTTTTCCATTTTCCTTGATCTGGAAGGAATTGTATCAATTTCCAGGACGTCATAAAACAAAATATTTAAAGTATGTTTCAAATAATAAAAAAAGAGAGAGAAATACTTAACTTAATAAAGATGTGGAATTCATTTATGAAGAAAAACACTGGCTGAGGCCCAATAGGCCACAGAGTTTGCCAGAAGTCTGCGGCAGACAGTTATTCTTGTATGTCCACTCTGCCCGCCTCTCCTGAGCCCATTCCATATTAAGAAAATGAATTCTCTCAGTCACACTGAACTTTGAAATCATCGATTTTGTTTACTTTTGTTTTTGAGTAAAAATCCAGAAGGTCTTTTTTCCATTTTCTGCCTTATAAGGAAAGCCATCTGAGGTACTTGTAATTCTTGCTTCTAACACCCTATTTTAACTAAAGAGGTTTGCTTGGCTTATATATATTTGATGCTTAGGAATCTTACATCAAAGTTATAACTTTTGACCCTCTGGAGAGCTTCAGCCATTGAAACTGTGGGCAAAAAAATGGTTATTAGTTAATTATCATAAGAACAGTTGAGTGTTTTTGCATGAATTTAAACAAAAATTATAAATCCTGATATGAATGTTTCCACTTGGTATTTTTGTTTTTGTTCTCATCAAGAAAATAACTTCAGGCTTCAGAAAGGCAGCTCTGTTACTAATAGCATGTAGGCAAATACGCTGGGACTTATATTGCATTGATCCTCTTAACATGTAGAAAGCCTTCCAGCTATAGTATGGTATTCTTCACTCTCCTTCATCCAAATGGAATAGAACATTCTGGAAAGTAAGCTCAGATTTTTCCCAATGCCCCAAAGAAATCCAAATAACCCTAGCTCTAGTAGTCAAAAGATAAATAGACCCTCTCATTAGGGTGGGCTGAGTTTAATGGGAGAAACTGACACTAAATAAATAATTGTATCTATAGATGTATCATTAGAAATAGCATGAAGAAAAAGTACATGAAGCTACATGACCCTTTACATTAGATACAACTCTAATTTGGGGATCAGAGAAAATTTTAAGAAAGTGATATTAGACTGAGACTTAAAAGATAAGAGTTGATCAACAGAAAAGTAGATGGTATTTCAGGCAAAGTCAATGGCGTGTATTAAGGCCCTGGGGTTGGAAAGAGCTAGGTACATGCTAAGAAATGAATGAAAGCCAGGTGGATGAAACATATTCAATCAGTTGGGAAAGTGGTACTATAGACATCAAAGAGGTAGAACATGTAAAGGATGATTTTATTAAATGCTAAATACTAAGGAAAGCCATGGAAGAATGTTGAGCAGTGAAATGTCAAGATGTGATTGTTGATTTGGGAAGATCATTCTGGCTGCCGTGCAGAGGTTGGATTGGAGAGGAGCAAAACTGGAGATAGAAACTGTTGGGAGATCCAAGTGAGAGAAGATAGTGTTTTGGATCAGGGTCTTGGCAGTGGGGATAGAGCCAAGTGGATGAATTCCAGGTCTATTTTGGGATGGAATGGTTAGAACTTGGTGAATGATTGGCAGTAGAGGATGAAGGATATCAAAGTTAATGCCTGAATTCTACTAATGCACTTCTATCACATACATGATTTATTATAAAGAATTGGCTCACACCAATTATGGAGGCTAAAGAATCTCATGACCTTCTGTTTACCAGCTGGAGACCTAGGAAAGCTTGTGGTACAAATTTCAATCTGTGTCTAAAGGCCTGTGAACCAGGAGCACTGTGATGTAAGTCCTAGTCTACAAGCAGAAAAAGACTGATCTCAGTTCAATCAATCAGACAGAGAGGGAGAATTCAACCTTCCTCCCCTTTTTGTTCATTCAGGACCTCAACAGGTTGAGTGATATCCACACACCTCGAGGAAGGCAGTCTGCTTTACTCAGTTCACCAAATCAGATGCTAATCTATTCCAGAAGCATCCTCACAGACATACCTAGAAATGATGTTTTTTCACCAGATACCTGGGCATCCTGTGGCCCAGCAAATTGACAGATGAAATTAACCATCCTGCGCACCACAGACAGGGCCATCCATAGAGCTCAACATAGGCACTTAAGGAATGTTATCTTAGCTCTTAAACAGGTAGGATCAGGTGAAATTTACTACTCACTAGTGAAAATGTTTTTCCTGGCAACTCACTGATTTGGAGGAGTTCTATCATTTTCAGAACTCCCAGGCCCAGTAAGGCTGATGGCACACTCTGAAATGACAGAACTGCTTATTTGGGGACCAGAACTACCTCTCCTAAAAAATGTTATTCCATTGAATAACAAAGGACTAACTCTAGAGCACAAAAGAGTGAATTCTTTATTTCATGCTAATTAAAAGGGTATTGTTCATATAGGAAAATAAACTGCCTTCCCCCCTACCCCTCAGGACTACAGGTTCCTACTCTGCTTTGCTAAATTTACCTGCCCTCTGGGCTGGGACCTTTGGGGCTTGCCTTTGTTCAAGGAAAGGGAATGTCGAAGGGAGGCCAGTGATGAATTACCCCTTCGCCCCCAGCTTTGGGAAGCTCACCACCGATATGCTGCTTCCCCAAAATAAGTAGTTCTTGGCCTCTCCATAAGTCAGTTACTCATTCTTGATCATATCTAATTATGTAACTTCAGTGTTGGAAATGTCCCTGAAATGTGTTGGCTCAGCCACTTTATCTGACACATGAAGAAACGGAAGCTGTGAGGTCTCGAGGCCAGGGCCCAAGATCACCAGGTAAACCTGTGGCTGAGGCAGTGATGTGCTTGTGGGGGTATTCAAATTCAAAGCCAGACATTGAAGGGCGCAGTTACTTCCCTGTATCTTTTTACGATCTCTGAGAGAGTACACTCTGGCCTTCTCTTCTGGTGAGGGACTGAGTTTCAGGGGCTGAGGGGAAACCAAACTGTCATCAGAGACCAGGGAAGGGGTTTCTCAGGGAGTAGTCAGCTCCTGTGAGCAACGCATAATGTGCACATGCCCTTTAAATGTACTGTCAGGCACTTGCCACTCTTATTCTACCAGGGACTTGTTGTCAATAGCTAAAATTGACATTTACTGTGACCATAACCCTACCACAAATTAAAATCAGACCCCAAGTCCCTCCGGGGGAAGATGTTTATAAGCTGTAGGAAGACATCTGAAATGATACCAAATGACATTTTAAATTTGAAACCCCCGAATACCACATTTGTTTGGGAGTACGAATAGGGCTGTCTGGGGAATAATACGGGGAACTGAGCAAGTCACTCACTGTCTTTGGCAAAATGCAAGGCCACCAGGGAAGGGAAAGTGCCTTAGAAGAGATGTTTTGTATATAAACCCCAATGTGGCTTTTAGCTAATCACTTAAGCCTAAACAAAATTTCCTTCAGAATGAACTTAAAGGAAAACTAAGCCCTTTCAAACGTCATACCTTCAAAGAACAGATGCAGATGCTCCCGTTGTACTTATAAATACACCGCGAAGGGGACTGAAAAGTGAAACAGATCTATTAAATTGAAAACCTGGGTTTCAAGGTCTGAGTCAGTTAATGCAGCCAAAGTAAGTTTAGAACCAAAAGCCTTTATATTGATTATATTACTTTTTGCCTTTTAGCATGTAGCTGTGGGTGCTTGTGTGTAGTAGTAGGTGTATTTCTGCATATAGTGTGACCACCATCTCTATCTTTGAACTGCCTATTTGGGGACCGGAACTACCTCACCTAAGAACCTATTCAGTCCACAGCATAGCTAAACTCAGTGGCTTTGTCACTTTCGTGTGTGCAGCCCATGAGTTGCCTCAAAAATAGGAAAGCCAAGTGGAAAAGCCCTTTGAGATCTTTGGATGCGAAGTGCCTCGTAGTTGCCAAGTATGATTATTATGAGCTTTATTGCTATTATTTTATTAAGTGTTTCAGATGAATATCAATTTAGTTTCAGGGAAGTGCTCCTGCAAAGTGGGAGAACTTGAAAAGTAGCTCCAGAAAGGTTGCACAAGGAGGGCACACAAGTTTCCTAGAAACTCTGCTCCTCCCCCTCACCCACACCCTTGCTGAAGTCTGTTACAAGTTGGGTGTCCCTTCAGGATAGTGTTTCAAGTTATCATGACCCTTAAAAAGAGGCCTGTCTTAGATGCGTCATGGGCATACTGTGCCAGGAAATGAGAGACCGTGGCCAGTGAGACAACCTCATTAAGTCATTCAACAAACCTCTCTGAGTGTGGACGAGCCTGGCTCAGAGAAAGCAGAGCAGGTTTCCCCCAGAAGATGATTCCTGAGAATACACCAGGCTGTCAGTACCGGAAAAAACACTCACCGAGAGGGTTCGTGTTTGGGGCCTTCTCCCCAAGTCGCTTCACCTTGAAATTTAGAACAATATAACTTTACTTTGAATTTTAAAATGACACTAGCAACAATTTTATTTTCTCACATAGGTTGTCTCTTGAAAAGAATATACATTAATCATGGTCCAAGGACCAAGCACTCATGAAATATTATCTCCTACATGATTATCAGACCATTCTCCCGTCAGACCTACAAAGTACATATTACAGCCCTGTGTTTGGCAATGAGAAGTCATAGAAGTTAAATGACTTGCTAAGATCACACAGTCTTGGTTCATGGCAGGGCCACTGGACCCACAAGGCTGCTTTCTGCTGGTTAACAGGGGCGGCTGGCATGATCATCAGCTGTCAGCCACTGTGATTGGAATAAGGAAAAATAATTGACCCTAATTCAGGGCTACACGAGGTTTGCCAGTTTCTCCTCCTCCTGCCTGAAAACCACGCCAGACAGGGATGAATCCATTTTTTCAGAGCCTAATAAGAGGAAATTCCAAAACCTCAGTAAGCCATTTAATTGTTTCATACTATTTGTTCTGGGAGCTATTCTTTCTTCTAGCTGAAATCCCATGTGCTGCTGTGTTGTTATTGTTCCTATTCTGCTTCAATTGTGCTTGAAAGTGACTGGTCACCATCCTCCGAAGACGGTAACTTGGAAGCTTGAAGGTCACGATCATCATCTCCCAGTCTACTTGCTCCTTGCACTTTTCCGCTTAGGTCTTCCCGTCTGCTCTTTGAGTGTTTTCCTCTTTGTCTTTGGAACCTTCTCAGATTCTCCATACATGCCCTTCCCCTTCCCCCATGATGTGCTGTTCTTGCCCAGCAGGGATTTCTTAAGGATTTCACAGCCCATCCTCTGGTTTTGGGTGGTTTGGTTACAGCCATGGTTTGCAGTTCTCTGTTAGGTTGTGACCGAGTGAGGAGCTTGCCAAGCCTTGTCTGTGTTTCCAGGGAGTACAAGTTGCCTTGTCAGCATGTCTGTTGCTTTATCATTAACAACAAAACGTGAAACTGGGCTTTGAGCAGCCGAAGGTTGCATAGTCCAAGCGTGCCGTCACAGCGGCCCACAGCCGCCCCTTTTGCACACGGACACACCCCTCTTCTGCCAGTGCATCTGTGCAGCTAATAATTCTTAGTGCCACCTCCTGAAGAGCTGAAATAATACTGGTGAGTGGCTGGATGGAGGGAGTCATAAATTTGGGCTCCCAGGAGAGGGATTTGATAACTGCCTGAGGGAGCCTGCCTGGAGAGTCAACAAGGGGCTAGATAAAGGCATTAGTGAGGGTGGCCTGGCGGGAGCCTGGCAGAATGCACAGGGTGAGTCGGGGTTGCCTGGGTGACCCGGGCATCGCGTGGCCTGGACAACCTGACACGTGAAATTAACCATCCCAGGCTCCACCGACAGGACCATCCGTAGCGCTCAACACAGGCACTTAGGGAATGTTATCTTAGCTCTCTAGCAGGTAAGTCAGGTGGCATTTACTACTCAGTAGTGAAAATGTTTTTCCTGGCAGCTCACTGATTTGGAGGAGTTCTGTTATTCTCAGAATGTTCAGTGTAGACCCAGTCCTAATGGGGCTGAGGACGCCCCTAGTTAAAAGACACAACTGCTTTTTCAGGGGCCTGAACTACCTCTCCTGAAAGATGTTATTCTGTTTAATAACAAATGACTAATTCAAGAGCACAAAAGAGCGAAACCTTTATTTCATGTTAATTAAAAAGATCACTGTTCATATAGAAGGAAAAATTGCCCCCTCTCTTCACTCCTCTTCCGTTTGTGCTGAAGTCTTTTGCAGTTCGAGCTCCACAATTCAGCTGTATATTTGGAGCATGGGTATTGGGGGATTGTGTTAGGAGTAGATTCCACCATGAATTACTCGTCAAAATTTGATAACTGACAAGCTGAAAGTCCAGGAGAAACCAAAATAGAATTGCTGACTTAGAGTTCGGGGGGTTGTGTCTGTAAGCTCTGTGCTTCTAAGAAACATCCAGGCCAGTGTGCTAGTGAATGTTGTTAGGAATTATTCATTCACGGGGGATGAATGCAAGCAGCAATCACATGTAAATGACAAGGCTCTTAATCAGAGGGCTACTTATTTGTCCTCATGAAGCAAGGAGGAAGCTTATTAGCAACTCACACACAGGAAGAAATTTTACTTAGAGATAGGTCTCTATAAAGAATTTTTTATACACGTGTAGCCAGATGTAAATCATTTATTCGAGCCTACATTTAAAATCATCTTTTATTGTATGCCTCTTGATCTGCATTTACTTTACTTTTCTAAGGGTAGCTTTATGAATAATTGATGCAACTGAGAAGTTATTGGCTAATTGTAAAACCATCTCTTCATGTCTTTAAGTCTGACCCATGGTTCAAGCCAAACTCTTCAGGCATTTAGGGTCTTTATAAAGAGCCCTTTTATCTCTTCACGAGGAAAAAATATCAGATTTTGAAAACAGATTCTTTTCCTAACTGTAGTATAGTATACATCAGAAACCAATCCAACCATGCTTCAGGTTAATTTAAACAAATCATGCTGACTGCATGATGAATTCAATTAATGGTATAGTAATTAGTCATTAAAAGTGGAATAAAAAGATTGATTTAATAGTGTTAACAGAATGGCCATAAATTCCCATCTCCTCTCTGTTTAAAGCACTTGAAAGCACGAGGGAACATCTCCCCTGCCTGACCAGGTAGTGCAGCTCCTCTGCTCCCAAACCCAGCCAAGGCTCTGGCGGGACGCAGCCCTGTTAGCTGGGGACGGACGTTTGCTTACTACCCTCGGCTCTCTTGCAGGCCGGCTTTCGTTTAAAGAGAGAGAAGTCCCGTTTCCAAGATATCAGACATTGCATCTAAAAAAAAAGGCGTCAGTAGTCCAAAATTAATTTAAAAAGAGGCCCAAATTTATCTTCTGTGGTAAATTAAATTTCTGACACCCCTGGTGATAACAATTCCAAAAGTGTTCTTGTCAATACCGGTAAGTCAGTGCAAAGCAAAAACGAGATGTTTAGCTGACTATGGTGTGGGTGGAACTGGTGCCTCTGAGCCCAGAGCTCTGAGCATTTTAAAGTGCAGCCTATTGTAGGGCAGGCGTCCAATTTTTAAAACATTGTATAGATTGGAGACAGATGAGCGTGCCTGAGTTTTTCTTGGTCTTTTCGTATGAAATGCCTAAAACCGAATTTCAAATGGAAATTAATTTAATTGATGCAAAAACAAATGGGTCCAGAATTTACCAGAAAGCTTGAGTTTAATCTACGGGGCACATTAAAAAGCAGAGATTACCTTGGGGGGAGGGGAAGGTAACCACTTATGCTTTCCAAGAACAGAAATGGGTTATTTCAGACTGTTAAGGTAAATTGGAGTTTCACTTATGACTTAACTTATGACTTGTAAATCAATTCAGTTTGTCTCAGTAATTAGCAAAGATAATTTATTAATCACTGTTCTTGCCATGGCCATTGGGGGGTGAAGAGATCCTTTGTATCTATGTTTTCATTAATTCAAAAAATAGTCATTAAACATCGAGTAGGTATCATGCACTTTCTTTTTCTTTCTTTTTTTTTTTTTTTTTTACAGGGACAGAGAGAGAGTCAGAGACAGGGACAGACAGACAGGAACGGAGAGAGATGAGAAGCATCAATCATCAGTTTTTTGTTGCAACACCTTAGTTGTTCATTGATTGCTTTCTCACATGTGCCTTGACCACGGGCTCATGCACTTTATTAAGTATTAGAAATATCTGTATTGACCAACAACGCACAGACACCATTATTTTAAATCACTGAAAATAATTGAGTAATTATAATTAAGAAGCTGAGATTATAAACTTTAAGAGACTATGAAACATCTATTTTGTTCATCATCACAGTGTCCACTGATTGAATATTTGGAAATAAATTGTTATGCAAATGGCTAAGTTGCCAAACTAGTTTCTCCTCAGAAATGCGAGTGTGCTGAGCCTGACCCACACCCATACCAGGTCACCTAATGAACATTGATTCATTGATTTATCGATTGACTAAATGGTGATAAACATGACTGGGGAAAAGTACAGGGTGCTTTGAGATCACCCCAAAAAAGACCCTGTCCTAGTGTGGTGGCCCAGAGAAGATGGTGAGATGACTTAGGGTCAGGGCTCTGTGGCTGGATGGGAGATGGTGCTTCTGTGAAGCCAGGAGAAAGTCACCGTAGCACGTGTAAGGAGCCCAGGCCTCAAGCTGGGGAGGCCTTAAGGGGCCTGACGGTGCCAAGCCTTGGAGCAGTGTCAAGTTCTATCACAAGGAGATGGCCCTACTGCCGTGATGGCGAACCTATGACACGCGTGTCAGCACTGACATGCGTAGCCATTTTCTATGACATGCAGCCGCATACCAGAGAAGTATGGGGCCGCATGCCGAGAAGGACGTTTCATCTTCGGCTCCTGCACGGCCAGGGGCAGTAGCCGAGGATAAAACATTTGCTGTAGTGTAGACACTCTGTGTCGGAGGTTTGTCTGTAGGCCAAAACATTTTTGTTATTTACTCTATAAATATCACAAAATTATGGTTTTTTTCTCAAAGTGACACACCACCCAAGTTATGCTTGTTTTTTTGGCGAATTTTGACACACCAACCTCAAAAGATTGCTTGCCCGATCAGTGCCCTAGTGGGATCTCTCATGAGCTGGAGCATTTGCTGTGTTTCTTTGGCAGTTTTACGAGCTCTTTTTAGGACAAGATGGGACGGAGAGGATGAGGCAGGGGTTAGGCAGCAGATACAAAAGCAAAATTCTCTTTCAGCACACCTGAACATCTGTGTCACCCCAGGAAAGGGGGCGGGACAGTCATTGCAGGAGGACTCCAGGTCTTTCTCAGGGGGCCCTCCCTTGAGCATAAAGTTTTGAAAGGGGAAAAACACCTTTAAATGAATTCTGCTGATAATTTGGTGCGTTTTCTCAGGCTACATATTTCTACATTTTTTTCTGTGAATTTCTTATTTATTAAAAGGGGAAATACTGTGTTTGCCATCCAGCTTCAGGAACTTGGCAGTGAGGCTGTGCAGTGTGTGAGCTCATTCAAAGAATAAAGAGACAGGTGGTAGGTATGATGTCTTTAAAATATACGCCAGGCAGCTTTCTCATTTTCCCAATTATTGTTTCTGTTGAAATTTTGTCACCGTTTTCAGGTAAAGAAAGCGACTAAGAACTAACTGATCGCTGGGGAATTAGTTTTGTTCCATTTTGAGGAAGTATTTTCAAGGATCTTTTCTGAGAAATAATGTGAAACCGTTTTGAGATTTTGTAAAATGGTGGGTGAGAGGAACCCATATGCCTCTGTGGAAGCAAAAATGGACGGGTTTTAAAAGAAATATCATATATGTGCAAGGAGTTTGGGACATTTTTCTATTTATTCGGTCATAGTTCTTTAATTGAAGCTGAGGATTGGTGTTCTGTAGACCCCTTCCTAAGCCACAGCTTCTGTTTAAAGTTCGGTGATTAATCTGCTATTTGATCCATGTTTTGGAAAAATAACTAATTTTATTGAACTTATTCAATAAATTTTACATGTGATCACTCATAATGGCATGAGGTAATCAGCTGTATTACCCCATTTTACAGCTGAAGAAACTGAGGCACAGAGAGGCCAAGTAACTTGCCCAAGGTCACACAGCTAGTAAGCGGCAGAGCTGGGATTCCACCGTGGCAGACTACTTCCTGAGCCCATGCTCTTCACTTACCCTATTTTACAACGCACTTACGACCCATGGAAACAATTAGGACTGTTGTCTCTTTATTTCACGTTCTACTGGATCGTCTTGACAATTTGCTTCCTTTACAAAACTAGGGATTTTAAAATTCCACTTAGGAGAAGAATGAGGAAATAAGCACTTCTCATTCCAAGCTGCTGTCTATTAAGATTGAAGAGTTTGTATCCCCCCCTTTGGCCTTTCAGTCTCCCCATCCTGGACAAACTGGTTTTCCAGGTTCGACCACCCTACTTCATGGAGGAGGGAGTGGAGGAAGCACACAGTTCCTTTCATTAGCAAATACAAAGGTGCTGGGCCTAAGCATTCTCTAGTCTGTGCCTGAAATTATGTTGTATTTAATCGAGAGCGTGGTGGGGGTGGGGTGGGGCCCTGGAATGGATAGGATGCTTTCTCCCCAGCATCACTCACCTCTTAGGGACACCTTCCATGTGGGATTTATTCCCATCTCAGGGGTTTTCTTGACATGAAGAAGAAAGTGCTGTCCTGGCTCTATTTTGTTGACTATGGACACTGACCACCTACTACGAGCTAGGTGCTGGGTTGCCCGCTAGGGAAGTGACAGTGAGCGGGGAAGAAAGCCTTTATCAGCATGGAACAATCGCCTCGCTAGTTTAAGAACATCTCATTTTCATTTCAAGGCCTAGAATCTGAATGTTAGAGTTTCAAGAGATTTCCAGATGGCCCGTAGCCTGAGCCACTCATTAAACCGAGGAGGAAATGGAGAGCCCTGAAGTTGAGGAAGTTCCTGCCCCAGCGTGACAAACTCTAATAGCAGTGGCATCTGGACCCCGCTGCCCGCATTTCTTCCCAGTGGGCTGCTCTGAAGCTTTTCTTACGTTGTCCCCACCCCCAGGTCCTGTTGTTGTTGCATCTTGTCTGCTCAAGGTTTCTCAAATGTCTTTTGTCTGATTCTGATGCTGACGTTGATCTTCTCATTTTCTGCCCTAATTTTTTACATTGTTTGCGTCTTCCCTTTGCCTGACCACACGCTTGGCAGACTTTTCTGTCCTGAGAGTGTAATGGTTGCCATGGATCCTATGAAGACCTGGGAAGGAGAGCAGTCCGCAGTGACCCTCCTGAGATCTTCCAAACGAAAGCTTCTTAGATAATTGGCTCTTCCCAGGGCAGAGGAAGACTGGCAGACAGGGCCCTCGCTTTGCAGACACCCCTAGCCTGGAAAACATCCTTTGGGGGGTGGGGGGTGAGGACATGAAACTGCTTGCTGGGGTACCTAGCATTCTGTTAAGGACAGTGAAAACACAGTCTGTCATCCTTGACATTTTAATTGAAAGAAAAGCTTACATAGATTTCA
The DNA here is from genome assembly GCA_037038555.1 of Rhynchonycteris naso. Taxonomy (NCBI): domain Eukaryota; kingdom Metazoa; phylum Chordata; class Mammalia; order Chiroptera; family Emballonuridae; genus Rhynchonycteris; species Rhynchonycteris naso. Next base: position 139,507,752 of record CM073002.1, read on the forward strand.
GCCGTAAGCAGTATGTTTATACAAGTGTATAAAGAGGAATAATCTGTCAAGTTGGAAAACTCTTAATGCTGTGGGACTCAGCTTAGTAATTGAACAATCCAACATGAGCTCACACATCTTACCTTGTTCCATGCCTCAATAATTTTTAGCAGGAATACTTTACCTAGAGGCATTCGGTTATTAAAAAGGGGCTTGGCTTGCTCCAAGTCTGGAATTATTAGCTCATGGCAACAAGCCTACACTGGAGAAAGTCTGTCGGCTCTCTGTTTTCCCAACTTTACTGCAATTTGCCATCTTATTTTCAGAGTCTAACTGATGTGTTGTTTGGGAAGTTGTTGTTTTCTTTTTTTTAAAGTAAGAAAACATAATTTTGCATGGATGAGTGACTTCTCATGTTAGCAGTATTGCAGAATTTTACTACTTCGTTAGAAAGTCCAGGGTGCAGTGTGAATATCAAAGGAAATGAGCTGTGAATTTATTTTAGTATAAAAATTCAATAATAACTTAGTTATGGGATCCATCGAAGTGTGATGGGGAAAACTCAGCTGTAAGTTGGGTAGAAGTTGTGCTTCCTTTCATGACCCATCTAACCTTGGTCACATTTAAACGGCTTTGAGTTCAGCTTTCATCTGAGTAAAATGGGAATAATAGGCCTTACCTACCACATTGCATTGTTTCAAGTCACATGGAGGTGAAAATATCTTGAAAAAATATGTAGCAGTTTATGAGCACGATATAAAAAGTTTTATGCAAGTGCAAGACATTAAATAATAATTATTTCTATATACACAAGGGGAATTAATTAGTGCAATTATTCCCATACCCCTCTTGCTTCAGTGATCTGACTGTTCTGGACAAATGATTATTTCCTGGGCCAAGCTACATAATTACTTTGGTCTAGTCCTTTGTATATCCTGTGATGGATAGACATAGATTCTTTTATTCTTTCAGTTTTTGTGGTTTTAAAGCTCAAGCAAGAAGCCTAGAAAACTTCATCAGTTTTATAGATGGGGTTGGGTAAATTATATACAGAATCTGTGTAAAACAATAATTCAAAATTATTTCAAATCCAGACATACAGGATTCTCAAATAACCATTCTCCCCTTCAACTGTACATTACTAATTGGCCTGATTGGCATCATTAGGTAATTATTATTATAATCCCAAGGGAACCCAGTACCTTGAAAGCCTTTCTTAATTAAGGAAGGAATATTTGGTATTTTTAAAATATAGTAGATTTATGCACGTGTGGAAATAATTGACCTAATAAGAACATTGAATTAAATGAAAAATACCATTCCCCAATTATTTTATACCACTGGGAGTCTTCCATTGTCTTGGGAAAAATGAGAACTCATTTTAAATTTAATTACTTTAGCATCTTCATTTGCATCACTATTAAGTTGCTTAATTGATTTCCTTTTTTAAAAAACCCATCAATAAAGTCTTATAATCAGATTTTTATTAATATGTCATGTTGGAAACAAAAACGTAAATGATGATAATATGTTGCCCTTTGTTCATGAGGATGATATTGCCAATAAACATAGTAAAAAAATTTGCTTGTCTCTAACCCTCTATAATGGAAGTATTAGGTTTTACTCACGTGGCAGAAGTCTCTATATATATGTATGTAATGTATTATAGATGTATATGTATCTATATGTATTATATATGTATATATATGTATGTAGGTATACACATCTATCTATCTGAATGGATATATAGATCTATCCAGTGAAAGGGTGAATAGACTATCTGTAGGAATATTCTCAATGAATCCTTCTCATTTTTAAACTGGAGAGTTCAGATTATTAGTCTTGTCTTTAGAGGAACTGAAAATTATTAAGCGTGACATAAGTTTATTTATAGCTATTTTATTTTCAGTAAATGTCCCTCCAAAAAACACTAAGGCTGGAGAGTATAAAATGAACATTGTCTGTTGACTGAACCACCTGGTCCACCTGTCTGACTCGAGGTATCTACCTCTGAATGAGATGAGATTTCAGACTCAGTGAAGCTACAACCTGCTATAGGATTCTGCAACACTTGAAATCAGGAGTTCCCTAGAACTGTAAAGCTGAAGGGCCTTCAGAGGCCCTCCGAGTCCTTGTTAATCATACTCCAAAGGTCCCGAGGGCACATGTCAAGAAATAACCAAGTCCTTCATCTGCTTTTCTGAAAACACTCGTCTCATTGTTACAAGCTACTTACATTCGCCCGTCTATGTAACTACTCATATGCATATTCTATTTTACACACGGGGTATAATTTGTGTATATCTACACAAACTATGTGATGTCTTTCTGTTCTTTCACATTTTCACGTGTACAACTTTCTAAACTTATAGATATTGACTAGTTTATGACTAATTCTTTTACGATGTGTGTGACTCTGATAGCTAGCCGTATTTCCAAAGTAGGTGTCAGGCAAAAAGTGGAAAACTTAATCATCTCTGGAATTATAACAGCCTTGTGAAGCAAGAATGTGTAGGCCTTCTTCCCTCTGTCCTTCTCCCACTTCTCCATGAGTCACTCATGGGGGCCCAATGAGACCCAAAGGAGAGATATTTCATACTGCGTGGATGGGGCTTGGGGCCGGGCTGTCTTTCCCTGAAGCGCAGGGAGGCGTTGGCCTACACAGAGCATCTCTGTCTGCAGCCTTAATATGAGGAGTTTATTTTTTTAAGAAAATGCATTAAACCCTGGCCTGCTAGCTCAGTTGGTTAGAGCATTGCCCCAATACACCAAGGTTGTAGGTTCAGCCCCGGTCAGAACACATACAAGAATCAGCCAATGAATGTATAAATAAGCTGAATAACAAGTAGGTGTTTCTCTCTCTCTCTCTCTCTTTCTCCCCCGCCCCTTCTCTCTCTCTCGGTTTGTGTCATCTCTCTCTAAAAATCAATTAAACAAACAGAAAAAGAAAATGCATTAATTTTATTAGCAATAGTTTCTCTCATGGCATTCAGGATAGGATGTTTTAACATACCAGTTCAGAGGTCCTGGGAAATGTTTGTTTACTTGTTTATTTTGTCTTGTTTGTTGTTAAGTCTTTAACTCAATGTTTTGACATTTATACAGCTCCCCAGAGCAAAAGCCTCAGGAGATTGAGAATTTAGCCAAAGAGGTTACTTGTTTGCCATTTTTAATAAACACAAATAATTCCCTTTTTCCCTCAGCCCCATATTCCCTGGCTCATTAAATCAATTTAAGGCCCTTAAATTTTTCTTTTCCTGGCAAATTGAAGCAAAAGCTCAAACTATGTACTCCCCCGAGAAACGCACGTTACTCAGGTCAGGCCAAAATCAGTTTCTGTCAAACAGCCTAACACCTCGAGTTATTATGAAACGAGAGATTAGAAATTGGGGGCTGGGCTCCAGACCAGCACAGAGAAAGGATGGCTACAGTGCTGGAAATGCAGCCCGGCTGCTTCTATTTCTATTCTGGCTTTCGTTTTTTGTTTTTCTCCCCACTCATGGAGAACAGTGAAAAGTCAAAATAGATTTCTATTGGGAATCCATGAATGAAACTGGGTCTGCAAATCCAGTGAGGATGTATTCAGAGCAAAGCCAGGAGGGCTTCCAGGTAGAGGTGTGGGGAGAGTGTGGATAAACACATGTATACACATCTCAGACTCTAAGGTCCTCCCGAGAGCAGACTTCCCAGTTATCACAGGCTTTTGCCACTAAGTCTCCTGGCTAAGATGTGGGGTTTTTAGAAAATTTATCAACTTGTTATCTATTGAACATCAGTTAGATAAAACAGAGGTCAGGAAATGAAGTGGAATTTGATGTATTAACTAGGAAGCAGCAAAGGAAGCCAGACTTGTGTTTTATTTGTTATTATTTCCCTAATATCCGCAATTACGCAGCTCCCATCAGAGGATTGGATCTGCTGTGCTTATAATGGTGTTGTCCGGCTGGTTCTGGTCACGAGAAACAGGCAGTGAACCCCAGCCCAGGGCATTAGGAGTAATATGTGCTTATTTTCTTTGTCCCCAGGCCTGTTCCAGGCTCTCTATCTTCTCTGCTACACATCCACAACAGACAGAGACAGCCCATGCCAGCCTCCATGCCCGGGACTCTGCCCAACCCTACAATGCCTGGATCTTCCGCCGTCCTGATGCCAGTAAGTGCTCCTTACCTCCTCTGAGTCTTGCCCCATTTGCAAAAGTAAAGGAGAAGCTGATATTTTGGCTGACTGGGAAGAAAGTGGCTTCCAGATGGAGAGCTGCGCTGTGTGCCAGTTGGCTTTGGGGCCCAGTTGTCCACCCGTAGGCATCTTGCTGGCTTTCCTGCCCTTCAGGGCTTCCCTAGTGAGGCATGGGCTCATCTTCCTGCTGGTGACAAGTGAACTTGCCACACCCAGGGAACAGAATTTGTTCAGGGACACAATTTTATGACTAGTCCAATGTCTACACTTGGGCTATTTACAGAGTGTCCTTAAATCGACAGTGAGAGGTCTAGCCAGGGCTCAGAGTAATAATCACAACAATAATAATGATGGAGCAGGTATATATAACTCTAACGTATTTATGCATATCGTGTTCTATTAATTATTCTGACAGCATTTGTTGAGTACTTTTCACATGCTAATCAGTCTCCAGCTACTTTTTCAACACAGGAAACGACCCTAGCAGGTAGGTGCTAATAGAGCACCCCCATTTTTTGGGTGGGCAAAGTAAGACAAGTAATTTGCTTATCTGAGCAGCAGTGCAGCTGAGTTTTGAACCTAGGCATTCTGGCTCCAGAGCTGCCTCTCCCACACTCTGCGTGATACATACATCCCTTCCTTTCTCACAACAATCCTGTCAGGTATGCAGCGTTCTTACCCCCATTTTACAGATGAGGAAACTGAGTGACTTGGCTGAGGTCACAGAGTTAACAGATGATGGAGTCAGGATTGAAATCCAGGAAGTCTGACTCCTGAGTCTATGCTCATCGCTATTATATTACCCTGCTCCTCTGAAAGCAACAGACAGGCACAGACGGGAGAGAGAGATTATTTCAGAGCAAACTGTCCTGCCATGGGATTCCTAGCCTCTGCCTGGGCTTCATCCTCCCTGGCATTGTGCATTGGTGGACATTTGGTGGCATGTGTTATTCACAGGGCCACAAGAGGCCTCAAAACCCTAGAGACGGTGTGACAATTCTATTAAAAACCCTCTTGTGACAATATCAACAGTGCCCTGCAGAGTATTTTAGCATTTTAAGGAAGTGTCTACCTTTGGTATTTTGTTATTATAGAAATCTTGAGGGAATACAGAAGCCATAATTATTGACATAATCATTTTGCAGATATAAAGCTGAAGAGTAAGACATTGAAGAGATTGTCTTATGTTACACACATGGCTTGTGAGTGAAGAGTTGTGACTGGAACCCACATTTGAACTCACAGTGAGCAGCAGCTCGGATTATAGCAGGGGGGCAGTTTGCTCATTCATCTAAGTAGAGGCAAGAGAATGGGGAAGAGCTTGGTGGCCCTAGCTTAGAGAAATGGACTTGGCCACTGTAAATATTGGGCAGTTGAGGCTAAAAACAGTCTTTGCAAAATTGGGCCAGAGGAGCGGCTGATCTCACCTGCCATGCTCAACGTAAACACCTTTTGATGAAGGAAATGTCATTACTCTAGGCTTTATGCAGCCACTAATTGCATGAAGACTTTCACCACAAGCTGTCTTCATCTAGGCTCTAAACTAATTTTGTTCAAAATCAGGTTCCTCTCAGAAATTCTCTGCATTGTTCAGAAACATATCACTGTGGTGATATTTGACTAAACTGTGTACCACACCCAAGGACAATAGTGGGACACTTGGCTGAAAGGGCCCAGAGAACATGTACCTGGCACTTATTACCTGCTCCTCTTTGTCATACAACTGGACCTCCTGTTGATGCTTCAGAATAGAAACAAAGGACCAGGTGCAAGGGACAGAGCCAGTTGGATAAAAAGTCAGGATGCTGCCGCGCAGCTGTTCCCAGCCCTGTACCAGGGATTCATTCATACCACCTGCCACAGCAGTAGTGACAGTCTCGAGCAGTGATTCTCAACCAGGGGTGATTTTGGCTCCCAAGGAATATGAGGCAGTCTCTGGAGACACTGTTGGTTGTCACAACTGGGGGAAAGTGCAACTGGCATCTTGTGGGTAGAGGCCTGGGATGCTGCTCCCCATTCTACAATGCATAGGACGGCCCCACAACAAAGAACTTTTTGCCCAAATTGTCAATAGTGCTGAGGTTGAGAAACTGAGGTCCAGAGTGACACTGATGTAACTAATGAAGATTCATACAGAATCTCTATAAAGCATATTCTAAAAGTCAGAGGCCCTAGAAATCTGGGTCTTCTCTTCCTTAGTATCAAGTCACCAGCTCCTAAGCTAGAACTCTGGCATTTCAGGCAGGGTCTTCTAGAGTTCCTGCCCCAGGAAGCGAATCCCTGGGTACGAAAGAACATCTGTGTTTGCAGGTGAAAGTGAGGTTCTTAGCTGATGTATAGTGCGTGCTGTTGTGCCTCATGTTCCACAAGGCATGAGGTCTGAAACAAAGCCGTGTATTTGTCCATTCATTCATTCTACAAATTTTTGCTGAGCACCTTTTATGGGCCAACATCTCTGCTAGATGCTGGGATGTGGTGAAGAACAAGGCAGGCATTGCCTTTAAGGAATTCACTGGGTTGTGATATCCTGTCTTAAGAGGTAAATGTTTCAATAATTCGGGAGTATGAGCATCTATTTGTTATTACAATGAGGTGCAGACATTTTACCTCCCGTTCTCCAGTTCATTTCCAGGGAAAAGAAGAAGACCCAAAAAAGGTGAACTCCGTTACCTGGAGGTTTTTCTGCAGTGCTAACTGTTGCTTTGTGCTCAGCAAAGCCACCCACATCGTCTAACCCCTGATTCGAGTCAACTCAGCAAAGCCACACGCACAGCGCAGAACCTTATTAATAAAGCACCACATAGTTGTTTTGAAGAGGCTCTTGCTGACCCCTATAATCATTTAGAGGGAAATATGCAATTTTTTCAGATAGAGAAGTCAGGCTGTTTTCAATATTCTGTTTAATTTGTGAGTCATGGGGTGGAAATAGTCATGGGCTGTAATTTTTCCAAAAAAGTGGGAAGTGCGACCCACTGCGGATCCAGAGACGGCAAGCAGGCTGCTCTCATGTTCTGCGGTGCGTAATGGCTAAATAGCTTAGGACCTCCCGACAATCATCTGTGCTTCCAAACGAGCGATTGTCCTTTGGAAAACTGATAGCAATTGCTCCCTTGGACTTGATTTCCCTCCAGGAGAAGGTCATCAGTTGGAAAAAGGGGTCAAATGCTGCTCTAACTGTTCTATCCCCCAGCCTCCGAAAGTGGGAGTTATCAATAATAAGCATTTTTCAGAGCAGTCTTCATGACTTTTCTCTCCCTCTCTCTCTTCCCCTTATGCAGCCATGAATGAATGGTTTGAGCAAGTTGGCCCTGGATGCTGAGGATAGTTCCATGGCCTAACCAGGTGCTAAAATAGCTTGGTTGCCAAGCAACAGAGCAGCAACCCCAGATGGGCAGTGCATCCCTCCCGTAGGGGACTTGCTGAGTGGATTTCCATTGGGGCGCATGCAGGAGTCTATCTCTCTGCTTCCCCACCTCTCACTTAATTAAGAAAATAAATTGTTAGCCTCACCAGGCGGTGGTGCAGTGGATAGAGCATCAGACTCAGATGTGGAAGATCCAGGTTTGAGACCCCGAGCTCGCCAGCTTGAGCGTGGGCCCATTTGGTTTGAGCTTAAAAGCTCACCAGCTTGGACCCAAGGTCGCTGGCTCCAGTAAGGGGTGGCTCAGTCTGCTGAAGGCCCGCGGTCAAGGCACATTGGAGAAAGCAATCAATGAACAACTAAGGTGTTGCAACGAAAAACTGATGATTGATGCTTCTCATCTCTCTCCGTTCCTGTCTGTCTGTCCCTATCTATCCCTCTCTGACTCTCTCTATCTGTCTCTGTAAAAAAGAAAAGAAAAGAAATTGTTAAAATGATAGATCTTATATATATTTTACCATGACTTAAAAATTAATTTTTAAAAATTAGAGTTTCTAGGCTACCTGGAGACTTTGGGGAATATGACTGTAAATATTTATTTTGCTGGGTTGGTAACACGTCAAAAATTTTGGCAGCAGTGCTTAAAATGGGTAGAAATATTTTACAATAGCTCCTTTTGAAACAGTTTGACATATGCAGTCACTGCAGAGCACAGATAAATGGATAAGTTAATTCAGACAGAGTAAGGTAAGGCTGAGGTTTTGCAGTAAGAGGACGTATAGGGCACATCCACCAGCCACTCAGGACAAGGCTTCCAGCGGCCCCTCTGCTAAGCCCAGGTCAGCTGGTCATCACGCCCTGCCTCTGGGGTGGGCACAGCAGGAATTGCAGTCACAGACTCTCAAACAATGGAAAGGACATTAAAGGGTCATTCGGTTTAACTATCACTCAACTTGCCGCTCTGAGCCTTCCCTCAGTGATAAGGAACTGCATTTTCCAAGACTATACCTAGGTCAGCTCCGAGCAGAAACCTGGTTCCCTAAAATTTCCGACCATTGTTTTCATTTCCATCTTTTGACAAATGGAAAAACTCTTGCATTGAAGAATCTGCTTAGGAACGGCTCATTTTCTGTGCGATTTCAGTCTAAAAAGTACAGGGTGGGGCAGAAGTAGGGTTACAGCTGTGAGTGCACAAAACAGACTATTCTTGTATTATTACTTATTAATTATTATAGTATTTTTCATACAAACAACTGTAAGCACAGTTTTACCCCACCTTGTAGATTTGCTTTATTTTGGTGCTTTGGAAAGGGCTGGTTTTCTACTAAACAGAAAATACTCATCCGACACATTCTTCCATGACTGAAACAGAGATTTTGTTGTATAATACATATTTACTTTTTTTTTATTTATTTTTATTTTTTATTAACTTTAATGGGGTGACACCAATAAATCAGGGTACATATGTACAATGAAAACATCTCCAGATTATCTTATCATTCAATTGTGCTGCATACCCATTACCCAAAGTCAAACATATTTACTTTTTAACAGGGACACCCTGGAAACATAAAGGCCAGAACCCAATGCAGGCTTTTTTTCACTTTTTAAAAATTGATTTTTAGAAAGAAAGAGAGAGAGAGAGAGAGAGAAACATCAATTTGTTGTCCCACTTACTTATGTATTCATTGGTTGATTCGTGTATGTGCCCTGACCAGGGATAGAATCTGCAACGTTGGCATATTGAGACAATGCTCTTACCAACTGAGCTACTCAGTCAGGGTCTTCAATGCAGGTATATGCATGTTAATTCTAGACACAGTGGCGAGTCAACAGGACAATGTGGGACCAGTTGATCATGTCATACAAACTCTCAGCTACCTTCTCCACCAACCCAAAGGCCTGGAACCACAGTGAGGCCTGAACCTGCCACTGTGGAGAGTCACATCTAGGTTAAGAGGGAGAAAGACCTGTACCGGAGGTAGAGGGTCAGACACCTGGACTGGGTCATTTCAATTGTGTTTATGAGTCAGAGCGACAGGCAGACCCAGTGGCGATGGTTTTAAAATTAATTTTATTTTTTCTTATTGCTAAAATGACTCATGTGTCTGTATAAAATTTAGGAAGGGAGGAAGCCACAGAGAACCTGAGATAGCTATTTAGTATAGTGTGTGTGTGTGTGTGTGTGTGTGTGTGTGTGTGTGTGTGTGTGTCCTTTCAACATTTTTCTATGCATATGTTATTCTTTTTTAGCTATAAAAATCAACATAATTCGTGGTAGTTGGAGTGTTTGCAAAAGTGGAAATATTCCATACTTTTGTTTGGAAATGATCTCCATGTCAATGTAGTTCCCTTTGGGTCCCGGCATGTTCTGTAGAACGCGTGAGTTTGGGAGACTCTTTGATGTGGTTGGGTTCAAGGCACAGGAGTGCATTGCTTACCCTGTACCAAACCACATGCTTTCTCCGCAGTTATTCAAAGAAATTCTAATGATTCATCTGAGAGAGAAATGCAGCTTTGTCTCTGACCTAGACGGCCTTTCTCAGACTTCTGACTCCGTTCTTTCCTTTCTCTTAGATGGAGAGACAAATGTCAGTGAACTCCAATCTCCTGGGAATGCAAGGTCCCAATCTCAGCAACCCCTGTGCCTCTCCTCAGGTCCAGCCAATGCATTCAGAAGCCAAAATGGTAAATAACACTTATAATCACCCTTTTGTTATTTCATGACTTTTTTCTTTTGATTTCAACTCTGACTTCCACATTTCGGTCAAGTCGGGTAGACGGCTCCGTCTTTGTTTCGGTGAATTGGTCTTTCTGTGGAGAGGCAGTGTGCCGAGCTTGGCTCTTTCTTTGAGAGTGTGTGTTACTGAGCCTTGAAGTAGCTGATCATGCAATGAGCATTGGATCAGCACGTAGCCTTAAGGAAAGGGACAGGGAGAAGTTTCCGGAGCTCCATAGGAGTTAAGGTGGGATACACCCAAGTATGCTTATAACCTGAAATTTAAAATAATCTAGAGTTTCTCTTCTTCAAGTTGGTTACAGTTTCACTGCCACTTCTGTCCCCATATCCATGAAAACATACTTAAGATTTTAAAACACACACTATTATGGAAATACTTTGAGGGATTAGTTATAGTTGTCGGATTTGACGTTGTTTGGAAAGGATCAGAGCCTTGTTTCTTGCAGAGTAACTGAAGCACAGGATTTCAGGTGACAGCCTTTAGTGACTTTTAAAATGGGAGATTTATGTGCAGTAAGGTTAGTCATTCCAATCACAGTCATAGATCCACGCATTTATGTTCTACTAAATATTAATAAAAAGCAATGCATGTCCAACTTGGCAATATAAAGTGGATTTCCTGGTTACATGTAGTGAGGTTGCTTGAAGTAGGTCATTCAGTTTTCATATAGTTACATTCTAACACCACAATTAGTAAGCAGAATATACCGCAGCAAAGGTTTTGCTATCTGCTACTGAAAGATCGCTTTGGCTAGAAGTTGGAGATTTGTTTGGTTTGCTGACTGACAGCATTAGGGGCCGTGTTTGATGGCTGGTGGGAGGATTTCTTGACAGTTCTGAAACTAGCCATCAAAATCAAGGGAGTTCGTTTTCAATGGCAGCAAGATTTTTTTTTTTTTTTTAATGTCTGCTTTGATCACTTTCTCTTGGAAACTTCGTTCATTTGACTTGCAGCTTCTTGACCCAAGGAAGCGACTGAACCCCTAGTGTTGGCTACTTTCGGCAAATAAAATCCATGGTCAAGAGAGCTCTCTTTGCTGTGCCACAGTCCCTGTGACATGCCAAATGGCACTGACATCTTCAGCAAAGCTCGTTAAATCTTTTTGGAATTGGCAAATATTTTTTCAACTCAAGCCCTGCGGAGCCAAACCAAATACTTGCTGGCGGGGTATAGTTCAAACTGGCATCTGTTTTGGAGACCAGAGTAATGCCATTTACTTTTCTTTTTTTTTTTTTAAGGAAAATAAAAAATGAACTGTAAAGGTACTTAAGAAAAAAACAAAATTAAGTTATTCATGAGCATGAGTAAGGTGTTGTGGGTCCGAGCATCCGATGCCGCTCCCCCTGCTGGGTTATTACTAAACAGTCCTGTCGGTTCGAGGTCTGTATCCTCTGAGGGCGACCTCCCAGACAAACTGGCGGGGGAAGATTCGAAAACTCAATTCCAAACCACGTTTCCCTGCCAACTGATTTTCACTGGGTTTTATGCTACCACTTGACTCAAAGTGTCCTGTCCTCCTTCTTGCTGGCAAAGAAGGAAAATGCTTCCAAAAGGAGTACAGGTTTATAATGATTTATGTGTATGAAATAAAAACACATGGGATGACAAATTCACAGAGAATAAGATCAGTTGGCGACTAAAAGAAATTGGTGTGCACTTATAAAAATAGTGTTACCCCACAAATGTTTGTTGAGTTAAATTTACTGAGCAAGCACACTACTCTGCTGATTCATGTTCTCGGTGAATAAGTATTTCCAGACCCATGATATCTAGGCAAATGAACTGTATCATGGAGCTGCGGCTTGGGGAACATGGCTCTTCAGCTCTGCCCCACACTTCCACACCTAACCCCCTTATTGCCAATACGTACCCAAAGCGGAAAATGGTAGTGTTGGCCGCTTATATTTTGGAAGAATAGCATTTATTTAATAGCTTGCAAAAGTGTTAAGTAAGTGACTTTTAATATATTACTCAGCATCTCTATTCTTACCCTACCTGCATTATTCACTGGAGAAACCAGTGATTGCCATCTATTCACTGTACAGTATTTTCTAACAGCTTTGGGTTTCTTAGAAGAAAAGCTTTTATGAAGCACAAAGTAGTGAAGGAAAAAAAGAATCTATGATTTTAATGTCAGCCAGAGCCTCCCCAGGTTTCTGAGAACTCCGGGCTTTGTTGTTCTATGCCTAATTTTCTTCCTGTGTAAGACGGGAATGAATTCCAGATTTCAACCACGACTCTTGTTTCACTGTTTTCAAGGACTTTTCCAAAGGTCACACATGGGCTATTGTGATGAATGCACTCTGTGGGGCGTGTTCTCTGAGCACAGAGAAACCAGAGAGGTGTCACCCACATCGCAGCACTGCAGGCCTATTCTGCTACGGACAGTGGTGTTCATTTCACACTCCCTGTTGGCCGCTGACAAAAGCCATCATCTTGAATCTCTGGTGAAACTTGGAGGTCCTGGAGGTAGACAAGAGCTTAAGACAGAATTGCTTCAAATGCACAGCTTTGTTAGAAGCTGCCTGACTAGTGATTGCTTGGTAGAATATATCCATTGTCCTTACCCAAAATCGGTCATTTCTACTGGGGGAGAGAGCAAAATCAGTGTCTCCAATAAACTCTACAGTGCATTAACCCGAGACAGCCTAAATCAAGAAGCACATGTGTTCTTCTTCTGACTTATTATACATTAGTATCAAGCGGAGACTTCAATGTACTGTAGCCACATCTGCCCAAGCTGGTTTTATCATAATTCTGGCAGATTATCATTTAGTTTTATGGATTGTTGTTTTGAAGAATTAAGCCAACAGACATATGGCTTCATAATGATACAAGGAAATACATGCATACTGGATTTCATTTGGGGGTCAGAGCAGACTGAAGTTTGTGAGAGCCTTCCCTCTTTCTAACCATCCAGAACAACAGGCTCTTCCTCCGGATTCCTGGGATCAGGGAGTGCCTTCCATCGAAACAGGGCCAGCTAGAAAGGAAATTCACAGGATACCTGGTGGACATTTTGGACATCCAAAGGGGAAAGGGAGGAAAAGAGGGGGGTGAGCATAGAGAAATGAAAAAAGAAGAGACGGAGAAGACAGAATGGGCAGTGAAAGTAAAAACCAGACTGGGACGCATTTCCAGCCTCTGCTGGGTGCAAGGGATTCTGGAATTATGCAGATTTGTATTTCTTTCTATTTGTGTAAATTATACCAGTTCTAACTGGCTTTGGGAAAAGTTTTTCTTGTCTTTTATTTTATTTTTTAAGAAAACCATAATAGGGTTAGACGCTAAAAGGGGGTGGTAGGAACTTGTCCATATACATAGCTTGTGTCTCATTCATGATGAGGTGACTATTACCATTCTGAAACTTACTAAAATGAAGGATAGCACATACACAACTATTCAGAGAGGATTCTGCCACTCTGGCCAGATTTTACCTTAAGTTTGGAAGCCTAAGGAGAAGTGTGTACAGCAGCTGTGGCCTGGTTTTATCTTCAGAATGGAACCAGGGCGTGGATGGGATCCCCATTTTACAGCTGAAATGACTGAGGTCTAGCAGTTCTAACACTCACCCCACAACACATCACTTAGCAAAGGCTAATGTCTCAGATGCCAATGACAAAGCTTTTTAATCACAACATTTATCCTTTAGATAAAAATATCATATAGCTTCTGGGCCTGGCCTGTGATGGCACAGTGTATAAAGCATCGACCTGGAATACTGAGGTCAAGGCACATATGAGAGTTGATGCTTCCTGCTCATCCGCCCCCCCACTTCTTTCTCTCTCTCATTCCTCTCTAAAATGAATAAATAAAATCTAAAAAAATACATCATATAGCTTCTAGATATCAGTAACCAGCCGAGGAAACCGTATCCTTTGGGGTTGACATATATGTACATACAGATGGGAGACAAGAACGGGTAGAGTGGGACTCCCCCCTTGGTTTAACCAGAGCTCTGTGGCCTCGCTGACTGGTCCAGCTTCTCTGATTCTTTGTCCAAGCACATTTTTATCTTGACGTTTCTTGTTTCCCACATGACTGATTAGAAACTCCCTGAAGGTCATTCTTGCACTGTATAAGCTCCATGTACCAAGAAAGGCCCCATGAATGAGAACTGAATTTAGTTGAGTTGAGTTGGATTAAAATTACGGAAAGGAACCAAGCCCTAGCCATGGAAATGGGGGTAGGATGGAGTGGGCAGGGAGCAGTGAGGTGGCTGAGAAGGAGAGAAGAAAAGTAGGTAAACGCTCAGCTAAGTCAGTAGCACGTAAGGAGTAGCTGACTACATTCCTTTTCTTTGAAAGATCCTTGGGAGAAGAGCAATATGTCTGTCCCTTAGAAAACAGAAGTAGGAATAGCACTGCTCTCCTAGGAACTGAGAGCAGTCAGTATGCTGTTTCTCCCACCGTGATGGCCTGACTCTGCTGTCTTTTACCTGTCACTACCTCATCCACAGTTAGGTTTACAGGTTGCTGAATGCACACATAAATATATGTATTAATGAACGAATGAAATAAACCAAAAAGATTGGAGTCAGGGAGTTTTAGGACTGGAGGGTACTGAGTAAAGACCTTGAGCAAATTCTTCATTCTCCAAGTGAAGACAGCATAGCCTGGTAAAGACTTAGGGAGATCAAGCCATTATTTAAACACAAAACTGGGTTCCCAACGCAGGCCTTCGTTCTCGTACTCAGAATTATGCTTTTTCCAAAGCAGCTGTACCGATAAGTGACAACCAGCACTTCTTTTCTTGGCTCTGGTTCCCCCTGGCAGGTTGGCAGACAAGAACTGGGGTGGTATAGTGAGCAGTCATGGTTAAATCTCCACTTTGTTTTGAATGTCAGCCTGGGTGTGTTTGTGTTTGCCTTTCCCCTCCCTAATTATCAGGCTGGATAACTGTTTGCCTACAGTGCCCCTTGGCCACCCACTGTCCGACAGATAAATCACAGGGAAGCCTGGCTCCATATGGAGTTGCCTGGGAAGTTTATACACATGAAGAGACAGTCTCCAGGTAACCTGTCTCTGGCGCTCTTGAGAAATGCACTTCTTCGAGTTGGCTATTTGCTTTAAGCATCCCAGCCTCACTTCCTAAAGGTGCAGGAGGGGAAAGGAGGGGGAGGAACTGTCTGTCTGCTTCTCAGAAGCTTTGTGGCGAGGCAGAAAATGCTGTCGACTTTAAAGGAGCTCTCATTAACCTTTTTAAATTTTTATTTATTGATTTGAGAGAGAGAAAGAGGAAAGGAGAAAGAGAGAAACAGAGAGAAACATTCATTTTTTTGTTCTACTTATTTATGCATTTATTGGTTGATTCTTGTGTGTGCTCTGACCGGGAGTCAAACCCACAAGCTTGGTGTATCAGGATGATGCCCAGAATTTTGCCAGCAGTCATGTGTCCCCAGAGCAGTGATCAAAACACAATTATGGACTGAACCAAGGTGACCATTTTGTTCCAGAACTTTCCTACCTGACTGCTGTGAAAAACCACTCTCCAATATCCAGATAAGTAGAAATTATGTAAGATTCCATGACAACAGTAAAAAATCTACATTCTCACTAATATATACAATGGATCGCATTTTGAAAGGCAATTTGCCTTCTTTAAAATACTGTAGTAGAAACAGTAATTATTAACATTAATCAAGTAACTGTGTATGTGGCAGAAACCGTGTTAAGCATCTTATAATATATTATCTTATTTAACCCTCAACAATCCAATGAGAGAAATACCATTCTTAATCTCATTTTACAAATGAATCAACTGAGAGGTTGGGTAATTTGTGAAGAAAGTCCAGGCTGGTGAAATATGGTGCTGCAGTGTGAACCCAGGTATGAAGCTCTTGGTCCTGGCCCTAAAGCATGATGTTTTGGCAGCAATGGGGATGATTAGTCTTTAAATCTGTATTAGCAGAGCACTTTCCAAATCTCAAAGCTCTTTCACATACCTTTCCTCATGGTGGCCTCATTAGCAACCCAGTAGGGTTGACAGGGAAATATTCCTATCCTCATTTTGTAGACACAGAGAGGTTACGTGACTTTTCCAGCATCACCTAGTGGCATAACCAGGCCCTGAGCCCAGGTCTTCTTTCATTTTTGCCCTGTTTTTAGTATTTCATGCTGTCCCTGCTGTCAGCATGGTAATTTACTCTGAACAAAAGCAGGTTCTGAGCCTCAAAAGTAAGAGCCCAGGCCCAGCCATCTATTAGCCTATGCATATTAGATTCCCCAGTCCTTATCCACTAAACACTGGACAGAAGGCTGATCCATATTTCTGTCTGGCCAAGACAAGTGATGCATTTGAGCTTAGCTATTGTTATTAAAGAGCTGGAGTGACAGCAGTTCTCTAAGAGCAAATAGAAGCTCCATCTCCCGTGTGTTGGTGGGAAGCCTCACCTCCCATATGCCATTGCCTCTTTGCCCATCTAAACTGGAGAAGATTCAACTTAGAATTATATTATGCCATTTTTAACAAAATGTAACTGATTAGCTTATGAGATCATTAACCAGAACTAGCAACTCTTTGACTCTCTATCTATAGAACAGAATAAATTTCAACAGAATTTATATTCCATGTGTGGATCAGAACCCCACATGCGTGGGATGATACATTTAATCTGTTTGTTTTGAAAATGAAAATTTAAGAGATTATCAATTGCCCATGAATCACCAAATTCCAAAGGTGATTCACGGGCAATTTGTAGGCAGGGAAGGAGCTTGGGGATTATTTTAGCAAAATCCTCTTTCCTTTACGAAACAAAGTCCTGAAGCTCGAGTTAATAACTTGTCGAAGGTCACATAGCTAATTAGCAGAAGAAGGGGAATTAGAGCCCAGATTCTGAGTTTCAAGTTTATACAGCTTTCACTCTTCATGTGCTAAGTCCGGAATTGACAGGAAAGTCATCTGTCAGTTGCCGTGATAGTGAACTTTCTAAAGGGGGTATTTCCTGAATCTTTTTTCTGCAGGGTTTGGTTAGAGAGGCAAAGTCCCTGGGGGAGAAGTGAGTCAATCAGCTTTCCCCCCAGTTTTACACCAACTGGGAATTGAAACTAATCATCAGACTGCCCGAAGGAGTGAGCAAATTCTCTGTAATTTGTCTTAAGACTCAGGGATCTTGACATGAGACCACTAAGTGATTCGTATTCATCACCCAGAGAGTGGGTACACACTAAGTATTTTATCTCTTGGCCCCTGCCACAAGTTGCCTTGATTGTGTTCGACACCAAGCAAAACTAAATTTCCCATGTCTCATCACTGTTTATTTTGGGGGCAGCGAGGATCTTAACGTGGGCTTTTGGAGACCTGTGCTATGCTAGTGTGGAGTGGTAACTGAGCTCTCTGCACGCACACACAGGGGATTGGCATGTCCCTTACCATCCAGAGGGTCTCTCTTCTTGGCTGTCCTCGCTCTGCCCGCATCAGCGGGTCCTCTTACACACATTCAGTCCTTCTCCTGGGACTCATTGTCTCCCCAGATTTAGTTCTTTCTCTTTCTGCCAGTATCCGCCCTGTTTTGGTAACCATAGTAATAGGTGAAATACAATCCCAATATTTGCCTGCTGCCTCTGTCATCCAGCCCAGCACGCGCATTGCTGTGTCCTGTTTTTGTGTTTGCTTAATGTTCCCAAGCCTGAACTCAGATGTATTTGGGCAAGCACGCCACACATGGTCTGGTTCGGAACAGCCCCTCAGACAGTTTTCAGCCACATCTTCTCTGTGTGTTTCTGTACGTGTGTGCGCACGCCTGTCCCGGTCTGCTTTGGAGCACTGTGCAAATAAGCTCAGCTTGCTTCGGAACAGGCAGGAAAATAAAAGAAAATTCACAAATCTAGTGACAGCGAGCTCTGCTTAGGAGAGATATATCTCAGTCTTTTTCTTGGAATTTAGTGTAGTTTACACTTTCCAAGATTTTTGCCAGCACAACTAATAATGAAAGTTTGCTTTGCACTTGGCGATGATGGCTCTGCTTTGATTTGGTCTTTTATGTGGGCAGTACAGAAGATCTGTCAGAAAGCTGGTGCCTTGAGGGGGTGGGGGGTGCTAGAACACATAGAGGAGGCAAAGGTTTCCTAAAGATTGAAATTCTTTTCTTAAAAAGTAAAAGGGGAATCCAATCTTCAAGTCCAACAGTCAGAAAGACTATCTTTCCCCTTGGTAGCCTCTTCAGAGTGACTTATTTTTTCCTCTCCTGTTAGTTGGGAAAGCTAGGTTGTGTGTTTGCCTTAGTATGAATACGATGAATCATTAGGTTCTCAGAACAGCTAAATCCCGAACAATAAAAATAAACACCAAGAATTTTTTATTTCGAAACAATATTTTGAGTCACCAGGAGAGATGTGTTTGAGGAAGACAAGATTTTTACCCAACAATGGCCTCGGAGCCTAGAGAGTTAAAATGCAACCAGGAAGGCAAGGCAGTGACTTGATGTCAATAGAGAGCCAGGATCTGAAGTTCAACAGCAAGCAGGACCACCCTTGGGTAGAATTTCAGAGTTGGCAAGTGTTTCACTTGCACCCCTTACTCTTCCTGTTGGCATCTCTGCATGAGAATGTGTCCGTGTTTCCATGATCCTCAGGGCTTCAGTCCGGTCCGGTGTCGCTGCCAGCCTTTTGCGCTCCCCTCGGCCTTGCACACTGTGGTCACTCCCTGAGAGCCCTTCTCGGGAGCCCAGCATCTTCCTAAGGGCTCCTTGCTCTCTCTGGCTGCCTTGACTGTCCTATCCTATTTCCTTTGCTTCTGCAAACTACACTTCTGTTTTTAAAGACTCACCTCAAATGCACCTCTCCTGTGATGTCTTATCAACTTCCTTACTTAGACAGGAGCCACGCCTTCTACTAGGTTAGACTCCATCCGCACCTTGTTTATCTCTTCCTTGTATCTTTATTAAATGCCACTGTCCGTGAAAGCACCTTGCTGCTAGCCTGTGGACCCCTGGAGGACAGAAGCTAGTTTGATTCAGTCCATGTCCCTGAGGCTGGTTCTCTCCAGCACATTCATAGAAGGAAGGAAGGAAAGTCTGATAAACTAATTTAGATGGAGATGTTACCGGGACTTCATGTGTCTCCCCCACTGTAGGCTGTTTCGTTTTGTTTTGAAGTTTCAGGGACAAGGTAGAACTTAAGTCAGACGATTGATTCACCAATGGTAGAATTTCAGGACCCCGTGGGTGGGTGGGAAAGAGACATTTGAGCAGGTGAGAATCCTGCCCACAGTTTCCTGAACCTGCTCACTGGTACCTGGGGGCTCTGTCAGCCACGGCCACATGGAGCTCTCGCTCTGCAGAGAAGCCTGCACGTGACCTCTGGGCCCACGGTGTGACACCACCTGAAGGTGAAATGGTTTTATATGAAGATGTTTTGAGACTTCAATATGAATTCCCTGTGATGCAGACCCAAGACTTCAGTACTTTTTAAAACATATATAAACCCAAGATTCCAATGTAGTTTTGGTTCAAAATTAATACACAGTTGACCCTTGAACAAAGCAGGGGTTAGGAGTATTGACCCCTTCAAGCAGTATAAAGTCACATATAACTTAAGTGGGCCTTGCAACATTGGTGGATTCTGAACCATGATGGAAATTTACTGGTTTTGATTGGGGTTTGTTGAACCTGTGAATGCGAAACCCAGAGATATGGAGAGTTGACTCTATTTATTAAAAAAATATTGTGCATGAGCGGCCCCACACAATTCAGACTTGTGCATTCAAAGGTCAACTGTATAGTGGCATACTTTGGGGGATATGATAAAATGAAAATATTCTTTGTTCTTTTTTTGTTTATATATGTAATATATAAAAATTAGGTTTGCAATAAATATATGGTTTATATCCTACTTCTTAAAAATTTTATGTGATATTAGCATTTTCCCATTATCATTAAGTATCTTTTGAAAACATTTTAGTAATTGTATAATTTATTTTATAGTGTCACATAGAAATTTAACTGTTTATTTATATTTCTTGATATTTAAATTTTCTCTACTAGAAATAATGCATTGATTATAAAAATAAACAAGAAAAACTGATCTAAAATTTTTTAACTACATCTTTGATTATTTCCTTTAGGATAGATTCCCAGGATTAGAATTATCAGTTCAAAGAGAATAAACATTTTAAAGACTTTGTGTATATTCTTCCAAATTTTTCAAAATTTATACTAATTTTTGTTCCTGCTTGTAACATAGATATCTTATAGCATTTGCTGAAGTATTAAGCATTATCATTTTTTAAACAAAATTTTTGCCAATTTTTGTTTGAGTTTCTTAAGTTTTGGGTAATGTGCACATCTTTTTCTGTATTTCTTGGCCACTTAATTTTTTTCTTTGATACATTTATGTACTCTAAGGAAATTTCTTTTAATTGGGGTTAGCATTGGAATCCAGGGTTAAAATGATAAGAGCAGATTGTTCCCTCGTCTACTGCATTTTTCAAATTCTTATTAATTAGCTGGCTTTACTACCTTACTTTACTCATTGTATGTTTGCTTTGAGGACTAAGTCAGACCTTAAAATAATTTAGGTCTTTAGTTTTTTGCTTGATTTTGTTTGCATGACTTTTATTTAGAAGAGCATTCTTTTGAGGGTTTTAAAAAATTTTTCCTTAAACTTTCTGATTTTTTATAGTTATTTATTTCAAAAATATGAAGCTTCTCAAGGATTATATATGTGGCTGTTCTATGTTTTCTGTGTTTCTCTAACCTAGCTTTTGTCTATTTAAATCTATACCGGAGTGTCTGCAATAAACCACAGACATGGTTGTGTCTTTCACCATTACCTCAGGTAGGATTTCATGGACCCTGCTCTTACCCCATTTACGAGAACTCAGCCTTGACTATTTTTATGTCACCAGTCACTAAGTCAGTGGTTCTTTACCTTTTTTGAGGTACCGAACCCACCAATTTCATATGCACATTCACTGAACCCTTCTTTCTTTAGTGATAAATAAAATATGATTTTTTTCCCCAAATTCAAGACATAGGTATATGTTTTTTTACTGGTGGACAAAATGAGCCGTGCATGAACATCACCTTGCTCAAAGAACAAAACCAACAAAGTGCATGAACTCACAACAAATTACGGTATTACTTTATTCTGGCCTCTGTGGCAGAGGCTTCTCCGAACCCCTGAGACCGACTCATCAAACCCCTAGGGTTCGATAGAACCCAGGTTAAGAACCACTGCACTAAGCATGCAGACTTATATTGATTAAACTTGCCATTATTGGTGGTTAAATGTTGCTGGGTCCATTCTCAAGCAAGACAGTTAAACAGGAACTGTGAAACAGCTGCAGTCCCAGAGGTGATGTTGTTAACATGCTGCTGAGTCGGAGTCGGCTCTGACTCCTGGCGACCCAGTGCATGCATGATGTCCACCATGTCCTGTTTTCCACAGCCCTGCTCGGCTCCTGTAGACTCAGGCCTACGGCTTCTTTTTTTGGAGTCAGTCCACCTCATCTATGTCCTTCCTCTCTTCCTGCTGTCCTCTGTTTTTCCAGCATTATTGCCTTTTCCAAAGAGCCCTGCCTTCTCATGATGTGTCTTTAATGGAATATTATTTTAAGGTCCAGTGAGTCTTCTGTTAACTGTGACCTGCTTATTAGAACCTAGGCTCCCTGAGGGGAGAAATGTGAATCCTAGTACACAGTTGACATAACATATCTCTTTGTCAAATAAGTGAAAATGAGTAACTAATTATATGATAAAATCAAACATGCATTGAGTGCTGATCATGGGCCACGTGGTGCTGTGATTTCCATGTAGTGGCAGTATACCCCAGGATCTATAAAAGGGATATAGGGATATAATGACAGGGCCTCTCTTCAAGACTTATTTTGAGGATCAAATGAGGTAATAATAGGAAGACCATTTGGCGTAGTTCCTGGCTCTGTCCATATATATATATATATATATATATATATATATATATATATATGTATGTATGTATATATATACATATATATATATATATATATAAATTAAAAAAATTTTTTTTGCTGCTTTCAAGTATACTTCTCTTTCTTTTACTGGTTTAACACATGATGTTTAAAACGTACCTGTATGGATGTAATGGGCAGCATAGGAAATATAGTAAGTAATATTGTAATAACTTTGTATGATGACAGATGGTTCCTAGACTTACAGTGGTGATCATGTCATAGGGTATTTAAAAGTTGAATCACTATGTTGTACCACCTACAACTAATAGAATATTGTATGGTAACTTATTCCCATTAGGAAGAACACACTTGTACAATGTTCATAGTCTCATACATAGAAGAGAAAACTGAGACTAAGAGAGATTAAGTACCTCACCTTTGATCATTCAGCAAAGTGTGGTAAACTCAGTTTTAGAATTCAGCTCCTACTTTTGATGAATGCACTAAATGACTGTGCTTTTTATAGAAACTTGGATATAGATTCCCATGGGAGTTATATAGCTGTTGCTTTGAATTCACCAATTCACTGAAATACGTAAAAATAAAAATGACTTTTAAAAAGTTTTTAAAGAATTAGAAACTTACTTTAAAAAATAAAATTCAGTGCAGCATAATTTAGAATTTCAAATTCTTGTTACGGTTTTACACTTTGTTCACAAACATATAAATATGAAAACATTTTATAACATGAAACATTTTCATGTTAAAAAATTACACAAAGGACCAAAGGCTCACCAAGGAATATATATTAAATTCCATTGCCTAAAATAGACTTTTACTATGTCTGTACAAATTACTTTAAATTATACAAATATTTGGACTATGTCTAGCCATGAGACTCAAATATGTACCCTAAAATGACACTAGCAGGGCCATGCCAACGTTTGGCATTTATTTTTTTCCAAAACACCCAGAATCATTATTAGTTTCAATGAGAGCTTTCCTTATGCTCTGCAAGTGGGCTTGGAACCAACGCCAGTGAAGGAAGAAAGTGCCCCCCAGGACCTTGCATGGAGGCGGTTGTTTCTGAGACTCGGTAAAGAAGGCTCTTGGCCAACATACCCTTTGGAACAACCATACCCGTGATAACGGAGTGTGAAGACCTGATTATTTTCAGATCTGATGAATGAGTCCAGCTGTTCTGCAGACCAGTATGGGGTATGTGAGAACATGGGATCACAGCAAAAGCATGTTTATCTCACTCCATCATTGCAGTGAACTTTATCTCCTGGGAATTTTCTTAAAGAGCAAGTCTGGACAGAGTCATGGCTTGGTGACCAGGGGTCTCTAAATGAGTTGTTCCTAAATTCCCGAATGCACAGAGAGGGCCTGCATTTGGAAGGCGAGATAAGCTGAAGAGCCGCGCATGCTCCTTAGACAAAGATAATTTGTCACGTCACCACCGTTAATCTGCTAGTTCCCACTCACTTGGTTCCAAAAGAGCTCTTTGTAGATTTATTACACAGTGAGGAAATGTGATCCACCAGACCCCTGAGCCATCAGTTCATTTATTCACCCTTTCATTCAGAAACTCTTCATCGAGTGCTTCTAAAATACCAACGTTATATTGGTTCGGGGAGATAAAGCTGTGTGTGACTCAAGCCTTTAGGAACTGACAGTCTGGGGAGGGAATCAGATAAATAAATAGACAAGTAAGTCTGTTGTGATAAATGTTATGATAAAGACAAACAAAAAGTACGGGCCCCATCTGCCTTCATGGTCACGGTGATGCCATCTCCCCAGTGCCCTTCAGGGAAAAGCCTCAGATGAGTCAAGCTCTTACGCGCTCCAACACAGTACTAGCTACAATCTACTTGTGGCCATTTAAAATTTAAATTTAACATAAAATACAATTTAAAATTAAGTTCTGAGTTGCACTAGCCATATTTTGAGTATTCAGTAGCTCTCTGGGGTCAGTGGCCACCATATTGGACAGCAGAGATAAGGAACATTCCCATCCTCACAGAAATTTTTATTCCACAGCATTGGCCTAAGCAGATTAGAAGGACAGGAGGGGAGGGCTTTCCTGGGGGAATAAACAGAGTGAGCCTGGAGATGCAGGGGAAGAATTCACATTAAAAGGAGGGCTTAAGGCCTGACCTGCAGTGGCAAGGTGGACACAGCATCGACCTGGAACGCTGAGGTCGCTGGTTCGAGGCCCCGGGCTTGCCTAGTCAAGGAACATATGGGAATTGATGCTTCCTGCCCCTTCCCCCCTTTCTCTCTCTCTTCTCACTAAAATAAAATTAGAAATTAAAAAAAAAAAAGGAAAGCTTAATATTTTATTTTTAAAACATGTTTGTATACATGTAGTCAAGAAGCATTTATTGTTTATGCTGCAGCGGTAGATTTTGCAAACATGCATAAGACATGGTATCAGCCCCTAAATAACTTGCACTTACATGGCAAGAAGTTTTTGAACATATTCCATTTCTAGGATTCTGATGGCAAGGTACGAGTCATAAAAATGACCGAGGAATGACATTGTGAGTGCAGAGGAGAGCCTGATTATTGGGTGTCGGGAAGAGGATCGTAGAATCAGGCCAGTCTTCAGTCTTTATGAATTTGCTTGTGGTCTGGGTCTTCAGGTAAGGAGGTGAAGTTAGATTCCTCGCCATGGTTGAAAAAAGTAAGTTTCACAAAGTTCTCCCAGAGTTAGGGCCCAGCAAGCAACTGAAAAGCTGGGGGCTCTCTTCACTGGCATCATCATGAATGTCGTTTCACTTAGACTGGCGTTTATACAATGGGGAGCTTATTCCTCTGTGCCAACTTACATGGAATAGCCTCCCTCCTAAATGGTTTCAGCATGGATTAGTTGAGGGAAGCTTGAGCCAGATCTTGTTTGCATTAGGCGGCTGAAAAAAGGATTGGGGAGGGGCTATTAAGGATTATGCAAATCACTGGCTGATATGTGGGCTGGAAACTGGATTCCTCTGTAAAAGCAGCTTTGAAAAGCCCATAGGTGAGGGGATCTGAAGCAGTTGTAGGCGAGTTATGGGGTTTTGTAGGCGAGTTACGGACTTCGGCAGAGCCCATGAAAATGCAACTACAGGACTATAGACATATATGATGTTTATTCTCTGAACTGTACAATCCGCCCGTATCTATCTCATCCCTGGCAGCTGTGCCCTGAAGGTGCATACAGATGCTGACACTCCCCTTTTCTGCTTGGTGTTTCTCCTCCGCTGGCCCTGTCTGCTAAGTGCTGTTGAGGTCCTGCTTATCACAGAAGCCACCTGGCTTCCATTTCTAGGGTTCTGATGTACTTTGTTGGTCAGGAAGCGGCAGCCACAGAACTCTGAAGGAATTCTCTCGGGAAGAGGACCTGAGGGAGTGACAGAGAAAGGTCCCCTAACAGCAACTGCTCTGTGGTGTGCTGAGACTCGACTTTAGAAACGGGGTAAAACGATGAGTGAAACTAAGGGAAAAGCAGTTTTGCAGGTCATTATTTAAAATACCCTCTCTAATGGGGTAACCCATATTTGCTTCATCTTTTTCCACTGGAAAAACCTTCCATACATCTAACTCTAAAAACAAAAATGGCAGTAGGAAACAGGGTATGGGTTTGGGAAAAGGAGGATTATTTCCCCCCACTATCACTTGGTATGGAATTTCCAAAATTTAGTTAAATGCAGTGTGATATTCAGGCAAAAGGAATTCAGAAGGACAATGTTCTATCTGGACTTCATGCTTCGTGCTTCTCAAGACCGAGAACACATTATGACCATATTACCTGGTCACACAGTGGGTTTTCTACACCCATGCTAAAGAAACTGATGTCCACTTGACTAAAGATTGTGGCGTTACCCCAAGGGCTGTGGGGTTGAGCACGGCCCGGAGGGTTTCCGGAGGAACCCTAGGCGCATCCTCTGCAAACAGTTCTATTACCAGCAGGCCTGGCTCTCACAGGGGAGTGGTGTTCCCAAAGAGTGTTTCAAAGTCAGTCATTCAGAACTCAAAACACAGTTTTCCTTGCAAGGAAGGTCAGAGATGGGTACTTTCCCAGGGCTGCCCACAAAAGCCTTTTATTCCACAATGTATCTGAAAGAGTTTGTCTACATGTGTTCAGAGAAGAATGAGTGGTCCGGTACAGGAGCCTCCTCCCACCCACCATCCCTGGGGTCAGCGCTTTTCATTTGCTATGGAGGCAGCCATCTGGGCTCCAGTGAGAAGAAAAGGAAATACATTGCTCTCTGAGGGGAGCACATCCCTGGTACGGCCTTTGTTATCTGTCAAGATGTATCACTTTTCAAAAAGACAGCTCCATACTTCTGGGGTTAAGATAGTTTTGAACTCTCTTCTCTTATTACTGTGAGCTCTACTGTGGCTGTTCCACAGCATTACAGAACTTAGAGACCAGAGGAATGATGATCATCTGACCATAGAAATCAGTGTCCCTGGGATCCGTCATGAGCAAAGGCACGCATCTCTGCCAGTGTAAGACATTGACATCTTCTTAGCTCTTTAAAAATAGCCACAGCCTGCTGTTCTCACATTTGATTGATATATTGCGATTTTTTGATGTCAGAGCAATTGATTGATTGTTTTTAGCATCAAAACCAGAGACAGGAGTGATGGAGATGACCTAGAGAAAGATGAAATCTTCCTCCTGCAAGGGCTGAGCTAATCTACGTGAGTCGTATGCTCACTTCATCATAGAGAACAAGCCTTCATCTCCTCCTCATTGTTAAAACACCAACATTTTCTAACAACTCTGTCCACCTAGAAACGGTGTCTCTGATTCCTTTAAACATGTTACTGTGCCTCCCCCTTCACCCATCTCTAATGATATACTTGGGAAATTTTCAACCTGTATCACTATTGCCTTTTCTTGCTTTGCTTTCACTGTTTGAGAATTGAGGCTTGGATGATGGTGTAGACCAGTGGTGGTCAGCCTGGTCCCTACTGCCCACTAGGGGGCGCTCCAGCTTTCATGGTGGGCGGTAGCAGAGCAACCAAAGTATAAATAAAAAGATAGATTTAACTATAGTCAGTTGTTTTGTAAAGATTCATTCTGCCAAACTTACCAAAAATCTGATATAAAATACTTGGTAAGTAATTATTATTATATGCTTTAACTTGCTGTAACTCTGCTTTATAAATTTAATAAAGTAAAGTTACTTCTCTACTTTATAACTCACCATTACTGTGGAACCGGTGGACGGTTAGAAAATTTTACTACTAACAGAGATACAAAAGTGGGTGGTCAGTATAAAAAGGTTGACTACCTCTGGTGTAGACCTTAAGGTACTATGACTAGGTGTCCATGGTGATCGCGGCAATTTCTGAAAGAAAAAAAATGAAAAACAAACAAACCCAAGGAAGTGGACATGAGAACACTTAGGAAACTATTTGTTTCTGTTTTGGCTGGTGAGAGCTTCCATAACAAAGCACCACAGACTGGGTGGCCTAAACAGAAATTTAATTGTCTTACAGTATGAGGGCTGGAAGTTCAAGGTCAAGGTGTCAGCAGAGGTGGTTCCCTTCGAGAACTGAGGGAGAAGTCTCTGTTCTAGGCCTCTCTCCTTGGTTCGCTGATGGCCACCTTCTGCCTCTTTCTTCACAGGGTCTTTCTCTGTGAGTCTGTGTCCTAATTTTCATTTCTTATAAGGAAAATAGTCACATTGGATTAGAACCTACCCATATGACTTAATTACCTCTTTTTAAAGTCCCTGTATGCAAATACAGCCACAATTATAGGTACTAGGGGTTAGGACTTCAACATGAATTGGCCAGGGGTAGGGTGAGGATTCAGCCCATAATAGTTTTCAAATGTAATGTGAAAATTATTTAAATATTACAATCTTAACCAAAACCCTGAGCTGGACCATTTTGCCTTTGCAAAATCAAACCTTGAATTGCAGTGGAAGTTCTGCGGGAATCTGGAAAGCACAGCAGGCAGTGCTGGGTGGGCCTCTCCGATGAAGAGCTCTCCCTCAGCAAACGTAGCGACATGCACGTTGGCTCATTTCTGAATCTTGTAGACGAGGCTAAGACCAGGGTGAGGCAAGAGAGGTATCAGGGTACAAATTTAAGAAAGCACTCTGGCCTGACCTGTGGTGGCACAGTGAATAAAGCATCGACCTGGAATGCTGAAGTCGCCAGTTCAAAACCCTAGGCTTGCCTGGTAAAGGCACATATGGGAGTTGATGCTTCCTGTTCCTTCTTATCTTTCTCTTTCTCTCTCTCTCCTCTTTCTCTAAAAATGAGTAAATAAATAAATAACTCAAAAAAAAAAAAAAAAGAGAAAGCACTCACTCTCGGGATCATGCAGGTGATGACTTTACACCAGTGCATTTGCAAGTATCTAAGAATGTGTCCCCTAAAGTCCTGTACCCTGGGCACCTCTCCTCCTCACCCCAGTCCCATCACTTCAGAGGGAGATGAAAGCTGTCTGTCATAATCTGCATGGCTCTTCCAACCATGTTCTGGCAAACACCTAGTGTGTAATTGTTCTCTGAAGTAGACCAGAAGTGTGATTGTTAATAGGGGAGTGTTAATGGGTGGTGGGGGTGGTGGGGAGGGGGCCCCTGAGTCCCTAACTTGTTGTTAGCCACAGCCCCTGAACCAGGAATAGATTCTGAGGTCCATGTGCCATATCTCTACATTCATATCCCAATGGGATGCTTACTCTTGTTCGGCCATGTTCTCAGCCGCCACCCGCTTGCAGGCCTAGAGAACAGCATGGAGTTGGGGGAGGGGCTCACTGTCCCTCCATGTGAGCTATGCCATGGCTGGGCATAGGCTGAGGTCTTTGGTGTTGTGTCAGTGCCATGACCCTCCCCAAAGTGCCCAACTGTATTCTGAGAGCTGAGAAAGAGCAGGCACGCCCTCATCTCTGCTGGGCTGTCCCTCTGTTGTGACCTTGAACCCGTCTCCTATGGAAGAACAGAGCCTCACGGCCCGGAGCAGAGGGATCCACGCCACCGAGCTAGCTGATGCTCTCGCAGTTGGCCTGGAGCTGTCTAGACTGGAGAGACGTTTCCTTCTTGTCCCCCACAGCGATCAACCTGATGTTGATGCAGTGCTGATGTTTTTCCTTCCGGTAGCATGATTAGTGAAGTCCTGAACTGTCTGCTGTTTTCTAAAAGACCAGCAGGGACAGTTCAGTCTGAGGCTTTCAGCGTTAACATTTTCGTGTTGCACGGGGCACTTTGCCCAAGAACAGCCTTTCGTCTGAGATTCTGCATGAGCCCCGTGTATGAGACCCAGCGCCGCGCTCGCTCAGCCCCTTGATGTGAAATTGTAGAGCGCGACTGAGTATTTCCTTGTTCTGAGGGGGAAATAAAACCATCTCTACCCTTCCATCCGTTATTAAAAATGTGCCTTAGAATTTCCTTTGGAAAGCGGTCTCTACGGAGACACAGAGCTAATTTTACAATGGGCCCCTTTTTATAGTTTTACATGAAAGTCTCCCCATTAATATTAGCAAAAATAAATTCTCTAGCTACACGAGGGGGAAGGAAGCTTAGTTATAAATTATATGGGCAGTCTGCTTGTAACTTTTTCATTCTATCACACCATGGAGAGCTGCAAGACTTATGATCGGTGTGGCATTGGCCTGTGGCGACCCATTTTAACTTCCTGAAGGCTTCTTGAATTGTGTCTTGTAGCTAAACTACATAACCTGACACCTTGCTGCTTGGAGTGGGGTCCCGTGAACCTGCAGCAGCAGCCCCACAGGGAGCTCGTGGGAGATGCAGGATCTCAGTCCCCGCTCCAGACTCCCTAATTCTTAACCCGTATTGGAATAAGACCTTTGGGTGATTCGTAGGTGCGTTAAGTTGTGAGGAGCTCTGGTCTGGGCACTTCTACTGAACCTGCAGAAATATGGCCCAAGACAGGGAGATTTGCATGACCCCCTCTACCCAAAAGCTGCTAATTAGCTTTAGCAGTGTGTTACAGAAGAGGTTTTTTCCTGTCAAGTCCTTTTGTAGCTGTTCCTGACTTATCCAATCTTTTTAAAACCCCTTCAGTTTCTAATGAAGCTTAATTGATTAGCTCTATTTGTGAAAAGCTCAGGCCCTAGTAAGTACACACTCCCACTGGGTACACAACTAAATAGTTTATGAGGTAATTCGTATTTTAATGTCTTTCCTAATGAGCCCTTTCAGTAATGAAATCCCTGGAGAAAATGTGTTACTGGTTCACAGACGTTTCTGAGGATTCTAGGACAGGGGTGGGGGTCGAGTGGGAGGGGGAGACTTCAGCTTTCCACTCCCATGTAGGAAAGAGTTTCATCTAATCAAGTCCACTTTATTATTAAAAAACAAACAAACAAAACAACCCTAAAATAAGGCTTGTTTATACCTTATTTTCTGAGCCCTATCTTCTCAATCATTTTCCATCTTAGAAACAAGACATTTTTATTTCTGGGGCAGTTGGGGAAGTCCTTACCTCGGCCCTGAGTTACTATGAGGGCTGCCAAGGGTGTAATCATATGTGAACAGGAAGGACACACGGAGAGGAAGAGAGAAAGGGGCCACACACACATCCCCGCAAGGGCACCCACAGGGTCAGTGACTCAACGATCTTTCTTTCTTTCTTTCTTTTTCTTTTTAATGTTCTTTCATTGTCTGTATTTTAAGTATTCTCAGCAGCATCATTTCTATAATAGTTTGTGAATACATCAATCACTCTTCATTAAGGCTGAGCCGCAAGGAACCCCGTAATGAGAAAGGAGCATTTAGAACTGCTGAGCGGCTCAGGTGATTCTGAGCAGCGAGGCAGAGTTCTGCCCAAAGCGAGTCACTCCTGATTCCCTGTAGGCCAGGAAGCAGTGTCCTGCAGGTCTGCTGGCCACTGGCTGCACCCTGCCATGGGGCAGGGACTCACCTTCCCGCTTCCCAGGCCGAACGTGCAGAAAATACGAGCTTGAGCCCTAACGTGAAGCCGGACACCCGGACCAGGAGGACCGGCCCCAGTGCGTTTTCCCCCCCGTTTCTCCCTTTGATACGGTTCAGACACTGCTGGGCTGGCCGGGCTGACATGCTGCCCGTGGCCTGCCCTATAAAAGGATGGAGAGGCTGAGCCTGACCCTACTCTGCAGACACAAAGATCAAAGCCTGCTAGCCTGTAAAGGATGGTGAAAACAGCCTTTGTTTACCAGTTTTGCCCTTAGGTTTGTTAACAACGCCCTTCCTTGAAGGAACAAGCTTGCTCAGCGGGATCTGAGGGGCCCCTCTAGAATCACTGTTCACGCGTGGTTGTGGTGTCTGTTCCCACAGGAGAAAAGCCAGAGCAAAATGATAGCGTCACTGAATGAATTCCAGTTGGGCCTGTGGCCATGCGCCTGGCTTCAGATTATGGTTTGTTACCTGATGGCGTTGGATAAGCAGGATAAAAAATAATGACTTAATAGACCATGTTTTAATCACATGTCTGTAGGTCACTTGGAACAGGACAGTGAATAGCTGAAGTCTAGTGTTTTGTTTTCCTACAGGCAAGGCCGGGGTTGCCTTCATGGAAGTCTATGCAAAGCCAAACTTACACAAACCAGAGGTACTGGTAAATCCCTAGGTCTAGGGGCATCTTGGGTTTTTATGAATGAGGCAAGCAAATAGATGTGTGGGGCTCCTTTAACATCCAAGTTATAAACTGTGTTTGTCATCATGAGAAAAAACAATGTCCGGGTAGGGAAAAATCTTTCCTCAAAGCCAGCCTTGGCAATCTTGAGGGCAGAGGCTGTCTTCTGAGTATGACCCTATTGCACTAGAGCGAAGGCATCCTAGCCAAGGAGGATGTTACTAGAGCTCAGTGTTGTGAAACAGGAGGAATCTGAGTTCTGGAGAAGAGTCTGCAAATGCCCTGAGTATTTGAAGGTTTTGTGGAAGTCACTTTGTGTTTGAGAAGTGAGACTTTATTATCCACGGAACAAATGAAGGTAGAACTTGGCATTGGAGCCGCCTGCTGAGCAAGGAAGCCTCTCTGCTCATGGAGACTAGACTCACTACGGTGTGCAGGCAAGGAGGTTAAGCCTGCCTGTGACCTCGCCTGAGACTAGGAGTTTAGAACACTTTGTAGGTCTTGGCCCTCTGGCCAGTGAGCTTATACGTCTCTTGAGGGTCTTCCTGGAAAGGAACTAAATGAAAGAAGGGAAGAAAATCTCAATGCAATTTTTCTTCTGGTGTCACAGCTGCTTTTGTGCAAGGACAGAGAAAGTAACCACACAGCAGGTGGCTGTGATTTTTTTTTTTTTTTTTTTTATTGTTTCATCTCACAGTGAGGATTTAATGCTCTTGAAAGTTTACCACGCTTCTACTGAAACTACCTTAAGCCAATGACAACTATCCTTGAGGAAGAAAATCAGGCTGGGGAGTTTGTGAGCAGAATCCAAGCCTGTCCTTGTAAGGCATCTGCTCTAGGTCCTTTTTCTGTGAGTATTTCAGCATCTGTGAAAGCCAGTGGCTCAATAACAGAGTGGTAATTTCAGCAACTTCTCCCGAACAGCATTCTGGGTGAGACAAGTCAGCTCTTTTCCGTTTACTTATGAGTTAATTGGCATTTAAACTCAAATCTTTAGGCCAGTGATTTATTTTAATAATATGTTAGCCCCATGGCAGGCCCATGACTTCATGACTGCCAGAGTGGAGAAAGGGCACACCGCCCTGATGGATGTCTCAGTGCTGCGTGAGGCTGATTTATAAGGTGCCCTTCCGACCTGAGTCTCTCTTGCCTCCTCCACTTCAAGCCCTACCTGTCGAAGGGTCCATCTGCTTAAAGGGGCAGTTAAAAGAAGTGGGTCGAACACAACTAATTTGGAGGAAATTATTCTTACACAAGAAATTGTTGGATACTGCAAATTATGAGGCAGTTTGTACACTGGCCAAATTCTATCAGTTTCCATCTGTTCATTATATGTTGCCTTTATTAAAACAAAAGGCCGTAGATGCTGGTTTTAAATCAGTCTTTATTGTTTTGAGTTCTATCGAATGCCATCTGCATTTTATAGATCTCATTATGACAATGTTCATAATGATGAAATCAGCTGATTTTTCAAGGCAATCTTCAAGGTTATTTTCTGTTTATTAGGTTGCTAGGGGCACCTAATACATCAGTATGAGTAGAAGAAACGTTTAATGCAGTTGCCAGACTTTTGTGCAAGATAAATAGTTTTACATGTCTCAGAAGTAGAATCCAATTGGCCAAGAAGTTGGCTAAGTTGAAATTTGACATCATTCTTGGCAACTAATTTTTTTAAATATGCACAATATTAAAAAGTATACTATATATTTTCTAGATATGATATTAGACCCAAAATGTAACTTTTAATAATAAATTAGTATATGCAAGTGAGCAATTATATTTCCTAACTGTTGGCTATCGCAATAGACAGCACTTCAGCTGGAAATAAGCACCTTTTTCTTTTTGCCCTTAAAATTTTTTAAATGAGAATATATGTAGCGTACATGTATGCCATAGGGCACCGAAATATAACGAAGACCTGTGAACCCACTGCTCAGCCCCAGGACTAGACGCCAGTCCTCTCTAACTACCTGTGTGTTCTTCCATCTTCCATCTTTCTGCTTCCCTTAGGAGCTCACCAATATCCTGAAATTGGTGCTTATGGTTTCTGAACATTTAAAAAATTGTTTTATCATGCGTATGAGTTTTCTTTTTTTTGAAAAACAACAATGTACTGTTTCATTTTGCTTCTTTTAAGCTTTGTGTAAAATAGCATCTTCTTTGGAGTTATCTGGGCTTGCTTTTTCCATTCCACACTTCTGACAAGAAAACGCCCGAATTTTATTTTAAAGACTAGAATAGCTGCGTGTTAACCATTTTAAACCATATCATGTGTATCTGATGTACAAGAAAATAAGAAATACACAGAAATACATTTTGAGCCTTAATGTGAGCTATGTAATTCTTTCTTATTTGAGTTAGAAATGCTTATTATATTTTAATTAGTAAAAGATGATTAAAGCATATGAATTAAGTCTCATTTTGATGTTTCTGCAATATGGTAATTAAACCCAGGGAAGATATATTTTCCGTGATACAGTTAGACCTAATTAACATGTAATAATTATCGAATTAAATACTCATTTTAACTATGTAATTGAAGTGTCATGAGTTGAAATCTAATTTTTCTGGAATGAATTTATCAGGTAATGAAATTTCAGCTTTCCACCAATTTTCAGGACTGTGCCGAACATGGGCCTAATTGTCCCTATGGACTCTTTCAATTATCCATCTGGTTGTATACAGATTTCAAAACTTTTTAGGGGTAGAAATGGAATATTTGATAATCTCATCAAGATTTAAATGCTCTGTATAGCCCTGGATGAAAGGTTTTTGTTTAGACTCTCTAGGCATCTCACAAACATCAAAGCAGCTTTTTCCCCTTTCTCATTAGCCAGCGAAGGAAGCTGCTAGGTTTCTCATAAGGCCGGGAAGCCTTAGGCAACCCAAGCCAGCTGAGCCCCGGCCAGTGGGGATGGGGTGGGGTGGGCAGGAGAGATGTCCCTTCTCCTCTGTGTATATGTGTTCACTAAGATGCCTTTCTCAGTATTTTACAAAAGCCATGATGCTGTTTGAAGTGTTGCCATGGTTATCATTTTGTACACGGTGATTTTCTACTCAGTCGTGGCGTTACCTGTGATCTGGAAGTATCTGGAAGGATCCAGTGCCTTCCAGATAGGACTTGCCTCCTTATGTGAAATTTCAGTATTGTATATCTTATTTATTTCTTTCTTTTCATATTTACTGTTGTAATTTTTAATTTTTTAACGGTTTTATTTTGAAATAATTTTAGACTTACAGAAAAGTTGCAAAACTAGTGACAAGTGCCCACGTACCTGTCACCCAGCTCTTCTTAATGTCAGCATCTTCTAAAACCACAGTCGTGATCAAAACCAGGAAACTAACATGGGTACAATGGCATCAGCGAAACTGCAGACTTTATTCAGATTCCCACTTTTCCCCACTTATGTGGAAACGTTTCCATCCCAGCACTCACTTATTTAGTTTTTGTGTCTCCTTGATCGCGTCATACCTTTGAGAGCTTCTCAGTCTTTTATGATCTTGACATTTTAAAGTGTCAGTTATTTTATAGCGTGTCCCCCAATTTGTGTTTGCCTCTTGTTTTCTCAAGAGTATTGCACTTATGCACGTGTTAGAGCAGGGGTGCCCACACTTTTTCAGCTTGCGAGCTACTTATAAGATGACCAAGTCAAAATGATCTACCTACAATAAAAATGCAAAACATAAATTGATTTCTTCTATATTATCATTATTTAAGTTACTATTATTACTATTTAATATTGTGTATTCTTCTTTCACCTTTCTCCTTCTCAGCTCTCTTTTCGGAGGAAAGTCAATGTCATAGTTTTTATGAACAGTCCGAAAAAGCCGCTCCACATTTTCCTTCTTTGGAATAGCAATGGCACACAGACAGACGAGGCAAACGCACTTAGAATATGACATAGTGAAAAAAATCCCCTCCCATTCTGTATGAAAGGGGTAGGTTTTAGCCTTCTTACTCGGACCAGCTACGGCACTCATTTTTATACCCTTTGTTGTATTTAGTTTAAATAAATTGAAGGCTAACTACGCAGCAATGTAACTGAACAAGTTAACGCGGTTTAACGCGCATGTGTAGGATGTCAAAAGTTCAGGCGTCAGATTGGCTTCCCTGTATGCCTATCAAAAGACAAATGTCTTTTTAATGTCATGCGATCTACCCACACTTCCTTCGCGATTGACATATTGAGCACCCCTGTATTAGAGGAACACCCCAGAGGTGACATTGTGCTGTTTCTAGTGTCTCATGTCAGGGGGTACAAGATAAGGATAAACCTTACTGCTGGTGATGTTAACCTTGACTACTTGGTTAGGGTGACATCTGTGAGGTTTATCCACTGTCAAGTTCCTGTCTTTCCTTTTAAATTACTAGGGAGAATAATTTGAGACTAAGGTACACCCTATTTTTAAAAAAATCTTTACATATAAATCTGAACTTGTAAAATAAGTACTGATGTAATTTCCTCTGTTAGCAAAGGAATGCTTCACTTTTTCAAAGGATTCACCCCAGGATTTCATTTTAAGTAGCAATCTCAGTTCTAGCACGCTTAAAATATAAGTAGTCTAATAAATGCCGATGTTTATATAACTTTTTGAGGCAATGTCTAGTACATTGTCTTCTTTTAAGATAACATATGTCTTCTCTAATAATGCATGAATATATTCTCAACTTCTATACAGTTAGAGAAATAAGAATTTCTCATACCTGGGAGGTCACTGAAAGAAGAAACTAGAGCTTATCTTTTACTCTGTCCTATTCAAAAGGAATTTTATTTATTCATTGTCAGAAATAGTTAGAAGGTTAGGAAAAAGAATTTTTTTGGTGGAAAATGTTTTAAGAGATGCTGTTCTATAACATACTTAATACCAAAGTAGATAGGCTGAGAGGATGTCCACTATGTGCCATGTGTATGATTATGGTTACGCTTTCTGGAAAACAATTTGTGCCAAGCCCTGGGACAGCATTAGCCCTGACAATGTCTATATCCTTCAGTTCCACCTAAAAGTATCTGTGCTAAGAAAATAATTGCAGGCCTAGGCAGAGATTTATGTTCAAGGATATTCACAGCAGTGTTATTATAAAGAGTTGAGGGAGTAACTTGGGAAATTAGAAATAATGTAAATGCCCAACAATAAGGAAGTACAATAAATAGAATGGGGTCCAACAATTAAAATCATGTTTTTCAACAATAAATAATGTCATAAGAAAATGGTCAGGTGATCCCAATAATATATATGTTTTAAAAAATAGAAATAGAACTATCTACATAATATGCTCCTAATCTCTCTCTTTCTCTCTCACTTACACACATACACAATTGGTTGGAATACCAATTTTTTTTTGAGAAGTTAAAATTAGCAGTGATTCCACAGGCATTTTGAGGGGAGATGGATTCTTTGAAACCTCTTTTCAAATTCTTTTCTCAACCTAGTGTAGCTTACAACCTTCAAAGCTACTGAAAGAGCCCTGGCCAGATATCTCAGTTGGTTAGAGCATCGTCCTGAAGTGCAGAGGTTGCTGGTTCGACCCCTGGTCACATACAGGAATAGATTGATGCTCCTGCATATTTCTCTCTCTCTCTCTCCCCCCCCCTCTATCTAAAATCAATAAAAAAATTTAAAAAAGAAACTAAAAGACATGCACTCTCTAAGTTCATCCTAAATATTTATGTGAATACATATGCACACACACACACACACACATTCAGATAGAGCCATAATGAACTGGTTGGTAAATAAAATGAAGTTTTTAATATTAGATCTGTATTTTAAAAAGAAAAACAGCAATGTCTAGATTTTCTGTGATTTACTTGCTAAGAGTAAATAGAAAATCTATGGGATCTACGAACTGTAATATAAAATAAGAGAAGAGAAGGTTAACCCTATCAGGGGATACAGTTTTTTAGAAAGATAAAGGTAGAGGGAGATATTTTTTTCTCTTCTTCTTTTCAAAGCTAGTCTTTAAAAATGAACTTATTAAAAAAACAAAACAAAACTCAGTCCCATCAAATTGTAGAAAGCCAAATATCTAGCTTTCATTTTTAATCAAACAGGCTAAATACTCATGTTTACGTGACTAAATGAAACTTTTGTATGCAGTGTTCCACTCCAGCTGCATGAATAGTGGCATTGTGGCAGGGTGAGGTCACTGCAGAAGGGAAAGTGAGGTAAGAGCACAGCTGAGTCTACAGGCTTCTCTCTCTGCTGCAGGGTGCACCAGCTCTTTCTTAAAGCCACAGGGCTTCTGCTCTCACACCATAGAGACTCAGTGTGCCTGCGTGGGCTGCAGCACCAGCTCCGCTTGCCTATGTGGAGTGACGCACCGGGTGTCGTGAATAATTCAAGTGTTCCAGGAGAGAGCCAGAGGTGCAAGGAGGAGCATGCGGCTAGGTCCACGGGCGCGCATGGTTTCTGATCCTGTGAACATCCGGATGCCTTTGTCACCTGCTCTCAAAGGGAATGATCGTGCCTTCCGTTTCCTTGCTGCTCAGTCACAGGTCCAGGCGGGGTCTCTGCCACACCTCTGCCGTCCCACTGTGAGGTGTCTCCTTCCCAAGCCCCACAGGCTGACGTCCCTGAGCTGAGTCACCAGAAGACTGGGAGAAGACACATGTCAGTTCACATTCTACCTAAAGGAATAAGTCGGGTGCCAAGAGCATGCTGGCAAGGAGCCCCTTGCCAACACCATCTTTATTAGAGCTGTGAGAAGTTGGAAAAAACACTCCCCTTTTTATTTTCCCAACAAGCTCGCCAAGCTTTTTACTTATGCTCTACAATGGAGGGGGACCCTTCATTCTCCACTTGGTATCAGGCAGCATCTAGTTTAAATAATAAGATATCTTAAAGATCCGGACACCATGCCTTTGCTTGTATCTGCCTCGTAGGTGCTACGATACCAAGAATAACACCAGCTTTTAAAAAGCAATCCAGGAAAACTGTCTCACCTGAGGTCTGACATTATAAACCACCATTACATAAATAGGCCAGCTCCCCCCCCGCCAACCTAAACTGTAGGAATAGGTAAGACGGATTCTGCAAGGTGGCCACATCCTGTAGATTACATTTCAGGAGTCATTTTGGGGGAGAATGAAAGCTCATGGTTGACTTTGGTTATGTATTCGGAGGGCGGTAGGGGTTACATGGCCCACGCCCTGGAGAAGTTTATAGCCCTACTAAGTGGGGCAGCAGGACGTTTAATAATACAAAGCAGTTGGTGACTAGCGTACCACATGCATGCTATAAAAAGGAAGCACTATGGAAATTCGGGGAAAGAAAATGTGCTTCTGGGCTTGGTGGACTTGGAGAGAAGACCTGCTAAGGGAAGGAGGGCATGAACTGGTCATTGAAGGAGAAAAGCACTCTGGACTCTTCAGTCAAGGATAATGGCATAAAGGGAGAGGTGGGGTTGCCCTGTTTGGACTATAACAGCTGCTCAAGATAGAAACTCTCGAATAGATGAATCAAATGACAGGTGACCAAGTCTGTGTCCAGGGATTGGTGATAGACCTGTTGAGCTGAGACCAGTCTGTGAGAGACAGGAGGTCCAGCTGGCAGGGCACACTGGGTGCAGGCCAAAAAGGCGGCTCTGCAATGCCAGCCTGAGGGAATGGTCATTATCTTTGAGGCTATAACGAGTCACTGAGGATTATGCGTAAGGAGGGACACAATGAAATATTATTTTCGGGAGATGAATCTGGCAGAGGTGTGCAAAAAGCACATATCAGCTAATAACAAGAAAAAAAATAGGCCCAATAAATTAAGAATATTACAAGTTCCACTTTGGGCAGAGTTTCACGTGATTACACGATAAACTTGGCTCTTTTCTGCTGATGACTTCAGAACCCTCGCTCTGACAGCTGCTCACCGTGAAACAGAAGGAAATGAATGCTGCCCACCAATGACCTGGACATCACTCAGGTAGCCTCTCACTTCTGTCAGTCTCATGGGCTAGAGTGTCTTTCTGTATGTAGCATTCCAGAGATCTTCCAGTCCATTCATTCATTCATTCATTCAGCAAACATTCACTCAAACCTACTGGGCACTGGGCACCTTGACAGTCCTGGCAGCATAAAAAACATAAACACGTCTGACTTCTCAAAGAACTTACATCTGCCCTGGCCGGTTGGCTTAGCAGTAGAGCAATGGCCTGGCATGTGGAAGTCCCGTGTTTGATTCCCGGCCAAGGCACACAGGAGAAGCGCCCATCTGCTTCTCCACCCTTCCCCCTCTCCTTCCCCTCTGTCTCTCCCTTCCCCTCCCGCAGCCAAGGCTCCATTGGAGCAAAGTTGGCCCGGGCACTGAGGACGGCTCCATGGCCTCAGCCTCAGGCGCTAGAATGGCTCTGTCCACAACAGAACAACACCCCAGACAGGCAGAGCATCGCCCCCTGGTGGGCATGCCAAATCGATCCCGGTCAGGTGCATGCAGGAGTCTGCCCCCCCCTCCCCCGCCACTTCTCACTTCGGAAAAATACAAAAAAAAAAAAACAACTTACATCTAATTACTATAGATTCTTTTTGTCCAGGGCATAGGGAGGTGCAGAAGCCCAAAATTTGTAGCGAAGCTAGCACCTCTGTATGCAAACCCCTTTGACCTTGAGCCATGCATCTGCCTGTTGGTAAGCACTTACTGGTCTTGCACATGGTCAGTTACCCTATGACTCTGCACGTAAGATGTGAGGCAGAATGGCACGTCACGGTCACAGGACGGGCCTGCACCTTCCTTCCTGTTACTAAAACTGAACTGCACCTCGGTAGCCCTGTGTTTCAGTGGGATAGAGACCTGCTGGCTTGACACTTAGAAAGGATTCTTTTCCAGAAATTTTAATTTAGAACCCAAACTTCTCTAACCGCATGACCTCCCCCCCCCCGCCCCCGTGTTCTTTACAATGGCTTCTCCTCAAGCACCATGTCGGTTATTAGCATCGGGCACAGCCGTACACTTTGAACTTGGCAAGAGCCCTAACTGATGTTCAGAGACGTTTGTTGGGAGTTGACAGCAGTTTTCAGAGAGAGAGAGGTCAATTGACTTTCCTTGCATTATGTTTAAATTGCTGGTAGCAAGAATTCAATACACAGTTTTATAGATAATTGAATCAGGCACTTAGCTTTCTAAGATTGTATAATCAACTGTTAAGAAATGAATTTTGACAGTCCACAATAAGTTGTTTACAGGTACCATGTTAAACACAGTTAATACCCATCACGTTGCATTATTGCCAGTTACCAGTTAGCCATGCTAATTGTTTTAGCATACTGCTATTTAATGTTCTCCTTAAGCCAGGCACTGTTCTAAATACTTTATAGCTATTAGCACACTGAAATGGTTATAACAATCTTATGAGGCATTTTAACACCGTCCTCATTTTACAGAGGAGGAAACTGAGGCACAGAAAGGGGAAACAGCTTACATAAAAGCCCGCAGTTAGTAGCAGAACTGACGTTAAACCCAGGAGTTTTACTGCTAGAGCTCATGCCTTTGTCTGCTACATCGCCACGACCATAGGCAGCGGTCCTGGGACAGGAATGCACAGAAGACAGTAGCAGTAGTGGGAGTAAGTGGCGGTGGGAGTACTAGGAGAGGGAGTGTGGTAGGTGTGGCTTACAGTAGTTTTAGTGCAGCGGCAGCTGTAGTGGCCGCATTGTTGCCGCCCTGTGGCACTGCCGTGCCGGGAGCAGCGGCGGCGGCTGTAGTGGCCGCATTGTTGCCGCCCTGCGGCACTGCCGTGCCGGGAGCGGCGGCGGCTGTAGTGGCCGCATTGTTGCCGCCCTGCGGCACTGCCGTGCCAGGAGCAGCGGCGGCTGTAGTGGCCGCATTGTTGCCGCCCTGCGGCACTGCTGTGCCAGGAGCGGCGGCAGCTGTAGTGGCCGCATTGTTGCCGCCCTGTGGCACTGCCGTGCCGGGAGCGGCGGCGGCTGTAGTGGCCACATTGTTGCCGCCCTGCGGCACTGCCGTGCCGGGAGCGGCGGCGGCTGTAGTGGCCGCATTGTTGCCGCCCTGTGGCACTGCCGTGCCGGGAGCGGCGGCGGCTGTAGTGGCCGCATTGTTGCCGCCCTGCGGCACTGCCGTGCCGGGAGCAGCGGCGGCGGCTGTAGTGGCCGCATTGTTGCCGCCCTGTGGCACTGCCGTGCCAGGAGCAGCGGCGGCTGTAGTGGCCGCATTGTTGCCGCCCTGTGGCACTGCCGTGCCGGGAGCAGCGGCGGCGGCTGTAGTGGCCGCATTGTTGCCGCCCTGCGGCACTGCCGTGCCGGGAGCGGCGGCGGCTGTAGTGGCCGCATTGTTGCCGCCCTGCGGCACTGCCGTGCCAGGAGCGGCGGCGGCTGTAGTGGCCGCATTGTTGCCGCCCTGCGGCACTGCTGTGCCAGGAGCGGCGGCAGCTGTAGTGGCCGCATTGTTGCCGCCCTGTGGCACTGCCGTGCCGGGAGCGGCGGCGGCTGTAGTGGCCGCATTGTTGCCGCCCTGTGGCACTGCCGTGCCGGGAGCGGCGGCGGCTGTAGTGGCCGCATTGTTGCCGCCCTGCGGCACTGCCGTGCCAGGAGCGGCGGCTGTAGTGGCCGCATTGTTGCCGCCCTGCGGCACTGCCGTGCCGGGAGCGGCGGCGGCTGTAGTGGCCGCATTGTTGCCGCCCTGTGGCACTGCCGTGCCGGGAGCGGCGGCGGCTGTAGTGGCCGCATTGTTGCCGCCCTGCGGCACTGCCGTGCCGGGAGCAGCGGCAGCTGTAGTGGCCGCATTGTTGCCGCCCTGCGGCACTGCCGTGCCAGGAGCGGCGGCAGCTGTAGTGGCCGCATTGTTGCCGCCCTGTGGCACTGCCGTGCCAGGAGCAGCGGCAGCTGTAGTGGCCGCATTGTTGCCGCCCTGTGGCACTGCCGTGCCAGGAGCAGCGGCAGCTGTAGTGGCCGCATTGTTGCCGCCCTGCGGCACTGCCGTTCCAGGAGCAGCAGCAGCAGTGACAGCAGTAGCTGTCGTACTGGGGTTGGTGGAGTGCAGTGTTGTGGCATTAGCGGAAGTAGCAGCAGTAGCAGTCATCATTGTGCTGTCGTCTCTGTCAGAAATGAAGATATTGAGGTTTAGGGAGGCCTAATAGCTAGTAAGTGTCAGCACAGGACCTGTGCCCACGTGTACCTGAGTCCTTCGCTGGCACTCAGGGTGAACACAAAGAAAGAGCTGTTTCTGTGGCCTGTACGAGTCACAGCGGAGGTGTGTCTGTGCCAACGATAGCATGGTCATTGATTTGGCGAGACCGCCTTAACTTCTGAGGGGCTTGAATGGTTTTGTTGTGGTTGTCCTTGGTTGAATCTGTCATGTTCAAGCTACCAGTTTGCTGGGGTGTAGCTGCGGAGTGTGAGGGCTTGTGTGTGAAGAGAAGGGAACAGCTAGTGAAATTAGTTGTGACTGAACTCACTTGTCAGTTCAGGAAGACAGATCAACCCAGTAGCCTCATGGAGACACCCCTGGGGTCTGAGTCCCCCGTCTGTAGGTGACTATGTCAGGCCCCTGTGAAATCCTGCCGCCCACGACAGCCCTCTGCCCTGCCACTTAGAGCAGTAAAGACTGATTAAACATGTTTATATGTACTTTGAAAATGGTTCTTTCAGGAAATGTGTGCTTCTTTAAAGTCATTTTAAAACCTGAGATTTTACTTTAGTTTATTTATATTCTAGCCAAAGAAAGGCCAAAATTGAGCCCAAAGTCCCATGATATATGGCGTCCTCCAGGAGAATTGTCAGAACTGTTTTATATAGTTTTACTCTATCAATATAGCCTTTCACAGTTTCTAATTAGTTTTGTTGGTTGACTTACAGAAAAGTGTATTTAAAGTGAGACGTCAGTAATTCCACCGAGCATTAATGAAAAGCATACACTGTCAGGAGGCAAGCGGAAGAGTAGTTGGTTCAGTCCTGAGCACCCCACATTTCTACGGGGGCTGCTTAACTCAACTGCTTCTCTTGCAGAAAATACTGCTGGACAAACTTAGGAAAATTATTCAGACCATGGATACATGTATTTGTGTGTGAGCGCACACGCACAGGCACACACCATTTTTTTCTTCCTTGAATAAAGCAAGATTAACAATAAAGATTAATTGAGTTTTTGGAATACTTACCCAGGATACTTCTGTTAACACATACATGCCACGGAGATTGCATTGGAGACACAGCTGGGCTTGGGCAGAGGTACTGCGTATCATGCCAAGTAGAAAGGAGATCCCTCCAAAATAAAGAGAAGAAGCAATAAAATATCAATTTACCCAATTTTGACATTTGCTTTTGCCAGACATGTGAAGTCTGACTTTGGTTATTTATACTTACATGGGATTTCTTAGAATAATGTATTTGAAGAATGCTGTCTCCACATTTCAATAGCCAGAGTCTATACATAGTATACTTATGTGGTTCTTACAGTAGATACGCGCCTTCCTGCAGAAATTAGAGATGCACAATTAGACTTTTACAATGTATCACATTTATGCAGAGCAAACCCTGATCTTTAAATGAGGGCTTAATTTTCTTTATTTCCTGCACCGGCTGCCAGCATTTCTAGCTAAGCAAGTTTGTTTCAAAACCATTCCCATTCATTGGTGCTCAGGCCCGGTGGAGAGCTCACTTGCATTCAGATAGAGAATACCGAACGGAGGGGGGGTCATGTGTTGTCACCCCAGCTTGTCTCTGCTCCTGCAACTCCAGCAGTGGGAAAGGTTCAGAACGTAGATACCACGCCACCTTTCAGAATGCATGACGTGCTCAGGTTTGTGTTTGTCTAGGGTATGCCATGGCTGTTTATTATGTGGGAGAAACAGAAGATTTGCCAATCCACATCACTGATGCAAGTTTGGCTAATGACATCAGCAGCAAGCTAGAATTGAACTCCTAACCACATACGAATAGGTCTCAGGCTCCTGGTTGTGCCATGATGTCAACTCTGTTGCCCCCCTTCATTAGCTGATGTGCTTTTCAGGATGGATGCCAAGAGAAAGAATTTGGTTTTGTTTCCCTAATGCACAAACATGTCTTGAACAATAGAAATAGTTCTCTATCAACAGTTTCTGGCTTTTTGATTTCCCAACCCTGTTAATTACACCCTCTGAGTCTGTATTTCCAGGTCTTTATTAGAACACATTACCTACAGGAGAGTTGATTTCTAAATCAGATTGGG
The DNA here is from genome assembly GCA_037038555.1 of Rhynchonycteris naso. Classification (NCBI taxonomy): domain Eukaryota; kingdom Metazoa; phylum Chordata; class Mammalia; order Chiroptera; family Emballonuridae; genus Rhynchonycteris; species Rhynchonycteris naso. The sequence goes on from CM073002.1 coordinate 139,552,617, forward strand.
TTTCCACACATACCTCTCTCTCCTCTCCCTGGTGACTCCGTTGGCATCTACAAGTGGCAGCAAAACCAGACCAACTGAATTATTCTGTACCTCTGTGCATTACTGCAGGTTAAGACAGCAGCCTAACCAGCGCTGAAAGAAGTTTACAAGGTCCTATTAATGATACCACCTTGAAGATCCGAGGGAGTGATTCAGACCTGCCAAAGGGTTTGCTTCCACCAATGCTGCCTCTGCATGTTTGTGTTCATCTGATGGGCAGTCTTGCCATGACTTATGTAGGGCACATATTATCATTTGTGGCTGTCTCTTTGTGAATCAGCATTTACCTTGTCGGTAGACTATTTGGACATGTGCAACCAAACTATTTATTAAAAAGCATTTCACTCCAAAATGGAACATTTTATGACTTATGAATAAGGTGCTCATTTGGGGCAGATCCATGTCTAGAGACAAGAAAAAGTGATTTTAAAAAATAGATTGTTTTTTGAAAAGAAGAAAGAAGCAAAACTGACATACGATTAGCTTCCATATTAATACCTCTGTGAGCCTACACAGCCATTTTCTTGGCACAGAAACAAATACAAATGAAATTGTTGCTGAATATGTAAGAGAGAAATTTAATTAGGTGTAATAATAGTACTCTTCATTTTCAAAGCTCTTTGCAAATGCTAACAAATTAATCTTCCCTACTATTTCCGAGTGGCAGGAACGTATAGTCTCCCTGTGCTTAGGATAGATCACGTACAGAATACGCACCTCACGGGAAGACCCTTAGAGACTCTGTCTTTGTCCGTGACCTCCTGCTTCCACACGTTACACCAAGTCAGCATGGTCACGTGGGGAACTGGGATGCGGCACACAGAACGGCGTAAGATGGACAGTTAAAAAGAGAGACAAAAGAAATGGATTCTAACAGCCATAAATTCAAAGCACATCTGAACATGTATGCCTGACGATCTCAAGTTCAAGAGGAGAAAAAAATTAAGATGAAAAGAAATATATATCCACATAAAGTTGTGTAGTGAGGTTTGCAATGTTTTCCCTCGAGCAGGGAAAAGCTTGGAGGAGACTGTGGGTGGGGGTTCCACGTTTGCCGGTGAGCAGTGCAGAGCCCTCGGGCGGGCCCTTAACTGCTCTGCACTCCACTTACCTCACCTGGGACATCGTGAGTGTCGGACAGACCTCCAAGGCCTCCCTTGTCCTCAGATTCACTGGCCTCCGCCCCAGGCACGTGGCAAGTCAGCAGGCACATCTCCGTTCTTCGGAGGGGTCTCTACTTTGAACGGGTACCTCGTTAGCTGCTGACAGGGGACGTGATATAAATCACCACACGGTATATGCATGTAATTAAATTTAAACTCAATCCTTAATTAAAGATCTCTCTCTCTCTCTCATGGTATTATACTAATATCACAAATGCAAATAAGGTACGGGCTTTTCAGCTGGAGAAAATCTGATAGTTAACATTTTGTATGTCTGGGAGAGTTCATATCTTTTCCTATATGCCACTTTAAACATGTGAGGGGTGTGTGTGTGTGTGTGTGTGTGTGTGTGTGTGTGTGTCTTTTATCTTATGGAAATATTTGTGTGTGGAGTAAGGTTAATTTCTTTTAGGTCAGGAATAATCTATTCAGGAAAATAAGCCAATTACATGTGCCGAGACTTGTGAAATTTTTGATCACTTTAAAAAATACATAGTGTGATTCTGGTTGGTTTTGGAAGCAGAATAATTTTTAGAAATGAATTTGTGACAAAGATAAATAGTGTGACCCTATGAAAAAGATACTACGTATTATCGTTTTTGTGTTTTATAAGTACGCACCCAGTAAGTTACTCAAGACCACATGGAGCGTTAGGGGTAACCTGAGTCAGGCCCAGCCATGTGGTCTCTAAGGTGTGAACCCAGCATCACCCTTAGTTGTTTCTCCCCAGATGTGTCTGAATGCAAGCTAGGGAGCACTGAACACACTTGGGCACTTAATAAAGAAGACATTTTTTAAAAAAGATAAAACAGCATGAAACACGGGAACCTAAACTATAACATTACTGGTTGAGGGCAAAACTGACCTTATTCTCAAATTTCTTGAGGAAGGAAGTTTGTAGTGAGGAAAAAAGTAACCCTGCCAGCCATGTCATTTATATTAAAGCTCTATAGATTTCCCTAAATATTCATGCAGAATTGCAATCCTGCAATCCAAATTTATTGGTATTTTTTAAACTTGGTTGCCACATTTGGTATAAACTATTATTTTGATTGTCAATGGGGGCTGGTTAACTAAACACCTCCCATTTCACAGAAAACCCTAAGATAATTTGCAATTATTTTACAAAAACAAATTTTGTATGAATAGAATTTTACAGATGTAGATGTCAAAATGATGTGTTCAAATTGTCAGGTCACATAGATGAAATCCCCTGTAATGTTGAGAGTTCTCAGTACATAGTGTTCGGTGATTTAAATTTTCTGGAAAACATCTATTCACTATTACCTTGTTATGGATGTTGACAAGGACTGGAAATTACATACACAGCATTAAATGCAAATGTCCCATTGAAACACAACTAACGCTACAGAACTTAAAGCAAAATAATGACGTGACATAATGTCAGTGACCGTTTTATTGATAACTGTTTATATTTCTGTATCACTGTGCACCCAGAATTGAGGAGGACCTTCTGTGCCTTGAAACTTCCTTCCTAATCAACACAGGAAAAAAAGAAAAGTGGTAAATCCTAAGTATACTTTTCTTCCCTTAAACGAAGTAGTTATTTGTCCTAAACTTTAACTCAACCACTTCCTTTTCTTTTTGAGACTCTCAGATGACCTGGACACAGTAGGAAACTGAGACAGTACTTTTTTGTTCATTCGTCCGTTTCTTCCTACAGCTTTAGTGTTCTATTTTGCGTTAGAGCTAAGAGACGTAATAAACCCGTCAGAGATGCTTGGCTATAATCACTAATTAGTCTAACTACAGAGTCCCAGAGAACCTTATTTATAAAGGTGTTCCCCATAAATGTGGGGCTTGTTTGTTGCCTTCTCAGAGTTTACCGGGAGAAGACACAGGTTGTCAGGGGCTACAGAGTGGGAATTGTAACAGAAAGAGTCCTCACTTTGCTTGTGTGTCTTCATCAACCTGAGCTTCCACACCAGAAATTCTCTTTTCGGTCCTGTGAGCTTTTCCCGATGATCTCTTCTGCTCCTTAATACAAAAACTTACTTCTTCTCACAACCATGAAAATCCTTGACGTGGACCTCGGCATTTTTTGTGCTTAGTTGACAGGTGTTCAAGTTCTGAGGTGTGCCTGCGTTTTATGGACAGATCTGCTCCACGGGGGAGTGCAATGAGAGCTACTTCAAAGGGAGGGCTCTTTTCTTTCTAAAATTTGCTTTTCAAGACAGGCTGTTATTTTTTAGGAGCTTGGGATGGGGAGAAAATTTTAGTCTTCAGTAATACAAGAATCTTGGGCTTGTTGCTTTAATATTGTCAAACCTGTGAAGTTTCCCATGCAGTTAAACACCCTCCACCCCCATTCCTCCATTATCCTTCACTTGAACTTTGAAAAGCTGGTCCTGTTCTAAGGTATCACTTTCCCCCAGAGCCTGGCCACTCCACAGCACAAGCCTGAAAATAAGGGCCCTTGAATATAGTTTCAGTGGAATCTCAGTATTCCTATAAATTATTCTGCTCTTATTCTGAGCTTTGGTAATTAATGATGAACTTTTTTTAAATTGAATCTACTGGGGTGGCACTGGTTAATATAATTATATAGGTTTTAGGTGCCCAATTCTACAACACATGTCTGTACTCTGTATTGTGAATAACAGACATTTTTATTAGAAATTATTCTTGAAGCTTTTTCTTATTGATAAGAGCATGATATAATTATTTCTCTTGGCGAGGATAGTATAGAAATACAATTCATAGTGCTAAAGACGTTTCCTTCAGTGCCCACTCAATGGACATAGAACCATTTTTCTAATGATTTGCATTTACCCCTAAGTTTACTAACATTTTTCTTATGTCATTCATGGTTTTAAAAAATTTCATCCAACCTGACTGGTAGTGGTGCAGTGGATAGGGCATCCACCTAAGACAGTGAGTACCAAGACTTGAAATTCCAGGTCGTCGGTTTGAGCATAGGCTCTTCAGTTTGAGCATGGGGTTGCCGGCTTAAGTGTGGGATCGTAGACATGATGTCATGGTTGTTAGCTTGAACCCAAATATCGCCAGCGTGAAGCCCAAGGTTGCTAGCTTGAGCAAGGTGTCACTGACTCTGTCAGAGCCCTCCAATCAAGGCCCTTATGATAAGCAATCAATGAACAATGAAAGTGATACAACAATTACTTGATGTTTCTCATCCCTCTCCCTTCCCGTCTGTCAAAAAAATCTTTTTTTCCAACAAAACTATAAATAAGATGCTATTAACATTATAATAAATTCCACAGTGTTACACACAAGCGAGAGCAGGGAAGGTCCTGATGAACTTTTAAGAAAATTGACCTAGAAGTTTACGTTTTTTGTCCACCATTAGTCAGTTGGGTTTTGGATGGCAAACACACACTTTGCCAAGCTGTAAAATTCATGATGTTTAAGAGAAAGATCAAAACTAAAACGAGAGGGTTTATATGTATAAATATTAGCTTAGCGCAAATATTCCTTTTGGATGGTCTTGACCGTTTGATTCCAGTGTGTTAAAAGAAAGTCTGAGCTATAATTTATTTGTTTTCTATTTTCAGAGTATACTTTTCCACTTTTTAAAACTCTTTGCCAATATTACTTATTGGTAATGCTGCAGTTTTCCTGAGGAATAAATGTTTCTCTCAATGGATGGACTATGAGATTTTTTAAACTTATTTTACATGTTTTAAGAAATAACTGAGGATTTCTTTGATTATTTTTCCTAGTGTCTAGGTGTAAGAGTTGATAGTAACTTCTGTTTCTATTGTCGATAATTTATTTCTGAGGATAATGAGATTTAGGAGGGTCACTTACACTCTGTTGATGTCACACAAATCATCTTTAGTCACTTTAGTGTGTTATCTGACCAAACACAATTTTGCCTTCATATAGTCATTCAAAGATGTGTCTATTATGAAGTTTATAGTCAATTTTCCCACTTATTATAGCCATGAAAAATCTAAAATATTGGTTATTAAAATAGTGAGAGGGATGAGTTGATTATTTCACTGTTAATTACATGAGTGATGTTTTCATTATTTTGAATTAAAAATATTTGAAAGGGTCCCAAAACAGATTTATTATAAATTAGCTTTTGGCTGTCTTATCGATGGTAGTCACTTGTGTCATGATAGAAACTATAAAGAGTGGAGACAATTGTGGACTTGTTTACATTAACCAGCTAGTCTCATTTTCTTGAACACAATCTGAGTTTTTTTTAATTAAAGGTCAGTAATATAAGAGTGTGTTTCCTAGATGTTTTATCCTTTTACAAATCCAGCACCTTAAAAGAAGAGAATTTTTATGCAAGATTATTTTTTTTACCAACATTTCATTGAATGCAACACGAATGCATTTCAGATGTGCAGTTAAATATTTAACCATGGTTTCTTCCTTTGGTGGTTGACTGTCAACTAGACCAGATGCCACAAAATCACGTTTGTCCTACCCGTGTCTTTGAGTAGACATTTATGCTTGTGTCTCCCGTGGAGCCATGGCATAAGTAGACAGGGAAGGAGAAAGAAAGGAGGAACAAACACAAAAGCAACCAGAAAAAAAGACAGTCAGCAGGAGCAATCATCAGAGAGGAAAATATTGGTTAAGACGTGAATGGCTTAAGCAGAAACTGTTTCTCGTAAATTGCACCGGATCTCAAACCTAGCGGTATTTATGGTGGGCGTGTGCACAGTAAGGTGCCTGTCGGGAGTAAATAAGGTATTTATTTACTGTGGCCACCACCCTGCTTCAGGCTCTCTCTCCACTCAGCGGTGGCAGATTGCTACGTGCAGGTCCATTTGAGAATGAACTGGAAGTCCTCACTGACTTTAATCACAGTTTTCTTTGGGTGGCACAGCGGGAAAAAGCAAGGACTTTAAAGTCAGACTAACGTGAATTTAACACCTTCAATGAGTTGCTTAGGCCTGGAGCTCCAGTGTTCCAGAGTGTAAACTGGAAGTTCTAATACACACCAAATAAAGAAATACACGCGATAATATTTGTAGGTTCATTAGCACATGCCTAGTGCATAATAAGAACTCAAATATTATTAGTTTAGCTACTACACTCAATTTCTTTATGTTGCTATAAACCATCTCTTTAAAGTGACTTCAAAACCATTTGGCTAAATAAGTGAGAAATTAAACACAGTTTAATGAAAAGAAGAAAAAGCGACCCTTCACAGCCAGGATTTTTGTTGTTTTCTTACTTGGCTTTCAGTAAGGGGTTTAAAGCAGTGGTTCTTAACCCTTTTTGAGGTACCGGACCCACCAGTTTCATATGTGCATTCACCGAACCCTTCTTTAGTGATAAATAAAATAAGATTTTTTTCCAAATTCAAGACATAGGTATATGTTTTTTTACTGGTGCACAAAATGAGCCGTGCATGAACATCACCTTGCTCAAAGAACAAAACCAACAAAGTGCATGAACTCACAACAAATTACGGTATTACTTTATTCTGGCCTCCGCGGCAGAGGCTTCTCCGAACCCGAGACCAACTCATCAAACCGCTAGGGTTCGATAGAACCCAGGTTAAGAACCACTGGTTTAAAGAGATCGCTCGAACCCTGTATAATTGCTGTCTTGCTTTCTCTGTAAAGCTCAGAGGTTGAATTGGCTAGAGTACAGCTAACATCTGAGAGAGGAGGAGTGGGAACGTTCAGGTTTCTAGCCACAAGGCTGAAAACTGTCCATCAGACTGCGGCTGTTTATTGAACAGAAGACCACCTAGGAATGGCTTTCATGGGTACCTCAGCCTTAAATCAGAGCAAGGGAGACCCTCCATCAGGCCTCAGGTCAGCCAGATGTAGTAAACTTTCTAGACTTTTTGGTCTCCTCACCTATTAGGGTCCACTGGCAAATGGCGGGACAACCATGCCGCCTCACCAATGAAAGTTTTCATTTACACGATAGCTCTGGGACAGGGTGATTATCATGCTTTAAATCTCTGTGAAGTATTCAGGAAATACAAGTCATTTATGCAGCAGTTTAAACACAGAACTTGAACAATATTTCCAGACTGAAGTCTAGTTCTGCTTCTTTTGTTTGTGTGTTTGTTGTAATAAAGAGTAATACACACTTGGTTTTAAACTGCATGATGGGAGGAAAATTCTGGAAGGACAGCTGCGCAGGACCTTAGGTTTTGTCTTACTTCAGGACTTAATTTTTATAAAATTAAAATGGCTTCATTCAAGATTTATGTACCCAAGTAACTTAGCCCATTTTTAAATTCTTCCTCCCCCTCATGTATGAATTTTTAATTTATTTTCATTGTGATTATGTGAACCAGTCTTAGCTATAAGCTTTATGTCACTGAGAAGTCTTAGAGCACGAGAGAGACAGAGAATAGGAATTCAGAGATGGATTGGCCAGGCTCTCTTTGATTGCTGTATTCATATCATTATTTCCTTTGTTTGAGCTTTGCTTTGTCCTCAGGAATCTTCCTGTTAGTCAATATCACAACAAACCTGGGTTCATTTTGAACTTGGCAGTGGTTGTTTAGAGATGTTGCAAAGTAACCATTCAGTTCAGCGTGGCCCTAAAGACTGAATTTCCCAGAGGGATCAGGACAGACATGGCACAGATTGAGGAGTGTCTCTGACATTTAACCCCTGGGTGGGGAGAGAGGCACACTGAGAATGGGCAGACACCCTTTGTACCACCCTCAACTGTATCCCTGTGGCTTTTCCCATGGAAAAGGAAGTTACTTTCACAATGATGAAACTGCAAAGCCCCTGTACCGTCCAGCTCCTGCTTTGATGCTTCCAACGAGGGGACAGAAGCAGACATGTTGCCTGAAAGTCTCTTCAACCGACAGCAGCTCCCTAAAGATCAATCCTTTTATGACCCGTCTAAAATTTAATCTCTATTTACGGGATTTTGCATCCATTCAGGTGGGCTACAAATACATTAAAGTTTAGTCTCATTGTAAAAAGAGAAAAAAATTGAAGAAAGATCCTTTAGGTAAAACTGTCCAATATCCTTAAAGTATTTGAGAGTTGGCCAATTGAAAAAGAGCCTCGTAAGTATTTTTTTAAAAAAAGCAATACTCTCCTTTTTGCAATCTTGGGATTTATTTGGTAAAAATGTAGAATTAAATTTGAGTTGGCTCCATTGTGTGGAGGAGTGGGGTTGGGGAGGAAGAGTTTGGGGTCCACATTCTGGAGTTGAGGGTGGGCGGAGGCACGAAGTTCCCTGTGGGAGGGAGGCACGCTTCTTTCCTGTCCTCAGAAGGGAAGGGGGGAAAGTTAGCAAACAAAAAGATTCCTGAGGGAAGTAAGAGGCTGTGGAGATGGAGAAGTTTAAAGAAGCGGACTGATGACAGTTGGAAGCACTGAATATCCCATGCGTTAGTCCCCCTATTCTTGGGGGACTTCCAGGTCCCCAGAATGGGTACAGAATTTAAAAACCATTGCACAAAGGAGGAGTAAAGGAATCCCAACATCTAATCTGAGTCGTAGCAGTGACCCTCACTCGGTATTTGAAAATCTGCAGTGTGGGAATGGAGTTAAAGTTGCAGAAAGACAGATCTTACTTATACCTCAGGGTGAAGCAGATTACTATATATTCAGTGAGTTTCTACAGATCAGAGGGTAAAATGGAAGCCTTCTGAGGATACTGTGTGTCTGTTTGGGGGAGAGGGATTCCTTCATAAAATCTCTAGCTTTAGTTCTTCTATGAATAAGTTTAAGTTTTAAGCAGTCACTTTTGGGCAGGTGTCAGGAGAACCCTACCCATACTGAAATTAGGTTCTGCGCTCCAAACTAGTCCCATCATTGATGACATCACACAGAGAAAGTCCTCCCACCCGGATGAGCTAACCATGCTGGTCAGCGTCTCAGAGGGAGGCAGTTTCAACCAGTTGATAAGATCTGAGTTGAGAAGCTCTCACCCAGGCTGGATTTCCATTAGTCTCGTCCCTCTCCTCAGCCAGCCTCACAGGCGAAGCAAAACCTCTCCTCCAGACGGTTCAGAAGACCCCCGCCTCTCAATAAGTGCTGACCTCTACCCATAAGTGCTTGGTTGTAAATTCAGTTCTCTGGTCCTCTAAAACACACACACATCTATCCTTGGTCTCAACCATGAAGGAGTTAGGGACGTAGTAAAAAAAAAAAAAAAAGGCATTAATCTTCCTTTTTCTTTTCTTTTACTGAATGAAACTCAATCAGATAAATTAGTCCTGTTTTGACCAGGCCAGCAGCTGTAGCCTCATTCTGTGGGCACCTTGGTGGCTGACAGACCTCCCATGCATGTAAAGGACATGTTCTGGAGCCTCAGTGCACCTGTCCTGTACTGCTGTAGAGTAATTAACTACACATGCAAGTGCATGCCATTGGGCTTGGAAGAGAACTCCTTATTAATGAGGGCTTGGGAAGGTTCCTTGGACACTGCAATGTCATTTCTTGGACCCCATAGAGACAACTGGAGTCTGATCATAGCCAAAAAGAAGAGCCCTATTATTTGGTTCAGTAAGGCGATCCAGGAAGCTGGAGATTGGGATCAGGTTTAAAATATGAATAGGATCATCGGAGCAGTCTTTCAGCTTTAAAATCAAGCATTTTCATTACCACAAAAGAGGCGGATTATTGCCAATGGTGAGCTTAGGCCAGACATTGACAGTAGGGCCATGGTTTTGTACAATTGTGCCTAGAGCGAGCTGTCGCTGGCCAGTGACAGATGAATGTGAGCTCAGACTGCTGCAGGCCTCCCACAACCACCTAATTTGGGGCCTCGGATGGATAATTTTGTATGGGAGGGGCGAGTTGTGAAACACTGAGCTGTGAGAGAGGGGACCTGGTGAAGAGAAGGGGAGGGGATAGAGTAACTATGATAGGGTTCAAGGTGCAACATGGTTGGCAGGCTTGCCCGTGAGAGTGGAACTGTGGTCACTTAGAGGCACAAGCCCTTGCTCCGCTTTCTTGGGCATCTATGGAAACCCTTTGTCTGGTGTCCTAGGGCATCTGCTTCTAGTAGCTGGTAAAGTTAATCCCCCCATCAAAGTTGGGAGTAGGGAAAGAGAAGCAACACACCCCAGAGCATTTGCATGTCCTCTCAGTCCTGCCGCAGGGCATCTTCATTGGCCCACCTTCCCGAACTCAGTACAAGAGGGAATCGGGATGGGGCATTTTGTTGGCTATTTTAGATCTTTCATTATGATCTTTTTTTTTTTTCTATTTATAAGTCTACTTACTGTTTTGGTTTCCATAACCAGAAAAATGTCTAAGAAAAAGGAGAGAAAACCCAGTGTTTGTGAAAACAGTCACATCAGTGATGATACTATGAGTTGATAATCTACTAGTTTTTGTTGTTGTTTTGCCAGTGGGCAAAATGTAGGCAGGCTTTAAACTTTGAGTTGCAACATCAGCAGTACTTCTTTTCTTTCTCCCACTAACTGGGATGTTTTCTCTTATATTAGAAAAGGGAAAAAAATTATGCATAGTTTACATCCCTGTGACTATTCAGTAACTACCAATTTATACTTAATTCCTTCACCTTTTTTACCCAGCCCCTCAACCCCCACCTCACCCCCATCTGCCAATCGTCAAAATGTTTGCTTTATCTACGAGTCTGTTTCTGTTTGGGTTGTTCATTTATTTTGTTTTTTAAATTCAATTGTTGATTGGTAGTTATTTATTGCCATTTTACTGTTCATGATTTTGAACTTCTTCTCCTTCTTCTTCCTCTTCCCCTTCCCCTTTTTCTTTCTTCTCCTTCTCCTTTGTCCTCTTCTTCCTCCTCCTCCTCCTTCTTCTTTTTCTTCCTCTTCCCCTTCCCCTTCCCCTTCTTCTTTCTTCTTCCTCCTTCTCTTTCTTCTTCCTTCTCCTCCTCCTCCTCCTCCTCCTCCTTCTTCTTCTTCTTCTTCAAGACCCTTTAACATTTCATGTCATCCTGGTTTGGTGGTGATGAACTTTGGCTTTTTCTTGTCTGGAAAGCGCTTCATATGCCCTTTAGCTTTGCTGGGTAATATTGTAATAACTACATATGGTGTCAGATAGGTATGAGATTTATTGGGATAATCACTTAGTAAGTTATATAATGTCTAATCACTGGTTTGTACACCTATAGCTAATAAAATATTGTATGCCAACCATAATTGAAAAAAATATATTTAAAACCAAAAACTAAAAAAATAAATAGAAGAATTTTAAGAAAACATTATGGAATAGTAGTAGGGCCAAAAAGAAGAGCTTTGTTATGAATTAGTTTCTATTTATGAATGAATTACCCTCCCCTCCACCTGACTTTTTGTCTTTGCGCTGAGAGGGTGTTCAGATGCACTGATCTCAGAGGCCCCAGTGGTTCTGTAAGCAGAAGGAAGGGGTGGCTCTTCCTGTGCGGGGGTTGGGGGGTGGGGAACACGGGGCTTCAGAGTCTATGTTCACACCCCCTCGAGTGTTCAAGGGAAATACTCAGTTTGTAGGTGTTGACTTATTTGGGGAGCCCATCTTGGGGATGCTACTCACAAGTGAGCCTTGGCAAGTTCTTCCTCCTATTGGGGCCCCTTCCCATCCGCAATGGGGAGATACTGCCACCCACCTCAGAGAGTCATTGGGTGAAGCCATGAAACGGTTTCTGTCAAGCTTCTCGCACATGTTGGAAGCAGCACAGCCCTTCTCATGTCCCAGTCTCTTTGTTTGGGCATTTCATCTATAGCTCTAACCCTTCCATAAACTTCCAAGTGTAGTTTTAAATGGCAAGTGCCTAAAACAAAAAGGATCTGTATTGAGGCTCAGACCTGGCACTTCGTAATGTTTAAAGCTTCGGCTGCCAATTTGCCATGGCGGTAATATCTGATTTATGGTTCCCTGTGGGTGGGGGCGTGAGTGGGAGGGTGGGGTCCAATCTCTCAGCAGAAGACATTTTGCTTGCTTACCACTTTCTTCTCTGGGCATTTAAAATAAAGGTCGAGTGGCCGTGCCTCATGGAGTCATAGAACCTCTCCAGCCTTCTCAGCCTGGCTGGTATGTGAGTGTCTGTTTCCCGGGCAATAAAATTTGTCACGAGAGGCAGACCACTTTTTTCTCCCTAGCCTGGTAAAAACTAGACAGCAAAGGTTAGTTCTCATTTCGAAACTTGCCCACTTTCTTGGGCAACCAACTACCTTGGCTGTCCAGGCTAGACTTTCAGAGTCATGGGGTAGTTTCACTTATAAAATCCACTTCCTCAGAAAGCAGGCGCTGGTGGAGTTTCCTGAATTTGGCAGAATCTCTCCTTAGAGATACTCACTCCACTTCAGATAGCTAAGTACTAGGACCTGTGGGCTCAGGTGTAGAAAATGCTTAACTTGCCAGCTGTGAGGTGCTGGAAGCTGTTTAGAACTCAGTGGGGAGCAGGGTGGCCATGAGGGGCCAAGGTAAGGGTGAAGCCAAAGCCACTAGCAGAGGCTGCGAGCCCAGGATCACCGAGCCTAGTCTCCTCGGGAACAGGTGTGTCCACCACAGAGCTTAGCCCGTACGCAAAACTACCGATCGTCCCGCCAACCACTTAAAAGGAAAGGAGCAAGAGCTGCTATGAACAAAGGAAACACGGGAAGATAAATTCTCTTCTAAAGGCACTTTCAAACTAAATTTAGTAAAATTCTCAATTACTCAATTACAGGTTTTGTAGAGCAAAGCCATAAAGCCTTTGTAAAAGGCGATCATTCTTTATTTTTATTTTATTTATTTTTTATAAATTAACTAAGAGCTGGAGAGACTAAAAGACTTGTCCGAGTTTAAGATTTGTCACTCAAGTTGAAGATAAGAGAACTTGGCTTTTCTAAGCAAGTCTTCTTCTATGAGTCATTACAGAGTATAGTGGGATACAGGAAGCATTTGAATTTAAAGGTGACCCTTGTAATTGGCTCTGATCTATCTTGCTAGTTAGTGATCACAGGAAACATTTTAAACATCATTGATCTCAATTTCATCATTATAAAATGAACCATGTAATATCTAATGTGTGAGCTATTATAAGGATGAAATGACTTTTACTACAAGACAATGTTTAAAGAGCTTTAGAAATTTTTACTATTATTTTCAAGCATGCAAATAAGCCCACACTCTGGCATTATCTTTGTAATATTTTATTAGTATTTTCCATAACAGCTTAGTTTCCAAAAAGAAATCATCTTAAGACCTATCCTTACTGTCATTCATTTATTCTGAAAAAAAAAGTTAGAACCTAATTTCAAATGTTATAGCCTCATTGAATATGTACTATATATTTACCCTTAATTAGAAAAGTAAAATAACCAAAAAGAACCCACAAAGTCAGTTTTTATTCTAAAGTTTAAGCATAAATACCCCCAAAATTGTGCCCAGTTAGATAGCTATTTTTATTAATTGTTACTCTAAAAAAATTTTTTAACAACCAAAGCTATTCTAGATAACTGGTAAACTAAAGCAGAGGTAGACAAACTGTTTCTTAAAAAAAAGCAAAAAACAATATTTAGACTTTGTGGGCCATACAGTGTGTGTAACTTCTCAAGTCTGCCATCCTATCTCAAAAGCAGTCACAGACAAAACATGAATGAATGGGCCATGTATTCATTGTGTTCCAATAAAACTTTATTTGCAAAATCAGGCCGCAGGCCATCTTTGGCCCAAGGGCTGTTAGTTTGCCAATCCATGTCTTAAAGAAATCTGTATCTTTCCCTGACTTCCTTGTTTAGAGTTATTTTAATTGACACCCCATTCCCCTGAGCTCACACTATTTCATCCAGCCTGGCTCCCCCCATGTGAGGGACTTGAGGGATTTAGAGAACACTTACATTCAGAGCTAATTTTTAATGAGGGAAGTCAGCCTATAAGAGCCTTAGTCACCTAATCTTTTCCTAGCATCTTTCATTTCAGTTCCCATGCCAGAGCTTTACAATACAGAGGTGGATGGAGACTGTTTTCCAACATGGAGATTTAAGCTGGAATACTGCCCAGGTCATTTATCTCATATTTCCCTCTACTTAGAGGTTGTTCATTAACTGATACACTTGCAGGGGAGATTTTTATATTCTTGACTACTGAGGAATTCTTTCATCTTTTTTTTTTAAACTGAATGATCTTCAGTATGAGGGTTTTTTGTTGTTGTTTTTTAAATGTTGACTTAGTTTCCATTTCAGAGTTGCTGTCAAGACTTGGAGAGTTTTCTGTTTTTTTTATCAATAAGTTGCTTTCACACGTTTAGAGTTTTAACGGATGGTAAAACCAAGGGCTGTTGCAGGTAGTAGTCGCAACTAAGCCGAGACAGTAAATAACTCAAGTTGTGCCCAATTTTTGGCCTTCGTTTCGTCAGGGCCATGTCACTTCATTCCTTCAGGCCTCCATTTCCTAGACTATAAACAGTATTATTGGAAGCCAAATGCCATTCAAAGTTGTCTCTGGGTCCTTCTGAAAGGCCACCTTTCCCTTGGTTCCTCTTCAAAGACTCTGCGTGTTCTTCCCAGAATTCCGCGTTCACTATGGGCATTTGTGATGCTAAGACCTACGCTCGCCCTACGGGATTACATAACTATTTTCCCTTTAGGTGTAATTATTGAATCGCCAGCCCTGCGACTCTGTTTTGCATTATTTCACACGTATTTTCTAGTTCTGATTTAGGTCTCGGCGTGGTATGCCATAAATCAGCGGAGTGGGGGCGGGTAGTGAAAGCACGTCAAAACACAGCCCCCACTGCTATAGAATGTCCCTCAAGTGACACTCCATAACTCAAATACTGCGAACCGCGGGGTAGCCGAAGCAGGGCGCTGTGACAGGACGAGTTGTTTTTGTTAATAGAGATGAAATTATGGGTGTAACTAGCTGGCAGTCCTAAAACAGACTTTAGCAAACTGTTTACTCAGCTGTCCTCAGGCAACAACTTAATACTTGTGGATAAAATTATTCTCCCACCATCTCCCAAGTGGTATAGTCCAGGGATCCCAATTTGTTCTCACTATGAAAAAGGAAAAACAAGCTTGCGACTCTCCCAACACAGTCTGAGATTCTGGTTGTGTTTTGTTTTGAACGTATCAGGCTTTTGGCACCATGACTCCTGAAAATGTTGTCCTTTGTGTTCTGTGGTTTAAAAATCTGTAAGGAGCTGAGGTCTGAAATACTTTGTGTGGCTTAAAGAAGCCTTGTGGTCTCTAATGCTAAAGCCTTGTTACTTTTTCTTTGCTGACACTTTTCCCTTCATCGTCAAAATCATGCATCCTTAAAGCCCCCGTCAGGTACTTCCTCCTGGAAGTCTTCCCTTATCTCCCCGACACGCCCAGTAGATATTGACCTAATTTTCCTCTAGTCTAATTTTGAAAAATGATTATGCAGTGTTTAATAGATACAAACTATATAAAAAATAATACAGTAATCGCCAATTTGCCTAGAGCCTGTAGAAGAGTCTGAGAAATAGAAGAACCATTATCTGATTTTTGGTATTTATTATTTCCATATGGAAATTATATATATACATGCATATATATATATATATCTATATATAATGCATAAATATAGATAAATATATAATATGTAAATATTAAGGGACATACAATATTAGGGAACATACACAGTTTTAATAATATGTAGTAATTTATTATTTTTAAGCTTTATATACATGTTTTTATGCTGTATGTATTTTAAAACTTGATTATTTAGGGTGCTCACATTTATGTTTATCAGATTTTTCATTTTGATTCTCATAGTTCGTTAATTTCCACTGCTAATGGGATTCCGTCATCACCATTTATTTCTTATTTTGTTGGTGCACGTTATAGGTGTTTTCATCTGAGCTCGTAAAATTTATTCCAAATCACCATTATGACTCTCCTCTTGTATCTTAAGAGCACCTGCCTGTATCGTTTTCCCTGGGGAGGAGGCTGCTCTTTGTTCACCTTGATATGTGCTGCTCTGCCTACTAGCATCGTGTGAGCCCACGAGGTGATCCGGTCGCGTTTGTTCTTTTCAGGTGAATCCCTATGGGAGTGCCAGCAAGTGTTACCACCTTCTCACAGATGAGGGAACTGACTCTATGTCACTGTCCTTTGAGCACAACTTCTAGGTTCAATCTTTTGATTCTCTTAGCTGGGAAGCTAAGCAGTGCTTTCTTAAAAACCACTTCTCATTTACTAGGGGTGACCAGAATTTTTCTTTTTAATCTCTCTCTCTCTCTCTCTCTCTCTCTCTCTTTTAATCTAAGTGTATTCATAAAACTGAATATTTTAGTCCAGAAATGGAAATATTTTGCAAAAAAATGTAAAACTGATTGAGCTCTGCTTTTCACTTGGCGGAGCTGCACTTCAGAATAGGGAGGCTGATGATAGAATTAAAAACAATGTTTAAAAACTGAGATATAATTTTATACCATAAAATTTACCTTTGAAAAATGTACAGTTCAGTGGTGTTAGTGTATTTCCAGACTTATGTAACCATGAACACTGCAAATTCAGGACATTTTTATCACCCCAAAAAGTAACCCCTTAGCAGTCACTCCCCTCCGCCTCTTTGGTCCCTGGCGACCACTAATCTACTTTTTGTCTTGATAGATTTGTTTGTGTTGGATATTTCATATCAATGGAACCATACAGTATTGTGGCTTTTTGTGTCTGGCTTCTTTCACTTATATAATGTTTCCAAGGTTTATCCGTGTTTTGTTATATATCAACCCTTTGTTCCTTTTTATTTTCAAATAGTATTCCATTCTGCGGCTAGAACACATTTTATTCCTTTGTTCATCAACTGATGAACACTTGCTTGTTTCACTTTTTGGCTATTATGAAGAATGCTGCTTTGAACCTTCATGTACAAGCTTTTGTGGACGTGCGTGTTCTCACTTCTTTAGGTTAGCTACCTGTGAGTAGAATCTCTGGGTTATATGGTATCTCTGTGTTTACACTTTTGAAGAGCTGCCATACTGTTTCCCAAAGCAGCTGCCCTGTTTTATGTAAGTTGATTCTTATAAGGAAGTCGACATTCCAAAGACATTCCTAGCTTAATTGTAATCATTACGGTCCCCAGTTTAATGTTCCGAATTTTCTTTTTCTTTTTATTTTTTACTTTGTCTATTTTCTTTCTTTTTTATTTTGTGACGCTCTGAATTTTAAAACAATGTCGTCACTAACTGTTCCATTCCGAGTGGCTCTGCTCTTACATTTCTCCAACAATTTCATTCTTGCTCTTCGATTTGTGAATGAAATCATCGTATTCCAGGTTGCGTTTTGCACATTAACCTGAATTTGATATAGTTTCACTGTAATGAGAAAACCTTCTGGTAATTTCCTTCCCATGTTTATTTTATCTGCCAAACTAAAATGACTCTGGTATTTAAAAAATTAGCAGAATAATAGCCCTGGTTTAAAAATATAGAATTTTTCTTGTAACACATTGTAGAACAGAGTAGGTAAGTCATAGTTGAATGAAAGGGACAAAGAAGACAGTGTGACAACCAGTAAGCACCTTTGCAAAACAATCAGAACGAGGACAAATTAACCTGCCGTTTCGATGTTTATTCATCACAAATTCTGGGGCTTATGAATCATCTCTATCTTGGAGACTCTTTTTATTGCACAAATACTAACCTTCACACTGTTTCTTTTATTTATTTTTTTGATACTTGGCTAATTTAAAAAATTATATTTTCTTCTGATTTATTTTCTACCTGATTGAGAGATAATATAAATTTTTAAAAAATCTTAGGAAATGCAGAGAAAAGGTAGACGGAAATAAAAAGAAATAAAAGTAACCTGTAACCCAATTACTCAACGGTGACTACTGTCAACAGAATATTTTCTTTTGGCCTTTTCTCTAAGCATAAATAGTCTTTAGAAATATAATTTCTTTGGATGAATGACATGTCTTCATATAAATATAGCGTGATTTATGGGACCGTCCCCTGAAGGAGAACAGTTTATTGATCTTTTTTGTATTGTTTGTTGATGTTTCCACACTGAATTGTGAATACCTTTAACTTGTATTCACATAATGGTGGGAAAGACGTCCCGGACACACAAAACCTACCTACTTTTCCCATGGAAAGAATGGGAAACAAGAAAATTTCATAAGAAAATACTGAGAATTTGTAGGAACTAGAAAAACATCTTCTGGTAAATAGAATTTTCCAGTTGTATTATAACTTAATGTCAAATTAATAAAAAGCTGTGTCATATTTGACTAACAGTGACAAGGCAAAGGGTTTTGACCTAACAGCAGAGGATTACAGTAACTGTGCATTACATAGAAAGTGGCCAAATAACCCTGTAGGGACTTTGGGCACATTAAATATGTAGGAATAAGAAATTATTCCTCCACCTTTTAAGATTTGACTGTCAGTTGTCATTAGACCTGATTATTGTTATAAGTCTGTGGTTCCAGTCATGTCGGAGAGATAACACTGGTTAGATTTTTTAAAAAATCTTCATGTTTTCTCTCATGAACTTCATGTACAGAAGCAGGGACTATTTCCCTCCACACGCAAGTAACGGGGAGTATGAGAATAAAAGAAATTCAAATTACGTTTATCGTGATCATTTCTGGAATAAGGAAATGGAAAATGTCCTAATATGTTGCCAAACACAACAAAAATGACTGGGCGTAAAGATCACTGTTATAATTAATTAATATGATCCAGAATAATAAATATTATTTGAGTAATGAAATGAAACTGAAAAAGAAAGTTAACAAAATAAACTTACTTCAAAATACTGACTACTTTTTTCCTCCGCTTCTTCCTCATGAGTCAGATCTATCAAATATATTTTGACTTTAGGTTAGGATTTAATAACGTATTTTTTTATAGATTTAAAAACTCATCTCATTCATTCTGAACCGAGGAAACCAATCGCTTTTACCGTTGTTGTGAAACACCAAGCCAGGCCAAGACAGATTTCTTCCTTCTCAATACATTTGCAATCTCATAAAGAGCTTCTGGTGACTCAGAAAATCCCATGCATCAATTTTCCAAATTGGATTTTATGTGATTAAAAATAAATTTCAATCAAACAGAGACTTTGGTGTGCTTCTGAGAATTCCCATGTCGGGAGCTGGCAAGTGGCAGCCATGTGTAGGTGTGTGTGTGCTCACTAAATACTGTATGAGCATTTAGGACCTCGTTTGAAAAGTTCTTTCCTGGAAGAAGAGTAAAGGATACCGTCTTGGAACGCAGCCTGCCATTCCCAGCTCTGCTTCAGAGGGGTGGTGACACCAAAAAAATCCAGGGTTTAAAAATTAAAGAAATGGGATCAATGGACTTGTTATCCTGGGGTATATATTAACTAGAAAGATTTGTTCCTGCGTAGCTCCTCTTAGCCGAAGAAGGGAAGTATTCTTAGAGCACAAATAATGCATCTTTCTGAATTGTGCTGACTCCCTCATCCAGGCCAGTTTGCCCCAATTGCCATCAATTGGTGGCAGTGGCCAAGTTTGTTTTTTTTTTTTTACAGACGAAATCGACCAAAGGCATAGCCTGGTTTTGGTTAGTGAAAGAGAAGGGTAGGCCTACATGGGTAATAATCATCTGGGGTCACTTTAAGTAAATAATGCGTCTTGGCAGCAAACAGAGGAAGAGGAGAAGCTCAGATTGCTACCTGGGCAAGGTCTCGGGGCCTTGTTAGAAACTTGGACTTTGTCCCCCTCGCAGTGTCTTGGAAGATCCAGCTGAATGCCGCCTAGCCGTGACTCACCTTCCTGTCCACCCTTGATGCCGTTCAGCTCTGTCTCCTCCAACACTTTCTGTCCCTTCTACTAATTCGGTGCTTGTGACTATTCACCTCTGTTGTGTATACTTTTTATTCCTTAAACTAGACAGGAAGTTTCCTGAGGGTAGGAGCTGTCCTACTTTCAGCCCATTTGACTCTCAGCCTATTCGATTGGTCCCAACGTCTTGGGCAAGGGAACTTCACTCTGCATTGTGACACTTATTCCACTAAACCAAGGAGGCGAAGAAGCTGAATATCACTTAACCAGTGGGAGGCAGACTCATTAGTCAACAGAGCCAAATATCAACAGTACAACAATTGAAATTTCTTTTGAGAGCCAATTTTTTTAAAACTATATAGGTAGGTACATTGTTATTAACTTAATTAGGGTGCCCCTAAGCTGGCCAAAGAGCCGCGTGTGGCTCGCAAACCGTGGTTTGCCGACCACTGACCTAAGCTATCTAAACAATTCCCTCCCCAAATTAGTGTGCCTGTCTACACCACACAAAACACGAATTTCCCATTTGTAATGGAGCAAACAGACTTTAAGTAATAGGAAAGGCATTCCACAATCCAAAGCATGTTTAATATTGTGTGAAAATTATTCTAAATTAAATCTGTTTAGATCACCTGTCCTTTGATTCTAATGGTCCTTTCAACTGGTGTTTGTTGAAGTACTATATAATGACGCATATACCCAACCTCCAAAACAATGCTTTTTACCCCTTTGCTCTCAGCATCCCATAGCTGCAGCCTACTTTCCCCCCTTGGCACTAGAGTGTATGTTTATGATGGCAGAGTAGTAAAATTTATTAAAACTCTCTAAGCCAAAATAATGCCACGTTCTGAATGCATATTAAATTGGAACCTGAGAGATAGAAGCATGCTATTTCTGTAACATTGAACTCTGAAGGGGAGAAATATTTGTTCTTGACAGTGTGTCTTCAAATATTCTACATCCTAAAGTAGGCATAGATCAGCTTTGCAGTAATGAACAGGAGGCTGGAGTGTAGTTGGGTGACCTTCCGAGGGGCAGACGCCCTGGAGAATCCAGAGACAGTAATGAATGAAGCCATTTGGAGAGATCAGCGCCCTTCGATCATCCCACATTCAGCAAAGCAGATGGCATACTCATTCTCCAGGGAAAATGGAAGAGAAATTCTGAGAAAACCCCAATTTGCCTAATTTATATGAAAATTATAAGTCTGTTTGCACAAGGCTGTTCAGTAGACTCTAATGAAAAAATTAAGACTCTTTAAACTGTTGATATGTGGTCTTAACAAATCTGCATGGGTGTAATTATTGGGCACTGTTTTCATTTCCAAAGGAATCATGTTTAAAGTGTAAATCCTGTGTTCAGGTATAAGAACCTTCTGGAAACAAACTCCAGAAGTTGATCTGAGAAGTACATATATGGAAGGTCAAACAGTGCGCAGGGAGAAATCACAATCTTTCCTGCCAAACGTGAGAAGCCAGACCTCTAGCATTAAGGCTACGTCCACACAATATAAGGGTATTTCCCTCACTTTCTAGAATATTTCTCTTACTTTTAAAAGTGTAATTTATCATTTGAAATAAATGGAGAGGTTGGACGTGATAATTACAAAGAGAAGGTATGAATTATTTTGTGAGATTTCCCATCAATCAAGTAGCCTATTGTTTCGTATAAGAATTTATTTATTTATTTTTTCTAGAAATATATCTTGTGCTTAGATTGTTGGGGAAGAGGGTTTGAACCTTTCTACATTTTAAAACTGAAAATGAAGTTTAGTAGCTAAATTTTGACTAGGGATGTTGCTGAATTAAAAAAAAAATACATTTGGTTTCAACAATGTAAGATTTTAAATTGAGCAGTTTTTCATACGTGTGAATAAACTTGCTGATCAAAAATAAATGTGGCCTGACCTGTGGTGGTGCAGTGGATAAAGCGTCAACCTGGGAACACTGAGGTCGCCAGTTCAAAACCCTGCATTGGTCTGGTCAAGGCACATATGGGAGTTGATGCTTCCAGCTCCTCCCCCCTTTCTCTCTTTCTCTCTCTCTCCCTCTGTCACTCTGTGCCTCCTTTCTAAAATGAATAAATTTAAAAAAAGAAAAAACGAAAAAATAGATGTGTACATAGACACTTTTATCTGTCTTTTATTTTGGTGAAAACACAGTAAAAATGCTTTAGATACAGGACTGCTGAAGAAAAATTTTAAAGGTATAAAAAGTTAAAGAAATGCTACTATAATCATTATATTGGCCTTGCCCTCTTTAGATATAATTGTCACACAAAATTGGTAAAGTCCCATGCTGAAACACCATCAGCAGCAGAATTTAAGCCACATACTTAAGTGGAAATTTTGAACACATATGAAAAATAGGAGAAAACCTAAAGGGAGGTAAAATATATCAGTTTTAAAATTATTATTTTTTTACTTAAGTTGATCTGAAAATAAAAAGAAGAAATGAAATAAGTACTAGTATGTCGCCACATAGAACTTCCTTCCCATTTTTGAAGGCAGCAACTCCCAACCAGTCACAACTAATGAGGCAAAAGATGTTAATAGGAAATTGGGATGTGATTCCATTTGATTTTATTCAGCTCAGTAGACATTTTCTAGGTGAGGGGAGGCAAGTGTTAGAAGTATTATTATCAAAAAGAGCTCACATTAAAGATGTGGCATTTTAGAAATTAACAAAATGTCAAGGGAGAAGCAAAATTCAACAAGCTGAAGCCTGAGTGAGACAATGGTGAAGACGGGGGCAACCTAGGCCCTTCCATAGGCTGTATGGAGCAGACAGACCGAAAGCATCCCGGCAAGGTGGCACTGCTCTGAGCTCTTCCACGGGCATCGGCCTGTGTGCCTGAGGTCTGGTTCCATTCTCAAACTCGGTGCTGCATGCCTGGGAGAAGGAAGGAAGAGAAGGAAGGGGAAAGAGAAGAGAAAGATGATTGACAGTCTCAGAAAGTGGGGAAAACCCTGGCCCCATCTAATCAGTGATTAGTGCGGACCAGTGAAGAGGCTCTAACTCTTAGCGTGCTGTGGAGAAGTTAGCATGCACCTCCAGAGTACTGACGTTCACTAGACTACGCAGGCGTCTCCCTCTGCTCTCCCTAGACCCAGCCTCGTTCACTAGACTACGCAGGCGTCTCCCTCTGCTCTCCCTAGACCCAGCCTCGTTCACTAGACTACGCAGGCGTCTCCCTCTGCTCTCCCTAGACCCAGCCTCGTTCACTAGACTACGCAGGCGTCTCCCTCTGCTCTCCCTAGACCCAGCCTCGTTCACTAGACTACGCAGGCGTCTCCCTCTGCTCTCCCTAGACCCAGCCTCGTTCACTAGACTACGCAGGCGTCTCCCTCTGCTCTCCCTAGACCCAGCCTCGTTCACTAGACTACGCAGGCGTCTCCCTCTCCTCTCCCTAGACCCAGCCTCGTTCACTAGTCTACTCAGGCGTCTCCCTCTGCTCTCCCTAGACCCGGCCTCGTTCACTAGACTACGCAAGCGTCTCCCTCTCCTCTCCCTAGACCCAGCCTCGTTCACTAGTCTACTCAGGCGTCTCCCTCTGCTCTCCCTAGACCCAGCCTGGTATGAGGCTCATGAATTGCATTTCCCCTTATGATGCCATGACCCCATGAAAGTGCACACATTGGTCTTATCATTGGCACCATCTTCATATCACATTTATTGCTTGATTAGACAAAAGATTTATCACGTTCTTATGATTATTTTCTGCAATGTTTTATCTGCAGTATCACTTGTTTCCAAATTACATGTGAAAATTAGTGTGCTTATACGTTGGTCCAAACCCTATCTTCCTTCAAGTTGATAAAATATTTTATTTGTAAGGCTAATGAGGGCAATTTTTATATTCTGAATAAAAACAAAAATGTATGCATTACAGTGCATTCTTATGATTAGGATATTTTGAGTGATACAACAACATTGTAGACATCTCCATTTTCCCCCTTCTTTCCTACCGGCCAACACTGGATTAGCAGAAAATGTGTAGTCTGGGTCACCAAGTAGACATTTGGCTGAGACCAGCCAAGAGCAGGGTTGGAGGGACAACTTCAGTGAAAAGAGGGAGCCTCAAGAGACACCTGGTTTCAGAGGCTTGGGGTGACCTTAGGTGGCTCATAGAAAAAAGAGCAAATCTTATCCACCACCTGAGAATCCAATGCGGCCAGTCCCATCAGTAAAAGCTCCGCAAACAGAGCTTGGCACCAAGCAGCAGTTAATAAACCTTTCATGGATTTTCTTGAATCAGCCACTTAACTGAATGAATGATTTCTCTGATCCTGGGCAACGCTGGCCTGGACAGAGTGCGGATAACACTGGCAGCCGTGTGGGTAAGTAAAGACAACAAAAGCAACAACCAAGATAAATCCCGGAAGGATGCTGTATCGTCTCTGAAAGTGGCCCCTTGAATGGGTGATAAACACTGATGACTGTCATCACTCAGATGACTTTGTCCTGTTCAGAGCATCTTCCCACCCTAGTATTTCATTACAATTGATGGGCTAGCTCCTCACGTACCAGGCGTTCATGGTATACACAGCAAGAGCGACCCTCCAAGCCTTGGGGGGGTGAGAATGCGTGTCTCCACTTGCCTGTGGGGGCTGCTGGAGACAGCTTGACACGGGCATCCTTTGGCCTTCTCACCGCCCCTGCTAACCCGGCCCTGATAAATAAGCCAGCTAATTGAATTAATAAACAACTCTTTCTTTTTTTTTTTTTTTTACAGCCAGCTGGCGTGCAATCAAAACGTGTGATAAATTATCTGTCACTGCTTTAACCGCAGCGGGAGGAAAGTGGACAAATTAGCCACTTCAACCCTTTCTTGCTGGTCCCAACCCTCCTGCTTCGTTTGCTTAGCTATAGGATATTTTTTCCCCTCTCTGGTCTTCTTGCTTTGGCCGAGGCCCAGGATGGAGTCGCTGTGGGTAGAGAAATGTATTTGGCTGCCCTGGTGACGATCCTTAAGCCCCAGAGCCGTGGTGGGATGCTAAAATTCCACGCCGGCCTGTGGGAACGCAAGGTCTATGTGCTGCCCTGGCAGGGCAGGCTGGCTCCGAGACTGTGGCTTCAGCCCACAGCATTCTCATTAAGGTTGGAGGGTGTGATGTGGTTCCCGAATGAAGTGTTATGATGCCTGCTCTATTTTTGCCCCACCTCTATATGCCAAACAGCTTTGGGACCTTTCTGGAATGAATGCTTAGCAGAGTCTCAGGGAGTGCAAGTGGCAGCCTGATGCACTGGTCCACTTTTCACCCATCTTGACCCCTTTGCAGCGTTCTTCAGTGTCTGGTCCTTGTAGCCCCAGACCTGAGAGCAAGCCACGCTCGTTAAAAGTATTCAGGGTTGTTCCGCAGAATTGTTCAGCCTATGAAAGGCCCGGACAGTTTAAGAAGACTGCTCATCATTCATCTTTCTGCTGGTCCTCAGTGCCCTTTCTCAAAGCCAGAAAACGAAACGGTCACCGTCAGGATAAACCCACAGGTAGAACAGTAGGTTTCTCTGTGTTGTCTCGCTTTGTCGTGGCTAGTTCACCAGAGCTGGGCAGCATCTGGGTTGAAGATCCCAGTTTAACTCCGTCATTCTCTTAGAAGTGCTTTCATTGTAGGACGTTTTGTTGTATAATAATGTACACAAATCATTCACAGGGAACAGTCGGGAACCGGCTACAGATGTAGGCTGGGTAAATGCTGGGGTTCTTGATCTATTTGATTCGTACGCTACCGAATACTTCCACTTCCAAGGAGTGTTTTCCTGCCTAGACGGAGCAGAACCTTAATCCACTACCTTTAGGTGGGGCTGCTTGGAAATGGGGTACCTTCATGGCTACTTTATTCATCTTTCAGGAGAGCAGAGCTCTTTGGCTAAATTTCATGTAATAATTGGTAACGTCAGACCTTGACCATTATCAAGGCAAAAATGGGGATGGTGCTTCTTGTTACTATTTGATTATATTCTTACACCGGAATGTTGAGTGCAGGTCTTTCTGCTGCTTTCCTTGGCCTTTTCAGTCCTGGCTGCGCTAAGCCTCTCTGCAGATCCAACAGCTTCTTAATGTGGGCGGGGGCGGGACGGTGGAAAGAGGAATTAAAGTAATTCTGAGCCCACAATGTGAAGTATTGTGCTTGTGAAACTCCAGGACATTCACACCTCTGTGGAACAGTAACTGGCTGCCCTGAAGAATGCACTTGAACTCCACGGGACAGGATCCAAAAATTCCAACAAGGATCCTGTTTAAAGGGCCATAGGAAAATCTCAGAGCAGACTTCTGCATTATTTCTGGGACCTGGTCATATGCCCTGCTGCCTTCCCCCCTTTCCTTTCTCCCTTCTTTTTGTTTTTCATAGAGAGAGAAAGAGGGACAGGTAGGGACAGACAGACAGGAAGGGAGAGAGATGAGAAGCATCAATTCTTTGTTGCATCTCCTTAGTTATTTATTGATTGCTTTCTCATATGTGCCTTGACGGGGGATTCCAGCCGAGCCAGCGACCTTTGGGCTCAAGCCAGCGACCTTGAGGTCATATCCATGACCCCTTGCTCAAGCCAGCGACCCCACACGCAAGCTGATGAGCCCGTGCTCAATCCTTCAACCTCAGGGTTCTGAACCTGGGTCCTCCGCGTCCCAGTCAAATGCTCTATCCACTGCACCACCTGCCTGGTCAGGCCCTTTCCCCCTTCTTTATCCTGCGCACACGCACACACACACGCACATGCACATGCACACACACACAGTGGCCTCATGCTTTGTTCCATTTCCTTGGTCACAAGGCAGATCCGATGGTGTAGGGGGACAGGTGGTGACATTTTTAAGGAGACTATTAATGATAGTGTCAGAAGACAGAAAGGGGAGAGAACCGACTTGTATGCAGCTTCATGATCGTCCATTTTACACACTTTTCCTCCAGCCCTTTCAAAGAAAGTGAGTAATGTACCATCAAACAAAAAAATTACTCTTAAGTTTTGCTATGACATAAACTTGTATTTATTTTACAGAAGATTTCAGTGGGAAAAGGAAGTAAGGGGAAGTTATATAGATCCTTTGATTTCCATATTTTCAGGCTCCCCTCTTTATAGAAATTTTTTATAGACGGAAGGTAGGTTCGGGGTAGGAGGGAAGTCCCCCTCCCTCCCCACCCTTTTTGACTAAGTCAGTGGTTCTTAACCTGGGTTCTACTGAACCCTAGGGGTTCAATGAGTTGGTCTCAGGGGTTTGGAGAAGCCTCTGCTGCAGAGGCCAGAATAAAGTAATACTGTAATTTGTTGTGAGTTCATGCACTTTGTTGGTTTTGTTCTTTGAGCAAGGTGATGTTCATGCACGGCTCATTTTGTGCACCAGTAAAAAAAATATACCTACATCTTGAATTTGGAAAAAAAATCATATTTTATTTATCACTAAAGAAGGGTTCGGTGAATGCACATATGAAACTCATGGGTTCGGTACCTCAAAACAAGGTTAAGAACCACTGGACTAAGTAGATGTTGAGTCTCTCTACTAAACTGGTTGATAGAATGTTAATTGGGATCTCTGGATTGGGGTTGATGATTTGAAAGGATAAATGTTAACTTCACCACCCAGTGTGTACCCCACCACTACTTGCCTGCAGACAAGTGGCGTATATGCCTGTTCTCTGTGGACAGGCTGAATTCCATGTGCAAATGTAGGAAGTTACTGAGAAGAGACTGTCAGGGCTAAAGCTTTACCTAGGTCCCTTTAAATACCTTCCCAGGGCTGGAACTGTATGAAAGATAACAGAATACAATTCAATGACCATTTTAGAAAACCGGGACAAGAGAACTGAGAGAAATACCCCAGCTGCCGTTGGTCAAGGACAGTATGTCCTTGTCAACGCTCCCCAAAAGGTCTGGGATTTGTCCTTGCCTCCTAGGTTTGCAGATGCACCCAGGAGCACCCACCTCCAGGGATGCCTGGGTGTTCAACAAACTCTGTCCCTTGATTCCCCCATGGCACAGTGGCTGCCACTGCCTCCGTGGCTCCTGACAAGAAGTAGCCCAACCGCAGAGCACACGGACACAACACAATGGAAAGTACACAGCACACAGGCTGCTAGCACAATCAGATGTCATCTCTGTTTCTTGGTTAATGTTCAGGATGCAGCTGAGTCCTGGAGTAGTATCCAGGGGAGCAGAGGAAGCCTGGACTGGCAGGCAGGAGCCACGGACTCTAATTCACGTTCAACATTGAACTTGTCACTTGGTCACAATGGCCTTTAATCTCGCTGACCCTGAGTTGGTTTTTTTTTCTATAAAATAAATCTTAATAAAAAATTATTTTATCCTGTATTTTGGTCCAAGTGGGCTCCAAAACACTTCCAGTTATTAGAGCTAATTGTTATAGAAAATAAATTCTCAATGTTGCTGTTATTACCACTGCCAGTCGTAAGCCAGAGTGAGTTGATGAATTTCATTAAGGATGGGGGAAAATTTTTGCTATTTACGTAGATTTTGATACCAGCCCATTTTAATACCCACATTACAACAGTCTTGTGGTATCTCTTTTAAAGTGCATAGTGAAAATAAATAATTGATTGATAAATACCATTTAGTCATGGTTTCATTAATCTGACCGTCAGGGTAAGACAGAGGTTCTCAAGCTTGGCATTATTGGTCTTTTGAGCTGCGTAATTTTTTGTTGTGAGGGGCTGTCCTGTGCATTGTAGGATGTGTGGCAGAAACTCCAGGCTCTACCCCTAGAATTCAGTAGCGCACCCTCCAAGTTGTGACAATCACATTGTCTCCAGATATTGCCAGATGTCTCCTGGAGGTCACTATCATCCTCAGTTGCGAACCACTGAGTTGAGCCATGACCAAACATCCCAGTTTAGGCCAGAGTTAACTACAGATAGTTGCTATGTTGCAATCTAAAAGTCTAGTTAATCTCAAAGCCCCAGCAGTATCTAATTCAGGTGAGAGTGCTTTCATCTTGATCTAAAGATTCCACTAGAAATAACCTGTTTCAATCTGTAACATAACAGCACCTTGCAGGCAATGTGATCTACTGGCTATCAAGCTTTTTGGAAATAAGCAGCATCACCTTCGAATGTCTTATTATGCACAGAGTAGATGTTCGGCGAATGACAAAACAATGACCATCTCCCCCCCAACACCAGGGAGTGCAGAATAAGGAGCGGCTGTGCTCAGCCAGTCATTTTAGATAATCTTGATCCTACCGGAGGAAATGAAGCAAAGGTTTGCCAGCTGGAAGAGTAGAAGGAATCTTTGGGTGGGTGGCTGCCATTAGCCTAGCTGAAGTGGAGCCAGGTTCAAACTCTCTTCTGGTTAAAATAAAATGTCATGGAACATTTAATGACCAGCCTTAGTGCATCAGAGCCCAAGCTGTACATCACCCGTGCTCCCCAAGAGCTTATACGAGGGAAAGACTCAGTTACTTGAAGTCTTCTGTTTTTCTAAGTTGGCATATATTTTGGCAACACGGGATGTTGAAATCTCAGATGTGCATGTGACATGTTAATCTCTCTAAATGGTAGCCTCACTGTTTTTCTTAATGTACTTAAAAGAGTATGACTTTAACTTGCTTTTGAAATGTCTTGCTCAGTTGTCCTGACGACCTTATTTTTTTGGAATAAACAGAATCCACCTATATCTGTCACTAGCAGCATGAGCACTGAGTTGAGTTTTGTTTTGTTTTTTTCATGTTTGACGTTTTAGGAGTGTTCTTTGGATTAGTTTGAAACTCAGAAAAATATTAAGTCGAAATTCATGAATTATTTAATGCAATCACTAGGTCTGATTCATGAGATTTGTGGATTTCAGTTGATATTATTTTGTAACCATTAAGCTTTAAATAGATCATAGTAGACTTAACATAAGGGTATTTGCCTCTTACCTGGTCGTTTAGAAGGAAATCAACTAGGCTGATGATCTTCCAGCCCCATCTCCACACTTCACCGGTGGTGTCTCATTTTTAAAATAGATCAGTTTTCGCAACAGAATCATTCACTGAGTTTGAATGACAAGTACTTTGGAAACACCGTACCTTATTAACACCAAGTAGAATGTTCTCTGTCATGGTACCCTTTTGAAAATATACTCACTTACTTGACAACTGATGTTACAGAGATCTGAATTCTGTCTAAGATCGAGACTGAGCAGAGATGTGGAATGGAAAGAGAGTGTATTTAGAGGGCTCACCATCTCTGCATGTGAAACCGAAGCACCAAATTAGGCCTCACAGAGAAGAGTAACTGTTATTTCTGAAGGTCGATTTATTATAGTAATAAGTACCAAGTAATATAATCAGCATGGATCATGAATACACACTTTGAGAGTCCATCATTTTTATTCTGTGATACAGACTCTATCTTTAAGAGAAAAACTGAGACTCCTTTAAAAATTTTTAAGACCTAGCATGATAGAAAAAAGAGATTTAAAAGAATAAAGACATGCCTCTTTCCACCTGCTTTCCCTCTGTCCACGTCTCTCATTCTTCCATCTACGAAACCAAGGGAAGCCGTGTTGTGAACCCAGACTGAATTTTAGACTTTGAATTGGTTGAACAAAAGCAACCTTAGATGTGTTTTCTGTTGTTGGAATCTGATGTAAAGACTTTTCCCCCTTAGCCTGACCAGGCGGTGGCGCAGTGGATAGAGCGTCAGACTGGGATGCGGAAGACTCGGGTTCGAGACCCCGAGGTCGCCAGCTGGAGCGTGGGCCCATTTGGCTTGAGCAAAAGCTCGTTAGCTTGGACCCAAGGTCGCTGGCTCCAGCAAGGGATTGCTCAGTCTGCTGAAGGCCTGCAGTCAGGGCACATGTGAGAGAGCAATCAATGAACAGCTATGGTGTCACAAGGGCAACAAGAAACTGATGATTGATGCTTCTCACCTCTCTTTGTTCCTGTCTGTCTGTCCCTGTCTATCCCTCTCTCTGACTCTCTCTCTGTCCTTGGAAAAATAAAAAAATTTAAAAAAAAAAAAGACTTTTCCCCCTTTAGGGAAAATAGAGTTGATTGAAGGAGTTATAGCATTTATTTCTTTGATTACATGGAATTTTATTATATATCCCTCCTACTTCTAGAAAGAATTTTGAGCTATTAAATAATAGGAATCAATGCAGTGCATTTAAAAATACTGTCCTCCCTAAATAATATATTAATCCAACTGTACTAAATTGTATATTGGCAGTTGTCTCTTTGGCAAAGCAGACAACATGTGGTGTCCCACCTAGGAAGCGTAATAATGATATACTTCCCATTTTGGAATAAACTCAAAAGGTACTTTTGAGCAGAAGAAAAGAAAGAGAGGAAAATAGCAAAACAACCTATCTTCCCCGAAAAAAGAACACCCTCTCCCAGTGGGCTTGGTCCCGTCAGTTACTCAGACCACAGCTGAATGGTGAGCTCATTTAATGTGGGCGCATTGGAGAAAATGTCTCAGTCTGGACCCAGATGCAGCTTGTGCCCTGCAGGAGAAGCAGCCTGTGATGCAGGTGGCTCCTCCCCGGGTCTGGGGGGCGGGGCTTTCCCCACGTGGAGTCGGCAGCCTTGACTGTGCTCCTTAAACATGATGGCGTTCTGAAAGTCAGGCTGGCTGCTGGGTCATGCGTGTCACAGAAAAGGGAGAATGACTCCCCATTGCTTGCTCTGCCATCACTATTTCCACTTGGCTTAGCAGCTGACACATTTGGTTAACCATTCTGTTAGCCTCTGGTTAACCACGCATGGTTTGAAAACCTTACAGCAGTGGAATGATGCCTATCCACAAGGTTATTCATGTAAAAAAAAAAAAAAAAGCAAAAAGAACAACAAAAAAACCAAGCCTACAGGATTCAATCTCTTCCTTATCTGCCACACCAAATCCAGACTTTGTCTTGCTGCCATCTGGTGAAAGGAAGAAACCACTTGATAATAGCCTTCGGTGATGAATTTATCTGGAAACCAGGGTGGAGTGGACCATTCTCTAAAAAGGGGAATTGAGCTTTTTTTCTTTTTTTTTTGAGTTTGGATTACTTTGACTCAATCTCATATTCACTTCTCTTTTACAATGAACCTGACCATTCGTTATTCCTAAATAAGTACAACTATCTGAGCCCATGGGTAGAGCAGGGTGTCCACCTCCGGCTAGAGCTGACTTGTTTTCCAGACCCTGGCAACTCTCCGGAATGTCTTCTTCCCTTCCCTCTGTCCCTTTGCCTCTTTCCTTCCTGCTTCCCTTCTCCACCATGCTCGTCATTACCTGTGATCTTTGTCCTAATCAAGCAAGCTGTCAGACTGCACCACCGGCAACATCAGGCTCACGTCCCTTTTCCCCACTGCCTCCCAAACACGTGACAGCATTTCTGCACAGGAAATTCCTGCATCTCCGAAACATGGGGAATGGTCTTTGTCCAGAGGCTTACTCTCTGCCAAGCGCTTTGCTCTCTCTAGAAGGCAGGTACTGATGTACTGTATTCCTGTCTGTTCTTGGTGAGCAACTGCTTATCTGGAGACAGAAAAAAAATTGCTTGAGCTGGAAAAAGAGCTCACGAAAACAATGTCTTAAGCTTGTTAGAAGGTAAATTCTTAGACAGGCCATTTTCAATTAATAAATCAACCAGAAAGCTTTCTGTTTGGCATCTTTAGAATGGCACTTGGTTGTGACAATGTGATTTAAAGAGATGCTTGCACTCCCTACCCGCCCCACCCCATTACTTGCGTCCTTGGCAGTAAAACCGGAGATTTAGACCTCTGGCTTATTGAATTGTACACCATGGTGACAATTGAAGCTGAGAGGTTAAAAGATAGTTTAGCACTCTAGAAAATGTGTCATATATGTAGCTAATGTATTTGGTTGGTTATGCCTCCTGAAACAAAAATGAAACACTTCAAAGAAAACTCTGAAACTAGACAAGAGGAGAGAATACTTTATATTCTTCAGTGCCCAGTTACTAAGAGAACTTTTTAAATGCATCTGAGACGTGGTTTGGATGGACATCAGCTCAGAGAGAAGTTGTTCCTCACTCTTGGATTGAAAAGACTGCACCATCATCTAGAGAAAGCTCTCCTTTCTATACACAGGCTTCCAGATTCTTCACAAATCATACATGGCCTCTTGGAAATGTCTTCAAAGTAGACATCAGGATTTTAAAAAAGAAAAAAAAAAAAGAAGGTTCTGTTCTGCTTCCCCAAACATAGCTTTGTTCTTCCTGTGCAATTTGCCTAAAGTCCCAGACCATGCTGCTGGTAGACGCTTCTCCTAACGAGGATGCGTGTCCCTCCTGGGTCCCTCACAGGTTGTGCCTGCTCAGTCACATCAGACAGGTACACAAGTGGTGTTGGGACTCTTCCTGTACTGAGCCCGGGGACCATCTAGAGGCGCTGTCATCGTTGTCACAGAGCTGCTGCGCGGAACACCGTGTAATCCAGACCGTGCACAGACGGACGTGGAAGTCTTCTTTAACGGGACAGTACCGTGGTCCCAGCAAGTTGGTTTGGCTATCAGTCCGATGACCTGGGGCCACGGACACCAGCCAGCCCGCACGGGAGGTTAAGTGGCATTTAAGAATTAGAGTTTATGACGATCTCTCTCTCTCCCACCCTCAACACCCCTCCTACTTCTCCCCCTCCCAATCACTGTTGATACACCTTGGGGGTGGGGGCTCAGGCAGGGGCCAGATGCAGAGGCAGAGGAGACCATGGGGAAGCAGAATATACTATTACGATCTTACCAAAACAAACAAGCACCCAGAACTGAACACACACAAGGCAGGCTAGATAGACTGGGATATAGATACCACGGGGCAGGACAGCTCACACTTCATACAGTCTGCTCCCCACAGTCAGAGAGAAACACCTGGAGATTTTCTTTTCCTTCAATAAGCTTGAGGCCCCCTTGGCCAGACACCTGATGTCTCTAACAGACACACTGACACACATTTGCAGTCTCCCAACAACTGGAACAAAGACGACCGCATAGAGCAGCTGTCTTGGCCAGGTCTCCCCGGACAAGACAGAGGTGTGTCCAGGAAAGTCCTCCTTCCAACCCCCCGAGGGCCTTTTAGTCAGACTTTCAGATCCAGAAGTTTGAGCATCTGAGCTCGGAATTACTGGGATAGAGAGGGGTGGGGGGAGGGCCCAGTGCACACAGCTGCCGCCAGAATGGCTGGGGAGGGACCTGCCGGAGGACCCAGGGATATGATGGTAACTGACCACTCCACTGTGCAGGTCACTGCCAACCTCCTGGCCCAGGTATTATTACAGTGACATCGTCCACCATGATGGTCACCAAGGGCTGCAATTTCTGCAGCTAAAGTTGACCGCTGTTCACCTTGCTGGGGACGACGGGAACTGAGCCATGAGGAGCCATCCTTTCCCTCACTGTTTCTTGCTCCACTTTTTGCCAACTACTTAGGTCCCCCGCTCGGGAAGGGTCCTGGGATGCACACAAGAAGCAGGGGTTTGCTGGGAAACTTGAACTGAATTTCCTGACTTCTGTGCAATTGAAATCCCAAACTCAGTGCTGCATTAGTGTGGGTTTTCCATAGCGAGTAATAAATGCAGAATTCCATGTTTTGTATGTATTTTTCTAACATATGTTACTGCCTATGTTTCTGATTAAAAGCTCGTCCAAAATAAAATAACAAAGGATTACTTTTTTTTCCAATAGAACTTTCTTCTATAAAAAGCTGGAAATCAGCCCTCACCTAAAATTACCCAGGTTTGCAGGTGCTGGGCTTTGGGGGTTGAGTAGCATTTGCCAGCAAGACAAAGGGCATTACTCTCCCTGCAGCCACCACCAGAAGCTGTGCTTTCTGTGGAGAAAATTATAGGCCTGTGCTTCAAAGACATTCCACGGATGGGCACCACTCCTGGAGACGTGCAGGCGGCAGGCAGGCAGGCAATCAACAAATATTTATTCTGAGCCACTGTGTATTCAGCACCTTTAAAACTGCCAGGGAAGCCAGCCAGAAGGATATAAGGGCCAAGTTAGTACCGAGGGCATCCCAGAGAGGCGGGGCAGCTCAGTGACCAGAAAGGAACAGGGGACCCTAACCCATGACTGGGGCACTATCCCACCTGAGTATGGAGATGTGGATAGAATAAGAAAAGGAGATGTAACCAAAGGCTCTTTCACAGAAAGCTGACTCTTGACGGTGCCACCACCCCAGTTCTTCCCTTTTAGATCTCATGTAGCAGAAGCCCAGTTCCCACACCCACGCCCACCTCCATGCATGTGCGTGCACACACACACACACACACACACATACACTACTATCACCACCATCAATGGAACTCACTGGATGGATTGATTTATCAATTTTTAAAAAAATATGAATACTTTTTTTAAAGTAGTCAGTCTTTGATCCAGCAATTTCACCTCTGGGAATATATCCAAATAAACCCAGAACAGTAATTCAAAAGGCTATATGCACTTCTATTTTAATTGCAGCGTTATTTACAATAGCCAAGACCTGGAAACAGCCCAAGGGCCCATCAGTAAAAGAGTGGATAATAAAAGCTGTGGCACATTTGCACAATGGAATAGTACTTGGCCGTAAAAAAGAAGGAGATAGAGGTAGAGAGCATTATGCTAAGTGAAATAAGCCAGGCAGAGAAAGACAAGTGCCATATGATCTCACTTATATGTAGAATCTAATGAACAAAAAATTCAATAAACAACATAAAAACAGAGGCATAGACACATAGAACAGACTGACAGCTCAGGAAGGGAGGGGAGGGAGTCGGGGGTTGGACAAAAGAAGGTGAAGGGATTAAGCAAAAAACATACATATATGAACACATAGACACCGATGACAGTGTGGAAGCCAGAGGGGAAGGGGGTCAGAGGGAGAAGTGATGTGAGCGAAGTGGGGGAATGGGGAAAGAAAGAGACTTTGCTTGGGGCGGTGGGTGTACGATACAGTGGGCAGATGTTGTTTGGATGAGTTGTGTACTTGAAACCTGTATGATTTGTGAGCCAATGCCACCGCAGTTAATTCAATTAAAACAAAACCAGTCAGGTAAACATGCCAACATGTGGGGATACAGGGTGCTCATTCCAGTGTGATTACAGAGGGAAAAGTGGTAATAGCATGTATGTCCATTGATTGAGAATTGGGATGCTTGGATGCTTCCCAAAAGAAAGTCCAATAGCTATTAGATGTGATGGCGAGGTCTCTGGAGTGGGAGGCAAGGATGCGGGGAGAGGGACTTGTGTGGCGCACATCATGGCCTATGCAGAGGTGAGCACGACTCTCTCTTATGTGTTAAGTTCTCTAGTCTAGTTTTATTAATGCAGCTGCAAGCCACATCAGCTGTTTGGACATGTGATTCAGTCACACAGTGGTGCTTTACGAAGTCACATGAAACCCCTGCATCCTCTGTTATGAACATAATTGCCAAACTCCATCTCCCCTAAGCTGCCTTTGGAAGTACTGGTGTTTGTTGTGTTGTGTTTTATTGCTTGTTATCCAAGCATAAGATGTTACATGGGTCCCCGTTAAATTTCTCTTCTTAGATCCCTTGACACAAATCTGCCAGGATCTTTCTGGATACTGAGTTTTCACCCAGGGTGTTTAGCACTCTCTGCTAACTATGTGTCATCCAAGTGGATGGTTACGTCTTCTGCATTTTCCCTTTAGTTCTAAGCCAGCAGCGAGATGAAAGAGTTGTAGGAGAACTGAAACCCCAACAGTTCCAAGTTAAGCTAGGAAGAGAATTCGGTGTTTGATTCACTCTCCCATTGTCCACCTGTGGGTGTGACTTCTAAAGTGAGATAAAGCAGACCCAAGTTCTAGGCAGTGCGTTCAACTTTGGTGGTAAACAGCAAAACAAACCCTACAAACAAACCTTAGCAATTTCTCTGCCAACTACTTCCATATTAATATGTAAGGCTTATATGAAGCACAGTTCTGCAAAAGCAAACCTTCAGTTATGGATGCACGCTTACAGAGTTGTTTTACTTCAGATACTCCTTCCTTGCACCTCTTCAACTCAGTGGCTGTCTTTCGTAATACAGCAGGATGGGGAGCAGTTTAAGAGGCTGTACATTCTAGTGAATTTCAGAACAAACTGTCGTTCTGAGGGCAGGAGCGAGTTAATTCTACGATTAGACAGCTTTAGGTCCTTGGATAAGTAAACCACTTGGCTCTGTGTGCCTTAATGTACCTAAGGGCAGCCTTCTGAGCTCCTGGTTCCAGCATGGATAAGATCTGAGCTGATCTCCGCTAAGAGGTAGGAACCTATTGGAGAAGTGAGTTGTAAGGATGTCTAAAATAAAAAAAAAGAAGTCATCATTTCAGAGAACTTCAGAAGAACAGGAGACTTGGAGTGAGGGTTCTTGGTTTAGAAGCCTGGCTCGACCACCTTGAAGTCCATTCCTCCTCTACAAGTGAGGAAACGTAACGGGATAAGAAATTTTATAAACCAAAAGGCTATACAGGGTAATTAGTGGGAGAGAGTGGAGTTGTTTTGTAGCTGGAGGGTAATACCAGCTTTTTATGAAAAATAAAAAATTAAGATATTAAAAAACCTTTCTCTTCGCATTCTCCATGGACGGCATGAGCCCTATACAGTTGAACCATTTTATATCTTTTTTTTTTCACTTTATATCTTTTATATTATATTTTTACTGGACCATTTTTATGTTGAGATACAGAAATACTTACCATTGTGTATAATCGCCACGGTATTCAGCCCAGTCAGCTGCAGTACAGGCTAGCCTCGGTGTGTAGTAGGCTGTACCATCTAGATTTGTGTGAGTGCGCTCTCTGGTGTTCTCACAACGCAGTCACCTAACAACGCATTTCTCACAACATACACACACCGTTATGGCAAGTGGCACGTGACTGTATTTAAATTGTGAAACCGTTCGAGCTGAGTTCCTTCATGAAAGAAAGGAGCATATTTTATTCCAAGGGATTAAGCCAGATATGATTTTAGTTATCTTAATAGTGATCCTGAAATAAATGCAAAGTTTAAGATCCACCACGTTGTCAGAATGACACGATCATTCTCAATGGACATCCGGAAGCCCAAATGTGCATCTGGGCATTACAACTATTTTGACCTTGGCAATATACAGCTCCACATGTATGTGACTGTCCCATAGCACCATGTGACTGTTCTCTTTCTGCCTATCACTATCTGTACTCAAGTTTGGGAAACACTTTGGGACCCAAACTGGCCATATGTAATTATAATATTCAGTGGATAAGTATCAGTAATTTTTAAAAACTAATTCCGAGACATATTTTCAGAACTCGCTGATACGTAGAGTGTGTCAGTCGTCATTGATACTGGCAACACATCTCTAGTGAAGGCTGCCAGTCTCACTTCCTTGAGCATTTGGACCATTTGGAAGCAAGCCTCTGTTGACCCCTCGCTGATCATCTGTGTTGGGGGACGGGGTGGAGGGAAAGAAAGAAGAAATTACATTTACAGCAAAACCTTGGGGAGACCACTGATAGCAATTATATTGTATTCAAAAGGAAACATGAATCCAGGTTTTGTCCTTTTTTATTTTTTATATAGACAGCCTTTTACTTGTGTTCAACTCAGCAACACTACATTTTGATATTAACACCTTTTTTATATTTTTGGAAAAAAAGTCCAACAGCTGTTTTTAATTAAAACCTTTGTAGAAAGATTGCTGCGACCTCTCCTACCCCCAGTCCCGCTGAGTTTCAAATCATGTTGAATTCAGCTCGGCTTGCTCAGGGTCTGTAATGCATAAGCAACTGGCCGCACTGAAGACGAGAAGAGAGGTCTTTGCAGCTCCACAAATGTTTCTAATTGGTGAGACCAAGTTGTTAATGGAAGATAAGCTGCCTGGGGCAGATGCGGGTGGGCGTGTCACGTGTGTGCGCTCACGCAGGCCCACATGCACGGACCCGTGTGGCGGCGATGGCGTGAGTGTGTACCTAGGCTTCCCACCACGTGCCGTGCTGCAGAACCAAGCTAAGCCGGCAATTAAGAAGGGGCTGTGGCTGAGGCTGGGCCATCCAGGCGGGGCCAGGCCCAGTCCGGGATGGCGTGGATGGCTGGTTCCCTACCAGGGCTCAGATCCCCGGCAGCAGGCCCACCCTCCCATTGGGAGCCGGGAACAAGGAGCTTGTAAAATACACAGAAAGAATGGAAATGACCCCCACTGACTGAAACCAGCTGTGCAGGGCTTCTCGCTGTCTCTCCTGATTTGCTCTCTCAAATAAATGGATGTGGTAGAGGACGATAGAGAGTAAACAATCTTTTTTTCTTTCTTTCTTTCTTTCTTGCAGTCACACCTCGGTAATAGCCCTGGTTTTTATAGCTGAAAAAAATATATATATATGTTTATTTGCTCATTAATTTCCCTCTCTCTCCCCCTTGCCTTTTTCTTGGCATTGGGTAGAATGTTATTTAAAACAAGACACAGTTCAGCTTCAAAAAGAAAAATCATTCTGCAAAATACAGCTTGGATTCATTTACTGTTCATTTGTCATCTCTAAGAGAGTAGGGTACAAATATCTATATTTGGTATATTTGAATGATTTACAGTGCAGTAACTCTTGTTGGCAACAGGGCACAGGGAAGTGGTAGGCTCTTGGGGAC
This sequence comes from Rhynchonycteris naso, assembly GCA_037038555.1. Lineage (NCBI taxonomy): Eukaryota > Metazoa > Chordata > Mammalia > Chiroptera > Emballonuridae > Rhynchonycteris > Rhynchonycteris naso. The sequence continues at coordinate 139,591,978 of CM073002.1, forward strand.
TCTGAGAAGTGCCCCAGACTGTTTAGAAAGGCTATGGAGAAGATCCAGTGTATCACATGGGGCATGTGCAGAGCAGACCAGTTACCATTCGTCTTCACCACTTTCCTTCAGAGATGATGTAGGCTGCTGCTTGGAGACTGGACTCAACCCAAAGTCCTGAGATTCTCTGCGGGGTGCTTGAAAAAAATCTTCATTTGAACACTTCAGTGTGTATTTTTTTTCCCTCTTCTCTGCTTGGAAAAAGCTTTGGTTTTATGTGTCTACCATTTCCTTGATACAGTGGGCAAATAAATAATGATATGCCTAACTAACTCAATGCCCAGTAAATATTTGTTGAGTGAATAGTTAAATGGAATGTTATAAGCCTGACTAGGATTATTGTCTTGGCGTGAAACATGCAAGAATAGACTTGAGGCAATCAAGTCATTTCCCTTAACAGAGCGCTAATTATTTGAGAGATGAAGATCTGGTACAGGGCATTTATTTGTCAGACTCCGTTTGCTCCTAATTAAAGGTGGAAGAGTTGTTTGTAGCATTGAAGGGATGACATAGTGACCCGCTCCTAAACATCTTTCCAGTTTTCCATGCCACTTGTTCAGGGAAAACACATTGAGATGAAGTGAATGCGCATTCCTTTCGTTTTTTTATGTTTTCTTTGTTGTTATTGTTATCATTTCTTAGCGGCAGGGTGTGCAGCGGGGAGCTCTTTGACAGTGAACGTTTATGGCTCAGCTGCCTGCGTGACTTCAGTAGTTGATTCTGCTTCCCTGGGTTGACTAATAAAATCGTCCTCCCATGCAAATCCCATCTGCAGTGATCCCAGAAAAAATGCGGCATCTTCAGCATAAACCTCAAATAGCAGTTCCGTTCATTCATCCATTTGTTCAAGCATCACCCATTCATTCACTCAGACAGCCATTCATTTATACATTCCCAAAATATGAATTCAGAGCCCAGTATGCATCGGGCTCTGTGCTAAAAGCTGAGAATTTACACTGAGCAAACTCCACTGTGATTTCTGCCCTCATGAAGCTTACAATCTGGCTGGCTGATGGACAGTAATTAAATAATCATTCTAAAAAATCATCACGACAACTGGAATTTTAAAAAGAGGAATATGGCTCTACCAGGACCGTAAAACAACAGCGACTGAGTTACACCAGGAGATCAGGGGGAAGTTTACTAAGGAGGAGTAAACTATAGCGTGCCCGAAGAAAGGGAAAGAGTGTTCTTGGCAGGAAGACGATCAAATGCAAAGGCCTGCGTGGGACAAGCAAGGGCTAATGGGAAGGCAGAGCCACACGCTGCAGTACCTCTGCATAGGTCGCATCACAGGCTTCAGCCTTCATCTCAGGGGCATCAGAAAGACACAGAAGGGTCATATATCCAAGGGTTAAAAACAGCAGGGCAAGGAGAAGGGGCCTTATTAGGTGGGGTGGGGAATATAAGTATCCACGCATTCTTTCTTCACAGAAGTAACAAGGGATGTGATCATGCTAAGCCTTAGATGATACTTTGCTGCATTTGAGCTTCCTGGAAATTCTTCCCATCCACCTGCCCTCTGCCAAGTTTCAGAAAGACTGTTTCTGGCTCTCAGTCTGCTTACCGCTAGACCATGCGGCAAAGGCATTTCGTCGTGCCCACTTTCCTCGCCCCTTCTCTTATTTCTGCCTTTCCTTTTGATGATGGGGAGGTGGCGTAACACCGTTTATTCCTGTTTTTTGGCAAAGTGTGCATGGTACGCCTTCCAGCACCTTCTCTCCTCTCCAGTGGTGTGAGCTTGGCACATGGCTAAGCCTCTCTTTTAGCCTTGCAGGGTTGTTCTGAGGATTAGGTGAGTTAATACTTGTAAAACACAGAAAGAGGAGTGGCATGCAGTGAGTGCTCAGTTAATGCCAGCCATGATTATGAGCCTTTGTGATATAGGTAGGTGTGAAAGGCGTATGGTTAAAGTGAAAGAGCAGAAGATATGAAACTATATATCATCCGAGGGGTTTTCACAAGTACACTCTTAGCAATGCTGAGGGAATGTCTGTGAATACATGGCGGTTACACCTGAGTAATGGGACTACAGCTTAGAGCGAGAACAGTAGGGAGACCCTTCACTTTGTCACTTCATATTCTTAGAGTAGTTGATTTTTTATTTTTACTATGCAGCTGTATGTTTTTCTAACAATAAAATTCCAAAGAATCATTTAGAAAGTCTATTAATGTTATCCAATATGTCAAATTTTTAAAAAACATAATAACTATAATCTTTTTTCATAATTTTATTCACTGTTAAGTTTGGAGCTATCATTTAGAAACTTTTCTGGAGGTAAAAAGCCATATATCTGAAGTCCAGCGAGTCTTTCAATTTTTGCTTCATTTGCTGATGTTGCCTTTGACCAAAGCTTTTAAAGTCGCGTGCTATTATGATCCTCCTGTTATGAAATGAGTCTCCTTGTTCCTCCATCTCTGTATGTGCATTCAGAGGGTTGTCTGGAATGCTCTTCTTCCACCAAATATAAACAGTGCGTTTGGTTCACTTGTTGCTGACTTCACTGCACTTTTAGGCATTGCTTAAATGTTTTATAATGAGCATTTTTATAAAGACAATGAAATCATTTCTAAAAATTGGAGGTGAGGAGTATGCACTTAGTTCATCAGTAGTATACACAGTAGCCAGCATCTAATCTTTCCTAGGAATTCAGGAGACAACTTCTTCGGGATGGTCGTGACAAAGGTCAGTAGCTGTTGCTCATGAGAGGGAAGGCAAGTGGGCCCAGTGGTTCCTGAATCAGGATGCAGGGACAGTTTTCAGGAACCATCTGATACTAACATATAGGTCTGCCACGCTTCCTCCATTTTTTATTTATCAGGTGGAGGCTCTTTATGTTTAACCAAAGCTTTTGATGAATAGAGTTGGTATTTATCAGTAGTTTACTCTGACCAGTTGAGAATCATTAATTTTGTACAGGGCTGAGCATCGGTGGCTTTGATCATTTAAATACAACCCTTCCTTTCTGCAGTGATTACACAGCACTGTCATCAATCAGATAGGAACAGAAATCAGGAGAGGGCTTTAGCTCCCTAATAAATACTTCATGAAGCCAACAGGAGCTTGCCAACTAGACTATCATCTCTGCAGAAGATACATTTCCGAGGAGGAACTGTATTATTGTACAGTACTTAGCACATGAAGCCCTTCAGGATATGATGATAACTATCTCTGTACAAGAAAAAATAATTTTGAATAAACTGCAACTAAGATGATTACCAACTGATATTTGTTTTTCAAATCAAGGCCAGGAAATGCTGGTCCATGGGCTAAATCTGTCCCGGGACCTAATTTGCACAGCTCAGAAGCTAGCGGTGGCTTTTGCATTTTAAAAAATTAAAAGTAGAATAGCATTTTAGGTCATGTGAAAATTCTTTGAAATTAAAATGTCCTATCCTGAAAGGAAGTTGTATTGGAACACTGCACGATCATGTGTTTACGTACCCCTACCTACAGTTGCTTTGCACTCAAACGGCAGAGTCGAGTTGTCCTGACAGAAGGCCATAAGGCATAATGACAAATATATTTACTTACTGACTCTTTTTAGAAAAAGTTTGCCGACCCTGGCTTACTTGTGTGTGAGTCTATTTGCCTTTTTTTTATTATTGCTTTTTATTTATTTATTTTAGAGAGGAGATACAGAGTGAGAGAGAGAGAGAGAGAGAGAGAAAGGGGGAGGAGCTGGAAGCATCAACTCCCATATGTGCCTTGACCAGACCAGTGCAGGGTTTTGAACTGGCGACCTCAGTGTTCCCAGGTCGACGCTTTATCCACTGCGCCACCACAGGTCAGGCTATTTGCTTTTTTATTAGGAATAGCCATCAGAGAAGCCGTATTCTTCCACCTTCCTGACTTCCTTCCCAAAGTCAGAAGAAAGTTATTGTTGAGAAAAATTAGATTATAAGGAGGGACTATGCGTTACATCATGGTAACAAATGGAAAAGACCTATGTATTGCATCCTAAATTTATGGATTATAACCTAATTTGAAGCCCTTACATAATGTTAGTAGTTCCTATATTTAAAAATGTGTAGTCACTTCCTCTTTGTGTCTGAGAAATCTTCTGAAAGGCCAAAACATTTTATTCTTGTGACTTTTGCAAAACATATCAGATGGGCCCTTTGATCAGTGGCATTCTCATACTGAATGATTTTACTTAATTATTACTTTGTATTCAGTTATCAATAGGATATGATAAATAATTAGTCAACAGGAAGTAACTTTTAGTACAATGTCTAAATCTTGATAGGGCATCCTGCTCATTTGCTATAACAGTTGAATTAAGGACCGTTTATGGCTGGCATTGACTGTTGTACCTACCATAATGTGCATGAAAATAGGAAATTAATATAAAAGTGATGCTGCTACCAGTATTTTTTAAAAACATACATTTGTAAAAGAAAAGTTGTTAACTAGCACCATAAAATATTACAGAATTGAAAACATCATTTTGATTCGGAATGCCCATGGTGCACCTGACTGACCTCAGCGCTCCCCTCTTGTGTTGTTGTTTCAGAGGTTGAAGGCCGCATTGACTCACCACCCTGCTGCCATGTCAAATGGGAATATGAATACCATGGGCCACATGATGGAAATGATGGGCTCCCGACAAGACCAGACGCCGCACCATCACATGCACTCACACCCGCATCAGCACCAGACGCTGCCGGCCCATCACCCCTACCCGCACCAGCACCAGCACCCGGCACACCACCCCCATCCTCAGCCCCATCACCAGCAGAACCACCCCCATCATCATTCCCACTCCCACCTTCATGCACACCCAGCACATCACCAGACCTCGCCACACCCCCCCCTGCACTCCAGCAACCAAGCACAGGTAAGACCCGTCTGCTATCTCCTTCCCCTTCCTGTTAACCATACAAGCTCAAACAGGGGTCGTTGGTGGCAGCCTTGTATGACCAGCCCACGCCCGTGTGTCCCACCAGACACTCTGGGGAGCTCTGATTATTTGCTCGGAGGTCATGGTTACCCATAAGATCCAACGGATCATAGTTTCTGCAAGTGATACAGTAAATTTCAGGTCTAGTCTGTGGGGACAAATGTAAGTGTAAAATTCTCTGAAATGTATTTCTGCAGTACATTACAAAGTTACTCCTAAGAAAAAGAATGATCAGTGTGAAGAGGAAGGAGAATTTAAGCATATGAAGGAAGATGTGAATAAAGATTGAGACTACGTTAATGGTAACTGTGTCTAGCTACAATGCTTCTTAACAACATCCAGGCTCAATTTTGTCTCCTGTAAAATGGAAGTTAAATAGAATGGGCAATACTCTAAGTATCATTAGATGTTAAAAATCTAAAGAGTAACAATTCCAGACAGACAAAGGGGCTCGGTAATGGATGTCAGGGCATAAGGTGCTGGGTAAACGGTGAAGAGAGGTGACTCATCCACTCAGTGTGAAATGCGTTGGAGGGAGCAGACAAGAGCCAAGCTCTGTAGATCATCAGTTCAAGCGAGAGGCCAAATCCCAGGGGTGGGGAGTCACCAGGAGCGGCTAGAAAGAAAGCCAGCATTTAGACGGAGCTGAAAGAGGGTTGGGGGACCAGGCAGACGTTATGTCACCCAGCCCAAGAAGAGAGGCAGGTCTGTGTACCCAAGTGAGCTTTAGTAAGTGGGTGAAGGGCATGTTTGGGAGCGTGGCTAGCCCAAGACACTCTGGGTCTTCATGCAGGATGACCTTTGGCAGTGCCCTCCACCCATTCTACACCGCCAGCTTCCAGCCAGCTGGGTCAGAATGGTGTCTGAAATTTGGGGCCACCAAATAATACTTAGTCATCTTCTGCCTCTGAACCTCACACTGGACAGCTTCTTAGGTTCCTGACCCCTTACCCTAATACACACCAAACCTGGACAGCCATCCACAAAATGGATCATCCACATGCAACTCTTAATAGAGAACCTATTTGGTAGATGAGCTTATTTGCTAGATGAGCATACTTTTGCAAAGGTTCTTAGAGGTGTTCCATACAGCAAATAACAGTGCAGGCTTCATTCTTTTCCCAACGTATTTCCTCCTGTATGACTGTGGTCAGATTAACCTCCCTAATCCTCAGTCTTCCCATCTGCAGAATGGGGTAATAATAGACTAACCTCATAGAGTCTTGGGAGCCAATGAACTTAGAAAATGTCTGTAAAGCCCTTGGCACGGTTTTCATTACATGTTGGACATGATTAATTCTAATCCAAGGTATGCAATGAAGTTTAGCAGGAGTGTAGCAAAAAACTGCTATCCAAAATACCTTTTCAGTCAAATGCCATAGTGGAACATGTATTTAGAAAAGAGAAAAAAAGCTACAGGGTCAAAGCCAGGAAAACAGATTCTCATGTGTACTTATTTTTTAAGGAAAAGAATAACATCAAGTTTTGGTTGCGTTGGTGTACAAGTTACTTCACAAAGAAGTTTAACAGTTCTTTGACTATAAAAGACATTCATTAACTAATTACCAGTTAGCCAATTTTTCTTCATTTCAAGTAAGCGGCCAATTGTATGTGCAATTAGCTCGTTGCTATTATAATTAGCTGCACAAACAGTTGTGTTTTTTTCTATCCTATATGAAAAAGAAAGAGTCCAGGTTGGTCTTGTTAAAATTCAAATGAAATCATTTTGACAGTACTGAAAATACTTTTAAACTGTATTAATTTGGCTGATTACTGAGAGCTTTGTCATATTGCTTAATTGTAAAATTATCAGAATAGTAGGAAAAGACATTTATTAAGGACCTCCCATCTCTGAGATTTGAAGATGATTTGGGATAAATTCTTTTTGAAATCACAATTCATTCTCTTCTTGGTCAACATTTTCAGAGCATCTATACCAACAGAATTACATTTTAAAATAAAATGGTAAGTGACAATAATTACCAGGGACACACATTGTGGTGTTAGGGTTGCATTTGCCAGTTCTTCTGGCTTCTTGGAATTCTCTTGCATATAAGGATTTGATATTAGAGTACTGCGTCACTTTGTGGAGACAAGGAATTTCTCTTAATTATAGCACACCTTGAACCCTGAACTTGGACTGGGTCTGAAATCATCATATAATTTACTCCTTTGGGTGCAACAGAGGATAAAGATTGGTTAAAGTTAGAGTGGGAGAAGACAATATTGAAAGGAGACCCCTGCAATGGAGATTAGATCAAGTTTTATGGAATGTGTAAGAGAGAGCAGACCTTCTTTCCACTTGAGAGCCCTGTCTGGGGCTGGCAGTTTGAGATCACTAATTCACAAAATGAAATGGTCAACACAGATATAGCCAAGTTAGCAAGTTCCCTCCTAATTTCTTGCTTTGCCATGATGGGTAGCTCAGAAGTCAGCATCTGAAAGGACAAGAGCTAAACCTTTCCCAGTAACAAGAATTACGCCTTTGTATCCACTTGGGTAAGACCGTGGGCAGTTTATTTTGTTATTCCTCTGTGATGGGGAGGAAAGGAATGGCCGATAAAGAGTTTTAGAAAATGTCTTTGCTTGAAGTAAAATTACTGAGAGGCAGCCCAACCTCAAGCCTGAACCTGATGCTTTTCCAGTTAGTCATATAAGGTTTGATAGAGTTTAGGATTAAAACGTATCACCAGCAGTCCGCTGATGTAAACCAGTAGCCATTATTAGCGCAATTACAGTCGTTCTGATGGATTTCGATCACAGGGTTGGAATATGGTAGAAAAGGTTGCTGGACTTCAGTTTTAAGACGTTTTTGCCTGTTATTTTAGCAGGTTAAATGTCTCTTGAAAAACAACTTTATAGGTATTACAGCCATAAGCCTGAGTGACTGAGAAATGAGAGAGGAGAAAAAAGAAAGCACCCTTTACTGAGTAGGAAGAAGGGGGAGGAGGCAGTGCATTAACGAAAGCATTCGGTGTCCAGACACATAAAGAGCCCGCCGTAGAAATTTCACTAGGTGCTGTGTGTCTGCCTCATGGAGGGGAATAAAGCTAGGTGTGTGGGGCTCTCCCAACCTTAGATGTCGCTGAGCCCATGCAGATCTTACAAGGAATCTATAAGCACAGTAAAACTTTTTAATAAAGTGCTTTGCCATTCCTAGGATTTCCTTAAGTAACCGGGAAGCACACCAGTCCTCCCCGTCACCACACACACACACACACACACACACACACACACACACACCATGTCTAACAGGGCCCAGTGCCGCTTTGAGCATCGCCTACCTACTTTTAATCACTTAGCCTGGCCTCCCCTGACTCCCTCCGCCTTAGTCAAACCGCGGCAGAGTGGAAATAGGACTTTCACTGCCTTCTGGGCTGGCCAGGGTTCTTCTGGTGGGAGTTACAGCAGCGAGGACACTCCAACGTGTGTTGTAGGGACACAGTTTCCGCACTATTAGAGTGACAGGCGCTCACAGCCTCCCCAGGCGAAGTTTTCTGCTGATGACAGAAGACAATGACCCTGCCCTTCTTCTTACCTGCAACCATACACTGACACTTTCAAATTTTAAAGCGTACCTTAAATAAACCATTTTTAACATCTGAAGGCGAAAAAAAAAAAATGTTTCCTCTGCCGGGACTTGGCTGATGCCTGTAGGGAAAAACTCTATTTGATTCTCTTTTCACATGTCATTTATCTCACCACAGTATCGTGGGAGATAGCGCGGCATGCTTTTTCTTTTCGTGAGCTCATGTGACGTCATTGTTTACTTATTCTTAGAAAACAAGTTTGAGACGCTCGCTAAAGCGACTCAGGCTTCTGTGCTTGGTATTTTAACACCGGTTGGGGTTTCTTCCCGCCCCCAACGGGCTCCCTCCCAACCTGTCACCCTCCTTCTCGTTCCCCACAGGTTTCACCAGCGACACAACAGATGCAGCCCACCCAGACCATCCAGCCACCCCAGCCCACAGGGGGACGCCGGCGGAGGGTGGTGGATGAGGACCCCGACGAGAGGAGGCGGAAATTTCTGGAACGGAACCGGGCAGCGGCCACCCGCTGCCGACAGAAGAGGAAGGTCTGGGTGATGTCACTGGAAAAGAAAGCTGAAGAACTCACCCAGACAAACATGCAGCTTCAGGTGCAGGCCGCTGTCTCTTTCCCTGGGACTCAAAGGCCCTGTGTGCAGCCAGCATGCCCGTCCCGGTCCCCGCAGGTGCTGGTGACCTAAGCGGAGACTCCGCACATCAGCTCTGTCCTCCGGGGTTATCCATTCTGGGACGCGATAGCAAACAAAACAAGCCTTTCAGTCTGACATCAGTCTGCCTGCACAGCTCGGAGGAGGGGACCCTGCCCAAATCAGTGCCAGAGCGCGGGCTCCAGAGGCTCACGCTCTGGTTCAGAGATGACTTGCTGTGTTGACTCTCCAGCTCTCAGTGTCCTCTCCTGTAAAACGGGAATAGTCACCCCCTAGAGTTGTTGGAGGAATAGATGAACTAATGTTCACAAAGCGGTTTGCCGGGTGCCTGGCACATAGTACGTTTTCAGCTGAAAGGCAGCTCTACATAGCCACTGGGGAGGGCTGCTTCAGCCTACAGGAGGCCGTGTCTTTGTTTAATGGAGAAAAGGAAGGTTCGTGGTTAGTGTTTTGCTCTAGTAGGAGAGGCATGTTTCTGTCTCATTTTCAAACTTGAGATTTGGATCTGGCATGATTTGTGCTTTCCATGGCTGGCTCCACTGGGGACATTTTATAAAGGCCACTTGGAGGAGTGTTTTGAGAGAAAAGGCAGAAACTCCCGGACCTCAGGCTTCTCCAGCTGTAGAAACGCTGCCGCTTGGGCATGTGTTCTAACTCAGAAAAGGAGTGCACTATGCACCAGTAGGCGGGGGAAAAGCACTAGACAGGTATGTGATATGCAGTCCAGGGATAGAGCCGTGGGTTCTGTGGCTCAGTGCATCCCAGAGCAGAGAGACTGGCCAGAGGAGAGGCGTGAAAGATTACCCAAACAGGGAAGGGCTGCTTCTCAATAGTTCATGGGTCACCTTTGCCTTCCCACACCTGGTCTTCTGTGCATCCTTAGAAAGGAGCAATTAGGGTGCCAACTCCCCACCCCCATGCCTTTGCATATTCAGTTCCATTAGTAGAAATGACCTTGGAGCATTCAGTATCCAAACTGAAAATATACAAGGAAAGTTTGGGTGATACATGGACTGAATATCATAATTTGTGGGTGTTTACTTTTCCCCTACATTTATTGTTCTATTAGTGATAGACATGAGAAAAATACTGAGAAATATATATGACAGATATGAAGGAAAATAAGGTAATAAATAATTCTTTCCAGTAACATTCATGCTACATGAAGGTGGGGGCTATATCTCATTACCTTCTCCCCCTACTAGGTAGCCCCCATTTCTAGTATAGTGTCTGGTTAGCATGCAGAGTTCCTGAGTGTCTGCACTCAGTACCCATCCAATAAATGAATGAGTTCCCCATTTCTGGAGTGTCCAAGAACTGGCTGCCTAACCACTTGGCAGGAAGGTGTTTGAAGGGAGTCAAGCCACAGTGGGATGGCTGGGCTGAAACACCTCGGAAGTCACTGCATCATGAAAGCCTGTACTTCTAGAATCTGGCGGGCACACCAGTATGTGCGGAGCTTTTAGGTGGAACATGGATAAACACTTTTAATATTCATAATAGTCCTTTTTATTTTTATGTGTATTAAAAAATGTCGTTAGAACATCAAACCTTCAATTTCACAACTCTTATTGGTAAGGATGAGGCAAAATCAGTACAGAATGACTTCATCTGCACAGACACGTTAAGTCAAGAAAGGCTCTGTTGTATGTGGACCTAGCAAATATTATAGCCTTAGTTCTGCACTGATGGATGGGTGGCAATCCCCCAAATTTGCTACAGGTTCTAAGGTCTGCAAGAAGACCACGAAAATGTGCAAGTTTTCTCTGTTTTGGCACTGTTGACCTGTCAGCTCGATACTTCTTTGTTGTGTCCTGTTTGTTGCATGCAGTTAGCAGTATCCTTGACTTCTACCCACTAAGTATCAATAGCAGCCATCATCCCACCCCTGATCTGCGACAACCAAAAAGTCTCCAGATATTGCCAAGTCCTCTGTGGGGGCAAAATCATTCCTGGTTGAAAACCACTGCCTTAGATGGAGGGGCCAGCTGGCATGTATCAGATGCCAGCAGATGTTTAAATCAATTTCCACTCCAAAGTGTCCTTGCAGAATGGCTCCAGCACACTGACTGTGGTCCTAGCACAGGAAAACATGGAGAGGTCACGGCGGACAGCCAGGCGGAGTAGAGGCGCTGGTTGACTTTGAGGTCAGACGTGTTCATGACATGGCAATAGGCATGTGTATTACTGCTTTTACAAAACACACAAGGTAAATTTACCTTTTACGAGACCCTAATCCATGAATTTTTTTATTTCTTTCGGGTCAGAACGGCTAATGAAAAGGAAATACTAGAATTCTAGCCCCCGAAAACCAGGAAAACAAATGGTCCTATTAGAGCCATTCAACAGTGACCAAATATCTGGGGTTGTTAAAGGAATGCCCGAGGAAGGAACAGTTTCCGAAGAGAACAAATTGTTGATGTTTTCCAACCACTGCTTTGCCTCTGAGGGACAGAAACTGCAGCCACTGTCCAGTGCCTGTGACGGGGAGCGTGCTGAGGCACACCTGGGATGCCCCATAGGGGAGCAGGTTCTGCCACCTCTGCGTGACCCTTCCCCTCTCACTGGACCTTTGTCAGACGGAAAGGTGTCTCTCCTGAGGCAGGTTCAGTGAGTCAAATTTTAAGTAAACAGAATTGGAAGGCATGAAGCAAACAAACTCCAGCCAAATGGAATAGCCAAGGTCTGGATGGCCGGCCGCCACTTTTGATTTGTTTTCCAGCATAGAACCTTCTAGTTAGGTTGCAGAGTTTCAGATGGAAAAAAGCAGACCAAAGCAAACAAAACCAAACTCCCAGACTCCGTGTCCTTGTCTCGGAACACAGCTCTGCCCAGGAGGTCAATGCAGGTAGAGGAAACGGGGGAGATAGTGGAAACCACCCAGTCCGACATTTTATAGAGGGAGATACCAAGGCTCGGAGGACGTGAGGAAGACATCCCCGAAGTTACACAACCAGCAAGTAGCAGGATGAGGACCCAAGCAAGTCTTCTCTTGACCTAACCCTCTTGTTCTGTGACCTTTCATTCTAGAAAGTTCTTAAACTAAAGAAATCCACATCTTTTTCCCTGACAGAGTCGCTAAGACCAGCCCTAAATTCATCAACTGCTCATGCAGGGCTCAGGGAGTGGACTGTTTGTGTTCCATAGATGATATGGAAATCATCTGGTCACCCACAGAAATAATTGCTTTTCTTTTTTAGTACAAAGACACATGGCCTAAGTCGCTGCTGAAATTTTAGACACATGAGCCCAGGTTTGGGACTTGGCAAGCGAATAGGCCAGATGGGAACTGTTGCCTGACAAATTGAAAGTCCTTTGTTTCAGAATGAACCAAACCTGGCCTCAGCTAATCTACAAAAAGAGGTGGGGGAGGGGCTATACTTACTGCAGGGCCCGTTTTGATGGGGTTTGGTTTGGTTTTGTTTTGTTTTCACAGGCTGTTGCTTGCATCAAAAAGCGTTCTGGGTTTATCATATTAACCAAACGACATGCCCCAAACCAAAAACTGTTAAGTGTAGCTTTGAGGGACTTGTTGGAGTGCTTAAAGTATGCTATTGTAGTATTGAGTGTCTCTACAGGGGCGCCACTTCATCCCCAGGCAACCCTAGGTATTTAAGGACAGGTGAATCCAGGGGCATCCCTCCGCCCTCCTCTGATAGTCTCTAGTTAAATGGCTAACTGCTCTCCATAGCAGCGACAACCCCAAACTAGCTTAGAAAAATGAAGGGCTGATTTCGGCAGCAGAATCAATACTGATTATGACTACATATTTTGCTTTCTCAAAGTACTTTTATATGAAAACCTCAAACCATTCTTTTATCCTACACAGGGAAGTTAAAAAGAAATGGGTGATTTGCCTCAATTCATAAAGCCAGAGAATTCTGAGTAGGAAAATATCTCCAGGAGTCCTGGTTGTTCTTTCCCGGCTAGAGCTGCAGGCCACATTTCATTTCTTCCGTGCATTTTGAAACGTTTGCTATCTGGTTGTTCTCTTCGCAAATGAATTCAAGGTGATCCTACTTATGTTACCTTGAAAAGGATTTTTATTTAAAATACAGTCTGGTATTTGTGCATTTCCTACATCAGTCAGTCTATCAGTACGGAATCTTCAGGCTGATTATGCATGTGCACAGCACACCGTTCCCTCTGCTTTCTCCAGGACAGCAGTTCTTGACATTTCTTAACCCAAATGGAATTCGATGAAGGCTCTAGACACTCTCAACAATATGGACACACACATGGACACCAAATTTTGCACTAAGTGAAATTATACATGTTGTTTTGGAATCTGCCCCAATGAGATTTGGAAACATTGGAGGTGCTAACACTGGCTCCTTTAAGAAAACTATAAGACTTAAAACATCAGCATATTTGAGTATGCCAAAAGTAGTTAACAAATGAATAAAAAAATCAAGATTGAGTCTTTCATTGGCTTATTAGATCATTAACTTTCTCAATAGAAGGTAAGACAAATACTTGTAGAATAAAGAACTAGAGAACTAGTCTAGCCATCTTATTTTACATGTGGTTGGTAAAGCATCTTGAGAAGCCAAACTCTATTATTCTCAACGCTCAGCTGAGCTGAGAGTTCCTTTATCTGCTGGACACTTGCCTCATGATTTTCTGTCAATTCTGTGGCTATTAGTTTATTATTTAGTCCTTATCATCATTATAAGTATGTGCATATGAGCTAAACAAGAGACTGATTATTTTTCTTTACTGAGAATAGTAATTGGCATTGATTTCCTAATGATAGCACAGCTAAATAACATAATTACTAACATTACATTAAGAAATATATCTGTATCACATATTATCTTTAAATGATGGCCAGTTGTCATGGAACTTTTCAGGCTTTCACATTTTTTACAGACCCTCACAATTCCTAGGGCCTCAGTTCCTATACTTACCATGTGCTGATTTCTTGATAAAGTGCTTTGCTGTCCACAGACAAACACGCCGCTGAAGTCGTCCGCTCTCTAGGGCTTGGAACATAGGCTGGTACACCACATATGCTGTTCATAGTGGTGATGGGTGCTGTTTTCTTGTGGCCTCTCATGGGAGCAAAAGGTTGATTGTGAAATGGTCTGCAGTGTGCCAAGTATTGTGGCCAGTGAGCTAGCTCTCTGCCACTGCAGAAACCCTAAGAACGGAACCCCAAGTGTTTTCCTAGGGAAGCGGCAAGGAACACAGCGTGCCTGGGAAGTTGAATGCTGCCTAGAAAAGGTGACTGCCCAGGATGTCGTGGGGGAAGAAATGGAGACCAAAATCAGCCTTTCCAAGGCTGCCACAGAGCGGATTTTTTTCCCTTTGTTCCCAAAGCATAAGAAAGCAAGCGAGTCCGGCTGTTTTAGTTTTGTTTGAAATACTTTCCTTATTGGTTGTTTCCTGGATCGCAGAAGAAAAGTGCGGCTGGATTCGCTAAAACTTGGAGCTTGAGTCTATTTTCTAAGCACCGTCATCTGCATTCTCTGCAGCTGAGGGTGTCTCAGGGGGCAGGTGTCCAGCACGTGTAACTTCAGAGGTGTCGTTTCTATAGTCCAAATGCAAATCACGTGATATTTTATTTTGTGGTTACAAAGTATCTATATTCACACACCTTAGTTTTCTTTCTCTTCCTTTTAGTTTTGTTTTTGTTTGTTTTGTTTTTAACCTGGGTTTGCCTTCTATATCATGGTCTAAAAGTAACTTGCTTTACACATGCTGTTTTAAGCAGGGAGTGTATCTAGGGAAAGCGAGGGTGGCTATCTGGATTTAAATGGGCGTGAAATCAGAGAGGGAAGAATTAGTATTTAAGGCTAAAATAAATTGTCCTATAAAAAAAGTTGTCCCACGGGCCCCAGAAGTAAGGGTCATTTTGACTTTGACAGGTTCCCTTATCAATTAGACCCGTTTGGGGGATGGGAAGTACCATTCACCTTCCTAACCATTCTAAGATTTAAGAGCAATCTTCCTGTGCAATTAAGTGATTTATTCACTAATAATGCTAATTCTCAAATAGTTTTTTATTATTATTTTGTAAACTTTGGAAGAGAAAGAGAAAAGCTCTGGAAATGAGAATTTTCTTATTCTGTTATTCACGGTAACTCAACGTTTGATTGCTTATAATGTATTTTGCCAATGAATGTGGAAATGGGATGTATTGTTTAAAACAAGTTCGGAAAAAGATTTTAATTAACTTCCAGAATCCCGAACTTACTTTTGGAGGTGATAAATACATGCCTGAAAAGCCAAGTTCATATTGAAAGTGTAGATAAAACTTAATGACAGCGACATTAAAACACCCTTTTCTGTGTGCCTGTTTCTTTAAAGTCTCCTATGAGCATAATGCCTGGCAGCCACCAGTGAGCACCAGCCAGAGAGGGTATTATGTATCGCAACTGTAAAATGGCTTATTTGAGATAGTGCTATGTTTATAGTTTACTTTTATCAAGTGGAAGCACCTTGGAACCAAGCATCTATTCTAAGTTTATATTTGTAGACAGTGGTGCCAAGTACATTATCCTACAAAGCCATGAACCTGTCTTTGTGAATTACTACATTAAGTGGAGAATTGAGACACTTATTTAAGTGACTAAGAAAAATGCACATGCACACAGTCCACAACGCCTGCTACTGAGAAGGGAAAATGTTTCTAGACTGAAATTAGCCAAACTACATAGTTAATGAACCCACAGAACTATCAGAGCCGAAACTTCATTGTCCCTTGCCACCCTGGGCTGGCCTCACCCCTCATGTAGAAGACCAGCATTCATGCCATACACTTCAATTCCTTCTGCTAAGTGGGCATCAGGCCAGCAGACCGTGCTGTTGAACTATCTAGCCCACGTGGAACTTTTGGGAAATCTGATGGTAGATTAGTCCGCTTATTCTGAGGCCATTCCAGTGTGAAGCCCCACAGTTCTTCCCATTGCCCCACTTTCACCATCTCATGTTGAATGTCAACCTGAGTTTGTCAGACAGTGTAAAGGTGATAATCATTAGAGCTAAATTTGATTGAGTACTGAGTATGATGTGCTAGCCATTGTTCGTAGTGTTTTATTATTATTTGTAAAATGGCTTATTTTACATCTGCTACCTCATTTAATCCTCACAACAACTCAAAGAACTTTGTGCTTGTTTTATCCCCATCTTATAAACAATATCGCTGGAAGTCAGCTGGGTTACATTACCTGCTAGAGTCACTCAGTGAGTGGAGAGTGGAGAATCCCACCCAAGTAACATGGCCCCCGCACACCTAAATGCTCTGCTCTGCACTTTTCAGATGATCCAGCTCTTGAGTTAAAACCTACTCTCTTCATAAAGTCCCTGGTAAATGTGGGGGTCACATTGAAGGCAAATAGATACATTTTCATACAAATCTTGTTAAATGATATTCCTAATGTCATTTAGACATAACAGGAAAGTTTGCCAATTTCATTGTTGAAAGTGCACAGGGCCTTAAGTTTGTATTCACCCGTCCTCTCAATATGCCTTTGATACATCTCTTTCCAGAATGAAGTATCCATGTTGAAAAACGAGGTGGCACAGCTAAAACAGCTGTTGTTAACACATAAAGACTGCCCAATAACAGCCATGCAGAAGGAATCGCAAGGATATCTAAGTAAGTCATTGACTTTTTTACTTTTTGGCTTTTTTTTAATTTAGTGCTCAGTTTTTTTGCCTCTAATTTTGCATTTGATTGTACTGAAAGAGCAAAGTAAAGTCTGAATCATACACCCAGGCAGACATCATTCTAGAATTCTGGATGGCTGCCATATTATTCCACTGAGGGAAACTTCTTTTCCTACCCTCACCCATCGCCACACCCACCACCTCCTGATCATCGCTGGCTGAACTTTCCCTGGCATTTCACATTGTAAAATCCTATAAAATTCCAATTCTGAGCCAGTAGAAAAGTGGCTTGCTGGAGCCCGATGACCAGTGGGCTAACAGTCTTCCAGAGAAATCTGTGGGCGGGAAAGAAGTGTTGGGTGAATCCCATCCACTGCCGTAGGACATGTTGCATATTATTCATTGGGCCAAACAACTAGTGACCTTGTCTCAGTTTGTCAATACATAAAATGGGTCTTTTTTTTAAGAACCCCATTTCTGCACCTGGAATGTCAATAGGTTGGTTAAATGTTAGTTGAGTAGGGGTTGGTGGGAGGAGCAAGGACTCATGGCTAAAGGTCAATTTATTTTCAAATAATTTTTTAGATTGAGCAACACAGATTCTCCCACCACATGTGAGTATTTTTCCACATTTGATATATGGATGGCTATTTGAAACTATAAGATGGGGAAGTTCACATACCAAGAGGCAAACACATCAAATCATTTTGCTGATGTAGAAAGCATGGCTTTGCTTGTAGCTATAAACTGGGAAGGCATAGCTTTGTGATGACATTTTAAAGTTTTAAAATGAACCCCCAGGACAATATGTGTGAACATTCTTCTATTTCTAGTAAATGTCTAGTAGTATTTTTTTGAGTAGTCCACAAGTTCACCCATGAAAGAGCTATATTGGTGTGTATGTGTGTTTTCTCCTAGGTCCGGAGAGCAGCCCTCCCGCAAGCCCTGTCCCCGCTTGCTCTCAGCAGCAGGTCATCCAGCATAACACCATCACTACGTCCTCGGCAGTCAGCGAGGTGGTGGGAAGCTCCACCCTCAGCCAGCTCACCACTCACCGAACAGACCTGAATCCGATTCTTTAAAACCAGGGGTCAGACCTTGCCTCCAAGAAGAGCTGCCGTGTACCATGCGTCCTTTCTTTTAAGGGCATTTTTAGAATTAACTCAGACCTGGAAAACTCCTCAGTTCTTCAAAGACTGGCTTTCATTTTTATAGTTATTATGGAAATGTTGTCTTTTATACTTAGTTATATAAGAAAAAAGGGAGTTATGCAATTAATATCTATCAGCTTGGGAAATGCTTTGGTGCTTTCTCCAGTTTTCTGGTACCAGTTACTTGTTTGTAAACTGAACTCTTTCTGTATATAGCCATGGGTTCATTCTTCTCAGTTCAACCCTTTGCCTGAGACATTGAGTCTTATTAAACCGCAGCTTTTAGCCAAAATGAGGCATATTTAGACATCAACAGATGCAAGGTAACTGGGTGAGAAGTCCGATGACATCATCACGCATGTCAAGTGTGTGCTGTGATGTCATCAGAATCCCAGATAAACACAGAGCCTTTTCCACAACTTTGTTTCTCTTACTATAAAATGTCAGTTCCATTGATGTCCAAATAAAACCACCAGGCATCTTCCCACCTCTCCTGCTTCTCCTAGTCCACTTCCTCAAATGCCCAATGTCCCTCTCCATTTCTACTCTTTCCTGGGCTCCCTATTTACTCTTCATTCTTACTTTCATCTGTTTTATTTCCCCCCTTTAGCATTGCATGTAAAGAAGAAAAGAATGTGTAAAGAAAAACTAAAAGCAGACCTCAGAAATGTGGACGTAGCCATCGCTTCCCTTGCCCTTGACCTGCACCTGGAGTTCATTCAACTCTTGTGTTTTACAAAATACTAACCAGGAGATGTTTAAATGTGCCTGATTTAAGGTTTTAATAATCAGAGCAAATAAAAGGTGGCTTAGCCATAGGTGAAGCACTGTTGAATGCCAGCTGTGGGGACACTAGGGAAGGGGCTGTGTAAGCCTCTGCTGAGAAAGTCCAAATTAGGACGCGAGGCTATAATATCACACCCTCAAATTATAACCGGTTTTATACGGCCTGTCCATAATGTCGAAAATCCATGTACTATATAATAATTCAGAAGGGCTCTATTCACTACACAGATTACATTGTTCAGTCATCAGCTGCTAATAGCCTAAGATCGACTGTTATTTTGTTTTCTGAAGTCTGTGGAAGCAGCTTTGCTGTTCTGATGGGTGAAAGTGGATGGACCAGTGGAGGAACAAAGAGGGAAAAGCCTAACGTTCCATGTGGGGCACTTCCTGCCCTCCCACGCAGTTAAAGACAGGACCCATGGATATGGCTACTCTACTCTCCTGAACAACTCTGATTTACCTTTCAACAGCTTCCGTGGGCTTGCCCGTTATCAAAAGATAGTTCCAAACCACAGTTGTGCCTCCTCGAAATAAGCCATTCTACTGTGCTAATGTTTTAATATCCCATCTCACAAATAACCAGGCTAACATTTCTCTTTAGCAGTCTAGACAGGTGCTGATGTTTCATCTCCATTTGAATGCTTGACCGCCTAACATGAGTGTGTGTGTGTGTGTGTGTGTGTGTGTGTGTGTGTGTGTTTTCATGGGATTTAGAGAAATAGTATTTTACAAAAGGTGTAGCTTTTATAAGAGTTCAGAAAAAGGATGTTTTTTTTCTCTCACTATAGTGTAAAAATCTATTTTGGAGAAAAAAAGAAAATATGAGGATTGTGAAGCATGATTTTTATAACTAGTTTCAGTTTTATCTACTAACTTACTTTTTAAATCAATATTTATCAACAATCTTTTCATGTATTCAGCGCTTTCAAAAGAAAGTTTTGAGTATCCAGTGAAACTCAATGGATATATGGTCTAAAAATCAAAACAAAAGCAAAAATGAAAAAAAATGCAAACAAAAGGATTTTCTATTATATTTTAGACAAATATCATTTTTAAGTATTTTAAATACTGAATTCAAAGTTGTGTTGTCTTGTTTTGCTTTGAATCCCAGCAGTAACAGCTGAATGGTTTAACCTCACTGGTTTCCTAAGAAACATTTAAAATGGAACTATAAAAAAGAAGTTAAAATTCTCTCTATATATTAAAATGGAAGATAATGTTTTCATCACTCCGGCCGAGGATTATCTATGTGTCCCCCTAAAAAGGAAGATGAGCTAATTGAAATTTTTAACTTTATTTTTTGCTTTAAGTAAACAAAAACTTTCTTTCTTTACTACATGCATAGCACTTAATGAAATGGATTTTTTAAAAATCCACTGGTAATACCAGAATGCCCAGGGAGTGGGCTGTCACTAAAATTATGGTTAACTTTCCTGCCGTTCCACCTCTTGATTGAAATATTTAGTGGTTAAACCAAAAGCCTCTGCAGTTAAGAACTTGCCTGAGTTTTCTTAATTCAGCAACTTGACAGTTTGACTGATGTGCATTATATGTAGCTCAATTATGTCTGTTCTTTATGCTAAGTAGGCAAACCAACCACACACGTTAGCAGGAGGGCCTCAACATATAATTAGAATAAACTGTCTTCTTGTTATACTCAGGGCCTTTAGGTATATTCATTAACAGTGTGGAAATGCAGTCAGTGGAAGACGCCAGCTAGTTCTCAGAGCTTGAAATCCCAAACAGGCTCATTGGTCAGATCCAACACCGGGACTTATCAATATTAAGTGATTTCCCTTACAGGCCTAGCTTTCTCCAGACCGGGGAATAATCAGTCCTCCCTCTTGCTCTATACTTTTTGCCAATCTGGATTAACATCTTTCTACCGCATTCTTGTCTCCCACTGAATGACTGGGTCACCCATCCATGGTTTCATGAATCAGTGGTGATGGCCTCCAGAGCATCCACTCCAGGGAGCAGAGGGCTCTGCAGGGCAGCCCTTCCCTTCCCCGTGGGGGAACTTTATCGGCAGCATCTGCCTCTGAAGTCACTGCCAGCCCACCTGGGAATCCTGCTTCTCCTCTCCTGCCTTCTGTGATGGGAGTTAACAACTTAGATAGGTACACCCGATAGCGTTTCTACCAGGTGAATCCTCCCCTAAACCGAGGCATCCACATCTTAATTGGTCCTCCTTAAAACATTTCCCAGTGTGTGTGGGTGGGTGGTGGTGGTGGGGGGGGGACAGGAATCATGCAAATGCAAGCCACAGATAATTGCACTCAGGTCAGACCCAGGTGTTAGGTCGGAAGTCTCCTCTGCCCCCTCCCACCCTTCCCGCCCCCACCTCCACGGCCATGTTTGCAAGTTACAGCCGTGGGAGCCAGTACCTGCCGTCATTGCATGCATTGTTAGCATGAGGGTGACTGAGTCAGAGCTAAGGCTCTTTGGAGCTTATCCAGTCAGTGAAATCAAACTCAGCTCAAGTTCCAAATTGAGAGGCGTCAGGGGTGAATGTCAAGGCAGTTGTTGCCTCTTAGTGAAGTTCATTTTAGTGTGTTAGTTGAGTTCAGCATTGAAATTAAACCAGCTACGGTAAAAGACCAGTCTTTGGCTGGGGG
Organism: Rhynchonycteris naso; assembly: GCA_037038555.1. Lineage (NCBI taxonomy): Eukaryota > Metazoa > Chordata > Mammalia > Chiroptera > Emballonuridae > Rhynchonycteris > Rhynchonycteris naso. The sequence continues at coordinate 139,613,285 of CM073002.1, forward strand.
GTTGGGGGGGGGTTAAGCTACATAATTGCTATAAAACTAGCCATCCATTTAGGGTAGAATGTGCTTCTTTCTGGTTAATAAAAATCATCTACGAAAAAATATATATGTATGTATGTGTGTATACAGTGGAATTCAAGGACCAAAGCAAAATTTGAGCAGGAATCTATTAATTTAGAATTTTATAAGATATTTATTAATAAATGTTATTTTTAAACATTCCATTTGGACAGTATTCTTCTGCAGGATCTACTTGTTTTTAAAGTATTCGTCCATAATAACCTACTCTGCTTTTGTGCATCTTCACGTTTCAGGGGTTCAGATGGCTGTTCTCCATCATTTGGTGGAAATGTTTGCCGAGATCTCTTTGCATAGAAATTTCAAGGATTTTTGTTGCTCTGTGAGTTAGATTTTTAATGTGTTCTGAACAGCTTTTTGTGGTTTTTTTACATTTTTTTTCTTTTCCCATGTTTAAAGTAAGCTGTTTCCTTTAGGGAGCAGAGTTCAGTTAAAGGGAATCAGTAACTGGAACTGGAACACTTTCTTGTAAAAAGTGTAAAAACAACTTCATCTCTGCTTCTCTCCCCCCGCCCCAATTTCCTAGAATGCTTTGCACTATTCAGCTTTTCTAGTGCCCTTTCTGCGCCTTCTCAAACAATGCGTTGTCGCATTAAGCCATTCAAGCTCCTTTATGCAGTCTATCTGAGAAGGAAAACAAAACGACCTGTTTAAATTTGAATAGAACCGTGCCTATGCCAACAGTAGCAGTTTAGAATCTCTCTTCTGCTTAAAATAATTTATATTTTACAATTGCACTTTAGCTCTTCTGATCCCTTTCTCTTCTTCTCTTCTGAACCTCTCCCCTGTCCTCAAATTTGCCTTTCCTCTCCCCTCTCCTCTGTACCCATCCTCCCTTCCTCCAAGGCTCTGGGCCGTGTCATTTCCAAGACTTGACCGGATATTTGCACCAGGTACGTTTGCGTTCGGTCCTTCGTAGCCTAGCAAAGGTGTGCTTCTCACATCTGCCTAGATGAAGCCTGCTACAAAAACGCCCAGGAGGACAGCCAGTTTATACTCTATCCCTTTTGCCATAGCATGGTTTTTTTTAAATGTTATATAATGCAACAGATGTGAGGCAGCAGTTAAGCTACACTTAAGAAGCTTCCTATCTTATCCTCCGAACCAAAGTGTCCTGAATGAGTCAGGAGACTTATTCTTTTGTGCATCATGGTGCACGATGGACTATGGTCCAAGCCATGGTCTCTGCTGAAGTGACAGTGGTCCTATCTAGTTCATTCCCACATCTCAAAAAACAATGTTACTTTGTAACATAATTAAGGACAGCGCCTCTATTTTACAATTCTAATCTAAGAAAGGACAAGAAGACACTGAAGCAATAAACTTACAAGTAAACTCCAATACCAAAACAAAGAAATGAAAAGAAAAAAAAAACCTCTTAGCTCATCGTGTTGTGAAACTAAAAAAATTGTATGTCCATTCAAAATATTTTACTATTTCTTGTGGAGTTTTTCAGTGATGTACTGCTTATAGCCAAATTGCTTAAAGAGTGTTTATATATTTTTTTCCTTATAAATTCTCTATTTTTAAATAAAAATATTTAACCATAAGTTGAAGTGGGGGGGGGGAGGCCAAATTGCCAGCATGTGTTAAAAGCTTAATGTACTTAAGTGGCACTCTGATACCTTTCCAAGCTTATCATCTGAGGGGGATCGATAATTATTAACTATTATATTTAGACCAACGTACAGTATTTAACTCACTAGAAGCTGGGATTTAGAAAGCTCATCTTAAGCCATTTAAGATTTTTTTACATTGAGTTTCATATTACAGAACTTTATAGAATTTTTTTTTTACAGGATCATATTAGCCTCAGGACATGTGGAACTGAATAAAGTAGCTTTAAATACGTCATTAAAATCTGAGGCCCACTCAGCTCACTGGACTGTTTGCCCCTTTACAGTGCGCTAGACACTACAGGAGGCCATGAAAGGTATCACAGTGCGTAAGAGGATGGGGTTTCAGAAAAAGGACCTTTTCCAACCAGCCAACCAGGAAAACAAAACAAAGCAAAAGACCTACTTACCCTCTTTCCTTCTACTTCTGCTCAATCACACCTGCCTCACAGAGAGAGGAATTCTGCCTTTGAGGTTTGTCTTGAACAAAAGATAAGCTTTGAAATGTTCTCCCTGGGGAGGACATGGGGCTTGGGATCTTCTGGAAAGGGCCAGAAAAATGGCTCAGTTCAAACACAATATTCCAGGACAACTGGGATATAAATATTGTCCAAAAATAGAACTAAAAGAGAAAGGTTTATCATTGTATAAAGTAAGTGTTAACTAAGGAAGTCCCCACCCCACCCCCCAAAAAAAGGTGCTGTCACTTTAAGTTCTGGACTGGGGGGTTGTTTGTAATTGTAAACAGCAAAGATTTTGTGTTTGTTTGTCTATTTGTAAAGCAACCACCTTCCTTACTGGAAGGAGAAAAATAATTTGGGGGTACATACCTGTAAATATTTGCTGCAGCATTTAATATGTTTAATTTTATGTTAAGCTTTTTGTTGCATAGTGAAGTGAACACATTATTGTTACCAATGGACAATGAGTTCATTAAGACTGTTCAACTAGGTCAGATTTTTACATCTCTTTCTAGCAAGGAGAGACAAGATTTTGTGCATTTGTACAAATGTTAATAATATCACTGCAATTCCAATATAATAAAGCACTCAAATGCAAATAATATACGTAACCGTTGTATGATGAAATTTGGGTTTGGGAATAATGATATCTATTCTACACATGGTCTCAGTCATGCCTTGTAAGCCAAGACTTGCTCTTTCAAGGTCACCATTCTCTAGGGACAAAAGAAGGAGAGATGTTCTTCTTTCCAGATCTTCATGACATTCCCACTTCCTCTTCCATCCAATTTCCCAACTGAGGCTACTCAACCTGTCCCACTCACAGTGGGTTGGCTGTACAACTAAACTACAGTTAGGCATTAGTAGATTTTAACAGTCAAGAAATACAGCCAGCTTAAAATTACCTTCAAGTTACGTTTAGAAACCAAGAATTACAGGCTGCTACTCAAAGCAATCAAATCCTGGAGCCCTTTGCCTGACCTCCAGAGAGGAACCTCCCCTGAGAAGTCCTAAGGATAGTCTTAGTTCTTTGTGCATGCGTGTTTCTAGGCATTTACTTACTTTCCTACTTCCTTCTTTCTTCTTTCCTCTTCTTTGTTCTTATATAATTGTTTTCAGTCACTCTCTCTCTTTCTCTTACACCAAATAGCTGATCCATCAGCACAACTGGACTGTAGCCATCATTTTTCACCAGTTCTGTTACAGCTCTGTCCAAACTACCAGCATCTCACCTGAATTACTGCCATATTGTCCCTAACTGGCAGCCAGAGGAAGACTGTGAAAATGAACGTCAGACCATGTCCCTCCACTGCTAAACCCCACAAGGACTTCTTCCCTCATTCAGGGCAAAAGCAAATTTCCTACTATCAAGTTGACTGCCCCCCCCCCATGTTAATTCCCTGGGCTTATCTCCCACCATTTTTATCCCCCCACACACACCTCTTCAGCTCCATTAATATCTTTGAGGTTTCCCGAACACCCCTTGCACCATCCATAGGAATGCATTTTCACGCATTATTTATTCCAGAATACCCCCCCACGATGTCAGCACAGCTCATCTGTCTCCCTCTAAGTTAAAACTTTTCTGACCATCTTATAGGCAATGGTATCGCCTTCACTTTTCCTTCTCATCTGCCTTGCCCAGACGAGGTTCTCTATATCATTCACCACCATCTAACATAATTTATATGTAGCTGTTATGTTCGCCTGTCTGTTTTCCCCCAAGTAGAATGTAAGCTCCACAGGAGCAAGGGCATTTTCTATTTTGTTCACCCTTGTGACCCACGAACTAGAACAGTGGACGCACAACGGGCGCACAATAAACATTTGTGGAAAGGATGCTATGTCGTTGCCTTTCTGTTCTATTCTTTGTTCTCAGAACACTCCATCCCACCCCACCCCCGGTCTTGTGGCCATAACAGTCATATTTTATAACCAAGTACCCGGACATGTCATCTGTCACGCAACCTGACAATCAGAGAGGATATTTGAAATTGGGACAGAAATAACAATTTGGGGCGGAGGTTAGAAACGATTGTTGTTCTAATGGCAACCCCATCTGCTCCACTTACATTCAGACCACTCAGTACACTCATAGTCCCCAAGAGAGTCTTTCTAATGCCCATCCCACGCGCATTTGCAATGTCAAAGCCATTACTATTGGTTTTAAAAAAAATTGTTATGATCCCGCAGTTATAGTTTGAAGATAGACATCTGTAATCCTTACCCAATCTTCATCTTCCCTGTGAGTCTCTGGGGCTTTACATGTCCTTTATCTTACACTTGCTGTTGTGGTTGGTTATTGGCTGGGTACTGGATCACATTGTAATTTTATATTAAATATTTTCTTAGCCAATAAAAATAGTTTTGTATCAAGATAACCTGCTTTGTGGTTTGGGATTTAAGTATCTTTATTATGAGATCATAAAATTCTGGAGCACGATGGGCCCCCTTTTAAAGTAATTGAATACAAGAGACTGTGTGGGACCTGTTCCCATGGCAGTAATGCTGACTTCGTCAAAACAGGCAGGAAAATTGGGCTGCAAAAGAGAAAAAAAACATACTGATTATAAAAATATAAAGAGAGAGTCTGGGTTTAGATTTGCACTCTTTAGAAGTTACTGCCTTTTGGCAATTGTTGATGTCTGGATGAATTATAATATTTGAAAAATCATCTTTTAGCTAGTTAGACCTAACAAAACATCATTATCATCATCATCATCATCATCATCATCATCGAAAATAATTATATTTAAACTTGGGAATTAAGTCATAAAGCTTTTTGTAAGCACTAAGTTTCACCTTTAATGTTGTCAGATGCTGTGTCTTCACTCACATTGTATTTCCTTGTAACAATGGGAGACTGAGTCACAGTCATTGTTAAGAATCTTCCATGTATGGAAACCAGCATTAGTACAACATAGACCCAATGGATTCTAAAAGGTCTCCTGAAAGGCACTTGTACTTTCTCAGAAAAAGATCTGCCCACGTGTTCCTTTAAATAAATAAAAAAAGAAAGATCCTGCATTCACATGTTCTAATGTTTAATAAGCTTTTTATGTTAATAACTTTACTTATTTTTAATCTTTTATTGAATTTACTTGGGGTGACATTAATTAAAAAAATTATATGGGGTTGCAAGTGCACAAGTCTAGACTACATCATCTTGCAAGAAAATTGTTGTGAATATCTAAACATGATTGTATTGCATTTATACAGCGTAAGTCCTTGATCCCCTTAAATTCTGTAGTATGTATGGCTCTCCCTTGCCCTCCCTTTACTATCTTTGATTTAATTTGTCAAGTATTTAATTAGCATTTATTATGTGCTCCAGAGGGCACAGAGGTGCTTTAATCTAGTGCTGGCTTCGGATGCAAGACAATGGTATGTCAAAACTGGATAGTTGAAAGGCCATACATGTCTTGAGTCACACTATGGGAAGGTGGTGTGTCTTGTGTGGCCAGGCATGAAGAGGAGTGAAGAAAACTGAAGGAAGGTGGCCAAGGTCTAAGGAACTTAAACTTTAAGCTACAGACAACAGGAAACCATCAAGGTTTTGAGGCCAAGTGTGGTCTGAGAAACAAGTTATGTTATGATATTTTCCCGTTCACATATCCCTTAGTCTTCAGCAAATTAGTTATGAATGGGTTCTAAGATAGTTCAGCTATAGGAACACCTCTCTGTTCAGAGAAGCAGAACAGCACATGGGCTCTGGCCCCCACCTGCCTGCCACTTTCTCTTGGCCCTACAGCTCTCTAGCCGTCCAATCTTGGGCAAGGTCTTTAACATTTCTGTGCCTGAGTTTTCTTATATGCAAAATGGGCACAATAATAGCATCTGCTTCATACGATCACTGCAAGAATTTAAATAAAAAAATATATGACTATATATTTATCTTTATTGCCTTGTGATAGTATCTCAGAATTACTACTACAAATAGATATTACGCATATATATTACATTTATACATATTTTGCACACACACACACACACACACACACACACATGCATGCGTATATATTTTCCCCCACTAGAATTCAGATTCATAAGAAAAGGGCAGTTTATCATGTTCCAGCATCAACTATAGTATAGCACTTGGCATATAGTGGCCACTTAGTAAATATTAGTTGAATGAATGAACTGTGTACTGTGGATGAGATGATTCCATGCATTCAGCAAGCGTTTTCATTTTCCTCCTGGGCAATCTCAGGGCAGCACCTTTCTTAGGCCCACTGTATCTAGATCAGTGATTCTCAACCTGGGTTCTATCGAACCCAAGGGGTTCGATGAGTCGGTCTCAGGGGTTCGGAGAAACCTCTGCCACGAAGGCCAGAATAAAGTAATACCGTAATTTGTTGTGAGTTCATGCACTTTGTTGGTTTTGTTCTTTGAGCAAGGTGATGTTCATGCACGGCTCATTGTGCGCACCAGTAAAAAAACATATACCTATGTCTTGAATTTGGAAAGAAAAATCATATTTTATTTATCACTAAAGAAGGGTTCGGTGAATGCGCATATGAAACTGGTGGGTTCGGTACCTCAAAAAAGGTTAAGAATTACTGGTCTAGATGAAACCACATGGCAAGTTATGGCTAAGGGAAAAGGGCTCTGACCCCTAAGACCTCTGTGAAAGCCCCCAGGCTCTCCTCACTCCCCGGACAAGGCTCTTACAGAAGATTCTGAGATCCTGGAGAATGAAGAAGCACCATTTGAAAGTTGCCTGGATAACTGAGTCATAGCATGTAGAACACACAGAGCCCAGGAGAGGCCAGAAACAGTCATGCTATAGTTTGCAAGAACAAGAAGTAAACTTACATTTTGATAACCCACTGAGAATTTTGTTTCTAGTAGCAGTAAACCCAGTGTGCAAAAGGAAGGAAGGAAAAAGAGGAAAGAAGGAAAAAAGAAGAGAAGTAAAGGAGGTAGGAGGTGGGCAGGCAGGCAGATTTGCTTCTATGCTTTTGTCTAACAGCAATTAGCAATTAACAGCAAAGTAGCACTTAGAACTGGAGGAACCTTCGGAGAGCAGCTAGTTCATCGTTCTCATCGCACCATAAAGAATCAGAGGCCCGCCTGGCCTGTGGTGGCGCAGTGGATAAAGCGTCGACCTGGGAACATTGAGGTCACCAGTTCAAAACCCTGCACTGGTCTGGTCAAGGCACATATGGGAGTTGATGCTTCCAGCTCCTCCCCCCTTTCTCTCTCTCTCTCTCTCTCTCACTCTGTGTCTCCTCTCTAAAAAAAAATGAATAAAATAAAAAAAATAAAAAAAAAGAATCAGAGGCCCGACATGGTTAAATGACTCACTCAAGGTCACGCAGCTAAAACTGGACACCAGGTATCCTGATTTTGATGCCAGTGTTTTGTTTTGTTCTTCCTAGGAATTGAATATATTATTTTCCTCCAAAATGGAGCCCATAAAAACAGCAAAATAAGAAAATTCTCTTTGAAAGAAAATGCATTTTTATAATAAAACAGGAAAAGCTGAGGACATTTAAATAGACTTCAAAGGTAAATTAAAACTGATTACACATTGATTTTTTTTTTTTTAGTTCATTCAAATGAAAACCTTCCAATCTTCCAACCTTGTCCCAGTTACGTGGCCTAATTTGCGTGTCTGGGTAGGCAGTCTGCCTCTCCGATCCCAGGCCCTGTGAGTCAGGATATCCGGTTACCTCCACAATAGTCTCTAAATCCAAGCACTGTGCATTAAACATTAATGATAGGATGATAAGACTCACTGAATTGTACCTGGGCCACTTCTCGACTAAACCAAAATAGTATTAACTAAGAAGAGATTAAAATAGAGATTCACATAACAGAGTTTCCAAAACCAAGTGTCCAAAGTCACTTAGTTTTATTTCTTTTCTTAATGATGTTAAAGATCTTCTGAACAGAAAAGTATAGAGCATGCACACTCATCAGGGACAACGAAAATACAAATGGTAAATGAACAAAGCAGTAAGAACGTTTTAGGTGAACAAGTCTCATGAGGCGCACGCCCTAGAAGCCACTTACTCTATGGAAATGGACTTGAAGAAAATCTGCTTTCTAGTAGCGATCAGGTAGTTTCCTGATTCACAGACAATGGCAAGAGGTTTCATTATTTTGAGTTGATCAGTTATGATGAGAGAAATGTCTCCATTAAGCATGTTGGATTGTTTAGAGCTGCCAAGGGATCTCAGAGATCACTGAATCCAGTGGTTTTCCGAGTGTGATTCTGGGACCAGCAGCAGGGTCACCTGGGAACCTGTAGGCAATGCAGAATCTAAGCCCCGCCCACCTCAGATGTTTTAAACCAGAAACTCTGGGAGTGAGGCCCAGCGATCTGTGTCTTCACAAGCCCGTCCAGTGATTCTGACTCCCGCTCAAATTTTTAAATTACTGGTTTAATTTCAGAACAGATTGACTCATCAGAAAGACAGGCCAGGTCAAGGGAACAAGGAGCTTTCACAGGATAAAAAAAACAGAACAAAACAAAACTGAAGCATACTCACAGCAATTATTTCCAACTATATTCATGTCTCTCATCCCCAGAGCCAGTTTAGTCAAAGGGAGAACTTGAGGAATTCCATTGTTCAGAGAGTCTGTAGAAACACCTGAGTCCTAGGGAGATTTTAATTGGTCAGAAATGTTGAAATACTCATTTATGTAAGAAGATTTTCAAAGCAGACACTGTTCTATAACCAGCTAGCCGCCTAGAAAACATCTGTAAGGACGCTGCCAATTTCTCCGGTGGTGTTGCTTTTCTCCTTTTAAGGTATAAGAAAACGTTCTGCACCTGGGTCGTTTCATTTTATTCTTGTTAACTTAAGAGTTTCAGATTAAAAAACACTTAATAATCAAATAGAGTGGCTCTCCTGCACCCTACAGTGCACGCAGCTCTTTCAGCTAATGGATAGATTTCTACTCCCCTTCCAAGCGTTCACTTATCGTAAGAAGCCTTTGAACTAACTCCATCTTGGTATGCGAACAGCCAAATCGTGCAATTAGCCCGTGCCTGGTTCTCCAGAGCCAGGGGGCAGCAGAGACACAGGTCAGGACTGCGTGATTTTATGTCCCCCAGTCGATTATACCGGCGAAAGGAGATGCACTTAAGTAAAGTGCACTGCGCGTTAATGGCTGTCTTTACGACGCAGGGAAAGCCAATGTCTTAATACCTGCAGGCTTGCTATCAACTTAATCAAAATTTTAATATCAGAATGAGTACGAAACTTATATCACTTAGGACAGACGAAGGCTCTTCTTGCTCCCTCCTAGTCTGCTCTGCAGGCCATACAATGCCGTGTTATGAAAACTACCCTTTACCTAATAAAATATTTAAGACATGTGTCCTGATAGTGTTATGTAAGCAAATACCAAGAAAAGTCCAGCCATTAGTGAACCTGATCAGGCCAATCTCCAAGGACTGGGAAACACTCTAGCCATGGCTGCGGCACAGATACGCGAGGAGAGATTCCAAAGGCGTGGACGCTGACGAGCCCAAAGCCCAGACGCCCCATACGCTTCTTGAAAAGCAATCCTGTCAATTAACTGTCTGTCTTTTTAAAAACAAATTATTTTCTTTTATTTTTAATTGAATTTATTGGGGTGACATTGGTTAATAAAATTCTATAGGTGTCAGGTATACAATTCTGTAAGACATCATTCTGTATATTGCACTGTGTGTTCAGCCCCCCAAGTCAAGCCTCCTTCGTCACCATTTAGACCCCCTTTACCCTCTTCTATCTCTCCCCACCCCCTTTCCTTCTTGTAATCCCCACACTGTTGTCTGTGTCTATGAGTTTTTCTTTTTCACTTAATCCCTTCGCCTTTTTCTCCCAGCCCCACAACCCCCTTTATTCTGACAAGAGCTGGCGAGGGTGTGGAGGAGAGGGAACCCTCATGCATTGCCGGTGGGAATGCAGACTGGTGCAGCCACTGTGGAAAACAGTATGGAGTTCCCTCAAATTATTAAAAATAGAACTGCCTTATGACCCAGAAATTCCTTTTCTGGGAATATATCCAAAGAAACCCAAAACATTAATTAGAAAGAATATTTGCACCCCTGTGTTCACTGCAGCATTATTTATAATAGCCAGGATTTAGAAGTAGCCCGAGCACCGCTCAGTAGATGACGGGATAAAATAGCTGTGGTACATTTAATTGTCTCTTATTACTTTAACTACGTTCAAGAGACAGACACTACATCTAGGTGACTTTACCTAAAAATTAAATGTTTGTACCTGTAGCATTGAAATAAGAAGAAAAGTCAGGTAACATTGAATGCAGGGCAGAGGTAATATATAATCTATAAGTATATGTGTATATGTATTAACATGTGTGTGTATATATATATACAGATATATGTATGTATATAAAGGTGCTTACTCTTATATTTTTCTTTACTGGGGAAATATAATTCCTAAAACAATTAGTCTTTTTTTATTAGTGTTTTTTTCTTCTCAGCAAAAGAATTATAAGTCGCACTAAAGAAAATTTTGAGGATTGGAAGATCAGGTAATTTTATGAGCGCTTCCCACTGATGAACTTCCTCTTTATTGACCCATTCAACCCCCTGGATTTACTGATTGATTCTAGAAGGACAACTCCCAAGTCTGTAATGTAAAACCCAATTCCTCTCAGAGTTTCCTAACGCCAGCTCCCCAGTACCTATTGGCACCCCACATTTGACTTAGTCTTCAATTGTACCCCAGTCCCTAGCTCCGTGCCTGCACACGCTCAGTAACAATTTGCTCAGTGGCAAGATTCAGATAATTTAACAACCAGTTCCCTGCCCTAATGACCATTCTAAGTATAAAAAATGATATACCAAAAGGTGGTTTATTATTTCATGCATTTACTACTTAAGCAAGAACAATAAAAGAGGTACACAAAACTAGATTGTTATAAGAGGTTTAAAATATTAATGAAAAAATATTAAATAATACCTGACAAAAAACAAAACTTATTTAAAATGTTTCCATATTGCTTCTTGACTGGCATCCTCACTTGCAATTTTTTTCATCTGTGGACGGAATGAACATTACTACGGGCACTCAGAAGACGCTGTTGTGCAAATGAATGTTAAAAAAGAGTAAGAAATGTAAATTTGTGATTTCCACAATGGGCAGCTGTCCAGGTGCCCACCTTAGAGTGAACCCTGATTACAAGTGCCATTTTAACAACTGTTGTGCCAAACTCAACAAAAAATTAGGTATCATTTCAGCCGAACCAGTGTGAACCGGCTGAATACCACCCCTGAATTTGCGATGTACATTAATAAGTGAATACATGAATATGCAAATTTGTTCCTTCTTCTCACTGCCCATCTCAGGCTGGCTTGGTGCCATGGTGCTTATATACATGTTGCTTACCCCTTCACCCCTTCTTTAACCCCTAGTTCTAATTAGTTAGCAAACTCTGTCAATTTAGCCTTCATAATAAAACTTCATTCTGCCTCCTTCTCTTAATGATGGCCACTTCCTTTTCATAGAATCTCATTATCTCCAGCTGGGTTACTGCAATACCCTGCTTACTGGTTTCTTCGCCTCCACTTACGTCCTCTGTCACACTAATTGCCAACCTAGTGTCTTTTTAAAGCTCCTATCCCTCCATCCCTCCATCCTTTTCTCTCTCTCCCCTTCTCATGCACACACATGCTCACACATACACACTCAGACACCTTCAGTGGCTCTCTACCATGTCCCCAGCAAACTCCAGGTTTAGGAACTCGAGGCCTCTAGTATCACTCCACACTACCTGTCCTGTCCATCCTCTCTGTCTTCTCCCCACCCTCACCTTCTGGCCTCAGCCCAGTGACGCCTTTCCCATGCACGGCTGGCACCTTCGCCCTGGGTGTGCTCACAGAGTTTCCTCTGCCGGGAGTCTTTCCACTGACCCCTCCTCCCCAAGTGAACCTGTGAAGCCCACTCATCCTCCAAGCCCAGGCCCACAGCCTGCTCTTTCTTCCACAGACACCTTTCAAGGTATTGCCAGTTAAAATGTACCTACTGATCTACTCTACTCTCACAGTGCTTTAACCGCAACCTACCATTGCACATCACAACACGCTTCATATCAATGTACATATCACTAGATTATCATTAGATTATGACATCGATGGTGCTTCGTATCAATATCTGTATGTCTTTGCCCCCCCCCACCAGATCATGGCATCTGCACGATCAGCACTGTAGCTCACTCATTACTCTAACCCCATATGGCTTAGCACACAGCTGAGCACTAAGATAGGGCTCAGAAATGGGTTCAAGTGTTTGCTACTAACCTCTATAATAACGTCAGAGATATATACACACACACCCATACTAACCTCTATAATAACGTCAGAGATACACACACACACACCCATACATACACAATTAGCCTCCACTAGAAATAAAAATCCTGCCTAAGGGCTCTGATCCCCACACATAAGAATATTTTGTAGAGATGGGCAGCCTGTCGTCTTCCCTTTTCTCTTACATTAGTAGGACAGTCGTGCAATGAACACGTACCTTACAAACTCCCTGAAAAGCAAGCATAGCACAGCACAGCCCCTGACCATGATGCCCATGGTGATGGGCACTGAGTTTGCGCTGGAAGAGCCATTGATGCGGGAGTCCAACAGAGCTCGCCAGCCTCAGACCGTACCGATGTGTTCCCGCAGGCAATCGGGTTGGGTTCCCTGCTTTGCATTCAGCTCTAGAAGTTCTATAGCCATCCCTTGGATTGGCTGGGTCACTTTCCCCAAGTCAACCTTTCTTTTTTTCTTTTTTAAAAAACTTCTTATTGATGATTGATTTTCGAGAAAGAAGAAGGTAGAGAGAGAGAGAGAGAGAGAGAGAGAGAGAGAGAGAGAGAGAGAAACATTGAGTTGTTCTACTTATTTAGGCATTTATTGGTTGATTCTTATATGTGGCCTGACCCGGGGATCAACCTGCTGCCTTGGCATGCCTGGATGGCGCTCTAACCAACTGAGCTACCTGGCCAGGGCTCCAAAACAACCATTTCCTGACAGTTGGCTTTGGTGCCAGCAATCTTTACCAGATAAGCACGTGACATGGTGCTGAAGTTAGGAGGCGCTTCCTAAATCTCCTAGTGGGTCGGACCCTCCTGGGAGCCCACGGGCGCGGGCGGCAGGGCACCCTGTTTAGAGCAGATCACCCGCTCACCCTGCCAGTCTGGCCATTCCAATCTGCTTCCTGTCTAACAAGTACCAACTTTTGTCGATATTTCCCTCCATTCCGCAAATAAAATCTTCATTCTAGACAGCTGGCAAATCTCAAAGGTGATAAACTGCAGAAATGTGATTAAAACACCAAAATATTACATTAAAATCCTCTGAGAAAAATAAAAACAACACATTCAGCCGAAAGGAAATAGACACTGGAGTGCTGAATATAAAATTTAAAAATGACTAATTATAAGACCAAAACTATTTGTTTCCCTAATTTCCCGCCTCCTATCTTGAGGTGGAGAAAATTATTTTTCTTTCAGATCATTTCCTCCTGAGAGATTGTGCTTGGCAGCCAGATCGGTTCTAATCCTCTGACTGGTAAGAGCCATTGAGGAGATGGGAAGCCCTATTCGCTGGAAACAAATAGGCTAGCTAGCTGCCATCCACCACGCCCAACGTCTCCCCCTGCGGTGGTGTTATCAGCTGAAGAAGGTGTGGGTTTGGTTCACTCCCAATTTCAAGTAGGAAAAAGCCTTCTTGGCTTATCTTCTTGGCTTATTCTTAGATGTTTCTTTCATTGGCAAAATGTATTTAGAAAAAGAACATCCGAGTAAAATGCTGTATAAGATGACCTAGACTTGAGAAATATTGAAGTAACATACACACATAAACATATATATCATTACATTGAAGTATTCTCAATACTTGAGGAGTATTGGAGTAATTCCATGTTTTAAGCAGCTTTTCTGTGTGTGGGGGTTATATTTATATTCATATAGATACACACATACATGTCTCTTGTATATATGTGTGCATGTATATCTATATACACATATGTATAACACACACACACACACACACACACACACACACACACATATATATATATCATTACATTTAAGTCTCCTAGATACTCCAGAAGCAGCAAACACTTAGTCTAGTTCAACTCAAGAAGATTTGAGGAGCCGCACATGCCAGTCATCTGATTAATAGAAGGACCCCATTAGGGTCCATTTTGTACTGCGGCCGCATCAATTAGGAGCTGCCACCCGGAACCAGTGTGGTTAGAATGGTGGTAAAGAAGGGACAGCTAAAGCTGGTCTCCCTGCTCCGTAGCCTCTTCACCCACCTCTGTCTGAAAGCACTCCTATGGAACAAAACACTCCCACCGGTCACACCACCCTTCTCTTTCCAGCTCGTACTCCTCTCTTCTCTGGACCAACGCGAACAGGCGCACAGGGCTGAGCTCCTGGTATCAGGGTGACATTCATACACTTACTAAGTCAATTAATACTGTTCAACTGAGTGAAAGTATAAAAAAAGAATACCTCCGTTAAGAATGACAGAGATGAATGAGACACGGCCTCTGCCTCAACTCATAGCCCCTCCATGGGCATGACAGGTGTGCTCGACGGGCTTCACAGGGGAGGGGACGCTTGCACAGAGGTGACCTGCCTGGAGATTCCCAATGGGAGCAGATTCCAAAGAAGCAGGATTTATGACAGAAATGCAACTTTGGATATCACAGTGGAAAACAAAGGTTTTATAGGTTAAGTCTAAATAACGACAAAACATTCTGAAGCATAGCTTCTAGATTGTTTCTTATTGTAACAGATCGTATTCGAAACCTGACAACAGTATCTCCCATCTTCCATACCCTTCTGAAGTGTGACCTCGACCATCTCTGTTAAGAAGAGGCAGAGTCCATATCCCTTGAATGTGGGTGGGCTCTGTGACCAGTTGCACCAGTAGAATTCCATGGAAGTAACACTGAGATTATTCTTTAGTGGTGTGGCTGCTTTTACTTCTTGTCTATTGAAAGTCAACCTCTATGTTGGCTACCTACCCTGAGACCACTGTGCTGTGAAGAAGAAGAAGAAGAAGAAGGAGGAGGAGGAGGAGGAGGAGAAGGAGGAGGAAGCAGAAGAAGTAGAAGCAGCCATGTGGTGGGGCCTGGGAAGATGGGAAGATAAGATACCACACAGAGAAGAGAGTGAGGGAGAAAGAAGGAAGAGAAGAAGACAAGAGCTACCACCAAGCACCAGGGAGCACAGAAGTGCCAGAGGCCATCTTGGAAAGGTTCCTCTAGCCCCAGCTGACTTCCTGTGGATCAGAGGTGAGCTTCCCAAACAACCCGTTCCTGAATGCCTAACCCACACAACTGTGAGCAAGACAGGATGGTTGGTTTCAGCCATTCGACTCTGGACTAGTTTGTTCCGTAAAACACCAAAACACAGAGGTCTTAAGGTCTGCACATGATGCCAAGGGAAACGGAACCCTGAAAGGACTTAGGATGTCATCTTGCGAGCCCATATACATTGAGATAAAAGAGGAGCCCACCTCCCTTTTGTGTTCTTTTCTGTTTTGTGTGCATTTCCATTCCGTTTCTGGAACTAATCTTCTCCCTTTCCTGTAGGTCAAAGGCAAACAACAAAGCAATTCATAATATTCCCTCCTAATGCTTGAAAGATCTTTTGTGTAAGTTATGGAAGCTACTAGGCTGTTATCTTCTGGGTGCCCAACCAGTAAGTTATTTAAGTGTTAGCCTGTCAAGTAATGGAAAAAACACTTTTGTCCATTTGTCATCTTTGCTGTGAACTCCAAAGGTAGATTCACACACAGATTAATAGACTTTAGGTCTTCATCACTCATGTGACCTCAGGAGCATGATTACCTGCTCAGAAGGCTTTTAAAGTCTCCCAGAGAACAATGTAATATTTCATTGCACTGTAGGGAAAGAGTCGCTCAAGTTTTTATGCTCAGTTAATATGAAAGAGGGGAAACAATCTGCTAAAGGCATCGAGTTTTACATTAAGCAGGGAATATTTTAGCCTTAGAAACAGCAGAGTTGGCTAGAATCACTTGCTGTGTGACTATGGGTTCACACCTCCCACAGAAAACTGAGGTGCCCTCAGAGCTTTCCAAAATGCAATTAACTCACCCAATCCATTATGAATGCTGTAAGGTACAGCGAGTAGTCCGGCCCCATTTCTTTCTTCCCTGCCCCCACCCAACCCCCGCCCCAGCCTGGAGTCCTGGACTCATGGAATCTGAGTTCGTGCCACTTGGAAATTAGCAAATGGCGAGACTGACCAGGAAACTTGTCATCAGGCAGGACCTTTGCGAAATGGCTCTCTAATTAGCCATTTCATATTTTTGTTATTTCTTTTGCAATTCATGTTAAAAATATGCTCTGTGGATGCCAGCCTGCTAGGATGCAAGGAGCCCTTGTCACTCAGCAGTAATCCAGTGAAATAATAAATAACTCCATCAGTTCTTCCCCGCACACTCCTGAGGTCACGTGGCCAGGCTCCTCATACCAATCACCATGTGCGTGGGGGGCACAGCGTGGTCACCATGAGCAAAAACAGCATCTCGCCCTCCCAGGAGCCTTCTCTCTACAAACAGAGAAGAATGGTGGGTATGTCTCCCATGATGAGGTCACCCAAGGACTGGGTGTAAAAGGCAGTGTGCTCTGACATGCTGTTATCACCAGCAGCATATCTCCTGGGTGAAATTTCAGGAATGGAGACTCCTCGGGGAAAGATGCCATTTCATCCCTGAAGCCAGATCAGCTGGAGCTGAGAGGCAAGAGCTTACATCTGTGGAACAGCTTGGACCAGGACCTCGTGTTCTGTCAGCTTTTAGGTGGGGTCCACTCATGAGCTCTCGCCAAGATTTCAACCGGGTCCTTGCCCCACCCTGGCCCACATTCATCGTCCTTACTGAGCATCTCAGGAAAGAAACAGCAACTTCCCCCAAGAGGCTCACCCTTCCTCATCTGCGTTAGAAAAACAGTAGAGAACTATCAAAAAAAAAAAAAAAAAGGACAGAGAAAGTTATTGTTCCGGTGAGCCTGGGCTACAACCATAATGCTCATGATAGGAAGCCAAACGTGGCTTATGTACCAGGCGGCTTATTGCCCAGAAGGACGATGGCTGACAGAAAGCAGCAAAGCAGAGAGCCCCATAACCCTAACCGTAACCCAAACCCACTCTCAGAAGGTTGGATTCTCATTTAAGACTAAGGGTTTTAATCGAGCCCGTCACTGGAGATGTCAAAGAAGTAAGAACATTCCTTGGCAGCGTTAGACTCTGTTCAATCAGGAACTCTCAGAAGCACGCCTATTCTTCCCAGAACTTCTGTCCACAGTGAACAGAGCTCTGATCAGAGAGTCTCGCTTTTTTATGTGTGTGTGTGTGGCTTCCTTGGCAAACAATCTTCAGGGAGTGGGTCTTAGATGACTTTTGCTTCATAGATGTCTAAATAATGTCAGTCTCTCGATCCAGTGGCCATAGGTGAGTGACGGTGGAGATTGTCACCAAAGAATCACATCTCCTGGGACAGGAAATGAACAGAAAGGGTAAAGCCCAGGAAAGCAGTTCTGCTGTTCCTCCCAGGCCCTGTGGGATGAGATGAAGATGTTGGGGTGACTAGAAAGATATCTGTCCTCAAAGACACTTTCACAGAAGAGCAAAAAATCAGTACAGATGGCAAAGACAGGTTCAAGACACGAAGCAGGTAAGGAGGGACAAGACCACTTGCCCAAACACACTCAACTGAAAGAGTATTTGCAAGTGTTCTGGAAACCTTCTATTAATTCAAGCTCACAAATTCAGAAATTGTGAAGTCTTTTGGAGCTGAGTGAACACTTTATTTGAAACTTATTTATTAAAAGTAATAAGTAGCCTGACCTTGCAGTGGTGCAGTGGATAGAACATCAGCCTGGGACGCTGAGGACCCAGGTTTGAAACCCTGAGGTTGCTGGCTTGAGCACAGGCTCACCAGCTTGAGTGGGGGATCATTGGCTTGAGAGCATGGGATCATAGACATGACCCCATGGTCACTGGCTTGAGCCCAAAAGTTGCTGGCTTGAAGCCCAATGTCTCTGGCTTAAAGCCCAAGGTCACTGGCTTGAGCCCAAGGTTGCTGGCTTGAGGATGGGGTCACTGACTCTGCTATAGCCCCCTGGTCAAGGCACATATGAGAAAGCACTTAATGAACAACTGAGGTGCCACAACAATGAGTTCATGCTTCTCATCTCTCTCCCTTCCTGTCTGCCCCTCTCTTTCTCACTGAAAGAAAACAATAAGGAAGCTGGATTACATGGAAGCCGTTTTAACTTTTAAAAGAGCCACTACGCTGGGCCTTGTATGGGACAAACTGCACCCTTATTTCTTACATGTCAACCTGCTCTGTGCAGTGCCAGACAGGTCATAGCTGCTTAATAAAATGTTTTTTTGAGTTATTATTATAATATACAGTTTACTATATTATCACAATGCATGTAATAGTACATTCCTTATACGCACAGAAGCAATTTCTTACAAATGAAAGTTATTGATAATAATTCAGCCAAACCCATTTGGAAGTAACACTGTGAAAAAGTTCTTTTTATACCGAAAGGTAATACAACTGTATTCTAGTCAGTCTTTGAATTAATTATTTTTCCTTGATTAACCTACAAGAGTAACAGGTTATATCATTTTAGATTTAATTGATGGAATTTAAAATGGTAGTAGAATGTTTAATGAATAGTAATCAAGCCTGACTAAGCGGTGGTGCAGTGGATAGGGCGTCGGACTGGGATGCAGAAGACCCAGGTTCGAGACCCGAGGTCGCCAGCTTGAGCGCGGGCCCATCTGGCTTGAGCAAAAGCTCATCAGCTTGGACCCAAGGTCGCTGGCTCCAGCAAGGGGTTGCTCGGTCTGCTGAAGGCCTACGGTCAAGGCACATGTGAGAAAGCAATCAATGAACAGCTAGGGTGTCCCAACGGCAGTGAAAGGCTGATGATTGATGCTTCTCACCTCTCTCCATTCCTGTCCGTCTATCCCTCTCTCTGACTCTCTCTCTGTCCCTGTAAAAAAATAAATAAATAAAGAATAGTAATCAAATATATTTCACCTCAAAAATGAGATTCTTTTACGTGTTTTGCTTCTTCTGACTGCTTACTATTTGATTAGACTACATGAACATTTTCTTTTCACTGTAATCAAATCAAAAATTCTAACATGAAGTGTCACTTTTTTTTGCAAAACATTCCTACGGTATGACATTCTTCTTATGCATAGCATTGTAATTAGTATTGTTTGCTGTTGTCATCGAATTACATTCATTACGCGGAGGCATCAACTTTGCAAAGAAAGAACACTTGGGATGCAACAAAGAATGAGATGTTATTCCTAATTTCATTGTCAGCCAACAGGGATGATATTCAAAGAGAAAGCAAAGTCGTGTGTGTTTCATGCACACAGAGACAGCTACAGAGTAGGAACATCACATCTGAATGATAATGAAACAGAATGGAGAGTGTCCTATAACTGTGAGTAATTCTGAAAAAGAAAGAAGGAGACATTTACTTCCCTAAAGGATATTCTTCTTTAAATTCATTGTAAATAAGACAGTAGAAAAGGAGGGCACGTGATGTCCCAGAGCAGAGGCTCTCTGGGTCCCCAGTTCTTCCTCTCCCTCTTTTCCTGCTGCTCTCCCTCCTGTGGCCCCTCCCATCTCTCACATGCACACGTGCACACGCGTACATATGTACTCGTGTACTCACAAGCACGCAAGCACACACAGTGTTACGATGGCTAGAAATTGATGAAAATCTAACAACCGTAATAAAAATGAAGATATTCACCATACTCCATTCTGAGAATAGGCTGAAACTATGCACTAGACAAGTCTCAATTTAGACTTCGGGCTGCCTCCCTAACAGGGATGCTTCATCGTGGGAGGTCAGAGGGCAGGCCTGTCACCTATGAAACACTGAGCCCTGACTCATTGCTTAGGAGACAGCCAGTGGTATAATATTCCCATCTTGATTCCAGATTTAAATATAAACAACTGAAGAAAAACGTCACCCTTCTTGAACTAAAGAATCATAAGTGGGAAAGAAAGAACAAAAAGTCCCTTTCAAATCTGAGTCTTATTTTTACTTTTGTCAACTAACAATGTCTAAATTAATAGCTAAACATTGGGTGAAAATTAATCCAAAAATTCTGAGAACTAAATGGTTTTTACATTTTAATTTTGTTTAAAAGTATCAATATTTTTGTGTATGTTTCTTTCATTTATTTATAATTTTTCATATAATCAATTCAAGGAATTCCAGCATAAACTCTCATCTCCCTGAAACGTTTCATTAAGGTAAAACACCCTTTCTTTGTATTTTGAGTTATTTTTTATTGCCGGGGGAAAAAAGGGTAAGATTCTGACATAAGAGAATGACAATGTTTCACAGATGCTTTCTGGCACACTTTAGGACAGTTTACTTTAAAATGTACGTGGATAGGGTTTTAAAAATAAAGAATATTCAATCTAATTATTACAAAAAAAGTACATGGGAGCGGTTTTCTAGACTCTACCTTTCCACACCTAATAACTCACCCTTCAAGCCTCTATGCCTGTACTTATCAAGGTGGGGAACAAATTCTTTCCAATTATTTAAAAGTCTTCATTGTAGTTACTTCCTCTGAAACAGACCACCTCTTTCATTAGGAATATTTATGGGAAATAATATATTTGTACAGTTGAAAGCATCACCTGTTTTGCTAAGTCAGTTCTTGTCTGAATGCAAATAGACTGTTAGAGGGTTTACGTGAGAATACTTGCTAATGGAAAGTACTAATCAAAACTTTTCTACCGCAGTAAATGTTTATATTTTTTAACCACTGGATTCCAATTAAATGTATTCAATATAGCAAGCTTTGATTAAAAAAATTTTAAAAGAGATTATGTATACAGCACTGTGGAAAACAAGGCAGGTTAGGTATGCGGGCACTTGTATGCTCTTAATAGAAGTCTTTACCTGAAGGTAAAACCCAATAAAGTCTACCCTATAATGTGCTATGGACTCTGTGTTGATTTACCTGGGTTACCCCGTCAGCAGAAATCAACTTTACCAGGTACAAACTATGCTTATATATTTAGGGCATATAAAATGCATATAAAAGATCCTTTTTTCTTTTTATAAAGAAGTACTGAATTTCATTAGGGCACATTTTTTCTTTAAAAAGTTCTTTGTTAACCATGGGATATACGGATTGCAAATAAAGGAAGTTATGGCACTGTGCTGATGTTTATAAAGGAAGGGAAAATCCTTAATATGAGCCTACAGATTCAATGAAAAAAAAAGCTAGCATAAATAAAGGTTTGGCTTTACTCAAATATACATTAGCAACATCTTTCAAAGAATCGTCTTGCTTTCACTGATACATAAATATTTTCCTAAGTGACTCGGAAAAAAAGATGTTATTTTATTTAATTGAAGTCTATGAGGAGAGGTCTGGGAATAGATGGATGAAAATTATTTGGATTTTTTGGGGGGGTGGGGGTGGGGGAGGTGGGGAATCCCAATTTTTCCTCATCTGAGAATATTTAAACACAGCATCTTTGCACATTTCCTGTGAAAATTTCACAGACTTTTCATATGTGGGATTCTTTCCTCCACATTTAAGTTTCAGGATTAGTTGCAGTTTTTTTTTAAAAAAAAAACAACAACATTTAATTCTTTTTGCTCTGCGACTTCATGAATCGAGGTTGAGTTTCTGTAGGAAATATAAGAAGCTTCTTGACAACTGAGAAGTCTCCCAGACCCTCATTCCTGTCAGTGTTCTCTGAAACCACACATAAGCCGAGGCCACGAAGTGCCTACATCAGACAAGAAAAGAAGAACAGGGCTTCCCTCCCTGACCTCGGTTATGTTTGAGTGAGAAATGTGTTTATTGCTCAGGCTCAATGAGTGTTTAAACGTCCCTATTGTGCAAGTCAGGAGAGAAGCAGCCATTCTTTGTCATTTCCGACTGTCTGATCTACTCTCTTTCCTTGTTCACCGCCCACCTCTGAGTTTTGCAAATTGTATTTTTAATAATGCCATTGTATTAAAACCTTGGTTGAAGTCCTCTGGTGATTTTTCTTCCCCTCAGAATCTGTATTGCTTTTAAAAGCATTTCATTAAGACTCTGCATTTTTAAGGAGGGGGAGTTAGGAGAGATGGGTGACATTAGTCAACTGCAACAGATATCCTTTATTAATCTATAGATTTAAAAAACTACAAGAAAGACCTGTCTCTTTGGTTTGGGTCCCTGACTTTTAGGGGGTCGGACTAGTGATGAGAGGGGCTGTTAAAGAGGGGGAGGCAATTGTGGATCCTGGCTGCAGACTATGCAGGATCCTGAGCGACCCATGGCACCTCTCCTGCAGCCCGGCCCCTCTGTGCGCACCCACGGGGGTCTCAGAAAGGCTGCGGGGGCGGGGGCCGGACTCCAGGTGACTTCCTCCCGGGACAGCGGGCCTTCTTATGTCGTGAGCACGGAGACAAGTTGTCTATGGGTCTCAAGACCAGGAGGTAGAGCCCAATAGTATGGAAAGGGAGGCACGACATCCCGGGTGGTCCTCCGCCCGCCCGCATCCAGGGACGTCCCCTCCCTCCCCAGCACACGCCCCCTCCCATCCCTTACGAAAGAACGCGAATCGACTAGCTCTTTGCTTCCAGAAGTCCCGTAAGTCCCGTATGCCCACACCTATAATGTGCGCAGCAGGGTGGTAGCCTTGATAGGTGGGGCCTGGGGAAGAGGAGGCACGGGTCCGCGTCCCCAGAGTCGCTGTCGCAGCACCTGCTTAGCTCCTTCTGAAGTCCTGCGGCGTTTTCCTCAGCTCGGGCGCCCTCTGGCGCCGCTCTGGAGAAAGCCACCCGGCGCCGGAAGCCGCGGAGATAAAAACAGAGCGGCACAGCACTGAGGAAGCAGGGTGGCTGCGGGTTCGGGTGGGCTGCGGGTTCTGGCTGCCCGCGGGTTCTGGCAGCCCGCCACCCACTTAAAGCACGAGACTGGCAGTTCCTCAGGGTGTCAGGGCCACAGACCTGAGGCCATGCTTTCCCTGGACAATATACAGTATGTCCGTAAAGTCATGGTGCACTTTTGACTGTGTGATCGGTCAAAAGTGCACCATGACTTTATGGACACACTGTATTAGACACCAGTGAACTTGTCCAAACGGAATTTTGTGAGACTCCAAATTCAAAGGGAGACCAAGAAGGTCAGAGGACTTCCAGCCACCTGCCACCCCCATCCCCATCCCTCTACACGCACGCACACACGCACGCACACACGCACGCACACACGCACGCACGCACACATACCTATGTTCTTTACTCATCCACAGGTCTCCAACATATGACTTTTTTATGTCGGCTTGGCTAAGCTAAAGTCCCCAGTCATTCCATCAGACATTAATCTTGAAGGAGTTTTGCAGATGTCATTAAAGTCACTATTCAATTGACATTAAGTAAGAGAAATTATACTGGATAATTTGGGTGGGTCTGATTTAAGTCGGAAGCCCTTACAAGCCCAGCTGAGTGAGGCTTCCCAGAGGAGGGGAGAGAAAGGAGAAATGAATGTATATGTGGAAAGAGAGACTATTAGATAGATAGATAGATAGATAGATAGATAGATAGATAGATAATAGATAGATAGATAAATAGATAGATGATGGATGGATATTCTGTGTCTCTGGTTGAACTGGAACTGATATAACTCACATGACCAAATCAGAAAATATTTCAAGGAAATTCAGAGTGCCAGAAGATTCTACCCCAATCCCTTTCAACTGTCAGTCAATAGATATATTCTTGGGGCACAAGGCACAGAGCTGACAGGGACTCTTCCCTTATTTGGGCGTCAGTATCTGCTATTAAGTGAGTTGGGTGAGTGAGAGGCACTGGCTGTAATGGTTTGTGAAACTCACACATGCATACCCAGTTCTACAGGGCAACTTTGGACATTCCAAACCTGGCCCCAAAGCTAGCTTTAATTAATGATTTGTTGTGAGTACTGGTGGATGCTTGGAGCTAAACAAAGGTCTAGTAGGAGAAGGAGCCAATGGGAAGAACCAGACAGCAGTCTTTGCCTTGAGGGCCCTTAATCCATCACCGGTAAAGGTAAAATGCCTGTGTATCCCATTGCCAAACATCCTGAGTCATCCGCCCGCACACTGCCTGTTATTTTCACTTGCTGTTTCTATATATGGCAAAGGTGTGACACTTACTGAGTGTGGATCAGAACTGGAGAATGTTGGCAAAAGCAAACTCAACCAGTCTGAGAAAAGGGAGACTCCTCTTTAGATTTATCAGCAGAACCGCGGGGCCTTGGCCAAACCGGAAAGCCTAATGAAAGACCTCTTTCCTGCACCAGTATCTTCTACTCCTTCCTCCAGGCTCCAGCCTAGTTCTTGATGGCAGTAACCCAGTGAATTTCAATTCACCAAATGTGTAATGAGTTCCTGCCATGCGATAAGCCCACCCTCTATGATCTGGTGTCCTGAACTAACTTTTGTAGTCACCACTAGCCTGCAAACTGGTTGCTATATACAGTGATAACTTCCAAGGGCATCATCTTATTGACTTCTGTGTGGTTTTTAATCTTTGGGGTGATTTTCTGCTTGTCGAATGCTTTCTTCCCTTGGATTCAGTATGAACTCTTTCCCCATTTTACCTCCGGTTCATCTGTCGCTTCCTCTCAGCCCTCTTTGGGAGATTTTCTTTCCCTCCAATCCTCATGATTATAGAGCAGGTATATTCAAGGGTTCTGTATTAGTTACGCTGTTGTCTGAATCTGTTCCTTGTTCCCAAGAGAGGAACTGCATGCACTGATGACCCCATGTCTCTGTCTCCCGCCTGGACCTCCCTCTTGCACCCATGTATTCTGTAGCTGTAGAGACTTGGGAATACCCTGATCACCAGTTCACCAAAAGACCTCAGCATCTTCTTTCTCTCACTTCTAATCTGTTGCTCATCCTGAAAGCTTTACCTGAGTCAATGGCGTCAAGAACAATGTCTGCCCAGAAGCCCACACCAGGAACTCAAGGGGCGTGCCAGACTTCCTCTTGCTTACCTTGCACACCCAATGGGTACGAACTAAGTTTTATTAGTTCATTGCGGAGCGTCTCTGGCTGTGTCTCCTCCACACCCCCATTGCAGGCGCCTTGGTCTCTAGTCCTTACAGATTTCACACTGGGGGCCAATGGTCTTCTAGTGATATGCCTGCCTGCGTATCTTTGCAGTCTCCCATTCAACTTTCTAAAAGGCAATCCTCTTGTGACACCTTCATGGCATGTCGATGGTTTCTTGCAAGTTTTCCATGATCCTTTTCCTACATGATCCTTTTCCTACTCGCTCACATCCGATCTGGGCTAGTTCATGGGTGGTCCTAAGCTGATGTCTGTCATAGCACTCAGCAAACGTAGTATCTTCTTCATTAACAAAATATTTCTGTTTCTTTTTTTTTTTTTTACAGGGACATAGAGAGAGTCAGAGAGAGGGATAGATAGGGGCAGACAGACAGGAATGAAAAGAGATGAGAAGCATCAATCATCAGTTTTTCATTGCCATTACGACACCTTAGTTGTTCATTGATTGCTTTCTCACATGTGCCTTGACCGCGGGCCTTCAGCAGACCGAGCGAGTGACCCCTTGCTGGGGCCAGCGACCTTGGGTCCAAGCTGGTGAGCTTTTGCTCAAACCAGATGAGCCTGTGCCTGAGCTGGCGACCTTGGGGTCTCAAACCCGGGTCTTTCCGCATCCCAGTCTGACACTCTATCCATTGCGCCACCGCCTGGTCAGGCAAAAAATATTTCAAAGATAGAGAAAAGTGCAAAAAAAAAAAAAAAAATACAACAAATATCCACATACAACCCAAATTGAACAACTCTTTGATGCATGAATTTTAGCATTTTCTTTTTAAAAAAATTAGCTATAATAAAAATGGCTGAGATTCCTGTCACCCCCTTTCCACTGACACCACGGCTGTTTAAGTTTGGGGTTGATGTCTTGCCTAGCCCTGCAGTGGACCATCAGTTCCCCCAAACAGCTCCCCGCTTGTTCGTCTACGAACCCCCAGCCCTTGCAGGGGGAAGCAAACAGAGGGATGAGTAAGTATTTGCTGAATAATTCTATGCATGGATGGCTCCAAACCCAGGAAGCCTGTGCACCATTCTTCATCACATTAGAATGCAATCTCTTAGAATTTGGCCTGAGTGATGTACAATGCTTTTAGAGGTATTTGATTCTAATAAGTCATTTCTGTTCTCCCAGACTGTGACCTTTCACCAATAGCTCTCCACGTGAAGAGTGTAATAACCTGACTGTGCCTCCCAGCAATTCAGACTTAAAGGGGGAGATGCCTTTCCAGGTAGTGGGTTGTTAAAAGCTCCTAGGTGCATGTAATGTACAGAAAGACTGAAAGCCCTGTTACTTCCTCCGGGGCATATCAGCATCAGCATTACCAGTGCCAGCAACCCACGAGCACTTACTGTATACTATCCATATACGTTATTCACTTCTCCCCACAGCCTAAGTATTTTTATTATCTCTACTATACAGATGAACAGAGTGACACTCAGAAGGCTCAAGTGACTTTGCCTAAAGTCAGCCCCCGGGCACTGCCGTTCTCCTTGTACCACCAGTTTCTACCTGAGTCCCATCCCTTAATGGGGCTTCGGTGCCTCCTAAACCCAGGATTAACAGAATTTCAAACACCCCTAAAGAAAGTCATGGTAGCCTGGCATTTCCAGTGCTCTCTAAAGCCCCGAGCTCTGCCTGCTAACCCTGTTTCCTTTTCTGAGTCATGTGCTGAGACTTGCCATAAACTCCTGCTTGAGCAGCTGCCAGAGACTCGAATGGAAGGAGCCCTGCCTCTGCCCACCACACCCTCTCTGACGTAGGAACGCTTCCGCTCCGTGAAGTTTGTTGGTGCTCGGACCCTCCCCTCCTTCTGCTTTTCCGGTGCCCTCTGCTCTGCCCGTTGTTCTCCTTGGACTGAATCGGCGTGGGAGCATTGCACCAAAACTACAAATACCTCCTGCTGAAGATCATCAGGCTGCTGCCTCTTGAGTCTCCTTCTGCTCTGTATTTACGAGCAGGTGTAAGAGGAAAACAGATGCCAGTATTTACTTTGTACACGGATTTCTTTATGGGGGTAATGCACATGCTTTCAACACCAGTGTTCCGGCAGCAGGATTTTACTATGGGGGGACCCCGAGTGTATCATCTAGGAATCGTGGGACAGGACAGTTTGAAGAGACCTTGGCCATCACCTAGTCCAGGGCTGCTGCCATTACAACAGGACTCAGAACAGAGATACGGGATGTGGCCTCAGTGGTTTAGCCGTGGACAGTGAGAACGTTAATGTCAAACAGGGGGAAAGTGGTACTCGGTGTTATGCAGTCTATTGCCCACAATAAGACATAAAACAATCATGGAGGGGCCAGGGAAGAGGTCACTTTAGGCTGCGTGTGACCAGGGGTTAGAAGGAAGGGCCGAGCTCGAGAAAGATCTGACCGCTTGCAAGCAGAACAGAAAGGAAATGCGTTCCAGAAATCTGAGACCTGAGACAGTTGGCCAAGGGACCACTTCTTGATTTCTCACAGCACTGAAAAAACCTCGGAACAGCAAGAACCCAGAGCAACTGCAGGGGGACAATGAAGGCTACTGGTGTGGTGCTCACAAACACCTTTCAGGTGGGTAAAAAGATGTAAGGTAAAATCCTATGAGAGTCTGACCAGGCGGTGGCGCAGTGTATAGTTCCGAAACCCGAGGTCGCCAGCTTGAGCGCTGGCTCAGCTGGTTCGAGCAAGACTCACCAGCTTAAGCCCAAGGTCGCTGGCTCGAGCAAGGGGTCACTCGGTCTGCTGTAGCCCCCCAGTCAAGACACATATGAGAAATCAATCAATGAACAACTAAGGAACCACAACGAAGAATTGATGTTTCTCATCTCTCTCCCTTCCTGTCTGTCTGTCCCTCTCTCTAGACTCTCCCTGACTCTGCCACACACACACACACACACACACACACACACAATCCTATGGGAGAAGTAGTTTCCCCATCAAAGCAGACAGCACCATGAAATAGAGGCATGGAGCACCATGGAGGTAAGAGAGCAGGGAAATAAAGATTAGACCTTTTCTCTGAAAGAACTTGGGGCGTGGTTTCTGGCTCAGAGAACTGACCCAAAGAGAAAGCTTTTGTTGGTTTGAGAGACACTGTTTAAGACTTAATACTTTGCAAGCAGCAAATGGTCTGAGAACACCATGCAACTCTCTAGATGGGCGTGTTCCCCAACACTCATGTCATATTTGACCAAGGCAGATAATGAAAAGGGCCATAGAAAACTCCAGACCCTGTTATTGCTCAGAGACTGCTGTGTGTCTCACAAGCGTCTCTTTTCCAAAAGGGAGTGACTCTTGTGTTGCCCTGTCCCTGGACTTCTTCTGTCTATTGGGTTTGGTGGGAGAGGGGGGAGGGAGGATAACTTTTCATTTTAGTTCACAGGTCTCTGGACCATGATGATGTTCATCCTTACCTGATGCGGTTGTTACGGGGGCATAGCCCCTGGGGATGCTGGACTTAGAACTGGGTGCCCTGACTTAGATGGGAATAGAAATCCTTTCCTTTGGAGGTACCCTGTTTTGTGTGTGTTCAGGGGTGGGCTGTTGCAGAGACATTTCCCACTCACTAATTATTTTCCCTCCAAATTGCAAGCCCCTTGCAAATAGTCAGTCTTATGGGCAGTTCTGGCTTATGGGCCGCGATCAGACAGTGTTTGTCACTTCTGGGTGCAACCACTCAGAAGCTGGTGTGATCCGCCAGCTCTCTCTTCACCTGCGGGGAGACCAGAAAGCCATTTATTGTGATGGCAGCATCATAATATCCATAATATCAAAACAGTCGAGATTGCTGACGTGCCACATGAAGAAGAATGTGCCCGAGAGCCTCAGCCACACTGGAGTTCATGTGAGTAAACATTCTCATTGTACAAAACCATTGAAGTGTTGGGGTACTTGTTACAGCAGTGTTGCCTCGCCCAGCTTATCTAATACCATGACCCTGACTTCTCATAGTCATCCTGCTATCCGCATGATTGTAAAGCCCAGGGAGCTGTGGCCGACCACTTTGTTAACCTCAACGGAGAGAGAGACCCAGTAATGGTCTGACCCTGAAGTGACACTCAGAAAAGCATTACCAGGCAATGAGAATGGATTTCATTGCTACTGAGAGCCCGACACATAAATACTGGTGTGGGAGGCCTGCCTCCTTCTCTCACTCTGCGATGTTTATCGAGCTTCCACCACGTACCAAACACATACAGGCACTGGAGAGACGTGCCCAAGATAGATAGGCGGCTCTGGTCTCGTGAGCTGACATTCTAATTGTGGATAACCAAGGGAACAAAGAGAACAAGTAAGGTCCTGTCAGAGAGTGTATAACTGTTACTAGGAAAACAACTGGGAGCAGGTGGCAGAGAGTGAGTGGACAGTCAGGGAAGACTTCTGTGAGGCGGTGACAGTTAAACTGAGACCCTACTAACATGAACTAGCCATGCAAAGACCTGGAGATGCAACTTCAAGACAGAGGGAATAAATAGTAGGTGCAAAGGCCTGAGGTGGACGAGTTCTTCCTGGGTGGGTTTAGGATTTCAGTTTAACAGAAGTCTGGTTTGGCTGGAATGTTGTGAATGAAGAATACAGAGAAGGAAATCAGAGGAGCAGATAGGGGATCCTCTGGTGGTTGGATTTCATTTTAAGGGCAATGGGAAGCTATCAGATGATTCTAAGTAGGGAAGCTACTAAGATTTGACTGGAGACCGATTGGTAGGGAGCTGTAGCATCAGTGTAGGTGAGAAAAGACTGGGCTTCAAAGGAGATGGACGGTCCCAGACCTACCATGGGGAGACCGCCTTTGCAGATGGTGTGGGTGTTGCAAATGATAACAAGAAAGAAAGGAATCAAGAACAACTAGGGTTTCAGCTTGAGTAACTGACTAGCAGTGCCATCTGCAGAGATGGGAAGGCTTAGAGAAGCCTGGAACAGGGGCATTAGGGTGCACTGTCAAGAATTCTCAGTTATAGATGCCATTAGACATTTACAGGACTAGATGAGAGAAGCAGGTGGAGTTTCAAGAGAAGCTTTGGCCTGTAGATATAAATTTGGGGCCCATCAGTTTATAAATATTATTTAGAGTCAAGGAACTGAATGAGATCATTTAGGGAGAGAGTGTAAATACAGACGAGGTCCTAGACTGGGGTCTGGGACCCAACATCTATCTAGAGGTCAGAGAGAAGGGGAGCCATCCTTCCAGAGTACCGAGACCTTTTCCACTCCCAAGGGCTGTTTGCTTTTAAAAAGATGTCTGGACACATATAGATTTTCCCACATATCTTAGTAATAAATGTTACATCAGAGTCTCCTGTGTGTTTTAAGTCACACGTGTCACTGTGGGGAAGCAGCTGTGCAGCTGAGGGTCAGAAAACTCTGGAAGCTTTCAACCACTTGGCCACTCACAAGCGGTGTGACAAGAATAAGACACAAGTTCTGCAGGCCTCACTTTCCCCCTCCATAACTGGGGGGCGGGGGTAATGGCTCCTCGCTGGGCTGTTGTCAGAATTAAAGAAGGCAGTGGATGTGAGCATGTCTAGTCCACCCCACAGCTACACTGTCCCTTATAGTAGCTGCTAGCCTCGTGTGGCCATTAAAATTGAAATTAAATTGAATTGAATATTCACTTTTTCAAGACGAAGAAGACGCCATGAGTAAATGCACTGTGGGATCCTGGACTGGATCCTGGAACAAGAAAGAAGACAGTGCAGCGGTCGGCAGACTCATTAGTCAAGAGAGCCAAATATCAACAGTACAACGGTTGAAATTTCTTTTGAGAGCCAAATTTTTTAAACTTAAACTATATAGGTAGGTACATTGTTATTAACTGAATTAGGGTACTTCTAAACGGGCCTTTGCTAAAAACGCCCTCAATCTGACTGAGCCGCATGTGGCTCCCGAACCCTGGTTTGCCGACCACTGTGGGGACCTGCTGATACCTGCACAAAGCCTGCAGGTTGTAAACAGAATCGCGCTGAGGCTGACAGATGTAACTAGGGAAGGCTATACCCTTACATGTGTGTATTTACACAATACAAAGTTAGAGAAAATTCAGTTTCTCAGTCACACTAGCCACATTTCAAGGGCCCGTTCGCCACATCAGCAGTGTCAGGACCACGTCCATCAGGGTTGAAAGTTTGGTTGGCTAGTGTTGCCCGGAGTACTAAGCAACTAAATCTCTAGTACACAGCACCATGCCACAGAAGGAATTCCGTGGGACAGGTTCAGTGGCTTTGATGAAAAGATTAAAGCCAGGTCTAGAGATAAAAATCCAGTCTTCTGTCCCACATCCAAATTAACTGTATTATTTTAGATTAGCTTCTGTTTTCTCCTCTAAAATATGATAGGGCTAAACCAATGACCTGCAACATACATATCGTGAATGAATGATACTTGGAGGACATGGCTCATTGTATCACTAGCCCACTGAGAAGGTGCTCTTGTGCAAAATTTAAATACGCAGGGAGGGGGGAGGGGCAGCCCAGGTGCCAGGTTATTCCGCCTTGCTACCTATGCTAAAGATGATGCTAACGATAATGGCCCAGGAAGGACCCTAAACCACACCCTCCTGGTCACAGAGAGGCGGTGCACCCAGGGTTTGCATTAGATAATAGAGTGGGATAAATAGAAAGCAGTGGCTTTAATGTTAGAAGCGCATTACTTTATGCTAATGGTTTGTTCATGCCTCTCAATTAAAAAAAAAAAAAGTGAAATAACTCAGGCCAGACTCCATAAGGTTTAGAAAACTCTGTTGACCAGGCAAGCTGGTGGCTATTGATTTTCCCTTCTACCCCAGTGAACAGCCAGTAGCCACCACCTGCAGTCCTTACAAAGCCCTTCCATCCAACACATTGAGGACGAAGCGTGAATATTAACCCACTTATTCCCACCATGGTCGTTGACCTGAAGGAATGGTGTTCTCTTATCTGCTATTTCTAGAGAAGAAACTAAAGAATATTCTAGTGCTGAGAGGAAGATAATTTGGTGCTTAAGTCGAATGTACCTAAAAATAAAGTGCCCTTCCCATTAGATCACATTAGAAGATAGACCACAGCTGTTATTGTTGTTATTATTATTATAATTATTATTTTAGTTTTTCAGCAGTTAGTAAATATATCTGAAATTATGACCACTAGTTATTTGTAGTTATTTGCTTCTTTTTCTTGTTCTTCATAAAGTACATCAGTTAAAATTCTTGGCTAAAAGCAAAAGAAACTCTTTTTGGCAAATTTAAGCCAAAAAACGTCTTACACCACATCTCCAGGGAGACTTGCCTTTAGATTCTGTAATTCCTCCAAAGGAAACTGGAATGCCAGCAGAAAGGGCAGCCAGAGATGAGGGAATCTCCACCACAAAGTTCAACCCATCTGTATTTGGGGTTTTTTAAGAGTATTCATTCATTTTATAAATTAAAGTAATCATAACCCAAATGCGGAACTTCTGTTATTTAAATTACTGGCATACTCTCTGTGTTTGTGTGTGTTCATCAGAAGGTATGTGTAGTCATTAATAGTCATCACTGTCTTGAGTTAAATAGCAAATATATGTCCTATTAAAGGCTCTTACTCTCTAAACGCTATATTTTCAATAGGACAAATTAGAGATGTAAATAAAAGAAGAGACATCAGTGTAGCATATCATTTTCCAAGGCTTAATAAATACTGGTTTGATATAGTAGTAAGTCCCATAAGTAGAAACTAGGGTTCAAATAACCAACTATTAAGTTGAACAAATAAGTGTTAAAAGAGGCATTTTCTGTCCAGAACTTGAATGACTACTAACCACAAACTATATAAAATAGCTAGCAAAAAGGTTATGAGAGAATTCTATTCTTGAATGTACTCTTGCATCCTATATGTGCCTAGAATAAACTGCTCACCTGGACTTTAATAGCTGATGCTTATCAACTGGATCTCGAAATAACCTTTGAGAGTTTACAAGAATTCCTTCTGTCTTATTTAAGCTTAGAAGAAGGCAATATTATTTCTCTTCATTCCAATATTAGAGTTTATTTTAACAGCATGTTAGAGTAATAATAAAGAACAGTGGGCTTCTTCCCTTTATCTATTTAAACCATTGTTACAATCCTTCCCATCACTTAAAATTTTTATTTTATTTGTTAAAAGCCAGACTACCAAGGAACTGCATGTTCTTTTATGTGTCTTGAGATTTAATGGGTTTTCTTAAGAGAAACACAAACATTCGTCTCATTCTAGAGGAAAGACAGGAAGCCAGCCACGAGTGAGATTCCAGGACAGTCATTGAGCAGTGAGGTACATAGCTGAGGGCGGTGTGGTGGTGTTTGTCTTCTCTACCTTTTCTTGCAAGCATGTCATCTAAAACAGACCTAGGGAGTCACCAATGACCTTGAATGACATCTCCCAGGGGATAGAAGTCTGCCAATGACATTGCTAGTTAAGTTCAGTGTTCTAATAATGTAGAGACTATATCAGGGACGTAACTTCATTGTGCTAAGCAGAGACAAACTTTTACCTCCATTGCATCTGTATCCTTAGAAGAAGCAAGCCTTTGAGTAGGGAAATTTCTCAGCACTTTGACTTTGAAGTTTCTTCTGGGGACCTAACACTGCAAGTCTATCAGACAACACATTGGGAAGCACTGCTGATGGCCAACCCAAGCTGGTTCTGCTCCAGGAACCTATCAGAGTCCGGGGGAGCACCCCTGAGAGGGAGTCAGTGCCACAGAGTACCCGACTCCAGATCAGGCCAGCCTGGCTGCCCCGGGGTGAGTGTCACAGTCCCAGGAAGGCAAACACACTTCTGTAGTCAGGCATAAAGGGAGAGATGAGAACAGTCCTGAGACAGAAAAACATTCATTTGTTGTTCCACTTATTTATGCATTTATTGGCTGATTCTTGTGTATGTTCTGACCAGGGATAGAACCTGCACCTTGGCATACTGGGATGATGCTTAACAACCAAGCTACCCAGCCAGGGCAAGATATATATATATATAATGAATGAATAGTGAAATCATCCTTGAATATTTACATGAATCTGGTTTACATTGAACAGTTCTCTTGTGTTTGGAATTACACGAACCTTCCTTGCCTTTGGGAACTATGTAGATACACCCTATGCACGTGCTCTCTCTTTCTTCTCTTGCTGTTCCCATATCTCCTCTACTCATTCTCTCCCTCACCATCCCACCCCACTCCCAAACTTGGCCATCAATAATATATTTTTGTATCTTGCATTCGGTCAACACACAGTTCCTGGATACTCACTGTGTATGTATTAGGCACAAGGCTAGGAGCCGAGGATTTAAGGGCAAAGCAAGAAAGAGAAACAGTCTCTTCCTCAGGAGAGTTGCGGTCTAGCGGAGAAGCCAGCAATTGATTTTCAAAACTCTCAGAGAGATAGAAAATTGCCACTTGATGGGGGGCTTCCAAGAGGCATATGAGGGCTGCATATGTCTCTCGTGGGGGGAGACCTGGGCACGGGGCTCAGGGAGAGCTGTAAGGATGTGAAGGCCCTCCTGTGGGGAGGAGGGGCGAGGTGCGGTCCAGGAAGGCGGGAGGTGGGTGCGCTGCAGTGGAAGGTAAGGGCGGAGGGTGCCAGGCCTGGAAAGTGACACCAAGGACTTTGAGTGAGATCTGAAGATCCACGAGGACCTGCGGAAGGGGTTAGAGAATAGGGAAAGCAGGTAAAGGAGAGGGTGGGAGCGAGAAACACGGCCACACTGTGCAGAAATTCAGCTGGGACCAGTTCAGACTCGAGGATTTGTTCTTACAACAGATACGAGAATAACTTAGTCCCTGCCTTCAAAGGGTCTTACATCCAGAACCTCCCATTTGCTACAGAAATGAAAACCAACATGATCGAAACATTAATGACTCCTAGCCAAAGGCTCCAAAAGAATGAAATTTATTCTCAAAATAGTTTTGCTGAACTATTGTTCTGATCATAATCAGTGGATCCCTGGATAATCCCAAATCAAATAGCAAGGAAACATTTCCTTTGATTAAAAATTATTTTCTATGATTCTAACATGGCAGATGGGGAATATCTCACCTGCCATCTGCCTCTTGAGGTGTGTAATGTAAGGCTCTGGGGTTGGTTGATCTGGACACACCCACTGGCCAAGCCCATTGCCAGCATTAACAGTAATAAATGAAACCATTGATTTTACTCCAGAAGCACAAAGGCACTTAGTGCCTTCTGTGTGTAGGGGGATGGGGGAGGGTGTCTATTCCTCTTTGAAATTGCTTGGGAAAATAAAAAATGTTGTGTCAGGCTTGTTTAATGTGTATTTATTTACTCAACATTAACGCTATTTAAGGAATACAAGGGCTCATCCTTAACTCTCCTCCAGCATTGGTGAAACATTAGCTAAATAAATCTGAAAGGGGTAACAGGAATGGAAGAAAAGGAGGCAGAGTGAAGCAGTGAGAAGAGGGAAGTATCGTGGTACAGGAAAACATTTAACAGTGGTTTCTGACAGACAGAGAGACACAGAGAACAAACTGATGGTTTATCGATGAGAGGGGGTTGGAAAGCTGGGTGGGAAGGGTGAAGGAAGAAGTACAATTGTTAGTTAAGGATAGTCACTAACTGCAGTCCTTTGTTCCCTATGAAAGTACAGCCTAGGCATCGGGGATCTAGGCATAGGGGTATGTAGTCAATAATATTTTAATACCTATGCACAGTGCCAGGTGGGAACTGTACTTATCGGGGCCTCACTTGTAAATTACACAAATATCTAACCACTGTGGGTACAACTAAAATTAACACAAAATAATATTGAATGCTAACTTTATTTTTAAAATGCAAAAATAAAACCCTAGTTTCTTAATACTCTTTCAGAGTGCTTATGGTTTATGTGCCTGAGATTTTACTTTTTCAGAAAAAATAAAAATGTGGGCCAAGTGTGGAGCTGTGGAAGCAGGGAGAAAGGAGACAAGATAACACTCCTCTTGGTTCTAGGGATGTCTCTCTCGGCCCCGAATGCCGTTCGTGCAAACTGAAACTCTACAGAGCATGAAAACCATGGTCATACATAACCACAGTGGGGCGTGTTTTCTGTGGTGTCTGACTTCATTTTCGTTACTACTTACTATTTCCTTTGTCCACACAGCCTCTTAAAATGACATCCAGCATCCAGGAACTTTTTCCCTGCGTTTTTCTTTTCTGCTAATGATGTTTCTGGAACTAAAGTATGCTCTTGACATGGGTTCTCTTCATTCACAGAGCAAGTGCTGGGTTTGATTTATCTGCAACATCCCCCCGCGGCCCCCGGACCTCTGGAGGACTTCTGTGCTTAGATGTCAGGGAAATTCTTCGTCTCCTTCTGAACCATTAATTTTATCATTATGGAAATAGCTTCCATAATTGATAAAACATTGTCAACTGAGTTTGACAGATTATTAAAACACTTTGGGAGATTTGCAATCTCAAGCTCCTGCCTCTTGGGGCTTGCTTAAAACACACACACCCATATTTATACTCTCTCTTAAATGTCAATGGGAAGGATCTCTGTGATAAGGTTATTGTAATAATGCACACAGACACT
Organism: Rhynchonycteris naso; assembly: GCA_037038555.1. Classification (NCBI taxonomy): domain Eukaryota; kingdom Metazoa; phylum Chordata; class Mammalia; order Chiroptera; family Emballonuridae; genus Rhynchonycteris; species Rhynchonycteris naso. The sequence continues at coordinate 139,650,051 of CM073002.1, forward strand.
GATCAAGAATCATTTCTTTCCAGTTCTGGCCAAGACATGTTATTATTAATAAAACAGGGTAAGCCAATTCATCTTTTCTCACTAACTGAACAAATTGAAGCTTAGCCATGTGTAAGAAGAAGAAGACCACCCTGTAGAAGACATAGCCTGTTGTAAAGTCTGGAGTATTTATTTATTTTTTCAATTAAACTGTTTTATTTGGAGATAACTGCAGAATAACATGCATTTGTAAGAAATGACGGAGATCTTATGTGCCCTGTACCCAGTTGTCCCCAATAACAACATCTTTAAAAACTATAGAACAATATATCAGCCAGATGATTTACATTTATATTAGTCAGATTTCCTCTCATTACTAGGTACTCATTAATATGTGAGTGTCATGTCTGTATGTGCAAGTCCCATTCAGACTTATCTCATGTGCATATTTGGGTGTCCACCACCATAGTCAGGATACTGAACTGCTCCAACACTACAAGGATCCCTCGTGTTCCTCTTTGACAATAATACCCACCTCCCTCCTTCTTCCTTTACCAAAAAGCACCTAGTTTTCTTGAAAAGTTTTTTAGCTTTTCTGCATAATAAAAAGAAATATAATTATGAAAATGATTTTCATTCAATGCAAGAATTTCAGCTTTTAGAGAAATGCGTTCCTGGATGCAGCCCAGCGGTGGATGCACCCAGACCTTGTTTCTGAACGTGGGCTCAAGCCCCACTCATCCACCTGGCTGGGCACCTTTGTGCAGGTACAACCTCACACAACTGTGTTGCTATGGTTTTGCATTCAAGGCAACAATGGTAATAAAATAAAAAAGCATTATGTGTTAGTAAGATTCGTGCTGTGCAAAATTCCATGGAAATGATGACTTTTCAGATAAATCAAAAAGTTGCTCCCAATCTCAGAGTTTGTTTGAAAAGCTATGAGTGATATCATCCAAGAAGCATGCTTAGCTTCTAATTGGAACTGCGATAGTATCACTGTCTGTAATAGCCAATTTTATACTTAGATGGACACGGACCTTGAGAATGTCCACAATTCTCACTTTTTTTTTTAATGTAGAAAATTAGCTCTAGTGTCTGTCCTTTGCAAAGATGTCTGTTGCAAGCTGAGATTTTAAAAATATATATACAAACGCCCAGGCTGACACTTCCCATCTGCTGTTGTCGGCCTGTTTGCCCATCTGATATAAAATGCCAGCAAGGAAGTTTTCAAAGCCAGCCCAATGGCTCAATAAAATATGGTCTTCTTGTCACCCTTAGTGCTTAAATCATTTGTTGTCAAGCTGGGTGGCTTTCAGAGTTGACATTTACTGCTGTTTGCTGCAACAGAGATTATAGCCTCAAGGAGAGGGCCAGAACTGTCATTAGCACTGCCAAGTATGAGAACAAAGGCCTTGGTTAAGTCTTTGTGATTATCTTGCTGCCCTATGGTTCTTAAGACAGATGGTTTTTAAATGATGGATTTCCAACCCAACACACTCATGAAATGTTTACCCAGTGGTCCCAGTAGCCTCACACATAAACAAAGAAACTTCAAAAGTTCCTTTATCTCCTTTTTCCAAGGTTTCCAGGTTAGACCCAACACGAATAAGCCATCAATAAGGAGAAATTTATATCGTAGTAGGAATGCATTTAAAGAAGCTTTCAAAGACTCAATTCAGCAAAGATATATTCAGTGCTTTATATGTTTATAGCACTATGGCAATTGCTTTGGTGGGCACCAAAATTAGTTTCTTTTCTCATAAGGGGAGAAACTAATATTTATCAAACACTCCTACTGCCAAGCATGCTGTCTTTGTCATTCCATGCTATTTTCATGACAATGCCGTGAAGTAGGTACTATCACTTCCCACAGCAGGAAACAGGAGCCCGATCAAGTTCAGGAGTTTTTCAGGTCACACAGTGAATAAGAGGCAAAGCTGCGATTCAAGCCAAGTATATTTGAGTCTGAACCCACATTGCATCCTTTAACTGGCAAAGAAGGGGATAATAGAAGTATTGAACCTGAACTCACAACAGATCTTAGTAAAGTGTTTAATGGGTAATGTGGACACTGGGGTAATCTCCTTTCATTGGCGTGCTCATTGTCCCAACTTCTGGGGCTACAGGTGACATAGAATCTTTAGCTATCAGTCCCTTCAGGGATTGTTCCATCTGCAGAGAGCCACCTTGTCCAAAGTCATATTCTTTCTGAGCAGCTCACATCCAATGACTGATTGACATGGATGGAAAAGCTTGGTCACCTTCTCTCAACTTGGGGGACCTCTTCAGGACCATTCCCCTCCATATGTTAGCTAAATCTGTCGTTGAGGCTTCTCCTGCTTTTGTCCCTTCTCTTCCACAGGTGTTGACCCCAAAGGCACTGGTTGATAAACCTCCTCCATGCTACACTCTGGCTCAGAGATGGTTCCCTAGAGAATGCAACCCACGACAGTTGACCTAAAAACTCTTCAGAGGAAACTTGGCATATAAAGTAGCAATTGGGTGACAAGTATAATTTCAATAGGACAATAATGACGCAGTTACTATTGGAAAGCCATTTTAAACTCCACTGTGGAGGGCGTTGAAGACTAGGTAAGGAGTTATACACAGTTGAGAGATAAGAGCCTTTTAAGTCTTTGAACAGAGACATGACCTGAAGCCGGCTGCCACTTAGGAAATGGACAAGGTCATTCATGAGGACAAATGTTGAAGATGGAGGCAGAAGATTGGGAGGCCATGGACGAGCCAGTGGCAAAGCATTAGATTTTCTGTCACAAAACTAGTATTCAAATCCTGGCTCTGCCACTTACCTAAGGGATCTTCAGAAGTCACTTATTCCCTCCAGATTCAATTTCCTCTTCTTTCAACCAATATAGTATTAGCTATGTGACATGGGTGGGTGCTTGCAAAGCCTCACACATGCACACACACACACGTGCGTGCCTGCGTACACACACAGACAGATGTAAGTTCCTGAACAAATGCAAGTTTTAGTTGCAAAGACAAAAAGAGGCTGGTCTAGAGCAGGGACCAGCAAACTACAGCCTTCCACCATGTTGTCGGTCTGTTTTTGTAAATAAAGTGTTATTGGAACACAGCCCTGCACATTCATTTAGCTTTATTACATATATATATATATATATATATATATATATATATATATATATATATATATATATATATATATATATATTGCTCTTATCTATGGTTTCTTTCCAGCTATAATGGCAGAGATGAGTAGTTGCAATAGAGACCATATGACCCTGCACAACCTAAAACATCCATTATCTGCCCCTTTACATAGAAGGTTTGCAAATCCTGACCCTGAGATTCAGAAGTACAAAAAATTTACAAAGGTGACTGCAATAAAGGACAGGACCAGGTCAGATCTATAATACCCAGGAACTGCTTGGGCTTAGAGAAATAAAGTGAATGATACAAAGGACCAATAACCCTGAGATTTCTAGCGCAGGTCCCAGCCAAGTGGCATTGTGACTAACCACACAGAAGAAACTAGGAAGAACAGTTTCACTTGATGGTTATTTTAATTCTGGACGCCCTGAGTCCCTGGTGCTGGTAAAAACATTTAACAGGAGTACGAACATCTGAATCCGGTAGTTTGGCAAAGACTCAGAGAAGAAGCTTTGGCTTTTGAAACAGTGAACATAGACCTACAAAAAATGAAGGGAAATTGGTAGTTACGGAGACAGTAAAAATTTGATTTTAATCCACTTTTCAATGGGTGGAATTCTGTCTCAGATTTGAGTAGTTTTCCAAAGACGTGATGCTTAAAGTTAGAGCATTAAAGTAAGGCTTTGCTGGCCATTATTACATTAAGCAGAAAATGAGAAAAGGGCAGTAAAGTTTTATTGTTGCTAGAAAAGAAATACGTTAGAACCAGGCAAAGACTCCCCTGCGTGGAGGGCATTTGACGACATTTCTGGCCACTAAGCTACACTTAAAACCCTGTTCTCATGTCCAAGTGATATGTGTCCCGTGAGATAGTAAATGGTTTTCTGAGAATAAGAGAATTGCAAGGTTAAACGACTTGGGAGAAAATCGGATGAAAGAAATGTAAAGCTTTCTTTACTATAGAACTTCTGAGAGCGTTGAACATGTTAACAAGCACTGGGAACCCCCAGGAGGGAGACCTAGTAAGCAGATAACAGAACTGCAGATTAAGAAGTTCAAACTGTCAATTATAAAAGCAGTCATGGGATTGTGAAGTACAGCCCAGGGAATACAGCCAGCAATACTGTAAGAACGATATATGGTGGTATCAGATGGGTACTAGACTTATTGAGGTCATCACTTTATAAGGTCTATAAATGTCTAACCACTATGTTGCACATCTGAAACTAATGTAGTTTTGTATGTCAACTGTAATTGGAAAATAAACTAAACAAACAAACCAAAAACTGGTGTTTACAACAAGAACTTGCCCAGAATGAAAGAGTTCTTGAGAAGTGAAGCTAAGAATCAAACTCACAAACTCTGTGTCAGAGCTCATAGCAATTACGCTTTTCTAATAATGATGATGATAAGGGACGATGAAGGTGGGGGTGATGAAAAGTGTCCTTACCGCCAAGTGGTCCCTGTGACACTTGATACTCCTTGGAAAACTATGGTAATTCTGAGACCACTGTATCAGTCACCTGTGGACAAAACAATGCTATGTCAACCGCTCAAAACTCAGTGACTTACGATCAGAAGCCTTTGTCCGATGGGCGCAGGTGCAGGTGGGCGGGGCGGCTCTGCTGTTCTCACTGGGGTTTGGCTCCAGCCTGCGGGTTCCGATGGGGTCTGCTCTCAGAGCTCTCCCCATCCGGGGTGCGCAGGCTGCCATGGGCACAGCCCCCGCACCGAGTCACATGCCTGCCCCCTAGTACAAGGGTAGAGACTGCCCCTCCATCCCTGACGGGAAGAAGTGTGAAGTCACGTGGCAAAAGCTGTGGATACCGGGAAGAGCGATGAAATGGAACTCATGATCCAATCTCCCCTGACGCATGTGTGACAGGCAGCTCAGGAGCTTGTCCTAAAAGGTTTATTCTTTTAAATAACTCATGGAACCCTGGCACGATGAATTCAAGTTCAGTCAATGGAGTATGTGACAATAGAATTTTATCCCTACTGGTTCAGAATCAACTCAAGCCTGGGCTAAATAAGGTATATACTCTTGGACTAGCTTGAAGGGTTTACTGAACACAAGGTCCTTGGCAATCCCTTTGCCTAGGCATCAGAACTGTTTGCCTGGCCTCTCTGCTGTGGCTTCTCCAGGGCTGGTCATGCTCAAGGTCTGCTGTCCAGACTCCGCTGCCAGGCCAGTGCGACATGCGGCTCAAATTGAGGCTGTGATCTTAGGAGGACCAGGTCTGAGGTTGGGGGGTTTATGAGTGTCTCTGAGCCTTCCAGGACTGCTTGGGCCAAAAGTCCGGGGGGAGGGGTCAGAGAGAAGGGGAGCAGCAGGAAACTGGTGGGAAGAAGACACTCTGGAGTGGGAAATGCTGAGAAAAAGAATGGAAGGAGCGAGAGCTTCCTGTGAAAGTGTTGTGGTCTAATTCTCAGAAAGGGAGGAGACCACATCTTTAAAAGCTGTAAGATTTTTGATAACAATGATGATGATGATGAAATATCCGGTACATGAAAGAGATATGGAACACAGATAAACTTTGAAACATAATCATAAAACTCACCACTCAACTGAGAAATCAGTATATTATAGCATCTACCTGTTTGCTCCATCTCCTTCCTGAAGAAAACCATTATTGGAATTCTGTGTTTATCATTCTCTTGCTTAAAAAAAATAAGTTTTATCTTATATGCACATTCTTGAACAAACAGGATACAATGCTTAGTTTCCCTGGTATTTGAGTTTTATAAAAATGTCATCATGTTACATGTAATCTCTTGCACTTTGTCACTATTATGTTCCTAAAATTTGTTCATGAATTTAAGTCACTGTAGTCCATTCATTGTGCATTGTTCCGCAATATACATTATTAGAAATACATTTATTTATTCATTCATTCTCTTGTTCAGAAACACTTTCAGCTGTTTTATTTTAGAAAATTCCATTCTGAGTGAATTTGTATGTGTCTTCAAAGTAGCACAGGGGTTGTCTGCTCTGTCACATAGATCAGTATGTCTCTCCCTGAACCCAAACCACACCATCTCAGTTGCTCTGACTTCATCATAAGTCTCGATAGTTGATAGGGCCTCCTGGTAAACTGGTTATAACTAGATTTTGAGGGAAAGAATGAGCTTCACACATTCTAATTAAAAGCATAAGAGAAAAGATGTTAAAATTTTTTAGCCCATTGTCTACTTAAAATAATGTTATCCAGCTTCTGCTCCTTAAGGCTAGACTAAGATTGTTGTTATTGGAAAGGTACCTTAGTTATTCTAGCTGATGTATGCACTCCATTTTTGGGAAAGCAAACTATTGCTTTAAGCACGAATAATTCAGCCTTCCAAGCAATTCAGATGAAGGTGGTGAAATTTGACTTTTCTGTTTTTGCTTGGAGGCATCAGCTGAGATATGTTGCGAAAACCATCAGCCCTTCCTGCCCCCTTAGAAAATCAGTCTCATTAAAATGTTCCTTTTGTGCTTACTACAAAGTAGCTCTAATGGCAACAGGTCTTTGCATTTCTTCAGTGTCATTTATATAGGGCTTCGTGTTTATAAAGCTAAGACAAGGTGACTGGGTGAACTCAGAGTTTTCTTGGGGGAGGGGTCCTTAGGGACTCTACTATAAACTCGCTTTGCTCTCTGCGGACCACACATTTTATAACTCATTCTGTATAAACAGCACAAATCTTTTGAGCATTTTCCTTCTAGTGAATGTTGAATAAATTCTTTTCAGTGGTGACACCGACTCCCTAGGCTGTTTATTTGAACTTCCTCACAGGAGATACAGTCATACACATTGAACCATCTTTTAAATATTGTGCTCAGGATGTATTGTAAGTCAAGTTTATGAATGGAGTTTTATGTTCCCTATGAAGGTGCAGAAAGAGGTAGAATATAGTATACCCAGTGCTCTTAGTTCAGCGCAGTCCATGACAGCTTATAAAAATAGCCCTGGACATGTTAAATGTGTACCTATATAAATGCAGATTTTTAAAAACTGGAAAATTGTTGTAGCAAGAAATGTTAAATTTACAAACCGTTGGCAACATACACGTAAACATCACCTACTAGAAGGGCATGCTCGTGGTTCACCAGCGAGCACCAAGAGGAGAAAATGAGTAGAAATAAGAAAAATGAAACACAGGCAGGAAATAGAGGGGCGAGTAAACGTAGGTTTCCAGTGAGAATGCACAAAATACAATTTATTCTTGTATCATTTATGAATTATTGTTTTGTTTATTTGTATTATAACTGTAAGTCTACTTTCGCCCACCTCCATATATCCAGGCAAAAGAAATAATACAGTAGGGGGTGGGAGGGGGGGAATTGAAACCAGTACCGAAAAGCCTCTTCCCTAACAGTTGTGTTAAAATGATAGGGAGATGATTTCTCAGTCATTTTGGCCCAAGCAGGAAAATAGCATGACTTCTATTGGAATAGCACTGTCTGGGTTTGCCCGAGGACAGAAAACTGTCTCCCTCATGACAGGGGGCAGGCAGGAAAAGGGAGCTTGATTTCCACAGTGGTTCCTTGATTAAGAGTAGCTCAGAATCCATCCTCTGACCCCCTGGGCTGCCCCTCCCCGCCTTCCCCTCTTCCCACCCTCGTCCTCACAGAGCCTCTAAACTATCTTCTCTCCACTTGTGAATGTTTCAGGCCGCACATCTCCAGATGTCCTGCCACCTAAGAAAATCTCTTCACTCAGCAGTCTATTAACCACACCAACTGCCCCTTTAGAAGCACGTTGGCGACAGCAAATTAGAAGAAAATTTTATCAAGAGAAAGTAAGTATACTTAAAAAGTTTTTACATTTGTATTTACATCTCCCAACATACAAATCACTTTATTTTCACTGTCATGAACTAATGGTGATGCTATGGTAAAAATTCTCTCATGTCATTTATAATTCTCATAGTAATAGGGTTCCAAGATTTAGCAAATAAAAAGACAGGATGCCCAGTTAAATAAATTGCATACAAATAACTAATCATTCTTTTAGTTTAGGTATGTTCTGTAAAATTAATTAAACAAGGAGGCCATTGGGCTGAGGTGGCTCAGAATGTCCCTGTGATCTATGCGAGCAAACCAAAATCTAACCCTGTCCATGCCTCAAGGTTACAATCAAATCACTGGCCCTGGCAGGTTGGCTCAGCAATAGAGCGTTGGCCCTGTGTGTGGAAGTACCAGGTTTGATTCCCGGCCAGGGCACACAGGAGAAGCATCCATTTTCTTCTCCACCTTTCCTTCCCCTTCTCCTTTCTCTCTATCTGTCTCTTCCCCTCCCGCAGCCAAGGCTCCACTGGAGCAAAGTTGGCCCCGGGGCGCTGAGGATGGCTCCATGGCCTTTACCTCAGAAGCTAGAATGGCTCCAGTTGCAGCAGAGCAAACCCCAGATGGGCCAAGCATCGCCCCCTGGTGGGCATGCCCGGTGAATCCTGGTCGGGCACATGTGGGAGTCTGTCTCTCTGCCTCCCCTCCTCCAACTAAAAAAAAAGAAAGCAAGAAACATTAAGAACTAACAATCACAGTGGCCAATTAGGCTTTAAGTCAGCGCCAAGCCACAATTCCCTTGCTTTGTGTCCATCTTTTCTCCATGAAAGGCTCTCCAGAACTCCTGTGGGAGACCCCTGCTCACCACTTTCTGTTTGGCTCCGTCCAATTCTAATGAATACTTGCTCAAATAAACTCTTACATTTTAAAATATATGTCAGTTAATCTTTTAACAGTCCGATGCAATATTTAGCCCATACCAACACCAAATAAATAAGTATTCGTAGTTCATCTAAAATTCAAATATAACTGGGTGTCCTATATTTTATTTGGCAATCTTCAATTACAGGATCTTTTAGAGGTCACTCAAATAAAACTAAGCATTTTTCCCTCCCCCCCCCTCTCCAGATTACTTCAGAGAGTCTTGATAAGTAATGTATAAAATATCTTTGCTGGAGTTCTCCCTGTCAAAGTCCCCTTGACCTGCCTGCCTCTCCTTGCAGATCCTGTGTCCCCTGGCTGCTCCCCAAGTCTCTCTTCTCTATGCTGACCAAACACAAGGCCAGCCTCTGAATTCCTTCCTGTGTTCATCATCCTCTAACCCTCTTTCCTCCTGGGATACCCTTCCTTTTTCCTCCACCCATCCCCAGGTTGATCCTTTTTTACAGCTGCTAATTGAGCTTTCACTTTCAGGTCTATTCTAGCTCTTTACTCTGTGATGCTGATAATCCAGCGGAACAAAGAGAAATCCTTTATGCAAGTTGAGATGGGATCAATACTGCGGATCACTAGAATGTTTTTATGGTTCTCACACCCACTGAGGTCCTTCAGGAGCGTGTTCTGCTCTCTAAAATAGGCTCTTCTTACCTTCTCCCTCTCGGCTATTCAGGAGGTCCCCAAGTCTTCTTGTCCATCATAGATAATACCGGAGATACCATGGGTCTCCTCTTAGAGACCGACATAGAGCCCTCTGCGAATAAACTGCTTGACTCAGATTTCATCTGCGAAGGGCTAACTCTCTCTCGAGGTGTGGCTACCTCCAAGTGCCCTGTGGGTCCCCATGCTGTGTCCTGCTTGGATCGCTCAGTAAAGAGTGGAATAGTAGCAATGACAGCACATGGCCTCTCATTTCCAATCTCACAGACGGAGCTTTTAATGTCTGTACACAAAGTCGAAGTTAGATTTTTTTTCTTTTTTGGGAGATACTCTTCAAAATTTGATAGCAATTTAAAAGTTCTCTTTGATCTCTAGTTTGCTAAGACCTTTTTTTTTTTTTATCACAAATAAGGTTTTATTCTTTTTATTTTTTTCTGCAGCTATTGAGGTGAATCATTTGGACATTCTTTGATCTGATAATGTTATAAATTGCATAGATTTTCCAACATTAAACCAGCCTTGTATTCTGGGAAGATATGCGAAGTGGCCAGAAAGGATTGTTCTTTTCTCATATTGCTGGGTGTGTTCACAATATTTTGTTGGAGACTTTCAAAATCTATGTTGATGAGAGAGAATCTATGACTTTCTTTCCTTATAATATTCTTTTTCAGGTTTTGTCATCAAGGTTTACTGTCCTCATAAAATGAGCTGGCAATTATTTCCTCTTTTTCAATTCTCTGGAGGAATTTATAAAAAACAATTATATTATTTCTTCTTAAATGGTTGAGGTTTTCTGTACAAGTGCTTCCTTTTTACTGCTGATTTTGGTCATTTCTCTCTTATCTTGGTTTCTTGAACAATATTTGTAGGGCTTTACCTAAGGGAGCGGTTGGTCTTTTTGACAAAGCAACGTTTCACTTTATTGATTTTTTTTCCTAAAATAAATATTCTAAAATTTTAATACCAGGGACCACTGGCTGAAGTCCTCTAGTAAAAACAACAAAATGAAAAAATAAAGAAGAAAAGACTTAGTTTCCCAGGAAGGAAAGAAGATTGTAAAGATGGAGTTTAGTAGGAAACCAGAGGACATCTGGAGACCCATGAAGTCCTGGTCCTTAATGTGCCACCCCAGGGCAGATCCTAGGCCTGTACTTTCACTGGGGGTGTCTTTGCGTATCCTGGTCCCCCTTCTGTTTCCCTTGATGGACTAAGAAGAAAATGCCCCCGGGGACCCTCAGCTCCCTCAAGCTCTAATGGCCATGATAAACAGTGACATGGCAAGTGTACCCCTGGAAAATAGAAGTCTCCCCCTCACAAGTTAGGCCTTGGAGCAAAGATGCCTCCCTCTCGCCTCTGGCTCTTTTCCTGCTTGTACAAGGGAGGGGCCTGCCTAAGTGACAAATCGTGGCGGGAGCGTAAGTTTCACGGCGAGCGTTGCCAGAAGCTGGACCGGTCTTGAAATGAGGTGTGATTCTCCTGTCACTGGGGCCCGTGCAGACTTCCTCTGGGCGTGTCCCACATCTGCGGAGGGAGGCCCACAGAAAAGTTTCATGGCCTCTCGGGGAGGAACACGCACTGACCGATCTGTACAATCTGTGAAGTTTGATGTTTGTTTTTCCCCACATACACTTCCCTTCCTTTCTCTCTCCCCTTCCTTTCTTCCTCCCTGTGTGTTTTTCCCCTGTTCTCTCCTTTTCATTCTTTCATCTTTAACCTGCGTTGTTGGGTTTTTTTGTTTGTTTGTTTGTTTTTTTACCTAAATCTCTTTAGTTTTTCAAAGCAGGCCCTGCCCTGGCTCGTTGCACATATAAGATAAATGTGATTTTTCCCCTTGGACAGTCTTCATATTCTGACACTTCAACCCTTGACCAGCCCTCTGGAGACTGTCCTCCCTTCTCCGGGCCGATGGGGTTCTCATTATTTTCTGGCCAGGTGTCTTCCCACTTTTATTCCCCTGATGGGGCAGTTTTCTTCCCCGTTTTGTGCATCCAGAGAACTGAGAAGAATATATTCAGTGTCGCCCAGATGGCTATTTCATTAAATTCTCAGGACCTGCTCCATATTAGCTGAAGAAAAATAGTAACCGTTTGTGGCTAGACTGCAAGCTAGTATAAATTATAGCATATTGGTTTCAGAAACGAGGTTTCCGATGGAAAAAATGTTCTAATTGGAGTTCGCAAAGCGTGAAGAAAAAGGTTTTGACTGTGTTGTTAGTATTGTAATGTATTCATTGATGCTTGGTTTGTGACGGATGCGTTCATAAGTACCTGGTCTGTGAATCTGGTGATGAGAAACTTCAAATCATCTTCAGGAAATCGTGGATAACTGCATTAGTTAGGGTGATAAAAGCTAATCTGCTGGAACAAAGAAACTCTCCCTTCAAATACACTGGTTTAAATAAGATTAAATTGTTTTTTTTTTCTTACATAAATAAGTAATGGGGCTTCGATTCATTTCACCTTGCTGCTGTGCCATCCTTAAAATATCCTTGCCTAAATGAACAAAGCTGGGCTGTTGCTTTGCCTGGTTTTAAACCCTTGGAAAGAGAAAGACGGGAAATAGAAGGCAAACAAATCTCTTCCAGATAAATGAAGTGGGAATTGTTCACATCACTGAGGCTTACATTTCATTGGTGAAACGCAGCCACATTGCCATTCCTACATGCGGAGAAGGCTGGGAAATTTAATCACCAAGTAGAAATCCATGTTCCCAGGAAGAAAGGGAAGATGAATTTAAGAGCCAAACTGTGGTCTGTAGCAGGCCCTTTGAGATATTAAATCTCAAACCAATTCTAATTATCACTTTCTCTTTAAGGCATTATAGTACCATCATTAAATGTTCTAGCTCAGGAGACAGATTTTTAGCTAAAAGCTCTGAAAGTGACACACCTTAAAAGTAAGGGCAAAAAGAAGAATAGACAGTGACTTTTTTATGTTATATGCTTTCCAGAAAAAGATTAATGTGCATGTTCAGCAGAATAACACTATCCAGATTCTCTACAATTTTTCATACTCAATGTGCATAATTTTTCATATTTAGTAAAATACTAACAGGTATTTTTACTAAGATAACTAACAAGACAAGGGTGATCACTATCTCTTCTATTCAACATTGTACTAAAGTTATTAGCCAATGCAATCAAACAAGAGAAATCAATTAGAGGCATAAAATAAGTAAAGATGAAGTAAAATGATCTCCATTTGGAGGTGATATAATAGTGTACTAGCAAAGATTTAGAGAATAATGAAAGTAACTTAAACAGTAACTTAAACTAAATTTGGTAAGGTAGTAAGATATAAAATTAATATTAAATATCAATCATTTTTATATACACAAACAACAGAAAGTTAGAAAATGTAATGGTAGAGAAAAATTTATTTACAATAGCATGAACAAAGGTTAAATACTTAGGAATAAACTTAAGAGTAAATGCATAAAACTATACAAAAAATGTTAATAAATTCTCCAAAGACTAAAAATTAGATTTGAACAGATGGAAAGATATCTTCTGTTCTTGGACACGATCACATTGTACATCTCTGAGTTTTCCCTAAGTTAATTTACACATGTAATGCAATCCCAATAAAAATACCAACAAGCTATTTTATAAAGTTAAGTTGATACCAAAGTTTATATAAAAAAACAAACATGCAGAAACAGCCAGGAAACACTGGAAAATATTTATAAAAGGGGGACTAGCAGACACTAAAACATACTATAAGTTTCCTATAATTAAAACAGTGTGGTACTGGCACAACACCAGTAGAATAGAACAGAAAATCCAGAAGTAAATTCAAGTACATATGAAAACTTAGTTTATAATAATGGTGGTATTTAAAACCACTGTAGTAAAGATGGACTTTTAAAATAGGTGATGTTGGACAGCTGAGTAGCCGTTTGTAAAAAAAAAACTTAAATCCATATCTCACATTATACAAAAGAATGAATTCCAAATGATCTAAGCAATATAAAGGGGAAAAAAATGAAGCCATACAGTACTACAAGTTTATATGGGTGAATTCTTTCCAATACCACCTCTTCTAGACAGTTCCACAATCTCTTTCATCCTCCACGACATAATTTTTTCCAGTGACGGTTGCAAATTGATTTGTTTATCTCCTGAAAATTTTCATGTTATATTGACATTCAAAGCTTTCTTTCCCAAATATACTCCTCCCTGTGGCAGTTTCTATGGGAAGAGAACCAATTAGAATTAGGGAAACATAAATCTTAGGTGAAAAGCCACACTCAATTGAGTAAACCAAATGTTTATTTTCGCTCTTTATTTAGAAAATGACTGAGTGTTCCATTGAGATGTAACTTCTTTTGAGAGCAACAGCACGCTTTCAGTCTGTGGGCAACAGAGATTGAAGTTGTGCCAGGCAAGGGTTCCCAGCTCACCGGCGCAATTTCCTGCTGAGCTCCAGTTCAGAGCTTCCGGACAAGTGCGGTTTAATTCCTGGCCAAGTCTGAAGATTTAGCTTCCAGACCAACAGCTGACCCAGTCTCCTCACTGACAGCCCCTGGTATCTCAGGACAAGGAGAAGTGGAGAGCCTTGTCCCACCGACTCTGTCTCTCTCTTCCATCAGTAAGCGATGTCTCCTTAGAAAACAGCTGAGTGGTGCTCTCCTGCTGTGCCTTTGGGTTTTTATACATCAGCCATGTACTGGTTGACCAGAGCATCTGTTCCCAACCCCCACAAAAGCAGACATCAGAGAGGAGAGGCTTAATTAGGGCTGTTCCGGACTTTGTTAGAGAGTAAAATTTTGAAAATAGCCCACAAGCGTTAAGTGATAAGAAATTTTGCTTTGTTTGACCCAAAACTCAAATTTTCCTTTTGTGTGTATGCATGTGATATTTTATTAAGTTAGTAAGCAATTCAGTATTTTAAGTAATTTAAACTGTCTTGTCCGTTGTAAAACAGTCAAGCAAATACAAGTACATATACAAAGCAAAACGTAACATTCATCCTTTATCTGTTATCTTTCCCTCCATCCTTGCCCCATTTCCACATCCTTCCCTAAAGCAAAAGCAATCATTCGCCACTTTGGTGTATACTCTTGCAATTCTTTCTCTCTCTCTTTCTCCCTCAAAATATGGATATTTTGTGATGTTCCCATATTAATTTTTCTTTCTTCTTTTTACATTAATAAAATATACTATACACTTATACACTGCAACTCTTGTTACTTAGCAATATTTTTAATGATTTATTTATCAATTTTAGAGAGGAATGAAGAAGGGAGAAAACAGCATCAACTTGTAGCTGCTCCACTTTATTTGTTCACTGATTGCTTCTCATATGTGCATTGGCTGGGCAGGCCCAGGGTTTTGAACCTGTGACCTCAGCATTCTAGTTCGATGCTCATCCCCTGCACCACCACAGGCCAAGCTGTCATTTAATGTTACTTTGAAAATCTTTCATAAGCTATTTCATTCATGTTAACAACTGTATACTATTCCATAGCCTGAATGTAGTATAAACACTTTCCTATTTTGCATTTAGAATATTCTCAACTATTATGGCTGAATATTGTCTTCTCAAAATTCATAGGTTGAAGTCCGAACACTCCATACCTCCGAATGGGACTGTATTTGGAGCTCAGGTCTTTAAAGAAGGAATTAAGGTTAAATACGTTTATTAGAATGAGTCCTAATCCAATATGACTGGGATTAGGATACAGACACACACACAAAAAAGATCGCGAAATGACAGAGAAAGAAGAGAGGTCTTAGAAGAAACCACTCCTGCCACCACCTGCACCTTGGACTTCCAGCCTCCAGAACTGAGAAGAAACAAATCACCCAATTTTCAGCACAGTATTATGGCAGCACCAGCACCCTAATACACCAACTATTCCCAGCTAGAGAGCTCTCTCTGGCGAAAATCTCTGCACAGCTTGCACATGCATATCCTTGAACAGATGTGAGTAGTTCTTCAGGCTAGATTACTAGAAGAGGAATCCTGCATTCAAGCATGCAATGAATTTTTAATTTTGACAGATTATTGTCAAATTGCCTGCCATGAAGTTTCCATCAGCGTTTCTTTTATATTTGCCAATCCTTCCCATGTGCGTCCTTTCCATTTGCACCACTGATGAATAAGGTTTGATATTTCAATGCTGAGCTTCTTTGATTGTTTTCATTTTGTTTTGTCGAGCTGGTATTTGAAGTTGAGTTTGACTTCTTTTTCCCACGGCCTCACCCTGATTTCAACTTAGCTTTTCAAAAACTGCAGGCGCCAATAGGGGGGGTGCATTGAAGAGAGATTTGAGGGAACATGAAGGTCTTTGTCCAACCCCACTGTTTTCAGTTTTATCCTCAACAAATAAGTGTGTTTATGAATAATGACATGGACTTTATTCCAAAGATGTACTTTATAAATACAGTGCTCGCTCTATACAACCTGAAAGACAGACAGTAGTCCTACAAATAGTGACGATCAGACCTCAAATATTCTTTAAACCATAACATAGAAAACATTCTGTCACCACCACACTGTTAATTTCTCTATAAACTTCTACTGACTTTCTCATATCTTCTCTAACAAATCCCCTAACAGAAGCAGACCAGACTCAAGAAAAGGCGGAGGTTCCAGGGCTCTCGGGCTGAAATCAGATAAGGAACCTGAGGACCGCCACCCAGAAACATGTTTTCACTGGAAAAAAAAAACCCAAGATGGCACCTAAAACCCCTTCCAATAAAAAAGCTACCTTCCAATAAACTGTTCCTCTTTAGCACACTAAAAATCACACCCAAGGTGCAGACTTAACATCACGATGAGACATGCAATGCATGGCTAGGCATGCCCCAAGCACGTTTAGAAACTGCACATGCTCCCCTGAAAATCTGAGAAATTCCTTGGGACCCCCTCACCCTGAACCTGCTAACTCCCTCTCAGACCCTTTCCTACTTTTCCAGTTCCCCAGAATCAGAGGCGTTCATTATCCTTCTTCGCTCCTTGGCCAAGGAATGAAGTTTCTGTTGGTAAGAGTGTCAATGGGCAGAACAAACACAATTTGGGGTCGGCTACGATTCATTTATATTCTCCTTGCCTCAGTCTTCACCCACCTCCCATTCATCTTCTGTCTTCTCTGAAAGGCACATAGGAAGTCCTACATTTAATATAAGATCACCTTTTCACACAGAAGTGGGAATGCCCAGAGAGAAACTATGCCAGCCCACCGTCAGCAGTCATTACTTGGGGGGGGGGGGCAAGTTCCAGTGTTGCCCAAAGCACAGGGGGACCAACAATGAGTGAGACACAAAAGCTGGCAGTCCGGGGTTTGAATCAATCTCCTGGTACAGGTTTGTTATATTTTCCCTCAAATTCTAATTTGTTGGCACAGCTTAGGTAAGGCCCGTTAGCTCTTAATTGCAAATAATTCTGGAGCTTCTTGGCAATGCAAGACTAATTGAAATAAGAGAAAAGCAAGTATACTTATATAATGAATAATATTAGGACCCCGGGGGCATTTAGAAAATGGAAAAAAAGAGTGGGTTAATTTTGAACCATTTTCAATTTCCATACTAGTCATTACCCACATTAGTGGATTTATTATGTTCCTTTTCTTTCCCTAATAAGAGCCTTGTAAAATTCAGCATATCATCAGGCAACCTAATAATTACTGTATTTAGGGGCAAATGTTAGATCCTAGACAGAAACCATTTATTACGTCCCGTTCCCTAAAGTTTGACTGAGTGGTCATTTTTCTGCTTCCTCATTAATAATCATAATAAGTAAACTGAAGAAAAAAAAAGAGGAGGAAAGAAGTCCGCAAATCACCACTCAGAGAACTGGAAAGGTCAGAGCAATAAAGCACGCTGCCATTACTCAGAGGCTCTGTGAGATATTAGAGTTATGATTCTTAATTTTCATGACCAAAATTCTAAAGGGAACGAAAATGGCACCAAATGAATTCATTCAATTAACGTGGAAGCCCAGCTGGAAAAAAAGAGCAAAATAAATAATTCCCTGAATCTGCCTTTTACCAACTCAAGTCCAAAATTGTAGCCCTCCCTGGAGCTTAAGAAATCACAAAACAAAGGCTTAGTGTGACCCGTAATGTAAGTGTTTGTTAACCTTTTGTCCTTTAAACTCTGCAGAGCAACCACCACCACCACCACAACAACAAAAACATGATGTCCTGAATCGGCTGTGGTCGATGGTGTCTTGGGCAACAGAATCAATCTTCTCATACACCCCGACACCCCGTCCGGGATCCGAGACAGAGAAACAACTCCCCTCGAAGGTTTCATTTCGTCTTTTTTTGTCTTTTTTTTTTTTTTTTAGAAAGCTCTATTCTGTTTCTTTGGATGGCTCTCCAAGATTTCCTTGCTGATTTTCCAAAGGCACATTATTCATTTACTAACCTTGCCCTTTGCCTCATCGCAAAAGATGTCAGAAATACCTCAGCTCCCAGGCAAGACAATTACACATGGAGAAAATATTTTCAAGCTCCCAAATAATTTTTTGGTTACCCAATGTTCAGCTTTCCATCTGCAAATACCTTTCTACACAGACAAAACTAAAAAGCCTATCCTGGAAGATTTGGGCCTTTTATTATTATTTTTCCCCCCTCACTTTTCTGTTTTCTGATCCAAATGTGAAACCAATAGCTTTGTTCCCCGTCTTTTTTTTTATTTTTATCCCTTCCTCCTAAAATCTGGACACTTTGAGTGGGTGTTTAAAGACACCTTCTTCAAGTATTCCCCCAGGCTGCAGCAACAAGAACACTCTCTCTGGTTTTGAAAAGTTAGAGCAGTTGGAAACTTTTGAACAAGCACTTGGTGCCAGCGCTGCCCTTGATCTCTCTTTTACAGTACATCGGTTTACACTCTGCGAGCCGGCTTCGTCCCGGCAGACCTCTGCGGGAGAACACAGGAAGAACCCCCTCCCCGCGTCTGCAGGGAGTGTTTTCCAGCCAGAATGCATAAAGCACTGAGAACATCTCCCATGGAGTCCGCCAGCGCAGAGAAAGACAATCTATTACCCTCCGGGCACTTGGCTGAGGTTGGAAGGACTGGAGAGCCCCCTCCAGCGATGCCAGTGGCAGTTACATTAATTTGAAAAATCTCTCAAAAGTCGGTTCCGGGCACAGTTTTTCTCCCCACAGGTTTTGCATTTCTCAAAAAAATAAAAAATAAAGAAAAAAAGAAAGAAAGAAAAATAAAAGCAACTTCAGGAAAGATAGAGAACCAGAATGTAAATCACGACCTTTAAGAAAATACAGAAATTAAAAGAATGGATAAATATCCCCTATTGGCATAGCCTCTTTAAAGAGCTGCACTAGCTGGTTGCAGCTTTTAAAAAGGGCCCAGTTTTATAAAAGGGCCCTCATACTGGCCAAATAAAATCAGCCTCTCCGAGTGACCCTCAACTTGAACACTTCAAAGCGAAGCATGGAATAGTTTTATTATAAGCACAGTGCTGGACCGCAATCCAGAAAGAGCCAATGAAACCAGCACCAGCGTGAGCGCTTTCATGGGAACAGAACGCCAGTCGCTGATGCGAGTAGCCGCACGTCGTTAGCAAAAAGGATGGCAGCGAGGCTCTCTTAAGAGCTGACATTAAAGATGGAAATCCATTCAATAAAAGACAGGCCTGGCGTCGTTTATAAAGTCCGAAGCCATGGCAGCCAAAGATTAATAAAAGTTGCATATAAGAACATGATGGTAGTGAGACTGTTCCCGAAAATGCTTCATCCAGGATTTGGTACCATATCTACATAAATTTGTAATATATCTATATAAAACTCCACCCAAAGCTTTTGGAACTTTTCAAATTTCAGAGTGGAGAAAACCAACAATGTGATGGAAAAAAATGGGCAAGTACGGAAGCAGAAAGCATGCAATGTAAGTGGAATACAAATACTTGAAAAGGTTCGTGACTGTCATCATAACTAAAGAAAAAGCAGAAGAGGAAAAGAAGAATGTTTTCACCTGTGCGATAAGCAATGATGAACCAGGTTGGTGGCACACGGTGGAAGATGTAGAAAAGTGCCATGTTTTTTCTCGGGGGCGGGGTAAGGGGGGAGCGCGAGCTGGCTGTGTGTCTGGAGATATTTTGATTGTAGACTCCATCAGTTTGGCAATATTTATCGGAATAAATCATGCATATATCCTTTGTTCCAGCCAATAGTGATGCTGTACTCATATAAAGGGCAAGGATGTTTGCAGCGGCAAGTTTTTAATGACAGACAACAACATAAATGGGGCGTTGCTCAACTTAACAAGGAGATCAACAAGTAAGTACTAAACTGGAAAGATCTGCAATGTGTAAGGATAGTGTTGTGTCTTTTTTAAACACTTTGTGCAAAGAGAGAGAGAGAGAGAGAGAGAAGAAACATATACAAATATTTATATGCTTGCATATGCACAGAAAAATTCTAGAAGAAGATATAAAACATCATTAATAATGGTTGCCCCAAGGATTAGAATTGTAATGTGTGTTTGATTATATGCATTTTTGTAAAATTTTGAAATCTTTTATCAAATCATATAACATATGTATATACTTAATACATAACTATATATAGTCCAGAAACAGTACAGAGATGGTCAGGTGGCTGTGGACATGGCAATGTGACCATTACCATGGTTCTCTTGTTTGAGTGGCTGGAAACAATAAAAGACCCCCTTAGGGGACAGCTTAGACATGGAGGATGTCTTGTTCTCTAAGAGACCATTAAAGGACAAACTCAGTCTCACATATACTGTACTTCTAGAAAGCATTTCACAAGAGAAGTTGTTCTAGATCTCACTTCTTAAAAAAAAAAAAAATATATATATATATATATATATATATATATATATATATATATATTACACATGACCATCCATTCCCAGGACTTAGTTACTAGAAGTTTGTACCTTGGGCCACTTTTGCCCATCCCCCCCCCCACCGTTCTCTGTATCTGTGAGTGCAAGGTGGTTCAGATCCCATATACAAATGAGAATATATAGTATTTGTCTTACTCTGTCTGACCTCACCTTTAATTGATATCCTAGGCATTCAGAAATAATTTCCATCTTTAGAACTCTGTTCAAAGTAGTAAGTATATTGATTCAAACAAAGTAAATGTTTTACCAGCTTTTTTCAATGAAAGTATTCATTTTCAAAACATATTTTTACAAAAAAAGAAAAAAGAAAAAGAAAGCTTGCTTTGCAGGGAGTATTTTCATGAGCTACAACAAATATTTGTAAATGCTTGCTGCCTTTAATTAATCATCTTAATCAATGCCTACCATGTATTTACTTGGAAGTACATGTTAAAAGAGGAAGAAGAATTGACAACTGATAGACAGTGGTGTGAGAGATTTATACTTTTAAGTGAGCATTTGATGAAAACACTGGACCATCGTGTTCCATTGAAAGTCTGTTGTCAATGTTCTTATGAATAAATGACCCATTCATCCAAACATCAATTACACTGGGGAACAATTCCCTTTTTCATTTCCTGTTGCATGAGGTTTTAGAACTTTTTCTATATAATTCTGCATTGTTGATTTCAAATCTGAAATCTGATTTTTGGTGCATGCTCTAGTTTTTATGCAATTTTAGTTTCTTTTTGTTACAGTTAATGGCATGCATTAATTTTTAAATTGGAGTTAAAGGGCAATGACTCTTGGATTGAACATAACCACAAGGCAATTAATGTTTTAGAAACATCACTTTTACATAATTGTAGTTATTTTAAATGTAAAAAAATATTATCTGATCAAAACACCCTTTAATTTTAAGATTGAATCATGGCTTCTTCGAGTAGGCGTAAATGGAAGAATAGTCCTGACACCTTCTGTTATATATGTGGCTGTTACACACACACTTCAACGTCAAAGGCACAATATTCATCATTTGTGACATGTGCATATATTGCCTATTTTCAAGTTCCCCTTGGTGATCAAGACAAGAGTTGGGCTCCTCATATTGTGTGTCATAATTGTGAGGAAATGCTTAGTGACTGGACGAAAGGAAAATGCAAAAGGAATGCCTTTTGGTATTTCTATGGTTTGGCATGAACTTAAGGACCACAGCAGTGACTGTTATTTCTGTCTGATCCATACAAAGGGCATCGGCAAGAAAAAACGGCATATGATCTCATATCCTAATATTCCTTCAGCAATACGACCTATCCCACACTCTGAGGCTCTCCCGGTTCCAGTTTTCAATGGTTTTATTTCTTCTAAGCACAAAGAAAGTGAACATGGTGACCAACTGTATTTTGATAAGATGCATGAGGAAATGGTTGTAGAATCTGAAGGGTCTTCTTCTGATGCCAAGCAGTTGTTAACCCCTCAGCAGTTTAGTCAACCCGAATTGATTGACTTAGTAAGAGATTTGGGCCTATCAAAGAAAGCAGCTGAGTTATTAGCCTCCAGGCTGCAAGAAAAGAATGTATTGCACTGATGGGTCAGCTAAAGTATCCCATTTCAGGAAGCGTGAACAAATTTTTGTGGACCTTTTTTCTGAAGACAAACACTTTGTTTACTGTCATGATATCAGTAGTCTTCTCAGCCAGCTAGGTGTTACCACTTACAGTCCAACAGAATGGCGGCTATTTCTTGACAACTCTAAACAGAGTCTGAAATGTGTTCTCCTACAGAGTCTGAAATGTGTTCTCCTACACAATGGTAATGTTTATGCAGCAGTTCCAATTGGTTATTCAACTCATCTGTAAGATTATAATGACATAAAAATTGTCCTCGACTTACTGAAGTATGAGGAGCATAACTGGATCATTTGTGTGGATCTTAAAATGGTAAATTTCCTGCTAGGACAACAGAGAGGTTTCACAAAGTATCCTTGCTTTCTGTGTTTGTGGGACAGCCGAGCTCAGGAGAAACACTGGACACAGAAGGAGTGGCTGTAACATAAAGCTCTGGAAGTAGGGATGCAAAATATTGGGAATGAACCTGTAGTTAATCGAGACAGGATCATTTTTCCCCCACTTCACATCAAACTTGGCTTAATGAAGCAGTTTGTTCAGGTTTCAAATAGAGAAAGTGAAGCTTTCAACATATTATTTCTGTTTTTCCTGCCTTGTCTTTTGAGAAGATAAAAGCAGGTGTATTCAATGGACCTCAAATTCGAACCCTCATACGTGACAAAGAATTTGCCAGGAAAATGAATATGGAGGAGAAAGCAGTATGGCAGTCGTCTGTGGCAGTTACAAAGAACTTCCTTGGCAACAAAAAAGCAGAAAACTATGAACTTCTGGTTCAAAGGATGCTGTTGGTTTTCTGCAACATTGGATGTAACATGAGCGTTAAGATTCACTTCCTGAACAGTCACCTTGATAAGTTTCCCGAAGATCTTGGAGCTGTTAGTGATGAGCAGGGAGAATGCTTCCATCAAGATCTGAAGACAATGGAAGAGCATTATCAGGGGTGATGGGACAGAAATATGATGGCAGACTACTGCTGGAGCATCAAACGAGATTGTCCTCAACGAGTACACAAATGGAAGAGATACAAATGCAAATTTTTGCCTGAATAGAATTTAAATAAATTTTGCACAAATTTTATGATTAAAATAAGTGTTTTAATATGTTCTGTTTTGAAATTGCAGACAAATTCTGATGCAAACATATCTTTTAGTGTATTAGTGTATTTACTGCATTATATAAATTATTATATTTTCACAAAGATGATGCCCAAGAAGACATTCTACTTCATTATGTTAAACTAAATGTTGAAAATTTTACAATAAGATGAAAACCTAAAATCTCGAATTGTAAAATACTGTAGCTTACAGAGAAAAACTAATGTCAGATTTGAGATCAGCATGCTCGAATTAGGTAAGAACAAGTGTTTTTGTGGGTGCAACAAAAATTTTGTTCCCCAGTGTTCTCAGCAAACTTGACCATCTATCCTTCATAGCCACATTTAGAAATACTAAACATGAAATAAAATTGAAAAGCTGAAGATCAATACAGCTATCACAAAACCATGAAAGAGGCAAGATGCTTCTTATGTTTGTTCATTAAATCCACAGAAGAAGGAATGAAGAGTGACAAGGAGGTAACACAAGAACATGATGAAGATTTGTGGGTTTCTAGAGACCTTGCTTTCTTCCAAACCCTTCCAAAAGAGTTCAACTCAGCTGTGGGCTAGGAGAGCTGTCTGGCTGTAGACCTTCAACCCCACCCACAGTCAGGGTTGATTCCATGCCTTTCTTTCTGTCCTTACCACCCACGCTTTGAACTTCCAACTTAGAGGAGGATTGTTCTTTCATTTTGGATAAAAGTTGGGCAGCTAATGGTCAGGTTTACCAGGTCCTGGTTCACTCTGGTAGTTTCTAGTATCATACAATCTACTCCCAAAAGTGTCTTCGTTTAGATGATAAATAATATGGTCACCCTAATCAGTGGATGAATGGGAGGATTGAAGAAAGGGAGTCCCTTGGATTAGGACCGCTGTGTCAAAATACATGTTTGACCACCTCCTTAAAATACTAAGTAATTGGTGGGAGGTGGAATATTTTTTAAAAAATATAGTGATGGCACCAGTCAGGATGGCACTCATCAGCAAAACAACACAGAATAAGTGCTGGCGAGGATGTGGAGAAAAGGGAACCCTTCTGCACTGCTGGTGGGAATGCAGACTGGTGCAGCCACTGTGGAAAACAGTTTGGAGATTCCTCAAAAAATTAAAAGTCGAACTGCCTTTTGATCCAGCTATGCCACTTTTAGGAATATACCCTAAGAACACCATAGCACTGTTCGAAAAGAAGAAATGCGCCCCCATGTTCGTGGCAGCATTATTCACAATAGCAAAGATCTGGAACCAGCCCAAGTGTCCGTCAGAAGACGAGTGGATTAAAAAGCTTTGGTACATATATACTATGGAATACTACTCAGCCATAAGAAATGATGACATCGGATCATTTTCAACAAAATGGATGGACCTTGATAACATTATACGAAGTGAAATAAGTAAATCAGAAAAAAAGAAAAACTGAGAACAGCATGATTTCATACATAGGTGGGACATAAAAGTGAGACTAGGAGACATGGACAAGAGAGTGGTGGTTACGGGGTGGGGGGAGGGAAGGGAGGGTAGGTAGGGAGGAGGGGAGGGACACAGGGAAAACTAGATAGAAGGTGACAGAGGACAATTTGACTTTTGGTGACGGGTATGCAACACAATTGAATGATAAAATAACCTGGAGATGTTTTCATTGTACATATGTACCCTGATTTATTGGTGTCACCCCATTAAAATTAATAATAATAAAAAAGTAAAAAAAAAGAAGAAAAAAATATAGTGATGGAAGTGAACTGGATTTCTCTGCGGATACCACTGTTCATGGCTCAGGAAAGAGACACGTACTCTTCTCTGTTGTTTACCTAAAGTGTGTTGTCTGTAGTGGAAAACACACTGCAGTATATTTTAAGTCTTGGCCATTGACTCGGTGTAGTAGATGAGCTTCTAAGACAGTCCTTAGTGGCCCCCTTCCTGGTATTTATGACTTTATGTAATCCCTTCCCCATAAGTGTCCTCATCAACTCCCCTCTCCTTGGCTGGACCAAGTGACCTGCTTCTAACCAACAGTACACAGAAAAGGTGATGGGGGAAACTCTGTGATTAGGTTACAAAACCTTCCTGGTTTTGATGAAACCAATGGCACATTGAAGAAACCCAAGTGACAAATGACTACTAGGGGAAGTTGCCAGCCAAGAACCAGAGAAAAACTGAAGTCCTTAGTCCAACAAACAACCTGAAGGATCTGAATTCTGCCAGCATCTTCATAAATGAGTTTGGAAAGGGGGCTCTCCCCGAGGTGAGATTTCAGACGAGGCCCCTGCCCTGGCTGACACCTCGATGACAGCCTTGTAAGGTGAGCCTGCCACAGAGCCCCAGCTAAGCTGGGCCAGGCTCCTGATGCTCAGGAGCTGTGAGATCATGAGCTGTTTCAGGCTGCTAGATTTGGGGTGACTTGTGACCGCTGTAGATAACTATTAGATTCCATGGGAGGCTGCGAAAACCACTTAACTCCTGAGGTCTCAGTTTTCTCTTCTGCCCGGTGCAAAGTAAGGCTGAATAAACGTGGTCGAATGACTGGGACATAGAGGCCGGATTGTGAATCATTACTAAGGTTCCTCTTCCTGCAGAAACCTAAACGCGGCTTGCTTGGAAAGTGACAGCGCTCGCTGACAGATTTTAAATATGTGTGGTATTACTTTTCCTTTTATGTTAGTTTTTGGGGGTTTATTTTTAAATTGCCTTAAGTTTTGATTTGCTTTTAAAGGAACCTCAAAACAGAGGTTTCTTGTTTGAAACTTTCTTCACCAACTTTCCTTGTTTTTAAAACACTCTGACCTGTGGGTGTCGGTGGAGGCTGGCCAAGGGTCACTGCGCACCCCAATGCTGCCTCGTACACACGTGCTCGTATGCAGTGTGGCTGTTGAGTGGACAGCGGCGTATTTTATGACCACTGTCTCACCAGGCTCCAGAGCAGTGCCTGCCTCTCATTTGAGATGTAAGGTGACTGCAGCCTGGGTAGGGTGTTGGACACATTTCACTTTGCCTTCCTTTGAATTCAGTGGTGGAAGCTTTTTATAAACCTTACAGGTCATTTCCAAGAATCTCTGGTAATAAATATTACAGGTCTGGGCTAACCCGGCTTTTCTGAGAATTCAGTTTTGCTCCATTGTGGTTAAAAATGGATGGAAACAATGTCTTTGATGCTAAAAATCATACTCTTGGTGGACTCCAAAAACATTTTGGAGGTGACACTTTAAAATCTTTATCATAACTTCTTTTAACATTTAGAACAACTATTTCATTTTATAGGAAGTCATTTAAACAGAGAGAGAAATATGCCATCTCAGCTCCATCCTGTCCACATACCCACGCTCATACACAGCCGCAAACAATCAAACAGAGAGAAAAGTCACTTGCATAGCTGATGCAAAGGAACTGGGGTCAGCAGTCAGAGATAAAATTCAGACTTGGTGTTTCTTTTCTTTTATTTACATCTGTATATTCTAGCTTTATATGATGACTCATTGACCCATCAAATTATAAATAAAGTACTATAACAAGAAGTTTAAGAGAATACCTTTGTGCCCTGGGGGTAGGCATAGATTTCTTAAACATAAACATGCTGCAAAAATCACTAACCAATAAGGGGAATAAAACCAGTATTTACCATAAAAATTAAGAATGTCTGTCCATGAGAAGCCACCATTCTGAGAGTGAAAAGGCAATTCACAGAATGAGAGAAGATATTTGCAATAACACACATTTCCAAAAGGCTTCTAAGGAGAGTGTATAAAGAATTTTTACAAATTAAAAGGAGAGACAATCCAACAGAAAAAAAAAAATGACCCAAAATCTAAACAGCCACTTCACATAAAGAATATCCAACCGGCAAATAAGCATCCTAAAAGGGTGCTTGGCCTCATCAGACACCGGGGAAGTTCAGGTGGAAACCATAATGAGACACCACAGCATACCCACCAGAGTGACTACAAGTGAACAGACCACAGACAGACAATACCAAGTGCCGTCGAGCAACCTGAGCATTCATTCACTGCTGCTGGGAGTGAAACCGGTACGACCACCTGAGAAGGCCATCGGGCACTATCCACTAAACCTGGGCATCAGCATAGCCAATGGCCCAGCACTCCAACCTGGCTTTATATCAGACTGCAATGTATCTATGTGTGCACGGAAGGGAGGTCTAGGAATGTTCTTAACGGCACTATGCAATTGCCTCAAACTGGAAACCCTAGATGCACACCGCCAGGATGGATAAACCGCAGTCGTGCCTAGAGCAGATTTCATCGTAGCGGTGACGATGAACGTGACCTTCCTACATGTAAGCACATGAGTGAAGGCCACACGCATAATGATGAATGAAGGACGTCAAACACAAAACAGCACGAGCTGGGTCATTTCATGCATAAAAGCCACAAGGAGCAGGTCACCCTGATCTTTGGTGTTAGAAAGTCAAGTTAGTGTTGACCTTTGGTGTGGTGTTGTGACAGGGAGGAGGCTGGTTGGGACCTTCTGAGAGGATGGTGATGTTCCATTTCTTGATCTGGAAAGCGATGGCACAAGGATGTTCATTACCAAAAAGACTCATGAAATTAAACATTCTCATTTCTGTATAAATGTTATACCATAATCTTAACTTAAATTTTTTTTTAATTATAGGCAGTTTTTTTTTCAAGAAAATACAAACGAAAGGTAAGCAGAGGTATCATAATATTAGAAAAGGCAATTTCCTGGCATGAAGGGTTATGTAAATCAAAGAAGGCCATTTTATATTGACAACAGTTTAACCCACCACGACGCTCGTTAGTCATAAACCCAGTGCCTCCAACAAACTAGGACCAGATCACATTAAGCAAAACACTTGGAAGAGAAAATATTTGCTAAAATAATATAGTTAGGGAATACCATGAGCATGTACTCTGTGGGTGCCCGTTTATAAACATGTGCAGAGTCATTGATGATGGTAGGGACCGTCCACAACTTCCTCTCGTTCTCTGAGGTTAATTGCATGATTGCCACCTTCTTGCTCAGCAAGCCTGTCACTTAATAATGGCTTTGTCCTCATGAGGACCAACCAGCCACTTATGGCAGGTGTAACATGTGGACCCTCCCCGGAGGAGGAGTGGCAGTTCGCCCTCACTGTGAAGGGTGCATTTGGGAGGAGAGGTACCCACAGAGAGGTGGCTGCATCAGAAGGGTCAAAGTAGGAGGGGATGCTTTCTGGGCTCCTGGCAGTGTGGGTTTCTGCCCAAGGCCATTGTGGACCTCAGTCCCCTGTGCCCGCTTTGTAAAGCTCGTTGCCTTTGAACCTTGCTCATCTACTCGTGACCAAACATAACTAGAGAGAACATGGCCCTAAAGGGAATCTTTTGACTTTGAGTTGGCCCATTCATTTCCCGGGACATGAAACTTGGGAGGCTCAGCACCGCCCTCCTGTCTGAGGTGTAGGAAAGCTGTACTGAAGCAAAGAAGGTCAATGTCTACACTTGGACGGGCACTTGGCCTAATTTTCCTATGCTGTCTGGGAAGGGAAACCCGGACGGTTCCACCTACACCCACGCACAGCTCCATGCATTTTCCTTTCCTTCTGAGGCCAACATGTGGGTGAGATGAATGGTCCGTTCATTGCCCTGGGCTAGGACATCACAGCCTGTCATCGCGCAATGTGTTTTTTTATGTGTAAACTTGGATACTAAAGGAACATTTAAATTGGGGTGGGGATTAACCCAGAGAGCCCATGGGGATGAATGAACTTGGATCAAAGCTGATTTAAAAGACAATGGGGTCATAGGAGACCCTAACCTGAATATCAGTAGGCAATGGCCGTAAGAAAATAAACAACTGTAAAATAAAATATGTCGAGGATAGCACCAGGGTGCATTAAATAAAGTTGACATTGTTTAATCAGTTAGGGTTCCCTTGTGATCTCCAAAGCCAAAGGAAATTTTTTAATGCAGCGAAGAGTCGGAGGAGATGTTAACAGATGGTGCCAAGTGAAATGGAACCATTGTTATAGGAAATGCATCATGACAGCCACCTGCCCAGACACTGTTCTAAGAGAACAAAACATACATGCAAACGCCCTAAGTGAGGAGGGGCATACAAAATTGTAATATTAATCACATACACATGAATATGAGTCCCACAGAGCATTTCCACTGGGCCCAGGTCAACTGGGAAGAAGGGGGGAAACCGTTAGAGCCCTAGAAGGAGAGGTTGAGTTTGGGGTCAAGACCCAGGCAGATGGTAAACAGAGACCACTGAAGAGTCCCAATGCACAGTTCTGGGGGATTAAAGACTAACAGTGGCTGGCTTGCCTCACGCCCAAGAAAAAGGAATTATTCCAGAACTTGTGTCCCATCTTCCTCTATAAAGGATAACAGCATCTCAAGTTTATCCAGAAGCTAGCCAAGCGGGGATATCTTTTCTTGTCCTAACAGGCCCATAGCTATAGTTTCTCCTTAACTACTGAGTAGTTTGTGTCTTCGGGACTCGTGACTCTTGTTTCTGTTGCTAACAAATGCTAGTGTTCTGCGTGAGCATAGCGCTCCCTCTGCCAGGTCAGTACAATTCTGTATTCTATATAGATTTCAAAAACCACCTTAAGTATTTTTACACAAATGCCTAGTAGAAATAAATGGCACCAGAGTGACTTTTAATATCTGTGGCTTATAAAGTATTATTTACCTGATTGTGTCAGTTTTGTAACAAGGACATTTTTAAAACAAGGTCAACAAATGCAGAAAGAGTGGAGTTAGAACCTGGAAGAGAGGTCCCAACAGCTTGCTCTAACTGCTGGTTTGCATTCCTAGCAGGTCATGAACATATTTTAGGTCTGTGGTCAAAGAAACTCCTCCATTTCTTCGGGAAGACCAAGAAAAATACCAGGGAAATAATTCAAATTCTACCAAAACTAACATATAAAGCTATACATACTAAAGTCTAAACAATAAAATAAATCTTATGTTCCTCAGTCTGGTTTATTATATTTTCAGAGCTGGTTATGTTTGTTTTTTTTTTTAAATTTTTTAAAAAGATTTATTTTTTTTATTTTACAGGGACAGAGAGAGAGTCAGAGAGAGGGATAGATAGGGACAGACAGGAACGGAGAGAGGTGAGGAGCATCAATCATCAGTTTCTCGTAGCCGTCGCAACACCTTAGTTGTTCATTGATTGCCCTCTCACATGTGCCTTGACCGCGGGCCTTCAGCAGACCAAACAACCCCTTGCTGGAGCCAGCGACCTTGGGTCCAAGCTGGCAAGCTTTTTGCTCAAGCCAGATGGGCCCGCGCTCAAGCTGGCGAGCTCAGGGTCTCAAACCTGGGTCTTCTGCATCCCAGTCCGACGCTCTATCCATTGCGCCACCGCCTGGTCAGGCTGGTTTTTTTTAATATGTTTATTTTATTCAAGATTATTTGATTAAGAAAGAAATAGAAGTTTGTATTAAGATATGAACAAATGGTAAGGTAAAAAGGCAAAAGTGTCTATTCTCTTAATCCTCAGAGGTTACGATTTTGAACACTTTGGTGCCCACCTTTCTGGAATGTTCTATGTGTACAACCACACCCATGCAGGCATGTGGTGTATGTCACAAAAAGATGCTTTTGATTGTAAATAGACCCAATGAATGCACCACAGTTTATTTATCCCTTTGGTGACTTGCTTAACATTTTCAAGGATTGCTCCTTTTTGATTTAACAGCTAAAACAGGACAACAGGCAGTGACCATGTCAGCCCAGAATTAACATGGTCACTTGCAGGCATTTCACTCTGAAGCCAAGCACATCCGTGGATATGAGTTCACGTACCATCTCTCTCATCGACAGCAGGAATTTAATGAGAACAAAGATGGCCAAACTTCACTGGTCACATACCAGTGGCTTCGGGTTCCCTGGAGCAAACCGTGCATTCGCAACAGGGATCCTGGTGCTCGCGTTCCTTGTGAGTTACCTGCTGTGGAGTGGGCTCCCGCTGCTGGTGACCGTGTGAATGAGCGATGTCCACAATGTCCTGCCCTCAGCAGCCCTGCTCAGCTCCTTTAGACACATGCCTATAGCTTCTGTTATGGAGTCAGTCCATCTCACATCCGGTCTTCCTCTTTTCCTGCTGTCTTCTGTTCCCCCAGCGTCGCTGTCTTTCCCAGAGAACCCCGCTTTCTCACAATGTGCCCGAAGTCAGACAGCTTCAGTTTTGTCATGTTTGCCTCCGGCGATGTTTCAGGCTTAACTCCTTCTGGAGCCCGCTTGTTCGTTTTTCTGGTGGTCAGGGTATCCATGGAGCTCTCCTCCAACACCGCATTTCAAATGAATCGCTTTTATTTTTCTTATCAGCCTTCTTCACTGTCCAACCTGTGTTCATCATGTTCATCACTGCGTTAAACCTGTAAATTCCCACAATGGCCACCAGAGGGCGTTAATCACTCAGTACATTCAAAGCCGTGGAGCAACTAGCTTTGCCAAAGGCTGCTTACCCTGAAGGTGTTTCTGCTTACAAAGCCTGATTTTTTTTTTTTTAATTCCATTAAAGGGCCATGATTGAACCCCCTCTCCAAGTATTGAGTTTAACAGTGCAGGTAAAGTGCTTTACACACAGCCTTGCTGAATAAACAGTCAGTAAATCATTGTCCTTGTCATTCATTCATCTCCCATTGGAAAAACACAAAAACAAGCAACAGAGAGCCATCTCTTGCTGTAACATCCTCCCTCACAAATATATTCTCGCTTTGGCCCCTTCGCTTCCTGCCATCCGATGCAGGGTTATCGTGTCGTTCCCAAAGGAGCTTGGTTAATTCAAGTGTAGATGACCAGCTCCACCAAAGTACACTTAAATGTTTTTGATTCTTATTTTTTGTTAAATATATATTACCTTATATGCCTCCCTCCGATAAAATGTATTTTGCGAAATATACACATATATACCTTTTCATCAGACAATTGGGGGAAATATCCAGAGAAAAGTACATTTTCTTAGTTACCACTATCACAAAGGCAGAACTGTGGCTGAAATTAAGTTTGTTGTCACTCACAAGTATCACTCAAGCATATTTATACCAAAGACGAACAGATGCTGTCACTAACAAGTAGTTTACAAATGCAGCTGGGGCTGGAGGGTGGAGGTCCACTGAATTTCCATTACTTCCATATATTTTACAGGTAAATATAGACAAATGTGTGTTTATTTAAGCAGAAAATAGACTTTCTGAGACTTGTCAATATTTAAAATTTAAAATGTAAAGGCAAGAGTGGTGAAGTGCAGTAAGTCGTAAGACCACACGATGGCGCTAATTCATTGATTGAATCCCGCTGAAAACAGGAAGACCGTGCCTAGATGAATGAATGATCCTTCCCGCTTTTACTCCAATTTGAACGAGAGAATCCAGTAGTTTAACACTTAGATTTAATTTCTATAACCCATCTAAACAATAAAGCAGTGCCAAAGTGCAAATGTAAGAAGTATGAGGAAATCATTGTTGAAAAGTGGGTTGTTTGTGGATTACACCTAAAGGCTCCAAAACTTATGCTATTGCATTTAATAGTAATATTTTTAGCTCTCCCTGGATGTACAAGGCATCTTTCACTTTCTTTATAATATTTTCTTCCCCACGTGATCCAGCGAAACAGGCACGGGAGCTTTATACCGATGTTATCGCTAAGGAAACAGAGTGTTGAGTTAAGCGACCATCCCTGGCATCCAAAGAGAGCAAACCTTTCCACGGCACGGAGGAAAACTTTGGGCACTGACACCTTACTGACGCCCGTGAGTGTAAATCCCGCGGGCAGTTCACCTGAGCCGCATGGCATTGCCTCCCGAGTCCTCCCCACACCCAGCCAGGAGGTAGGGCTGCACCCTAGGCTTCCCGCCATCCCCGTGGGCCAGCGTAGCCCGGCGTGCACAGGGCTGACCGTGGAGCAGACCGCAGCTGCTGCAATCACAGAAGCCCCGAGGAGCCTGTCTTCCATCCAGACACGTGAAATGATTTATTATCTGCGCCCTCCCTTCCCTCAGCGCGGAGCAGACATCTGCATCGGCTATCTAGTCTCTCGTGACAGGGGACCACAGAAAACAAAATGCCATCCCCTCATTTCTTATTCATAGGGAAGGCAATGTATAATATGATTACTCGCATGATGGATTGGATCCGACAGACAGCATAAAAGGCAGGCGAGTACATTAACTAGGGACTGGGTTGCCACTGATATCCAATGTCTCCCGCGGTCAGCGAAGGGAGGTGGGCAAGAACCCGAGGCAAAGAGACACGCAAATAACCTTCGGTATCAATCTCCAGAATAAAGTTCTCCGTCGGGCAAAGGCTCGTTGCCTGTTTGCCCCATGCCAGGCCCGACTGGTGCTTTACCTATCTCGTCTCTGTTAATTAGCCTTGATTCACAGACACGAAAATAGAGGTTCCAAGAGAAATTCACAAACAGGTCTCCGAGCCCACCATGCCCAGCACGTCCAAGCCAGCCTTGACCACATGCTACCCCCCCTCCAAGGTGCTTCCAGGACACACAGTCAGATGCTGTTCCAGACCTACAGCTGCTGCTCCAGACCTACACTGAGTGATGGCACCTGAGGTTAGATGCTGCCTTTGAAGAAATAAATGGAGTTTTAGCCACAGGCCTTTCTTCAGGGCTGGCTCTTGTGAGTTCCAGGGGTCCCCACGTGTCTCGGGGGTGCAGAGGCAATGAGGTTGCCATCAGAAAGCATTTCTGATCAAGCGTTTTTGGAACATTGTCTAAAGAGACCTTCAGGAGGGTCCAGTAATTTGTTGTGTTTTTCTTTTTAAAGAAATATTCACAGTCATGCCTAATTTTGTATTTGACTGTGTATGTATGCATTTTTAAAGAAAGCTCCCCAAATTATATAAGCTTCAGGCTTCTCAGAGCCAGGCTCTGCCCCTGCCTGTGTCTAGTGTTAAATATTTTTGTCTCTCATCACCTAAAAGGGAAGCAATTCTTCTTACTCTTCAGGCTGCCATTGCTTTGCACAGTGCCTGCCACATAGGCACAGGGGTCCTGGAAAAGGGAAGGGGATGGAGGGAAGAAAGGGGGAGGAAGGGAAGGAGGGAGGGAGGAGGAAATGGACAGGATCACAGATGCAGCAAGGAATCGGTTTAATCCATGGAAGGAGAGTCGGCACTTTTAAGAGCATCTTTAGTCTTTTTATTTTCTTTTTTAAACCAGCCTTCTAAATAAACAGATCTCTTTTCCGCACACTTCAGACAGTCTCAACAGAATATCCAATAATAAGCCTAAAGGTCACATTGTCATGGACACTGTATGGTTAGAGACAAGAACTAGGCTTGGTTCCTGTGATTGGTTGACATTTTATTAACGTGAGTCATCTGGTTATATTAGCCACTGGTGCTCAATCATGTATAGTTTCGTCCTCACACTGCTCCTCCAGCTGGAGGGGTTTCGAAGTTCCTTAAACAATACAACCACTTTTTATGGATGTTTGTAGCAGTTATCTGTCTCCTTTGTCCCACAGAAGCTCCCTCGGTCACCCTGGTGCAATGTCAGCAGAGCCCTGAGAGCAGTTAGATCCTTGGGTCTGAGGGCGGGCAATCAGCTGCCAGACCGACTTCACTGGCCCCAGCTAGCTGGCTTCACTGTCTGTCAGGACCTATCGGCAAGTTCAATCTTGATTATATGGAAAAGTTCACATCTACCTCTGCAGATATCTTTTCTTTTAGGTGGATCTGTCACCAGGGTGTTTGGGTCCAGGCTCATGTCAGCGTGGGGTCTCAGAGTCATTCCAAGTAAAGTGACAAGACAACGAAGGTTATATCATCTTCAGAAATATAAGCAGATACATAGATTTCTAGCCTTTCCATTCCTTTTCATAAAAGTTGGGGCGTGTTTTATCGTTTTAAAACACAAGCTGCTGCTTAAGCCATTCCCATTGAGAGACAAAACAAGAAAAGAGGAAATTTGTTCAACTGTGGGACAGGTTAGAGGGAGTGTGGAGTTCTTTCATCTGCTGTACGTCTATATAAAGTAGAAATGAACACTTTATTCTATGAGGTCCACACATCTTAAGGAAGCCCAGCGGCTGCCTGTCCACAACACTGCAAATCTCCTGCTCCCAATATCTGCCCTTCCAGGATCTTTGTTAGTTGTCCTTTGTTGATATGACCTGAAATCAGAACTGCCTGACTAGCTCTGATCTAGAAGTAAACTTTTTAGTCATTTGTTTCACCTCACTGCTGAGAGAAATTCTAGCTCGTGCTGCCGTAAATACAATTTTATTTTTTAGAAAGAGGAAACAACCTTCATAAGTAAAGTAATTATCTATTATGAATCCACCATCCACACCTGGGTGGTCTGATGTTTGACCATTACATTGGGAGACTGTTAAAAAGATCATGGAAGTTACTCAAAATAAAATGTGCCCCTTGAAGACAAGATTCAGCTCTGTAGGATAGCTTTCTTTGTCTCCATTCTCTTGGTGTCTTTTCTCTTAGAGCTACCCTCAAAATAAAGGGGGGGGAGGCTTTTATAGGATTACTGATTACATAGTGTCCTCTATTGACCAAGAAGGCCATTAGAACAGTCTAGTTATCTGAAATTTAAGTCGGCTAGCCAAAGCTCTTACGATGACAAATACACGCATTTGTTGGGCTGCCCCTGTCCCTGCAGGGTTAACTAAATGGCCTGGAGTGGGTAAGGGGAGCAGAGGGCCACTCCATTCTCCACTCTGAAGGAAAGGCTTCCTGGGGTTGTTTTTGAGCTTAGAAACAACAATCCGTGCCTTTTTGTTTTCCCCCAGCTGAATCATATCTATTTTTTTCATGTAGTCACTCTCCCCGGGGCATTCATAAAGCGCTTCTTGTCGGATATTTCCAGCTACACGACGCTCTTTCTCTTTCCGGTGGATGCCGCTTTGAATTCTCCGGGAAGAAGAGACCCAGCATGCCGGCGGAAGGGGCAGAAGGTCATGGGGTGCCGAAATGTGCCGAAGTGGGGTCGCAGGAAGTGGGCTTCGGGGAGGGAAGAGGCGCAGCTGGGTGGAGGGGCCTGGGGATCACAGCTGGGCAAAGCCAGAGAAGCCAAGGCTGTGCCTTGAACCCGCCCACTTCATGCTTAGAAAACAATTTTATTAGCGCCTTTCTGCTGTGTGCTATAAAACCAGGTGACCGCTAGGGGGCAACATGGTACAAGAAAAGAACGTGACCACCCATTAAGAGAGGAAAGAAATAACAGACATCGAGAAAAAAACAGAGGTCTTGGAAATAAGTGGCCAGAGCGTGCTTTCCAATGCCTCTTCTCCATAGTAGTACACTCCCCAAAATGTCAAAAAAAAAAAATCACTGACTGATAAAGTCTGTGCATACTAATCCACCATTTTTTTTTCTCTTAGATTCGAAGAGTTGAGAGAAATTTTAGAGATTATATGTACTCCTCAAATTAATCCTCAGAACAAGTAATTTCTGGACGCTTACTCTATTCACAAGTTTAAAGTATAAGATCAGCCCTGGCTGGCTAGCTCCGTTGGTTAAAAGTGTTGTCTCAAAACAACAAGTTTGCAGGTTCAATCCCTGGTCAGGGCAGACACAGGAAGCAACCAAAAAAAAAAAAAAAAAAAAAAGCACAACTGAGTGGAACAACAAATGCTTCCCTTCCCCCTCCCCTCTCTCTCCCTTCCTCTCTCTGTCTCTTGAAAAATCAATAAAAATTAAGCTCTGGCCTGATAGCTCAGTTGGTTGGAACATAGTCCTGGAGCGCAGAGGTTGCTGGTTTGATTCCCTGGTCGGGCACATACAGGAGCAGCTCAATGCTCCTGTCTCTCAGGGGAAAAAATAATAGCACTTTAAAAAAATATTTTTAATTATAAAATAAGTGAATGAATTTTTTAAAATAAGAACTAAATAATGACCCAGGACATAACAGAAATATTGGAAGTGGTACTCAAATGCCACTTAGTGTTGTGTTGTATTACAGCTGATCCTCCAAGGGAGCAGAAATCCATGGCGGGTCGGCCTTTGTTAAGTCCTCCAGAGAGACCAGGGCCAGGCTGGGGTAAAGTGCACGCTGGAGCCACAAAGCAGAACTAAGGGAAATCGTCATTTCGGGCCTCAAATCTCAGCCTCTGCCTCCTTGAAACTAGTTGATTCAACCAACTCTAAAAAGTGGAGACAGTATAACTAGAAGCAAGCCATCTACTTCCAGGCCACCTTTTCCTTGTCTAGTCTTCATGTTCTGACTGAAATCCGAGGTATTTGTTCATTCTCATTATACCAGACGTGCGAGTGAATGACCAGATAGTTCCATCTTGGGGAAATTTTTAAATAGATTTAAAAAATCATACTGTTTTAAAGTGAGGAACCCAAAGTGAGTCTGACTAGCTGTTTGTCTTTGAGCAAGTTGCCTTACTTTTCTGTGCCCGTGTTTTCTACCCCCAAGGCGGAAGTATTCGTGGCTGCCTGGTAGCTGGGTAACCAACCCATCGTGTTGAGCGAGCCGACGATCAGCATGGCGGTGCTGTGCAAATCGCGTTTCCATCCGCTCAGATAGCTTGAGTTCTCACTACACAACAGACACGCGCCAAGCGCTCAGCGAACTTCAGTCAGTCCATTTCATCCATAGAACAGACAAGCGCAGAAACGTTATGCTCCTGTCCCCTGTCCCCTTTCACAGATGGGGAAACCAAGACCTCATTGGAGAGGGCGAGTAACCTCCTGGAAGTTACCACGTCCCTGTTGCTAAGCACGGGGGAGAGCTCACGTGGCCGCAGAGACTTCCGTCATCACACGCCTTTGCTTCCCAGAAAGGACACAGTGTTAGGGAATGCAAGGTGTAGACTGGCGTGGATTCCTTGCTGGGGTTCCGTCTCACAGCCCCAGGTTCTTAAACTGTGCCCGGCCCCACAAGGTTAATCTGAAGGATCTGGCACTACCAGCCTACACCCCGCTGCTTAGCAGCTGGAAGAGACGGGAGGAAGGGGGGCAGTGGGGGAAGAATGAGGCCCTGGCCAATCTGGGAGACTGTGAGCGGTGCCCGGCAAGAGGCTCTGGCGGGGAGGACACGCCCACGGCCATGTGCTTTCCTGTAAGGCCGGAAAGGCACTGCCAGGCAGTGTGCCATGCGGAACTGGCACCTCTTTGGTGCTCTGTCCCCAGCCCTGTGGATGGGACGGGTGATGCGGGAATTTCCAGAGTTTAAACTTGGATGATCTTCACTGTACTAATCGGAACGCCTTCTCCTTACGATGACCTCGTCATCTAAGCTCACCCTTAGCCTTGGAGCGTAGACTACCTGTGGGTGGTGGGTGGAGGTCACGCCACCCTCGCCAGGTCAAGACGGGCAAGCCGGCACACAGGGCTGCCAGCGGTCCCCTTGCCCGTGAAAGGTTGCTCCTCAGGGTTGGGGCCAGCTTCTGACCCTGAGTCACAGCAGCGTGGCCTCCTCCATGGGGTACGACGGACATCACACCACCAGCCAGAAATCCTTCTTGTTCTAAAAAGAACACCCTATCCTGAAAGGCCCGTGGCAACGAACGTTGCAGAATGGAGCCGAGCGCCGCTGTGGCCACAGCTCAGCCATAGAGCCCCGCTTCGCTTCCTGGTGCAGACCGGCTGTACAGCCATTTGTACTGGTTCTGCTCCATTAGGCTAATTGGTTTTCAGATATAAATTAAAGCTGCTGTCCCAAGCCCGCTGTGCCGCCTTTTCACAAAAACACCCTACTCCTTGTTTAATGAGGTAGCTGCTTTTGTAGATGCGAGAAGATAATTTTTTTAATTTAATACTCAAGCTAAAAATCTGGCCCACTGGAGCACAGAAATAATTAAGCGGCTCGCTGGAGTGCCGTGCACGCAAAAGCCACACGCCTGGGGCAGGTCACGCGTCTAACTGCTTCTCGACCTGACATTTGCCATTACGCCTTCAGCATCAAGAAGCACTTGGCCACTGGGAAGACCCCCCAGGAGCCCTACTGCCCCTGGGCTGTGTCTTGGAATGCTCAAATCTTAGGACCATCCTGGGGTACCTATCACCATCTGGGCGGGCGGGGCTGGATACAGTAGAATGAGCCCCCACCACGGCTGGGGTCGCCCAGGATGGCTGGCATTCTCTTCCCCGGACACACATATCCCTCACCTGCCGGGGTACCACAATCACACGGTCACTGGCTTCATTATGTTTAAACAACAGCTCTAGGCTAGGAGTCAGCGAGCCTGGCTGCATAATTTGTGGGAACCACTGCAGAGGGAAAATGCAGGGCCCTTTGTCCAGAAAGTTCTTTTTCAAAGGTACTGTTAAGAAACTATCAATATAAAGTATTTTCCTTCTTTTCCAGCCTCTACCTTAACGTATGGTATTTATTTTTTATTTGCTATTTGATGTCATGCTCCGTAAAGAAAACGTAAAATTTTTCACTGTTAGCATGAAGTGTTACTGCTCATCTTTAGAAAACGCAATGCCAGTTTGAAAGGCAAATGGAAGTGCATTCAGCTGAGACCCAAAATCACCAAAATGACAGATTTGCACCTCGTCGCCCATCCATGCTTGTGGGATTTGTTCTCAGCCAGTGACGGACAGGCTGCACAGAATGCCTCCACTGATGGCTTGCCATGACCTCCTGCCAACACAGAAAGGAAGAGAAATCACAGCTGTCCCAGCTTTCCCTCTCTCATGTTGTCATTTCCAGGATAGTTGCTGAATGCAGGTAGGGGCAATTCGTCAGCGTCAGCGTTGGGTTCACAGCTCTGACCGAGGCACCGTGGTTGTGTAAGATCTTAACACTGGGGGAAATAAAGAAGGTAGATAGGAACTCTCTGGATTGTCTTTGCAAGGCATATGTTCATCTAAAATTATCCTAAATTAAAAAGGTTATTAAAAAGAGTGAAGACTTTCTTAGCACACCTCTCAAGAAAAATCAGGGTGTCTTTCTTTGCTTTTTAAGGATTTGAGGCACTAATCTACCGTGCCTGATGAGATGCACCTGTTATGGATGCCTGTACCCACTTCTAGGAGATTCCGATGGATAGGATTAGAGGTGGAATCCAGGATTGGATATTTCACAAATACTCGCCCTGAGGAGTCTCATCAGACAGGGCTGTGAAACGTGGAATTAGAATAGTTGTAAGTCAGGTAAACTGGGTCCTCATGCCATTGGTGCGACCTTTCTCTCCTCACCAGCGGTGTGGCCTTTGGCCAGCCCAGCACAGACCCCAGGGCAGCTGAGAGGCTAGGCAAGCCCTGCCTGTGCTGGAGGGTGGGAAGCAGTGGGCTAAGGCATGAACACTGCTGAGAGCTGTGTCTCACGGGAAATAAAGGGACCATAAAATCCTGTGGTTGTTTATCGTCTCTTAACATCTGGGAATTTCCATCACTTTGTGTCGGAAAGAGCCCCTAATATTTTTTAAAGTTTTTTTTTTATTGATTGATTTGAGGGAGAGCGAGAGAGAGACTTCAATTTGTTGTTCCACTTATTGGTTGAGTCTTGTATGTGCCTTGGCCAGGGATCGAACCCACAACCTTGGCATATTGGAATGACATTCTCACCAGCTGAGCTACTCGGCCAGGGCGAATCACCCTTAGTTTTGACAAGAACTATGAGAGTGTGCCACAAATTGCTCGTTCCCTTGCCTCTGATGAAATAATACATTACATTTTTTATCATCTGTGAAAATCTTAGAAGAATTTTTGGCAAAGCGCTGAGGAGATGGACATGTTGCAGGCATTGGCCAAGAGGCAAACCAGATGGAGAGCTAATGAAGGTTTGAGGGTTAAGATGCAGCT
This sequence comes from Rhynchonycteris naso, assembly GCA_037038555.1. Lineage (NCBI taxonomy): Eukaryota > Metazoa > Chordata > Mammalia > Chiroptera > Emballonuridae > Rhynchonycteris > Rhynchonycteris naso. The sequence goes on from CM073002.1 coordinate 139,690,779, forward strand.
TCTGGTACGACGTCTTGTGAGCAGGACACTCAGATGGGTTGTGGGAGGTGGTGACGGCGAACAGAGCGTCGTCCTTTCCGTAAGGTTAACAGGAGGGCCACCTTCACTCCCGGGTCTACTCTAACCATCTATTCCACACCTATTTAATGGGCCCCCTATACTCATGCTATCATGTTAGAGCCGTTAGTGATGTTGTTCTCAATGCTGTCCGAGCCCAAGAAAACGCTGGCTCTTTTGTCAGTTTAAACACACGCGCGCGCGCATCCACACATTTACACGCCAGCCTACTGAAACCAACAAGAACACAAGGAGGACTTAACTGGAAGAACCACAGAGCACCACCGAAGCGTAGCCAAGCTTCACGAGGTAGAGAAATAGGAAGTAGATGGTCACTGTGAACAGAGGTGGAGACTTGCCTGCATCTTCCTGGAGGGGGAAGGACAGGCTCTGGGCGCTGCTTTTCTCCATGTCTGTGACCCATGGCAAGACCACCCCACCCTCTCACTTTCCACCTCTCTGTCCACATGCTTAAAAATGCTGACTCCACACCCCAGAGCTCTCCCTTCTCCAAGCTCCAGTACACCGAAGAGCTGACTGACATTCCAGGTCCTCGAACAAGATTCTGTTGTGGCCGCCGGGGTCACGAGCTGGCCAGCCTCGGGGGTTCATGGACAGGAAGCAGGGGGCATTCTCACAGTCCTTCATGGGGGGCAGTCTTCCAAGCAAGGGGCTTGGTCTCAGTCGGGACCCCCAGAAGAATTGACTGCAGATGGAGAATGGCCTGCTAATTCAGAAAAATTCTGGTGCTTTTGTCATCTCCTCTGTCCACCAGTTCTGGGTCACACACTTGGATGTTGGGCTCTGGGTGAGACAGAAAGTAAGGGAAGGAAAAGGGCAATGACAAGCCATTTTGACTGTAAAATTCTCCGCAAATCAAAGGGTCCACAGCCCGAGCTAGACTGCCTTCTGTGTTCTTCTTCCCTTCACACCCTGGAATTCACGCTGGAGAAGAAATGTCAACCGACTCCTTGTGTTCCGCTCACTCGTGGCGGCGCGGAGGAGTGTCAGGACGCCTGGTCCCCAGAGCGTAAGGGCGCCATGTCCCCAAGAGGGGCTTTCTAATGTGCAGCTCAGGGGGAAGGCGCAGCCAGGAGGGGCTGCACAAAGGAAGAAAGACGGGTGCAAAGGCTAGGAATGAAAGAGGATCTGATAGCAGGAAAGCTGGTTCGAATTAGGGAGACAATGCAAGCCTTGACATTCCTGATGGATGTCAGTAGTTAAGTGCTAGCCGGACCTTCTGAGGTTACAGCCTCCATTCAAACCCCAGCCCTGGATGGCAACCCGAAACCCAAGGCCATGGGCGGGAGCATCTGTGAGCCCGAACAGATTAGTGCGGTGGCCCAGGGAGGCCCCTCAGGAGGCCACTTCCTCCCTCTGCACCAGATTCCCCGATGCCAGGTGTGCTTGGGGGGGGGGGGGGGAGGGCCGACGACAATACCAAGTCATTAAGATAAAATGTTCTTGGCTGTGTCTGAGGCATTTTCGTTTATGAAGAGAACAAAGGGCGAGTTGATGAACTAATTTGTTGGTGGGGGAACTTGCAGCAGCAATTATTAAATGAATGCTTAGAATTTTTGTTTGTTTTTCAATAGCCCCATTATAATTTCAGTTCAGCTACTCCAAGGCTCATATTTCCTAATTTATTGTCGTTTGCTGCAGTCCTCTGGGACACAATAATTGAATTTTACTGGCGTCATTACCGCATCCACAAACAAGCGAGTCTTCTGGAACTCAAATCAGTCCAAGCCGGTCCGCTGGCCTGAAGGAGATGTGCGTGCCCGGGGTGGTAGGTCTCAGCACGGGAAGACATCGTGGTCCCCTGGCCAGCCTGATGGGTCACTGCAGCTGGACACAGATGAGGATGCATGTAGTCAGCTCTGACCACCCTCCTGAGCAAGAGCAGCAGAAGCACAAGGGTCCTTGAAGAAGAGAAAAGAAAAAAATCTGAGGCTTCAGAAAGATTGCTCCCCAAATAGCCAGATTCTAATCTCATTGCAGTCAAAAATAGATGAGCCTCTGAGACAGGGTCTGCATACTTGGTTGAGAACCAGGAAATTCCACAAGGACAAACTGAAATTCCATCTTAAAAAAAAAAAGCAGATTGACAGTCCACATCCTTAAGTTCTTACATCCAAAACAGGAAAATGGGATAATAAAAATGATAATTTTAGATGCATTTGATGGACACATAGAGGTCATCTAAATCCAGCCTCCACATTTCATCATTTTTACATTGGAGGCTCGAGTTCTTATCTTGGTGTGCTATTACAGGTTTTTTAGAAATCTACATCCTTCCAAGGTTTGCATTTAAATAGTTAGGGTAGTAGCAAGGCTGGGTGGAAAGAATATGACCTGCAGAGAAACTGACTGACCCTTGACTCCCCTGGCCCCCCTGAGCAAGTGGCTGAACTCTGAGCCTTGATTTCTTCATCTGGGAAAATGGGAAACATAGTATCATTGGCTTCTTTGAACACTGACATAAGGCATACAAGCATCTAGTAAAACACCCGGTCTTAGCTGAATTTCATTCTCCCTTGGCATTTGATAAGGAAACAGATCATTTATTTTGAAAACACTGAACTATTAGAGAACACAGGAGAGGAAGAAGTCCTCTCAGGTGAGCACCTCCATATTTCTGAAGGCCGGAGACTTTGGGAAATTTTTCTTGGGCAGCTAAACATCACATACCACTGGGAGTTTACAAAGGCTTTGAGGAGTTAGGGCCCCTTTGACCCACAGATCATATTTCAACTTCGATACTGTCCCTGTCCTTAAACAGATGACTATCCTGGCAAAAAATGAGGGAATCCTCCTTCTCTGCCCCACACCCCAATTCTTTGTGAGAGAAAAACCAAGGGCGCTACTATGTCCTCTGCTGATGCGTGTCCCTTCCCTGTACTTTCAATTAATAGTCAGGAAAATACTCCCAACCAAATCAAACGTCGACAGATGGAATTCTGCTGTGGGCTAAATTGTTTCATCCCCCCCCCCATTTAGATGTTGAAGTCCTCATTCCCCAAAGATTCAGATATTGAAATCCTTACCCCACTATCTTAGAGTATGACATTATTAAGAAATAAGGTGATTGTAGATATAATTACTTTTAAGTCTGAGGCCATATTGAAGTAAAGTGGACCCCTACTCTAATATGACTGGTGTTCTTATGAAAGGGAAATTGGACCCAGATAGGCACACGGGGAGGCCATCATGTGACGATGAAGGCAGAGAAGGGGCTGAGGCTAAAAGCCAGGGAGCACCCTGAGACGGCCAGCAAACCACCCGAAGCTTGGACAGAGGCCTGGAGCTGATTCTCTCTCATAGCCCAGAACTATTAGTCCACACCTAGTCGGCAGAACCCTGCCGACACCTTGATCTTGGACTTCTAGGCTCCAGAAATGTGAGACCATGCATTTCTGTTGTTTAAACTACCCAGTTTGTGCTACTTTCTTACAACAGCCCTAGAAAACTCATCAGTGGTAACCACTTCTGTTTGGAAATACGAGCAGTCCTCGGATTGTAAATGAGATCGGTTCTGTAAATTTGTTCCTAAATTGAATTTGTATGTTAAGTTGGAACACGTGCATTTACCTATTCAATGCCACTTAGACAGATGTTTGTCTCAACATGGTATTTATTTTTACCTTTCTGTGCGTATAAATACTTAACCATTTTCAAGCCTACACAACCTATCTCGTTAGTAACCCAGGGACTTCCGGTAAAACCGCTCTCATCCCGTAACCTGTCCTCCTCCCCTTCCTCCCCTTCCTCCCCTTCCTCTTCTCCACAACAACTTCTGTGGGGCTCTGCTCCACTGATCACCTAGCAGGCTTGGTACTCTCTGTGGACTCTGCTCCCAGAGTTTTGCTTCAAAACTCCAGGCCAGAGAGCAGTGAGCACCACGTCGGGGAAGGGGGGAAGAAAGCGAGCACCAGCATCATCCAAGGTCACGTTTCTCACCTCCAGCCTCCCTGGCCCGATGGCAATCACAGCCCGAGAGATGACAACACGGATTGCTCGTGTTTGGCAGCCTCACTCAGCTCCCTTATAAGGAAAAACTATGCCCCTCGAAGTCCTGCTGACTGGAGAGGCGGTCTCGACCCTAAGCTTGCAGATGGAAGGCTGTGCCAGTAAAAATAGAAAAGAGCTAAACGAGGAAAGAAACTGTGAGAAGCCAAACAGTCATCTTTCTCTCTCACACACACACATACACACACGCAACACATCACACCTATACACACAAGTGCTTTCCCACAGGGCTGCGCCTCCCTCCTTGTATGGTTGTGTTGTCACAGGGAGAGAGATATCGGGTTCTGTCCCCCGGGGTAATGACGATGAATAGGCAAGGTCGGTGGCTCCGCCAGCCAGCCGTTGAGACCGTTCTCTCTCTGGCACCTGCAGATAACCATTCACCTGCTGGGACTGGCCGCCCGGGGTTCCACTCCTGCATTGCAGTGTGGCCGAAACATCCTTATCACACAGGAGCACTCGTCTCAGTGTATCTTCCTGGTGCGGAAAGAAACTCATAAATTATTGTTATGCTTGGGTTGTTTTTTTTTTAAACGTCTCAGTCATGATTTGGTGGTGGAAGGAGTTACTGAAGAATGGGGGCGAGGTGGAAATAAAGTCGTCAGTGTGTGGGCATCAATTTTCTGCTGTGTGTCCTAGAAAGCAAAATCTCAGGCTTTGGTGATAGATCTATGATGAAAAACTCCTCCTACCTGAAATCCCTTCCTAACGGGACTCAGGCGTACATTCTTTAAAAATTCATCTAACATCTACCAAGAATCTACTATGTGAAATGCACTAGGTTAGCTGATTGGAACGCCAATGTAAATTAGGCAGAACCCAAGTTTTTCTCTTCTAAGCAATATGAGATCTACACATAGTGCACAAAGAGAGGACATGGGGCTAGATCCCCCCCAGCGTTCACTTTTGGAGAACTGGGTTCCTGTACTAAAGCTAGACCAAGTAAAATCACATTGTCCCCCAACACCTGCCACGTCACAAGCCCCACCCATTTTCAATCACTTCTATAGAAATGTCTCTTTGGGTGGAATCACAGCTACTAAATGACCTGACCCAACACACAAGTGTGTATCACTTACGTTGACAGTGTCCGGCACGTACACCCCAGTGGGGAAAGGTTGAACAGCTGCCTGGTAGCGCTCGGCGAGGAGCAGGTAGCCAGACCTCTACGCTAAGCCAGCCAGGCCCAGTGCACACGAAAAGAAACAGAAGATGGGACCCTCGCCCTAGGGGGCTCACAGACTCCACAGCACACAGCAGCCACCCCTCCACCTCAAGACAGAGCGAAGCGTTTGTGGCCATGAGATGGATTGCATGTCTTTCCTTAAATATTTAAGGATGAGTGATATATCACTGGATACTGCCCTGATACAGCTTAAGAAAAACCAAACTACTAAGAGAGAATTTTTTAAAGTGTTGGTCACACTGGGGGTGTGGAGGTGTGGGAGTGTGGGGAGAAAGAAAATGCTCACGGTGAATTGTAAGAATAAGCCCCTGGTGTTTTACCCGTTGTCACGTGGACTCACAAGTTGGCAAGTGTCAGGATTGACAGCAAGGACTCTGGAGCCAGCCAGCCTGGTTTCCAATCCAGATTCCCCCACCTCCCCACTCAGGTAGCTGGGTCAAAATCCATGACTTCTCCATGCCTCGGTTTCCTCATCTCTCTCGTGAGAATGGCAACAGGACCAACTTCTCAGGGTTATTATGTGGACTGAATAAATTAGAGTGAGGGAAGCTCTTAAACTTGTGCCTGACACAAAATACATGCTTAGAAAGTCTGTTAAGTTAAATTAAATGCCCTAATTACATTAAATTAAATTGTTCCCTAAGAGTCAATACTTGAGTTTTACATACCCAATGTATGTAATGCCCTCTTCAAGTCTTTACCTACGTGAAGTAATACATATAAAACCAAGAATCTCACATATAGCTTCTCCCATCATAAGATGCTCCACATTGTCAGTTAATAATACCTTTGGTGTAGGCAATATTAAAAGTGTGTTATTTTCTCTGTGACAATGAGCTATACTGGATTTACCAATACTCTTCAATTTTGCCAGTTGATCTGTAGATTTAATGTCATACAAATCAAAATCCCACCAGGCATTATTATTATTATTTTTATTTTTTTGTAGCAATAACAAGCTAATTTCTTTTTTAAGTGAGAGGAGGGGAGATAGAGAGACAGACTTCCACATGCTACCTGACCGGGATCCACCCGGCAAATCCTATCTGGGGCTGAAACTCAAGCCAATGGAGCCACTGGCTGCGAGAGGAAAGGGAGAGAGAAGGGGGAGAGGGCGGGGAACGGAAGCAGATGGCTGCTTCTCCTGTGTGCCCTGTCTGGGAATTGAACCTGGGATGTCCACACATTGATCTGGCGCTCTATCAACTGAGCCAACTGGCCAGGGCTAACAAGCTAGTTTTAAAATATAAAAAGGGAAATAGCCAAAAGTACCATTGAGAAAGGAGAAAATCAGGATGCTTCACACAACCTACTTTCAAGACTTACTATGTAAGCAGAACACACACACACACACACACACACACACACACACGCACACAGCTTTTTGGTTGTGGTTTGTGCTGAATTCTACTTAGGCTGCTCTTCCTTCCACCTTGTTGGGATCTCTCATTATCCTCTTTCTTATTTGGGTCTCTAAAGAAAATTAACTTATACTTTTAAACTTACCAAAAAAAGCAAGAATATTTCAAAAAGTTTCTGTATTCTTTTGAACCGGCTTTTCCAATCTTTGATATTTTGCCTCATTTGCTTTAACACACACTCTCTCTCTCAACTATTTGAGAGTAAACTGCAGACATCCGGCTCTAAATGTTTCCATTCTATTTCCTGAAAACAAGGACATTCTCTTATTTATTTATATATATATATTTATGTGTGTGTGTGTGTGTGTGTGTGTGTGTGAGAGAGAGAGAGAGAGAGAGAGAGAGACTTAGAGAGTCAGAGAGAGGAGTAGATAGGGACAGACAGACAGGAAGGGAGAGAGATGAGAAACATCAATTCTTCGTTGCGGCTCCTTAGTTGTCCATTGATTGATTTCTCATATGTGCCTTGACCAGGGAGCTACTGCAGACCAAGTGACCCCTTGCTCTAGCCAGCGACCTTGGGCTCAAGCTGGTGAGCCTTGCTCAAACCTGATGAGCCCGCGCTCAAGCTGGCAACCTTGGGATCTCGAACCTGGATCCTCCACGTCCCAGTCTGATGCTCTATCCACTGCGCCACCACCTGGTCAGGCAAGGGCATTCTCTTAAATAATCATACAATTATCCTGATCAAAGAGTTTAACATCAATCGAATGCTATCATCTAATCCATACCCATAGTCCAAAATCAGTTGTCCTAGAAATGCCTTTCTAGCTGTCATCCTCCTGGTTTAATGTAGGATCATGCATTGCATTTACTTGTTATGTTTTTATTATTCTCTCTCTCTCTCCATTTTCTTTAAACAGAAGCACACGTAAAGTAAGTTTACACATGGGCAGGTTGATGGAAACGTTGCGACCAGAAGCTTGCAGGACTGAACTCTGAATTTCCCCTCGGAACAATAGTTCCGTGTTTGCCGTGATGTTATAGAGCATAACTTCAGTGAAAAAGGAGAATTGACTGTTAGCAGGAACTACGACTCACAACGGTCGTTGGTTCTGGAGTCATCGCATGGGGAAGGACTTCGGGGACTATGCCATTATGGCTGAAAACAAACACCACAAGGTATTAACTGTTATCGAGCGGTACTCATATAGGTGTTGTTACTATTTGCAATCATTTTAATTTCCTAAAGTAAAATCCTTGCAAGAACACCACAGTTGGGAGAGAAGGGAATAAGAGAGTAGTCACCATTAAAAGTACAGTTCTACACGCGATAGTGCACCTATACTGAGTTCAGTGTAAAATCAGCGGTGGGGTAAGCATAACTGAATCAAAAACTGTGACCCAGAATAGTGACTTGCAGCTACATGGCCCTAGCTGGTCTAAGCACAGGCTAGCCCTGCCCTGTCTCAGAACTGGCATTACAAAGCTTGATTGAGTGTGAAAGAAACATTGTCAAGAGATGCTGTTGCTTGAAATGCCGGTGCATGGCAACCAGTTCTCAGCCAAATTACAAAGCCTGTGTCAAGAAGGAATCACAGCACCTGTGGCTTTAAAATCTCTCATTACAGATGTAATAGGGCAGTGAGGAACTTTGCCCCAGAGTAAAGCAGCCAGGTGTCAGGAAGCTACATTTCCACCCCCTATTTCAGTAATTAATGTACCTACCATCTTCCCATACCTGTCTCCCAAGCAAAATGAAAAGAACACTATTTGCCACATGATTGAGAAAGAAGAAGTAACCTGACATCCCTAAGGGAAAAAGTTGTGTGTGCAAAGTATCCCTTTAAGTAAACTAAGAGTAAAAGCACATTTGGACATGCTATCACTTAGGAAATAGGTGGGGGCACTATTCAAGCAAGATCACTACCCAATCCTTAGTTCCGATCTAAAGGATGAATTAATTTATGCCAAGAGTTTAATAAACCTAGAAAAATTTGCTCAAATACTAGTATGTTGACTTGTGAATATTAATGAGAAAGTATTGCAAGAGCCATCCTTCCACACTAAACTTTAGAAGAGCCTCAATTAACCAGAACAAGAGAGGAAGGACCCTGGCCGGGTTGCTCAATGCATAAAGCATGCACCGGGTACACCCAGGTCGTGCGTTCGATCCCTGGTCAGGGCACACACCAGAAACAATCAATGAGTGCACAACTAAATGGAACGAGTAAGTGGAATGAGTTGATGCTTCCCTTCCTCTACCGCCCTCTCTCTCCAATCAATGGCAAACTTAAAAAAGAAAAAGAGAGAAGAGGTGGTCACTGTAATCTCATGATCTGAATTTTCTGAGGGACTAGGGTTTGCGCACGACACTGTGCGGGTAGGACTTTTATGACACGTGGTTTTTTTGGGTTTTTTTTTAACTTCTTTTTTATTTTATTCATTTTAGAGAGGAGACACACACACACACACACACACACACAGAGAGAGAGAGAGAGAGAGAGAGAGAGAAAGGGGGGAGGAGCAGGAAGCATCAACTCCCATATGTGCCTTGACCAGACCAGTGCAGGGTTTTGAACTGGCGACCTCAGTGTTCCCAGGTCGACGCTTTATCCACTGCGCCACCACAGGTCAGGTCTATGACATGTGTTTTAACCGGTGCAGAGGCTGAGACCCAGAGAGAGTAATGAATGAAATGAATGCACTCTCAGAGGACTAAGATTCTTTTGTCACTTCCTTAAAGTCATTCTGAGCTTTAACGATGCTGTCATTCTCTGAGATGGTGAAGGTGTGAGACTGAGGAGGATTCCGTTTTGATCCTGGGTTTGGGATTTTGGATAAATAACTGGCATTCGAATGTTTTGTTTTCCCCTTACCTCTAAGTCTTGGAAGCAGGGGTGAACTACAATCCCAGGTAATCCAGTGTCTGTTTTAATAGTTTCTTTTTTTCTCTTTTAAAGATTTTCTTTATTGATTTTGGAGAGAGAAAGGCGGGGCAGGGGTTGGGGGCCGGCAGGAAGCATCAACTTATAGTTGCTTCTTGCATGTGCCTTGACCAGGCAAGCCCAGGGTTTCAAACCAGCAACCTTAGCATTCCAGGTCAATGCCTTATTCACTGTGCCACCCCAGGTCAGGCAATAGTTTCTTAAAATACAGTGTCTTCCCATATTGCTGCACTTCTGATGAAAACCAAGTACATGGTGAATTGATGAGGAGTGTTCTGATCATATCCTAATTGTCACCTGGCAGCATCATAAAATGACCTGCCTTATGAAAGCAACGATCTTAGCTGGCTGAGCTGACTCTCCCGCCCAAGTTCTAGACTGTTTCAGTGACTCCTTAACTGAACACACCTATCTCATACAAAATTCTTTTTTTAGTTATAAAGTTTCTCTTGCCCTAAACTTCGTAATAGCACCGATGACCTCCATTTCAACATAGTTCTTTCTTATTATTGATCATGCGAGTCAAAGGGCTTGACTTGTAATTCAGTTTCCTCTAAACAGCTGGTGCCTGCTGAGACCCAATCATCTTGCTGTCACTGTGGTCTCAACAGCATCCTCACATCGCGGCTGACCACCTGCCTTCAGAGCCGTCTCATTCTTTCTTAGGGGCATCAAGTCACGCAACCATTTCTTAAAAATGAGATCCATCTGCTCCTGTGGAAGCAAAAATTAAAAAGAAAAGAAAACTATTGAAAGAAGACAGAAAGATTTCATAATTCTGTCTTATTTTCACTGATGATAACTGCTGTGGAAAAATGCTGTGTCCCATTATGCGGGTGTGTAAAATACTGGAAACTCCAACAATAAAACATCTCTATCGATTAGTGGGTTTATTGATGTTGACTGAACATAACAACGTGTAACATGTATTCATTCCCCACTGAAAGACTTCCCAGGGACACTGTTTTTGCATAGATCTAGGCATTAAGCATTTTCGGTGACATCCTGCAGTTAAAACGGGAGGTCGTGGGAAAACCAGAGGTGTTTTCTAGACTTTCTATGGGTCTCACTATTAAGTGGCTGTGCAAGAGACACAGGTAAGAGGGCAATTCTCGGTGAATGAAAGAAAGCTCGGAGCAAGAAAGGTGCGAGGCAGCCCAAAGATTGCGAATAAGAGCAAACACCTACAGCCCTCCTGTGTAGCAATGAGCTTGGAATCTGAAACAAGCACTGGCAGTAAACTAAGGACGACAGTGGTTTATTTCCTGTGGTTTATTAAGTTTTGGCCCCACCAATAAGATTGCCAGGAAAGCAGCTGTACTTTAAGTGGTCTGGACATTTATTCATCTGAACATAAACAAAGATCAGTTCATTTGGATCCCTGGGTCTCTGCTCAGCTGTGGGGGCCAAACATAAAAGGAGTGGACTGAGGGGGAAGGACCCCTGGGCTGTGATAGATTCCCTGAGTCATCAGGACCCTCAGGGGTGTAAGGCCCTAAACAGAAGCTGCACTGTTAGCCTTAGCACCAATGCAATGGCCTCCCTACCTCCCCACTGCCGTTGAGTCATACCCACGCTAAATGTAACCACGTACACCCTCCTAGTGACGACACCTGTAGACCACACACAGAATCATTCGTGTAAACCAAATCACCACATTTAGCGATAAACACATACTTCATAAATATCAGGGAACAAAAGTATCTCGAATAGTTGAAAACAACAGAGCAAATAAGGGAGGCTAACCCTAACTTTAAAACAAAAACACTGAAAAGCAATACTGCAATTATTAACTAAAAGATAAGATTTAATAACACAGGAAAACTCAGGGAAGTGGCGAGACTAATTTGCAAAATATAGAATTATTTCACAGTGAGGTTTAAGTACTCATAGCAATCTTCTGGTTTTAGTAGCAAGAGGACCACTGATGTACATTTTTTTCACATTTTTTTCCCCAATAGTTTCTTCCCTTCTATTATTTCACATAGAATAAGACATTAATGTGATCAAATGTATATACACTATCAGTTGACAATCACTTTTTGCTCCCCTATTAGGAAATTACCTTTTTTGGGGGGACAAGTAGGACACAGTCAACTGTGTGTCACTGATAAAAAACATGAGAAGTAGCACATGGCATTTATTTCAAACCGGACACATTGTCAGAGATGCAATATGCGACCGAGAACACTGGCGCTCCCCACGGGGCCATCTGTCACATACACATTACATTCTTCGATCAAGTCTGTCATTGAAATTTTCTTTTCACCTATAGGCTTAAAAATAATAATAAAATTAAGAAGCCACAGGAGCAACCCTGACAGAGAAGCGCTGCATGCACGCAGCTTTCTCCAGAGAAAGTATGTCATTTTAGTGCACCCCAAAGCTCAGCAAACATTCTTGGGGTGTTAATGTTAACAATATTTCTTTTGTTGAACCACCTAACTGCACTAAAACAATCCTTGAGTTTATTCATCAGTTCGTTAAACGTCAGAGCTCTTCACATTATTGAAAAAAATAGCATCTCTAATTATTTAAACATTAAGTTATCCTGAATGTTCTATTAACCACCATGAAAGAGTTCCTTAGCGACTGTGTTCAACTTTACCACCTGCTTACCTCGCTCTTTCTTCTTGGCAGAAACTACCAGACCAGTGGAGTCTCTTGCCAAGCCTCTTTTATAATGCTAATAAGTTCCTTTTTTCTTAAATAGAACCAAAACATCTCTGTTTGACGCTGAACAGATAAAAAGCTTGTATCCAAATCTCTTTCTGGCCATGCTGGGGGCACAAAACCCCTTTTCTACCCTCAAGGGGATCCGCCTATTGCATTGTAATGCCACAAAAGCCCACCTCATAGCTGTGCTAAGGTCTCCCGGTAAAGAAGGCCCCCCACCTCTGGAGGCCACTACTCTTGGCCTTGACCACAAGTACCACTATCCATCTACTTCAGGAGTGAGTAGTGGGGGGGGCAGTGCCGAATTGGCTGTTTATCCCCTTTGGCCTCTCTGGCCAAGTGCACAAAAGGCATAAAGGAGACAAACTGATAAAAGATCTTCCCTTGAGGTGGGTTGAAGGCCCCACGGAAAGGTGGCTCTTCAAGGCCAATGAGACTATCTCCACACCTCTGAAGGCCCTGGATCTAGTCTCCACACCCCTGGAAGCCCTGGATCTAGTCGGCAAATCGCTGTAGGAGATGGTCCTCCCGCCTCAAACTGCCGCCCGCACCGCTGCCCCCGCTGTCCATGAAGCGGTCACAGGGGAACTCAATGAGGTCCGCCTCGCTGAGTGCGCACACGGTGGTGCGTGGCCTGTGTGACTGGAACCCAGAGAAGTCAGCAGACACGCCGGTGCCCATGGAGCGCAGTGGCCGTCGGGTGGAGTACATGTGGCGAACATGGACAGGGGCCCCTCCCTTTCGCCTGGCCCGCAGCTTCCTCCGCAGCCAGCGGGACGCCCAGGCCGCTAAGGCCAGAAGCACTAGCAGCGCGTTGACGGCCAGCAGAGCCAATGTCAGCAGCTGATAGTCAATGCTGCTCCGGTTCCCAGGCTCTGGCAGGGTGACCAGCCCCGCGCAGTGGTCCCGCGGGGCCACTGGGCAGACCCGGCCTCCCAGTACACCCTCCACACACACCAGATAGGGGGTGTCTCCGCGCAGCTCGCGCAACGTCGCAGAGTCGCTGCGCTCCGGCAGGTAGACGAAGCGGTGGAATTTGGGCTGCTGGCCAAAGCGGTCGAAGAGCAGACGGAAGCGCGCGCCGCCCAGCGGCCGGGGGCTGCGGTGCTCGCGTACTGCCCAACGCACCGAGGCGCTGTCGGCGCCCACGGCCTCCACCGTCAAGTTGCACAGGATGAACTTGTTGAAGTCGCACGGATCTGACACCAGCGGCGGCAGGCCGACCCCACCGTCGGACTGGGCGGCGCTCTCCTGCTGCTGTGCGGCTAGGAACTGCTTCGCTGCTCGCTGCCAGAGGTCGCCAGCGGGCAGTGGCACAGAGGCGGGCGTGGCGGCCGGGGTGGGCTCGGAGTGGGCAGGATCTGGTGGCGTTGGAGGTGCCTGCTCAGGTTTCTCGAGCAGCTCCAGGAGGTGTGACGCCGGACCCGCCACAGCAGCGGCGGAGGGGCCCGGCTGCTGGAGGCCTGGACCCCACAGGCTGAGCCTCAGGGCGCTGCGGTTGCCCAAGAGCTCCTTGGCAGCCCCATCCCAGGGCACCCCAGGCAGTAAGCGCCCCCGCTGCTGTGACTGCGGCTGCGGCGGCCGCTCCTGCGCGAGGCCGCCCGCAGGGGGCGCCATCTGCTCCTTCGTAGCTGGGGGTAAGGGCCGCAGCTTGCCGTCATCGGTCGGGGAAACCGACGGAGAGGGATCGGCGCAAGACCCGTTCTGCAGTTGTTGATCGTCCAGGTAATCCAGGTACTTGCCCCTCAGGGCCGGGGGGTGGCGACACTGCACAAAGACGGTGAGAAGCCGGCCTTGCGAGTGCCAGTCGCCCATCCAGCGCTTCAGACCTCGGAGCCGGCAGTCGCAGGTCCAACCGTTGCCGTCTAGGTCCAGCCGGTAGAGGGCCGGGCTGGCAGCGAAGATGTCCCCAGAGAGGGCGCTGAGCGCGTTGTCGCGTAGGCTGAGTTCGCGCAGCCGGCCCAGGCGGCCAAAAATAGTGGGGTGCAGAGTGGACAGCTCGTTGCCGCTCAGGTCCAGCGCCTCCAGGCTGTGCAGAGGTTCCAGCAGAGCCACAGGCAGCTGGCTCAGCCGATTGCCCTCCAGGCGCAGCTCTCGGAGAGCCTCCAACCCCCAAAAGGCGTCCGGGGCGAGGTGCGTGAGCTGGTTGCTCCTGAGCGAGAGAAGGCCGAGGCGCGGCAGGTGCTGGAAGACGCGCGGCCCGAGGTGCTGCAGGCTGTTGGCAGAGAGGATGAGGGTAGAGAGGGAGCGCAGCGGTGCGAAGGTGGCCGCGTGGCGTAGGGAGGGCTGCAGCTCGTTGGCAGAGAGGTTGAGGAAGCGCAGCTTGCCCAGCTGAGCGAAGGCATTCTTGCCCAGAAAGCGGATCCGGTTTGACTCCAGATGTAGGTAGAGCAAGTTGCCCAAAGGGGCGAAGACCGCGTCCGGCAGCGCCCCCAGGGCGTTCCCGTCCAGCCGCAACTTGACCAGACTCTCCAGACCCTCGAAGGAGCCACGGCTCAGGCGGCCGATCTCATTCCCGTTGGCGTACAGGATGCGCAGCTTGCGCAGCGGGGCCAGCGTGCCCGGGGTGAGCGCCTGCAGGAGGTTGTTCCCCAGGTAGAGCTCCTCCAGTCGCAAGAGCTTCTCGAAGGTCTTGGGGTGTAGAGCGCGGATCTGGTTGTACTGCAGATCCAGCCGTCTGAGCTGCCCCAGGCGATGGAAGTCGAAAGCCGTGATGTTGGTTATGAAATTGCCGCCAAGGCTGTAGGTGAGCACGTCCTGGGGGCTCGGCAGCGAGCTGGTCTTGGGCACCGCGCGGAGCCCCCTGTTGGTGCACAGGAGGTGCTGAGGGTGCTGGCAGTCGCAGCGCTCGGGGCACACGGGCTGGGCCCGCGGCGGGAGCGCGAGGCAGCTGCACACCACGAGCAGGAAGCGCACGGCGCGGGCAGCCTCCATCGCCGCCCGCCCTGCGTGCAGCTGCCGGATCGTCTTCCTGGCCTGCTGGCTCTGTGTCTCCTCTGCATTCCCCTTGGCCTGGCCAGAGTCGCTAAATGGCCTCTTTCGGGACTCCGCTGCGCGGTCCAGCCCCTCCTCCGCCTTTTGTCGGGTGTCTGGCCCCGGTCTCTGCAGGCAGGCTTCACCCAGCCAAGTCAGGCGGCGCAGGACGCTCCGCGAGCTCTGGGTGCTACTTGTTGCATCTCTGCAGAAAACTGTTTCTCCGGGTGCGCGTCGTGGGGCGAAGGGGGCGGGGGGCGAGAACTGAGCTTTTTGTTTGCAGCTTGAGTCCGGAGAGCTGGATTCCCTGGCACGGATTCTCCCCGCCGAGTGGATTCCCCAGCTGCAGGCAGGCGGGATCCCTTCCAAGAACTGCTCGGGGCGCGGCTTGGCTGCTGCGCCCCGGAGGGCGGCTCGGCCCCCGCAGCTCGCGCCTCCTCGCTCTGGATCCGAGACCCGGAGCACGGCCTCGGTGGAACAGCCGGGGAGGAGCTGGGGTGCACAGGCTGCGTCCGGAAGGGACCCAAGTCCGCGAGTGGCGAGCAAAACCGGGCGGAAATTCGTTCTTCCCACACTCTGCCCCCGGGGACGCAGGCGGGGAAAGAGGAGACGGTGGAGGGGGGACAGACCCCGGCAGGGGGAGGGGGAAACGCTAAGTGGCTCAGCGTCTGGTCAACCCGAGCCCGGGACGCCAAGTGAGAAAAGTAGGGATTAAAAACAGCTGTATGGGGCGGACACGCTGGGCTGGGGGCGGGGGTGGATTACCGGTGGAGCAAAAGGGATTTGCAGACAGAGACCTTTTTATTTTAGACGAGGACAACAGTCGCTTCGGAGCGCGGCATGTCTTACTCGTTTTTAAATCACTTGCTCTTCCTGGAGCCATCCTGCGGGAAGTTGGGGCAGCACGGAGTCCACCAGCTTTCTACAGAAGTTTTGGGAAGCACGAAGTTGTCTGAGAAAATCTGTCGGTGGGCCACTGTCAGAAAAGGCTAGATCAACCCACTTTAACTGCCGCGTGTTTGAGTTTTGGGGCGTCCTGCCACCGGTTAGGGAAGGAGAGGCACCGCCCCCTTCAGGGATCTGAATAAAGGCGGTGCTGTAGGCAAGAGCAAGAGGGAAGCAGAACTGGTCTTCCCCGGTGAAAGCGTCTTTGTCAGATTTCCGTGATCTAGTCCCATTAATTTTCCTTCCCGGGGAAGGCTCTGCACGTGTGCGTGTATATAATAACCTTCCCAGGTACCTGCCACCTGCCAAATGTATTTATCTTCCCAGACCCTCTGGTAACTGGTATCTACAGGAACTGGGGGGCGGGGAGGGGGCTCTGCTGGATGTCTGGCTTGCGGTGATCTTCAGAGTCTTTAGACCCGGTTTAGTTGGGGAAATCTTATCATTTATTATCAACAGAGCAATTATCAGTGGCTCCTGTGAGCGCAGCCCCTGCTGAGAATAAGAGTGAGCAAGAAAAGCTGTTAATTACCATTGGTTTATGCAAACTATGATGCTAGAAATAAAGGCCTTCCTAAACCCCCAACCCACCCCCCAACCCCCCGCCAGCACCCCAAAGTATTCAGAAAATGTAATTTTAAGGATGTACTCTGTAGGCAATTAAAGAAAAGAAACATATCTTCCCCTCAAAAGGCTGACTGTGGTGGGAAGGACGAGGCCTGGAAAGGCTCGATAATAATGTCAGGCAATCCATGAGAAAGCCCCCGAGGTGCAGATGAGTCTGAATAATCCAGTGTTCGACAATGGGTAAGTGCCTCAGTTAGCAATTCATATAATGTAGATGATAGAGACAAGTTCTGAAGTTGAGCAAAGATGAGATCTTTGGTTGGCAGCGTGGTCAGGAAAGACTTCTGGGTGAGCAGGGACCTGGGCTCCAGGATGATAAAGGTAGGTAGTGAATTGTCCACCTAGGGCATAGCAAATGAGCAGACCAAGTTTGCTGGTGATTTGCCTTGCATTTTCAGATAAAGGATGAACTTGGAGAACCAAGAATCCGTCATTAAGATGAACGATGAAGTGACTCGAGTAGTTTGGTTTTTAGTTCTCATTGTGAGAGTCTTCTGAAACCCTTTTAGTTCTTACCTCCAATCCTCTTTACGAAGGTATGGCTGCCCTAGAAGGCTAGATCCAAGTGTAGCACAGCTGTCCTGATCTGGACCCCAGCAGCTGGTGGGAGGACTTTCAGTCCTTGCTGGCAACAGGTTACTTCAATTTTTCAGAGGAAAGATACAACGAAGCCTCTGGCTTTCAAATTGAATCATTGGAGCCATCTGGGATGAAACTGGCAGCATCTGCTTTGAGCCCACCGGCCTGGGGACACACAAGCAACCTTCTGAGCAGGAAAGATTTGGAAGCTAAGAGATTTGTAATGTTGAAGAGGGAGAAGCAGAAACCAAACTCTATCCCTTTTCATAAACCCCTCTTCTCTGATGCGATGCGTCGCAGAAAACTTGCAGAGAAAGTGAGGGCTGCACTATCATTTGGACCACTCACTCCTCAGGGGAGTATTTTTTCTTTATTGATGCCTCTAAGAAAGATTTAGAGAGTTACCTGTCCCCTGCCTGCAGACATTCAGTATATTTTAATGTTTTGGCCGTCTTTCCTATTCTTGGCCAGTGTTTACTATTCTACCAGCAGTCCTGGACTACAGGTAGAAATAACATATGTGGGTTCATGTCAAAAGACGATTGCTTTCGGATCACATTCCATTTCCTTAAAGTAATCCATCTGCTGTATGTAATTAACCTTGCTTAAAATAGATGCAGTGTGCCATCTTTCAAATAAGGACAGTTTCTGATAGGTCTTGACCGCACCCTCAACCCAATTTCAGTAAAAATAAGATTTTGAGATCTACAGATAAAATAATAATACACATGTGTGTGCATATAAAGCTTTCTGAAAAAGTGTGGCTATGTTTTTGTTTTTGTTTTTTTAACAAACGCTTCCCTTTTGAAGGCGTATAACCTGAGGTTAACTTTACAATTGAATGCTGTTTAAACACTTCAGAGTACATTTATGTGTTATTCATATATGCTCCCAACGGTCACCATGTCTATAATGCTACAAGTTCATGTGTTTGGTTTAATTTTCATCTCTTTCTTCCAGGAGTTACAAGTGGTATTTTGATTAAATCCAGCAGTGCTTAGAGCCGCTGGTAGTAAAGGACAAAAACTCCAAATCTGCATTGGCTTGGAGTCCTTCTTGCTGCTGGTGATCAGGGAAGAGGCACATAGTGAGAATTAGCCTGTGCCCAGTCCCAAGAGAAGCGGTGGGAATCCTGTGGCTGAAGATACGGCACCAGCTTAGGGGAGAAGCTGAAGCCCAAGGAGCTGCTGAACCTGGGTGGTCAGAGCTGTGGGCCAGAGCTGCGGGGTGGGACCCCGGGGAGGCAAGCTTGGCCTGAAAGCTGGCGGAAGGCTTCCAGGGACAGGAAGTGCTGAGTATTCCCTAGATGCAGGTGACCGGAGGCTCTCCGCCTCCTGGGAAGCCTGGGAACACGTGCAAGAGGGTGATTTAGGGACCTCCAACACTTCTGTCTGAGTCTTTGTGGGTGAGACTTTTTTGGACATCTGTGATTTTTGACAGTATCACACAACCCTTGCTCATACGATGACTTGCAAACATTCCCTATCCCTCTTTAGGAATTTCATCAGGCGGTTGACATCACCGTGCTTGTACCATACATCAAGCAGTATCTCTGCCTAAAGAAACAAGGTGCTGTGCAAAGAAAATGTTTTCTATCTCGTTCTTGCCTTCCAGAACCTTGAAATCTGTGACAGTGGTTTACCCAGGATATGTGCTGATTGAACATCCAGACCAAGGTATTCCCCTATGTAAAATATGCTATATAGGTATTTTGTAGAGATATTGTGTGTGTGTGTGTGTGTGTGTGTGTGTGTGTGTGTGTGTAAAACAATGCTCTTATAATAAGGCAACCTGGGTCCCGAGCCTGAACCCTGTACATTGGAGGGCTGGGTTCTGCTTCCCTAGTTGTGTTCCCCATGAGAGCAGGATGTGGGGCTCCCAGCAGGATGTACTCACCCAAAGCCCACAACCCTCTGTTGCTCCGGGTTCCCGGGACCCTGGAATTCCCGACTCAACCACCTAAGTGTGTGCAGCCCTTTTCCCTGTCTGTTCCCTGGGGGCCAGTCATGCCCCTGGGATTTACCCCTGGGACCCAGAGAAGGCCAGTGAGCAGCTGTGCAGAGAGAATCTGAGGGAGCTGGCTCTTCCACTGGTGATGCTGGAGTCAGAGCGCAGGGGGCGTCCCAGCCAGGGTCTTCTCCCACCCACCCCGGGATCCCCAAGTATCAGAGACAGCCTGCCTATAGGCAATATTTTAGGAGGAGAAAGTATATGTGTTTGGATTTACAACAGGGAGAAAAATTAAAGGTGTTCAGAGGAAAGCATTTTTTAAAAAATGTTCATTCTACTTTATTACAACATTGCCTATACCTAACTTCCTATAAAAAGCAATAATTTTTAGTAAAAGCAAGGACGCAGTTGTGTCCACTTAAATGCCTATCTCTTAATGACATAACATCTTTGTTTATGGATGGATCCCAGGAGGTTCAAGTATTGATTACACTTCAGTGTCTCATTTGCATAATCACAAGTGGCCATCCGGGAGGGAAGGCTGTTCTGAAGAGGAACAAGAGCCCTATCATCTCCCCTTTGATAAGCTTGCCCTTTAAATCTTAAGTTTCAGAGGTTGGAAACACAAGCATGGTTCGGCTGCTTCCATGGCACATATATGTGGTGTGAGGATTTTCAGGTGTCCTTGCCCAGGCATGGGGTCTTCTTGGGCTTTCCAGGGATGCACATTGCCTTCTTCCCAAGTGATCTGGGGTTTCACTGAACGGTATCTGTGGACGCAGGAAGGATTCCAGGCCATATTTTCAGTAGTCCCTGGTTCTGGCTTGAGTTGGCCCAGGCTCAGTGCTGCAGGACAGGTTAGGGGAGGAGAGTTCTGGCCAGGCCCTGACTGCTGGCGGAGGTGGGCCAGCCAGGCCAGGCTAGAGCAGCTTCCTGGAGCTTCCTCAGGGCAGGCTGCAGGGACAGCATCTGTTTCCTCACCCCGTGTGAGCCAACCCCGTAGACGGAGGAGGAAGCGAGAACCCCCAGGGTCCTTTAGCATGTTATCAAATGGCTCTCACAACTCTCTGTCTGGATGGGCCTCATCTTTGCCCCAGCCTGAGAGCTACGTTTCTTTGCCCTGGGCATTAGGAATGTGCAAAAGAAAACCCCTGGTTTGCAGTAAGTATATCTGCTGATGCTCCATCTCTCCCCTAAGGAAACACAGGGACACAGATGCCAAGCGAGTTTTTGGTTTTAATCACCGGAATCTCTGGGGGCGAAGCCCTGACACCTGCGTGTGCTAGGCACCAGATGCTTTTTATGCACCTTTAATTTTAAGAAAACTACTGGTAATAGAAAATATTTTCAAAACACCTGTTCAGCATTGGCGGATCATGTTAGAATAACAACAATAATGACGATGGTCATTTATATAGAGCTCAGTGCCGGGCAGTAGTCTAAGGACTCTACCTAAAATAACTCATTTATTTCCACAGCTACCTTTTGTGATCCCCATTTTACAGAGGAGGACACTGAAGAACATATTAAAAATAGAGGATCCTAGGCCCACCTCCAGGGAATCTGACTCAGAACCTCCAGAATAGGGCCCAGGACCTTTACTTAGCCCAGTTCCAGGTTGTATTGTCTCAGGTATACGGCACTGAATGAGAATTATTCAGACAGGATATGTCTCTTTTGCTAGGAGCCCAGGGATAGAAAGAGGAGAGAGACAGGGCAGGGCAGGGCTGACATGTGAAGGTTCTGAAGACAATAATCCAGTAGGATAGTACCACCCAGATAGAAGTGATGAGCACCAGTTGCTGTAATAACAATTATCTTTTGAGAAGAAAATAATAAAGAACTAAAACCCTATGGAAAGCCTCAGCTCACAAAACACTGTACACGTTTAAGGGCATTGACAAGGTGATTGCTTCCGACATGCTGGATATTATGTCCCCAAAAACGCTTATCTTTAGGCTTAAAGATGCCTGATAATTTGAAAGCTATTGTGTATCTACAAGAAGGGCAGTGAATTGCAGGCACATCTGGCCAGCTGAGACAGGAAATGCAGTTGTCGAGTGAGCATAATGACGGAGGAAATAAGGCAAATCCACGCACTGTTTCTGGTCACTGTGAAGAGCTTGTTTTTGTGTAACTGAAATTTTATAACAGTAATACAATGATGTCCTCCCTTAAAATAGAATTGAGTCAGTAGCCCAAGGAAATCCTTTGGGTATAAAAGTGTCTCTTATTTCTAAATAAGTATTTTGAGCTTTGGGAACCAAATCCGTAATTATACTTTATGTTACAACTTCCCACTATTGTTTCATTTGAATCTTTTCATATTACAAAATAACATACTACATGCTACAGAGCAACATTGATTAAGCCGTTTATACCCTCACCCCGCTGGAAGGACAGCAGTGTGCTTCATTCAATCTTTGTGGTACTCAGCAGCTGTTCTGGAACTGTCAAAGCGTTTTTATAGAAAGCTGGAAGAAAAAAAAATTTAATGTTAACAGTTGTCTTTACATGCTGAGAAAATGATTAATTATTTATACTCTGCTTTTAGGCATTTTCTTAATTTCTTTGAAATTAAAAAATTATAAACATATGTTTTCATATCTAATGTCTGGTTTGAACCTCAACATAAGTCTCATGAGGCAGTGAGTTGAGGATTAGTACTATCTCCAATTTGGAGAAGATGCTAAGAACTAGAGAAGTTAGCTACCTTCTGGAATGATCCTCCACTGTCATGATAGAATATAGACCACAGTCCAAACAGTTGACCTCTGACCCTGGGTGTTTATAGTTGGACCTGTTGATACATGCCTATATGTACAACTAATAAGGCCGGTTCAGGGTGATCTTCAAAATATTTAACTGCTGGTACAGGAAGAGCACTGGCCAATCAGGTTTGGCATTGCCCAGGCGTGGCAAGGGAGGCTGTGGACAACCAGCCCAGTTTGCAAACTAGCCTGGGACCTGGTTCTCTGGACGCAGTTACATCACAGTCACTCACACTTAACAACAGAACCTTGGTAAGCGGACGAAGATGATCAGTTTTGACAAAACACGAGCTTTGTTTTCAATTTGTAATTCAGAGACTGTCTTCTACTCTTTCCAGTGGGCTGACAGATACATCTGAAAGGAATTTAATTCTTAAAATAATTACTTTTTTTTTTTCTCACAGCTTGATCTGAATTGTTATAATTAATGGTTTGTAAATATTTGTAAAGGGGCACCTCTTCTTTTGACAAGTATTGACTTTAAGGATTAGCAACCTGTCGAGTGAATTTTAAATGACATTATCAAAACCTGGATGTATGTGTGTCTCCCCCGCCCCCCCCCCCACACACACACACTCATCATCCCCTCCTCACCCCTGAGCTGTGGATGTCTCCTTTTTCTAATGTCACTGTGTAAAGAGGCATTGCATACCCATGCCATTGGAAATTGTGGCTCTCCCCTGTCAAGAAAGAGTCTGTCAATCACAGTAATGGAAATAATCTTGGACAGTCCAATAATTGACTATATACAGTGTAAATACCCTCAAAGTGTTTGCAGATTTCATCAAAAGGCCAAATGTTTTTCACTTAAGACCAGCAACCTGGCAGGAAAGGAAATTAGAGGAAGGAAGCCTCCATGCCCTTTTCAGAGTGTCTGTAATTTTCTATAAAGATTTGCACTCTGATTACGCTTGGTAGCGCCATATGCTGAGTGGCACTCAAGATCAAAGGTATCGGCCACAGCACTGGGTCGCGCTGTGAGCAGGAACCCGCACGTTGTGGGGAGAGTGCTGACTGATATGAAGGGGCACTCCTCCAGCCCCCTGAGTGTTCCCATTGAATTTCCAAACTACAACTGATACACTTCAAATGTGAATGCTATTAGCATCATTTTTATTGTCAGCTATCATACATTGTACATTGAAAATAAATAGTGCTTATTACCACTTCAAGATGTTTGGAACTAAAGAATTTTCAAAAGCTTAATGTAAATTGTCAAGTTTTATAGTGTGGGTGGTCTTAAAATTGGGGGAGTGAGGGGATGCTAAACACTGCTTTTCTTTGGTCAGTGATTTTTTTTTTTCATACATTTTCTACAGTGAGCATTTGTTCTTGCAGTTAATAATCTTTGGTAAAATGTGGGTGATCTCTTATTCACTCTTGCTTTCTCCATTGCTGTATACACTGTGAATACCCCCAACATTTGCAGATGTCATCAAAAGCCGAATGTTTGTCATAAACTACCCATGGGTTATGCATGTGGTGCTCAGAAGATGGAATCCATTTGTTAGATCTCTGACGATGACCAAAGAGTGTCCTGTGTGGAGTTAATATCATACAGATGTCCACTTTCCCCTCCACCTCATGGCCAACACTATTTTATAATTCTAGCCTGAATTAATATTCATTAGAAATCACAAAATGGGGATTCTCCTAATGATATCATTTCTTCTGCCTTTATTACCTGTCATTCGTTCGAGAGGAAGAGTTTTCCCAAATGACCTAGATCTCTTCAGTTACTTGGGAAAAGCATTTTCAACTTGGGAAGCAGAAGTGCTTTCAATTGCCAGTTCTCAACAGGAGGACCCTGTTAATAAATAACAATCTAACTGGTGAGGACTGGTGTTTTTCTACCTCTCTCTTTTCAAGGACTGTAGATGAGCTCACAGATTTTCACAAAATCAGTGTGCATCTTTCTGTAGTTTTTTTGTGTGATCATGTTACCAATTTGATATATGTTTAGGTTTGTTATTTTTTTCATTCTAGGATTTCTTTTAGCTATAAATTAAAAAAAAAACTTTATTTTATTTATTCATTTTAGAGAGGAGAGAGAGAGAGAGAGAGAGAAAGGGGGGAGGAGCAGGAAGCATCAACTCCCATATGTGCCTTGACCAGACCAGTGCAGGGTTTTGAACCAGCAACCTCAGCATTCCAAGTTGATATTCTATCCACTGCGCCACCACAGGTCAGGCTAGCTATAAATTTTTAATAGATAATGCATTTATATAACTCACTATCAAATTATATGGATAATTATTCACAGAGAGTCTTCTTCCCTCCCCTCTTTCCTCTGTCGTCTATCTCGCCCTTTCTACACATAACCACATTTTATTAGTTCTTATTTCTATGCCAAGTGTAGTGGGATTTACTTTTTGCATATGTAACTGCGTGTTTGTGTGTGGAGCTATATAGCCCTATTTTAACTCTTCCTTTATTTTGTGCACATAGCCCTTGCCTTTTCTTCTTCGCTGAACGGTATATTCTAGAGATCTCTCTCTATCAGTACAAACTTTTCTCATTCTTTCTTTAGAATTTCTTAGTGCTCCACTGTGAAACGTACTGTAGTTTATTCAAGCAGTTTCCTATTTGGACCCTTGCACTCTCTCTAACCTTCAATTGTCACAAGCACCACTGCAGCGAATGCACTTGTTCACTTATCATCTTGTTCTTGAGCACATATTTAATTTATACATGTAGGTAGAGTCCCAGAACTAGGATTGCTGGGCCCAAGGGTCACTCTCTCTGTAACTCTGTAATTCTCTTTATGTTTTTAGATTATTCTCCAAGGATTAAAATTCTTAACTGCTCTGCCAAACTGCTTCTCCAAGGTCCCGGTCTCGTCATACACATAGTGCATTTATTGAAACACTGATAATACTACGGTGAGAACGTGGAGCAACTAGAACTCTTCTTGTACATTGTTGGTGAGAACATAAATCTTCGAGGGGAACTGTTTGGAAGGTTGTTTTATTAGTTTTTTTTTCTTTAATAAAATTAAATACACTCTCATAGCCTGGATATATCACTTCTAGGTATTTACCTAAGAAAACATACTTTAAAAAAAGACTTTAAGAGGAATGGTTGTCCATCTAGGCTACATATTGTTAGAATTGCCTGGTATCTTCATCAGCTGAAGCTTTCAGAACAAAATACCATAGGTTGGTTGGCTTAAACAACAGGCATGTACCGTATTTCCTTGTAGTCCCGAAGGCTAGAAGTCTGAGATCAGGGTACCATGCCAGTTGGGTACCTGGGAGGCCTCTCTTCCTGGCTTGCAGAAGGCCACCTTCTCACTAGGTCTCACATGGCGGAGAGAGAGCAAGCACTCTGGTGTCTCCTCTTATAAGGACACTAATCTCATCATGATAGCCCACCTGCATGACTTCAACTGAACCTAATTGCCTCCCAAAGCACCATCTCCAAGTATTCTTGCATTTGGGAGCAGGGCTTCAACATATGAATTTGGGAGTGACACAGTCAGTCCACAGCACTTGAGGAACATTCAACAATACTTGAATCTTATCCCCGAGATTCTGACTCAGTTGATCCTAAGTGGGACCTGGACATTTGCATTTCTTTTAGGTTCCTGTTGTTCAAATAAGTTTGTAAAATATGATTTTTATATTTGCTCACTTATAGTTTGCATTGGGGTCTGGGCAGCGCCAGGTATATGTGGTCTGTGAAACTGCAAATTACCTTCCTGCTTGGGAAGGGCCATTGTCTTGCTAATGTGTGCTGCAGGAGAGGTTTTCATGCAGGAAAGTTTTGAAAAGAGCAGAGGGAAGGTGGAGAAGAAGAAAGAAGCTATGACTGCAGAGTGAGAGTGGAGAGAATGCAGGGTGCTGAGGAAGAAACCAGTTTGTGCAGAGAGAGAGAAGGTGTGCAGATGGGGAACCAGAGCTGAGGGCCTTTGCGAGCTCCACTGAGACTGGTGGGGCCTTTGATTCTAGGAGGAACCGAAGAAGATTCTCCTGGTTGTGGAACCGGAGAATGTGTCAGTGGCTTTGGGAGCCTTGAATGAGTAAAAGGGAAGTGTTTTCCATGTGTGATGCTCGTTGGCTGGTGTGAGACTTTAATAAAGGCATGCCCCCCCCATTCTTTGGCTCCACTATTTCTTTACTGTCTGTCCGAATTCAATGAGAACCTGCATGTGAACGGCCGCGACTACTGGCCACACAGTTCCCCATAACACGCAGCCAGCATTGAGGACCACTGCTCTAGGTGCTCCTGATCAAGGTGCAGTCTATGGACCAATGGCATCAGCAGCACCTGGGAGCTTGTCAGAAATGCAGAATCTCTGGCCCCATCCCAGGCCTGTGGATTCAATTCTGCGTTATATCAAAATCCCCTCCAGATTTGTACGTACCACAATGCTTGGAAAATACTGGATTCTAGCATTTTGCACAGTCTCACATACAGTATGAGAATGTTCCATCAATCAATCACTCTCTGTTTGAATTCACATAGATGAGCATTTTGTCAACAAATCAAGTTTCAGCTTTTTGTCATCTTGAAAACCTGCTAAGGTGTTGTTCTTACCTACAAATAATGGCACCTCGGTGTGAAGTTCATAAGCAAATCAAAAAGAGCCAGTAGAGCAAATATTAAAAACAAAATCCTAATGTTTTGAAAATATACTACCACCTTGGCAATTTCATCACAATGAATGACTATTTCCTTAGCTTCAGATGAGCCTTAAATCAGTAATGAAATCAAATATGCAGCCGTATTCCAGCTGTCACAATGGAGGGTTGCGGGACTTAGCACAGAGCATGCATACTATAACGAAGGGAAAGAAAACATGCAAGCACGACTAAATAGCAGAGAATCTCTAATGCTTAAAATATCCTTGAGTTTGGGAAATCAGAGGATTATTATGTATGTTGCTATTACGTAGCATAGAGTGCTAATTTTCAAATGATTGGATTACAATAAATGTGCTTAATACTAAAAACAGAGAGAGGAATGCAGTCTTCCCTGCTGTTTCCGAAGGCAGCTCAAAGCCTTGTCGTCCATCAAACTCAGTGTGGTCTTCAAAATGCGGCTCGTGAAAGTCTTAAATAAGAGATTCCAAGCTGACAGACACTACAAGTGATGGATTTCTGCTTTCCTTTTTCAAGGGTACCTAATGGGTGTATGCCATTCTTTTCTGTTAAGAACTATTCATTCAAGAAACTTTGTATTTAAAAAGACCTTCTTAATTCATCTTGGGTATATTTTAAACTCCAACCTCAGGGGCAATTTCTGCTTCTGGAAATTGGGCTTCTTTTCATCTGTTTTGTTTTGTTTTCCTATTCTGACTTCTTATTTGTGAATGGTATGATGTGATAATTTTCTAAATTGTTTCAAAATGACTTTTTTGGTTTAGTTCATAGCACCTTACATTTGGCCCAATAAACTGAGAATAAAAAGGAAGGGTGTTAAAGTATATTAAATGCACATACATGTCTACATACCTACAAACTCACCTTTAAAGGAAATTAGCATCTGTGTTGGCCGGGTGGCTTAATGCATAGAGCGAGATCCCAGCACCCTGAGGTTGTGGATTCAATCACCACTCAGGGCACATATGAGAAGTAACCAGTGAGGGCACAACTAAGTGGAAAAATGAGTGGATGCTTCTCTTTCCTCTCTCTCTCTCTCAAATCAATGGGAAAATTTTTCTTAAAGAAGATAGCCTCAGTAATATTTTCTATTTGAATCCCACTTCTCAAATGCTTCCAGTTGACATTTATCTAATGAGTGATCCACTTAAACCAACAGGGGTTTTATTGGATGCCTGTGTGGCTCCATTGGAAACACACTTTGAAACTAAACATGTTTTACTTTTTGTACACATAATGGGAATTTACATTTCAGTATTGCAAATTTTTGAATAAGGACCTTGCTGGTTAGTAAAATTCAGTTTAAAAATACTTCTTTTTTTTTTCATTACCTTCCGAAACAGCCTAGAAGAGAATGACATTTTTCCTTTAGATGTTATATAAGGAAATTTTCTTTACATTCATAACATAATGTACACAGAATTATTAAATTTATTATTTTCTTTTTAGCAAAGGTATCTTTCTCTTTATCGATTTTTAATGAAAAATAATAAGCATACTTCTTAAAAATAATTGAAACATAAAAGGATAGCCAATGGAAAGTAGAGCCCCATCTCTCAGAAACACCCTACACTTCTAAGCAAACGTGTTTTGTGTATAACTTTATGCATCACCTTATTCACTGTTGTTCTCCCACATATGGAAGCATGCCATTGCACTTTTCTGTACCTGGATATTTTTCACTTAAGTAATTTTGTAAAATTTTCTCCCATATAGAACATGTCACTCAACTTCATTTTCAATGCTGCATAGTATTCCAGGCATGTATTTAACCATCCGTTATCAATATACATTTAAAGTTTTCCAGACTTTTGATAGTATATACAATATTCTGATAAACAACATGTAGAGTATGTCTTTGCATATAGATTCTAGTATATCTACAGAATAGAATCTTGAAAATACTGCTGAGTCCAAGAATCTGTGCCTCTATAATTTTGATATATACTGCCAAGTTTCCTTTCAGAATGGCTGGGCCAGTGTTCAGTTTCCCCAGCACTGTTGAGAGGGCCTGTTTGCCCAGACGGGTGCCCACACATCCCGTTAGCAATTCTTCCTTCTGGGAGAGGGACGTGCTGCCATTCCTTGCATCTTAAAAGAAAAAGTGACTTGACATCACTTGTCCCTCCATCTCTATTACCTTTGATCCCTTTCGCAGCAAACCTACTAGAAAAATGATGTTTCTCATACTCTCTGTAATCCTCCCCTTCCCTACCTTCCTGAATGTCTTCCAGTTTGGAATTTCAGCCCCATCACTTTACCAGAATTGTTCTTGGCAGGTCATCGATAGCCACTGCTCTGTCCGGTGGTGAATTATTCTTGATCTTCATCTGGCGCTGCTGTCAGCGCCTTTGAGAGGGTTGATCCACGGACTGCCGGACCCCTGTCTTCTCTTGGTTTCAGTGATACCACACTGTCCTTTGATGGAACAAGCTGCCCCATCTCACTCTCCTTTGCTGGTTTCTTCCCATTGTCATGAGAGCCCCATCTTTGGACCTCATCCCTGTCTCGGCCCCCTCCTTTGGCAATCTGCTCTCACTGCATGGAATTCAATACTGTGTCTATCTTAAGGATCCCAAATTGTCCCTGGCCTGAATCTCCCCTAAACACAAGACTTGTGTATTGAATGGCCTCTATGTGGCACCTCTACTCCAATATCAAGGATATTTCAAATGAACATGTCTAAAATTCGGTCTTTTCCCTAAAGCCTGTTCCTCCAGCGCTCTGTCCCATTTCAGGTAACAGTCATCCCGTCCTTCCAGTGACTCAGACGGGAAACGTTAGCATCTTTCTCGACCACCCTCTTTTGCTCACACTTCATACCCAGTTTATTTAGAAACTTTGTGGGCTCTGCCTTCAGAATATATCCAGACTCTTACCCTTCCTTGTCACCTCTGCCTCCAACTTCCTGACCAAGCAGCTCCCCTCTCTCACCTGAATTATCTCAATAATTTCTGGCTTCCACTCTGCACACACCCTCAATCCTGACTTCGGTAGAGAAGCCAGGGTGTTAACACCTATCAAATCATATCACTTTCTGGTCATGGCCCGGCAATGGCTCACTCAGAGTCTAAAGAATGAATGGGCACTCCACCTCCCAGAAATTCCTCTCTGATTTCACCTCCCTACCCTACTTCATCTCCTGTCTTACTCTGCTCCGGCCCCATTAGCCTTTCTGCTATGTTTCTGGTGTCAGCGGAGGCAGAGGCTAATGGATGGAAGGAAAATAGAAGAATTCAGAAATAGGCTCATCGATGTAGGTAAACGCTTTATTTAAAGTGTGCATTTTATTATTTACTGAAAAGAGAAGGAATGATATGTTTTTAAATAAATGGTTTGGGGTCATTCAGGAATGAAACTGAGGCAGATCAAAAGTCTAAGTCTCCTGGGGTATACTCCATGAACCTGCCTGTCGCTTCACCCAGTCCCTTAGCTGACACTCAGAGGCACACTCGGGTGCTTTTGCACCCTCTGAAGGTGTAGGTACATCGGCACAGTCTCTGAGCAGTCACCGGAGGGACAGCCAGGAGGGTATAAAGGCCCGTGAATGAGCCTCCAGGCCACGGCAGAATCATCCCTGCTCAGCGTAGTACTATGCACGGCTGCCTGTCTCTGTGGTCTTCTGGAAACTGGGACTCAGTGGCTGTGTCTGGGACCTCGTTTCATCTCCCCCTGTCCCTGTGGAGATGGAACCATCTCTGTGTGTTTCCACATCATCTGCCGTGAGAGCCAGTACATTGAACAAGCAGGTCTCAGAGAGTTCAATTACAAAGCAACCTGCTGGATATTTTAGGATCCACTCCATGTAATATTTCTTTACCGTCACCTGGATGGAAACCCAGCCGGATCCTTGAACTCTCTGGTTTCTCTTAACAAATGCAGATGGATCTCCAGTCACTTCAGATCTCAAAACACCCTCTTATTTCAGTAGTTAAAATTCGTGTAATAACCCAAACACTGCTTTGCAGTTAAGCCTCCTTCTCATCCCTTAAGTGAGTGAGAAGTCTGCAGTAGGGTGGAGTTGCCATCAGTTTCTTCTCTCTTCGCCCCCACAGTGTGCCTGTTCTTATGACACTGACATACTGCTCACAGTTCCTGTCCCTCCAGGATGGAAATTTGGGGAAGACAAAATCAGTAGTATGTAAGAAATCTGGAAAGGTCTTTCTTGATTGATATTATTGTGTTCAGCCTCCTCCAGACTTGGCAGATATTTCAAGCTAACTCTCTTGTTCGAGGGTTCTTAAGGGACCCACCGATGAAAGAAGACGCCTTCATTACAATAGACTGTTTGATTTCAGTGGCTGGCTGTCTCCCCAAGGGGCAGAGCCAAGTGGCGGCCCTTCCAGGTCGAAAGTATGGTGGATGCAGTTACTGTAATGGGCAGAGTGCCTAGAACAGCAAGAGAAATATTTTGGCAGGCAGGGCCTTTGACGTTGGCTAATGGCTCCTGGTGGCCCTAGCATCAAAACAGACAGGCAGTCTACTTAGGATTCCTTGAATAATGCAGTTGGAAAATCTCTAGGTCTAGTAAACAGAAACCTGAGTTGTCACCCAAGTCTCAGACCTGAATCAGTTCAAAGACATAGAAATCCTCGGGGCACACGCTCACACCATGTCTCAGGAGCAGCAGCAACAGCAGCACCCTCCCCCTACCCTCCTGACACAAACACTTCACAGGTGCATCTGTTGTTCTTGGTTTTAGCAAGCACTTCAGCTGACTCAGATGCATACTAAGGTCTGAGACCTCCAACCTTAGAGGAAGGGAGCCTATAACGTTGCTGTAAGTGTCCAGCATAAATCTTCCTTAAGTCTACCCCTAAAACAGGGGTCGGGAACGTTTTTGGCTGAGAGAGCCATGAATGCCACATATTTAAAAATGTAATTCCATGAGAGCCATACAATATGTTTAACATTAAATACAAGTAAATGTGTGCATTTTATGTAAGACCAACACTTTTAAAGTACAATAAGTCTCTGAATTCTTTTTAATAACGTTGTTATGCTGTTGCTAACCAATGATGAATAAAGTACTTCTTACCATTAATGTGACTTCTGGTGCTGCATGGTTTTGCTGATGGCTTTGTACTCTGGTTGATACATGCTGAGGTTAAGCTTCATGCAGGCGTTGAGACTTCTATCCACTAAACGTGATCATAGGTTGATCTTAACATTCTTTAGACGTGAGAAAGGCTGCTCAGATGCATTCATAGAGTAAAACATTGTCAGTACAGCAATACTCACATGCTGCAGTGTGTGGTATCTGATGGGAAGCCGTTCCAAGTTTTGACAATTAGCTGGTCTGCAGGTTAAAGTTTTTTCATTTCTCCCCACTTGTGTTTGCTCACCAACTCTGCTTGCTGTCCTGCAAGTCTTTCCAAATCTTCATTCAGTGACTTGAACTTATTCACCCACATGTCTGAGGCCTTCAGGTCAGCAGTTTGTAGCTCAAAATCTCTGACGGAGACACCGGGGATGTAACACAGGTCGGCGCTGTCCACTGCACACTCGTGTGGATGGGTGATGAACTTAAAAAGACAAGTACACTCACAAAATTCTCCAAAGCGCTCTTTGAATGGCTGCAGGAGATTAGATGTGAAGCTCACAAGCTGCTGGAGATCAAGATGTTGAGCAGAGTCACTTGTTGTGCATGCATCTTTAAACTCTCCCAGTTTTTCAAAGTGTAATAAATGACCTGTTTCAATGTCGGCAACGAAGAGTTCCAGCTTGTTTTCAAATGCAAACACTGCTTGTTGAAGGGATAAGACTGTATTTCCAATGCCTTGCGTTTTCACATTGAGCTGGTTCAGATGTTCAGTCATGTCCATGAGATAGTAGAACTTCAGGAGCCACTCATTGTCAGCTAACTCAGGATGCTCGATGTTTTTTATTTCAAGAAAAGTCCGGATTTCACTTAGACAAGCTGCGAAACGGCTGAGCACCTTCCCTCTTGACAACCGACAAATATTTCTGTGTAGAAGCAGACCAGGAGAATTATTCCCAACTTCATCCAGCAGTGTTTTAAACTGGCAATCATTTAAAGCTCGGGCAACAATAAAGTTGACCACCCGAATGACCAGCGACATCACCTCACCAAGCTGCTTGCCACACATCTGAGCACAAAGCGCCTCCTGATGTAGGATGCAGTGAAAACTTAAGATGGGTCTCTTTTCATGTTCATGAAGAAGAGCTACGAATCCTCTGTTTTTCCCCAACATGCATGGAGCACCATCAGTACACACCAAAATAAGTTTGTCCATCGGTAGATTTTTTCTTTAGCAAACTCAGTGAAATACTTGAATAAATCCTCCCCTCTTGTCTCTTTCATAGGCAAAACAGCAAGACTTTCCTCATGTAGTGTGTCACCAACAGCATAGCTTGAAATCACGCTGAACTGGGATAAATGGCTTATGTCTGTTGACTCATCCAAAGCTATAGAAAAGAATGGTGCTGTATTTATGTCCTTCACTTGTGTTGCATCAATTTGATTTGTCATCATGATGATATGATCATGAACAGTTCTTGCCGACAGAGGCATGTCTTTTATTTGTTTGATTATCTTGTCTTTATCTGAAAAGTCGTCAAAAAGTTCATTGGCACCTGACCTGTGGTGGCGCAGTGGATAAAGCGTCGACCTGGGAACACTGAGGTCGCCAGTTCAAAACCCTGTACTGATCTGGCACATAGGGGAGTTGATGCTTCCAGCTCCTCCCCCCTTTCTCTCTCTCTCTCTCTCTCTCATACACACACACACTCTGTGTCTCCTCTCTAAAATGAATAAAATAAAATAAAATAAAGTTCATTGGCGACATTAAGCATGAATGTTTTGGCATACTTCCCATCTTTGAATGGCTTTCCGTTCCTCACAATTGCTAAAGCACCAGCAAAACTAGCCTAATTCCAGTCACCTTGTTGGGTCCAAACACGGAGTTGCTGCTGACTAGCTTGCACTCTGCACAGTAACTCTTGACATGCTTTCTTCCTGCTGTCCCCCGCTGGATATTTTGATGCAAATGTAGTATGGCGTGTGTCGAAGTGCCACTTTACATTTGACCGTTTCATCGATGCAATTTTATCATTGCATATTAGACACACTGCAGAACCTGCTCTCTCCACAAAGGTGAATTCCTCTGTCCATTCCTGCTAAAAAGTACAATACTCCTCATCTTTTCTTCTTTTAGCCATCTTCTTCATCAAAAAGGTTTCTGCAATTAGCTAGCTGACTACTTGATTAAAAGGAGGAAAGTTTACTTCCTGACCTCACAACGACCCGTGTACATTACGCATTATGCAATAAAAATTTGGTGTTGTCCCGGAGGACAGCTGTGATTGGCTCCAGCCACCCGCAACCATGAACATGAGAGATAGGAAGTGAATGCATTGTAATACATGAGAATGTTTTATATTTTTAACATTATTTATTTTTTTTATTAAAGATTTGTCTGCAAGCCAGATGCAGCCATCAAAAGAGCCACATCTGGCTCGTGAGCCATAAGTTCCCGACCCCTGCCCTAAAAGATCTGCAGCTGTTCACGAAGAGGACTGTGCACGGAGGAACGGGCACCTGGGTCTTGTAGAGATTTCTGGACAGTGATCTTGAGTGGATGTTAATCTCCA
This sequence comes from Rhynchonycteris naso, assembly GCA_037038555.1. NCBI lineage: Eukaryota > Metazoa > Chordata > Mammalia > Chiroptera > Emballonuridae > Rhynchonycteris > Rhynchonycteris naso. The sequence continues at coordinate 139,725,099 of CM073002.1, forward strand.
AAGTCCCAAATTGCCACTGGTGGGCAGAGTGCGGGCGTGTCATTTGTCGAAATTAGGTGATAATGAAATTTGGCTTGTGGCTGCCTCTCAGGGTTCCAGTGGGTCCTCTCAGTCACATTGTGCGTATTTTTCCATTCCCAAATAGACTTGTCTCAGGCCATCCTCAGCAACTATAAAAGACCCCATATTGATTCCCTAATGTGTGTAGTGAGCTATGGTATCATACACGGGGCCACTCGGAACCTCCCAGGAACCACCTCTTCCTACATGAGAGTAACTGAAAGTATTACTGTTCCCCCCAGGGAACTACAGAGATTCTTCTATCCAGTAACTCTTGAAGAACGCAAGGGGTTCATCCACCCTATCTGCATTGAACTCATCTGTTCGGCATGTGCAGAAGAAAGAGCCTTATTGGAAAATGACTGTGGATTCTTGTAAAATTATTCAGGTATTGGACCAGATGTGGTCTCTCTGGTGGATAGCACAGAGCCTCTGGTACTTTGTAGTCAGACACTGCTCTGGCAGATGCTTTTTTTCTTTTTCTTCCTCAACCCTGTCTTAGGAAAGATCACCAAATGGAGTTTGCTTTCAGCTGGCTGGATCACAAAACACCCTTGCTGTCTTCACCTCAGGTTTATGTTGACTCTTCTGCTCTCTGACAAGGCCTTGTCTGCAGGGGCTGGGGCATGTTGATGTTCCCCAGAGCATCATGCTGATATTTTACATTATTGACATGGTGAGCAGGAAATGGCCTGGATGCATTAGTAAGACATATGTATGCCAGAGGGTAGGGGAGAAACCCCCAAGAAAAATCAAAGGCAAACTACCTTGATGGAGATTGCAGGGGTCTAGTGGTCTGGGAAAATATTGGCGTTTTTGTTTGTTTGTTTGTTTTAAGTGAAAGGAAATTGCTGTACTTGGGTCCTTCCTACCTCCCACTAAGAAAGAGCTACAGTGTTTTCTACCTCTTCTGATTTGGGGTGGGGATGGGGAGACATAGACTCCTTTGAGTGTATTGTTCATAACAATGTTTTTTAGTGATCCATGAGGCTGCCAGTGCTGTGCAGGGACCAGAGCAAAAGAAGGCTCACTAGCAGGATTTCTCCACCATGGCGCTGTTGACATTTTGGCGACAAGTAATTCCTCGATGTGGGAGGTTCTCCCAAGACTCAAGGGTGTTTAGCCGCTTCCCTGGCATCTGCCCACTCAGTTCCAACAACAGCATTACCCCCAGTTGGGACAATCAAGCATCTCTACAGGCATCGCCAGATATCTTCAGGGGAGCAAAGTTCATTTTGGGAAAGTATTATCAACACATACATATTTGGCAACGTTTGCGTCTTCCCCCATTTGGAATTATACGCACCAAAACTCTTATGCAAGGATCTAAAGGGCTGTAATGGGATTAAACTAGACTCTGGAACCCAGAGTGTCCATCTGCAGTTAGTTATTTATTGCTTAGAAAAGTATTCTAAAAAACTGTCCACATATGTGCTAGCTTTATCTCTTGCAAATGAATCGCATCTCCTTAAGCCTTGATATTAGGTCACCTTTTAAATGTGTAAATGTGGTGTGTGTGTGTGTGTGTGTGTGTGTGTGTGTGTGTGTGTGTGGTGGGAATTGTTAATAGTACCTCTCCCCTCCATGGTTAATCGCCTCTGAATTGATCATCTGCCTGGCAGTCTGGGAGAGCCCTGTGTTCCCTTACGTGCAAGGGGCTCAGGCTTTCTCTCAGGGAAGGAGCTGATGACCGCGCCCACATTGCCACAGAGGGTGGTGGCTGGCTCAAATCAAGGCCCAATTAATGTTATTGGTCTCTTTCCAAATCTCTTTCATGGAAGCAGTGCTTGTTAGAAACCATTTTTCCTTAATTATGAAATATTCAATTTTTATTCTTCAAACATTTTATTTTGTATTTTGTTATTTAAAACTGTATTCAATTAAAGTTTATGTTCAATATTATTTTGTGTTAGTTACAGGTGTACAGGCAGCATCGTGGTTAGACAAACTGATGGTTGCCAGAGGGATGGGGGACAGGTGGACTGGGTGACAAAGGTGAAGGGATTGGAAAGTACACATTGGCAGTTACATAATAGTTACGGGATATAAATTACAGCACAGGGAATACAGTCAATAATCTTGTAATATCTACGGATGGTGCCAGGTGGGCATGGGAAATACCACGGGGAACACTTTGTAACGTAAACGATTGTCTAACCACATGCTGTTCACCTGGAACTAACACAAAATCATGTTGAATGTAAACTGCAATTGAAAAATATTTTAAAAATAAAACAAAATATGAACTATGTTAAATGTCTTGTGGGCGGTGCTCTCATTGAGCCCGCACAGTGAGTCACCTTGGTCCACCTTGGGGCTGGCGAGCTGCCCAGTCCAGCACAATGGCCTTGGCCACACGAGGCTATCTCCGTCCCCATCTCAGTCATCTGATATTCTGCTTCCGCTAGACTAAAGAATGAAGGCCCCGTCAGCTTTCTCCCAACACCACCCACAACTCTGTTTTCGGATGTTATCTTCTTTAATTAATTGAATGGCACTTCTGCTATCTTCTCATCTGGTAGGTATTCTTGTCATTCCGGCACTCTGCTCTCAGCTCCTAGACTTGTTTGAACTTTTCTCAGATGGGAAAGGTAGGGTCTGGTCTTGTTTACTGTTGCCATGCCAACCCCCCAGCAGCCTTTTCCTTAGGAGAATTTTTCTTTAGTGCTCTACACTTTCACAGCAACTTAGAGTGTGACAGGAATCCTCAAACGTTAGCTAGCATCTCGGCCAATAGGGATGTGGGGCTGCATCACTAAAAGGAACACCCGGCCTTGTGCCCAAGAGTTTCATTTTTATAACCTTCAACATAATCCCTTTAAGGCGCGAATCACCCCACCCCCACCCCGCAAATCCAAGCTGCTAGGCTATGAAAATTCTAATGAAGGGCAAAAACCAAAGCTGTTTTGGGTAGTCCTGCTGTTAGACCATCAACTTCATTGTCAGCCAAATAAATGAAATACATTTCTACTAAACCAGCTAAGGATGGTAAGAAATCAATAGCCAAATCCGTTTAACTCTGAGAGCATCAATGCTAATAAATCACGTTTCCTGTTTGTGGGGTTGAATCCTAAAGGCTATGCATGGATTCTAATGTGTAAATAGTTGAAAAAATGAGAAGGCAGGAAAAGGAAACTGTTTAACATTTTATTTTTCAGGAATAGTCACACATAATATGTATTTATGATCACTTAGACTGCAGTTAAAACTGTAGTTTACACCGGACATTTAACACATCGAACAGCAGCTATCTAAAATCAGTGACGCATTTATGTGCCTGTTGTCTAGCGAGACACAGCACAGGCGCATCCACAACCTGCTCCTGCCCGCATTTCATGGCAATTGGTTTTTTTTTTTTTAATTTCTTTATTTTATTCATTTTAGAGAGGAGACACAGAGAGAGAGAGAGAGAGAGAGAGAGAGAGAGAGAGAGAGAGAGAGAAAGGGGGGAGGAGCTGGAAGCATCAACTCCCATATGTGCCTTGACCAGACCAGTGCAGGGTTTTGAACTGGCGACCTCAGTGTTCCCAGGTCGATGCTTTAGCCACTGCGCCACCACAGGTCAGGCAATTGGTTTTAAAACCATCAACACAGGAGGAACTGGGACGTCCGCCGCCCCATCCTCCAGGGCACCCTGGAGGTCTCTGCATGCGCTGCAGTCTACCTGCCAGTTGTCAGGTGGTCGCACGCCTGAGGATCAGCTCCAGGGCTGACATGGTCACAGTTAGTTTTCTCTCTTTTATTTATTTATAAATTTTTTAATTAATTTTAGTTTTTTGTGTTTACATGGATTCAAGTGTCCCACTGACTATTACTCCTTCACCCTCCCCGTGTCCCTTTTTATACTCCTTTGGCCCCCAACCCGCCCCCTAACTCCTCCCCCCTTCCCTCTGGGATTTGTTGTCCCGTTATCTGTATCTCCATGTTATGTATATATAATTTCACTATTCCCTTCATCTTCTCTGATCCCATCCCCTAACCCCCCTTCCCTCTGACAGCTGTCCCTCTGCTCCCTGTGACCCCTCTTCCTGGTATGTATCCCCTGTGCTCAGGTTCAAAGGAAACCCATGAAACTCTCAGGTCTCCAGCTGAACTTCAGTCCAGGGACCCAGGCTTCCTCTTTTCATCCGGGCCCCGTTTGGCTCTGGGGAGCAGCCAGGCTTCTCTCTGGCTGTCTGCACATTCAGAAACAGACTCTTCTCTCTGGGAAACAAAGACTGTGTGGCAGTCTGGATTTTAATTTATAATTTCATTATGAGGAAGAGAGGATCTCGTTTTCTTTCTTTACAAAAAGAAAAGTCACTTAAGAATCACTGCACGACTTCATCTGGGATTTGGCCAACCGCTGTTGGAGTTCTAGTAAATCAGCTCTTTTTTATTCTCTCTAACTATGAAAAGCAGAAGTTGAAATGTTATATTTTCTCAAATCTTCAGCTGCTGGGCCAAGTAGCTAGAAATGATGAAAAATAAAACAATATGGGGTATTTTCGGAATTATACATTTACTTTTGCTTTGCTTACCCCAAAATGAAGCGGTTGGAGAAGATGTCACCACGGTGGCATGTCTAAGCTGAGGCCCGTCCCCTCTGCTGGAGTCCCAAATGCTCTTCTTGGGACAAGGTGGAGGAGCGAGGTGTTTGCTGTTGCTGGCAGGGTTAGCCTGGGACTGACAAAAAAAGTACTTCTGTGATACGAAATACGGTTTTTTATCTGGAATGGAAGAAAGGGTGGACTTTCGAATCTAGTGGTGGTTTGCAAGTTTAAAGCAAGCTCATTGCTCCTAGGAGTGAAACTAGGTCAAAAATTTCCTCCTTAACCTCGAGATAGATACACAATCCAATTTCATGCCCAGACTCTCAGTTTCCCATTGCAAAATCTCTCAGTTCTTTCCACAGTGAATATTAATAAACACCGGTGACGTGCTGGGTACCCAGCTAGAAGCTGTGGGCACAGGGCTGAACACAATAGACCGAAGTCTCTGTCTTTATAGAGCTGACGCAGCTTCTGTTATTATGTGAGTTGAAACATTAGCAAAGTGTTGATATGGACAAGCTAGAATCCCTCCCTAAACGGGTGAAGTCACAAATGTGGTCAAAACCATAAATAAATAAATAAATAAATAAAAATAGTACTGCGACATTCCTGTCCTTTATGCAACATCAAGAACCCTGAATGCTTCGCGACTGTGCTGATGGCAATGAGCAGATCTTGTCTGTTTGTTTGTCCAGTGGAGAGGGCTGTTTTCTGGAAACTATCTTACCAAAGGGCGAAGAAACCCTTTCTGGGGCGCCTCAGACAGGGGGCTGTAAATGATTCTGGCAGATGAGTGCGGAGGAAGAGGATATGAGCAATTAGAGAAAGGCTCTGTGGCCAGAGGCTACACATGATGGCATTAGAAGCCACAGGAGGGAATTAGACTGCGGACATGTGCAGGTCTGGTAAAGCTCAGAGCCTCCAACAACTCACCGTGAAATGACTGTAGGAGAGCCAGAGAGGCAGCCCAGCGCACCTTCTGCCGTCCCCTGGACGGGAGCCCTGTTTTTGAAATGCAGAGTTTGGGGAGCAGGAGGAGAAATGGTGACTGCATGTCCCCGGGCTCTGCTCCGTTCTGTCCGCCCCCCGCCCCTCGATCTTGGTGTCCGGACCCATCACATCATGCCTTCTCATCTGGAAGAGTTCCAACCTGCAACGTGCCCAGTGCTGCCGGGAAAGGAGAAGAGCAGGAGGAGGAGGAAGTGGAAGACAGGAACTCTTCCTCTGCTTTGCAACGGGTCCGAGGTTTGGGACCAGGCTGGCCGAGGAGCCGCTGCGGCTGTCCTCAGACACGTCCCACCCACCTGGGCTCCTGGGCTCCCTTCTCCATCTGGCTCTAATTATCTCAGCCAAACTGAGGGTTGTTTGTTGTTGGTGGTGGGTTTTCTTATTCCCCTTCAATTTCCCATTAATTTTTCCTGCCTTAGGTTTGTTTTCCTTTCAATAACGCAAACCTTGAATACATTCGTGGGCGAAAGCAGCTTCAACAAGCAGCCCAAAACATTATTGGGCTATATACCAAAGTTGGTTCGCTTGCAAACTAAGCATTAACTCCAAACAACACTTAAGGGGGTGGGCTTCCATTTTGGCCATGAACGTGCCCTTCTACATCTTGGGGGGCTAAGAGGGTACCTCTGCATGGCCCTCTCCGCTCTCCCAGAAAGAGCGGACCCCAAAGCAGATGGGCGGGTAGGAGAGGCTGCATTTCAGGAGGATCCAGCTTAGTCTTGCTGCCCGATGGGATTCCTATGAAGTCATTTCTGATTTTGTTTCAAAAACACAGGTCCATATGTATTTATTTTCATAGTTGCAGAGTTTATAATCCTGGACATTGAAAATAAATTATGTTTTGTGTTTCCCAACTGGAGGTTGTGCTCTTAGGTGGTTTTTACTCAATTTGAGCTGTATTTCATTGTGTTACAAGATAGCCTGGCTCCTTCAGGAAGCCACGAGTGGTAGAGAGTGAACCAAACTGAGTCACTGACCCTGAGAGAGAGAAGTAGGAGGGGCTGGCAGCGGCTACCAGAGGGAAGAGCAGAAACCCTAGAGGAACAGAACGCCTCTCTAGGAAACACTGCAGTGCCTCGCGCCCACGTGGAGAGGGGAGGACTTCACAGGCACCATCCTGCTGCTGAGGACAAACCTCTGTGCACTGTGAAACAAGGGCACTTCCCACGTTGGAGGGCAGACTTTGTCATCCTGGTGCCAGGGGCCAGCAGCAGCTAGTGGGTGAGTATGCTATTACTCTGTCTCAGTCTATAGGGTGTGTTCGTCTGAGGATCACCCCCCTCATAAAATTTAGGGGCTACTGGGCACCTCCAGTGGCCCTTCAAAGCATCCATTGCCTCATGACCATCTTTCTAAAGATGCTGACACCAGTTAGAGAAACATTACATCTCAGTAGATTAAAGAATGATATTAAAAATTGCAATATAACTAAGTGAAGAAGCCTGACCTGTGGTGGCGCAGTGGCTAAAGCGTCGACCTGGGAACACTGAGGTCGCCAGTTCAAAACCCTGCACTGGTCTGGTCAAGGCACATATGGGAGCTGATGCTTCCAGCTCCTCCCCCCTTTCTCTCTTTCTCTCTCTCTCTCACTCTGTGTCTCCTCTCTAAAATGAATAAATAAAAAAATTTTTTAAAAATTTTAAAAAAGATTACTTTAACTAAGTGAAGAAAACAGGACACAGCATTGTCGCAACTGTGAAAAAAATAGTCTGCAAATCATAAAAGAATGGAAGGATTTGTGTTAAAAGTTTAGAAGTGGGTATTTTTCTGTTACGGGTTTCTGGGTCACTTTGTGTTCAAAATATTGATATTGTTATGTTAACTATAACGTCTCAGTGTGGCATAGACTCCCAGGTTTGGTCCATCCTTTAGTCCAGAAGATCATTCTGAGTACAAATTGTGTGTTCATTACCCTGTGGCGGAAGCCAGGCTGAGCTAGTCCCTTGTCTTTTACCTTGAAATTCTGCCTCCTATCGCTCGGACATCACCTGCCCCTCCCAGTCAGATCACTGGCTTGTTCCCATCTCAGCCCTGGGCCCCTTGGGAGGCCTGCAGTGTTGGTAGAGTACTCTTTCAAATACAGACCGGACACCTCCTGCCCTTCCTCAGGCCCTGCTTGGAGGTCAGCTTGTCTGGAAGGCTTGTCCTGACCACCAGCGCCATCAGGCCCTCACCTTCTATCATGCTTGATTCCCGTACCGCTTTGATTTTCTTTATGACTTGTTCTATTTTGTTTGTTTTGTGAGAGGCAGCGAAAGTTATCCTCAGAAGCTGATTTTCTTTCCAGCAACTTTTTTTAGCACAGACTTGCTGTGGGGATTATAATGATTTCACAAACCAGTAGCATACAAGATAATATCTCTCCACGTGTTCTTATCCATAAGCGCCATCCCCTTTAACGCCACTAGTGCGGTCTCTAGCAGCTGAGCTGGTGACTTCCTGTCAATGACAACAGAAGTGGAATGATGACATTGGACACAAACTTACTTCATACCTGCATCAAAGCCACATTATTTTGGGTGTTTGTCATAGACAAGTGGGTGAACACAACTGAAGTCATAAACAAGTGGATTTGAAATCACATTAAATCAATGAACAAAAGATTGGTATGCAGTTGAACACTGACTTTCCACATGAATGTGACGTCTTTGAGAAGGGGATTTCAGTCTTGTTCAGTGCTGTTATCTCAACAATCTAGAACTGCGCTTGGCACATAGTGGGCACTCAATAAATATTATTAACCTGAAGTAGGGTTCTCTTCCTCAAGGGAAAAGTAATCTGTCTATTTTTATATATCAAGAACGAATATCAGTCTACAAATTTAAATGATAAGAAATATCATGTCTATTTTCTACTGTACTTTTTTTATTCTGCACCCCACCATGCCGGGCCAGTGGGAAATGCCACCTCAGTAATGTCCTGCTCTCCATCCTTGCCACCCTGCCCAAGGGCTGTGTCAAGGTTCCGAGAGTCTTATGCAGTGACAAGGGCTTTGCAGAAGGTCCTCTGCTCATCAGCCCATCACACTGTCTGTCCCCCTTGTCCCTTCATTCCTGGTGGTCATCTGCTGCTTCTGGACAAGGCTGAAAAAGTCAAGATTAGAGTTGTGCATTAGAAAATAAAATGTCACCTGACCAGGAGGTGGCGCAGTGGATGGAACGTCGGACTGGGACATGGAGAACCCAGGTTTGAAACCCTGAGGTTGCCAGCTTTAGCGCGGGCTCATCTGGTTTTAGCAAGGCTCACCAGCCTGAGCCCAAGGTCACTGGCTTGAGCAAGGGCTCACTCAGTCTGCTGTAGCCCCACCACCACCACCACACCCTCCCTATCCCCCGTCAAGGCACATATGAGGAAGCAATCAATGAACAACTAAGGTGTCGCAATGAAGAGTTGATGCTTCTCATCTCTCTTCCTTCTTGTCTATCTGTCCTTATCTATTCTTCTCTTTGACTTTCTCTGTATCTCTAAAAAAAAAAAATGAAAAAGAAAAAGGAAATGAAATGGGATGGACTAATGGTTGGAGCTAGTGTTGGGAAAGCTGGAAGCAGGGAGACGTTTCCATGGGCCATGCAAACATCTAGAAATAGGAAGGAAAGCAAGATGGATGCGGAAGATGTTGCTGAAGGCTTTGGCCCCTGGTTGAGTGTGAGAGAAGGGCCAGAGAAGGACAGTAAGAGAGAGAATGGAGGGTTCTAGAAGGCCAGGAGAAACCAGGAGACGCTGCTGACTTGGCAGAAAGATGACCATTCTGGTCAGGATGAATTTGAATTTCCACCAGGAAGGTTGGAGCTGTGGGGTGGGCAGGAAGCTCAGAGGAGAGGTCATTGCCTCCGGGTGACAGGAAGAAATATGGATGAGGACGCTGCCTCTGGATGTCGGGGTGCAGGAAGAAAACCCAGGGAGCTCCTGTCGGATTGCTTTGTCTCTGTAAGCAGGAGGCAAGACCACTTGCTGAGAGTAGGGGGGCGGTCGTGTGTCGGGTTGGAGCTTGAGAGCAGATGCAATCTGAAACAGCTGCACTGGGGAACTTGGAAAGAGTCAGCTCTGTGGAACAAAAGCAGACCCGTGCAACCTCAACTTTTCTCTCCTGTAAATACAGATCCCTTTGATGGTGGCTTTCTGAAATCTGTCCAGGCAGATGTGAGAAAAACTAGCCTTTGAGCTGTATATCTAGTCTACCTGACCTGTGGTGACGCAGTGGTAAAAGCATTGACCTGAAATGCTGAGGTCTCTGGTTCAAAAACCCTGGGTCGCCCAGTCAAGGCACATACGAGAAACAGCTACCATGAGTTGATGCTTCTTGCTCCTCCGCCTTCTCTCTCTTTCTTTCTCTCTAAAATCAATAAGTACAATCTCTAAAACAATTGTATATCTAGTTTGAGGCATATCTGAATTGTATCATTCTCTCTGATTTCTGTTAGTAAATTCTCTCTTCTTCGCCTCTACTTATGCCATTCATTGGAAATGTATTAACAGGCCAGAATCAATTCAACACAGTAAACATGGGCAAGTAGCAACTTTTCATTGCCAACAGTCTTTCCCGGTATTGAACTTCTGTCCCCAGAGAAGCTCATTATCACCTGCTCTCTACTCCTACTACTGCCAAGTTGTTTTTTTCACTCTGTGACTTCGGACACAAGGGGAGAAGCAGCCGATCAAACATCTCATCACAATAGCAGAGATACTTGGAGTTCAGGCTGTTGCTGTATCTGTAGCAAGTGCTAGGGAGGTGTGTGGGTGCCTGAAATCCACTGCCCTCCCTGGGGTGCACACCACACACTTCCCTCTGGTGATTCAGGACCCATCTCTAGTTTCCTCCTTGGGGGCTTTCCCAAGTCTTTCCAGGCCTCCCGTGTCTCTCTAGATCTGATCTCTTATTCAATGGCACCTCTGTTGGGAATTTAGGTATTTGTGTGGCATGAGAAGCAGAAAAGAGGAACACAGAGCTCTGCATTCTTAGCCTTCCTGGAAGACGACTCTGGGGAATCTTTGGCACAAGTATTTTTAAACCACCAGCTATCAGTTTTCATACCTGGGTGTATCTTAATAACATTGGATTATTGAATTCATTTTCTTGTACTTGTAATGTTTCCTAATTGAATATGTGACTATCATCTCTTTTTTATTATACTCCAGTCCAAAGAGAGAAAAAAATGTTTTCCACTGAAAGTTCTAAAGTCGCAGAGAATTTGGAGCTGGGCTTCAGAATTGCATGCTGAACCTTTCAGGCTGGTGGACCTTTCTCTTCCCTCCAGACAGCCAGCAAGGGAAGAATCTGTTCTAAAAGCAAAGCTACACGGAGCTTATTTTACTTGTGAGGCCAAAAGAGAATTATATTTCTCATTATGTAAGAAACAGGAATTCTTACAGAGCTGGTCTTAGGCTATAGAGTAACAAACACATGTGAAGATTTTTCAGGGGCAGAGGGGGTTCATTTGAGGGAGCCATGTCTTGTTAGAGATCTCTTGTCCTCTGTCCCTCCCAACTACCAATGAAAATATATTTCACCCTGAACAAACTACTTCATTTGACTAAAAGATATTCCTCTCTGCTATTCCCTCCATCTGTCCAAGATCAGCTTCAATTTCCAGTGCGATATCCAACTCTTTTTTTTTTTAAATAAAATCTGCATATTTTTTCACTTTTGTTTATTTTTGCCAAAAAGCTTTTGACATTTCCCTCCAGTGAGTCACACTATGGGAGCATTTCAAAGTGACCTCCTTAAAGAATGTTTCTTCTCCTAGGGGAGATGGGAAATTGGTAAGTGACAGCTGTCCCAATATGTTACTACTATATAGACAGCATGTGGGGATTTTAATCAAGAGATGCCATTTCACATGCCACTGAAGCCACTCGATAGATGGGCTTACAGGAAGACAGCCTTCTAGATCTTTCCCTGATTCCACAAGAGACAAGATGGGAAAACTCAAGCATGACTCTCCGGGGTTTATTTACATCAGTTGGATGTGAGAGTCAGTTCTACTTTATCACAGAAGTTTCTGGTAATCAGCTGAGAATTCAGATTTTGCAACAAAATAATTGAGCTATCAAAAGTAGAAGGGTAAAAATCAGAGGAGAGGAGGCAGATGCAAGGGGTGCTCAAAGCATCAACCCCCCCCAACACACACACACACACACACACACACACACACACACACACACACACACACACACACACACTCCTGGCTTATGCTCCAGGCCTTGGTCAGGGTCAGGCTTTGCCTCTGAGAGGGCTCTCCTCCCCTGGAACATTCTCTGCTCTCAAAGAGCCTTGTCCCTTCCGCTATGAAAGCGGGTAGCATTCTGGGATTAGTAGTTTATATGGTACTCACTCACCTTCCCTTCACACAACTCCCTCCCCCATTTTTAAGAGAGTCTGAGGGGCAGAGGCATGGGCTAACGTTGTCTATCTTTATCACCGAGAACAGGTCCTATCACAAAGGAAGGTTCATGTGGCACATCCTTGTGTCAGGTGGTGACCGGGATGTGGCCAGGGACCCTAGAGACTTTCTGTGCACAGCGCCTCACGGGCGTGTATCTGTGTTCTCCTGTTCTTTTTACACAACACGCCCCCATTCCCTCCTCAGTTTCCTCAGGCATGTACACCCTCTATCCCCTATTATTCGTGTAAGAAAACTTAAAGTACCCATGGAAATTACTATCTGTGCATGTGAGTTTTGATTATAAATAGTCATTGGGAAATTAGGAAAATCACCAATGTGCATTTCCACGCATGTCTACATGTGGAGGCTGGCTTTAATCGTTACTGGGCTTTGACTTCTGCATATAGGGAATGTTTATTGGCTCTTGTCGGTCTGCAGCGTCCAGGCGCCCTTTCTTCTGGTAACAACACCCTGGGGGATATGGGGGAGGGTAATTGTCTCTCCCCATTGGGCGCAGCCTCGGAAGTCCTAAGTTTACGGTAACCAGCCCTCCCTTAGCCTGGCATGAGTTATCAGTGGTCACCACTGGGTGGGCATGAGGGGGGGTTGGGGGGGCTACTTAATTTTTGCAATGAACAATTTGCAAATTAAAGATTTAAGAAAAAGATTGATATTTACCCAAAAGACCTGGTTAGATGCAATGACTTTTCCTGTGAAATTCATTTGAACAGCAACCTGAGGCCTGTCCTGTCCTCCAGTGCCCAGAGCCCAGGGGAACACAGACAGCCCCGAGTCGCACTCCTGAAGCTGCTGAAAATCTCTTTAAAATGATTGAACAGATGTCTTTCCATGGGGTTGAGCAGATAATAATCACCACAGCCTGCTTTAATTCATAGGTTTTGGTGTCTTAAGGGCAACCAAATCCATCACTTTCAGGTTGGTTTTCTGAATGTTTCTTTAATCCTCCCAATGATAATAGCAATGACCATTGCAGCGTGCAAGAAAAAGCACATCTGTGCAGGGAGCTGCCTTTCAGCCCAGGGCACGCACTTCCCGTGGGATGCTGCAGTTCAGCCAGCTCCACCGTCCTGTTTGCAGCTAGCCTGGGCTGCCGAGGCCAAGCCCCAGGAGCTTTTCGGCTCATCCTGGAGAATGAAGTGGTTTCTGAGCTCAGAACCAGAGGCTTACAGAGCACAAAGATGGACACAGCGATGGCCCACGTGCCATCAGCAGTAACAGTGGGTAGGGGTCTTTCCATTCACATGAAGAAAGAGAATGCTGGATTTTCCAAAGTGGACCAGGGCTCAAGTCAAGCCGTTGGTTGTTCCACCAGATCTCAGTTCTTGGCTTGCTGGCCTTACGGATCAGCTCTTTGGTGGCATGAGATAAGACAATTGGGTATTTTATGCAAATAATTAATCAATGATGACGGACTGAGACTGAACTTGGGAGGAGGGGATCGCCACACAATACAGCATACAGATGATGTGTTGTAGAATTGTGCACCTGAAACCTGTATAATTTTCTTAACCAGCGTCACCCTAATAGATTCAATTAAAAAAAGAAAGAGTGATTCCAAAGACAAAGCTAAAATAAACAAATAAATGCTCTCAGTACTTCCCAGAGAATCACATTTTCAATCTAAACTAGAGCAGACACTCACTGTCTCTAGAAGTTTTCAAGAATCTGGTTTACGCAATTTCAAAATGAAGCGCACTTTTAATGACGGGTCGCTGATACTGACCCGTTGACATCTTCAGGTGAGCACGAGCTTATGGCTCAGGAGGCAGTGTGCTCCTTCTCTGTGGGAAGAGAATGGGGTATCAGGAGAAACACCTGGGTTTGAATAGGAATTTGCTCTGCCATTGGCTGTAGAAACCGGGACAAGTCTCCTTGTATCTGTGCAGTTCCACGACCTCATCTGTGAAGTGGGAAAACCATCCATCTACGTGGTGATGTTTGGCGGACATCTGGTGCATCTTAGAAACCTTAAAAGGACAGCTGTTAACATTACGTCTGCTTTCACAGACCTGAGTGTCTACACCTGAAATGAGGCCAGAGGGAAGGACAGTTTCACTGTGTGAGAACAGCCTCTCGAAGATCAAGGCTGCAGCTTCTAGACCTTTGTGGGCCTCCCAGCAGATAGCTCATTCAATAGAAGCACTTTTCTGCGTCTTCACAATCGCAACCCCAAAGTCAAATCAACTCACTGGCCCTGGTCTCAGCAATGGCATTCAGCAAGCTTCCCCCTGCCCTGCTTTCTGCATAGTGAGGGCAGGGAGACCAGCGCTGATATTCCTCCTCACTCTAGATTCCACAGAATCCTAGATTTCTCTGGTCTCAGCCTCTCCTATGGCTGACCTCTCCCTCTCTCACCTGATCTAACCCTTCCTGTTCTCAAATTTCTGGCATCTTCACCTCTCCATCGTCCAGCTGCCCGGGGAACCCAAACACTCTCCTTAGGGAACTCTGCCGACCAGATTTAGCCCATAAGGGCCTATCATCAGGGCTCTGTGTCCATGTTGGGCAAATGAGTTTGTAAAATTTGTACTTATTTTTTGAGTTTGCTCACTTTTATTGTTAAAAATGGTGCTGGGCGGCCACGTGTGTGCTTGCCCTCAGAGCGGGGCAGTTGATTGCAAATTGCGGATTACCTTCCTGTTTAGGAGGCGCCATTGTTCTGCTAATGTGTGCTGGAGGAGGGGCCCTTGTGGGCTCAGCCAGTTTTGCAGGGGGAGCAGAGGGAATGCAAAGTGCTGAAGAAGAAGTCAGTTTTGCAGGAGAGAGGAGAGCAGATGGGGAACCAGAGCCGAGGGCCTTTGTGAGCTCCGCTGAGACTGGTGGGGCCTTTGATTCTAGGAGGAACTGGAGAAGATTATTCTCCTGGTTGTGGAACCCGAGAATGTGTTGGTGGCTTTGGGAGCCCTGAATGAAGAGGAAAGTGTTTTCCCTGCCTGTTTGCTCATTGGCCGGTGTGAGACTTTAATAAAGGAATGGCACACCAGTTTGTGGCTCCACTGTTTCTTTTTTGTCTGCCTGAATCCGATGTGAACCTACATGGTCACAATGGTGGCAGCCACTGGCCTTACAGTCCACATGACCCTAAGGTTCTTAACCTGGGTTCTATCGAACCCTAGGGGTTTGATGAGTCGGTCTCAGGGGTTCGGAGAAGCCTCTGCCACTGAGGGAGGCCAGAATAAAGTAATACCGTCATTTGTTGTGAGTTCATGCACTTTGTTGGTTTTGTTCTTTGAGCAAGGTGATGTTCATGCACGGCTCATTTTGTGCACCAGTAAAAAAACATATACCGATGTCTTGAATTTGGAAAAAAAATCATATTTTATTTATCACTAAAGAAGGGTTCGGTGAATGCGCATATGAAACTGGTGGGTTCGGTACCTCAAAAAAGTTTAAGAAGCACTGCCCTAAGGGCAGTTCTTTCTCTGAGCTTGTGGGGCCAGATTTTATTTATTTATATATGTATATGTATATGTGTGTGTGTATGTATATGACACCGAGTAATAATTTGGGAATTGCGAGTAAATTTTTAGCAAGTAGGTGAATATACGTTATCTGGAATTCACGAATAACGAAGACTGACTAACTATATCATTTCATAATATCCTTGTGAAATAGGTACTAACCCATTGACATGTGAACCCTAGCAATCTCCTCTGCTAGCTACCTTCTTTGAGATTTTAGGAGGCTAGTACAGCAAAGCAACTTACCCAGAAGCATGCATGCATGTGTGACACAGTTGGGGCTAAAGCCCAGGTCTCCCGGCCACAGCCGGTGCCCTTTCTACTACATATTTATGGACCACACGCACCTGTTTTCACTTGCAGATGAGGCTCCATGTAAAAGATTTTGCACATCGACATCTCCTCCCCCCCCCCCCCGCCAACTCCAGTGTTTTCTCTGCAATAATTAGTCTGCTTTTGATCAGAATGTTTGATTTGAGGACTTGTAGTATATGGATCTGATAAAAAATATGCGTATAGAAAAAGAAAAGATCAAAACCAGAATGAAATCAGGCATAAAATACGATATAAAATAACTCAAAAAAATATTCAGAGCAAAAACAAGCTTTGACTTTTTAAATTTAGTTCTCCAGAGAGCCAATTCATAGATGAATAATATTGAGAGGGTAATGATGTGGAAACAGCCAAGCTCGCTGTAGAATTTCAAAGATACGAACATATGATGTGCAAATAGGAAAGACGGGCCATGATGCAATATTTTAGTTGGAAAATTACTAATGTATGCATATTTACAAATGTATATATTTTGATGCCAGATTAGCTCAATTTGTATATAATTTTTTTTCTATTTCAATAATTATACAAAATTAGGACATGTTTATTTGACTAAAAGAAGTACAGAATTTACAACCCAAATTAAATATGGCTCATAACTAATGTGGCCTGATGCTGTTTGATAAAGGTGTACACTTCAATTTAAAAGAAAGACAAGGCAAAGACTCAGTCTGTTCTCTACGGTCCTCTGCTTATCATCAGTTGGTACATCATTACTTTTATATCTGAGATTTCTGTTTCAAAGGACTCCAAGCTACTTACTTTTCATGTTAAGGTTTTCTATATTCCAAAGTCTCTCCCCACCATTCTAATAACTTCACCCATTCCTTTGGGTGATAATTCAGCTAGTCTTATTCAATAATATTTACCAAACACCTGCATATGTATGATCTAACAAAATTTTATTATTTATAGAATAAGACACTGTTACAACTCTATTCATTTATTGTACATACCCTTAGAAGAAATTTAAAATTCCCAATATCCCATTAAACCAAATCCATCTGATTCTGTGTCTCAGAATCCATTCTTTCTATCTTTTAAGTTAAAAGATATAATTCTCACTCATGCACAGCATTTTCTTAAAGTTAATTTTGTAATGAATTATCTCCCTCTAAGAAAACAGAACCTCACTTGTAATTTCAAGGGTAATTTTTTATTGATAAGAAATATTTTGCAGATCAAAAAAGATAGTTTTCTTATTTATATGGCATTTTTCATTTTGAACATTTTCTTTTCAAAGATCCAAACCCCTGACGTTCTCTTTGAGCAAAGTAGCTTCCCCGTCAGTAAGGATCCCATCCTTTGTCATAAATGAATCGATTTATCATGTCGAAAGACCTCAGAGGCTGGTCATAGGGTAAAATGTGTCCTCCACCTCGAACAATGACCTTAAAGAAGAAAAACAAAATAATCGACATATTGAGAAATGAATATTCTAAATACACAGAAAGTTTTAATTCAGATTATTCTGAAAGCTCAGATGAATACAGAACACATTCTATCAATCCATGCCTTTGGATAGGCCAATGTCTTGCTTTTGGAGCTTTAATAATATGTACCGTAAGGTGAGAAAGTTTTAAAGTTATATAGTTATTTAATCTTAACAAAGTTTTGTTCATCATCAACTTGTATAAAACTGGAAAATTCCTCTTGTCTTCTTCCTCTCAGGAGTGAGCTGTCTGCCCCCATGCTGTGCTGTGATTATTACCTGGTTAAGCCCCAGAGGTGGGAGGTGGGGAGACCTACCCAGGTCAGCTCTGCCGGCAACTAGGGGGAAGAATTTACCCCATTTCTGCTCTTCAATTAGCTGGTCCCTTGACCTCACACCCACCTGTGCCTTTACCAATAGCCTTTACCATTGATAAAAGGGGACATTGTGATTATCCAAAACACTAAAATAACAACAAACAAGCAAAAATATGCTCGCCACCTGAAATTCCAAAAGTCCCCTTTTCTAAACAACATAGTTAGAATATTCTTTTCTCCAACAATTGATCAGGAAAAGTTTTCAAACATACAGAAAATTTGAAAGATTTTAATGTACGCGCCATTTAGACTCCCTCATTAACACCCACTTGATTCATTTTCTCCCATATGAATCCCACTATTTATGCATTAATCTGTCTTATGTTTTTGACACATTTCAAAGTCAAATAGAGCTATCGGCACACTTCCTCCCAGATGGTATACAAAATTAACACGCAATGACGCGCACTAGCCTTAGGTGTAGACTCAACAAGCTTGGATAATAGTGGACAACTGGTCCCCTCTCAGGATCTATAAAACACTCTTAAAACATCTAGTAGAGGTGAGTTCAGACTCACACATGAACCTACAAGGGTCCACCCTTGTGCTAGGCTCCCTGCTGACTAAAGGGGGACCAATCTGCCCTCAGAAAGCCTCCAGTTTCAGCAAATGTCTCAAGTAGAGGACAAAGGAGACCTTCCTGATTCAATTCCAAAAGAGAAAGAACTGACACTGAGCACTGGGAGGCCACACGCAGGAGGGATCCACATGGCCTGTGATGTCCTGTGGCACATGAGAACGGACGGAGGTGACCAGTGGACGGCTAGAGTGAACGCGTGCAGCGCGAGGATCACATTCAGTAACCTCTAGCTGCTGAATCGCAATCAGCGATTAAAAATCACTTTGACAAGGCCCTTCATGAGGGGCTTGGTTCATTTTATCTACTTCAGCCTGAAGGGAACTGAGACAGAAAAAAAAAAAAGACAAATGCATTACATAGAGCATTGATTATATTACCGTCCCCAAGACCCGCCATCTTCCAACCAACCTTGCTGGGAGGTAAGCAGGGTCAGAGCGATTAGATAGACGGCCTTCCTTTGCAGCATAGCTATTCAAGCTGTGCACAAATTCTGAGATCCACCCATCTCTCATCAGCCCTCTGAGGTAGGGTAGGGATGTAGACCACCAGGGCAGATGCGAGATTGGACTTACTCCTCCTACACAATTGGAAACATCTGCCTTATGCTACACCCCATCTAAGGTCACCTGTGCCCTGTCACAACGACAGTGGAGCCCATCCACCATTTGTGTTTGGGCTTACATCTGGAAATCCATGTCCTGCTTTTTACCATGGACTGAAGGTAAACAGATGTGCAACAGAGCCCCTGCAATGAATCTAAAGGAGAGCTGCTGCTGCCCCCACACTCCCCGGCTAGCATTCTCTTCCTGTAAATTCTCCATCCAAATCTCTGGCCTTGCCAGGAATCTGATGAGTGATTTTTATGCAACTTCAGCTCAGCTGAGGACACTTAACGAAGTCATGTTTGTGACAAAATCCAGCTGCTTTGACTGGAAATGAGTTTGGCAGCAATGGTCCAGAACAGCAATAAACTGAATACCCAAGAACTAAGGTCATCCTGTCTCCAGGACCAGCCCTGCAGCCATCGGGGGGCTAGCCTCATGTATCATGGCCTGGGCTCAGCGGGAGTCAGAGCAGGAGTGTGACTCCAGACACTGCAAGCTGTGTGACCTTGGCCAAGTAACTTCACCACTCTAAGCCTCAGTTTCCTTAACTCTCCAATAGGGAAAGAAGTATTACCACTGGGAATAGTTGTGAATTGTGTGAGAAATGAATAGAATAATGTTCCCGGAACACTTAGCACAATATCTGGCCTGGGAGGATACTCAAGAAATGTTAGCCATTGTCATTATTCTTCTAACAATTATCCTAATTCAAAATCCAGCCTTGAAATGCTTGTATCCTTTACTCTTGAATGTTGTGTTCTCACATCAGCATCCAAAACCTTGGTTTAAGGAAGTTGTTTAAAACTTGATCATGCATAAAACTACCTGGGCTTGTTAAAATGGACTGCTGGGCCCTAGTCCCCATAGACGGTCCCATTCTGAAGATCTGAGACAAGGTCTAAGACTACATTTTCAACAGGTCAAAGGGAATGTTCATGCTGCTGGTCCAAAGACTACTCTTTGATAGCTACTATTTAGAAGAACATTTTGTTTTATTCTGTGACCAATCAGGCAATTCTCTATTTACTTGGAGGAAGAATACAAATAGAAATCTGTTTCACACTTATTCATGACCTCACCTTAACTGTATTTCTTCCTGATCATTTGCTTTCTTGCTATTCACACACACACACACACACACACACACACACACGCACACACACGCCTTCTTTGTCCATGATAATCATGCGGTCAAGAAGAAATAACATGGCTGGGTGTTATAATTCTTATTCTCAGTGACCTGCGTGAGCCCCGGTCAAATGTTGAGCTGTCATAGATAATGACCAAATGCCATCAGAAATGGAATCAGTGAGATCAGAAAGGAAAGCTCATTTCAGAACAAAGTCTTTGTCCCTTGCCTTAAATTCTCAAAGTGTGTTCCCCAGCAGATTCACATGCAGCATTTGGCCACCTTTAACCTCAAAAATAAGTTGATGAGTGCTGAAAAGTAAACCCTGCTGTTGTTACAGACACACTGCTCACCAGGCACAAATCAAGGACACAGATCACGCCATGCCACAGCTTTCAGAGGTATGTCACACAATTGGACAGGGCTGTGATTACATATTTAAATGTGACAGGATTCATCGCAGGGCTCCCCGGATAAAAATGGCCTCATGACCAGAAACTGTATATTTGGGCGATTTCCACACTAGAGCCAGAAACCCCAGACTCATGTGTTCCCAGGGGGTCACAAGTGTGTCGTGGATTTTGAAAGGCTACATAAAACACGTTAAAGCTTTGAGTCACTTTGTGTTTTAGAACGTTGTACAATTGTCCTTGGAGCTTTTAGAAACATGGACCTGGCAGTAAAGGTTCCCCACCTGTGCTTTTTAGAGAACGGAATACAGCAGGAAATTCACAATGGGCATGTGGATGTGCGTGTGTTGGGGGTCGCACGGGGGAGTTGGAGGAGCCGATCACTGGTCTGATCATGGAGGGTGGTGAGGGGAGGGAAGCGTGGCAGACAGAGGAAACTGCATACACAAGACATAAGGCATGGAACACATGGCTCAAGCCTGTGCCTTAACCTGCACACATTTCTATTTATGAAGGGACAGAGGGGAAACAGAGGGCGGTGACAGGTAAGCCCATATGACACGCTGCTGAGACGCGTGGACCTCAGCCTAAAGGATGTGTGTGTGTGTGTGTGTGTGTGTGTATTAAAATACGTATGACATAACATAAAATGACTACTCTGCTTCACAGTGAACAATCCAATAGCATTTAGCACACACAACGCTGTGTGGCTCTCACCGCTATCTAGTTATACAACGTTTTCATCATCTCAAAGGAAGTCCTGCGCCCATTCGCCATCACTCCTCACTCTCCTCTCCCTGCCAGTCTCTGGCAGTCGCTAATCTGCTTTCTGTCTCTATGGGTTCACCTACTCCAAATACAACCTTGAGGGTTGGGTACGGTCAGGGTAGTGATATGCTCACATCAGCATTATTGAAAGATGACTTAAAATGTGCTGAGTCACTGATTTGAAAGGGAATGGTCCCGGAGCAAATTAGGAGACCAGCTGCTCAGGTGAGAGATGGTGCAGGATCACGGAGCAGATCAGGAGAAGAGGGAGGAGAAGAGGGATGTTGGGGTGAAAGCAGTGAAATTAGTGATTAATTAGATGTTAAGCTTAAGTGAAAGCACCCCCTAAAACACACACATCTTCCGCATTTTAGACTTCTGACACGGGCACTTTGCAGGGAGTGGGGTTGTTAACGGAGAAAGGAGCAGAGAGGCACACGGGAGGGGCAGGCTGGGGAGGCAGGTGAAAGCATGGGTTCGAGTCCTCGTTTGCCACGACAGAAAGACAAAGGCACGAGGGAATCTTGTTTGTTATTGTTTCTGATTGACACTACATTCTTTTATTATTTTCATTCCATTCAACGTTTATAAAATCTTACCTTTTAGCTTTCAGAAACTACCCATATGTAGAAATAAAGTAAATATACATTCAAATAGATAAGAAACTAAAAAGAAAAGATACTGGGAAGAAGCATAAAAAAGCAAGCCAAAGCTTGTTAGCAGCATCTCTTAACACAGAATGGAGCAAGTCACTTTCAAAAAAAAAAAAAAGAAGCAAAACTCAAAGTTCACAGTTGCTGCTGTCATGACACTCAGGGGAAACAACGAGATTTACAATCGCGTGCTGGTACTGAAGCCAATGGTTACCAACTAGGAGGAGCAATGCCTACAGGTAGCCAGTGGGGTGGTATATGGTCTTAGAGCAGTCAGTGCATACTTTGGTACAAAGCGCTTCCTAGAACCACCACCTAACTTTAATCAGTTGCGGCAGTATTGCAATACAGGATTTCCACTGCTGTCTAGGACGCAATGGCATGTGTCAAACTCACTCACTCCATAAGAAAGTGGGACTCGTCATGGTGCTGAAGAGCAGGAACTCAGAATTCAGCAGTCTGGGTGTAAGCCCAGCTCTATGACTCTGACACAGTGACTTCCTGCCTCCATGTTCTCATCTGCAGAATGGAATTAAAATTTGGGTGACCAGTTGTCCCAGTGTACCTAGGACTTGAAGGGCTTCTGGGAACATAGAAGAAGAAATAAAAAAACACCAAACACCAGGCAATCCAGGATGATTGGCCACTCAGAATATTTAACATTTTGTGAGGATTCAAAAAGAGAACTCATATAAAATGTTACACGGCATTCAGTCCACAAATATGTATTAAGTTTGAACCATGTGCCCTACAGGTAAATACTAAGCACTCAAGCAATGGTCATCATACTATTAAAGGAATAATATAAAGAATATTTTTCCCTTTTAGAGTGAAAGAAGCATATAAGTTAGAATGTTTATAAATATAAAATTCATTACCACACTTTTCCCAGAAAGAAACGATTATCATATATTCTTCAGGAGGGGGACTGTTTCTTTTCCAGGCTTCTTTTATTTTCATGTGATGAGTTCTTCCTTCCCACGAGAAAGGTCCCAATTAAAGTAAGAAAGCAGCTTGACTAGGATCTCACACCACTGTCACTATGCTTGACTTAAACTGCCAAGAGTGAGTTTTATCCCTTGCGCCTGCCAATACCACGATCCACCCCATTCTTTCCCTCCACCCTTTTCGCCACATGCAATGCCAAACACCCTCTTCTACCCACACGGAAATGTCAAGCAAGCAAGACCTTACTTGTCTTAGCAGAATGAAAGAAAGCTGTTCTGTCCTTTCTCCCTTTTAAAAAGCCACTTTACAACAAAAGGATTTGATGTAATTAAAAAGTCATCAAAACTTCACTTCCTCCATGTCGTTTTATATTTGACATCCAGAAGAGGATAAGAAACACAATAAAGGTCATTAATTACTCTTACTCCATACCTAACTTTCTGATCTACATTTGAAGTTTTCTTTTGGAGGACAGGACAAGCGGGGAGGGGAGGGCAGAGGTTACAGTGGCAAACACTTTCCACCGGGAGTGTTGTGAGGACTTAGATTCTGACTTATCCACTTGTCTGCTGGTTAACATGGAAACAAGAGCCAGCCAACCCACTAATATTTTGTTTCCTGCAAACAGCAACACAGGACGGCTTCCGCAGGCTGTGCTGGGGCTTTGACACTTGTGCGCATGTCTGCCCCACGCCACAGGCAGTGATGTCGTGTGGAGAGCTTCCACTCAGTCAAGGTGGAAGTTGTTCCACCCTGGAAACTGACACACACTACAGAGCAGCGTCCGTCAGCCATCTTCACCCTCCCTCCCGACCCCGTTCACCTTCACACCACTGGTTCTCTGACAGTTTGGCTCTCTTGGGGAAAGATGAAGCATTTGGATATTCTTTCTCAAAAGAAATCAAAGACACATCCGTCCAAATGGGTAAATT
Organism: Rhynchonycteris naso; assembly: GCA_037038555.1. NCBI lineage: Eukaryota > Metazoa > Chordata > Mammalia > Chiroptera > Emballonuridae > Rhynchonycteris > Rhynchonycteris naso. The sequence goes on from CM073002.1 coordinate 139,748,731, forward strand.
ATAAGGTCCAGAACTTCTCTGAACCTTTGGCTCACTAAGTCAGATGGGCCAGGTTTCAAATATCTGCAGAAAGACGAGCAGGTCTTGTCACCGGGTTCCATCCAGTCCTGTGTCCCCACTTAGTTCTAATGTAATCGGCAATTGTTGTTTTAAGATCACAACTCTACATTCACGGGAACTTTCTGTTGGTGTCAGAACTTTGGAGACACTCCAGAGCTGGTCTATTTGGGGCAACTGACCAGACAAGATATCTAGATTTAACAATGTTCCTGAACCCATAGCCTAAGGAGACCCCAGATCGGCAAATGTCCCCAGGTTCTGGAAATTTAGGATATAGAACGTGCCAAAAGGGACATTTTCATGATGCCATTTGTTGAACACAAGGCACATAGTTTTTACTACCAAAGCAAAAACAGGACCCGTGGTCCAGGTGACAGGGTGACAATCTTAAAATTATTTGTTTCATCCCACTGCCCATGTCTCTTCTCCCCTCCACATTCCATCTTGTTAATTCTTTGGCTTAGTTTAACATTCCCACATGCCATATTGTGAATCTGGTTATACTTCCAATTAAACGACAAAGAAGTTACTGTTTAAAAAGCAAGCCCAATCCCCTCTTTGTACCTCAAATGGTATTAATTTTAAAGCCCATCTTCCATATGTGAATAATACTTTAAATGTTAAACTTCTTAGTATTTATTGACTTCCCATATGAAATGGTTCTCTGTTAAATTTCAATAGATTATTAAAAACCATTCAACAGCTAAGAGAAAATTAGGCATTATTGCCTAGCTGTTATACAACAGTAAATAGATCTGCTATCCGATTTATATTTTAAATAATACAATAAATTAGCTCCCCGAATATTAGCTAAGAACAAATTTGGGTAGCTTAATTTAGAAGCATTCTTCTTATGTTAATAAGTCTTCTATAATGAAAAAGGACCACACGAACTAGGAGGACTTTTGGCAAATAATCAGAGTAAATTTGGGAGTTGCTATTGTTTATTATTTCCTTTGTTTTCAAGAAGCAAGCTGTGTCCTTTTTTTTAAGAGAAGGAAAATAATTCAAATACCAAGAATTCAATTTTGTAAAAGGAGAGGACACTCTAGTCCACCCCTGAGATAATGAAACTTTTACAACACCTTCCATAAATTGTCGTCCCAGAATATTTCCTCATTCCTCTCATGTGACACAGAAAGGAAATAGTATTGTGCTGACATAAACAATGCATCCTTTAGTTTGCAGGGAATTGTTCTGAATTTTTCATTATCTCCGCATGCCTGGTCTATTTCCTAGAAGACATTGTGATGTGTAGAATTGGCAAGTGACAGTAGCATTCTTTGAAAACTCTAGTATTAAAGTGCACACACGCACACACACACACACACACACACACACACACATGAGAGAGAAAGAGAGAGAGAGAGAGAGAGTAGGTATGAGGCACGGGCCAGTTTGATTTTAATTTTAATTTGCTGACATTTACTGAGTGCCAGAGCTGTGCTGGGGGTTTGCTACACACAGAACCATGCATTATTCCTGCCCCCAAAGAGCTCAGTGTCAAACGGGAGGAAGGCGACCAAAGAGTTCAAAGAAGCCCCAGTGTGGTACACACATTGGGAAAGGTACACAGAGAGACGGAGAGAAGGAGGGACACCAGTATGGTACATGCATGGGGAAAGGTATGCAGAGAGACGGAGAGAAGGAGGGACCCAGTATGGTACATGCATGGGGAAAGGTATACAGAGAGACGGAGAGAAGGAGGAACACCAGTATGGTACACACGTGGGGAAAGGTACACAGAGAGACGGAGAGAAGGAGAGACCCAGTGTGGTACACGCATCGGGAAAGGTACACAGAGAGACGGAGAGAAGGAGGGAGTCTGGGAGGAGGGCTTCCTACCAGTGAGGCTGGAGCTCAATTTGCAAAGCAAATGGAGGTTTCCCCAGCAGGCAGTAGGGGCAGTAGGCAGTCGGAGTAAGAGAAAGGGCCTTATTAGGAATCAAGAGGGTATCCCATGGAAACCACTGGCTCAGAAAATGGCAGGTGTGTTTGGGAGATGATAAGGTGTTTTGTGTTCTAATTGGGAAAAGGAGAGAGCGAGAGTTCACATTGGGGAAAGAAGCCAAGGCCAGATGAAACGTCTTCACTATTCTGGAAGAGTTTGGGATTTATTCTGCAGGCAGCAGAGTGTCAGTGAGAGGCTTCAAACAAGGGAAGAACACGACCAGACTTGCATTTTGGTAAAAGCACCGAGAGGAGGGTAGATTGGAGAGGGGGGAGACTAGTGAAGACCAGCGAAGGAGGCTCTTATAAAAGGCAAACAAACAAACTTAAATAAAAACAACTGAAAACACATATTTAGAGTGCTCCTGAGAAGCAGCTTTTAAAACTTGTGCCTTCTCTTAAAACACCATAGGGAAAAACTGTTTTACCTTAGAATTTATTATGTGGGGTAGCCACCATTCTTTTTTAGTGTCCCTAAAATGCTGTACTCTTTTTTTTTTATTGGTTTGTATAAAATCAGTGTTTGTTCTTTGTAAGTAATTCTTTGTGGTTTCTGTATCGAGCCCTCGGAAATAAGTAAAGTCATGGTAGTGAAAAGTATATTATAAAGCAGATGTAAGAAATGCTAGCTAAGGAAATGGTTGAGTAATACTTGCCAATTACATTTATTTTTTTCCCCTGAATTTTCTGGGTAAGACTCATAGCAAAGTGATCGCTAAATAATTTCTTTTTTGTTTCAATGGAAAGTAATGGAAGTGTGGGGACTGTGCAGTGTTGGAAGATGACTCAGGTTCTTCTTCCAAATGGTCTAGAACAGGGATCCCCAAACTTTTTACACAGGGGGCCACTTCACTGTCCCTCAGATTGTTGGAGGGCCGGACTATAAAAAAAAACTATGAACAAATCCCTATGCACACTGCACATATCTTATTTTAAAGTAAAAAACAAAACGGGAAGAAATACAATACTTAAAATAAAGAACAAGTCAATTTAAATCAACAAACTGACCAGTATTTCAATGGGAACTATGGGTGCGGATGCATCCTGTGCTCCTCTCACTGACCACCAATGAAAGGGGTGCCCCTTCCGGAAGTGCGGCGGGGTGGATAAATGGCCTCAGGGGGCCGCAAGCAGGCCACAGGCCATAGTTTGGGGACCCCTGGTCTAGAACTTGCCCGCACAGCCACGACATGAGTTGAAATCTGTCTAGTTTATTTAGTTGCTTCTTCTACTGAGCCACCATTAGTGAGCTGGCGTAAAAAGGTATTGAAGGAATGAATACATGTTTGATTTTTTTTTGAGCTGGATATTTTGGGAGCCAATCTTATCACACAACATCCTGAAAGAAAATGTATCAACACAACCAAAACAGCACCAACACTTGGACTTGACATGTTCACGCCACCCTGTCACACCCTGTCACTATGCATGGACACTAGTCTCTCAATCTGATGATAGCCAGAGAAGAAGATGGGAAGGACAGCAAGAGAAAAAGAAGGCAAAAAGTGAATGTTCCACGTGGGAAACGTTCCTTCAACGTAACACACCCCGAGGAAAAATGACGAGAGACCAGTCCCAGAGTGGGTGGTACAGTTGTGTAACCAGAATTCGTATACGTTACTGGTAAGAATACATGGATTTGGAAAACAGTTTGGCATTATCTAATGAAACTGAAGAGGCTCAAACCCTGTGAACTCATCAGTTCCACCTCTAGGCATTATTCTTAGAGAAACTCTTACACACAGGCACAAGGAGACATGCATAAGAATGTTCACAGCAGCAATGTTTGTAGTAACAAAAAAACTGGAAACAGTTCTAACATCCAGCAGCAATGGAACAGATAGATAATACGATCATGCAATGGAATACTATGCAGTGATGAAAAAGGATGAAGCACAACCGAATATGCCAGCATGGATAAATCTCACAAAGCACATAATAGCCAAAGGATGTTTTTGCACAATATATACAGACTAATCCCTTTCTCTAAAATCAAACATGAAAAGTAAAATATTATTTATGGGGATGTAGATATGCAGCAAAACTCTTAATTTTTAAAAAGAGGAGAAGTATGATAAAAACAAAATCTAGGATGATGAGGGAAGGGGATGGGATTGCAGAAGGCAGACTCACTGTACTGTTGAATTTCTTAAACTACTTGGTAAGTATAAGGATGTTCATTTAGCATTGTTTATTTTATCTTACGCAAGTATTGTACATATTTTTGGGATATTATTCAATTTTTAATTTAGAAAAAGAAAAACCATCTATTCATGCTGCAAAACTCACAAAAATAAATCTTTAAGAAATTTTACGTGTTCTCTGCTTTTTTGTTGTTGTTGTTTGTTTGTTTGTTTATTCTTTCCAAAAGAGAGATGATGAGATGGGCTACGTGTCTAAATCTAGTAGGTGGGCAGGCTATAGAGCAGCAAGTAAATGAAAATGAAGGATGGAATGTCCCCCCTCTGGAAAGCAGCTCTGAGAAGACAGAGTTGGTGCTGGAATCCAAACCTTGGGACTCGGTTACTGCATAAAAAGTAAATATTAGGAACAAAAACAAACACCCACATCTCCATGCTGGACGGCGGAAGAGCAAGTTGCCAAATAGTTGAATTTTGGGTGTTTTTTTTTTTATTCTGGATTGTTTTTTACTCTCTAAACTCCCATATTCTTCTTCCCTGTTTCCATATGTTAGAAGCGAAGTACAAATGGAAAAACAACCACAGAGAGGCTGGGTGCTTCATTTACTGTCAACAGGGCTGGTTCAGATTATTGTCCAACGAGAAGGCGCTCAATGCTTTAGAAACAGCTCATCACTCAATTCAGCCCTTTTTATTTACTATTATTAGACTGCCATCTAACAGAATGTGGAACACCTCCCCCCCCCCCCCCGCTCTATTTCTTCCACCTCTTACCCAGAGTGTCCTTCTTACCAGGCAGCTAAAACTGGATACACTTACAACGGTTCCAGGACTTTTTGATAAAAAATATTCAGCCCATTTCATCATGTGAGTCCCTAAAACACAGTATTTATCAAGGACCCTCTTAGACCGGGGAAGAGCTTCCTGCCCTGTGAAAACATATTAATGCTACATGTCAACAGGAATAAATATTAGACACCTGCCAGGTGCCAAGTAGGGTGTCAAGTAAGGTATACGAGTGATTTCAATTGATCCTAGCAATTCATCATTTCATGAGAGAGGGAGCTATTAATATTACCCTCACTTCATAGACAAGTAATCTCTTGGAGAGATTCAGTAACTTGCCCAAAGTCACACAACCAGTAAGTGATGTGCCAGAGAGCGAACCCGGGTCTAATATAGTCTCCAGTCTCTTAATCCCTATGCTACAATGTCGCTGGCACATGGTGAAATTAGAAGTAGTCAGAATTAGCAAGATGATAAACTAGAAATAAAATTCAAGTCTATTTGATAGCTAAGTTCATACCTTTTCCATCTGAAGTCACCAAAGGTGGTCTGTAGTTTCGGTTGGGGAAGATATATACATTATTTTTAACAATTCAAATAGCCTAACATATGGGTTCTTTCTTGGTCTTTCTTGTACCATGGACCCCTATGGCTATTGTCTAGTGCAGCCTAGGGACACCTCTCAGAGAAACGTTCTTAAATATACTACATATATTTAAATATATATAAATAAAATAGATCACACGTGAAGCCATTACACTGAAAGTGTCAAACAGAATAAAAAGCCAAAGTATTTCTATATAAACACATTCAATACGAGCAAGTGGTCATGGCCGTCCACGTTGTTGCAAGGCATTTGGAACAGCGTATGTATCTGGTAAGAAAATATTGCTGCTTTCTATTGGTGACAAAGTCACAGGCACTGCCAATGCCGCCGTAGCTTGTCACATACACTCATAATGGCAGGAAATGCTAAATTTCATAATTCATAATGGCAGGAAATGCTGTTTTGGTTAGAGGTTAGTAAAAATAAAGCTGCAATTCTTTTTTCCTTCTAAGTTCACTGACCCCTTGCATCTGAACCCCAGGCCCAAACCCCAGGTTAAGAACTCTTCATAAATAACTGGACGCTTAGATCACCTCATGGCAGTGCTCAGTTTACTCCTGATACAGCTTCCGTCTAAACCAATGCATGTTAATTTTTACTTTGACATGAAATTAACTATCCACTCATTACAGCATCTGATCAACAATTAATATCCAGAAATAATTAATAAGGAATTAATATCCAGAAACAAGTTCACTGTGACTGGCAGACTTCGCCTTTTGCTCAGAACCCCACCAGATGGTGTTTACTGTAGACATTGCTTGATCTAGTTGTTTCTTTGTTGGAAAGTAACAAAGACACAGCCACCTACAGACTTTGCACACAAGGACCACATCATTTCGGGCCAAGGCAAAAAACTCGGCTGGGAAAAGGAAGCTAATGCTTTGAATAAATAAAAGAGTTTTTCTCTGAGTCTAAATTGCCCATGGTCTATCAGTGTTTCGAGAGAACAGAGGCTACTTGTAAACCTACAATGCATGGCATGGGCTGAGGTCTAAAACTTAGCGTCAGGTTTTGGCTGAAGATTTCAGAGAACCACAGCCATACCAGTAGACACTGTGGACTAGGAGGCACTTTGCTAAAGGTGATGCTTCAGCTCAATAGCTGGTTTGTTAAGAGTAAAACGGTGTTCTCAGGTTTCTGGTTGGCCTGGAAGTCGGTAAAATGGGTCAGGATTTAGAAAACACTTTAGGCACCAGAATGGAAGTTTGTCCAAACACAAGCCATTCTGATGAAGGCCATTTTAGTACCAATGGAGGAACGAACACATCACGGTTTAGGGTTCCTCAACACTGACTATTGAGAATTTCCTAAGACACTTAAATACTGACGCTCAGGTCGGTCCTACCCCAGACCAACAAAGTCAGAATATGTCCAGACAGTGCCTGGGAATCTATAATCAATAAGGGTTGAGACAAGGATTTAGGAAATGTAGTAGATTAATAATGTTCTCAAATTCTCTGTCATTCTTCCCATTAAGATGAATCTGGCCTTTCCCTGTGACTTGCTTTGACCCAAAGAATGCAATGGAAATAACATTCTGGGACTTCAGAACCTTGGTCTTGAAAGGACTGGCATTGATGCTTCTCAATTTGGGGACCAACTGCATGCTATGAAGGCCAGGCCAAGCCACTGCATGGTTAGAGGCCATCTGGAGAGAGTCCTGGTGGACAGGAGACAAACCCAAATGTCCCAGCTTCGGCTCAACTCTCAGCTGAATGCATCTGCACGTGGGACCTCAGCCTGTGTCATCTGAATGGGAACAACCACCCAGCTGAGCCCACTGTTGTGTTTATGCCACTACATTTTGGTGTGATTTATTTCCTAATAAATAACTGGGAAAAAAAATCCTGATAGTGCTGTACTCTTTTTCTTGAAAGATCTATTGTGCTGATCTTGGAATCTGGACATGAGTTGTAAAGCAAGGCTGGAGGCGTCTTCCTAACGCATACAGAAGACATAATTATACTGAGAGCTTAGGCAAGAGCTTCCATAATACAAACAAAGGAAGACCAATATCCCATATAGTCCCAGGCAAACCCCTAGCTCCTGAAACCTTGCAGCTACATTATCTGGTTGGCCATTGTGACTGACATAGAGACCCACCATCAGGTTTCCCATCAAGGGTGCCCTTGCTGCCCAGCGGCAGGGAACGCAGTCGGCAGAAAGCCGCTGGCTCTCAGCTCCTTCGGGGGCTGCCTTGCTGCAGAAAGCAGTGCGATGCCTTCTGGGACAGTCCGCATTTGGTGACTGAGTGGGTGGGGATAGAAAAGTGAGCTGGGGAGGGAAAGGCTTGGTCACTCTGACCTGATGTGGGTCACCGATGGAAGATGGCTTCTGCGGAGCTCCCAGCGAGGATGGCCGAGCTTTGTCAGGCCTATCTCACCGCGGGAACTCTCACCCCGTTCCGTACCCAGGCTGCTCCCCACCCCTTCCTTTCACAGGCCTCAATCCCTATGAAGCGTCTTGTATCCCAGACTTGGCCTCAACGCTTGGTTCTGGAGAACCCAACCTGTGGCTGCCACGAGGTGTAGCAGGTTTTACGGGGTGGGGTTTGATTGCTAAGTTCTGCTTGTCTGGCCACAGTTTGATTCCCATAAATGGACAGAAGAAGCTTCCCCAGGTCTAGAAGATGGAGACAAAGAACCCGTGAATCAGGAGTCCCCTCCTTGGGGCAAGGAACAGGGCTGGCAGAGAGACGAAATTCTGTTGAACAGTTTCTGCAACAAAGGCAAAATGTTTTCCCAGGGAATTAGCTGCATTTGGTGATCGTGGGTTTAAATCTGTCTAACAGTTACTTCCCTCATGTTGCCTGAAATGCTCATTCCCTCTCCACCGGCCACACTGATTGCTCTTTGCTGACTCCAATTTTGTTAAGGGGATCAAGGACTTGCTGAAGACCTTCCTGGAGCTGTTATTTCCTTCAGAAATAGTTCATAATTCTCCTAAATCTGTTTAAAATTCTAAGAAAAAAAAAAGAATTGTCAGCAGGAAGTCCAAGAAAGGCAGGTGGCCAGCTCTCTGACATTCCCTCTGTGGATTATCCGTGGGAACGCTCAAATCCTCATCTGACTGTCCCTTCTGCACAAAGCACTTGGTTAGTTTTGTCTCCACAGTTAGGAAGCTGGAGTGACGCTGTCTGCCCGCCCGCCATCCCTTTCCCACCCTCCTCCTCCTGTACATCTCCCTCTTTCCTGCAGGGGACGAATTATCCCATGTGGACTGGCTGTGCCAGAGGCTGCCTCGCTTTGTGGCACCGCCAAGACCTCACAGCATCTTCGGAGGTTCATGCCTTTTAGGAAAATGATCTTTAAAAACATCATCAGTGTGGTTAGTACTCCTATTACAATTCTGTATTTCTAAATGTAGAGTCAAAACTTCCTTGGGGTTGAAATGACAACCCAGTGATATAAGGACAGAATGTCCAATGGCATTTCAGCTTAACAATAACCCACAACCTTCAGACCAACTTCAATGGCATCCCAAACGCCATGACAACATTGAAAGAGATTGTGACAGCAACTTTGACACTTGGAGAAAAACAGAGAAAGACCCCAAAAGAAGCAGCAAGGTGGCCTTGACAATGATGGCCATGGTTGTCACCAACAACGGAGAAAGAGGATCAGTCCTCTGATCGCCACTATAACACTAGCAAGTCAATCTATTTATCTACACGCATACGCATATACATACATACCCATCAGACATGTATGCATACACACACCAGAGTCAATACTGGTAGAGGTGTGTTTATATAAACACACACATATACACATATGGTAGGTGTGCATATATATCTATACCTATAAACATATACTAGTCTATATTTCTTGCTAATTGAGCCCCTCTGGGCATTAATGAAAAGTAGATATTACAGTTATTTCTTAAAAGCCATCTAGGAGATAACTCAGTCCCAGCCTGACATTTTACAAACAAACAATCTGAGCTCAGAAATGGCCACTGACCCAGATGACAGAAGAAGATCGTGACCTATTCTTAGAATGGTACAGCTGGCAGAGGCTTGCTACCTCTAGGCTGGGTCCGGCAAGGGGCCACAAACAACATCCACCCTCTGCCTAGTCTCCGAAGGAGGGTTGGCTCTCCCGGGCATTGGTGACAGGAATACACGGGGACGCTTGCTCCCTCACTCAAGCACCCTGCTGTTCCCCGGACAGCTGGTGTCCCTTTAAGTGGACATTTTAAGCAACCATCCAAAGACAAGTCTACTTTGGTTTTGATTCTTAAATTAAGAGCTGTGGGATCTGGCAGGGAGTGAGGTTTCTTTCTTGGCAGAGACATACACACGCTTCTGTGTTGTGTGTCTCATGCTGAAAAGCAAGTCCGTGGCTAAGGTCCGTTGTTTTCATTATCAGACGCTTGACATTTGGACAGTGTCCGCAGCCCAAGCCTCACAGAGAATGCCTTTGTTACCTCCCCCCACACACACCAGCTCCTCTCCTTCCTTCTCTCCACCCTGGGCTCCACCCGCCACCCCCGTCCTCCACTGAGCATTGCTGGGCAGGAGCGCCGCCAACATTTCTGAATCACCTCCGTGAAATGCAGCTCCCTCGCCGCGTGGTGAAGCCCTCCCTATCACAAACACATGTGGGCCTTGCTTCTTTTGTTACCCGCTTTTTGGCAGCCAGGAGAGTGCCATTTCAGCTCCCAACGTGGTTTGCATTTACCAGTGCGCTCCGTGCGACATTCGCTCACAAGCGTCTGAGTGGCAGCCAATGTCCTTTCCCGCCTCTGTGGCACACGCAGCCACAGTCTGGTCCCCCAAGCTGATGCTCTGTGCACAGAGCCAAACAGGACACACGGCCAATGCCAGGCACTGCAGCGCCCACGGGCTGGGCTGGGGACACAGCCGTAGGGGGTGGAGGTGGCTATCAGAGGATCCGGAGGACATCGAGCTTGTGCCCAAAGCCATCCTCTGCATGGAACAGTGCAGCAGATGGGGGACAAGTAATGTGTCCATTTTTCCCTGGCCGTTCAACATTCAAATCTGCCCTGAATGGCCTAAATATTGACATTTCAACTTCCCCTAAGAGTTGACTTTCCAATCAAAGAGTTTTCTAGTTCTTGATTTTTACAATTTCTACTTTTCCTTTTGTTATATACATTCTTACAAGTGACCCCAGGTAGTATAATAACAACGTTAGGAAATATTTACTGTGAGTCGGGTACTGCTCTAAACCTCTTAGCTTATTGAATCCCTTCAACAATCCTATGAGAATGTCATAGACTGTTGTTCTTAAACAACAGAAATGCACTGCTTACAGTTCTGGGGCTGACAACTACAAGGTCAAGGTGCTGGCCAATTTGGTTTATGGTGGGAGCTCTTTTTGGCTCACACACAGCTGCCTTCTTGGTGTGTCTTCACATGGCAGAGAGAGAGAGAGAAAGAGAGGGAGGGAGGGCGGGAGGGAGAGAGAGAGGGAAAGCTAGAGAGAGGGGGAGAGCTCTCTGGTGTCTCTTCTTGTATTGGTATTTGGAGATAAGACAGATAAGGAGGTAATTAAGGTTAAATGAGGTTATAACTGCAGGGATCTGATTAGTGTCTTGTCTCCAAATACCATTACATTGGAGGTTAGGGCTTTAAGATACGAATTTGAGGAGACACAATTCAGTCCATAGCAAGTAGGTACTGTTAATATTCTGGGGTTTTTTTAGGAGAGAAAATAGGGCACAGAGAGGTAATAAACTTGCCCAAAGTCATACTGCATTAAGTAGAAGATTCAGAATGCATATATGGTGTTGATTCAACAAGAAGAATACTCATGTTTCTAACCAGCACATAATACTGTTTCTATATACATATGTATAGATTTATGCATGCATGTAAATACACACACACACACAAAGATACATACATGTATATAACCAAATATTGTACACAGTTCAATTCAGTAAACATGTTCATTCCTAAACTAGTCAGTAGTTGAAGTAAACAATTCTCCCCAACTGAAAGATGTTGACACCAAAACAAATTTCTCCTTGTGGGACAAACAATAGCACTTAAGGGTTTTGTGTTGAAGGTTATGATACCAAAGAGAATAACATGAAGATACACAGAATTTAAACTGGAAGGGATCCTGAGCCAGTACAAGAAGTGAGGATGTCTAGTTAGTTCAGAGCTCTAGCAACTACTAGCTGGGGTTTAATGAAGTTCCAGACAACAGAACACACACACACACACACACACACACACACACACACACACACACACACGATATCTACGGGAAGTGATGAACTTTCTGAATCCAAATTCTACTGTGACCCACAAGGTTCCACATGATGCTGCCACAACCAATTCTCCAGCTTTGTTGCCTTTATTTCCCTATTCTCCACCACACCCAGGCTCACTGGCCCTCGTTCCCTTCCCTGAGTCTTCCTCTTATCATGGAAAGTCTCAGCCACGACTGCACAGGGCGGCCCCTTCATGGCCCATTGTCTCTCCTCTTCAGAAGGACTTCTGGGACCCACCATCCAGGGTCGCCCCTGTACCATCTGCCACCGACGCTCTTTCACATCGTTCAGTTTTGTTGTCTGACATCATCTGATTTCACAATGTGAATGTTTACTTATTTTCTGTCTTTATTTTGTTGCTTCTTTGAGGAGAAGCTCCTTAATAGAAGGGACTTGATCACCTTCATCCTGCTGGTCTTGTAGCAGCCAGACCATCTGGTCAGTGAATGGCAGGATACAGTCAAAAATAAAAGAATAGGGACATGCTATTGTTAAACTGATACTCTTCAATTCTAGCAAAGTATCACTGTGCTCTAATATATTGTTGGGAGTTAAATGGAGAGCCCAGGAGTATTGTTAAGTGTCTTTTTTCTATTTCACCTAAGGGACGCCTAACAAATATCTTTCAGACACATGAAAAAAATTAAATAAACAAGTGGTTTTTTTGTTTGTTTGTTTTTTCCTGAGTGTCTGTCTTCTATTTAGTGAACATTCCCCATCTTACTGGGAGTTAAATATCAGAGGCAATATTGCAGACACAGGCAAACAGCCTATAGGAGCAAACTGAATAAAGTTTGAACCTCAATCTATCATTGTAGGATACTGGATTAACCATTTACCTTCTCAGAGTCTGTTTCCTCATGCAAAATGGAAATGATATCACATAACGTGCACATAATACCTGCGATGCACCGATCATAATGACCGGCACGTATCTAGTGCTCGGGAAGCGAAAGCTATCATTACTGAACATAAATGGGGCTAGATGAGCCCACTGCTAGGACACTTACCTTTTATTTCTATTATTTTTTGTTCTTTTTTCTCTTTTGTTATTTTGCACATAACGTATTGTACCTTTTGACTGATTTCTTTAAATATACTGCTCACGAAAATTAGGGGATATTTCAAAATGAATCTGAAATGATAAAATATCCCCTGATTTTTGTGAGCAGTGTGGTTGCTGTAGACCAGAACTGCTGAAACACGTGACATTAAGCGGCCAACAGGAGGAAAATTAACTCTATCATCAACTCAATGGATCTTACTTCAAGATCAGGAAGAATGTATACTGTGACTTTGAAAATATGTATAAATAATGTTAAAAAAAGAGTACTACATGCCACATCTGATCTTGGCAGAGAAACCATTTGCTCTCAATCACCCTACTAAAAATAAGTGCAAAGGCTGGACCAAACACAAACCCATCCTTTTGAAAGTCCTGAATATCTACCAAGGCATGAGGAGTGGATCTATTTCCTTTTGTTGCCATAACAGATATCACAAGTTTAGTTCTTAAAAAAGAATATAAATTTCTCACTTTCTATGTAATTCTGGAAGTCAGAAGTTTCAAAGGATCTTACTGAACTAAAAGCAAGGTGTTGACAGGTCCCTGTTTCTCCTGGAAGCTCCAGGGGAGAATCTGTTCCTTCACCTTTTTCAGCTGCCAGAGGCTGCTCACAGTCCTTGGCTCGTGGTCCCTTCCTCTGTCTTCAAAGCTAGCAGTTAACTGCTTCAAATCTCTCTCTAACTCATCTGCCTCCCTTGTTCACTTATAAGGAACTCTGTGATGACATTGGAGCCCTCTGGATAATCCAGACTAATGTCCCTCTCTTTAATTAGATGATTAGCAACCTATTTCCATATGTAGCCCTTTACTTTCTTCTTCCGACATAACATATTCACAGGCTCTAGACCAGTGGTTCTTAACCTTTTTTGAGATACCGAACCCACCAGTTTCATATGCACATTCACCGAACACTTCTTTAGTGATAAATAAAATATGATTTTTTTCCCAAATTCAAGACATAGGTATATGTTTTTTTACTGGTGCACAAAATGAGCCATGCATGAACATCACCTTGCTCAAAGAACAAAACCAACAAAGTGCATGAACTCACAACAAATTACGGTATTACTTTATTCTGGCCTCCGCGGCAGAGGCTTCTCCGAACCCCTGAGACTGACTCATCGAACCCCTAGGGCTCGATAGAACCCAGGTTAAGAACCACTGCTCTAGGGATTAGAAGGAGAGCTACTTTGGGGGCCCTTTATTCTGCCTATTACAAAGGGCCAGGCTTTCAAAGTAAAGGGAGGGGCAAGAAGGTGGGTCCAACCTTCTGTGCACCTGTCTCCATCAAAGCAATAGATGAATCAAGAGCAAAGAGGCAACACAACCAATAAACTATCAACCGCATGCAGCTTTGGGAAGACAAGAATTAATGTTGACACAGCACCTCCCATCTTTCCAGAACTCTCTGCATATAAACAGACATTCTCTTTCTGTCCTTCTGTGGTCCCATGTTCAGACCACAGACATATACTACCATACTTGTTTCTGTTGAGTCATCTAGTTTGCCATTCCACAAGTCATTAATTATTTGGGTTAATTTACCTCGATTTAGGATCTATAACTTTTCCAAGGTAGTGTTTCTGCTCACTTGAGCCCAGAAATAAGTTTTCCAAGTGTTTCCTTTGTCCAAGGTAGTTCGCATTTTTGTGTAATATTTAAACTTTTTCCATGTTATTTAATGGTTACTGTGACTGTGGTGGGGGAGGCAAAGCTACCTTTTTTTATATTAGAACACCCATAATTTTACCTGATCTATCATTATTTCTCACAGAAATGAGTGACACATATCATAACCCAATAACTCCTTATGACATCCTTTGTGAACTCTAATTTATTATCTCAGAGTTAAGTATTTTCAAGGAATCATGCCTCTGATTAATTTCTGTTTGGAGCATGGATCTACCGAATGGAAAATTTGAGCATTTAGAAGCTGTAATTCCAAATATCCAGAGAGATAGACTTGAGATCCCAATGTTGCCTCAAATAAAAAAATTGTGGGGGAAAAAATCAAGTCCAAAAGATGTAAATTTCTTCCCATGACTAACTAAGCAAAAGCTTATTGAGGGGTTTTCTTAATTTCTCCAAAAACTTTGTGCAGGTGAACAATGTAATCTCTGTGTGATCAGTGGAGAAGCCCTGTTCACCTCTGAGAAGCTGAGACCTGCAAACCAAAGGCTCAGTGGACATGCTTGGCCAGTAGTTATGTCGGACCTCTAAAATGGAGGCCGGATAGAGATTTTTGTCCTGGGCTCCATGTGCAATATACAAATATGATCATGGATTTGCCAGAGGAGATTACATTGGCCCTTCCTCATGTGATTTGTTCAAGATTCCCTACTATTCCCAAACAGTCTCATTCTCTCATTAACGATTCATCTTTTCGAGTTGATGGTTGAACAACACCTGCATTTTGGTCTGTGTACCTTAATACAAATAGACAATGCTTCTCTTATGCAAAGTAGGACCACAGAAGACACATTTTGGCTGGAGTGTGACTCTGCATGAGGTCAGCCGTGCCTAATTGGTTTTCAGGTTTTGTTGTTGAATCCACTGCCCCGTTCCCAACACCGGCAGGTCCTGCAGTGTTTTCATACCTGATGGAAGTCACCCACGTGCCGCACATAGCCAGCCACTTCTTTATCAGATCTAAAGATCTTCCAAACTTTTCTTTCTGCCTTCTTGTAGCCCTGGAATCCTTTCCAACCCATGGCCATCAAGGAGCGCTCTGTGAGGGAAGCTGCCACAATGATGTCCAGCTGGCCGTTGTAGATGAGAACCTAGGTAAATATGCAGGACTCAGTAAGTGAAGTCAGTGACTCCATCTAAGTACAGAAAGTGCATGAGAAAAGGAACCGGGAGCCCCTGATGTGATGCTCAGAGGCCAGTCCCACAGGTCAGTGGGGTCATTTACTTTTAGCTGGACACACACCCCAACAACCTGAAGTAAACTCAAGTCTTGTCTCAGCCATTGTACTCTCCCAAACGTTTGCTTCTTCATAGGAATCTACATAAAGACCTCTATTGTTTGCAAAAGCATCGATGCTGTGTTCCTTGATGCTATTACATCCTCGGATGTACAGCGATGTGAAAGGGGAGGACTGTAGTTACAGCAGTTTAGTGGAATTGAGAAATATGTCCTAAGATTTTCATGAAACCTGTATTTCATTAACCTGGCTTGCAGGCACTGCAGTAGCTGACAGGTTGGGCCTTTCTGGAGGGTCAGGGGTCGCTAACCCATATTCCTCTCCTCTCCCACATTGATTTTACAGTGGCAGCTACAATTCTTTGAGGCAGAGAGACAGGTGCAGGTGACTTGGGTATTTTACTTATTGGAGGCAACGGTGTCCACCATGCAACTTCCAAGACCCTCTTTTCTTAAAAAAGAGAGCCATTTGTCAACAGAGAGCAATGTCCTTCTTCCCAGAATTCAACTTTTTCCTTTTTTGGCAATTTGAAGGTTATTATAATAGAAAGAACTCTGAGGCAACTCTTATTGTTTCTTCCCAAACAATTTTCAATTTGCTTGAAAAAGGATTCAGATAATACCCAGTGCTGGAGAGAGTGGAACATGCTACTTCTCTTTGGGAAAGCTGCAGTCCATTTTTATCACAAAGACATTAAATGTTGAGATGATTCATCACAGTAATCTCGATTTTTAAAATGCATTTTATGAAAATAAGCCCAAAGAAATGAGGGGAAATCACCGTATTATTTGCTCCATAAGACGCATTTTCCCTCCAAAAGTGGAGGTGAAAATGCCCATGTGTCTTATGGAGTGAAAAATATGGTATTTTATTAAATATTTTAACATACCATTTGGTTCAGAATATTTTTTTTCTTATTTTCCTCCTTAAAACCCTAGGTGTGTCTTATGGTCAGGTGCGTCTTATGGAGCAAAAATTATGGTATGTAACTATATTTATTAGCCTTATTATAATAAAAAACTTGAATATAATCTAAGAGTTCCATAATTAGTAGGTGGTTAAATAAACTGTGGTACAGAAATTAATTCTATGGGCTACTGCAAAACCATTTAAAATGTTTGACTGAGCCACGAAGCAATGTGCAAAATGCTTATCACATAAATGTCAGACCTGAAAGCCCAAAGTCAAATATAGATCACAATTATGAATGGATAAAATAGGTATACCTATTCACATATATGGGATGAAAACAAAACAAAACAACAAAAAAATGAATGCAGTCCATTAATTTAGGTGATGGAAGTTTCAGTAATTTTCTCCTTTGTTTCCTAATTTTCTCCTTTGTTTCCTAATTTTCTTAGGCTATTTTAAAGCAACTAACACAGTATTAATTCTTGTGAAGTACAGTCATTCTACTCCCAGCACGAAGGTTGAATCCACAAACTTGGATATAAAACGTTTCACTGCCAATGTTTCCATCTCTGCCTTCGCGGTGTAGGCTTCTTAAAAGGCTTACACATAATTAAAGAGCCTGGGACTTTTACACACCCCAAGTCCCGAAGCAGCATGGGCCCAGATTCGGCTGGAGATGAAAGAACCCCAGGCCTCTGTTGCAAGAACGTGGGGTCTTTTATGTCATCTGTCGCCATCACCACCTCCACTCTCCGCAGCAGAAACCCAGAGGGGGGAAACCCTGGTCGATTTAAAGCATCTTTACCGAAAACTTAACTCCCCCATAAGCAATAAAGTTTTGCATTGTTTATACAAAGACACTGCCTCGAAGACAAAGTTCGAGTAAGTATGGCATATGCAAAACTCCTACAGCTGTTATGCTAACAGTATGGAAACAATTATATATGATCTGTAACAGAAAACAAAGCTGAAATACTTCGCCATTGTGGAAGGCCTGATTACAGCTGATGAACAAAGATAATCATCTATAAAGTAATTCCTCTGCGAGACCCCAATGAAAAGAGGCTGACTAACTAGCGTATGCGTGCGCAATGTCTCCAGACAGCTTTCTCTCCGTGGCCACTAAAGGAAGCTGCGTCTTTCTGGGTGTCCCTCCTAGCTACTTACTATCATCAAGGATATTTTTAAATCGATTTAAGGGATTTCATTCAATCGATGTCATCTTTCAGGGATGAACACCCATGGATCACACAAAAGCAGGCTTAGATGCCCGGCATCCGAGCGCCTGCTTGTTGAACTGAACTGAAACAACACCCAGCCCTGAGCTCGTCCCTGGTTCCTCCAGACTCGCCATGAACCAGGGCACTAACTCCCTGGAATGCATCTGTGAAGGACTGCACAGCATAATTTTGTGCATGGGATGAGCAGAAGGCCCACTTCGGGGGGACCAGGGCCAATGGAAATCCTTCCTCTGCAAAGCAAGTAAAACATTTTTAACTTCTAAAGGGCACATAAGTCAAATGCAACCAAAAAAAGAAATCAGATTAATGATCAAGTGAAGTGATTTCAGACCTGGCATTTAAGGCTGCCAGCCTTACATATTAGAATTCCTGAGCTTTTATTTTTATCTAAATGTCACATTTACTCTTGTCAACCCCCACAAGAATATCCCAGTTGCCTCTAGAGCTGGGTGGGTATGCGAGATATCCCAGGATCGGTGACAGTGAGCTGAGAAGCCAGGTGGGTGGGCTGCAGTGGTGGGTGGTCCTAAAGCCCACAGGCACATGTGGGCCATCGACATCCTGATGGAGAAGTTCGAGGACAAGGCATAAGCCCCGATGTGGAATCTGCTCACACACATTTGCTTAATTCTTCCTCGGAGGGTGACCAGCTGTCCCGGTTTTTCCTGGCCTGAAGAGTTTCCCAGGATGCAGGATTTTCAGGCTAAAACTGAGACAGTCTGGGGCAAGCCTCCCCCTGAGGCTTGCTGGTATTTTAAGCAGCAGGGACTAAAGACAGAGTGGAGAGAGGAATGAATGCAGCTTTGAGCTCCACTTGCCTGTCGGTAGTGAGTTCTAACAAAACACCAAGCAGGGATGGGGCTGGTTAGAATCGGTTTATCAGGCAGCGCCCGGAACACGTGTCCTTGCTTCCCTCTCGGGTCAGCTGCGAGGCCTCCCTTTAGAGATTTTCCTTTTCTATTAGTACTCAGAGGTCTGACTGGCTAGCTCGTTGAAAATGATGGTTATGCAAAGACATGAAAAAATAGACCTTATGAAAACAATCAGTGGGAAACTCTGAATTCACTGTGCTCTATACTAACTATAAAAAGACGCTTCCAACTTGGGAAAAGAAAACATCAAAATACAAGCAGTTAAGGTAGTCTAAATATGGGTGCTTTGTTTTAATTTGACTATGTTCTAGGAATTTTATTTTTGCAAATGTGGTTAGGATACTTCTATAATGAAAAAATGATAACATGAAGAGGTCAGGCACCTCTGTTTGGCAAAAGATGGGTTTTACTGCAGAATCATTTGTGCCACCTTAAATATTACCAGCTCCCAATTTTTCACGACAATTCGGAAAAAGCATAACTTTAGTTCATTCATATAGATGATCCTAAAATCCCCTTCCGGAACTCAAGCATTTACAAGAAACGGCACTAAGTAATTTTGATTATAAGCATTTTTCATTTCTGACAGGCAGAGACAAGGAAAGTATTTTTATCGCGTTCTTTATGTTTTGAAGTGCTCCCATGCGCATGTAGTTTCATTCTGATACTAGTTCACGAGGTTGAGACGAGAAGGGTTGCACCGCTCACCTCCACTCTAGGAAACTGTGACGCAGCGAGGTGCCCGCATGCGCCCTACATCCCACTTCCAAACTTCTACCTACATCTCCTCAGGAAAGGAGCTCAAGTCCTTCCAACTGACGAGCATTTACTGATGTCCCACAGCTAAATGTTTAGTGACCCCAGACATGGAGAGTGGCTTGAGGCGGACCTAGTTTGCCTCTCCAGTTCAGAAACAATCTTGGTTGGTTCGTCCAAGTCTGGCGACACAGCTCATTCACTTCTCTCTTGCGTTCTATGGATGAGGATGTGTGCAAGGGCGTTGCTCAGCTGGTGGCAGATGGCTCACTTCTGTCGTCGGGAGTCGCGTTGAGGAAGCAGCGGGGGTGGGGGGTGGGGGGCTGGGAATAGCATCAGCTCGGAGGGAAGGAGGCCCTGGCAGCGATGGATCCTCCCGCAGCCCTTGCACAGTGCCTGCGGTCTCCCCGTAAAACATACCGACACTTACAAGGTCCGGTCCGCTGCTCTCTTTCTTTACAGGCTTTCTGTAAGCTATCTAGTGATCGTCTGCTGCTGTGGCTTGCCCAGGTCTACTCTCTTCTTTCTGCTGGTGACCATACTCCCAGTCTCCCGAAGGATACAGCCCTCATGGAGGCTGTCAATCACAGGGCCCTGCCTCTTCTGTGCGGGGCATGAGTACGTGACCTTAACTACGGTGCTGGTGAATTTTGCCACCTGGACCCCACCCAGAATTTTCCCTGGTCCCTATCTTTCCTCACTCCAGTTTTTCAGTTTGTCTGTGACCTATCACGTCTTCTGATCAATTCCTTTCAGGCTTCAAGTGACCAAAATTGTTTCTGTTGCTAAGAGTATAAAATCCTGGCTCATGCACCATCAGGCCAGTGCACACAGACTCGGGCATGCAGGAACTGGGGGTCCGTGAACACACGGCTTAACCTTCAGCTCTCTTTCCTGAACATGAAGATGGTAAGACCTGTACCTCACTGCAGTAAGAATTAGTAGGTAACGTGTATACAGCTCCTAGTTCTGTGCCGGATACAAACGGGAAGGTCATTGAGTACTAGGTCCTCCTCTTCTTCCTTAAGGTTGATAATTTGATAATGAATTCACTCAAGAAAACATGGCTAGAATAACCCTTCAGAGTTTGTGGGTGGTCATTTTGTGTTATATACTTAGCGGCTAAGCTCGCTCTTTCAGACAAAGGCCTACAGCCGGAGGAAATCCGCCAGGGTAAGCCTGAATTCTATGTATTCAAACTCCTGAAATGACGCACCTTCTACTATGACTTTAACACGTGTTGGGTATGGCATCTCAGAAGTATTTTCCTGGTAGTCAGAGCTGTAAGTTCACGAATTGCTCTTTTAAAGGAACTTTTTTGTCTTGAAGCATAGGATTCAAAATCACAAGGTATTTCCCCATATTTATAGACTTTTTATTTATTTTATTTTATTCATTTTTTTAGAGAGGAAACAGAGTGAGAGAGAGAGAGAGAGAGAGAGAGAGAGAGAAAGAGAGAAAGAGAGAAAGGGGGGAGGAGCTGGAAGCATCAACTCCCATATGTGCCTTGACCAGACCAGTGCAGGGTTTTGAACTGGCGACCTCAGTGTTCCCAGGTCGACGGCTTTATCCACTGCACCACCACAGGTCAGGCGGTATTTCCCCATATTTAAATGCTAGAAATGTATTGTAAAAGCATTGCTTTTAAAAGGACATTTTGAATAATAATTGAACTCTGTGATTCTTACGTTACAGGAACTGTGCTGACCATTTTGCATCCATGAATGATTCCATAACCCCTCTAGAAGGCAGGTGTTAGTTATTCTTTTATAGATACAAGGAGACAGAGATGCAGGAAGATGAGCCACATGGTGACAGAGATTCAAATTCAGATCTGCCTGAGTCCCTAGTGTATGCTTCTAACTTCTCTTCTACACTGCCTCTCTGCCTAAGACACTAGCCCCTCCCCCCCAAAAAAACCCCACATTGAACAGGTGGTATATTTTATATTTGTGATTCCACATGCAAGGAGCAAACTTAAAGTATGACTCTTTGAAATGAAGCATACGTGTTTACAGTTAAGAACACAAGCCCTGTGGCTCAGTTTGAATCCTAGTGCTGCCACTTACTAACAAGGTTATCTTAATTAGTTTATTCCGCCTGTCTAGAGTTCAGTTTCCTCATCTGTAAAATGGGTACAAGAGACATATATAGGACAGAGAGTCACTGGGAGATTGCATAATATTATACCTGTAAAGCATTCTGCATCCCAAGCACATAGTAAATGTTTAATCAATGCTAGTTATTATTATCACTCCATTTAAGAAACTTAACATAGCTATTCAAACAGCTCCATAATTTCCAAACGAAATGTTACCTGTGGATTACAAACAAAATTTAGGATGCAAGGGTTAGAATTCTAACACAGCTATACCTGGTCATGAATTTGGTAAAACGAACAGCAGGGCCTTATAAAAGTGGTATGAGGCTTGCAGACAGAAGTCTTGAGCCCCAACCCTGTCTCAGCCTCCCAAGTTCTGTGCTCACTGAGTGACTCTGATAAGTCATCCACTCACTCTGAGCCTTAACTTTTCTCCGCTATGAAACGGAATATCTGCATCCAGAGTTGTTAGGAGGGCCACGTGGGAATACGAGATATAAAAATATCCTATAACCCGAAGAGCAGGGCTTCATCCGTGTTTGTGTTACTCCTTATCAAGAATAATCTGAAAATTACAGTTCCCCAGTGGAGTGCAGAGGTCTGAAGTTGGCTGCCTAAGGACTTGCAGATGTATCCAGTGAGTATCCATAGTGATGTTGTTGGCGGTGTTTTTGCAATTAGATGCCAGCGTTCAAGTACTGGGAGATCTGACTAGGCCAGGCCTGGATTCCCACTGGACCCCAGTGACTAGCCCTGGGCAGTGGCTGTCTTCCTTAGACACAGCCCTACCCTTTCCTTCATGGCCCCCTGCCCCACAGAGGTGCAAGGGCGGTTGTCATTGATTCAGTGCTGATGCTATTGCTTTTCTTAAAAGAGAAAAATATTTCTCGGTACCCATGTCTTCGCCACGGGTGAAACAGAAAGATCAATAGGCCTCAATCCAACCCTAGACACTGATTTAATTTCCTTCCTGAACCCACAGGCTGCTGAGCTCCACTTCCATCTGCAATGGAAGGGAAGTGGCCTTTTGTCTGAGTGGGAGACGAGCCCAGACTGACTTACACGAGGGATGCCTTGTGTTGTGTTTGTTTATCCTTCTCATATGAAATCTCTACTTATTCCACTGCAAATATTGATGAAGCGCCAAGGATTAGGCACTCGGGGGACGGATAGAAAAAGATGTAACCCCTTATCTTGTAATGCGTCAGGGTTGTCTTTTTTGACTTACCAAAAACAGTAAATAATCAGAAGAGGAAAGGCAAGTTTATGCTTTCATTCTCTCAGATTTTCTTAAAGGAGAGGTCAAGAAAAGTCCGTTTCACTTACGTCTTTGTAAGATCTAGTCATCGTGACATTTCAAACCACAAACTTTTCAAGCTCTGGATGTATCATATATAAGTCAGCAGTTTATTCATAAGTAGAACCCTCTCAGCAAGAAAAAACTCCCTCCAATAAAAATCTAATGAACAGAGCAGATGATGCTGGAAAGTATTTTTCTAAGCAAATATAAAGCAACCATCTGTGTTAGCCAAAATAAATAAACAAACAAACAAATAAATAATACCTGCTGATAGACTTACCTACAGACTCAACTAAAAAGACCCCACACCCTCCAAGCTTTGATTTTGATTTCAAGTAAGTTAGGGGGTGCTACGGATACCCAAAGAAGGAAGAAAGACATCTGTGCTTTCAATGGTGCTTGGACAACTGAATTTTGAAAGAAGGGACCGGAGACCAAAAAAATGTATATAAATGTGAATTTTGTTATAGATTTTATTGTCGCAAGACTGAAAATAAATTGTATGAGGGCCACTTACTGATCTAAACTTCAATTTCTATTATAATCTAAATAAAAAAACTCATATTACTAACAGAGAACACAAAACTTTCTCCTCTATTTGCCCAATTACTCTGCTACTCGTTTGGAAAATTACTGAAACACCACAGAAGGAAGCTTTGGTCTCTCAGTACAACAGGAGAGCAAATTGCGCTTTTGTAAGAAGGATTTTTGTTGTTGCATTTTTAGACGAAAGATTTATGCTTATATTTTGGCCCATTTACAATCCATCATAATACTTTGCAGACAAAGTTATGCTCTTTTCCCAATGATCTAGTGACCTTAATCTCTAATATTTTGTGGTTTCCTGTTTGGGGAAATGATTGAACAGCAGCCTAAGCTATTCCAGGCGGCTCGGCATTCCCAGGTGGCCGCTATCTGTCTTCGTTTTGAATGTTCTCCTGTTCACCAATCAAAAAAAAAAAAATTTTTTTTTTTAAAGAAGCCTTTCCTACAGATGCTAAATCAATGAAACTCCTGCAAAGTGGCCCTGCACACTTCCTCTTCTGGCTGCCTTACTTATCATTCTTCTATTACAATCTCCAACAGAGCCAGGAGTCCTTTCTGCCTGAAGCAATTAGCATGCCCCACAAGTGCCTTTCTCCTGAGCGGAAGGGAATTAATTTCACTAATATCCAACTCAACGCAGGGTCGTTCCCAAGAGTTTCTCAAAAGCTCAGCTGTAAAAGAAGAACTGAACTTCAGCTATGGAGTATAAGATTCAAGAAATGTTTCCAACTGGAGGCAGAGCCATTATTTTTTCACAGATAATGCCCGCACCCTCACCCCCCAAACCCCACTGCCCAGCACTCATGCTTCTTGGGAGTCCTTCATCCTGGCAATTTTGCAGGAATATGGGACAGTAATACTCAGGAAGCCTGAGCCCCCAGGGTCTACCCAGAGAAGGCTGTGGCAGAAAAATAATGCAGCCATTGAATGACCCGGTAGTCACTTCTGCCACCAAGTTGGGCTTTAAAGGGGACATATTTTGCGTCTGAGTTTAAGGGAAAGACAATGAAAGAGGGAGAGTGAACTTGACATCAATACCACCCCCCCCCCCCCGCCATGTGCCTGCCATTCGCCTCCCAGCTGGTTTTGCCAGGACGAGTAAAGAAAAACGAGAACGAAGCAAAACAAGGTTGAGTGAGTGTGCAGCGATTATACAAATAATGCCTTTCAGCCAAAGAAAATTATTCCTGCTTTCTTGCAACTTAACTCTAAATAATTTAGTTGCTTTCAGAGGGGAACAAAGAGTGGGGCCAACTTGAAAAGGATCCAGCAAGCCGTCACTCCAACCCAGGGATCTTGGAAAGAAAAAGTTAACTACCTAGAACAGCACATTTCAATTAACTTCTAATACTGATCCAGAGTAGTATTTTCCCTCTGGTTTGAACAGAAAAGTCCCGGGCGGGGGGGGGGGCACCTTTCCGGGGTCCTCTGCTCTACCTCCTTGTTTCAGGGTCTGCTGTCCTCACTCTTTTCTGATCCTCTCACCTCTTAAGAGTCTCTTCTGATCATCGTCAACACCTGGATTAAGAAACAACAACACTGTAAGTGTCCAGGAGCAGGGCTGCCGCTCCCCCAGATAAATCTCTCCAGGGACAAATGTCCTCTCCAGTTGTCAGAATGTCACCTTTAAGGCTACATACATCAAGGGTCATCCCCAAAGACTGCCACCGGCTTGCCAATGTTACCACCCTATTCATAGGGGGTCCAAGTCGTCATTTTCTTCCTTTTCCCCCATTGTTAGATGGATCTAATTAACAAGGATCACACACAACCTAAGCAACAAGAAACAGCTACACAAAGCAAATAAAAATAGGCTGTAATTTATAATAGTCAACTCTATAGGTATTAAGCCACACTAATCAATACAGTAGCCACTAGCCACGTGAGGCTAGTGGGCGCACTTAAAACATGGCTAGTCCTAATTGAGATATGCCATAAATCTATGAAAACCCCCTGGATTTTAAAGACTTACTACAAAGAAAAAGAATGTGAACTATCTCGATAATTACTTGATATTGATTGCATGTTGATATCACACCATTTTGGCTATACGGGGTTAAAGAAAATATATTAAAATCAATTTCACCTGTTTCATTTTGTCTCTTAAATGTGCCTTCTAGAAAATTTAAAGTGGCTTATGTGGCTTGCATTCTCTTTGTATTGGACATCACCTGCACGCCTTGGATTTGGTGTATCTTACAAAGATAATCCGTCCCTTTGGCAACAGCTGCCAAATGACAGAAGTTACCTTCAAGGATGGCCACTCTTAGTGAAACACTCCGCTGTTCAGGAAGCTAGATTAGGATGATTGACAACCGTTTCATGTAGAGGTGTGGGAGATCCCTCAATTATTACAGGAGGAGTAGGCAGGAATGATATATAGAAAGACACTTTGCCACCAAGTGTCCCTGCCAGCTCACTGCTCCCCAACATGATCACCACGCTCAAGTTCGAAAAATAGTAGTGCTGCCAAAACATTGAGCGGATTGACCAAAAATTTTAAAGAGGAAAACTGGCGAGCTGAGCCCCTGTCGCGACTTTGAGGTGTCACTGCTGCTGTTTTCCTTTGTGCCCAAGACCACCCTGCTGAAGTTATCCCGAAGGCCAGAAGAAAGTAGGGTGGCTTTGTCGTGGGAGAAATGTTGAACAACCTGCACAAGGAATAATTAAATAATTTAGAGGTGTTTGGAAGCTCCCCTAGGAACCCAGCCATCTGGAAGGCAGGCCCTGGAGGGCCCAATGAGCAGAGCCTTCACCTTGGACTCTGGCTGGCCTCGGGAAGGCATCAGACCCATCAACAGCCCTGTCTCCCATCACTCACTTGTCTTCCAGCTTGAGAAAAAGTTCTAGTTGTCTGCGAATGAGATTGCCTCTCCCTCGGGAGAAAACAGAGTAAGTAGTAGGGAAGCCATTTCCAGAAGGGACCCCCCCCCCCCCGCCGCGGTCCTCCACCCCCGGGGGAATAGACAAGTCAGTGAGAGGTGTGCAGACTGAACTCCTCAGGAAAGAAGGCAGGTACCTGCTTGCACAGCTCCCTCCTCCTTACCAAGTTCAGAACAAAAGTCTCACAAAGGTTCTGTGCTCTTTATGATTTCATCGACACAGGAGAACCTGCTATCACTCGGGTGCAAGATTCTCTGCCCCGTACTCTCAATGGCGCTGTTCATCAAAGCCACCCTATTAGCCTGCAATTAGGTTTCTTTTCTCCCCCAAACACAACTTCCCCTTGTTTGGTAAGTAAAGCGTCCTCTTCCCTGTTCTTTCCCAAGAATGTCAAATAGGCTCAAAAGGATTGTGCCAGTCGCTGTAACAAATACAGGGACTGTCAGGAGGCTGCAGAAACAGACATGAATATTCACAATGAAAGGAGAGAGCGAGACAGTAAAATAGAGAGAGAGAGAGAGAGAGGAGGGCAGGGACTCCCGCCCAGGGCTCTTGTTTCAGAAAGTATGGTTGAAGGTTCTGGCTTTCCCTCCGTCACATGCCATTCAGCTCAGGCAGCCTGAGCTGTGGTGTTGACAGTTACCCAGTGATGAGATTTGGACTTTTTCATCATAAGCAAATAGATGGCACGGACTGAGTCATACAGGGGTGTCCTTGGAGGACTTGTACAAAGCAGGTCAGGCAAATGCAGGGAGGAAAAGCCCTTAGGAAGAGCCCTAGAGGCTGTGACTGTGGCTTCCTCAGGCACAGGGAAGGATGGGAACGTGCCTTCCCTTCTGGACTAATAAACCAGGGTCGACTGCCAGCCACTGAATTAAGTCACCCGCGCTCAGATGGAAGGAGAGGAAACAGCAGTGGAAAGAACACTAAACCTGGAGTCACATCTTGTGGCAAATGGACTCCAATGACGATGACGGAGACTGGGAAAACCAAAACACTGGCTTTGCACCTGATACTGTTGCTATGACATCTCATATGTGACTCTAACAAACAGACCAAATAAGCGCTCCCATGCCAATCCATGTAGTAAACATTAATAAAGCTTATTATGTTTTCTTTTTTTAAATAAAAAACTAAAGCTTTACCATTTTCCTCCCACATCCCTGGGGAAGGTGTTAATCACACGCTGCTTGGGAGACCACTGGTTTCCAATGGTCCGGTCTTTTAGGACATTTGGATCGTCTGTTTGCATCTTTTTCTACTAGGACACAAGGAACAGACTAAGAGGCTATGCAGAATGTGGACATTTATTGCATGTAAACTGCTCTTCATCGTTTTAAAAAAATACTCCCTCCTCTCTTTCTCTATCTTTTCAAAATAAAGTCAAGTGATATAATAGCCTTTGTTTCACAGCTGTTGGATTTCATAGCCACTGAATTTAAATACAGTCATCCCTTGATATCCATGGGTATTGGTTACAGGTCCCCTGCAGATACCAAAATCTGAGGACACTCAAGTCCCTTATATAAAATGGCATAGCATTTGCATATAACCTGTATACTTTAAAGTATACTTAAAATTACTTTAGATTACTTATAGCACCTAATACCATGTAAACGCTATGTAATTAGTTGTTAAACTGTATTATTTAGGAAATAATGATAAGAAAACAAAAACTCTATACATGTTTAGTACAAATGTAACCACCATTG
Organism: Rhynchonycteris naso; assembly: GCA_037038555.1. Classification (NCBI taxonomy): domain Eukaryota; kingdom Metazoa; phylum Chordata; class Mammalia; order Chiroptera; family Emballonuridae; genus Rhynchonycteris; species Rhynchonycteris naso. Next base: position 139,776,840 of record CM073002.1, read on the forward strand.
GCCTAACTACATAGTACATGTGAGCACCAACATAATTTATTTTTTCTCAAATATTCTTGATCCACGATTGGTTGCATTTGTGGATGCAGAACCTATTAACACAATGGGCCAACTTTTTGCATTTCTTAGCTTAATGACTCTTAGATCCCTAGATTCTGCATAGCAAACGACACTGCCACTTAATACCATTCTACTCGCACCAACCGTGCCCTGCAGTATTTAGGCCACGCTAAAATAAATGCTACTTTTCCTGTTGTCATAGGTGCCAAATGTTTTGAGCATGAGGTACCTTCAAGCAACAAAATGAAGCCCTTGCAAAATGATGACAGTGTTCGACACACACAGTCATTGAAAACAAACTGATACACGGGGCAGAATATGATATCACAGGGCTTTCAAAAGAAAATAAAGAGAAAAATACATGCTGGTTCTCATTCAAACATTTCATGCCAACGTAAATTTAAAGGACAAGAAAAAGTGTCAAAAGCATGGCAAGTTTGGGTGAAATTAAAGCCTATTTCATAATACATGGGTATTCCCTTTTCTCTCTATTGATTGAAATGTTTAAAAATCAGAGATGACCAGCCTGACCAGATAGTGGCACAGTGGATAGAGCATCAGAGTGGGATGCTGAGGACCCAGGTTAGAGACCCCGAGGTCGCCAGCTTAAGTGCGGGCTCATCTGGTTTGAGCAAGGTTCACCAGCTTGAGCCCAAGGTCTCTGGCTCGAGCAAGGGGTAACTCGGTTTGCTGAAGGCCCGTGGTCAAGGCACATGTGAGAAAGCAATCAATGAACAACTAAGGAGCTGCAACAAATAATTGATGTTTCTCATCTTTCTCCTTTCCTGTCTGTCTGTCCCTCTCTCTGACTCTCTCTGTGTCTGCCAAAAAAAAAAAAAAAAAATCAGAGATGACCAGAAGTATGTCTCATTAAAAAAAAAAAAAAAGCTAACACTATCCCTGCATCTGGATAATAACTGGAGCAGGTACAATGAATTTATAAGGCCCTCTGGAGTATAAATGTACACTATTTTATTTGTCTGGAAGGTGGCAGTTGCTTATCTATAGGCTATGATTACATGAAACAAATGTCCCAGGATGAGCTTCCCTCTCTTCCGCTATGCTTCACTGGGAGCTAAGCCATTTCCTCCTCCCAGACATTTTTCACGGAATGGCAGTGACATTCCCGTCATTGTCTTCAAAGGCTTTGGAAGAAAGTGATCACTTCAGCTTGTAGTCAACAAAGCCAGACTTTTCCCATCATGGTTCCATGGAAGCTTGGAATCCAACTGAGGAGCTGAAGACTCGGGCCCATTTAAGTGTTAAATCTTTCTTGCTATGCTGGGCATTCATCAAACCTAGCTTCCCAGCCACTTTTACCATTGACATTTTGCCATCAGAAGATGCTATTAAGGAAAATGCCACAAGCAGTTAGAATGACTGCTAAAATGAGTTAGTTTTACTAGAAATATTTATCTTTCAAACTTCTAAGTCACATCCATTAATCAGGAACTGCCCATTTCTAAATGAAGATCTTTTGATAGCCTAGGACAAGCAAATAAAACTCTAACGACCTGGGTGTTAGGATTTCAGTCTGGCGGTAAAGCTGAGAAACATTAAGATCTTGAATTCTGAAGATGCAATTAGTCGAAACTTAATGAGCTGCAGAATGATAAGGACAGGGAAATGTAACTTTATATTTACAATTTCCTGACAAGATGAACTTTTAAACATAGCAAATTGGGCCCTACCCTAGGGCATTAAACCTTTTAAAGCACAAGCATGTGGAGGTTAAGAATTGGCATTTGGAGATCGTACCCCCTAAAACTGCCGTGGTCTTCAGACAGCTTAGCAATAGGGACAGCCTCAAATCCAAGGTCACTGTTTTGCTTTGAATCCAAATGGCCTCTACGCATAGAGCGGTGGCATCTGTTTGTTGCAATAAATGTTTTACACAGGACATGTAACACACACATACACGCACACACACTCCCATTCTCTCTTCCATTCTTGTGTCTTTGGAAACATAGACGCTATATTTTTAGAAAGGCAAGAAGTATAACAAGACAAAGAAAGGGAGGTTAAAAACATATTCAGAATCTTTAGCAAGAATCTCTGAAAGAACAATGTCTTCTATATCAGAAAGGACTAAGGATCAGGGGAACTCTACAAAGAGCAGGGTTTTCAAAGCCAATAGTTCTTATGAGGTGAGTTGCATTTCTTAGATTTTAGAGATGCCTTATTGATCTCCTACAGCATTCTATCATTGTTACAATCAGTATCTAAAAGTGTATATTTTTGTCTTTTGAAAAATGTCGCCTAAAAGAGAAAGAAACAAAATATACATAATATGATCAATGGTAATTATAGTAGCAAATTACTTGCACTTATTAAAATTGAATATAAGCTTACTGTAAAGACAGCTTATTGTATGAATAACAGACCAGCTGTATTCTTTCTGTAATTTTGGTTTTTTCTCACCCCCTTCCTTCCTTCCTTCCTTCCTCCCTCTCTTTCTTCCGAGTTCATTGCACACTACATTACTATGTACTAGTTGCTATACTAGACAACTAGGTCAGAATCTTTGGTAGGGTGGGCCATGATCAGGTATTATTTTCAAGCTTTCCAGAGGCTCCAGATACAAAGGAACCAATACCTAGCACCGAACGTGGGACATGAGGAGGGAACACGGGTTCCATGTTGGTAGTGAACTCTAGCATGCAGGGACTTTTCCTGGCTAAATTCAACAAAAATGTAAGTTCATAATCGGAATCACCTAACACACAAGTAAACAGGCCTGTTTTATTGGGCTATTTGTCTATTCACTAGCCAATACTATCCTGTCTCGATTCCTGTGGTTTTATAGTAAGTCTTCAAGTCAAGTAGTGTCCTTTTTCTGAGTTGTTCTTCTTCAATATTGAGTTGGCTATTCTGAGTCTCTTGCCTCCCATATAAACTTTAAAATTACCGTATTCTTTGCTCCATAAGATGCACCTGACCATGAGACACACCTAGGGTTTTAAGGAGAAAAATAAAAATAAAAAAATATTCAGAACCACTTAAAAATAATATTCTGAACCAAATGGTGTGTTAAAATATTTAATAAAATACCATATTGTTTTGCTCCATAAGATGCATGGGCATTTCCCCCTCCACTTTTTTTGGTTTCTAGCATTTTTTCTTGGGGGCGGGGGGAAGTGCATCTCATGGAGCTAAAAATGCGGTATTTTGTCAAAATCCATAGACTAACTTGCTGCAATTTTGATTGGAATCACATTGAATATATAGATCAAGTTGTGAAGAACATGAAATATATTCATTTATTTGGTTCTTTGGTTTTATTCATTAGAATTTTGTAGTTTTCCGCATAAATATATATATATACACATATATATAATATATATATGTTATATATATATATATATATATATATATATATATATATATATATATATATATATATATACACACACACACACCTAAATATTTTTATTTTTGGGGTGCTATTGTAAATGTTTTATTGGTTTTTAATTTCAAATTCCATTTGTTCATTGCTGGTATATAGAAATGCAACTGTTTTTTGTATACTGTATTAACCTTGTAACCTGCAGCTTTGCTATAATCGTTTATTAGTCCCAGGAATATTTTCTGTTGATGCTTTCAGATTGTCTATATAGACAATCATGTTATCTTAACTTATTCATTCTCCATTACTCTTATTTTCTTTATTTAGATCTGAGTTTCTGACCCATATCATTTTCCTTCTCTCTGAAGTACTTTTTGTAACATCTCTTGCAAGGCAGGTCTACTGGCAATAAATTCCCTCAGTTTTTGTTTGTCTGAAAAAGTGTTTCTCCTCCATTTTTTAAGGATTGGTTTTATAGGAGACAGAATTATAAATTGATGATATTTTTCTTTCAGCACTTTAAATGTATATTTCACTCCGTTCTCCTTTTGTTTACACATTTTCTGAGAAGCTGTATATAATTCTTATCTTTGTTCTTCTACAGATCAGATGATTTTATTCCTCTGGCTTCTTTTAAACTTTTTTTCTTTATCTTTGATTTTCTAAAGCTGCACATGATATGTGTTAGTGTAGTATTGTTGGTGTTTATCTTTTTCAGTATTTTCTCAGCTTCCTGAATTAGTAGTTTGATGTCTGGCATGATGTGCAAGAAATTCTCTGTCATTATTGCTTCAAATATTTTTTTCTGTTCCTTTCTTTTTTATTTCTGGCATTCCCACTATGCATATGTTCAATTTTTTCTTTTAGTTGTCCCATGGTTTTTTGGATATTAAATTCTGTTTTTGTTTAGTCTTTGTTCTCTTTGTTTTTTGGCTCTGAAAGTTTCTATTGTCATATCATCAAGCTCAGTGATTCTTTTCCTGGCCATGTCTAATGTACTAATGAGCCAAACAAAGGCATTCTGAATTTTTGTTACAGTGTTTTCCGGTTTCTAGAATTTCTTCTTAATTCTTTTTTAGAATTCCTATCTCTCTGCTTATATTATCCATCTATTCTTGCAAGTTGTTTACTTTTACCATTAAAGCCTTTATTATATTATTCATTTTAAACAATTCCTGGTCTGATAATTCTGACATTCCTGTTATATCTGATTTTGATTCTAACACATGTTCAGTCTCTTTAAACTGTGGGGGTTTTTGCCTTTTCGTATTCTTGGTTATTTTTGGTTGAAAAATGGACATGATGTACTAGATAAAGGAAACTGTGGTAAATCAGCCTTTAGTAATATGAGGAGGAGGCATGGGGGGATAGGAAGCATATTACAGGCCTGCGATTAGTTCTTGATTTCTTAGAAGCCTGTGCCCTTCAACTGTGGACTTCATGAGTGATGGGAGGTTACTACTCCTTTGCTTAGGTGGGACAGCATGGCTAGAGGGCACTGGAATTGGGTATTTCTTTTCTTGTGCGTGGAAGGCTACGGCTGAAGTTGGGTATTTCATTTCTCACAAGTAGATTAAGCTCTGATAAAACCCAGCAGGTTAGGGTTTGGAAAAATAGTTTCCTGAGGACAAGATTCATTAAGAATAACAGAGCATTCTTGCTCTGCTATATTTCAAAATAGTTCTTTATTTCTCTCCCTGCCCAAACCAGAGGGAATTTTTCACCAATATCCACTATGAGAACCTTGTAGAACTCCCGGAGCTAAAACTCACAAAGGTGTTCTCCCCGTTCCTGTCCCATTCATGGCTAGATTTGCCTGGGGAAGTGGTTTGCACTGTGATCTTACTTCTTTCACAGATCTAAGATGAGTTGTTGGTTTTTCAGTTTGTTCATTGTTTTACTTCTTCTGAGGATGGAGTAGCGACTTCTAAGCTCCTTATGTGCTGGACTAGAAACCAGAAGCCTGTCAAGTCTTTTCTTTATTTTTGAGTTTTTCAGGGCTTCTTGTATAATTTTTCTATATAGTTGGTGCTGAAGGATTTTGCTAAGTTGAGTAAACATCATTGGTAATAGCTTATATTTTCAAGCACTTTGTAACTACTTCTAAATGTTTTACATGTATTATCCATTTAAACTCCACACAAGAACTCAACTATAAGTACTATTATTATTCCCATTTCACAGATGAAGAAGCTTAAATGAAGCATGTAAGTATCTTCCCCCAAAGAAACAAAGCTGGGGGAATAGTGGAATCAACATTCAAACTCAAAATATCTAACTTGAGAACCCATGCTCATACCTACCATGCTATGTTCTCTGTCCCAGTTGAATTCTTAAATTCCTAATAATATTGTGTCCTGATTGACTCATGAAGGATGCCAATAGTCCAACAGATTATTTCTCATTCTTGTTTTTTTGGAAATTACTAATATGCTATTTCAATTTATCACCCAAACATCTGAAAGTACTGAATAGAGAGTGAGTGTGAGTACACATCCCCTATAGGTCATTACAAGAAAAGCATTATGATTTCATGCCACCTACCCAGAAACTGATGTGCCATCAGAGGAGTTCTATTAGTTCCCAGAAACTGGTGAGCTTCTTCTTCAGCCCATCAGAGATACTCCCCATTGGCTAAAGTGAATCTAGTACTAGAAAAAGACCTCCAAATTCCTATGAATAATGCACCATTTTCCATGACAAATTAGCACTGAGTCTTAAATAAATATCACTTTGAGGGTACTAATATTTTAAGCCAAATGACGGTGTTCTGATTCCATTGCATTACATTGAGGTTCACCACCATGACACACTAGCCAAAGATAATCACTGCCCTGAGGGTCTGGCCAGCTGAGCAGTGAATATGGTCTGTCTTAGCAGCTGTCGCACTCTGGTGTGCACTCAGGTTGACAGAATACATTGTTTTCCTTATGGAAACCTGGTTAATTCGCATCACTAATCTGTTCTCTTTTTCTGACAACCGAGTCAGAGTTTAAATGTTTATAAAATACTCTGAGTCCACTGGAATTCATATTGGTAGGTTTAGGATACATGGGGAACAGGGACAGATCTATTTCAATATCTTTAAGCAATGTGTTCTTTATCGATGCAGTGGATGCTTTATGGTGATTAGCCAATATCAGGTGAGCTGATGATGCAAACTCATCTTACTTGCCTGAGAAAGAAATCATGTTCTAGTTAAAGTTATACAGTGAGAACAAGTATCTCCCAAGGGCAGAAAAAAAAATGTGCACGAGAACTTCCTTATCTGCTCTCCAGTCAAAAATACCACTTTGCATTCCTTAATATTATATAATTGCACATTGGCTATGTCTTGAAAACACAAATTCTAAGCTCTTTTTTTTTTTATTGGTTTAATTGATTTGTGGATAGTAAACATTGAATGGATCATACACAAGTCTATTCGAGATAATTTTAATACAGCACTAATTTATAGACCTGATCATTCATTCATTCATTTTCTTGCTGTCTGCTCCAGGCTGGTGCTAGAACCGACAGCCTACAGTGGCAGTACAGCATGCTAAGTATGACAAGAGCGATAGAGAGGACATAATCTGACAGCTCAGAGAAGACGACAGCCAGAAGAGCCGTGTGAAGATGCTCACAGAAGGCTCCAGGCGGGCCACCACAAAGGGCCAGTGCCTTTCCCGACAGAGCCCAACACAGAACGGTTGAAATTCTGACCTCATCTAGTAAGCCTTTCTGCTTTCATAGAGCATATTACATCCAGTTATGCATATTTATAATAGGTTTGCGGACTCTGCATGCCAATGGCGTTAGATTATTTTCAAAAAGGGTTGCATGCCTAGGGACTCAAACTCTGTGCTCTCGGCAGAACCAGAAAATGGGCCTTCTAGGTCTGACATATTTCAAGTCACGATCTAGTGATTGTACACTTGGCCAGAAAGTCCCTAGGCAGTACTGAAGGTTGTGCACTGAACAATCTCAAGGGACATTATTCTTAACATCGACATTTAGAAATGTGTGTTTCTCATGGAAAAAAAAAAGTGGGAGTCAAGAGTTGAGTTCAAACAAAAGCAGCCTATTAGGAGATTTTTTGACAGATGGGAATGAAGTATCTTGAGGCAAGGTTGCCTGTTTTTCTAATTGATACAAAGGTGTGTGGGCTTCCAGCCGCTCTGATTATTGTTCATCCCTATATTGTTCTTGCCTCTGCCAGGAAATAGAGAGGAAGTGGACCGCCTCCCAGGTGGTGTCCTTTGTAAGTACAGTTATCTGACACAGTGCCCCACAGACCAGGCCGAGGACAGGTGAGAGCAGCCCTGGAACATCAGTAGAGATGAGAATAGAAGTGGGGAAAAATGCACATGATGACTCTCCCCATGTCGCTCGCTCCTGCTGTCCACCTTCTTCGTGAGAGTTTTGGAGTCTGTGGCTCCACTGTCTGAACCTTCAGGGTTTCCTTCCCACAATTCCACATTCTTTTGGTACCTCCAGAAGCAAGCCAGGCAGAACATCTCCATCAGATAACCTAGTGGTAGACTTCACACACCTCTGAACAGGGATATTTTCTCCATTGCTTCAACCTGGCATAGTGTTTGGCTTAATGCAGATACTAAAAAAACTTCATTTAAGCAATGTGAATAAACTATTAGGCAAAATGCACTTTTACAATAATCATTTGATTCCACTCATCCCTGACTTCACTTGGGTTAATGTCACACAGCAAATAATAAGGAAAAATTGGCTGACACAAGCCAGTCATCTCAGCTCTGCTATGACTTCTCTTCTTAGGAAATGATGATAGGTGGTATGTGCCAAAAAGAATTTTATTTTAGAAACTATTGGGGTGATCTAGTTAAAAAAATTTTTCCATTCAAAGATATCAATGAGTGAGTTATTACTTGTATTTGCAAAAACACCATAAAAGTAAAGAAAAAAAATTGTAGGAATCAAACGATAAATCAAATCTGGGGAATCTGAAAAGTTCCTAAGATCGTAAGTGAAGGAGCCATCTTACCTTGTAATTATTCATGAGTTCGGTCAGCCACGGCTTAACTGACTTGACGGTGTCTTCTCGCAGGTACCTTTTCACTTTGGTTCCATCGTTAAAAGTCTGGTTTCCTACGTGGATGATTCGTCTCACTTCCGGGAGGGACAAAAATGTCTCATAGTAGTGTTGGTCTTCAGGTTCCTGGGAGAAGGGGCGTCAGAAAGATATTAGGGGACACGAACAGCCCACGTTTTAACTAGGGGAGTTTGAGTTAACTTAAATTTTACTAACAAATCTGGTCAATCTGGTATTCTTGGAGCCAATACCCAATTTGCAGGGTTTTTCTTTCTGTTACTCCAAGGAACAATCCTATTCGGAGTAAATATAGGAGGAATGGAAGAGGTGAGATTATCAAAATCAATTTTCCCTTAGTCAGAGGCTCTAGGGAAAGATCAAGTGAGTACAAGGGACCAGGGTGATGGTGTGGTGGGTGACAAGCTGAGGATTTCTTTTTCATGTTCTGTTTATTAAAACCAGACACACACACACACACACACACACACACACACACACATACACACACACACACACAATCAGCTGATAATAACTGAAGGCAAAAATATAGAGTGTGAAAACATGATGCTTTAGGAGGCATGCAAGACAGAAGAAAAGTTATCCATGGGCCTTATTTTTAAAACAATATTGGATACAAGTCTTTGTACTATTCATTATACTAAAATAAAAGGGATTAGATGCTGTTTTTAAAAGTTACAAAAGGATAAAAAAAACTTTCAGAGTTTGAGATCAACAAACTCTATGCATCATCAACAATTTTTGCTGTGAATTATTACTTTGAAAAATAATCAAATTAAAAAATTTTGTTTCTCTTTGGATACCATATGTTTTCCTCTTGCTAAAATCTCAATCTAAAGGTTGGGAAATTCTGTTGATATTAGCTTTATATTTTACTTACAAAATGGTTCATAAATAAGGCAATTTTACAAACAGAATGCATTGTCATATGTGCTAGACAAAGATTATACAATTCAAATCCCCACTGTGGCTTACTTTGTCTTGTTTTGGTAGTTCTACATAAAAGACATCAACTTTGGCCTACTTTTATGAAAGAAACTACTTGAATACTTAGAGAAATACTCCAGAGAGCTCCAAGAGAGGCCCATACTAAATGCAAGAAACATCTTAAGTTAGAAGTAAGACAAAGCAAATATTTCCATAAAGGCTTTGGCAGTTTTGATTATTCAAGCTGCGTTAAGTACAGAACAAATAATGTGGGCATTTTCAAAAAATTCACTACAGGCTTGGAACTCTGTGACCTGATGCCCAGAACTGTAGTCCTGGCCTCTGTTCTTCACAAAAGAACTTCTGTGTAACAAGTTCTTTTTTATTTGGGGCAGGGGTGTTAATCAGAGTTTGAGTTATTCGGCATATCACACATTCTCGATGGTCGGATTATAATGTGCACAACATTATAATCCGACCATTATAATTGGGGGGAGGGAGAGCCTAAAGACTGAATAATGCAATACAGTTTGAGCATATTTGTCTAATTCAAAGTCAGCTATAATATTACTTAGATCAACAAAAGTTTGGTTTCGCCAAAAGTTTTAATTGAACACTATCATGGTTTTTAAAAGTGTCATTACCGTGCACTGTAAGATGTTATAGTAATCAGAACATCCGGTAACATTCTGGAAGTAAGAAGGGTCATTTGTGAGGAAACCATATAGTAGTTTATTGATCACCTGGGTGGGAGAGAGGGGAGAAAGAAAGGAAGAAGACATCAGGTGGGTAAAAGTATATAGGCATTTATCTTTTCACTCATTCAGTAACTCTTTGACTTTTGCATTTTCATTCAACAACCACTTACTGCGCCTCTTCTCTGGGCTATACATTCTCCTGGACATTGGGGAAATGTCGTGACCAAGGCAGATCAAAAGCCCTCTCTTATGGAGCTATGTTCTAGAAAGGGACAGTGAAGTGGCACTAACAGATAAAATAAGCAGCATGTTAGAGTGACCAGTGTGAAGGAGAAAGCTCAGAAGGGAAGGGGAGGTGTCATGGGAGCATATGGGCATGTGGACGTGCATGCACTCATGGGACACTGCAGAGAAGAGGACACAGAAGTCTCACTTAGATGGCATCACCACAGTAAAGCCCTATGGGAAGGGAGAAGGCTCAAGCATCTAGGGCAGGAACATTCCAGGCAGAAGAAAGAGCAGCAAGCCCAAAGACCTCGACTGTGGGAGAGAGCTTTATGGGGAAGGGTCGCCATGACATGGATTGTTGACCACTGAACCACAGTCTGAGGAGAGAGGATGAAGGATATGGACCTACATGTATGTGTGTGGAGCTGGTGGAAGCTTTTGTTGGACTTTCAATGGTAAAAACGAACTAAGAGTGAAAGCAGTCAGCTTGGTTACGTACTTTTCACGAGTCCTGTTCAGTTGCATGGGGACAGGCACGAACTGGCAGAGAAGCATTTAGCTGAAGGAGCTGAAGGAGGTGCCAAAGGCTGGGAATTTGTGTAATGACTGACCTTGGGTTTGAGTTCGGTAATCAGAGAAATTAAGACTTGAGAGGGTTAGGGATCAGGAATAGGTAGCAGGATCAATGAACAGAAGAGAAGCATGGCTGCAGGACTGTTGTTGCAGCTGGTATGTTCACAGAAGTGAGACGGGAACATGGAGAAAGATATATGAATCTGAAACTGTGGAATGATTGGTGTTGGATTTTTAAAATGTATTACTATTATTATTTTAGTAACAGGAATGAGCAGCTAGAGTAAAGAAGAAAACAAGATCACTGAAAGGGAAGAAGTAAGGAAACCGAGGGACCAAATACTAAAAGGATTATCAACGTGGATACCGCTACTCCCAGCTCTGTGTTACTGCTATTTGATTAACTACATCATTTTAAGGGATCAGAACACCAAAAGGGGTTCATTATTTGTTAGGGTTGAGATGCTGACAGTGGTTTTCTCTTGGGTTTCAGGATATCTTGCAGTTTCTATGGCAGATGTAGAAATACATTTGACCACTACTTGCTGGTTTTCCTAAGTATCTTTTTATCCATTTCCCTTGAAAAAGCAAGGGTCTTTATGTTTTAATTCATCACTCAAGAGACTGGACAAGTGGTCAGAGAGACATTGCGTATCTTCAGGGTTCTGGTGTGTTTTTGTTTGTTTGTTTCCTTTTCATGAATCTAGTTTGTGAGGGGCTTTATTTAACCTCAGGGGCCATCTTCTCATTGTCTCTAAATATAGAAAATACTTAAACTTTTCAACAGTGTCATTAAATTCCATGACTGTTGCTTCCCATGCAGCACACATCTTTCTGCTGTCTTTATCCCTTCAGGCCTATAAAATATTCTTGCTCTCAAATTGCTTAATCCCTGTGTGCTTCATCAGAACACATCAAATGTCTTACTTGCAGACTGGTTTCACATGATGTGAATTTTGATATGAATTCTAAGGGTTTGATCCTTCTTACCCTTTCTGCCTACCATAGCAAAGAGCCTAAACCCAGCCTTGGAAATACTGTCGTGGTAAGTAGAACGGCCCTGCCCACCCCCATGAAGATCCCACTTCCTTCACAGTTACAACTGCACAATTGCACAAGAAATTCTGAACCCACGCTCTGCCGCCACAGCAGGTGTCCAGACACAGAGAAAGGGGAGAGTACTGGCGTCCTGCCCCGACTTCCTGAGCTCAGCCCAGCTGCACAGCTGACTGCTATCAGAATCCAGAGCCAGGGCAGCCAAGGCCCTGGGGGGTTTCAGGCAGTGCCCTGGCACCCCCTTGCAGGCTGAGCATAACTTGGTGTTATCCCCCTCCTCCCTGAGTTTGTATGTCTCTTATTTGATCTGAACCAGCTGACCCACAGCGCCTAGGAGACTATTAATGTCAGGCCTCAGTATTAATAACAATAATGCCATTAGGTAAACTATTATAAGATGTGCTTCCAATAACGAAAAAAGATTAAAGTCCTCAAAATTCGATCCTTGCCTCCTTTACCGACATGTCAAACTTGATGGCTTTATCTTAAAGGTGTCACACCCCCACACAAGAAAGCCTGCTTACACATCACCTGTGTCTGCATTGATGAAAAACCAAAGCATACCCAAAATCCAAAGCTCCTGCATCCTAAGATTTACTAGAGTGCTCACTTTAAATAACAAAGAAAAGAGTAAGACTTTAACCATATTATTCAATTCTCTATTTCAATATTAGGGGAGCAATGTGCCAATATTTACAAATACCGGTGGCTCTTTGTAAAAGTTCCAAATCACTACACTTTATAATCTTTGGTCCTGACACACAGGAACATGTGACATTTGTTACGAGCACTCTGGTCACTTCCCCAGCTGAAACCCTGCGTGTAGCTACTACCCTCCTGAAGGATTTAGACCGTGTGTTGAAACAAAGGCAGCCACTTTCTGGGTTGCCTTTCCTCTGATTTCCGTACAATGGGGTGCGCCCGTAGGGTCTACACGGCAGTTAAAGAAATCAAAACAGTTAATGAAAGGCACGGTTAGAGAAACACCTGAGGCGATCCCAGATTTAAAATATAGCCAAAGTCAATGCAGACACCCACAGTTCTTTCCTTCATCGTGAGCCCGTTCATCTCCCGCCTGATCTTGGACAGGGGAGCAGACAGACCTTCTCTAACCACAACGACCAGCCTGAGCACGTGGGGCTGCTAGGGCCTCCTCAGATGGTTCTCATTGCTCAGGGCAATGCAGGCCCAGAACTCACTTCAAAGGCTTGCAGCCACTGCTCCTCCTTGATGTATTTCACGCACTCATCGCACTGCTTCTGGAAGTACTTTCTCTGCTTCTCATCCAGCAAGCCAATTTGGTACAGGAATGTTGCATAGCCCCGGATGACCTGAGCAGAAAAGACAAACACAAACGCCACAGGGCCATGGAGAAGTCAGGGAGCCCCTCTGCTTGGTGAAATAGCCCTTTATAATTTGTCAGGCTCCTGCTGGAATGAGCCACTCAAGACAATTACACACACACCCACACAACACACAGCACAAACACAAGCACAATGCATACAAACATACCACACAACACAGTATAAATGCAAATACACTCCACACATATATACAAACATGTAACACATACCACACATCACCACACATATACTACTGCACACACACACAAACATGCCCACAGAATGCACAAATACATAACACACACGTCATACAAATACACATACACCGCACACACAAACACATGTACACAGGCAACACATCCCACATAACATACACAAACATATACACACAACACACACATATACACATAACACGTACCCCTCCCTGTGTCCTCACAGTTAACCTAGGCTAACATAGTCAGCTGACACCCTAAAACATTTGGTAAAACTTAGAAGGTTGAAATTATTAGATGCTAACTGGGCAACAGTGTTTCTCTTCACCAGGTTGGGTCTTTCGGGTAAGAGGATCCTCCGTCCGTGAAGAGGGAGGGGCTTATTCTCCTTAAGGAACAAACGGAAAGGGACAGGAGACACTTACTGGCTCAGGATCGAAGTAGGCATTTCCCATAGCAATTCCCTTCAGGTTGACCTTCACGTGCAGCGTGGGGTTGAGAGTGTGGATGGAGTAGGCGATGGCTGGCACGTACTTGCCTGCGTAAGACTGAGAAGGGTGGGTGTTAACACGTACCATCACAAATGCACGCTAGTGAAACGATGTGCTTAAGCAAATTAAAATAACAATCCAACAGCAGTATCTCAACAGGAGGCATACCAAGGATTTCTTAACCTCACGTTGTCAAAGGGCTCTGTCTCTTGCTCCTTCTGTCATCCCAAATAGCACCAAGGGACAGGCAAGTCACAGTGCAGGTGCACAAAACTAATGAGGGGACATGTAATAAATGAGCATTCTAATTTCCTTCCAAAATAAAAATACATAAATAAAAATAAGGACCAGTGAACACAACTCTGCCATCCATAAGGCTTTTCTTACCAAAAGGTTCCATTAAAAACTTAATTTAAAAAAATCTAAAGGCCAAAATTAAGATTTCAAAATCGGCATAATGATGCAAATTTTGACATCAACATGCGCTGAAGGCAGGGGGAAAGAAAAGTACTATTTATGGGTCACTAAAATTGTCACTAGAACTTACTTCTCCTTTCAACCTTTTCCAGTACAAGGTTCTCTTTTTCAGTTTTACAATATTTTGTGGACACAAACATAGTAATAATGCTGCTTTCAGATTATGCTGAAAAAGCTACTATGAGTTCCACAATCTCTAAAAATCACTGTGTCTTTTATTCCACTACAAAGTTCCTTACATCTCTGCTTGCATGTTTAATACTAAACTTCATATATTCAAACTGAAGCTCCAATCTCCAAGCCATCCTTGCAGACTCCGTTTCTGTTAATATTAACCCTGGCTTTGTAATGGCTTAGGCCAAAAATCTTGGTGATATTCTTTATCTCTCTCAGATCTTGCAAAAGCCCATTGATGACTCTGTCAAATATTGCCAAAACCCACGGTCTCTTCCCACCCCCACTCCGTCGCTATGCTCCGGGTAGATCATCTGTCACCTGGATTGTTGTCATAGCCTCCTAACTGGCCCCTACTGTCTCCCTTTCCCTTGTCCAGGCTATTGTGAAGACAGTGGTCTATAAAACATAAATCAGACCACGCCACTCCTCTGCTCAAACCCTCTAATTAAACCCTCAGTCATCAAACTTCTCATCGCCCTCAGAGGAAAAGCAAAGTGCTTTTTTGGAGACATAAGGGCTGACGTGATTGGGTCACTTCACTAACATTATCCCCTACAAGCCACTTACTCATTCTTCTCCCGCCCCTCTAAGACTCCAATCATAAGTGTGATCCGCACTGTTCTTTCTCTGCCCGTCCTGCCCAGGGCATTTGCATTAGCTGTTCCTGCTACCTGCAGTGTTCTCTCCAGATACCCATATGGTTAACTCCCTCACTTCCTTAAATGAGGCTTTCTGAGGGATGCCTTCCCTGGCCATCCTATCTAATTGTCACCTCTCCCTCTCTCCATATTGTATAGTCACCTTCTCTCCCTTTCCATCTTAATCTTCATCACTCACCAATTAACTTTTACTTATTTATTTTGAATTGTTATTCCCCCACGCAGAATAGCAGATCCATGAGCACAGGAGCATTGGTCTGCTTTTGTTTATTAGCATACCCCCTGGGCGTGGTGCTGTTTATCTGTTAGTGCTCAATCAACAGTTGTTGAATAAATCTTGAATTAACATGCATGCATTTTTAAAAAATGCATATATGTTCATAATAAACTAGAGGCACCATGTCCACTCAGATGTGGGTTCATCTGAGGCTGCGGACCCTTCACAATATTTCCAAGGCTCTCCGGGGGTCTGTAGTTCAAAGACCAGGAACTGCCGAGAGCTCTCATTTATTTCAGACCACAATCATATATGCTGCAGATATCACGTGTGGACACTGATGTTGCAAGAAGCTAACTGGTAGAGTCAGAAGTGAACTTGGTCTGATCTACCCCAAAACCTAAACACCTTCCAAGTTATGATAAAAAATGTAACTTATCTAATTCATACAAAATCTCCTCATCGATGCAGCCCTCTTATGCAATAATAGTCTTTTGGCAAATTACTGAATCAAAGCAATTTATTCATTCATACGCATGAGCACATTAGAGCTTCCTTGTGGTAATAGAAAGATGTGTTTATGTGTCTAATATCTGGCTTGTTGCATAACTGTGCTATATATTTTCTTTTTAGACATAATAAGTGAACATTTATCACATAAAATTTCTGTGAGATGACCCTATAAAAGCAAATTTCCTTGAATAATCATTTCACTGGTAAAGTTGTATTATATAATCTTCATTAGATGATAGTTCATTGGGCAGCTCTTCCGTCAAAAGTATTATAAGAAATACTTGAGACACAAAAATGAATGAAACACAAAACCTGTCAGATCCACAAATTCTTTTGAAAATACATTATGGAAAACGTGACTCAAACAAGATAAGGCTAAGCTTAGCATTTTATGGATAACTATGCCCATTATGTGTACATTTCCCAACACATAAAAGCATATTTGATAAGTGAATAACTTATCGGACATTACTTCTAAACATTTTTCTCTATTGGAAATTAGTACAAATACTAAAAAGTATATCTTCCAGTGATATTATCAGTCTAGCTGTCTTGTTATAAAATCTGGCAATGAAACATCAGGGTGGCTCTTCCCGTCCCGTGACTCTTTCTGAGATGGCAGGGTATGTGCCTTTAATTGCTATATAGGTTGTGGTGACAAAATTAGGCTCAAACTGCCACATTTTTATGGTGCCTTCTCCTTTGTAGCCATCATGTGCATCTTGGATCTATCCAGGCAGGAAAGAAAGAAGAAATACCCACTCAATTTCTGAACATCTACTATGAACCAGGCTTTTTTACCTACTTTAATTTGAGCCAATGAAGGTTCACCTTATCTTCCTACACGAAAACGAGGGTCTGTGCATTTCAGTCACGTGCTTGGCTGGCATTCTATCCCAGCTGCTGTCTCCACACCTCCCAATTCTCATTTTAAATTGTATTTCAGTCAATAGTCCTGGGATAGTAGATGGGTCTCTGATCCCTCAAGCTGGGGCTCTACCTTGCATTTATTCACTATATGCTTGCTAAGCTGACCATTTATGGGAAACAAGATGGTGAGATGGGAAGCTTTATAACAACATCCATAACAGATTCCTCAATGGTCAGTCACATTTGCTAACCTAACTATGATGACGTTTACCTCATTTCTTTGCTTTCTAATGACCATCACACGCTCTCTTATCTGTGTCACTGTGACAAATTATTCACTGCTGTTTCCATTAATCATTCCATTGGTTGAGTGACTCAGACTGTCACACAATAGACAATTATAAGATTCTTTTATGGAAAACAGACACTGAAACATTTTGCTGAAATTCCAATTATTTTTGCTCTCCTATTGACACACATTTCTTCTTCTCTTCCTTCTCCTTCTCCTTCTCCTTCTTCCTCTTCCTCTTCTTTTTCTTCTCCTCCTCCTCCTTCCCCTTCCCCTCCCCCTCCCCTCCTCCTCTTTCTTCTTCTCCCTCCTCCTCCTCCTCCTCTTCCTCCTCCTTCTTCTGCAAGATTAGATTTGTTAATTCTTCCTCACTTATTTATTTCTAATTTGAATGATTCTCTGAGCACCACAAGCACTTGGAAAGACAACCAAACAGTAAATTATATTTTATTTTCTCCCCAGTTTTTCCTTTTCTTGATATGTCTTAAATAGAATAGAACCCCTTAGTGGGGAGGAAGAATTTAGGTGTGGTTGTCTGGTGGGTCAGAAAAGGGCTAACGAGACCCTTAGGACTTGTCACTGTGATCCTATAGCTTTATGAACTCTCACTTCTTTAGTGCCGAGTTCTGCCCGGAATGAGGACAAAGGCAACAGCCTTCGTCACAGCTATCAGTCCTGCGGTCTCTCTGATCTCTTGCTGGTGTTCACCAATATGGGCAGCAGCTGGCCAGTGAAGCTTGTGGAGTCTGTGAGCGCACACTAACCTCCCACCATAGGATTAGACCCTGGCTTCATAAAAGCTCAGAAGAGCATCAAAGCAATTATAAAAGGAAAGAAGAAAAGCGTGGCCAAAAAGTATCTGAGCACGTATTATTTTAGAACTCAGCAGTGACCTTCAAATGAGGAAATCAGCCATAGAAAGGTAGTTATCCAACACAATAATTCCAGCTAGATTGGCCATCAACACATCTGGATTTTAGTCTGTTAAATTATTATGCTCTTCTAATTTTCAAAGAAACTTCAAGGTGCAATTTCCAGCACAGTTCTTGTATGCTTCATATTTTAAGCCCACCTCTGACAAGAAGGGCCAGAAATATTGGGGCGTGTTCGCATCTGCTTGTATTTGCTGGAACTTAAAGAAGCCATAAAACTCCAGTTTTCCTTGTTACATCAGAAGGGTGTCAGAATTCAGCTCTCAGTCTTTTATCTCCCTCCCGAGAGAACAAGGTCTCAACATCACAGTGGAACAGCGGTTTTGAATCTTGGTCTGCCATCTTTCTGAGTTCTTCAATGATGTTTGGAACAGCCTAATGGAAATCACATTAGGAGCATATTGTACTTGTAAAAATAGTCTAGAGAGAATGTAATGCTTGGTTAATTATCCAGATGTGTAAAAACACAATGAAATTGGACTTAAAAAAAACTTGTAACTGTGTATTCTGTCTGAATCTCTGCCTTCTTACATGTTTCAACAATATTTGTAGCAGACTTACTGTTCCCCTGCACCCGGTGACTTTTAAGGGAGGAAAAAATATTTCATATCTAAAATCAAGCTTCACTCTGCAACTCCAGCAAAAAAAAAAAAAAAAAAATCGTGTCAGAGAATAATACTATAATGAAAACAATGTCCTCTTATAGAAATTTCACATATGTTAGCAGTTACTATTGTATAAGCTTCTCTCAGTGGTCTACATTTCTTAACTCAAGTTTAGTTTTTTAAAAATGCAGTCATTCGTATTCATTCTCTGCCTTTCTTCTACGTTTGCATTTTATGGTAAAGCACACAGAAACTTTATGGGCAATAATGAGCAATGGCCTTTGAAATGAGACACACCTTTACCCGAACACAAAGCATCACTATCCACAGTCTCTAGTTTCTACCCTCTGCTTGGCAAGTGGAAAAAGGGGGAGTGGTCAACCTCAGCCATAGTATGTTGAGGAAGGTCAGGGTCATTCTACACCCTTCTGCCTGCTCTACTCCTGTGACCCTAGCCACGCTTGCTGGAATGAATGTCTCTTTGAAGAATTCACGTTGGGGATGAAAAGAACTTCTCTATATCCCAAGAAGGAGACAAGGTGGGCTGCCCTTCTGGAAGGAGTCATACCAGTGCCAAGTCATCTTGCTGTCCCCAAGCACAGACTATGGTGGAGCCACCTTCATTGATGGGGGCGAACAGAAGGAATAAGGAAATATGCCTTGAAGAGAATTTTATACACAGATTGCAAACCACAAAAACTGGTAAAAGACTAATGGGGTAGCACAGGAAGCAGCAGCCAAGAGGACAGGATTAAGCTAGGGCGACCTTGACTTCATCTAGCCTTGGGATAGAATCTTACTTCACTGTGCCATTATTTTCTCTGAGAAGAGGTGTGGTCTTAAAAGGGCCACTTCTGAAAATTAATGAGGGGGGAAAGCCGGAACTTCAGTTTTGTGGTAATCTCTGCCACTTCCTAGACATTTCTAGACCATGCGTCATCCAATCTCAAGACCACACTGTTGCAATTAAAAGAAAAAATATGGCTTCTAACAAGAACAAGACTTCCTCTAAACATCTATTTCTCTTGAATATAAGCTTAAAAAGAAACACAGAATCTATAGGAATAGACATAAGGAAAACATTTTGACCTGTATTCAACTTTCAGTCACACATATTTATGCAAAGGTACGTGCTTCCTGTCAAATGATATGTTCTGATTTAATTATGAGAAGATACGTCTTTTTTTTTTTAATGAAAGTTTCATCGATGACAAGCTTAGGTGAGAAAGAAGCACCTCCTCTTTCTTCCATCCCCAAGTGAGCTGATGTCAACTTTGGAGGGACCCAGCTTAAAGACAGGGGACTCAACCAGGTGAATAAACCCTTAGGTTTAAAGAGACTACGGGTAATTGGACTTTTAAACAAAGAGTATGAACACACTGTGCACAGTCAACAAATTGAGTCCTTTTCTTGTTAGCTGCAGAAAAATTCGGAAGGTCGAAGCTACATAACAGATGTAACTTAGCATTTCCTGTCCCAGCCATCTGATCAGGTACTAGTTGTGTGGCAACATGGTAGGTCACCCGAAACAAAGCTTATAAGGACTGCTGATTTACTCGTATTCTTTTTCACGGAACGAAGGAATCAGTAAACATGTGTTGATTCGACTTAGATACGCTATCCAAAAGCCTGAGGCCCAACTTGCAAATACTTCCATATGCCCCTGTTCAATTTTGTGGGTTGCAGCATAAACTTTAACTTTTCTAATATTAAACTCATTAAATTGTCACAAATCGGTTTTCAATTCTAAAAGAAAATATTGGCAAGTCAGGTGGACATAACCGAAAATAGACATTTGTCATGAGCTCCAGAGTTAAAAGTAGCTTGAATGTTATCTAATAAAATCCAGCAAGTTCCAAGCTTTTGAAAGTAATTGCATTCCAAGGACTTCGAGCCTTTACATCACTTGAAACTTTCATTTACTCTATAAAACTTTATGATCAAAGCTGAGTCTTTATGATTAAAACTAAGTCTTGACCAGAAAGACGAAAACATCCAAGAAGCCAGGGACTTCTTTTCTGTTTGTGTAAGGTTGATAACCCTGAGAGTTCTACACAAAATGTGGAAGGCATTTTTGACTCTTCTACAGAAAATGGGAAGAGGCAGGTCTGGGAGACAGTGCAGCTTGGAAGAGGGAGCACCCAGGCTCCAGACTGCATCTTTACAAGCAGAGTTATCATCCTGAGTCAGCTCTCGAATCTGGCTGGGAAGCCTTAGGAAGGCCCGCCTCACCTCTCTGGGCCTCGGCCATCTCATCTGTAAAATGGGAATGAATGATGATAACAGTGTCAGCTTCATAAGGTAGCTGTGAGGATTAAGCAAGGTAATGCGTGAAACAGCGCTTAGTTAGCATCATGCCTGTCATATAATTCACTTCCCATAAATATTCTCAACTGAGTCCCACAAATTAAACAAGTAAACTCGGTACCCTCTATTCAATGATCACAAGCCAGGGCAGACAGGGTAATGGTGCAGGCCTACAGAGAATGAGGACATGCTCACTGCTGGAACTCCCATCCCATGTTACGTGTCACCTCTCATCTTGTAGGTCAGTGCTTGAAATTCCCCACTACGAGTATCTGTTTAAGGTCCAGGCTCTGTCAGAAGTAAGTTTCATTTATCATCTCCTTTCTAATGGACAGTGAGCTGATGAGAAGTCAGAATGGGGGAGGAAAACAGAACAAGCTTGCTGGAGATGCAACTGGAAAATAGGACCTGAGCACAGTACAGCCCAAGGAAGGAGTGCTGGGAGAGAGCTGGGGCATGGAGCCCCCCTGGACAGACCGGGGCAGAAAGTGCTGGGAGAGAAGGGCCAGAGGGGAAGGGGATAGAGCCAGAGAGAACAACACCCCCCCCTCCGATGTTTTAATTTTATCGAGCAACAGCCTGCGGAAGCCACTCTATAACATTTATCAAGTACTGTGCTTAGCATTGCATGAAACAAATTAAACAAACATAGCTCTAGCCTGCTGGGAGCTTGCCCCCCCCTAATTCTCCCCCCCCCCCATGACGATTTCAGTCAAGGTCCTCAGACTCCATGATGCTAGCAGAACTTCACTCTGCAAATGCAGAGAAAGTAGCCTGTGAAGCTCACTCATTTTTTAAACAGCTTCAAAGTTGTGCCTTTACTGGGCCCGCAAATTAACCACCGTTTGCAAAACTGCTTCGAAGGAGAGCAGGCCCCTTCCTGCAGCTCGGGAAGAGGTGCCAGTTTCAACCACATGCCCCGCCACTTTGGGAGAGCTCCCATTCATTGCCACCGCCACCCCACCCGTGGGCGCTGAATCCTCCCGGGAAATGGCCATAAAGCCACATGCTCAGAGAACAATGGGCTGTCGCCTTCCTCCGGACACCTCCCTGCCTTCTGCGGAGGGCTGTTTTCCTTTACGTCTAGCTGGGGGGGGGGGGGGGGGGGGAGGGGCTTGAGAGGATTCTAAAGTGTGTCTGAAGCTCAGAAACAAGAGCAATCTCTCTAATGGTTGCTGGCTCAGAAAGAATAACACGTATAAAGAAAGTTAATTATGGGAATTAAACGCAGCTCGTTTCTCTTTTTGAAGTGCATTTTTTTTTCATGCCTGGAGGAGGGTGATTTACAGACACATTTGTCTCTCTTTAGAGCAAATTAATTCCAGTTGGTGTTCCGGGCAGACATGGAGAGAAAGTATTCCCTCCTTCGGCGCACTGACCGCTGGCCCACACTGCGCCTCTGGCTGCGGACTCCCGTGGTCCACACGGCAGCAATGAGGAGCCTGGGGCCGGTTCCGACACATTTGCTGCTGTCCAAACTTTCTAGCATCTACCTCAAAGCTCCATTGTCATCTCTGAGATGAAGCGAACTACTTATTTTAAAGACGATTTCAAGATACCAGGAATCAATGACACATCCCCAAACAGGTGAGCAGAGCTTTTCTGAACGCCCAAGAACTTGTCCACATGCATTAGGCCACATGCTTTGAAGCCATAATATATTAATCCAGCTTTTCGACATGAATTGTAGTAATAGTCATCATGTGTTGGGGACTCACCACAGCCAGTCACTCTTCTAAATATTTGAGAATTACCTAATTAAACACTCGAAAAAACCCTATGCAGTAGGTACTATTATTACTTCCAGACTTCCTTACAGCGGAGTCGGGGCTCTGGAAAGCTGCTGTAGATTCTCAGAGCATCAGGCTAACTTCACCCAGAGTACACAAAGGTCAAGTATATTTAGGTCCAGGGCATTTGCAGCAAGAACAGAAAATCGTTTCTTAGTTTATGTATTTATTTTCCAAGGACGATTCTACAAATTGAGTGGCATATTATTTGTTCAATCTCCCTAAGAGCGTGAGAAAATTAAGCATGCAGCAGACAAAAGATTTCCCCTTCTTGAAAAATCTACAACTTTTTATTTTCTTGGTGGTGGAGAGAGGAAAGGTGGGTGTTGTTATGTTCAAACTGCAATTGCGCACAAGTGTCTCAAGACCACATCTAGGCCACTACAGTTGAATTTCTAGCAAAGCAAAACACCCCTGGAAGTGATTTAATTTACAAACCAACCCCTCTGATGGTAAGATGAAAAGCAGAAGCCCACAGACATTAAAGAACGTCTTTGGAATCATCCAGAGAGAAGCAAAGCCATCAACGAAGCTCAGCTCTCTTGATTATTTATCCAGAATGCCTCCCACTTACCCATCCTGCCTTTAAACAGAAGACCAGATGGAACAAACTAGACTGTAGAAACACAGCATTCTAATCATAACAAGCCATCGAGGCATTACTTAGTGTTCTTCCTTCTGGAAGGAGAGGCGCCCTCACATCTGACATGTCCCGTGTCGTTATGATGATGATGTTGCAGGTCAACAGCGTCTCTACCTCACACCCTGCCTGCCCTCGTTCACATCTTCCTTCATCACTTGGAAGGCAAAGGTGTTCTGAAAAGTATTCATCCTGGCAGCAAAGAACGTGAAAATAAAATTGCCCTTTCTTTCCTACACACATTCGGGAAGTTGCTTGCGTGGAAACCACCAGGCGGACATGAAGTAGACAAATTTTCCATCTGGAATTTGGCAGCTTTGCTGAAAGTTCAACATCATGGTTAACAACGTCACCACATTATTGCGAGACAAGTAGTTCCCCACTAAGCAGACCACTCTGCTGTGGGAGGCGGAGACGGGGTATTTTCCAGGGTTGCTACCAAAAATGATGGGAGTGTCTCTTCCTGCCTCTTTCCTCCACCTGCCTTTGCAATGTTAAAAGGCAAGAAATAGCAGGGAATTATTGGTGAGATCCCAAATAATCCTGACTGTGTAACTGGTTTAAAAAAATTAGCAGTCAGAATATCCTTTCCAAACAGCTTAGAAAGAGAAGAAAGCGGGCTGAAAAGAAGGGAATTCTTAGTTCCGTTAGTTTATCATTCCTTCAGAAAAACAAAGACTGTGTTTCACTTTGACTCCCCGAGAGGGACATCAGTGGTTTGTCCTTGCACAGAATCCTTCCAGTCCTTCCTCAGGTGCTCCCACTTGGATCTCCCATTCTCAGGCCCTGTGGTTCAGAGGATGAGGGCCCCACTGTGATCCCACCCCTCCCAGGGCATTGGGGTGGGTCTCAGGTACCACGCTGGCCAATTTGTATATTCCAGCTCCCAACCCCAGTGATTAGTTTTAGAATAGGCATGGATCCAAATGGCTCATCTGATATCCAGAAATAGGGGTGGAATTATTGGGAAGGAGAACTTGAGCTGGAGGCTACACCAGAGCTCTCGAGGGGCAAGGGCACTGGTGGAAAGAACTTCCCTGAGAATGAAACCAGTGAGGTTCAAAGCCAAGTGAATAGAAAATGAAAGACAAAATTTCAATGACAATGTTTGAGCACCCATATCCGGCCATACCTGATATCAACCCATTCAATCAGCCCCCAGTTTTACTTAAGCCACTTTGAATAGGGTTTCTGTCACTTGTAAGCAAAGCAGCCTTGACTAATATACCCTTATTCATCTTCAAAATCCAGTTGAACTGTCACCTCCTCTGTGTGGCCTTTCCTGAAGACCCCATATTTGCACTCTCTTGGGTTTCTTGTCTTTATAGTTACTCCTCCAGTTGAACTTTTCATTTAGTATTGTGCTTGAATCATTCCTTTCAGATGTAATATGGAGTCAATGTCTTATTAATTATTATATTTCCAAGCCTTATTCATGCCTCAGACATGGTAGGCACTCCATATATGTATGTTGAATTGAATTTGATCTTAACTCCTCTTTTACTGTAGCCTCCAATGATTCCCCATTATACTTAGAATGAAATCAAAACTCTACCCTGAACAGCAGGGTCCTGCATGATCTGCCTGGCCTTCCCATCTCGGCTCCTTTCACAGCGGCTCTGGGCTTTTTCTGGAGCACAGCAAGCCTGTGCTCACCTCAGAGGCTTTGCACCTGCTGTTCCTGTTCCAGAAGAGCTCTTCTGGATATTACGGCCATCACTCTACAACATCTCTTGGAACTTTGCTCAGTTGTCTCCTTATCACAGAGCCTTTCCCCAACCATCTTATCCTAAATAGCACCTGCATTACTCTCTAACTCTAACCCTGCTTTGTCCTTGTCATGATACTTATCACTGTGCGACTGTATAGTGCATATTTATTTATTTAGTTTTATTTACTACTGCCTTCACCTCTAGAATGAATGAAAGCAGGGCATGGAATTTGTTTTTCTGTTTTGTTCACAACTGTATTCTTAGCACCCAGAAATTTTTGTGTTCTCAAAATATTGGCTGCTATCCATTTTTGAAATAAGCTTAAATTTAAATGGATGAAGAAAGCAAACCCCAAAACTGAAACCAACACACCCAAGTGAACCTCTATGCTAATCTTACAACTTTAAACTTAGTACTTTGTTTTTAAACCTGTAGTGAAATAATAGCCTAATGATGAAAATAATTACAGAATACACACACACACACACACACACACACACACACAGAGCAATTTGGAGGTTTCTTTTAGTGGTACTGATATAGTAATTCTGAAACTATTTTGCACATGATGTAGGATTGAGCAAAAATATAAATACACTGCAGAATGGGGGGAAGAAACCTGTGGTGTTGAATTATAATGATGGGTATTGGTAGGAAGTCATTTTGTTTCCTAGCTCTGCCTGCTGACCAAGTCTAGAAGAAGTTGTATCCCAGTAGCAATGAGCACACATAGTGCTCAGGTCCTGGTTTCTAAATACCATTCCGCATTAAAAGGAACCAAGGTTCCTTGAAGAAATGACTGATGCCATGGCCAGGAAAGGGAAAGCCCAAGACAATCCTAGAAATATATTTGTGCAAAAAGCGAGGAGCTGCTCCAAGACTGATGGAGACCTGCCTAAAGGACATAGGAGCCACACAGAGGGGCTCCCATCGGCCAAATGTGAGCATCGAAAACAATAATAGTAGCAATAACTTTTAACTCATCAAACAGAAATAACAATCCATGAACTGACAGTGATATTTTAAAATGAAAACAGAGAATAGGAGTGAAAGATCTCAATAGAAGAGAGACAGATACTATACGTAGAAAGGTAAAACTGAGAAATCTGCTATCTGCCGGATCTTACCATTGGAAAAGTACTGCTTTCCTTTTGAAATTAATAAATAATCTGAGAGCAGGTGAACACCTGTTCCCCCAAATCTGTCACTCACTACTTTTAGCATCCATTGATGATTACTGTCTGAATGAGTTATTACACTGGAGTGGGGGTCAGGGGGTATAATGGAATCACCAATAATGGAACAAATGGACATTATATGCCTGCTGGTGGTACATATAGGAACTACACGTCGTCTATGTTGTGTGCTTGCCGAAATGCTTTCATTGAATCTAAACATTGAGGAGAGAACCAAATTTAGAAAATAAAACATTCTTTAAGACATGCATCCTAGGCTCTTCGAAATGATCATCATGAATGACAAAAACAACAACAACAAAAAGCAGGGGGCTAAGACATGACAATCTATTGTGATATACAAACCTTTACTGATCCCTGGATTTAAAAAATAATGTTATGGAATTGAGGGATAATCAGAGAATGTTTAATATGAGCTAATTAATGCTTGTGTGTGTATACACATTCATAATGAATAAACCACAACTATCATAGTATATTTCAGGCCTCAGAAAGTTGAAAGCACACCAGAAGACATGACTTCAACTCACCTCCCCAGTGACATAGAAGTCGTTCTCTTGGTACTCAGGAAACAGCTGGAAGAACTGAACCAGTGCACTGCAAAAAGAATAGACAGTCAAGATAACACGGAATCGGAAAGGCTTCATGCTCCCCAATCTAAACCTTGGACAATAGGTTGCACATTTGAAATAAAATACCACTACGGTGTGAGCTCCTGCAGGTGTTTATTCCAAAGTCTCCTGTGCATAACACTCCATATTCGGTGGATGGTTAGAAAACACTGCAGTCTTATTTTGTAATACTAAGAAGCTGAGACAAGTAGACATTAACACTCTGGGCAGCTTTCCAAATCTCTGGGTTACCAACTTAGATTATTTACCTGTTGAAGGGACTCCTGAGCCAAGCGACACAGGCTTCTACCTTTTACCCAGAAATCCTTGGAGGCAGTTCTGCAAACCTTATGACCCCATTAATCCAGGTTTGTGCTGAGGGAATGGGAACCTTCATTACTTACCTACCTCTCCCTTTGGGCAACCCTAAACATGTCTAATGGGGCTCCCAGAATTTCAGTATTTTCATACCCAAAGAACTTTTTTGTTGTCTAAAGGAAACCACCAAAAGGTCACAGATATGGAACAGAGTGTACAATGGCCTCTAGGTTCAAAAAGAATCACACGTACTAAAGAATGTCAAAGGTCCTGGCTGGTTGGTTCAGTGGTAGATCATAGGCCCAATGTGTGGAGGTCCTGGGTTTGATTCCTGGCCAGGGCACACGAGAAACACTCATCTGCTTCTCCACCCTTCCCCTCTCCTTCCTCTCTCTCTCTTCCTCTCCCACAGTCAAGGCTCCATTGGAGCAAAGTTGACCTGGGCACTGAGGATGGCTCTATGGCCTCTGCCTCAGGTGCCAGGATCACTCCGGCCTCAACAGAGCAATGTCCCAGATGGGCAGAGCATCGCCTCCTAGTGGGCATGCCGGGTGGATCCTGGTCAGGCACATGCGGGAGTCTGTCTCTCTGCATCCTTACTTCTCACTTCAGAAATACACACACACACACACACACACACACACACACACACACTCACACAGAATGTCAAAGCCACTTGGGTGGATTATGTTGAAAATAGACTTAAACAGACTCAAGGAAACCAACACTTATGAAACTCAGAAGCTCTATGAATATTTTCACCCAAATTGCAATGCCTGAGAAGTTAGGTTGGGGTTTTTTTCCCAGCTTCCTGCGGAGGAACTAAAAGCCACGAACCACCCCGTAAAGATGAAAGGCAGGGAGGCCCTGCAAAACCAGGGGGAGGAGAAAGTTCAAGGGTTACAAGAGAGGCAAAATTGGGTCATTACAATCCCCATGATCCTGGCTTTCATTAATTTTCAAAGGCTCCATAAAAATCCGCCATTAAGCATGACTGTAAAGTTTCAGTGTATATCTCTATTTATTATTTATAGTAACTAAAATCTTTGTAGCAACTAAATTGGGGAAGCTGCCTTATACAGCTTCCACTTAGTGCTGACAGCAAGCAGACTTTGGGGCAGAGATAAGTTTGGGGTTTATTATCCACCCTTCCCCCTCTCACCTTCAGGTGAAAAACGACTTCCCTTTCTCTCTTCCTGCTAATTGGAGAGGCAATAGATAATTTAATATAGTAAATTTTAATTAAGCCATATGCCTTAGCGTAAAGTTTATTTGCTTGGGGGAGAATTTGTTGGAGAGTGGTTAGAGTTGCCAGAGTTAGCAAATAAAACTACAAGACACCCAATTAAATTAGAATTTTAGATAGGCAACAAATTATGTTTTAGGATAAGTATGTCCCAAATACTTGCATGGGACATACTTAGATTAAAGGAATCATTCATTGTTGATCTGAAATTTAGATTTAACTGGACATTCTGTACTTTATCTGGTGATCTTTGCTGCTTCTAGCTGGAAGGATTCCAGGACTGTCTAGTTAAAGTGTCCCAAGCAAGGCCCCACTTGAGGAATTTATCATAGAATTTTAACTTCACAGTAAGATCAGAACAAAAACATGGTTAGTGATAGCAATCCCTTGGTAGGTCTTTCTTAAATGGGAGTGAAAAAAATGAAAAGGGTAAATTTAGTGACTTAGATTGGCATATAGGATTTGCTCACTTATCTGTGTTTTAGTAGAGGACTCTTCTTGTTACATGATGAGGGTTTGCCTAAAAATATAATCTAGAACTGTGGACACATAGAATTTCAAATCTGAGAAGCAGAATTGCTCAAATATATAATACATAACGCACAGGTGGATGAGCGTGCAGGTGCGTGCACTCCATGCATGTCCTTGGGCACCAGGAAGCACACCTCTTCCAGGAGATTCCATTTGACAGCCTTGCTGGCATTGAGCCAAGACCTCCTCTAATAATCAGACGTTTAGTCAAAAGCAATCTGGCGGCGGGAAGGTGCAATAAGAGACAAGAAGAAGAAACAGGGCTTGTAAGAGAGAATGACTAGCAGAAAATTACGCCTCAGACCATTTATTCAAAAATGGAAGATGGCGGGTCCAGGGCAGAGAAGGTACGTAAAAATGTGAACACTCTAGACACTGGAACACAGACATGGGATTGGTCAGGTCTGGTGTCAGAGGAACAATAAATACAAGACACTCAGGAGGGTCAAGTTTAAAAGATTCTATGGAAAAACTCCATAACACGAGCCAAACAAGTGGGAGCTTCAGCCACTGTTGATTTGACCAAAACCAGCTCAACAACAAGAATCTCAGTGGTTTTGTTCCGTTGCCACAGACGGGGAGCCACCCCCTGTGTTCCCTCGTTCCACGTCTGGCGTGCCCATGATCTTCTTCAGCCCGGGAGAAGATCTTACTTAACATATGAAGCCTGTTTCCTAGCTATTATTCCCCATACACTCCAACAGACGGAGTGGAACGACGGTACCACTTCCATTTGGCTGTAAGAAAGTAATGGCAGGCACATCCCGAGGCCAGGGCTGAGGGGCTGGCTTACTCGGCCTCTCCGGCGCCAGGAACAGTGTCTGGCACAGAGTAGGCTAGTCAATCGATAAAAAAAGTGGAAGACAGAGGGAGGCACCAGTCAATCGACCCCAAATCAAAGTTATTAAACTTATTATTCTTTAGTAAACTTAGTATTTTTTTTTTAAACCAGAGAAGCATTGTGGCTCAATTAGCACAATTCAAGTATGAAGAAAGGAACAAAGGAAAACTTTTAAACATCTTAGTGAAAATGTTTTATTTCCAAACACACAGAAAAGCAGCCCCAATGTGAACATTAGATGCCCCCTGAGGTATCACCTCTTTCGAGCATTAGTAACAGTCAAAAGAAAGGGGATTTTCAGAAGAAAAAAAAGATGGCTTTCAAAGGTAGAAGCAGCAAGGTTCAGTCTTAAACCTGCAGCAACCCATTTACAGGTTTCAAAGCGACTTCTTTATTCTAACCACCCATCTGGAGAGCTGGAGAGCAGAAACAAACAGTGTAAACCGAAAAGGAAACAGCTGAAATCAGTTTTCTGCACTACCCCTTGATTAGCTATTTTCCAGTTCGAAGAGCCTGAAGCGAAAAGAACTCAAACAGCTATAAACAATGGATGCTTTGAAATAGGTTCTCTTTACATGTCGTGCAAGAGGAGATGGACCACATGTCAGCAGTAATATCCACACCGAGGGTCAACTGGAAGCTTCAACCACAGAGGGGGCAGGGAGAGGGGAGACGGGAAAGGAATGGCTGGTTGCCACCCTCTGGCTTAGCCAGGATGGATGTGTTCCTTATATTATAACCCCCCCCCCAGTGTTTCCTAGTTAAACAACTAAACTGGATTGGATTAAAATTGAAATAGGGTGGGGGGCACTGTGCATAGGGGAGAGAAGTCGGTTTCCCATCTGAAAAATGAGAAAGACAAAGATGTGGCACTTGAGTACACTTGTAAAGACAGCCATCATTGAGATTATGTCTGGGGGGGGGGGGCGGAGGCAGGTGGGGGAGGGACACAAGAGCCAGAGCTGGGAAGGGCAACCCTTTCCCGGGATCTGTCCAGCTCGCTCCCAGGATCCACCGCACCTAGAAACAGAAGTGAGGTGTCCTACTCATCCTCCTGGGAGAATGAAAGGAAGTGTTCAAATAACGGGGCATGTGGCAAATGTCGTGGAGAAGACAACAGCCATATTCTTTCCTGAGTCCAAAGGCAGAAGAGAGAGCCAAGTCCCTGGGAGAAAGGCGGGAAGTCCCCACTTCCTCTCTTCCTAGCCACCTGCCCCAGGGACAAAGAATAAAAGGGAAGGCTTCTGTCAGATGCAAAAACCTCTGGATTCACTTTCACTTTTGGACTTGGTCACTTACCAAGTCATTAGCAGAATGGAGTGTTGGGGGAGGGGGAGGTTGGGTAGCGGAGCTGGTTACCTCTTTCTGGCCACTAGGGTTCTTTAAGTAAATTTATTATTATACTGTGTAAGGAGCAGTGGCCTAGTGATCCTGGAAAGAACTCAGGACTTGGTCTCTAGTAAATAACTTACAAGCTGGTAAAATATGAACAAAACTGGAAGGTCACTTACTTTTTTGGGGAAAAAAAGGTACTAAAAATAGTTATAAGGGTCCTGGCCGGTTGGCTCAGTGGTAGAGCATTGGCCCGGCATGTGGAAGTCCTGGGTTTGATTCCTGGCCAGGGCACACAGAAGAAGTTCCCATCTGCTTCTCCACCCTTCCCCCTCTCCTTCTTTTCTATCTCTCTCTCTTCCCCTCCCACAGCCAAGGATCCATTGTAGTAAAGTTAGCCCCAACGCTGAGGATGGCTCTACGGCCTTCGCCTCAGGCGCTAGAATGTCGCTGGTTGCAAAGGAGCAACGCCCAGATAAACAGAGCATCGCCCCCTGGTGGGCATACCAGGTGGATCCAAGTTGGGCTCATGCAGGAGTCTGTCTGACTGCCTCCCCACTTCTAACTTCAGGAAAAAAATAAAAAATAGCTATAAGGATGCAGGGAAAAGAAAGGAAGAAATTGTATGCATATGATTATATATGCACATACTGTGTGATCAGTCTTACAACTTTCCATTTTCCTTCTTTTTTCTTTTTATTTTTAGTAAAATGATAATTCTGTAAGATGAAGGGGGAACGAAGGGACAAGCTAATGAGCTGAGCTTTCAACCTGAAAAGGCGTGAGAAGAAGCAGGAGAATGAAAAGCTGCCCCTGAATGCCACAAAGGAGGATTCCTGGGAAAGAGCACAGACCCGAGATCAATGTTGGCAGGTGAGCAGAGCCAGCTCAGGCAGCTGGTTGGAAGGTTGGAAGATCATCTCTGGTAGAATAATTCTTCTCTGTTTCCACTGTTTCTTAAAGGATTTGTTCTTTATAGTGAATTTCAATTACACCTCAGTATTTCAGCTTTCTTGTTATTTTCTCTGCTGGCCACTTTTACAATTATCAGTAAAAAGGTAACACAGTGGAAAATATATTTTGCGTGCGTGTGTGTATGAACTCCTCAGGTAGAAGTATTCTTAAAATGTCCTTAGGAACTGGATGCGGAGGGCCTATCAGTGATACTCGTACTACTGAAAGAATTTTCCTGTTGAAAGAGAGAAGTGTTTAGTCTGAAGAAGGCCAGGAGAGAGCCAGGGCCTTTTACCTGAGCAAATCTCGGGCCACATCGTCCTCATTGACTGCATATCCCCGCGGATCATCAGTAAAACTGAAACCTGTGCCCACCTGCAGAGGAAGTAAAGAAGCAGGTGTACAGAAGGAAACACATGCTTTGGAGACCCACAGAGGTACCACGCTGGAAATAAACCAACCTGTTCCAAAAACCAAGCCTCTGACCTCAGACTTTCGCTATCACCCATGTACACTTAGTCCTCCTCACAGGAGGATGCTGAGTTTCACCTACCACCTCTCCCGGCTTCCCAGCCCAAATGAAAAGCCTCAGAGCAAAACTCTGCCCTAGGGTCAGTGGCTGAGCTGTCCTGATTCCGCAGTGGGAACCCTGAAAGATGTTGATTTAAGAACGAGGAATTCACCTTTCCTTGGCCCCTGCTACAGTATCAAAAGACCAAAAATGGTCTCCCCTCTGAAACCTGGAGGGTGTGTTGATATCCTGCCAAGAAGAAAACTCTATCAGGAGATAACAGATCGTGTGTGTGTGTGTGTGTGTGTGTGTGTGTGTGTGTGTGTGTGTGTGTTCATTTCCTTATTAGTGAAAATATGGACACTAAGCCTAAGAATTATTTTAAACTAATATTTCCTTATACCTAGAAGTTCATAGACAACTGGGTTGTAAATAAAAGAAGCTACTATTGATTTTGCATAAATAATGTGTATAAGGCACCATCCACCTTAGAAATATTTTCCCCTAAATACCCAAGGAAACAGGACATTTAATTCAACTTTTATTTAATTATGGACAAGGGAAGAGGGCAGCTGATGGGGGGCAAGAATGTTGGGACATTTTTTTTCTCCCTATTTTTCTGTTTTCTTTTTGTACCATCTGGGAAGTGAGAGAAGTTAGAGAAATTAGGGGTCAAAAAAATCTGCAGAAGCTGATCCTAAAGTTATTCTCCTACTTCGCAGTTTGTTTGGCTTAACTTCAGAAGAACTTCCCAGGGAGAATTCCACCTTTTGTTCTGAGATGAGGTGTTCTGCGCTGTGGTAAGCGAAGAAGACCAGTTTCGACTTTTTTACATCTAGAATTCTATTTGAAAGATTAGGAGTCCTGACACTGTATAATAACCCATGATGCCAGGAAGTCACTGCATCAGTGGAAAGAAACTAATAATCCCTTGTCCTGGATGATAGAATTCTGGGAACAGGACATTTCATAAGATTAAAAATGAGGGAAAGAGAGAAAGCATCAAGCAAAATCCTCAAACTCTGATATAATTATACACATTAGAAAAACTAAACCTCAAAGATAATTTTTAATTGATTAAATTCTATTTTAGAAAGAAAAAATCCTAAATCTCTATTTTCTTTTCCCCTGATTTCTTAAATGTAAATAATAATAATAAAAGACAACAGAGGTCAACATGGACATTTCAATGGCCCGTCAGTACTCACCGGGTTGTCGACGTACAGCATGGAGAGAGTAGTGGTCCAAGGAAAGTCTCGGGAGCGCACTAGTTAAACAGAGAAGAGGTTCAAGAACGGGTCGTGAGCCCAACGTCCCACCCAAGACCCAACTCTGGGCAGGAGCCCAGCATGCACACCTGTCCTCACTACGTCAACACACTCTTGGTGTCCCTCCGACAGCTTTGTCCTCTCACAATGGGAACGGACACCAGCACCTCTTCTTCCCCTCCCCTTTACTTTCCCCAGACCCAAAGGGTTTCTACATCTAAGATGAAGTTTGGAAACAAAACCCTGTGGAGCTTGGTTCCTGTAGGACACCCCATCAACTAGCTGTGAGATAAGCCCATCTGTCCCATTCAAGGAACCATCCTCACGTCCCACCTACGCCGGAGAGAACAGCCTCAACAGATCAGCTTGCATACTTCTCTACTGAGTCACAAGCTGATTTACCCTCCAAATGCTAACCTAAGGAAAGTAAACACCCCACCACCACCACCAAAAAAAAAGAGATGGCAGTAAACCTGGGTTACAGCCAGAGTGGCTCCCCTTCCATTGCTTCCTTCAACCCAGCCTTCACTCACATTATCCTGCTTCCTAGATATTCGATCACTTATGTGACGGAACCATTCAGTGTTCTGTTCCTATGAATAGTTAGGGATATAATTCCACCCATTAGGCTCATGCAGAAGAGCTTGCCCAGGTACTAATAAATACCACTTGTTTTCATAAGCCCAGATTGCTTGAGTTAGCGGCAGACTGCAAGAAAATAGTTTCGAACCTTTCACCCAAATTTCAAGGGAGAAAGCAGCCCAGCCCGGCCGCTCACCCCAGTGGCTCCCCCCTTCTGGAACAGACGTTGCCAGAAGGCTTGGTTTTTATAATTTGGAACTGTGAAGCTAGTCCTAGTGGCTCCGTGTGCACTCTAAACTATTTCTGGAGAAGACGTAAGGCTCGGATGAAGAATTCTCCATAGGAAAGTAGATAGAGTCCAAGCAATACTTACGGGTCAGGTTCTTGGTGACAAGATAAGGTCCGTGTTCCACAAAGAGTCCGAACAAGGATGAACTTCCCGGCCCACCCTGCAGCCAGAGAACTACTGGAGCATTCTCTGGATCCACCTAGAGGGGACAGAGAAGCCAGTGACCACAGGGAGGGCTAAGGCTGTGGAATGCACTCAAGCAAATTTACTCAAAGTCTCTGTCTTTCCCAGCCTTGGAAAAATCTCATAAAGACTTCCCAGACCCCAGTGACCCTCTCCACTACAAGCAAAGTACTGAACATCATTTTTTTGTGTGTGTGTAACAGAGACAGAGAGAAACAGATAGGGACAGACAGACAGGAAGGGAGAGAAATGAGAAGCATCATCTCTTCATTGCGACACCTTATTGATTGCTTTCTCATATGTGCCTTTACTGGGGGGCTACAGCAGAACGAGTAATCCCTTGCTCAAGCCAGTGACCTTGGGCTCAAGCTGGTGAGCCTTGCTCAAACCAGATGAGCCTGTGCTCAAGCTGGTGATCTCAGGGTTTCGAACCTGGGTCCTCCGTGTCCCAGCCCGATGCTCTATCCACTGCGCCACCACCTGGTCAGTCCTGGACATCTTTTATAGTTCTGAATTAGTATTCGACTCATATCTTGAGGTCTATCTTACGTCATAAAGTTCCTTTCTCACCAATGGTCAGAAATCCCTTTGAATGCAGAAGCTCTCTAGGCCATTGCATGTCTTTAGCCAGCCAGCAGCCAGCATATTGCCTTGGACACAGTTATATAATTTTTAGCTGTTTAAATATTCAAGCGACTCTTGCATTTGACCAACATATTCCCAAAGAGCCACAAAGAATGCGTCGCACATAGTGAGAGTTGCTCCCCTTCTCTGAGAGCCCAGGCTGCCTTTCTGATGGAATTCACTCAGAAGGTGTCCACAGGGACAACAGCAGCTCCATTCAACACAGAAACCAAGAAGCAGCAGACAGGCCGGGTCATTTAACGTATGCAAACACCGCCATAACAAAGTCCTAAACATACAGATTTATTTAGGAGATGTGGTAGACCTAAGAGAAGGTCCTTGGTGGGGTCGGGATGCTAAAAATTACATAGCTCCTGGCAGAAGTGTTGACGTCTTTGCTCTCAAGGACAGAGGGCTCTTTAATTCTTCCGTTCAGCACGTACCTATTGGGCACGTCCTATGGGCCGGGCACCGTGCGAGAAGAACCCCAGTGAGAGGAGTGGGTGGAAAAGAAGACTCCTGATCCCCTCTGAGCTTCCGTGTTCACAGGGACGACAGATGACAAGCAGGCAAACATGTCAATGCGATGGTTAAAGAGTGTGGAAAGGAAATAAGGGTGACTCAGAGAAGGACCCAGGTGCAGGAGAGCCCGGGAACAATGGTGAAGACAAAAGGAAACACCAAGAACGTCCTCAAGGGACAGATCCGGGTGTGAGAGAAGTGGGCATGGACGGAGGTTGCCTGAACTGAAGCGATTCCCAGGGCAGTCTCCAAGGGGCTCTGCCTGCCTCCACGAGGCTCAGATAGGATGTGACAGAGAGCCCTCAGTGGACGTCATGGCTCATTTGATGTTCAGTCAGCCAGGCTCGGTGAGGAAGGGTCCTCTTGCTTGGACCGAGAATGAAATGCTGCATCCTCTTACTTAGCCAGTCGTAGGGACAAATCAGCATGTCACCAGAGGGTCTGAGAGGATTGGCCCCATCGGCTTGGATGGCGTGAGAAGGCAAGGCTAACTTAAGAGGAGGTGATATGGGACGCCCCGGCCAAAACCCTGGAGGAAGGGCTGGTCATGCAGGTTTTGTACCATGAGGACAGAGGGGCAAGAGGGATTTCTCTTCCTCGGTTATGAGAAGTCGGACATAGGGTCCTTCAGCAGCTTTGGAAAGTGACAAAGGGGGTCTTCTTGTTAAAAGAGAGGTGGTGGTAAGATCAGTCTCCCTCTGAGCGGCTACTTCTGGGGCCCACTCTCCAGCACTAAGGAATTAAGCGGGACACTATTTGTAAAGCCTTTGGAACAATATCTAATGCACGACCAAAGCACAATCAGTGAAATGATTATCATAATTAAGGAACCAGATAGAAAACGCGGGAGCCTGGAGTCAGACTGGGGACTCACGTCAGCAGGATCTAGCTCCAAGAGTCAGCACAATGAGATGAATAAGTCTGTGAGCTCTTATCCTAAACTGGATTCAAATCTAGACTTT
The DNA here is from genome assembly GCA_037038555.1 of Rhynchonycteris naso. NCBI lineage: Eukaryota > Metazoa > Chordata > Mammalia > Chiroptera > Emballonuridae > Rhynchonycteris > Rhynchonycteris naso. The sequence continues at coordinate 139,814,000 of CM073002.1, forward strand.
CCTGTCCACTAGTTGTGTGACCTTAGACAAGTTACCTAAGCTCTCTGGGCTTTAGGTTCTCCATCCATAAAATGGAGACCAATCATAGTACCTATGCCATGTGTCAGGAGGATGAAATAAATTAATTCTCAGAAAGCCCAGTGAGTGGCATATAGCACACATTCTACAAATGTTAGCTATTGCTATAATAGATAAACATTAGAATTTATCAATGGTTTTAAGGTAAACCATTCATGTAGAGAGTAAGAAAAGTGGGTGATTTGGTATTTTTCTTGGCTCCTTTGGCTGACATCTCCCCTTGTCAGCTGGTGACTAGTTAGTTCTCTTGCCTCAAGAATTACAAATGTCCATAACGAATTCAAGAGAACCAAGGACTTGTGTAAGTTGAATTAGGAGAAATGAAAATCAAAGACAGCCTTTCAAAGCTGCTGCAGGGAGGTTGAGTGAGCCCTAGAATTGGTAGCCAGACAGGTTGTGGTTCTACTTGGTCACATAGGAGCTGAGGGGTCCTGGCCTCAGTTTCCCCAACCATAAATGATGATGACGCCCACGTCACAGGCTGCCTGAGGTCCCAATGGAAAAAAAAAATGCATTATGACACACTCTGAACTCTGCCGTGCTGAATGAATACAACCAGCTCCAACTGTACTTTGTTTGAATAAGTGATTTTTATCTCCCCTCAGATCCTTCTAACTAGCTGTTCAATATCCCTCATCAGACCACCTTCCACTTATTCTCGTGAAGCAGTAGAAGCATATTAGAGGGGGAGAAACAATGGAATCTGGATGATATAGCTCGAGCCTCCAGGGAATGAGATACTGTGAGTCCCCCTATCCAGGGGACAGCCAGCCCCTCCACACAAACACACATTCCTTTGCTTCCTTCCTAATGGGCACACAGACTTCCAGAAGCCGCAGTGTGCTACACGCAAGCCAGGTTCTCAGCCTTGGCTTCCCATTAAAATAACTTGGAGAGCTAGTTAAAAACAAACAAATTTTTAAAAAGCAAACAAATAAAAAATAACTTACTGCCTACCAAATCAGTTGGTCTGGGATGAACATAGTCTTTTTTAAAGCTCCCAGGTGGTTTCATGTGCAGACAGGACTGAGAATCTGGGGGGGGGGAGTAGGGGGGGATGGAGTGTTTGCCCTCTTGGATGCCCAGGGCCCTCTGGTCTCCACCCTGTCCTCCCCTGGCTTTTCATGTCCCTTCCTGTGGTCTGACACAATAAGGGAGCTCCCTGCTCTCAGAAAAACAGCCTGACCCTGAGAGGCCACACTACAAAGTCAAACCTCAGTGCCAAACATCTTTCTTATGCAACTTCGAAGCCCAGGACACTGCATTCTTGGAATGCTTCAATAATAAGAGATCTGCATATACACCTCTAACCTCAGCTGACCTTGCTCCTCAAATTTACTTTCCTGAAGGAGGTGCATGAGCTCAACAACCCTTGAATAAGTCCATTTTTAGAGAAAACTCCATGCACACATCTTTCTTCCTGGATGGGCCAACCAACCTGTGTACTAAAACTGCCTTTATCTGGATAAAATGCAAAAGCCAGACGCTGGAAGAAAAAAAAAAAAAGTTTACATGTTCAATGCTAAAAACCTAAGAGTTAATTATATCAAGGTATGCAGAACTTTTGTAATAGAATATAACACTGTAATGTAAAGACACATATAACAATAATTATGTCCATGAGAATGGCATAAAGTTATTACGTGACAGTTCTAAGGTGATATATTTAGCTCTCCATTGTGAGAATGCAGCCCTTCTCTCCCTCTCCACTCCTCCCTTAGGACGGAATAAAAGTCAGTGAAGACATCTTACACTGCAAAGCTTAGGATCAGATGAAGCAAAATTCTGATTCAATTCATTTATAGTTTTTACAAAGTTTAGGACTTTTAAAGTACCATATTTTTTGCTCCATAAGACACACCTGACCCTAAGACACATTTAGGGTTTTAAGGAGGAAAAGAAAATATTCAGAACCAAATGGTGTGTTAAAATATTTAATAAAATACCGTATTTTTCACTCCATAAGATGCACGGGCATTTTCCCCTCCACTTTGGGGGGGGGGGGAGTGCGTCTTATGGAGCGAAAAATACAGTATTTATTGTTTTGAAGTTATAATTCAAGAGTGTGTGAGGTTGTTTCAAAGAGGGCACAAAAAATTCCACTTGCCCCACTAATCTTGTTCCCTTGGAAGAAGGGGCAAAGAATTTCTAAATATAACAGGAATCCTAAATATTTAGGTGTGGAGTCTCCCTAGCGACAGAAGACTGTGGGCACGCAGGTCCCACAAACCAGCACTTTTTGCTGATGAACAGGAAACCATAACATTGCCTCTGAAGCCCTTTCAATTCTTCTGGTGACACCTGGTGGCCAATTCATGAACTTGGACACTTCCTTCTTCCTCAGGGTTTGTTTCAGAATGAATAGCCCAGAAGGGGGCAGGTTATCTATTCCGTTTTTTTAAGAATTTCCATAGAACAAAATGTCACAATTTCTCACATTAGTGCATTCCATTATTTATTCACAATGATGTTGAAAAATCTACCCTATGTCTTAACAGATCATCATCTGAAGTAAGTGAAAAACTCATTTATCTGGTTTAACATTCTGTGTATAAAGAGATTCTTAGAAATGCCCAGTTTCTTCCTTTCTCTTTGTCTCTCAGTGAGCATAATGGAACTAAACCAGTACTAACCCTCCTGTCCTACTGCTCCCATGTGGACTTACCCTCTGTGGAGAGCATCCCTGGTGCTCTGAGTCTTCCTTTTCACCTCTGCCCTGCATCAAACCATCCCTGCCTTCTGGTCCATCCTCCCACACCCTCTTCCATGTAATCTGGTAGCGATACCTTCTAGTCAGGTCTTACACATATCACTGAGGCAGTGAGTTAATATACAGGGGTAAGGCTGGGGCAGCTAAAGACTTGTCCATTTCAGTACTGTCATAATTATATTTTTAAATTTTTCTTTCATTGATTTGAGAAAGAGAAGAAAGGAGAGAGACAGAGAGAGTAGAAGGAAGAGAGGGAGAGAGAAGCATCAACTCATTATTCTACTTAGTTCTGCACTAACTGATCGCTTCTCGCATGTGCCCTGACCCGAATAGAACCCACGACTCCGTGTGCCAAGATGACGCTCTATCCACTGAGCCGCCTGGCCAGGGCCCCATGCTTGCATTTTATACAGAGGACTTATCATAGTGACTCTAGGGAACTGTAGGTATCTCAACTAGTATTAGGGCAACACTTTCTGCCGATGCCCAGGGCTAGCCACCCCCCATTTTCCCACCCCAATAAGGAACACCACACTTTGTAAAAGAAAACAGCAACTGAACCACTAACAGACCCAAATCAATGGTAGCGCTTGAGATGAAAATGCAATTAGTAAATTCAGCAAGGCTCCCTTCATACTTCTATATGCAGAGGCTGATCGTTTAAGTAATGTACCCTATCTTTATCAGTCATTAGTACCCCAAGTAAATGTCTTGAAATGCCCCCAAGAATGTTTGTCACAGAGATTCCAGTTCAGAGAATACTTTCAGTGGCTACACTAATGGTGTTAATCAAAGAAGAGCTTTTTATTTAAAGCAATTACTTTTGTGACCAAAATCATTAACTCAGTACTTAATAACCTTTTAATTCTACTCACACAGCCTGATCAGGCTGTGGAGCAGTGAATAGAGCATCGGACTGAGATGCAGAGAACCCAGATTCAAAACCCCAAGGTCACGAGCTTGAGCACGGGCTTACCAGCTTGAGCATGGAATCATAGACATAACCCCATGGTCGCTGGCTTGAGCCCTAAGGTTACTGACTTGAAGCCCAAGGTCACTGGCTTGAGCAAAGGGTCACTCGCTTTGCTGTAGTCCCCTCCTCCCAGTCAAGGTACAAATGAGAATGCAATCAAAGAACAATAAGGAGCTTCAATGAAGAATTGATGCTTCTCATCTCTCTCCCTTCTTTTCTGTCTATCCCTCTCTATTCCTTTCTCTGACTCTGTCTCTGTCAAAAAAATTATATACACACACACACTGTCAATATACAGTAACCACTTGCTTAAGATAATCTGTGCTTTTCAGAGGAATTTTACTCATAGCGGATGCTGTTGACTATTTATGAAATCTTCCCTTACTATGATTGTTGCCACTGTACCATCATACAGAAAATTTACTTCTTCAAACTTTTTTGTTTTGAGCTTCCTTACATCACTGAAGCTACCTACTGACTCTTGTCAAGCTTTGAACTATCTCACTTATTTGAGTCAGTTTACACCCCACTAGAATCCTCTCTACCTTTCTCTTTCTTAATATTGGTCAAATAAGTTTGTAGATATGATATATATCTTTGCTCGCTTATAGTTTGCATTGGGTGTGGGGGACAGGCTGTAAGCAGGCAGGGTCTTTATAGCCTAAGGCTTAGTTTTAAGACTAAGCCTTTCCCACCCTAAGTGACTTTGTATCGGAGACTTCCTTGTTTATATATTGGATTAAAGGTTTTGATTTCTACACTATAAAATGGGGCAGAGGAGCCCATGCTGGAGGAGGGCAGAGAAAGGACATGTGGAGGAGAGGAGAAGCAGCTAAGATGGTGGAGTTTTGAAGGAGAAGCCAGTTTGTGCAGAGAGAAGGAGATTGGGAACAGAAGTGAATAAGGCTGGTGAGATAGAAACCTTTGATTCTAGGAAACTCTGATAAGTCAGTGGCTTTGTGAGCCCTGAATGGAAAGGGAAGTGTTTTTCCACTGTGTATTTCTTGCCCGCCAGGTGCAAGCTAGGAGTAAAGCTAATGGCCCACCAGATCGTGGCTTCGTTGTTTCATTACCGTCTGTCCAAATCAAATTCGAACCTGCATGGGCCAGGCGGCTGTGATTGTGGCTGTGGATACTGGCTTTACATTTGGCGTAGTCTGTGGCAGGATTTGGACATTGGTATGAAGCCACCACCACCTTTGAGCGGTGGAGTAGAGGACTGACTGCTGTTATGGTTCCCTATGGCTGTCTTTTTGGGGACCATAGGTTGGCTGACTTTTACAGCCATGCGTGAGGAAACTGAGAGCTCTGTGGAAGAGGCTTACTGGGACCTGCAAACCAAGCAGTGGAAGGAGCTGGAGCAAACGTGGGAGAAAGAGATGACGACCCTAGAGCTGGAGCAAGCACCGAAGGAGACTGACCAGGTTTGTGAGATTCGCTTGAAAATGGAGCAGCTGCTGGAGAAGAAATCACAGGTTTGTGAGTTGGAGATTGCCCTGGATGTTGTGGACAGTCAGCAGCAGTGGGAGGCTGGGGCTGAGACTGGAGCTGGGGTTGCAAAGTCCACAGAGCAGAAGGCGGTAGTGGCCCAGGGCTCTAGCCCAGGGACAGGAGCTGGTGTTTTCAGTTCCTCTTTGGAGGGTGAGGAGAATAGGGCTGGAGTTGCAATTCACAGTCTCCAGAATGTGAGAGCCCAACAGCAAGGAGTACCTGCTACACCCCTGGTAGTCTGTGATTTGGGGACATAGGGGTAGATGCCATCATGCTCTCTGGAGCAGAGATGGAAATGCTGACTGCCATTGCCACGTGCTCCTCTTTGGGACAGTGTAAAGACCTGCCAGGATGGCAGGGATAAAGGGGATGGCTCAGGCCCCATGTTCATGGACTGATTTCTGGAATATGACTGGAGTGGGCACTGGATCCTTTGTTGGATGGATTTACAGATTTTGAACAATGTGAAATACCCTGATGGGGGTGGGGGACAGCTTTGCTGGAGGTCCTCCCCCTCCCTCAGGAAGCTTTTCAAATGGCAAGAAAGAAGGCCAAGGACATTTTGTGCTTTTGGCAAAGTGCTCAGAGACTGGTGAAATGTACCTTTGTAATTGTATGATTTGTGATGTTGTTGTAGTTTGTGTAATGTGCATAATTTCCTGTGCAGGAATACCTGTGCTTTAGATTGTGAAGCGAGCAAAAGGGGTGGAATGTTGGTCAAATAAGTTTGTAAATATGATATATATGTTTGCTCGCTTATAGTTTGCATTGGGTGTGGGGGACAGGCTATAAGCAGGCAGGGTAGTTGTAAGGCCAGTAGCCATGGCCACCATCACAGCCTCCTGGTCTGTGCAGGTTCGCATTTGATTCAGACAGATGATAATGAAACAACAGAGCCAAGAACTGGTGGGCCATTAGCTTTAATCCTAGCTTGCACCCAGCAGGCAAGAAATACACACAGTGGGAAAACACTTCCCTTTCCATTCAGGGCTCCCAAAGCCACTGACTTATCAGAGTTTCCTAGAATCAAAGGTTTGTACCTCACCAGCTTTATTCACCTCTGTTCCCCATCTCCTTCTCTCTGCACAAACTCTGCACAAATGGCTTCTCCTTTAGCACTCCACCATCTTGGCTGCTACTCCTCTCATCTACATGTCCTTTCTCTGCTCTCCTCCTGCATGGGCTCCTCTGCCCCATTTTATAGTGTAGAAATTAAAACCTTTAATCCAATATACAAACAAGGAAGTCTCTGATACAAAGTCACTTAGGGTGGGAAAGGCTTAGTCTTAAAACTAAGCCTTAGGCTATAACGACTGTTGGTTAAATAAGTTTGTAAATATATATATATATGTTGCTCGCTTATAGTTTGCATTGGGTGTAGGGGGACAGGCTGTAAGCAGGCAAGGTCGTTATAGCCTAAGGCTTAGTTTTAAGACTAAGCCTTTCCCACCCTAAGTGACTTTGTATCGGAGACTTCCTTGTTTGTATATTGGATTAAAGGTTTTGATTTCTACACTATAAAATGGGGCAGAGGAGCCCATGCTGGAGGAAAGCAGAGAAAGGCTACATGGAGGAGAGGAGAGGCAGCCAAGATGACGAAGTGCTGAAGGAGAAGCCAGTTTGTGCAGAGTTTGTACAGAGAGAAGGTATAAAACCAGTAGCCACAGCCACCATCACCGCCACCTGGCCCGTGCAGGTTTGCATTTGATTCAGACAGACAATAATGAAACAACAGAGACAGGAACTGGTGGGCCATTAGCTTTAATCCTAGCTCGTACCCGGCGGGATAGAAATACACAGTGGAAAAACACTTCCCTTTTCATTCAGGGCTCACAAAACCACTGACTTATCAGAGTTTTCTAGAATCAAAGGTTTCTAGCTCACCAGCCTTATTTACCTCTGTTCCCCATCTCCTTCTCTCTGCACACTCTATACAAACTGGCTTCTCCTTCAGCACTCTGCAATCTTGGCTGTTTCTCCTCTCCTCCACGTAGCCATTCTCTGCTCTCCTCCAGCATGGGTTCCTCTGCCCCATTTTATATTGTAGAAATCAAAACCTTTAATCCAATATACAAATAAGGAAGTCTCTGATACAAAATCACTTATCTGAGGCATAAATGGGATTCCTCATGAAAGTGCACCACCCCACATCATGCAACAGTCAAAGGTGTGGGGAAAAGCTTAGTTTTAAAACTAAGCCTTAGACTATAAGGATCCTGCCTGCTTACAGCCTGTCCCCCACACCCAATGCAAACTATAAGCGAGCAAACATATATATCATATTTACAAACTTATTTGACCAACAGAAGGAGATGGGGAACAGAGGTGAATAAGGCTGGTGAGGTAGAAACATTTGATTCTAGGAAACTTGGATAAGTCAGTAGCTTTGTGAGCACTGAATGAGTGGGTTTTGGAGCCCAGTGTGTGTTTTTACTTGCCTACGGGGTGCAAGCTAGGATTAAAGCTAATGGCCCGCCAGTATTTGGCTCCGTTGTTTCATTACCAACTGTCCGAATCTAATGCGAACCTGCATGGGCCAGGCGGCTGTGATGGTGGCCGTGGCGACTGGCTCTACACCTAGCCTTTCTACTTGGCTCTCATTCCTTTGTGAAGTAGTATGGCTTCTCTGTTTGTGCTTCTTGCTGGAATGTTGGACTTTAAAAGAAATGGGGATGGGGTAGGGGTAAAGAAAAGGCCTGACTTTTCCTATTTGATGCAAAGAAAGAAATGGCTAGAAAAAGCTAGTTGCTTTCTTCTCTACAAAGTTTTCATTTCCCAAAAGGAATCAGGCACACGAATGGTTCCTGCAGACTTTGAATAAACCTGCGAATGGAATGATCTATGATTTATGTTCTGTAGCTCCATTCTTCCTGCTTTGTCTCATGTACCTTCTGTCCTTCCAGGTTCCTGATGCCGAAAGTGCAGAGCAAAGAGAAGACAGACAAAGTTCAAAGAAGACAAATGTTGCTGACCTTCAAATATTTACGGTATAGATATTGGGTTCATAGCCAGCCATGGTTAAGACACATTTTGAGGGATCTGCCCAGCCTATGCCCTCTTCTCTAAGAAATGAGTATTTACCAATGGAAAAGGCCCATTAGCCACGTTATGTTACATGGCCAGCATCCTCAGCCTTAGCTGACTGGACCAAGAAAGAAGCCCTGACCCAAACTAGGTGAGGAGAGGTGCTAGTTAATCTCTGTTGATCGCATGATCCAAGGACAGGTAAACTTGGAAACCGCAGGGTAGCCATCTTCTGCCAGATGCCTGAAGAAGCAAAGCATGTTGGTCTGCCAAGAAGGAAGGCTGAGGCACAGATGGGTGACCCTGTGGTCTTGGACAGAGTAAGGCTGAGACAGAGGACTGGCAGCCCTGGCTCCTGGTTTCAGTTCCTGGTTCCTGAGGCCAGACGACGCTTTTGCCCTTGGTGCCTCCAGGCAGGGAGGAGGACTCAGAATGGGTGCTTATCTCAACTAGGATGCAGTTAGAAGACAGAAACCACACAGTAACTGTAATTTACATTTTTCTTCCTTTAAAAACATTATTGTTATTATTATTTTTAAAATTAGCCTTCAATTTTGTTAGAATTTCCATGGTTTGCTTTGGCCTTCGCCAGCTGCAAACAAACAGGGAGCTACACCCTCTGTGTTGGGAAATACTGGGGAACAAGAACATTTTAATTAAAATGTTAATATAATATAATCCTTGGACAAACAGGAAAGGCCCCCACAGGCAGTGAGCTGTGGCTGGTGGGGGTGAGGATATGAAGGAAGTCAGGATATTAGTAGCTCAGTGGCTTGAAGGGCTGCACATGACCAGGAGAGTATGGTGCCCACGATGGGAGGGATGGGGGAAAGCACCCTTGTAGGGCAGGGGCTTGAGGTTGGGAAGAGGGCGGCAGAGGAAGCCGGAATGGAGGAAGCCTGCCTGCTGGCAAGGTCTGTGATGTGTGGTGCCCCATGTCGAGAGGGCCACAGCCAGGTGGCCACCCCTGGGACAGAGCCTGGACTACGTATCTGCTGAGTGTCTTCATGGTCCGGCTACTCAGCTAGGTCAGAGAGCCACTGAATGTCCCCACATACATACTGCTGACATACTAAGCAACTGGGCCAGGGAAAACAAAATTGGGGACAAGAGAACAGGAAGAGACACCAACTTCTTCCTGCCATGTCCCTTCAGCACCCTCTACTGACAAAGCTTTGTACTGTGTCCTCTGTATAGAAAAATGTTTAAAGCTCTATATTATCATGGAACAGGTAAGAGAGTAGCATTAGAGCCGAGAGGAAAAAAAAAACAAATCCAATAACAAAAAATTGACACAGTTGTCACCGCTCCCGAAATTCTAGTTGTCACAAGATATCTTAGTCATAATCCAAAAGTACATGACAAGAGGCTGTCTTCGTTATCTAATGCCACATAATGTATTTCCAAAACTTAGTGGTTTAAGACAATCATCACTTATTCTCTCTCCTGATTTCTGTGGATCAGGAAGTCAGGGGTACCTGGCTGGACACTTCCGGCTCAGGGTCTCTCGTGAGGTTGTAGTCAGTTATCAGCTGGCGCCACAGTCATCTGAAGGCTTAGCTTGGGTTAGAACTTCACCCAAGGTTGGCGGAGGCCTTGCTCCCTCTCCATGCGGGGTTGTCCACACGGCGGCTTCAGCATCTGGCTTCCCTCAAAGTGAGTGATCCCAGAGACCAAGACAGAAGCTGCTTTGTCCTTTATGAGCCTTGGAAGTCACTTGCCATCATTTCTGCTCTAATGTGTTGGCCACAAAGGCCTTCCTGGATTCAATATGGAAGGGAATGACAGAGGAACATGCAGACCAAGACGTAAAGATCACTGGTGATTATCTAAAGCAGTGGTAGTCAACCTGGTCCCTACCGCCCACTAGGGGGCGTTCCAGCTTTCATGGAGGGCGGTAGCGGAGCAACCAAAGTATAAATAAAAAGATAGATTTAACTATAATAAGTTGTTTTATAAAGATTCATTCTGCCAAACTTAGCGTAAATCTGACATAAAGTACTTGGTAAGTAATTATTATTATATGCTTTCACTTGCTGTAACTCTGCTTTATAAATTTTATAAAGTAAAGTTACTTCCCTACTTTATAAATCACCATTACTATGGAACCAGTGGGAGGTTAGAAAATTTTACTACTAACAGAAATACAAAAGTGGGCAGTAGTTATAAAAAGATTGACTATCCCTGATCTAGAAGCTAGTAAGCACAAAGGCCACAAGTTCAAGGGCTCATTCGCTCAACCTAGACCCTGACTTGGACTTCTTGGATGTTTCTATACTTTAGGGTACACAACTGGGCATGTCTTAGAGGCAAGCCAATGAACCCTGTGAACCACAGGATGTAAGACTAGGAAGGAAAGGACCTTACGAGTCAACCAGGTTTAACATCTTTATTTCCATCTGAGAAAACAGAGGCCCAGAGAGGATGAATGCCCTGTTCTAAATTGTACGGTCAGTAACTGCAGACCCATAACTATATAGAATCATGGTGCCCTGACATCTGGCTCTCTCTCCCCCCGAATTCAAGCCCACTGACTGGCTGCACTGGAATCACTGATTCATGCTTGTTAGAAATATTGATCCCTGGGCTTTCTCCAGATCAACCTAATCAGGATCTGCTGGGAGGGGCCCACTGAGCTGGGGACTCTGTCATATTCTTGTCAAGCTTCCCAGGTATTTCTGAGTTGCAGTTGCCAATCTGGAAGACACTGTGCTCCACCCCCTTGGCTGCCACAGAAGAATTTCTGCCTCCCAGGGGAGGGAGTGAAGTAAGCACAGGCTGAGGCCCAAGGAGGCCTGATTCCATCTCTTCACCCCAGGGAAGGCCATCCTGCTGGCTTCTGGATGCTCTTGGGGACAGACAGAATGCCTTTTGCTTTGGCTCTTGGCCTGGATTGTGGATCTGTGCACCTTGTTCACCCAATCCCGTGTTCGCTTGATAGTCCTGGGCTCTGATTAAGCAGGGTCAGCACTTACTGATCCTGAAAGGGAGGGAAAACCTCAAATGTTGCCTCCAGGTGCCCCATGCCTCCCCCAGCCCAGCCTTTCTGCCTCACTGATATGCGACTGACCCCTCTCGGTCACCAGACTCTCAGACTCCAGGAATCCCAGCCATTCCTTTTGGCTAGAGGAACAGGATGGGGCCCTTAAGGAAGGGGCCTATGCTCAACTCTAAACATGTCAGGTTTGGGCTCCATGACATTGGAGGTAGATAATCTGCAGATCTGGGCTAGAGGCATCCAACAAATTACCTATATTCCTATAAGAAAATCAAATTTTGGCTGTATCCTTCCTTAAAAGTAATAATCTTATGTGTGTCTTTATCTTCTTAAATACAAAAAACCCCAATTTCTCTTTGAAATTTCCTCATCCAGTAGCAACCACTCCACATTCTTGCATGGCATTCAGCTATGTAATACCATTTTGGGATCACCCCCAATTCCTATTTTCTTGAACCTCCCAAATTGTGACCAGTTTAAGTCTGTAGTATTTGTGCTAATAATAAGAAAACTAATGATGATAATGACAATGATAATAATGAAAGAGAAGCTATAGCCACTCTACTGACAATGTAAGAGCTTTCCCACGTTATCTCATTTTCAAAACCATTGCTAAGAAGTATTTTGATCCTCATTTTAAAACAAGAAAACCAATGCTCAGAGAAGTTAAAGAAATGTTCTTATGGTCACATTTGGCTCAAGTAATGAAGCCAAGATTTTTACGCCACTTGACTAACTCGAGTGCCTTCCATGACTAGTTTTTCTAGGATCACTCCATGACAATCAAAAGCAAAGATTTCTCGGTCTTAAAACTAGTTTTAAATTTCATATTCTGCCAATTTATTGTTGGGCACTTGGGGACTAATTATTTAATCTCTGAAATGCTCTTCATCTATAAAATGAAGATAATCATGCCTTCCTCATGTGGTTATTGTGAGGATTAAATAAAAGAAATAATACACAGTGTTTAGCATAGAGTCTATGTTCAATTAACAGCAGCTATTGTAATTGCTACATTTTTATGGGCTTCATTATACATTTTAGCCCATGAAAAATGCCTATTCGTTTCTCTTGCAGATTGTATCCCCACTGCTCCCTAATTTCAAGTTCTAGAACCCATTCATTATGCACTGATTTGTATACAATAACAGGGGTCTCACAGTAACAACAGGAAAACAAAACTAATTTGAGAAATAGAAGCCCCCCAAAATACTCAGAGGATATTACCAATGTGACATCTTCTTGGAGCTCTTATTTTCTCTACCTTCAGTTTTTCTAAGGGGTCCTTTCTCTCCTGATGACAATATCAGCTGCTTCCCTTAGACCAGCAATGGGTTAATATTCCTATCAAATAAAAAGAACTCTTCCCCCATCTGGGCAACCACTGCTTCTCTTTCTCACGTGCTTTATCTCGTTCACCCAGACTATCCAGTTCCATAACTTGTACCTAACTGACTTCGGCAAGAATGGTTGCTTTTAGGGCCTCAGAGACCTGGCTCTGCAAGTAGGCCCCGGTAAAGAGGTCTTGGAACAATCTATCCTGGCTGCCACTAGGTGACGCTGTTAGTGGTGCGCTCTTTTCATCTCTGCTTCTCCCCCGAAGTGTACTCTATCACTTCCAACAGAACACTCTATGCTCCAGCATCTTGTTTCCTGATGGGGCAGCCTTCTGTTTATGTCTTCTGAGATCATCTTAAATGTCTTTAGGGCTACACTGCTGGTCCCCAAAAGACATAATCTGGTCAGCAGAGGCACAGCTAGGTCTTCCTTTAATTAAAGGAGGAGCCCCAACAGCTCAGTCATTGCATAATGCAGGGGTGGGGTCTCAGACCTCAGTCTGGTGACCCGGAGTGGGTCAGAATCTAAGTCCATTTTCCAGCTATGGTCCCAGTTTTGCCTACAGTGCAGACAGAGCTGTTCACCTGCTCAGAGCCAACCTAAGGAAGAAAAGACTGGGTCTTTGTTTTGTTTTCAAAACAAAGGATCAGTTCCCTCCCCGTTAATTTCTGTTTTCCGAAATCAGGATCATTAGTAAAGAAGAGTCAACATGCAGAAGTCATTGGGGAACCAGCTAGTATCACAAACAGTCACCAAAGCGGAAGAGAAAGTAAGGAATCAGGTTGCTCTGGCTGGGCTGGGGTGGAGTGGGGTGGGGGTGAGGGGACAGAGGGGGCAGAGAGCCCAGCAGGCCGGAGAGGAAAATCCAGCAGAATTGGGGAAGCTGGTCCGCACGAGCTGCGCGCCCGGCGGTCCCCCATCCTAGCCCTCATCCCAGGCACATGTATGACATAACACCTCCTCCACCTGGCTTTCTCTGCTCTAGATGTTTCTTTGGGACAGAAACAAGTGTGGGCCACTTTGGGGTTGAGAACACTGAGCACAGGGTGGTGGCCCCTAGGCTAAAGTGATGGTTTCTCAGGCATGCCCCACCTGCTGTTACTTCTCCCTCTTCCAGGTCAGATCTCGGGGGGGGGGGCATGGAGGTAATTCTCAAACACAATAAAATGTGAGAATCACAGAGAGAACATCTTGAGAACCACTAATCAAAGCACACTTTTCAAAAAACTCCATTTTGCAGAGACTAATGGCCACCGAAGATGTCCGCATCCTAATCCTCAAGACCTGTGAATAGGTTCAGCCACATGGCAAAGGGGGTGGGGGGGAGGGTCTAGGGTTGAAGGTTGTTAGTCAACTGACTTGCAAATAGGGGGAGTTCCTGGGGTTATCCAGGTAGGCACAATGTAATCTCAAGGGTCCCTCAGTGTAGAAGAATGGGGCAAAAAACAAGAGTCAGAGAAGGCAAAATGACTGTGGAGTCAGCTGGAGAGATGCATGTGAGAATTCAACCTACCAAAGCAGAATGTGGACACAGAGGAGGGTGCTGTGAGCCAAGGAATGTGAGCAGCTTCTAGAAACTGCAAAAGGCAAGGAACCAGAGTCTCCCCTGGAGCCGCTGGAAGCCCTACCAACACCTTGATTCTAGCCCAGAGAGACCTGGATCCCACTCCTAACCTACTGAGCTCTGAGATGATCAATTTGTGCCACTACATTTATGATCACTTGTATAACCGCAACAGAAAACAGATACAGAGGGGTCCACAAGAAACATCTGTACTCAGTAATATCGGTAGATGTGATATTAAAAACATACCCAAGGAAGCACTGTTCGAAAAGAAGAAATGCGCCCCCATGTTCGTGGCAGCATTGTTCACAATAGCGAAGATCTGGAACCAGCCCAAGTGTCCGTCAGAAGACAAGTGGATTAAAAAGCTATGGTACATATATACTATGGAATACTACTCAGCCATAAGAAACGATGACATCGGATCATTTATAACAAAATGGATGTACCTTGATAACATTATACGGAGTGAAATAAGTAAATCAGAAAAAAAGAAAAACTGAGAACAGCATGATTTCATACATAGGTGGGACATAAAAGTGAGAATATGAGACATGGACAAGAGAGTGGTGGTTATGGGGTGGGGGGAGGGAGGAGAGGGTGGAATGGGGAGGAGGGGAGGGACACAGGGAAAACCAGATAGAAGGTGACAGAGGACAATTTGACTTTTGGTGACGGGTATGCAACACAATTGAATGATAAGATAACCTGGAGATGTTTTCATTGTACATATGTACCCTGATTTATTGGTGTCACCCCATTAGAATTAATAATAATAAAATATATATATATATATAAAAACATACCCGCCTGGCCTGTGGTAGCGCAGTGGATAAAGTGTCGACCTGGGAACACTGAGGTCACCAGTTCAAAACCTTGTACTGGTCTGGTCAAGGCACATATGGGAGTTGATGCTTCCAGCTCCTCCCCCCTTTCTTTCTCTCTCTCTCTCTCTCTCTCTCTCTCTCTCTCTCTCTCTCACTCACTCTGTGTCTCCTCTCTAAAATGAATAAAATAAAATAAAATAAAATAAAATAAAATAAAATAAAATAAAAAACATACCCAAGGAAAAATTCCACCTGTTAGGATTAGGATATATTTCTAGGCTTATTGTATATCATTTCTCCTAAGACAGTTGTGCTGGGTGTTTGCATGATTCCCTGATTGCTTTTGAAGGCTCATTCTCTGCTCTGTGCCCTGGAGGGCAGACCTCTATGGATGCGACTAGCTGGCTATCTGATTTCCAGTTGGGTTCCACCAATGCGAGGTACCAGCAGGAACCCCGCGGACAGTCAGGTGTCAAGTTTGCACTTGTACACCCCCGAGAAGGAATCCCTCCTTAAACCTTGTGCTCTGGGCTCCTCACTGGCCTCACTCAATAGTAACACTGAGGGAGAAATAAGAAACTCTCCCTAAGGTCTTGGAAAGGCTTTCCCAGACTAGCTGGACAAACTGAAGGCTACTACAAGCCCAACCAAAAAGGACCCAGAATTCCTCACCATCTCTTACATGTCTCCCCCATCCACAACAATATGGTAAGTTATGTCAGAGGCCGGCTACAGTTGGAAAAGCAGAAATGAGAATTCAAAAAGTTACATCCCAACAGACCCAGCGGAAGCAATTTAATTTGAAAACCACCCGGATTAAGCAATTTACCTGGTCATTATATATGCAACACTGAGTTATGTAAATCACACGCAAATAAAAATACCCCACTCCACAGGGACAGCTTTTTTGTTGTTTTCTCAGGCTTTTAAACAAATCCAATTTGGAAAATAAAAATAAAAAATTAGCCTGATCAGGCAGTGGTGCAGTGAATAGAGCGTCGGACCGGGACACAGAGAACCCAGGTTCGAAACCCTGAGGTCGCCAGCTTGAGCATGGGGTTGCTGGCTTGAACCCAAAGGTTGCTAGCTTAAAGCCCAAGGTCACTGACTTGAGCAAAGTGTTACTCATTCTGTTGTAGCCCCTGGTCAAGGCATATATGAGAAATCAATGAACAACTAAGGTGCCACAAGAAAGAATGTATGCTTCTCATCTTTCCCTTCCTGTCTGTCTGTCCCTATCTGTCCCTCTCTCTGTCTCTCTCTGTGTCTCTGTCACAGACACACACACACACACACACACACACACACACACACACACACACACAGTACGAAAATTACCCTGTAGTGGGATAACATTTGTTTATGCATCTCAACACCTCTACCAATACCCCCAACAGTACCCATCAGCCTAAAAAGATTTGTTCATGCTGAAGAACTATGTGACCTTAAAGTAAACATATAAGGATTGGTAAAGTACGAGGGTTTACACCTGAGTCTATTATAGAGGTGAGAGGGTGAGTAGCCCCTCCTCCAGGAAGCCATCCTAGACCACCACCCTTCCCGATGCTTGCTACCCTCAAACACCCAGAGGTGTTCGGTTCAGTTCCGTCTCCTCCATGTCTCCACAAAGTACTGCTCGTAATGGCTATTAGATGCACGAGGTGAGAGAGTAGGAATATTAGTTGGTCCAGCAAAATCTACCGAGAGGGCAACCATACAAGACCACAGTCAACTAAATTTCGGCATACTTGGGTATGTGTTACCTGTGAACTTCAGGAATCTCCCCACTCTTTAATCCCTTGGCTCCCCACTACCCCAGGCATTTTTAGAACAAAAAAAAACAAACAAAAAAAAACAAAAAAAAGAACAGAAGAAGAAGGTGGCAGGAAGGAGGTGGTAGGATTAATCTTTCGAATACGGCTGCAAGGAATTTAAAAGCTGGACCTCCCCGGCAAACATTTGTTTCCTGCACATAAACAGGAACACCACACAGAGTCACTGGCACTTATTTTTAGGGGGAAAAAAATCTAAAAAATTAAAGTGAACAGCCCCCAGTTTGGTGGTAGGCTGTGTCGCAGGCTCACCTTGGCGGGAAAGAACCAGAAGAGAAGGTTGCTGTTGTAAGTCTTATTCACAGTGAGGTAGCCAGTGTAGCTCGTGTAGCTCTCCACGTTCTGTCCTGGGAAAGGAGCCACCAAGCTCAATTTTCTCCCTGGAGAAGGGGAAAAGTTATCCAAGGATTAGGGAAATAAGACAGGGTTAGCCATTTTCATCTTGACCGGACTCCGCCCCAGGGGCCCGGTTTGGGATGGAGCAATCAGAAAGGGGCTGTGAGAAGGTGGGCAGACCGGTCCTCACTGTAGCCAATGCCCAGCATGCTCTGAACAAACCCACACATCCAACGAACACAATTTAGTCAAAGACAGTGACATCTTTCAGCTTATTTTTCTTTGGTCCCCAAATAAAATTTGTGAATGATGATAAGATTTTTATTAAAAGAAGAAAAAAAAATCACATAATTTCAGCTTCATTGTAGAAAAGTAAGTAAACCAAGGCGTTCACGCTGGGCCACCTGGAAGGCCAGGACAGACTAATGTCAGCTGACCTCAAAGGAGGGTTCATAAGGGAAACAACGGAACTAAGCAGCCCTCAGCCTCGGAAACCCCTGTTCTCCACACTCCACTTCTCATGAAGGCCTTCTCCAAAGGCCTGCCACTGCCACCAAGGGAAATGGACGGAGGTCTGTGGGGGCACGGATGGTCGAGCACAGCCAGGGATGGTGGGGACAGGCAGACAATGAGACTGGAGTAGACCGCATGGCTAACCAGAGGGAGCCAAATAGGACAAGGGGACAGCAACAGAGAGACAGGGAGGGGGGCAAAGGAAATGCTCAGACAGCGAACGCCCCCCAGGAGGAAACTACTAATTAGCAGCTGCCACGTTAGGGGCCGCTGCGCATTGGACAGTAGGTGGACTTATCATACCCACTTCATAGGTGAGGGAACTGAAGTGCACACAGGTTAAGTGATGACCCCAAGGTCACCAGCTCCTAAAGGGAAGCTGAGATTTAACCTAGTCTGAGTCGCTCCCTCCCCACCCTCCCCGCTGCTTTCAGGGGAGTTAGTCCAGTGGTTCTTAACATTTTTTTGAGGTGCCGAACCCACCAGTTTCATATGCGCATTCACCGAACCCTTCTTTAGTGATAAATAAAATATGATTTTTTTTTCCAAATTCAAGACATAGGTATATGTTTTTTTTAATGGTGCACAAAATGAGCCGTGCATGAACATCCCCTTGCTCAAAGAACAAAATCAACAAAGTGCATGAACTCACAACAAATTATGGTATTACTTTATTCTGGCCTCCGCGGCAGAGGCTTCTCCGAACCCCTGAGACCAACTCATCGAACCCCCAGCGTTTGATAGAACCCAGGTTAAGAAACACTGAGTTAGTCAGAAAGTGTAAGAGGAAGGGAAAGCCAGATTTAGGGAAGGAGTGGATAAGGAACAGAAATTAGGTAGCAGGGCATGGTGTGGGAGTGGATGGGTTAGTCTGAGTGAAGAAAAGACAACTTTAGTGGGGACAAAGCAAGTGTTCCCAGTCAAAACAAATTATTCAAGAAAAGCCATTGCAGTCTGTGACATATTATATTGGAGACCCGCTGGTACACGGGAGCAGGTCAGGAAGCTTGATCCTTGCCACACACCCCGCTGCCCCCGCGAGTAAAGATGCCTTCAGTGGATGCCCGGGCAGAGGCTCTGGAGGGCTGATGGTGCGCATGTCTTCCCAGCCGGGCGTGCAGTGACGTCACTGAGGGGTGCAGTGAGCCACAGTGAGAATATTTACACTCAAGGAATCGGTGCTGCTATCCACCCACCGAACCCCGGAGCTGGTTGTTAAACTTTCACCAACACATCACTGCTCTGTGACCGGCCACAAGTTCCTTTTTCAGAATGGATCTGCCTCCCCAAAGGGAAACTGACTATAGCACACTGTTTCTTTTCCCTGGCACTTTCCTGATCATAATGATACTACTGACCAGAATAGTGACCCTTTCACTAGGCGGGGATTAGGCCTCCCTGGGCTCCAGTTTCCCACGTGGGAAAGGTGGACGATGCCGCGACCACGCAGGCAAACCTTTAGGAAAGAATCTAGCGTGTACAGAGCGTCGCTCTTGCTATCTTTGAAACGTATCCACTCCACTGAAGAGGAACAGGGGACACCTGGGAGCAGAGGTGATGGCGGGGCCACAGGAAAGGTGTTGGCAGGGAGTCTCCAGAGGGTCCTGCTAGGCTGGCACAGTAAGCAAAGCGTGGGCTTCCAGGTCGGACAGACCTAGGTTTGCGGTCCTGACGACGCTTCCTAGCAAATGACTCGGTCTGTCTGAGCCTCTCTTTCCTTTTGTACAAGATGTGGACGCCGTTTCCTCCCCCTGGGCTTTCTGTAAGGATCGAATGGAAACATGCGGATGAACCCTTACGGTAGAGCAGGACAGAAAAGAGGGGCTCCTGCAAAGGGAGGGATGGACAATCATCCTCCGCCCAGACCATCCGGAGTGCAGACAGAAGCCTGCCCTTTTCCGGCTCAGGCCAGTTCCCCCGGCTGAGATTGCTTCACCCAAGCTCTGCAGCTCTGCTGGAGAAAAGGCAGAGAAAAAGGAGAGAGAAGGGTGCGAAGAAAAAGAAAAGGGATACATCTGTTCAGTGCGTTCCCTCTTCCCATCATAGCCTTCTTTCCAGTAGACATTTCTTCCCTCTCCCCTATTTGCTTCTACCTCAATTAGCCCAACAAGGATCACCTTCCAGGGCTGGGCAGCCTTTTCCACATTTGCTTGGGGGCCATTTCTTAAAATTGAACTGCACTCCACATATAACATGATATTGTTGTATTGGAACAGCAAGAAACAAACGCAGACACAATCAGTTAGCCAAATTAAGAAGTTAAGGAGTCTTGAATTAACAGGTTCTGTGGGCTGCATGGAGACCGGAGTTGGTCAAATCAATGCGGTGGGGAACACAGTTTGGGGTTAGCTTTTAAAGAGAACATAACATACTGGCTGAGGAATGGGGAGGAGAGGAAGCATAGCAGTAAAACAAAGCAGTGAAACAAGTTTTCTTACAATGTCTATCTACAGGGTTAATTCAGGGAGAAGCACTCTAAGAACACCGGCAACTTGGCAAAGCTAGCCCAATGCCACAGTCTAGGAAACCAGCCTCAAGGTCAGGAATAGGGAGTCTTTTCAGAAAAAGTAAGTTCTGCTAAAAGTCTCTTTGTTTTTGAGAAAGTAAGTTTCCAAAAATTATTCATGTTAAGAACCTTTCTTTTCTACACTTCAGTATTAGTTTCAGATGTACAACCTAATGATCTGACGTTTGTATAGATTGTGAAGTGATCGGCACAGCAAGTCTCCTTAACATTTGTCACCGCACACATTTTTTTTGCCTTGTGATAAAATCTTTTAAGATCTACTCTTAGCAGCTGTCAGCTATGCAGTACAGTATTATGAACTCTAGTCAACATGCTGTAAATTTTATTCCCCAGGACATACTGGGTATTTTTTCTTCTTCTTAATAACTGGAAGTTAGTGCCTAAAAATCACTTTCAAAATATTTTTCACAAAACAATCTTCTCAAAAGCAGAGATCTTCCCTTGAACCCCTCAAAACAGAAGGGCAAAGGACTAAAGGCTGAGGCGTTGGGACTGAGTGAGATGTGAGTCACAGAGCAGTACGTGGGCGGGAGACAATTCGTGAGACAAGACAGAGAAAAATGAGAAAGGTCGAAGGAGAATGAGACAAACAGAAAATATCTAATAGAAAGGAGCTGGAGGGAATGGAATATAGGGGAGGGATGATTGAATCAATCTATCTCTCGGAGGCCGACCCAGCACAAGGCCAGCTGGCCCACTCTGAAAATGGCTCAGATGCTCACCCAGCCCTCCCTTTCTGAGGACCCCGAGTTGCTTCTCTGCTACCTGTTCTTCCTCAGGTGCGTTTCCGACCTCCTGTGTCTAGATCAGGGGCTATGGGAAAGCAAAGAATCTGTCTAATTTATCTTTGCCCACCCCCCTGGGACATATCTTGCTGACTTACACACTTAAAACTTTCCGTATGTACTATTAATAAATGAATGGTAATGAATGGATGGATGAATGAATGGATGAACTAAAACAGGCCACACAAGACAATGCACTAGAATCAGCTCATTTCTACAAAAGCCTTTCAAAGCAGGCAGGCCTTATTAAAATCTTAAGAACTTTAGAGAGAACTTTTCTCTGGCCCACCAAAAAGTGGTTCAATATTAAATCTGTTTCAAATATTAAATTTCCTTTGACTAAACCACAGTAAAAAAAAGAAAGAAAAGTTCTATCAACTAAAATGATTTTTTTAAATATATTTTCAAATGTTCTGTTCATCCTTCCAGAGTCTATTAATAGAATGTGCAAAATATACCCCTGAGATGTGGAAGTTTCTTTCTTCCCTGGAACCATGACTCACAATACAAATGCTTAAAACTGTTACAAAAAAGGAAAAAGGTTTCTTTGAAACAATTCGACTTCCCCTTTGTTATTTACTGCGGTTACCAGTATCTGTAATATCACTGTGTTCAAAGAGATTGGAGTTAGACCACAGAAGGGACGAACCGCCTAATCAGGGTGCCCTTCACGTTCGCCCAGACTCAGGTTTCTATCAGTACAGACAACATACAGCAGGCCCCAAGTAATAATAAATTAAGACCTAATAGCAAAATATTCTTTAACATTTGTGAAAATGTGGTATTTGTCAACATACTACAATTTGCCTCCTGGATTCATTTTATTTCAGAGAGCAAGGATTTTTTCTAGCCGCAGAGAAAGTAAACATGCAATTATGATGACACAAAATAAAGCCAGCTAATTGAAGATTAAAAAAATAATAAGTTTCCCTTGTCATTTTGTGAATGACTGTTCATCTCAAAAAGGTCCCGTTGCAGTAGGAAGACTCACGTTCCTAAGGTTCTGACAGACTCAACAAACAAAAGAGATTTAGGGGAACGAGCTGACCATCTGTCTAGAGTTTCCTGAACTTTCAGTAATGTCGATGAGAAAAATGATCCTTAATCATGTTATCAGGGCTGCATTTGAATACCCAGATGTACCCAATTCTGGATCAGCCGCTGACAATTCCATTCGGTGATTATGACTGTGTAATAGACCATCAGGAAGTGCCATGACATCTGATTTAATATGTTAAATATCGTCACTCAACAGATGGTGAGCTATCAGGACCGGCACAGAAGGACCAAAGATGAAACCGTGTCCCCTGGAATCTTTCTTTGCTATTGCTGATGACCACAGCTGAAGTGCTTGTGGTCAAGAAATACAGGAACAAGAGGGATGGGGACAACCTCTCAGGTGGATTTCTCTGTATTCTCCTCCCTTGAGCCTGTCAGATGTCTGATACGACAGTCACACTATGGCCACTTTCATTTAACGCCTTTGTTTAAGCTGTTTTCCTCACCACATAGGCAAAACAAGCCCTTTTCTATTTACCAACTTTTGCCCGGTACCCTCAGGTCTCCAGCTCTGCCATTTACTATCTTTAAATATCCCTTGGTAAGATCCTGAATTTCTCTGGGCCTCATTTTTCTCATCTGTGAAATGGAAACAATAATTATACATTCTTCATCAGGGTTGCTCTGAAGATTAAATGAGCTAAAGTGCGTGTAAAACACATTCCTGGCAAATATTCAGGTCAAAAACTTAAATTCTACATATATTTCCTGAGTGCCAATTACATTCAGGCTCTGTGCTAGGTACTAGAGATAGAATTACTAAATGCTAGCTCCTTGTTATACTTACTGTGACAACTGCAATTATTTTCTCCCTGGACTATACGAACCAACAGTATAGCTTCTTTCTCAACGTCTCCAGCATGCTTACCTCAGATGTAACCCTTACTATTCTATGCCCTGCCTTCTCCCTTAACTGCTCCATGTGTGTATCTGGTCACTGTGGTAGAGCACAAGCATCTTAAAGAAATAAAAGGAAATTATAGCAAGCATATCACAAAGTGGAAGTCAGAAAAGTTGAGTCCCAAACACATCTCTGTTACTATTACGTGCATCCCATTGGATGAATCGTGTAAGGTATATGAATTTTCTCTGTGGACTGGTAGAGCTGGTTATGAGTATTAAATTATCTGCTTTGATTTATTATTAATGAACAAAATCAGTATCCACTTATTAAGGAAGTCAAAATGAATGCATGTGATCCAATTTGGTAGATTTGGATTAACGATATGTTGCTTCTTCCTACATGAGTAGGGATAGGAGCCTCTACCAGTAGGCTACCATCTCTTTGTGACTTTTCTACTTCAAGTAAAAATGAGCCCATTATGGTATCTACACACCAGATGCCATGTCTCTCATCTCCTTAAAGATAATGCTCCAGCAAGAGTTGCCCCCACCCCAGTCAACCTCTGCCTCCCCACTAGACCATTTCCATCAGCAAACACATGATCTCTGACCCTCTTCTAGACCCTCCGTGACCCCATAGCTCCCTCCAGCCACCATCCAATTTCTCTGCCTCCTTATAATAACAGCTCCTCAGAACAGCTGCCTCTACACTATTTTATTGTTTGGGAGCCAACTGAGGTCCAGAAAGATTAAGTAATTTATTTGCACAGTGATTTACCTAAGCATGACGAAGCATTAAGAACAAGGCAGGGCATAAATTTTAGTCTCTGATGACACATTTTATTTCTATTAATAATAACAATTGCAAACCCCATCTGCAAAATATTTAGCAATTAATAAGATATTAAGAGTTTTCACATGCATTTTCTCATCCAATTCTTAAAATGTCCTTATGACTTGGGTAGGTTGTTGCATCCCCATCTTATGACTGGGGCCTAGGCTGTCTGGGCAATCTGCCCCGCAAGGGGGCTGTTGGGCAGATAAAATATTTTTTCTCACTCTTATTGTTAAAGATGGTCGCTGCTCTCACGTGATACAGCTAACTGCCCTTCTTGCTTGGTTATGCTAATGTGTGCTGGAGGAAGGGGTTGTCCCGGGGAAAAGTTTTAAAAGGAGGAGCTAGGAGGCCATTTTGGGAGATAGTGACCACTTTCATGTAGGGAGGAGGAACCCAGTCTGGAGCAGGACAGGGAAGCCACGAGGAGGAGGCAGCCAAAATGGCGGAATGTTGAAGGTTCAGAAGCCAGTTTGTGCAGGAGAAGGAGATGGGAACAGGGGTGAATAAGACTGGTGAGGTGGAAGCCTTTGATTCTAGGAAAACCCAGATGAGTCAGTGGCTTTGGGAGCCCTGAATGGAAAGGCAAGTGTTTTCCCACTGTGTGTTTTTACTCACTTGCTGAGTGCCAGTCTAGAATAAAGAAAAATGGACCACCAGTTTTTGGCTCCGCAGTGTCTTTATGATCTGTCCGGATTAAATGCGAACCTGCAAGAGCCAGGTGGCTGTGACGGTAGCCGTGGCTACTGGCTTTACAGGGGCCCAGCGGGGAGGCTGTGAGCATAGATTCTGCATTGAGGCTGTCTGGGTATGAATCCGCATCCACCAGCTGCTATCTGCGTGACTCTGACAAGCAGCTCAGTCTCTTCCCTCTTAGTTTCTTGTGCGTAAAATGAGGTTGCCTCGCTGGCTTGTTGAGATGTTTAAACAAGATCAAACAGAATACTTGGAACAAGTAACTGACACATAGTAAGCTCTAAGGTTGGTATTAACCTTATTAAGTGCCCAGTGGTACACAGGCACTGTACTAGTTTTGTAGGGACTCAACCACTAGATAAACTGGCCCTGTGAGCCCTCATTTTAGCTCATAACCCTGATAGTATATGATATCAGACATTAGTATTTGAAAGAAAACCAGTGAGTAAACAATATCAGAATATATTTTGCATCCTGTAGGATAATTGCTTAAAAAAAAACAACAAAGAACTATTGAATGGATACCAGTAGTTTTCTGATTAGACTTACCTTGCATGAGTTTCCCAGCTTCCACATAGGGAGTAAGGAATAATGGCTGTCCTGCGTCTCCCTGATGGGGCACCTGGACATTTTTGTGTAGAGGGCGAAACAGCCCATCACCACCAGGGCAGAGCATCAGCAAAACCAGCAAAACAGTCACCTTCCACATGGCACCAATCATTCTCTGCAGCCTAGGATGAAAATAGTAACATTCCACAAATGAATCCAAACAATAAATATTTCCCTAGCCTTTTTACATGCCAGATAGTAACTTAGTCACACACACACACACCCCCACTAAAAAAAAAAAAAAATTGTATGCAAAGGCCCTTGGCTAAGCGCCTTGAATAACACTGAAATAAAACAGACCCAATCCCTGCTCAACCTGAAATGAACAGTCTAATGCAATGCAGGACTGCTTAAGAGGTTTGCTACATAACTTGAGAAACAATCTGTGTTTCTAAAACTAGGGACTGGAAAGTAAATTCAAGGGAGGATTAAAGCCTCAAGCCAACAAGGACTCCGTAATTGATCACCAAGTGAGTGGCAGTGAAAGTGTATCCACCACGGGCGGGCAGAGGACAGAGACCACGCTTCAGGTCTAGAGGACTTCAGAAAGCCTTTGCAAGGTCAGATGTGACTAAAAGGTGCGCAGAGCTCAGAAAAGCAGGAGCGATGGGGTAGGCATCACTGGCAGGTGA
Organism: Rhynchonycteris naso; assembly: GCA_037038555.1. Classification (NCBI taxonomy): domain Eukaryota; kingdom Metazoa; phylum Chordata; class Mammalia; order Chiroptera; family Emballonuridae; genus Rhynchonycteris; species Rhynchonycteris naso. The sequence goes on from CM073002.1 coordinate 139,839,670, forward strand.
TAGGCGTGAGAGCTCAGAAAAGCAGGAGGGATGGAGTAGGCATCACTCACTGGCAGGCGATAGGCGTGAGAGCTCAGAAAAGCAGGAGGGATGGGATAGGCATCACTCACTGGCAGGCGGATAGGCGTGAGAACTCAGAAAAGCAGGAGGGATGGGGTAGGCATCACTCACTGGCAGGCGATAGGCGTGAGAGCTCAGAAAAGCAGGAGGGATGGGATAGGCATCACTCACTGGCAGGTGGATAGGCGTGAGCAAAGGTGGCACCTCAGCCCTCAGCCGGCCATGGACACTTTGCAAGGAAACTGAAAATAAGCGAAGTGGATTTCTGGTTCCTTCTGCTCTTACAAAATCGGTGAACCTTGCATTCAAGAACAAAAAAGAAAGAAGGAAGAGAGGGAGGATTCCACAACTACCTTTAGGCCACGGCCCCTATAGCTCCCTGATAAATAAACTCAAGAGTTAGGCTTCAAACTTTAATGACAGTTTTCTAATGATCTTCAAATCTGATCTTTACTCAGAGTATTCATCTGGGCTGATAATAATAATGGCGTAAAATTGTATGGTGCTTTTTTCTAACTTGTAAATAAACATGTAATCTGTACTTACAATGAGTTTTCCCTTGTATTTTTTAGCTGATTCGTCTCTTAATAACTCAACCAGGAGAACAAGGGTCATTCTCACCAGCATCAGGTGAGAGAGATAAGGTGACCCAGAGGAGTGCGTCAGGCAGGGCAAGGGACTCAGGACAGAGCTCAGCCGGGGACAGGGCTAAGGGAAGGAGAGCCACGTGCAGATGCAGGGTCCAATCTCATCTTTTTTTCTGAAATTTCTACATTTTGTTCATCATGGGTTTGAAGGGAGGGGATTCATTTTCATTCCTTTCAAATAGTATATTAAAATACTATTTCTCTTGATGACTGAGTTTTCTTTGGCACCATTAACTTTTATACACAGGGCAGGTGCCTCTCCGGCTTCACCGGAATTCTGACCCTGCTGAGTGTTACGAGGCCTCCATCAGTGCCAGTCCATTGCTCGGCCTCACTGCTGCTTAAACAGGATCCAAGTTCTTAGCTCTAGAGTCTGAGTATAATCTATGAAATGAACAGATACTCCACTCACTCAGATTACTGGATGCAAAAAGAAATATGCAATTATGCAAATATAATGCTTGCTTTTCTGTGCTATAAAATTCCAAACCGTTACAACATCTTAAAAACCACAAAATGTGTAAAAGTCTGTGAACCACCAACTCATCACAACCCAATTTGGCATACTGTGAAAACACTGGCTGTAGCAAACTGAAAAAGCTTTTCGGCCACCTTTCCCAAGAAGATAAAAATTTACAATTATAATTGGGTTGAGTATCTATATAATCCTTGTAAAGTCTTTCACGGTTAACTTAATAGAATTCCCCATATTTAATGTAAACAGGCCCAATTATATACAGTACGCAGCTAAAAAATATGCTTTTGCCTGTTACCGACTATAATAAAGAGCAAAGTGAATTCAGAAACTAAATTAGGTTCCCAAGAAGCCCAAGGGTAATGACCACAACATCACTAATAAAAAACATTTTTTTTTTAAATTATGTGAATTTGCTCCATGATGTGTTAATAACAGCTACTTTCAAGGAGTGTTTGAAATCAACAATCTAACTCTAACGGGTTCGGGGGTGGGGGGAATCCACAGTATTAAAAACATACTGGAAGAAGCTCTTCCAGTAAAAGGTTTTTTTCCTAGGAGTAGAAACAGGAAACATATCATGCCATCTCATTTCTCAATCTTCCTGCTGAAAACCTCCAACCCCCTTTAATGGAAACCATTAATATTTAAGTAACCAGGGTAGTACAGCAGTTCCCTTGTAAGCAGATGTTGACTCAAAGATGTGAAAGAAAGGTAAAACTGGTCTTATTTTACTTGACATATCTAATTCATAAAAGTAAGAGTTGGGTCAATTTAGTAAACCTCATTAAGATTTAATCAAACAACTGTTGGAGTCAGGGTGTCCCAGGTAGGTGAACTAAAGCAACATTTTTCATTTCACCATTCTCATTTAACAGTTAGAATTCCTGAACTGTGCTTAGCTGTCATCTCCCCGAACGAAATGAAAACTATTATCATGAATGAAAAAGTCTTTTTTCTCAGCATCCTTCTCAAATGTTTTTGCTTCTCCTAAACTAGCCTGAGTCTTTTTACTTACTGAACATTTGAGTACTTTCTAAACTAATAAATCTTGTACCAGGAGCTTTGACCCATAGAAAGTGAAAGAAAAAGTATTCACCATCCACTTTATCATGTCTGTTTGAAATAATATGAAAATATTGGCACCATTTCCAGTTCAAATATATCACCATTCAGGATTCAGACAAACGGTTCCTCTCAATAAATGTTTAGAAACAGAATAAAATCTAGGCAAATACAAAGGGATGTTGGCAGAATCAAATAAGCTAAAGGTCAAAAATATATGATTTGTTAAAACTGTCTTACTAAACCTTCCATATTATATAGTTGGAAACTGTGTGTCCGATGTACAGTTTTTATATAAAGTTATTTATCACAGTGTTTTGCAGAATAATAAAAACAGTCAATAATGAAAACAAACTAAGTTTTTGTACACTGAAAAGATGAAATTATATACAGCAATTATTATGATTAAGGATAATATTTTGAAAATTTTACTTGAATATTAAGTAAAGAAAAGCACACTATTAAATTGGATATGTGGTATTTTCTCCTTATTTAATACTTCTTAAGAGTTTCTAAATTTTCTACAATAATTAATCTTATCAGAATAAAAAAGGTTTTGGTTTTAAAGACTGATAGACATGGCAAAAAGAAAAAAAAAGCCTGTTTTTTATTCCTTATTGTCATCTGGTTATGACCTCTGGCATTTACTAGGAGCAACATTCTTTTTGTTCTTTTGCAATAGGACCTATTTCTCTAACTTTCTGAGAAGATGTGACCTGATCCAAAAGCCCTAGGAGCTCAGAAACTGACAGTATATTTTCTCTTTGGTCAATCAGGAAGCTCTGCATAAATGGGAGATGTTATAATAACAGTTAATTCTTACATTTAAATTTAGTTCTGCCTGGAGTAGAGTCCGTCACAGATGTGCATATAATTGGTACAAAGCAAACATTTGTTGAAGGGATGGATCCAACGCTATTTTAGAACTAGATGAGACAATACATGCACATACAGCCCCCTTCTTCCATCTGACTGACTAGAAAACTGCAGCCAGAGGATTAAGGAAGTGATTTGCTTGAGGCGGCACCACTGGTGAGCAGTAGGGCCAAGCAAGCCTCAAGGCCAGCACCGGTTCACGGCTCTGAATCCAATCCGCGCTCCACTCTCCCGTCTTTGGTTACAATTACATTCAGCTATTCTGACTCTAGTGGTCTCAATAGGTGATAACAGCCTGTCATGGTCCTACCAGGGGTCTCCAAACTCTTTACACAGGGGGCCAGTTCACTGTCCCTCAGACCGTTGGAGGGCCGCCACATACACTGACCACCAATGAAAGAGGTGCCCCTTCTGGAAGTGCGGTGGGGGCTGGATAAATGGCCTCAGGGGGCCGCAATTTGGCCCGCAGGCAGTAGTTTGGGGACCTCTGTCCTAGACCCTTTCATAGGCCAGTAGAGGCTGTAGCAATATAAATAAATAAACAAACAAAAAGAAGCATTAATAAGTAAACCATTCTAGAGAAATTTGTTTTTTAGGAATAGTTTGTACTAATCTAGGTTCTTCCATCACCGAACCAGTGGGCCCTGGGCAAGACAATGACTTCTCCGGGTTCCAGTGTGTTAGAACCAATGATTAGATTTCCAGGAAGTTTGAGAACCAGGTGTTCAACACGCACACTGTTACAAATAGAACTATAAAAACGTATCATTAAATACAGTAAATCCACGAGTTACAAACGTCCGACTTCTGTACAACTCGTACTTACAGAGCACCGTAAGGTAATCAACTGCAGTTGGACATCAGTGAAAATGATATTACAGACTTACTCAGCTCCCATGGCAGAGAACTAACCAGTGAAGGACCTTACAGAACTAGAGCAGCAGATAAGAGCATTTAGAGAAGAAGACAGGGACCTAGAAACACCAGAACTGAAAACATTTTCTACAAAAGAGTTAGCTGATGCTTTTTGTCTTATTTAAGCAGGAATGGCAAAGTTAGAGGAGCAAGATCCTGACACAGAGAGGGTCACCAAAGTTTACCGTGCAGTGACCGAAGACCTGAACCTGAGGTGCCACAGGGCCACTGATGATGAGAAAAAGGAAAGCTCTGTACAAGCCTCCCTTGACGCCTTCTTCAAGAAACTGACTCCAGCAGCAGAATCAAACCCTGACTCTCTAACACCAGTCCCACCGTCTCCAACAAGTCCGGCATCTTCTGCATCATCCTAAATCGTTTAAGGTTGTATTTGAGAATGTCTAAGTATTTATATGCACAGAAGGGTAAAAATAAATACTATGTTAAGACAAACATCAAAGTTGCCTTTAATCACTTAGTAAATGTGCCTGTTCTAATTTACAAATTCAATTCAACTTAAGAACAAACCTACAGAACTTATCTCATTTTTAACTTCAAAACTTGCCTCTAAGTTAAATTGAAAAACATGTCATAAATACTCAAAACTCATCACTTCTGAATTATTTTACTATTGTCTATTCTCTGGAGTTAGGATTTCTGGTAACTGTCTGGTGGGTGGATTATATAACGGTGTGCTACTGTGCAGCTCTTCCCCAGTGTGTGTTCCCTGGCGTCTGTTGACAGCTTGCAGTCGGCCATGGTGGGAATATTTATTTACACCATGGACGTTAGCAAATGCCACAAACCAGGACTTTCCCGCCCCCAGAGAGCCAGTTGTTGAATAGACACTTGCACGTGTTAGTTTCATGTTCTTTATTTGAAAAATGAACTGGAAACTACTATCTGTCAACTCACACCTTAATTCCAATTGAAATGACCAGCAGAAGAGACAAGAGGGAAAATCCTGCTGAGTTGTCCTCGGTGTGTGGAAGCAACCAGCAACAGCATGCTTAGCTATGCAAGGCCTCCAGAAAGGAGACAGGGTCCTGGAAGGTATGTGTTCTATCGATGGAAAAGAATCCAAAAGAAAATCTCTGGAATGAGGACAAGAACCCCAAACCAGCAGTTCAAGCAGCCCTGTGGTCTCTTCATCTCTCCTTCCAGCTGCTCCATTTTACATGATAGATTATTCCAATTAAAGGATAAAAATTGTTTATGTAATTATTGTTATAGCTCCAATTAAAATAGCTATTTGGGCCTGACCAGGCAGTGGTGCAGTGGATAGAGCATTGGACTGGAATGTGTAGGACCCAGGTTTGAAACCCCGAGGTCTCCAGCCTGAGTGTGGGCTCATCTGGTTTGAGCAAAGCTCACCAGTTTGAGCCCAAGGTTGCTGGCTTGAGCAAGGGGTCACTTGGTCTGCTGTAGCCCCCCCCCCCCCGTCAAGGCACAAATGAGAGAGCAATCAATGAACAACTGAGATGCCGCAACGAAGAATTGATGCTTCTCATCTCTCTCCCTTCTGTCTGTCTGTCCCTATCTGTTCCTCTCTCTGTCTGTCTCTGGCAAGCACAAAACAAAAACAAAAACAAAAAATAAAACACAAAAGAACAGTTATTTGGATCTCCTTTAAATACTTAACTGGCTTTAATAGCTCCCAATAAAAACATTTCTCCAAACAAACTAAAAAAGGTCAATCTGTAATTTTAAAAAAGGTGTAAGAAAGTGGTTCCTCTATTTTAAAAAACCTGTAATAAAAAGGTACAAGAAAGTGCTTTCTCTATTTAAGAGACCCACTCACCTTTCAAGATCATTCATCCACAGCATCTGAATCCTGTAATAGAGGGATATTGTGCAACCCTGCATTAAATACCAACTCAAATCCGAGATTTAGCTATTGTGAATAAAAAGACTTCCATGCAAACCACTGATAGAAGAAAACTTTTATTTGGAAGGATCCATTATTCATCTTCCTTATGACATCATTTTTGTTCATTTCTAAAATTGATATTTGAAGCACTCTGTGTCCAGAGAGGACCTGACACGCCAGGTCGCTGGCAACCTTTTGCTGAAGTGGAACGGAGACTCCAGGCCTATCTCTTTTTCCCAGGCCACCCCTCTGGCATCCGGCTGCGCTGCCTCATCTTGCAAATGAATGGGGCATCCCTATCTCTGCCACCCCGTAGGTACCCTTGGACTCACAAGAGAGGGAGACAAATCTGAGTTATGTGGCAGGCAGAGAATGAAAAGAACCAGGGAAGGGAGAAAAACAATATTATCTGACACTATGGTAGGAAGCCTTGCCTTGAAATCTCACTCCAACCAGAAGGGAAATTTGAATAGGGGTGGAAGGAAAAAGTAGCCATATCCCAAAACATTAACGACAGTTTTGAAATAGAAAGACCATCCCTCGGATCAAAAGCACTATCATGATAATGATACCAACAATACCTGTCAATTACTGAATGCTCCCTAAGTACTGGAACTGTGCTAACGGCTTTATATTTTTATTTCTAACCCTTTCCATCAGCCCATTTCACAGATGAGAAACTGATCCTCAGAGAATCTAACTTACTTGCCCAGGTTCATAGAGCTAATAAGTGGTACAACAAGGGATTTGGGCCAGTCCTTATTTGTCTTTAAAGACCATGCGGGAGACCCAGTACCAGGATCTCCCAAAAGCTGCTATGTGAGCCAGGCTTCCTCCTCTCTATTCAGGTAAGTTTGGGAATACGACATATAATATCCCGCTGAAATAAACTATTATGTTGCTGAGAAGTTCTGCTATAAAGAAGTGTGTTAAAACTTTATCCCAGTTTTTCCCAAACCAACAGTATTTGATTAGGAAAGACTTTTTATTCCTGCATAATATCTAAAAATGTAATTGAACACATTTTGTGACTTTTATTCATTTAACAAAATGTGTTGGAGAAAGAACTAGTATATCCTTGGCCCTCTCTGCTCCAAATGACCTCAAAAAACTGTTTGAGTTCACAGCAGTCAGGAAACACATTTCTGGGTAAAGCCAACCTTCAGGAAGCAATGCAAAGGCCCTGAGGTGCAAACAAGCTTTGTTTGCTGCTGTTGATGGGCATTCAGTGAATGCAGGAGGAAGTGGCACACGATGAGTTTGGAAGGTAGTCAGGGTCAACACGTGGAGCGTTATCTGTATTCATATGCATTAGTATTTTATTCTAATTCCAATGGGAGACCATTGGAGGCTTTTAAGTAAGGGAGTAATTAAGTCTAATTAAAATTGTGAAATGTGAAATGGTCACTCTGGTTGCTACCAAGAAAGTTGACTTCAGGTGAATAAAGATGAAATCAGGATGCCAATTATGAGGATGATGTAATAACCCAGGAGAGAAGTTAGAGGCTGGGATCAGGGAGCAGCAGTGGAGTTGGAGAGTGGAGGTCAGCTACATTTTGAAAACACATCCATCAATATTTGTTAATAAACTGAACTATAATGGAAATAAGCAAGGACGACCCCTAAGTTGTTTTTTGTTTTTGTTTTGCCTGAAGTGACTGCATGAATTGTTACGGATTGAATAATTGTTTTCCCCAAAATATGTGTTGAAGGCCTTCAGAGTGTGACCCTATTTGGAAAGAGAGTCTTTGCCGATGTCATTAGTTAAGTTAGAATGAAGTCATACTGGACAAAGGTGGGCCTTGAATCCAATATAACTCGTGCCTTTACAAGAGGAGAGAAACACAGGGAGGAGAAGAATGTCATGGGAAGACAGAGACACACAGGGAGAAAGATGGCCACGTGAAAACTGTGGCAGAGATTGAAGTGATGCATCTACAAGCCAAGAAATAAGGACTGCTGGCAAATAGCAGAAGTGAGAAGAGGCCAGGAAGCATTGTCGCCTACAGCGTTCAGGCAGAGCTCCCTGGCAGCTTGCTGACTCTGGACTTACAGCCTACAGAACAAAGAGACAGTCCATTTCTGTTGTGACTGCTGCCCTAACGCATGAATATGTGGGTAGTGGGACCACTCCAGAGCTCGGAAAGACTGTGGAAGGGCAACACATGTTTATGTGACTGTGACACTCTCCTTAGAAAAGCCTCAAGCCCAGAGCTTTCTATGCAGCATACCCCGGTGAGGAAACCAGGTTCAACGCTGAACAGTTTCTCAAGCCCTGGGTTATCTCAAGCACCCGACCCCCACCCTTCAGCCACTAAGCAGTACAACTGGAACATAAAGAGCCAGGTGTAGAGGATTCCCAAGGCCATGTACTTCTCCTATATCACTGTATAAATTAATAAGATAGTAACATATGCCTCCAGGTAAATTCTGACAAGAGCAGAATTCTAGGAGAACTAGATTTTTCTCCATATGTCGTTTGTAAAATTCACAGGTGCTGTTATCGCAAGTGATTTAAAGTCATGCTTATCTGCAAAGAAGCGAAAATCCCATGCCCAGAGATTGCTTCACATTGGATTTCTCGTGTACTTCCTTCAGTTCAGAAAATAAATTTTTGGAGGAGTGGCTGAAGCCCTCAGTCCTTTAGACTCATGACAAAAGCAGTGTCTTCCACTGAGAAATTCTGCATTTTCACTGAAGTAAATGTAGCCTTCCTCTTTTTAGAATCAGCCTCCTTTTGGTTATCCACTATGATGAAATTTTTCAGAAAAAGAAAATATTAGAATACACAATGTGGCAAATATAAGGTTAAGACTGAGCAAGATGGATGAGAATATTATATATGAGAATGATCCTGGGAAATTTCTCAATGTTGTCACCTTAACTATCACTCACTGAGGTGACAAGAAATTCCTCCCTGATTGCAGAAGAGATATTATTGTTATTGAGAGCAATTGCCATTTAATACTCTCTCAGATACTTTAGTACATTCCTCGGCTATTTTCCAGACTATATTGTCTCATTAGCTCTTCACCACCACCCTTAAAAGGAGTTCATGCAACTCTTCAACAGAGGCCCCTGTTGGTGAAGCAATGTCCCAAGTAATGACACCCTCATTAGTAGCAGAGCTGGGGCTAACTCCAAGTTCAAGGGGCTATCTGTTCAGTTAATAAACAAATATATCTTTAGCTCCTACTATGTGTCAGACTCCAATCTATGCACAGAGAACGAAAGAGATGGAATGTTGCCTGACCAGGCAGTGGTGCAGTGGATAGAGCATCAGACTGGGATGTAGAGGACCCAGATTTGAAACCCCAAGGTTGCCAGCTTGTGCGCAGGCTCATCTGGCTTGAGCATGGGCTCACCAGCTTGAGTGAGGGGTCTCTGGTATGAGCATGGAATCATAGATATGACCCCATAGTCGCTGGCTTGAGCCCAAGGTCACTGGTTTGAGTAAGAGGTCACTTGTTCTGCTGTAGCCTCTCGGTCAAGGCACATATGGGAAAGCAATCAATGAACAACTAAGGAGCTGCGATGAAGAATTGATGCTTCTCATCTCTCTCCCTTCCTGTCTGTCCCTCTTTTTGACTCTCTCTGTAAAAAGAAAAAGAGATGGAATGTCTGCCTTTATTAAGTTTCAGGTGTAGTGGGCTAGAGAGAGCGATGAGAGCTACTAAGAAAATTAAAGCAGGGTAAAGGGTGAGCGAGAAATGGGGTCAAGCAGTGGTATTATGTTAAATTGGGTGGTCAGGGAAGACCCCTCTGAGAAGGCGACATCTGAGCAGATCTGAAGGACATGAAAGAGTTCCATGTGACTACTTAGGAGAAGAGAGTTCGGGCTCTCTAACAGAAGGCACTGATGATGGAAGCCAGCATGGCAGCCGTCCAACAAGTGATGGAGAGAGCAGTATGAAGTGGGATCAGGTATCAGATCATGCTGCTGGGAGCCAGCACATGCTTCGGGCTCACTTCCTCCCAGCTCCAATGTTTCCATCCGTGGTGAGGCTGGCCTCTTGCCACTTTCTTGCTCACTCTGCCAGGGATTGGGGCAGTGGGTGGGGGGCGGTAAGAGGTGGAAAAATGTATCTGCTGGATAACTCTGGGTAGACTGGGCATGTTAGTCTCAACTTCCTTTGTCCCACAGGAAGCAGCGTTTTCCCTCCGCTGGGCCAGGTATGGACCTGTGAATGGTTGGGCAGGTCTGCTCAACTGCAGGCTTTGCTCAGGAGAAGCCCGTTTTCCCAGAATAAAAGCTCTAACTCCACCCAGCCTCTCTCAGTAATAAAAGTGATATTTCGCTATCCACCTGCCTAGCTCTTTGGTCATCTCACTTTCTCTAAAACTCAAGCAAGAAAGGCATTGCAATCACAGTATACTCCTTAGTTCAGCAGTGAGCACTACCTATATAATAAAGTCAACAACAATAAAAAAAAATTCTGTAACCATTTGGTCAAGAGGGAGGGTAGGCAAGTTGAAACATTAGTCATGTAACAGTGCTAAGTTCTCACATTAATAGGAAGTCAAGAGAAAAATACGTCAAGTCGATAAAAAGTACAATTCTAAATCAGAAAAGAAATCAAGAAATAGTTTAATCAGATTACTTATAAATCTAGAGTTAAAACTGGAGGAAAGAGGCGAAAGTCAGGGGAAGAGTCTTCAGAGGTAAGGGAAGCATGGAGCGTGGAAGAAAGGGATACAATTTTTTATTACAAGAATTGCACTATGAGTTGGATTTTCTGCCATGGAAGTGAATTATGTTAACAAATTTCAAAAGTATTATGACAAATAACTCAAAAAGTAAACTTATCACCTTCTTCCCTGAACAAGTCCCTACTTCTCTATTTTGTCTTGATTGGAAACACGCTCCAGCACTGAAGCTGGACGTCCCATATTGGTGGACTTCCTTGCCTCCCTCTCACTGCTTCTCCACAGTCACCGAGCCACCTACGGAGAGTCCCCCTCTCCTCAATCACTGGACTGCCACGTCTGAATCCGAGTCCTCACCATGACTTGCCCGAAACACTGCAAATCTCCAAGCAAAAAGCTAACCCAGACCTTAACTTCTCTTTAAACGATTTCCCTCACTCTCTGCATTGCTATTGTCTCTCCTATCTTCTTGGGCCATGGGTTTTAGACCGTTTTTCCGACTTTGTTGCATGGCAACAGATCACCACTACATAGGCAAGACCGGAAGTGAATGAAGAGCAGGAGGAAGCTAGAGAAGTGAATGGAGAGGACATTGCCGAGGACGTTGTAGACATGCTGAGTCTGTATTCTCCAGTGACTACGAGGACTTCGTAGTGGTAAAGAATACAATGGTTATGGTGTGAAGATGGATTTGAACTAAAGAAACAGAAGGCAGAGAATCCATTTAGTAGGCTTTCTAATAATCCAGCATAAAGAGAGGAAACCTAAACTAGGACAGGGCGACAGTGTGAACAGGGGAGATTGAGGATTAGAAGGTATAATTGCCTGAAATTTGTGAGTGATGAAATATTATACATTGAAATAGAACAGAATCTAGATGACTTCCAAATTTGACTATTAGATTTTGTCATCAAGCTGATGCATTGATACATTCCTGTGTGTGTGTGTGTGTGTGTGTGTGTGTGTGTGTGTGTGTGTGTAAGAGAGAGGGACAGAGAGACAGAGACAGCGAGACAAGGAATACTAGATCCCTGAGAAAGTGAACATCAGAGGCTCCCAGCAGAACACTGACAATGTTTCTATATACCCAAAGCCACACTGCAGCTACCAAATGACTGACAATCTATTCTTCTGAACAGTTACTGGTTTCCTACCAATGTGCCCCCAGCCCCACTGCTCCTAGCCTCTCCTGAACAAAACCGACTAGTGGCCATGGCTAGTAAACAGCAGCCCACCCAGTGGGTCCCCTCTTTCTTGATTCCTCCTTTGACCCACTCAGCACAAGGCCAAACCTTTCAGAGACCTCTTCCTATTTCCCCAAGCCTTTGAGTGTCTTCCCTGCTGCAGGTAAGCTAATAACATAATAACACTAACTTTGTGTCATTACAAGTTTATTCCTGATAGTCCTTCACTCCCTTGTGAGCTTTAACGTCCCCTTAAAAAGTGTACTGAGACCAGGTTGAGAAGTTAGGGAGACCACAAAAAATAGAAGAGACAGTAAATCCAGAGCATGAGGGCAGCTGAGGTCTCTCTATTCTTCTGAGACAGGCAGGAAGGGCTCTGTCACAATTCTTGCATGTCCAGAACTCCCTACCACGCCAAGTTAATTCTACAAACACTCCACTACTTCGAGGGAGAGAGAAAATAATATTATTTCCAGTATGCTTGGGTCGATTATAAATAACCAACAGCAGAGCTGACTGACACAATCTTGCTGTAGACACCTAATCTTATCCCACCCTCCCTCCAAAGTGTAACAGTGGAAGGAAAATAAGGAGAAAAGAGAAAGTGATCTTAGATGTGTAAGTGAGCAGGACAATGGGATCTTAAGTGAGCAGGACAATGGGAAAAGCAGAAGATTGATGGGAAAAGACATATAAAGTAAACAAATTAAACATAGTCCAGAGAGTTGTTTGGTTCTGACCTTGCTGCTGGGCTCTCCACAGTCAATGGACACATCCAAATGGGTACCCAGTCAGTATACCCTCAAACCCAAAGCAGTCTTATAACAAGACATCATTACCTTTGAACTTCCTCTGCCTCTGACTTCCCTCTTCTTATTGACACACTATCTGTGCAGGTGCTTGAGCTCTAAAACCAAGTCCTCATGTCAAATCAGACACAAAGTCCTACCCTGCTTCCTCTTTTCAATCTCTGCAATCTGTTCTGTTCATAGTTTGACACTTATTGGCTTCAGAACGTTTGCACAGCCTACTAACTCATCTCTTAGACTTCAGTCCCTTCCACCCCAATTTAGCCTAATGCTAATGCCAGAAAGAGCTATTTAAACACAAGATACTCCTCCTCCTCAAATGCCTTCAATGACTCCAGACTGCAACCAAGATGAAGTTTAAACTTTCTGCCATAAAATTCAATGTCTTCTACAATGTGACCCCAGCATAACCTTCCAAACCAAAGTCACATGACCCTTAGCAAACTACATTCCAGCCGAATTAACCCCCACCCCATTTTTTTTAACAAAAGAGACAGACAGAAAGAGGGACCGATAGGAATAGACAGAGAGAAAAAGAAAGATAGGAGAAGCATCAATTCTTCCTTGCAGCACCTTAGTTGTTTGTTGATTGTTTTCTCATATGTGCCTTGACCGGGGCCTCCAGCCAGGCCAGTCACCCCTTGCTCAAGCCAGTGACTTTGGGCTTTAAGATAGTGACCTTTGTGCTCAAGCCAGTGACCTTGGGCTTCAAGCCAGCGACCTTTGTGCTCAAGCCAGCAGCCATGGGGTCAGGTCAGTGATCACATATTCAAACCAGTGACCCTGTGCTCAAGCTGGTGAACCCACGCTCAAGCTGGTTGAGCCTGCACTCAAGCCAGCTATCTTGAGGTTTCAAACCTAGGTCCTCTGCTTCCCAAATCAACGCTCTATCCACTGTGCCACTGCCTGGTCAGGCAGCTCTTCTTGGTGCCTAACTTTTCTCTGCCTTTTGTGTTCTTACAGTTCAGCATAACCTCAGGAAAATAGTAGACACTAATCAGTATTAGTGGAATTTTAAAAAAAATGTAGGTGAGGATTGCACTATAAAGTTCTTTCAATTTTTCTGAATGTTTGAGATTTTTCATAGTCAAACAGTGGGAAAACACAGTTAAATAAATAAATGAATCTCTTAAGAGTTGGTTTACTTCCATGTGAGAATTGGGGAGCAAGATGAGAACAGGTGGAAGGACTGTCTGAAAAAGCAAATTCTGACTGTCTTATCTCTCCAACATCCTTGGGTCTCATCTCTAAACATTTTCTCTGTATTCTGATTCTAATTAGTGACTCTTTTTAAACTACTACGGTCGTTTATCAGCACAAATATTTATTTAGTTTAAAGCAATACAAGAAAAGCCAGAAAATTAAGAAACTGTATAGACTTTCATATGCCAACAAAGCCAGTGTGGTCTACTTTTTTTAAAAAAATGTAGTTTCGTCTGACCTGTGGTGGCGCAGTGGATAAAGCGTCGACCTGGGAACACTGAGGTCGCCAGTTCAAAACCCTGCACTGGTCTGGTCAAGGCACATATGGGAGTTGATGTTTCCAGCTCCTCCCCCCTTTCTCTCTTTCTCTCTCTCACTCTGTGTCTCCTCTCTAAAATGAATAAATAAAAAGAAATTTTAAAAAATGTAGTTTCTTGCTCAAGGCTGTACTTGCAATATCTGAGAGGAAGAGAAATTGGAACACTCTTGGTTTCTGTTCACTGTGCTTAGGAGCATAGGTTTAAATCCAGAAAGCACCTGATCACTGTCCTGTGAACTGAGTCTATTACTGCTGAAATCATTGAACTTTCAAATATATCACATGAAAGTTCAAACTCCATTCTTGATTTTAGCCAGAAAAATACAGTTCTTAGCTTTCTGTCCCACTTACCCTTCTCCCAAGTCAACAGAGATACGACTTTATTCTTCTAAACTCACCTTTCTAATTATGAAACACTTTCTTACTTAGATTCTTTTAAATCTTCTTGGTTCAGTCTATGAAAACTGCACATCATTAAAGCCCGGGGAATGTTAAACTAAAATAAACACGCTCGCTCTTTTAAATGAATTATACTTTCTATTAAGAATGAGGCATTACGTTATTAACCTTGGGTACTGGGGTGTTAATAAAAGTGTATTGATGTTCTCTGAGGTGCTAACGAAGCTCTTCCTCACTCACTGTCTTAGTTCTATGCATACGAGGGTAGCATTCAACACTTAGTTCTTCCTCTGATAAGTTATCGTAAATGCTTCCTGGAACAAAGTCATTAACAAAATAGTGTCATGCTCTTTGCTTCTTGTTATTATTTTTTTCAAAGGGAGTGAACTGGTAAGCCCAATGCTCTTTTAAACCATCGAACCTCCTGTCAGTCAAAACCCACGTTGCTTAGGCTATAAAATCAGGCTAGTAGGAGCCCCCTGTAAATTGCTTTATAAGCTGGATTCACATATATTGGGGGACTAACTATGCCCCTTCAAACAGCCAACTCCTATAAAAGAAGAATAAATCAGCTTCTAAGAACACTGGCATCATATCATGAAGGGTTTCCATTTGACTTAGACTAACCTGAGTAGAAGTTTAAAAAGCACTATCAGCCAAAGGGTCTCAACAACTGCATTGATTTTCATATGCCAACAAAACCAGTGTGGTCTACTTAAAAAAAAAGTCCCAATTCCTATTTTGAACAACTTTCTTAAAAGTCATCTTTCAACCCTAGCCAGGTGGCTCAATGGAAAAAACACCATTCTGGTGAACAGAGGTCGCAGCTGCCTGGGCACATACGAGAAGCAGTCGATGAGTGCACCACTAAGCGGAACGAGTTGATGCTTCTCTCTCTCTCTCTCTCAAATCAATAGAAAAAATGTTTTTAAAAGGTTATTTTTCAAGTTAGTGAAACTCATTTTCATTGGATCTCTTTTGTTCTTAATATCTGTTTTTACTCATCCCATACCAAAATAAATAAATAAATAGAGTTGTACATTGAAGGGTAGAGGGAAAATAAATAAATAGTAGTTGTACATTGAAGGGTAGAGGGAAAGACATTTGTCTTTTAAACACGGAAGCCCTGGCGTAGTGAATTTAAAAGATCTTATCAAAATCACCAACTAGCAAACAGCTGAGCTTGGATTCCAACTCATAAATACACCGAAGTTCATTTTCCCCCGGTGACACCAAGCTGCCCTGAAAGGTACTGGGTGCTTCCCTTTCACACACCTCTACATGCACGTCCCACTGGCTCCTACGAAGTCCCCTTCGAGGTCCTAACCCACGTGGGCAGGGATCCTGCGTTCCCCTGTCCCAACCCTCGGTTTGCTCCTAACCCAACATTCCAGTAATAATAAATAGTCTTTCTGACGTGCTTTCCTTCCTCCGCTCAAGCCAAGTCTTTCGGGCAGCACACACAAAGCAGAGGCGTTTTCCGCTCCCACTTCTCCACAGCACCCCGAAATCAAAGCATCCCAAAGAGACGTGCTGAGGGAGGAAGGGGCTGTGTTTCCGCCTCGCCCCCCTCGAGTTATGGGGGACCCCACGGCTTCTGGCATCCCCGGAGGGGCTCCTGGACGAGGAAGCGCCTCCAGATCTGGAAGAAACCGGGTGCGACCATCTCGGATCTTGCTAGGAGCCTTCGGGAGGGTTCCTTGGGCTGGGCGCACCTAGAACCAAGGGCCAAGCCGCCCCAGTACCCCAGCCTGGAAACTCGTAGCTGGCCAGGACCACCTGACCCCGATCTTGCTCCAGCTAGCTTTTCTCCTTCTGGGTGCTGAGGGCTCCTGAGATCAGGCGTCCTGCGCTCCCTGCGCTTGGGGACGTGCTAGGACCCGCCCCGGGGACCCGCGCACTTACGCAAGGCAGTCGGCGCTCCTTCCCGCCTCGGTGCGCTCACTCACACCCGAACGCACTAGTCCCCGCTGCGGTTCCCCAGCCAGGGGCAGGTCACACAGCCCTTCCCCTCGCAGGTCCCAATCACAAGAGCCCTGCAGAACGCGAGCTTTATGAAGGCCCCTCTCCGCGACGCACGTGACCCAGACCTACCGGGCAGAAGGTGAGTCCCCATTTCCCCTCCCTGCGTCCTGGCCGCACCCAGTTAACACTGCCCATCCTGGGAGCAGCAGACAACGCCAAGGTGGAATTTTAAAAATGAACAGAGTTGCGGTGCAACTCTATATTTTGTTTTGTTTGTGTGTTTTGATTTTTCTCTCCTACTTTTTAAAAGCTGCTGTCTTAGAATCTCAACATTTTATTTTGAAACCATTTCTCCCCACGAGTGCTTGTGTGCAAGCCTGGCATTTGCATCTGGAAACCGAGTGTGTTTTACTCCCACTGCATGAAAAGCCCCATGCAGTCTTGGATAGCGCAGTTCTGATCACTAATACTGAGACCACACTGAGGACCAACACTGAGTGTCTGATGCTTTTTCTCTAGGCTATTCTATAGGAATCTTACAACACAACCCCATGTGTTGGTACTATAATTACCCCCATTTTGCAGGCATGGATTTTGAGGGGGACACTATTCAAAAACGGTACAATGTTGACAGATACTTAGGTGTACAGAGAGGATTTGGGGGCAGATAAACATGAAGTGGGCAAAGGAGATGAGTCTATAGATTTTCATTAAATAATACTTGCCCTTTCTTTCTTAACATGTGTTCTCCAGTGAAGAAGCACAGCTGGTGAAGCCATGGGCAGAGTCTGTTCAGAAGCCCCGCTACAGTGGAGAAGATCACCTGCACGGGTACAGTGAGCAGCATGGGAGCGGTGATTTTGGGGTCTTTCATAAGAGATACATGTACAGTTGACTCTGGAACAACACAGGGATCGGAGTGCCAGCCACCCTCACCACATGCAGTCGAAAATTCCCATATACGTTTTGACATTCTAAAAGCTTGCCATCTCGTGATCAGTGGGGCATTGGTCTGGGACCCTGCAGATACCAAATCCGTGGATGCTCAAGTCCCCTATATAAAATAGTCTGGAACAGTGCAAACAATTGGCCCTCTGCATCTGCAGATTTTCAACTTTGGGTTGAAACTATTGTTTTCGATTTGTGATTGGTTCGAATATGTAGATGTGAAACCCAGGGTTGCAGAGGGCTGACTGCGTGTTTATTGGGGGAAAAAAACATCCCCCTATAAATGGAGCCATGCAGTTCCAACTTGTGTGGTTGAGGGGTCAACTGCACCTCTCTTGGCACTACTCACTAAGATATTTTGGCAGAGTCAGCCAAATATTTCTAACACTTTAAAGAGTACTTTACATTTCTCCTCAAATGACCATAACTACAATCGATAAGTGAAGAATAAAAATGTATAACTTATGGAGGAAATCAAACTTATGGAAGTAATATTTGTAGCCCCTTTCTTGTATCGAGAGTACTCAAAGGTAGGGGAAAACTAGTTTTGCAAAAAGATTGATAAGTCATTGTCTCTGATTGCCTTTTCTGAAAACAAAGATTTAAAATTGCCAGCCTGCTAATAGATGTGAGCTCTGGATACACATATCTGAGCAGGTTGGAAGTAGGGGAGAGGAGGCAGCCTGTTAGAGGTCTGGAATTTAAGAAACCTAGGGGCTTTCTGGGAAGTGATGGATTCCCAGGGGCAGGGACGTGGCCTTCAGTTCAAGAACAAAGAGATGGGGAGAGAGAGATGATTGTAAGCATACAAAGAAGTCTGGCATGGACTCACTTCCCAAATATAGCCCCTTAGATGACTCCTCTTCTAAGCAAAGGGCTGTGAGAACCAATCCAGCAAGAACCAAAAGATGTGGTTTTGTTTTCTAAATTATGCTATCTGTGAGAAAAGCTTGAGCCACAAAGACACCAATGTCAGTGAGTCTACAAGCAGCATCAGGGACTTGTCAGAGACAGAAGAAGGGCCATGAGTGTGCCCTAATTGTGGCATCAGGGGCCTTGCATAGCCAGACTTGTGCAGAGGGTAGTGGTGCCTAGAATGAGACTTTGGCAGGAAGCCATGAGACACACCGTCTGTTCACCAGAGGAAAAGGGTCAGAGCCCCAGGTTGGCCACAGGACTAGTTCTAGGGACAACAAAAAAAAGAAGAAAAAGGATTGTCAGCCTGATCAATCTAGATCAGTGCTGCTTAACCTTTTTTGAGGTGCCGAACCCACCAGTTTCATATGCGCATTCACCGAACCCTTCTTTAGTGATAAATAAAATATGATTTTTTTTTCCAAATTCAAGACATAGGTATATGTTTTTTCACTGGTGCACAAAATGAGCCGTGCATGAACATCACCTTGCTCAAAGAACAAAACCAACAAAGTGCATGAACTCACAACAAATTACGGTATTACTTTATTCTGGCCTTCACGGCAGAGGCTTCTCCGAACCCCTGAAACTGACTCATCGAACCCCTAGGGTTCGATAGAACCCAGGTTAAGAACCACTGATCTAGATGGTTCCAGGGTTCCCTCAGGCCCTTGTGTTTTCTGCAGATGTGTTCTGGGAGGGTCTAGTAAGTTAAGTCCAGGTGGTTCAGAGAATGAGTTGGATTTATGTTCAGATCTAGAGCCTGTCATCTGGTGACCTCAAACAAGTTACATGACTTCAGATTTCTCATCCATTCATGGTAAAATAATATTAGCTACCTTGCAGTGTGATTACAAGGATATAATGAGACAATGGACAGAAAGTGCTGTTATACAGAACGGGCTCAATAAATGGTAGCTATATTAATGATCACGACAATCTGTGTGATTACAGGCCAGTGACTGTCATTCTTTTCAACTGTCTCCACCAGGAAACTGAATTATATTCTTTCACCCAGTGTTTTCCATTGTATCTGGACACCGCAATAAAGCATGCCTCTCGTTGACTTATGGCCAGAGCTGTGCGACGTGCCTAATATTTTAGTTCAGACTCATACAATAGCTGTTTGCATGTCTTGAGTAGGTAAATTCCAATTGTCTAGGTTTGAAAGTTTGACTTCACATTTGTAACTGCTGCCACCAAGATAAGTGTGGACCAGGAATGAAAACAAGAAGAATTGATTAACCTTGTAGACAAACATGTCCCTCTTGGAAGGGTCCCTATCTCTCCATGACACTTGTCATTGCTCCTTTTAGGTGTTATTACATGACTTTAACGGGGTCACCTCGGGGCTTAAAAACACAGCTCAGAAGTACATCAAAAAGAGGAATATCACAGCCTCTCCAGTGTTATTAACTTGCCCAACAAATGTCTCTTAAGAAAAGAAGTCAGAGGTGTGCATAGTATATCAAAAAGAGGAATATCACAGCCTCTCCAGTGTTATTAACTTGCCCAACAAATGTCTCTTAAGAAAAGAAGTCAGAGGTGTGGCCTGCACACACTTGCTAAAGGCATTGTGCTTTTCAAGAGCAAGAAGACTTGATCCAGCTAAAGAGCCACACATCTGTTCTGCACCTTGACCATAGCTTTGAGAAGTAGGCCCAGGGGGTGGTGACCCTGCTGTAGGACAGACACACGCCCTGATAAACTTAAGAAAGGACTTCAGTCTCCTTATACTCAGTACCGAAGGGCCACCTCCTGAGACTAACCACGGGCTACAGACTCAGGGAAGTTGTGGGTAATTACATGGTGATTATTTCCAAGAGGCACTTTCATTCTCAGCATGATTACCCTTCTTCTCCAGGTTGTTCGCCTTTGTGTGCCTACTTCACTTAGAGAAACAATGTTCAAATTCATCTAAGTCCTGTGCAAGCGAACCTCTTCTTCCTTGGTGACCCAGCGCCCTTTGGCAGCAGGTGTTAAGCCTTTCTTACAAAAGGCCTCATTCCAGTTCCCTTTGGCTGTAAAGAAAGCCAGGATACAAGACTTTGGTTCATTAAGGGTGAATTATAGGATTAAGATAGACTTGGCCACCAAGGACAGCAGAGTTAACCCTGTGAGGAATAATCACAGCAAACTTGTGTCGGGCTTCCCAGTTTGCCAAACACTTTTCATATACATCAGCTCTTTGGTGTTCAAACCAGCCCTGCAAGGTGGTGGGACGAACCTGCCAGTGTGCTCTGGACCATGCTTGATGAAGGGCACAGCATGGGTTTAGGAAGAGACTGATGGGGATTTGAATCCCAGCAGCCACTCATTAGCTGTGTGACCTTTGCTATGTTAATTAACCTTTCTAAGACCTAGCCTTCTCACATATGGAAAGAAGTCAGGCCTAAAGGGCTGATCTGAAATTTTAATGAAATTACATGTGAAGTTGGTAGCACACTGCCTGGCCCTTAACAAACAGGTCATTCATTTTTTTAAAGCAAGACATTTGCAAATGATAAGCACTGAGATCAAAGAAAGTGAGTAAGTGAAATGGGATGTGGTGTCTCCTCTCTTGCTTTTATTCAGGTGTTTTTCCCTCTAATTCAAATAGGGGTCTGCCCAGGTGTTCTACTGACTAACAGAACATTATGCCTACGACTAATTGCATGATGCCAAGTAGAGTTGGCCTAGAACAGTGACTCTCTCTCTCTCTTTTTTTTATTCTATAGCCTCGAGGGCTTCAAGAACTTCAGGAATTAAGGAATATCACCAAATAAAGAATACAAATCAAACAGGTGAAGAGTGGTCTTTGGCCGGAGTGCTGGAGCAGAGCAATCACATAAAACCATATGCTGCCTTTTATGCACGGTGGTTCCGGCGAACGGCGGGGAGCTGCCTACTTGGCTGGACTGGACTGATTTCATGAAGTCTCCCTTGAATTTGAGATGGCTGCGCTCTGGGAGAACACACCGGTTGGGAAGAGAGGATGCGCTAGACCAGTCCCAGGTCTCTTTCTTCTCTGTTCTCTGTCCTTGGCTAAAGCGTTTCTCTCACCCCTGGTGTTCCCATCTGAAAATGGAGATCGTAGCAACTCATCTACTCCATCCACCCTTGCTTACTACCCATGTCTCCCCAGAGAGAGGGTGGTGATGACTAAGTGAGCTGAGGAGTATCACTGCAGCAGGCAAATGACCCAGTGCATGTCATGTGTGGCACAGTGATCCCCAAAGTAACGTAATTTGCCTGTTGACCTCACACTGCCAAGGGCTGTGTGTACGTAAGCCCTGAGCCGACCGGTCCAGGAGAAGCCATGTGCTCTTTCTTACCGAGCAGACCAAGAATTCACCTTTTGGTGACTGGTTAGAAAACTACGTTCCCATTCAACCTTGTTTCCCTCTCCTCTTTAAACCTAAAGAAGGTCATAGGGTAGAACAGTGAAGCCTGATGAGATGGGGGAAAGCTTAGATAATGTATACAAGGTTGTTCCTAGACCTCAGAGAGGGGCAATTTGAAAATCATAATTTCCTTTGAGGTTTTTTTGACATGGAGATCCTTTGTATCTTGTCTTCCTGGACTGGACCATTCCCCCCCCCCCTCGTTTATAAATTGTTACATGGCATGCCATCTTCCTTGCAAATCTGTTGCAAAGTTATTACATCTAGTATTAAGTTCCATGTTCTAAAAATGTCAAAACAAATCTCAATGATTAAATGTCATGGATTAAGCTCGCTACTTACTTCTCTAAAGTTGATAGGGAGGATACATTTGAATTAGAAAATTGTCACTCTAAGCCGCTACATCACCAAGTCACCTCCAAAATTTGTATAAAGGTCTAACTCTGAAAAAAGAATTCAATTCTAACTAAAGACAGTGATCTTGTTAAATAGCCAGTCACCCTTATGTTATTTGGGTTGAAATTTTGCCATCGGCATCTCAGAGTAAGACGTCTCTTACAAAGGTCATCTAGGAGAGAACCTTTGAAATTTTTCACGTTAGATGTCTATAAGCCATAAACAAATATGCATTTATTGATGTGATTTTGACCAGAGAGTTTTCACTAGTGTAGAAGTGACTATTACTCTCTGACATAGCTTAGTTGGAGCATCATGTTAAATTTCAGATTTATCTGTTCTGAAGAACTAAAGACATAACCCAAGAAGCCGTAATTCTTTATTAAAACTAACAATTGTTTTATGCATCTCAGGATTTATTTAGAGATTGCCGCCCCGCGTTCTCGATGATAAAATCCTGTGGCTGCCAAGAGCAGACGCCTGGAATTTTAACACGAGAAAGGACGTCAGGCAAACATCAAAATCGAAGCTACCCTTCGAGCTTAATTTTCTTTTTCACATATTAATGCACTCTACCCCTTCTTGATGTCAGCAGGAAGTAATCTCACCTATGGAGAGGAAGCCAGCATCCTAGCAGGGCTGACAAATTGGGAGGAAATGAAAAGGTTTGATGACTGCTGAATTTTGTCCCTCTTTATTTCCAAAAGAAGAATCATGAAGAGCTTTCTTTTCTCCCACTTAACATCCTAATCACCCACATGGGCAGTCTGTACTGCAGCTGCCCACATCTCTGTATGGGAAGGAGAAAATAAAGGAAATGAAATGTGACCCTGCCCCCCTCTGCCACACCCATGGGGACCTGTCACTAGTGAATCCTTCATCTTTTAAATTGCTGCGGGACTGTACCGTCCTACCCCAGTCAGTACCCAGGCCCTGCGGGTTTACGGAGCTGCACAGCTTGTGGTAAACTGCTATCCACTGTCCCTCTATATTTAGAACTTCTCTAGAGAAATGGCATTATCTCGGTCACTAAGCTGAAAGCTGCTTAAAGTTAGTTTTCCTGCAGGTGTTTGTTCCTTTATCTCTACGCACCTTTCATTCACCTTGCTTAAAAAATAATGCAGGTTGACACAAACTGTGGAAATGCAAACTATTGAAACGTCACGTCACAGAAAATTGACTCTTATCTGCATTTTGCTAATGCTGGAGCAGGTCAAAATGTTATTTCTCTTTCTCTTCTCGGTAATGTTTCACTGAAGGTAAATTCTACTCCTTCCCACCAGTGAAAAGGCACTCAATGACCTGAATAAGATCTGGTGATAGGATATATATTTTCAGCAATACTGAACTCATTTTTCTGCCAGAACAAATTAGTCAGTAGCTATTGAGTATGTCACAGAGGTTTTCAAGAGGCACTTAGGAGGATGCTAAAAGAAAAAAATCTTTTTATGTAGATGATCAGAAATGTCATGCTGCTAATATAAAAACCCTATGATAGTCTTGCTTTTTACTCTACCTCACTAAAATACTGTGTCTCGTTTACAATTCTGGTCCTATGAAAGAAGATACCTTTTGAAAATGATTCTGAAGGGAAACAGGAAATTTAATAATTTAATCTAGAAAAGGCAAGATGGAAGGGTAATCAAATAATGGAAGCAAAGACACAATTGAATGTTTCTCTGAGTTCCCATCTCCATGGAAAACTGAATAAGAGAAGTAGGCTGGATTTATAAGAAGGTTTCTTTAGATTAGTGCATGTTAAAAATAGCAACTCCTGAATGAATAAGTGGCTGGCTGGATGGTTGGTTGGATGGATGGATAAGTGAAGAAATAAATGAGAAAATGGCTATGACCAGGAACTGTCTTTGTTCAGTATTCTTTGACATTTCTCACACATAACCTGGTACCTCAGTTTTTACCAGCATACAATAAAGCAAACAATTGTTCCTTTTCTGGGCTATTGAAAAGAAGAAATAAGATCATGTCACTAAAGAATCTATCAAAGTTTATCAGTGAGGAAAAAAGTCATTCTTCAGCATCCTCTGCATGACCCATTTTCTCATGTGGAGAGCTGATCTGCGCTTGCAAGAACAATTTATGCACTTGCCCCAACTCTGTTCTAACTTGAGTTGTTAGGCACGACCACAGAGTCAACAGTTTAATATCAAAGTGTTCCCTGGGATTTTGCTTGTTCCTTTTGGCTTCTACTCAGACTTCAAGGAGATTATTAGAAACAGTGTTTGTGATATCATGTTGTTTTAAGTATTTACAGATGCTTAATTCTTAGAAGATACTTTCAATATTCCAACAGTTTTTAATTCTAAGTATAAACATTCCTTTGGGGGCTTTTATTTTGTTCTGGTAGTAAAAACTACCAGAGGAACATGACTTAACCCTGATTTCCATACGAGATAGCCTCCAGCAATCAAAATATCCTATGCGATTATTAATCCACTAGAAAGTATAGTTTACCCCAGGGAATGTACTAGAAGAGAAAATTAAAACCTAGCCGCCCATATAAAATCCCATTAAATCATTAGGTAGCTCTTCAGTATTTGTGAGTTTTGTTTTCCTGCTCAGCCCCAGGGCATAAGAAGCCCTCCCAGAGCCAGTGAGAAGAGCCACCTGCAGACTCCTAGAGCCGATTTTTTTTAAATCCAGGAATTGAAGAATTTAGAGCTGAGTTGGACTGTGGACATCATTCTCTTTTTCTCCCTCAATATGCAGAAGAGAAAACTGAGCACAGAAGAGGTTAGATGGATTTTCCAAGACCCATAGCTGGTTAGAGGAAGAGTCAAGGTCAAGCCCCAGATCTCTACAGCATCCTGATGTCACAGAGCCCAGCTGGTCCTGAAGGTGGGGAGAATTATTCTAGACCAGGGGTTGGGAACCTATGGCTCGCGAGCCAGATGTGGCTCTTTTGATGGCTGCATCTGGCTTGCAGACAAATCTTTAATAAAAAAAAGTAATAATGTTAAAAATATAAAACATTCTCATGTATTACAATTCATTCATTTCCTACCGCTCATGTTCATGGTTGTGGTTGGCTGGAGCCAATCACAGCTGTCCTCCGGGACAACACCAAATTTTTATTGGATAATGCATAATGTACATGGGTTGTTGTATGGCTCTCACGAAATTACATTTTAAAATATGTGGCATTCATGGCTCTCTCAGCCAAAAAGTTTCCCGACCCCTGTTCTAGACTGATGTACTTTGAATGGTAGAATTGGAAAACTACTTAGGTTGATAGTAGCTTTGGATGGAAACAAAACTTATTCTTTCTAAAAAAAAAAGTAGAGCATTTAAAGTGTGTTTTATTGTGTAATGTGTCATGTGCTACTATTGATCCTGGTTCTGTGGTGTTGTGATATACATTAGTCTGTATCTTATATAAACAAACTGCCAATGATTGCTACCTTCACACTAATAATTTAGAAAGCAAGGTAATTCAAATTATTAATTCAGCTCTTTTGAAAATGCAATGTGGCTACCATAAATGTCTTCTTTAAAGAAGCAGAAAGTGGGATCTATGAATGGCTTGATGAAACTATTTAGAAATTACTTAGAAATAAAGAATCTTGAAGCTGGAAGTGATCACACAGATCAGCTAATCCAGTCCTTTATTTAAAAAAATACAAAAAGGAAACTGAGGCCCAACATGCTTGCCTTAAGGCACACAAACTAACACGCACGTGGCACAGCCAGAATGTATAGGACTCTACAAAGGCTGTTCACCTTTCTCATGAAAGTGAAAAGTCTCACTGAGAGAACATCGGGACAGATCGTGATGACTTCATCAGTGTTGGAGATTTCTGTGGAATTTCTAACTTATCCAAATCTTGAATGCAGTGCATTGATTCAGATTATTTGTCAGGCCCTGATTGTTCCCATGGCCTTGTCCAGATTACAGTTCTCACAAGTCAACACCCACTGCAAAAGACATATGAATGTGATAATAACACACAGAAAAAAAATTAAGGGGATTCATCTTTAATAACTTAAATATGAGTGGTAAATTTTGGTGTCAAATAGGAAATGGCAAAGAAATATGATCTCTTTATCCATGGAAACAATGGAAACCACACACAGAGGTCCTCAACTTTGGAAAAGAAGCAATGGCTTGCTTTCCTGACGCATGGAGATCTCTCTCTCAGGGAAGGGTTGGAGAAGCCCACGTTGCTAGGGCACTGGAGGCAGGGAAGGTGTCAGTACTAGGCACACTCTTCCCACAGCTGTTCTCATGACTCTCCTTCATCTCCTTCAAGATTGTGCTCGATTGTCATCTTCTCAGTGACAGGTTCTTGGCCATCCATCCTATTTAACCTATCTCACAGCGCCCTCTTCAGGACTACCAATTCCACATCACCTGCTAACCTACTGTTATTCACTCCTTATTATGTTGGAACATAAGGTTGTGGGAGCAGGAATTTTTGTTGTTCTGGTTCATTAATGTGTTGCAAGTGCCTTGGACACTGACTGACATAGAATAGATTCTCAATAAAAATTTACAAGAGGAGTTCCTAAGTTGTCCCCAAATGGCATTCTTGGGGCTGTCGAAGGGGAACACTCTTTTCTTCATCTCAGGAGTGGTCACCATCTTCTGCCTAGACACGTCCTGTTCATAAGCGCACAGGTAGGGTGGACAGCCAGGCTTCCATATTACCTTGCCTTGTTGAATGATTGATGCTGTTTCCTTTTGGCTCTATGAGAAAAGCTCTCTTTCTTAATATTTGTGTGATTTCTCCACCCTCATAATTATTTCTCCATGTTTAAATCCTACTCGGTTTGCAACTTCCTGTATTTTGTTATCCTAAAATGTGTATTGAGCACACACAATGTGGAAATTGGTGCTAGACATTAATGGTGACAAACAGAATTTGTACCTTCTGGAACTTATTATACTAGTGTCCCATAAACTCTTCTAATTCCCTGGTATTCCTGTCAGTTCCTGTGTACTTCTCAGTGGTCAACAAGGTTACTTGCTTGTCTATCAGCCATTCCCCTTTCCGTTTGCTCTCTCAGTTTAGTTCAGGCCACCATGTGCTAGGAGTTGAGTCATGTTTGACTTTAGTCAGTCATAGCGACCCCTTTTCCTTCTGTATAAGCAGATATGTTACCTAGTCCTGGTCTGTGACATGTAGTAAGAATTCCAGCAGAAGGCTTAGGATAGAGTTATTTTCTTTTATTTTTTATTTATGTTTTTCTGTTAAAAGGTAAGGAAAGTACAGCAATTTCCTATTCCAAATCTCAACCGCTAGCTTTTTAATTTGGGTAATATCATACAAGAATGTGATATCTGGTGCTGTGGTAGCCATCTTGTGACCATGAAGCAACATCATCGTATGTGCACTACAGATAACACAGAGGAAGGACTGAAGGCACCTGAGATCTTAATGAGATTGTGAGGCTAACAAATTCCATTCTGAGACATCTCTATCTCCTGACTTATTAATAACATCCAAATGATACCTCTTAATTGTTAATATGAGATCTGTAGTCTTTCCTATTTTTGATAAATATGAAATTGATTTTTAAAAATATATAAACTGGATTTGTCTATAAATGCCTGTCAACCTTGGGATAGTAATATTAAGAAAAGACTTCACTTTCTCGAGCTTCTCCTCTGCTGTTGGAGACACAGTGAGAAGGTGGCCATCTGCAGCTCCAGGAACAAGCTCCCATGAGACACTGATCCTGTAGGCGCTTAGGTATTGGACTTGATATTGGACATCATTCTCTTTTTCTCCCTCAATATGCAGAAGAGAAAACTGAGCACAGAAGAGGTTAGATGGGTTTTCCAAGACCCGTAGCTGCAATCTCCAGAACTGTGTGGAAATAAATTTCAGTTGTTTAAGACTCCAAACAGCTTATTATTCCAAAAAGAATTTTCTTGCCTACTTAATGAAGCTAAACATCCTTTGATATTTCGTTGGCCATTTTTTGTTCTTTCATAAAAATGCTCGTGTATGGATTGTATCCATTTTAATTGGTTTGTCTTTCTTTTATTAATTTATAGGAGTCCTTGAAACATTTTTTATTCTCATCTTTTGTCGGTTTTATTTCACATTTCTTTCTATAATTATGGTTTCTTTTAAGTATTGTGGTTCTTAAAAATTGTTCTATTTTATAAAATTTCGAATATATACAAAAGAAAAGATAATAACATAATAACCTCCATGTAGCCATAACATTGTTCAAACAATTATTGACTCATTGCCAATCTTGTTTCCTCTATAATCCTTACACATTTTAGAAGCTTTTTTAAAATGTCTTAAGCCATCTGGTTAGCCAAGACACAAATGTTCCTTAGAAGCCTACGGCTTATGTTTTTTTGTTTTTTATTTTGGAGGGGGTGGTTAGAAAAGTCTTCAGTCTGTACAGGTTGGCAAGTTAGAACAAAGTTCACCCAAAGCTGAGTCTCCAAATGAGACAGTTCATAACCTAAAAGGTACATGACATTACATGATACCTGGGATTTCCTTCAAAATAATCATTAAAATAATCCTTCCCATTATATTGTATAATAAGCACTAGATATAGCTTAATTTAGTATATAGGCATGCCACATAGGTACTTACTAGTAGATATGTTACGCTTATATGTTTTTACACACATATATGAGTTTTAACAATATCCATTGTAATCTACCAGCTTCTAAAATGTGTGAACTATTCTTATCTGCCTTGTTTGAAATAATGCCCAGCTCAATGTGATTTAAGAATTAAATATATAATAAATTCTGTTTGGTGAAAATGCAAGTCCTGGTGCTTGTTAGGACATCATGAGAAAAATGAACACAAGTTATGGATTGATTTTCATAAGTCATTCTAATGCCTATAAGAAGAAATTTATCAGATATGGGATAAAAATGTGGACTTTTCTTATTCTACTCATTTCAGGTTTTTTCTTTCATACCTACTAAAGTAGTCCATGCATTGTATGTTCAGCGTTGTTTTATTTTAAAAGTATGTAACTCAAAATATATGGTAGTACAATAGATAAAGGCGTTACAGTGATATAAGCATTACAGAAGAATCTGGGAAGAGTATTCTGTCATTCATTCTCTTAAAATGTATCACCTTATTGCATTGTCTCTTCTAAAGTATCCATATCGAGTGTACTTTGTCTTTTGGAATTTAACAATTCCATTTACATGCTTCTCTAAACTAATGTTTTTAATTGTTTTTTTTTAAAAAAAGATTTCTTTAGTGATTCTATCTTATATTGTTTTTATAGAACTATCTAAATGCAATGCTTTTCTGTAAATTAAAAATTAAATATATTATTGTTAACTCAGAAAGGGAGTTAAGTAGCTGACAATGTGTCACAGAGTAATTGAAAAGACCAGCACACGTTGCTGGCTTTGCCTGCCTGTTCTCCTCTGCTTTCTGCCCATTTCGCCTGCTTGCTGTTGTGTGGCTGTCATTGTTCGCAGCTCTGTCTCTGTTCCTCGGGGCTTGCTTGACACATTTGATCCTGGAAAGCTCTGCCTTCCCCTCTGCTGTCACTTGCACAGTGGTGCGCCTGTAGCTCTCCAAGACCTTATTCCATAGGTGTCTGAAGGATGTCTTTGGTCCTTGTATTTGATCTCAACTAATCTAGCATCCCCGACTTCCAGCTGAAGCCAGTGCTCTGGAGTTGTACCTCAGGGGTCTTATGGCACAGAGGGGCTAGAGGGGTTTTTATGAGCTCTTGAACCTAGGTCTAATGTGTTTTTTATGGCCATTTCAAGTTTAACAGCTGACTGTTAGAATACTATTGAAACTCTTCCTTTGTTTTAATATCTGATTTATTTCTTTACAATTTTCATTGCCAAAGCAACTCCAGGGAACAGCAAGTCTTTAAACACAAGATTTTAACATACTTTCTGTATTTGTCAGGGTTCTCCAGAGGTAGGTAGGTAGGCCGGTAGATAGATAGAGATTATGTGAAACTGGCTCATGCAATTATGAGAGCTGAGAAACCCCATGATCTGCATCTGTAAATTAGAGACCCAGGAGAGCGGGTGGTGTGATTCTGCCCAAGTCCAAAGGGCAAGAACCTGGGGAGCCAGTGGTGTAAACCCCCATCCAAAGGCAGGAGATAATAAGCTGAGATGCCCCAGCTCAAGTAGTGAGGCAGAAAAAATGGAAAAAAGTCTTCCACCTTTTATTCTATTCAGGATTTCAGAGTATTATGGCACTACAGGGGTTCCTTTGCCTATGCTTATCAAAGCCCCTTAAGGCATGAACAGGAACTTGCAGCAAAGGAAATAAGGATTTATTTTTAGGAAGTGGCTAATGCCCAGAGACACAGGCGAGCTAATTCGCAAAGACCTAGCATCCTGATGGCTTCCGGGAGACAGGTTATATAGGGAAGAAGTCTTTAATCATAGTGACTAAGGGAGTTAGGGTCTAGGTCATGGTTGTGGTCAGGGTGGTAGTCAAGATCGTGATCTCTCCTGATTGGTCAGTGCCAGGATAGGTGGTCATTGATCATTTTCTTCTGGTTCTGATGTCAGCCATGGTGTTACTTCATCTGATTTCACTGCTTTTCTGGGCCTGGAGCTGAAATATAGCTGAGGCTTAGATGTTATTACTAGTTTGAATGAAACTCTGTCTCTGGGGTCCACAGACCAGAGGCTTTGTTCCTAAAATTGTTTGATGCTGATCAGAACCTCACTGTCCTGAGGGTTTAATGCTCAAGGGGTGGTCAATACAAGGGAGAAGGAAGCAGCTGAGTCAGGATGCTAGATGAAGCTAGTTTGAATCAGAAGGAAGAAAAAAGGAAAAAGGTCATATTTTAAAAATGAAGTTTCTTCACATTTACAAAGAGATTGGATGATGCTCAGTGACACTGGGGAAGGCAGTCTACTGAATGTACCTATTTACATGCTGATCTAATCTGGCAACACCTTCATACACATACTAGAAACAATGTTTCATCTGGGCATTCTGTAACCCAATCACATTGACACATAAAATTAAACATCACACACCTTCCTTCATGTCCTTGTCCTCTTATCTGTATCCCCAATAAAACCTGTGTTCTATCAGATCCTAGAGGCTTGCCCTTTCTTTAATTGATTTTGGATACTGTAAATAGTAATCCCCCTTCCTGTATTGTTCTTATTTTCTCCAATTGTTTATCTGATGGCTCATTTACATAACTTATCCCTCACTTTATAATGGCTTTCGTGACTATTTTAAAGAAAGATAAACCATTACCTGACAAATGCGTGTCTTCCCGTATCTTTGTTCTCAAGCTCTGAGGAGTGCTTCTGAGCGACTTTCTGTAATATCTGACCTCAGGCAGAAATGGCTTATGGTCCTCTGAGTCAGCTGATCCATTGCTGTAATGCCTGTACACCCACATGTCTCTTGCTGCAAATGGCTGTTTACGAGGTGTGTCAATCCAGATGAAAGATGCTGCACAGAGTGAACCGCCGGTTTGGTTCTTAGTTCTGACTCCTGATTACATCACCTTACTGCTTACATATGCACTGCTCATTCTTATAAAATAACTGATGCTGACACCACTATAGAAGCTTCCGTGACATTCCTTTTGCCACACTCTAGAAACCAAAAAGCCCTTAGGAGTGCCGGAGGGATTTCGCAGGTCTGTAAGAACAACCTGTTAATTGGGCTTGGTTATTCTGTGGGGATACCATCCAACATAATAACATGCGTAATGGAATAGCTGACAGCATTAGCCAGTTCAGAGCCCTTGGGCTGAGCTTGCAGGAAGAAAGCACCGCACCCCGGTGAGCAAATACAGTGAGCATCTCAGAGGGGCATGAATTTACCCAGAATCCTCAGTACAGCCCTGAGGATTTTATCAAGGCTCTTCCATGTACAGAGCGTAAGGTCAGAGATTCTTAATATTTCTTTCACAGGTGGGGACGGAGGACAAACTCTAAAACTTTTAAGAGATGCTATTTAATCAAATTCTGCAAATTAAATATCAGCCAAGAGACAAACGATTTAGAGTGTAGAACTTGTTGCAACTGAATCCAGGCTTGTGACACAACTCAGGAAACGACCTGGTATGTCCCCCAATAATGCATTCTCATTGTTCCGCATAAGCACGCACCAAAAGGACTAGCCCTTAATGTCAAGCCAAGGTCAAGTTAAAAATGCTAGCATTACCATTTTAAAGATGGCGGTTCCTTGATTTGGAAAATAAAAATGTGGTTCCTTATGTCAAATGACCATTGTCTCCAAAGGTATGAAGTATGACAAATAGATAGGAAAACAAGAACATTCTGTAAACAATGCAGAATAACCAAGTTGTGCTAATCCTTCTCCAGTCACAGTTATAAGGTTGGTTTTGGTTTTTGTTTTGTTCTGTTTTTGTTTTTGTTTTTAAGGTACAGATGTATGATAAGAACCAGCCTTCTGAATGAATGGAGTGATAATCACTTGAATATTATTTAAGGGGTACCAATAGAAGGACGCCCGGTCCAAAATGTTTTCTCCATATCCACATCATAGTGCCTGAAATTCAATATACACTCTGAGGAGCTGGAGTATCTCCCAAGTCTCCATCTCTAATGTTTTCATTGAGGAAGGTAACTCATGAGCGCATTAATCCACATTATGACCTTATGTAAGATTTTCCGTGGCTCCTGCCTCCTTTCAGAGACTTAGGAGTCTGGATTGGTCACAGGAGTGGGCAGGACATATCTAAAGCATGAGGTTTTCTTTGGGAAGGTCTGAAAGATAAAGATAAGTAGTAATATGAGACTTAATATGTTCCAGGCATCATGCCTGAGGCCATCAGAGTCAGTTCTTAGAATACGTCTGGCAACCCAAGGACACTGGTATTTTACCTGCCAAGCCTCTGGTAATAGCTGGGAATAAAACCAGACGGAACATAAGGGACTCGATCGGCCGTGCTTGGCCCTCTGCTCACTTCTGTAGTGGTGCTTCCTAGCCCATCACAGGAACTCCTGAAGGTATTTGAATACCAGGGTAAAGTCAGTACAGAGTGAAGCACACAGTGAACCATAAAAGACATGAAAACAAGAGGATGTTAGTTTCTTAGTGAGGCCATGGAAAATTACCATTCATCTAATGGCTCTAAGCAACACAGATAGATGACTTCATAGTTCTGTGGAGCATACATCTGATATGGTTTCCCCAAACTAAAATCAAGGTGCCTACAGGGATGCATTTTTGTTCTCAAAGCTCCAAGGAATTCAGTTCCACATGGTTGTAGGACTGAGGTTTTCATTTCCTTGCTGGCTGTTGGTCGTGGTCCCTCTCCGCTCTTAGAAGCTGCCAGCATATACTCTAGCATGGTCTCTTTCATCTCCGAACTCAGCAACAGTGAGTCAAGTCTCTATCTTGTTTTGAATCGTTCCTGCCTCCTCTTCCATTGGATTTATCTGACCCTAGCTGAGACAGTTTCTTCCATTTTAACTACTTATTTGGTTATATTGGACCCACTTGGATAGTCTAGCATAATCTTCCTATTTTAAGATCTATAACCTTCATCGCATCGACGAAGTCTCTTTGGCCATATAAAGTAATGCATCCACAGGTTCTAGGAATTAGGATGAGGATATCTTTAAGGGGCCATAACTTGACTTCCTAGAGAATGGTGGAAAATGTCAAAAATAAACTGCTGAATCCATCATTTTAAAAAAATGAAGTAGTTGTAACTGAAGCTTCCCAGCATAACCTCACCTGTAGCTCCTCCAAGTAGAACTGAAGAGCTGGCGTTGGGGAAGTCCCCAGCCCCTATATTCTTGACTCTAAAGAATAATAAGCTCTATCTGCAAAAGTTATTCTCTTCATCTGAATTCTCAGTGTGGCCTGCGCATGGAAAACATACTCATGGAATGACGAGGAGGTAGGTAGGAGACAAGCACTTAGTTGGCCAGGTCAGCCAGATCAGATGTAGGTTAGCTAGATCATGTTACTATACTTGGCTAATGTGCCACCTCAAGGGAACCCAAGAATTCCTGCAAGATCCAGTCCTTTAATAAAACAGCTTACTGTAGATCATAAAACTCTGCATCACATTCTCTCCAGGATCCATTCCCTCTGAGTTCTTGGCACCATAGGTGCTACTGATATCTTGGCAGATTTCTGTTTGTTTATTTGTTTTAACTAGTTGATTGACTTTTGGCCCAAGAATCCTCTGAATTCCAATCTTAGGCTCACCTTTGGTTATAAGACCGGTGTCTAAAGTTTACCTTAGTATATTGTAACAACAACCTACTTATCAATCTACCCATCTGTCTATTTATCCATCTATCTATCTATCTATCATCATCATGTAACTATCCATTCATCATTTGTCAAAAAAAATTTTTGTTAAAAATAATCAAGCTTTCAGATCCAGGAAAACTCTCAAAATCAATTTTATTTCTCTTGCAGTTGGAAAATTAATTTTAAATTATTCATGTTAACACCCTCCAGATAAATCGAACTGCTAGAGTATTTAACAAAAGCTTAGTAAAGCCAGTCTTTCACATTAATGAATTCCATTTTTAAAATATTAACCATTTTCACATTAACCATTGCTTTTTGACTTATGCAGACATCTAATCCACAATTTTAAGACTCATTCATCTTAAAAAGAAAAAAAAGTAAATTATTAAAACTTTAACATTATAAAACATTTTTTCAATTTTTGTTCATAACTATATCGCTTACTAGATACCTAGAGGAAACTTTCTGTTATATATTATCGAAAAAGTGCTGGATAAGATAGTTTTAAAAAACACAATGTTTTAAATGCATTACAGGAAAATTCTCTCGGGCCAGCAAAATAAGACAGCGGGAACCCAGAGAGGCAGTGAGGCCTGCAGCTGGCACCACCCTGAAGGTGTCGGCCAGGTGCTTCTGGCTTTGAACTTGGGCCACACCTCAGGTGGCCATGTAACTTTCCCTCTAACCCAGAGTGCGTATGAAGTGAAAGGCGGCGCTATGAATAATACACTAGAAATTCGTCTCCCGCTTGGGGTGTGGAATGCCTCGAGACAATGTCACTCTCATCCTAACAAGAAAATGCTGAACCATGTACAAGATCATCACTTTCATGAGCTCACCGGAGAGCTGAGGTCACATGGGCAGGAAGGTGAATTTCAAAAAGTAAGAAACCCCCCAACCCTCTGGTGAGAGTCAAGACATAATTTTTTTTTTAACTTTGACAGTGCATGGTGGGAAGAGGCGGCTATATAAGGTGGGGAAGAAGAGATTTTTTAAAATTCCTAAAGACTGAGTATGTGCTGGCATTTGTTTAGAACAGTGGTTCTTAACCTGGGTTCTATCGAACACTAGGGGTTCGATGAGTCGGTCTCAGGGGTTCGGAGAAGCCTCTGCCACGGAGGCCAGAATAAAGTAATACCGTAATTTGTTGTGAGTTCATGCACTTTGTTGGTTTTGTTCTTTGAGCAAGGTGATGTTCATGCACGGCTCATTTTGTGCACCAGTAAAAAAACATATACCGATGTCTTGAATTTGGAAAAAAAAATCATATTTTATTTATCACTAAAGAAGGGTTCGGTGAATGCGCATATGAAACTGGTGGGTTCGGTACCTCAAAAAAGGTTAAGAACCACTGGTTTAGAATAAGTGAGGGCTCCAGACACAAGGGGAGTTTGTACCCACTCCCAAGATCCTCTCCGTGGTCTCCAAGGGTCAGAAGGCTAGAGAAAGCTCCTCATGGTGACACGGGATGCAGGAGTCATGACACCCGCACCCTGATGCTCCTCTCACGGGAAGCAGAAGCCTCGAGCTCTTGGGAAGAGGCAGGAAAGCTCCTGACCCCCAGCGCTGCTGAGGATGTCGAAGCAAAGCCACCTCCCTGTGTAGCAAGGATAGCACTCCCTTCTTCCCACACCCACTACTCAGGCCAAGATGTACTGTTTCTGGGGAAAGGAGAGAAGTAAGAGCCATGCACCCTGTGGAGAGATGGTGAAACTCTTGGGGCCCAAATGCCAAAACCAGTGGAAGGCAAAGGTCCCCTAGTACCGAGGGACTGGCGGGAACCTGTCTGGACAAGGGATCCTGTCATTGTGGTCCAGCTGATTTGCCTTTTAAGGCACAGAGCAACGTGGGGCAGGGTAGAGGGGGCTGGGTTGGAAGGGGCAGAAAGAAACTACCAAGCATCATGATTAAAAATCATGAGAGACAATCAAAACGATGATAAAGGAACAAGAGGCTATGAAAAACAACCCAATGGACTTGAAAAAGAATGGAATGAAATCATAAAAATGAAAAATCCAAGTTGTATATTCCATAGGCTGCCAGTTAGCTGACAGAGAAGCAGCAGAACAGAAAATTAGTGCAGGTCACAGTATGCCTGGTGCCCCTCAGGTTCAGCTGCTGACCCTGACATGGTCAACTGGCAGCAGACCAGCTGAAGGACATAAACAGACAGGCACCCCCAGATGCACGTGCAAGGATTTTGATCCCACAGAATTCACAAAAAGCAAACACTGTGGGGCAATTCAAATTTCAATCAATAGAGGAGTCATGAATTAAGCCATTGCCATTTTAAAATCACATTCAGAATATGTAATGATATGGGGAGATAGTCCTACAGCTTCATTCCAAAATGAAGGTAACTTTCTTATTGTCTCCAATTATACAAATAAAATAGAATCACTTAAAAGATTACACAACATAAAAAAGGAAGTTGCCAGAATAATTTCAATGCACACAGATAGCCACTTTTAATAGAAGTCCCAACAAAATTTTTCCACATGTGTGTTCAGATTTCTACATATCATAAACTGCAAGAAGCAGACTGCTACACTACTCATCCCCACAGGGAGAAAGAAAGACAGCAAATTAGTAAAAATCTATGCTGCTGAGAACATGGGTGATATTTTTCATTTATTTATCTCTGTTTTTACCTCTAACACGTCTACAGTTAGCATGATTACTTTGTCAGAAAAAGCATCTTAAATAACATAAATGCTGTAAATGATTTGATACTAATCTAACTTATGACTCTTTCATTGCTTTGAATACAGAATATATAAAATAGACAGATTTCTTTCGCAAAATGAGAAATAACACTCATTAATCATTTTGCCGTCTCCTGCTTAATGAAGACATGCAAATGCATATGCAAACAAGCTGAACTTCTATTATGAGACCATGACAGGATACTCTGCAAAAGGGAAGGTGATGATAG
Organism: Rhynchonycteris naso; assembly: GCA_037038555.1. Taxonomy (NCBI): domain Eukaryota; kingdom Metazoa; phylum Chordata; class Mammalia; order Chiroptera; family Emballonuridae; genus Rhynchonycteris; species Rhynchonycteris naso. Next base: position 139,876,884 of record CM073002.1, read on the forward strand.
AGTTTGAAAAATGGGAGAGCAGAGGAAGCCTGGCAGTGGCGGAAGATTTCTATTCTGAATGCCTGAAATGAATTGTTTTAACCTGATAGTGTTCTAACAATAGTACAATAAGATCACAAACCGCATTAAGAAACAAAAGCTAGTCGTCAGTGTGATATGACACATACAGTGCCGCAGAATGAGAATAAGAAGATGCAGATCAAAATGAAAATGTATAAAGTTGTAATTTTATTCAGACTTTTCCCTAAGTCTTGCCAGATCGTCATATTCAACTACTTGTCACGTTCAGTCGACATTACCCATGTACAAACAATGCCACACTTTTGCATCAAAACAGAAAATGTCAGTTCAACATTCAAAGATTTTTGTCTATACGATGCCATTCATTCACATGACTAGAAATACAAATTGAATAAACTCAGTGTTCCTCAAGACCATTAGTGTCCTATAGAAAAGGCCTGGGCGTTACATTAAGGTTTTTTATATAACTGACCCAAAGAGAACTGGAGCTAGACTTCTAGAAAATTAAATCCCTTGGACATGGCAGAAGAGAGGGTCAGACAGCACCCTACTGTGTTAGCTCTGTTCCTGCTCTTTTGTGTGGAAAATGAGGACAACCTATTGCCTTAATGGCTTGGGAAACCAGAACAAGGTTAAACACTCCATTGGGTCCTACACACATTCTTTGGTTTTATTATAGGAAATGTTTGGGAGTTAAGGAAGAGAGAAGCAAAAATGATAAAACATCATCACTGCCTTCAAGAATCTTTCCACGCTTGAGAGAGCCAAGCAGAAAGACTGTAGAACTGTTTAAAGAGATGGATTGGTGGTATAAACACAAGAAGAAGAGATGAGAGTACAGTCCCCTAGAAAGGGGCTGTGATCACTGACCTTGCCACTGGAAGCAAGGTCCGTGGGGGGCAAACTCTCTGGGAGCTTGGGAGAGACACAGCCACTCAGACGCCACCCCCAGAACCCCTGAATGGGGATCTCCGGGCAGGGGGGCAAGTTTGAACAGCTCTCCAGCCAATATTTATAGGCTTAACGTTTGAGAGGCAGCATTGCTCTGAAGCAGACACTTGTGATGTAAGCCGACATGATCCTTCTTGTTGGTCATTTAATAACACACCGTTTTAAAATCAATGATTACTAAGCACATGCTCATTATAGTAAAGTTACAAAAACTGGAGGAACACAAAAGGTGAAAAATTACCCTTATGAGTTTTTAGTCACAGTCAGCCAGTGAAAGAACCAATAAGATACACATACAGGTGCATATATTCATATTTATATCAATAAATATTGGCTCACGCCTCTGCCTTTCCACATGGAGGCTGGTCAGCCCCAGTATGCAGCGGGAGTCAGAAAGCTAGAGACCTGGGAGAACTGACAGTTTATGTCCAGTCCAAAGGTAGGAAAAGAACTGATGTCCCGGTCTGCAGGCTCTTGGAAGAATTCTCTTATCCAAGGGAGTGCCAGTCTTTTTGTTCTAGTCCAGGCTTCAACTGATTAAAAGGGGCCCACCCACATTATGGAGAGCAATCTGCTTTTCTCAGTTTACTGATTTAAATGTTTATCTCATCCAAAAACACCCTCACAAAAACACCCAGAGTAAAGTTTTGTTGAATATGTGGGCACCCCATGGCCCAGGCAAGTCAACCCATACAGTTTACCACCATACCTGAATTAACCACCAAAACATTTCTATTCACTTAATCGTGCCACATTTTAGCTCCATCTGTGGAGCATGGGAATGTGTGTAGATGAGGGTAAATTCTTGGGGTCCAGAGAGTCAGCTAAACTGCTCTCTGCCTCATCGCTGCTCCCACCATTGGGAGCGGGAGGCAGGGATATTCACCTACGATGCCACCTCTTTCTGTCCAAGCAGAGGGTTTCATTTTCATACATTCATTATATATAAGAAGTTGAGGGTTTTCTTTCCCCAAAGCAATTTTTCTAACTGTGGCGTCTCGTGTATCTCCAGCATAAACATCACCCTTCAACCCCATCTGAGCTGAAAATCCCATTTCTAATCTTCTTTCTGATTGAGAAATGATGGAGTGGACTTGCTGAGAACCACCTGCCTTCCTGACATCTGGCTGCTCTTATGGGGGTGGCCCCTGAAGTCAGTGCATATTGTCTATGCGGATTCATTGAGAAGTCCATTTTTAAAACCATAACGGAGACTTCAATTTGAAACAGAATCGTCCCCATGTTGATTGAAAATTTCTGTCCTGATATTAATTAGATAATATAGTCTGTTTTCTCACATCACAATGGCTGGGGTTACATAGTCTTATAAAAGGTCTTGACAAGAATGTGATTCTCTCTCCTTTCCTTCTAATCAGAGACAGTGCTGACAATATCATGGGGCAACGTGAGCCCTCGCCATTACCAGTCAACTCCTTTGACAGCATAATCTCTTCTCTAAATCCCATGTCTCCCATCAGTGGTTCTAAACCATATCAGCACATTGGAGTCATCTGGGAGTTTTAAAAAATACTGATGTTTGGTTCCCAGCCACAGGGATTTCGATTTGATTGTTCTGGGATGCACTCTGGGTGTCGGGTGACTCTTATGTGCAGACGGAGTTGTGAATCATTGCCCCAGGGCTCTTATTACTACAAAGTGTGGTGATGCAACAGCTGTGTCACCTGGGGGAGGGGGTAGAAATGCAGAATTGGGGCTTGCCCCACACCTGTAGAATCTGAACCTACATTCTAACAAGACTCCCAGGTAGTCTGTAGATACATTGAAGGTTGCATATAGCTCTGCCCTATTCATTGATCTTCCCCTTGGTATTAAAATCAGCTTTGGGGCCTGACCAGGCGGTGGTGCAGTGAATAGAGCATTAGACTGGGACACGGAGGATCCAGGTTCGAAACCCTGAGGTCACCAACTTGAGCACAGGCTCATCTGATTTTAGCAAGGCTCACCAGCTAGATAGAGCCCAAGGTCGCTGGCTTGAGCAAGGAGTCACTAGACCTGCTGTAGCTCCCCGGGCAAGGCACATATGAGAAAGCAATCAATGAAAAACTAAGGCACTGCAACGAAGAATTGATGTTTCTCATCTTTCTTCCTTTCTGCCTGTCCCTCTCTCTGTCTCTGACACACACACACACACACACACACACACACGCACACGCACACACACACCAGCTTTTGGGATAAGGAAACTCACTCCAGTGAAGATAGTTATTTGGTTTAATAAATTCTAACAGGTGTTCACAGCACTTTTTGATTAAGTCAAAGGAGTAAAAATTCTGTTTAAGGAATTTCCCTCATCTGGAAACTGAAAAGGGTAGAGTGACAATTAGGAAGGAGCGTTCTTGGTTCCTTGAAATCCCCTCACCTGGTAAATGCCTTCGTGGTCTCCCTAACACCATGCCTGTCCCTGCCCAGACCCTTAGAGCTAGAGCACGAGTCCTGTGCTCTCTCTCCAGAGCCTGGTCTACACTGAGGTTTGTGTTTTAGGCAAGGATGACAGTATTCTTCTAGGTTCAAAAACAAACACATGTAAAGAAAATGTATTTTAAAGACGCCATTTCTCACCCACGTGAAGTCTCCAACAGGAAAATATTTACCTAAAAGCAGAAGAAAACCTTCAAACAAAAACTAAATTGATCATGTTCTGAAAAGAACCCGCCAAAGCTGGCTTCAAGTCGGTGCCTATAACCTTGATAAATTATGTACCCGCTCTCATTTTTGGTTTCATAACCAAATACAGTGGGTATGATAATACCTACCAGTAGGATTGTCATGAATTTTGATTACGATGTAACCTAAATTTCCTGGCCTCGGTTTCTCAAATGGGAAACGGGAGCTCGTTATCCTGACTTCAGGGTTGCTGTGAGTATGTGATAACGTGTACAGCGCGCCCAGCGTGGCCCGGCACCGGGAACGATCTTCACGCGGGGGTCGATCTTTCTGCATCGCTAGTGGCAGGAAACGTGCCGAGAGTAGCAATGAAAGTAACAGCAGCCGTGGTTGTCATCAAACGTTGGTTTTCTCCCCTTTTATCTCACAAGGGGCCGAGTTTGGCAGAGAGATTAGGTAACCTGCCTACACTCACAGTGTCCTACTTTCAAATTCTACTGGGATGCTTATCCACGGAGGCTGGGGGGAAATGTCCCAGTGGGAGGCAGTACCATCCTGTGCGGGGGGTTTGTGTGTGCGTGTGTGACACACACACAAAGGGAGAGAGAACTTGAGCATACCTTTTTATATTCCACATGCAACTCCTTGGAGACTCTGAAACTCTCTCCCCCAACCCCAAGCAACGTCCACTTTCTCCCCAGGAATGGCTCCATTTAGAATACTTGCTGTGATTAATATTATTGAGTACAGTGATGGCATTGCTCATCATCTTTTACACAAAAATGAGGCATTATCTCCATTATAGGGAGGCTGAAAATGAAAACAAGTGAAGTCCCTTGTCCAAGGTCACCAGACAGTATGCAGCAGAATTAGACTTTGAACTGGGACTTATCTCCTAAACTCAGACTTCTCATATATGTCCTAATATACTCTCCTGCGGGTGAGGTAACTTGGAGGCAGTAGGTAGACAGGAAATTCACTTTCGCATCAGACAATTATTTTCCCAGACTCCTCTGGGAATGCAGAATTCAGCACACTATGCTTTAAGGGACAGACCCAGAACTCTTAACTGGGCTTTTGTGCACTAGACACTGTATTACATCTATTATTTCATTCGGTCTTCTTCAACTCCATGAAGGAGGTATTATTAACCACATTTGAAAGATCAAGAAACTGAGATTAAGTCACTTGCTTGAAGTCACAGACCGAATAAATGATGAACTAGAATTGAATGAGACCAGTCTGATTCTGTAGATACACCTTAAACTTTTACAAATCATTTCTCCTTGCCTGATTTTACAAATAAATCTAAAATACAGGGTCGGGCAAAAGTAGGCTTACAGTTGTGAGTGCACCAAACAAAATTTATTCTCCTATTATTTATTAATTGTTGTACTACTTTCCATACGAACTGTAAGCTTACTGTTGCTCCACCCTGTATTTGCAAAAGGCTAAAATATGTTTTCTATGTGAGAAGATTGGCCAAGGCAATGTGTCTCTTAGCTTTCCTCCAATGCCATTTACCCTCTCTCTTTAAAAGGACTTAAAGGGGGGGGGGGGAGGCTTCTGTTTTGTTGTTGAATCTATAGCTGCTGTAGGCAAAGAAATGGAAATAATGACTCAGACCTTTTCTGGGGGCGAAGACACAGAATATTTGAGGTATTAGTTTGGTCCCTGGAAATGACAAGCTAAACCTTGGGTGAGAAGATGCTAATTATCTACATATAGACATTGAGGCTTGATTTTGGAGGTTTCGTTAAAAAAAAAAAAAAAAGTCTGCTGAAAAGAAAGTTGATACCAGATGGATACTACTTCTCTATAATGGCTAACTTGAGACCACTTCTGTGCCTTGTCCTGGCTGAAGATGTAAATATCCCAGGAAGTTTGGAGGGGTCAGATGTGCAGGGCAAGGGTGGGTTTTCTTCACATCCTTTTACCCAGGGCTCCGCAAACATTACTGACTGACTTAATGAATGCATAAATGAACGGGCAACAGAGAATCAATGCATCGAACACTTCCGTGGAAGCACGTTTTCATAGTGCTAGAGCAAAAAGCCAGAGATGTCCCAGAAGACACAATAAACAAACTCACTGCACACTTTGCCCAGAGCTGTCTTCACTTCAGTTTATCTTAGATTTCTCTTAGAGCATCGAAGGCAGAAAAGATTTCTGGAGTCTAAAATGTCAGGGAACAAAGTCAAAAGATGCACTATGCAGAAGGAAGCTTATTCAATGAGTTTCTGAACTCTACTATACGTCTGTGAACCCTTTTTCTTCAGAGAGAAATGTCCTCCTTTATTTCTCTCTGCGTCTGTCTGTCTTTCAAGCAAAAGAGACTGTAGCTGACGGTGTGGCATTAGTGTGCGTGGGTAAGGGTGCCTGATCCTCGCAAGGTAAGTGAACAGATAGGAAATTCAGGCTTATACCCTTGGAGCCTTCCGCGGGTCAGTGAGGAAATTCAGGAACACCTGTGCTTAGCGCGTGTGTGGCCACTAGGGGTCCCCAGCAGCAGGCGATGTGAGCTGGGAATTGGGTAAGCTGAGGCGGCCTCCCTTTGTCTGCACCCCAGGTGTGGGCTCCTTTTGTTCAGAGGCAGGGCTGCTCCTGGAAGCGTCTGAGCTCAGGCTCGGTAAACCCACCCCGGGCCCTCCGCCCACCTCTTCTAGGGAAAGGGAGTCTTTCTCAGCTTTTGCCTCTAGTTATGCCTGACGTTACCCCAAACATACTACACTTTCTCTTTAACAGGACTGGGCATCTTCTTATGTAGAAACACGGCTTAAACTACAAGGAGAAAATATTTCTTACTCCAACAAAGAGTATATCGATGTTGAGAAATTGATGGCGCAAGGACCAGTTTTCAGAGGAGAATGGAGTATTTGCCATAAAATATTTAAAGCTAGTTGACAAATAGCCCCACTGGTCTCCTGTGAACGCCAGCCACTGGATTAATCTTGAAAGTAAGAAATATTTCATTCTGTGTTTAGTACAGAGAAAAGGAATGACCTTCACAAACACCCCAGAGTACCGGAGACGTAGGAGCCCAGCTCCAACCACAACAGCCACATTCGCCCTGCGGTGTTTTCATGTCTGCTTTTAAACTTCAAAGGAACAGTAAAGCAAAAATAAACAAAGTACAGAGGCATAAGAGCTACTCTGTAAACAATAAATTACACCAGTTCTAACAGCTGGTGATGGGGGAGGGAGGGATTGCAAACATGCACTCCATCAAAATTTTGCTCTTGTGTTTTCATCAGTTCAGTTGTTGTTGTTGTTGACAGAAGAGTGCTGTCAGCTGGGACATCAACTTCTTTGTGCCCCAGATGTGTTACTCATCCTCTTGTTGCTCCGTGGTCACAGCTACTGATGTGGCATTGTCATTGGGGTCCTAGAGAACCATGCATGGAGTCATTTGTACCATGTTTTACTCATTTATTCAGTAAATATCTACTAAGCACCTACTGTGTGCAAACCGTGGTAGAGAATACATAGACTGGCCTCTGGAAGCTCTTAATGGAGTTGGGAGATAAAATATGTTCCAAAATTGACCGGGAAAGCAAGAAAAGCATCTGCCAATTGGGAGATACAGAGAAAGGACCAGAGGAATTCAACAGGAGATCTGGCTTCCAGCTTGGGGACAGGGAAGGTTCTCTAGCAAGATGCCTTCCACTTGAACCTTCACACTATGAAGGGTGCCCAGCAGGGAGGACATGGGGAAAGGCTGGCACTGCCAGCAGCAGGGGGGATGGGCACAGTGAGAAGGGGGTGGGTGCATTTGCGAAGGAAAGAGGGAATTTGTTTGGAAAAGGAAGGTGGGAAGACACCAATGCTAACTTGGCAGGGGAGCTAAAACAAATTGTCATTTCTAATCCTAAATAAACCAAATTATCAACACAACTTCTTTCATCTCATAAGTCTTAATATTTGAATAAAGAAGGTAGAAATGTCTTTTTTTTTTTTTTAATCCTTTCAGCCTGACCAGGCAGTGGCGCAGTGTATAGAGCGTCAGACTGGGATGCGGAAGACCCGACTGGGATGCGGAAGACCCTGGTTTGAGACCCTGAGCTCACCAGCTTGAGCACGGGCCCATCTACTTTGAGCTAAAAGCTCACCAGCTTGGACCCAAGGTCGCTGGCTCCAGCTGAAGGCCCGTGGTCAAGGCACATGTGAGAAAGCAATCAATGAACAACTAGGGTGTCGCAACGAAAAACTGATGATTGATGCTTCTAATCTCTCTCTGTTCCTGTCTGTCCCTCTCTCTGACTCTCTCTCTGTCCCTGTAAAAAAATAAAATAAAGTAAAATCCTTTTCAAACAGACCTAAGATCTTCGTAACACCAATATGCCATTTTTCATTGACAAAAAGATTCCCTAGAATTAAAGCCACACAGGAATGAATAAAATATAAGAGCTAATTTATTTTTTACTGTTTCATTTGAAGAAATGCTTTGAGAGGTCCACAGACAGGTTCCTGAGCCACCTCCTTCCTGCTCATTTACTAACATTAAACATCGGCAAAGAGTGTCAAGAGCTTCAGGCCTCTGAATCCTATGAAAAATGAGAGTATCGTGCCTGCTGAGTTTTCTCCATTGCTTATGGCTTTGATGTTCCTAATTATTGATCAACTTTCACATTTTAGTTCTGAACTTGATGTTCCTAATTATTGGTCAACTTTCGGATTTTACTTCTGAACCCGGAGCTTTTCATGTGTTTTTCTAAAGGGTAGGCTTCAGACTTACGTCCACCTCCAACCTACGAGCTAAGCCTCCCCAGTCCTCCCATTCCTATTCCGCAAGTATGGTTGTTACCTTCATGTCTTCCTCTGGCCTGCGGACCCAGTGGAAAAACATTCGTCTGTCTTACTCTACATCTGTCCATCACAGGGTGCCCTGGTGGTGCCTTCACAGCAAGCGTCCTGTTCTGTCCCTTCATCTGTCAATGTGAGATAATAAAAATGACCTATTTCACAGGACCGTGCGGTACTTTTTCTGACAACTCTACAGCTCTATGAAGGTGACTACTGCCATCCACAGTGCAGAAATAGAATCTGACATCCCTCTGTGAGACTTCTGAGATGAGTAATGATGCCTGTTGCTCAATTTGGACCAAGAAAGATATTAACTTTGGGCCAAAGATTAGACGTATCTCCTCATAGAACATGCAAAAATTGTTCAAGTTGTGGATTCAGTCTCTTCAATGAACAATTTACAGTCTCTTATGGAGCCTGAGCTTTATGTCAGGGACGTAGTGGCTTCACAATTACCAACTCATTTCATCTTCATGCATCTTCTGTGAGAGGACTCCGGTTACAGGTGCAGAAACCAAGGCTCAGGGAGCGTAAGTCATTTGCTCAAAGTCTCACAGCTAGTAAGTGGCAGAACCAGAGTTTGAAACCAGATGTTGTCTTCTTCAAAACCCAGATGGTGACAACAAGGTGACAGCCAAGTTAGATAGCTGCCCATCTAAAGATCTGGAAGGACATACAGAGTTCTTGTCAAACAAGTAGATGTCGCTTTTGATCAGAAGAACTCTGGGAAGACCGGAAGCTCCATTCTGATGAAAAGGTCAAGGTTATAATGAGCCACATGTCCCTGCATCAAGGTTGAATGGCACAGAAAAGAAGAAAAATGGGGTTGGGGAGCAAGGAGAGGTTGGGTCTCTTTATACCAGGTGGAGATGTTTCAAGTTCCCTTAGATGAGGGTCAGGAATACTCAGTCCAAAGTGACTGGAGAGTGTGCATGGGCCTATTCATCAAGCCACATTATTTTTTTAAATGAGCCTCATTGGAAAGACATGCTGGAATGGAATCCATCCTGAAGGGAATTTTTTTAAAAAAGTTTATATCAACTAGAAAATGTGACATGGGTGCATAGTATGATTATTCAATATTTATTATTCACTGTGTGTTAGGTGCTTGGTTGATGTGGACCCCCTAGGGCTGGCTGCTGTTCCTGTGTCATGCCTAATAATTTTTAACTGACTATGTCCTTTTAGCCATATTTTCAAAAATTGAACTTCCCCAATGTGAATACTTTCCACTTTGCTACATAATGAGAGTACTTTCATTCCTTTAATGTTTGGTTTTCCCTTTGATCTAACAATTTCTGTTCAAATTTCACAGTTTTCTGTTGCTTCGGGATTGAAAGAACCGATTACCCTGCTAGGAGCTTGAAATAGATTTTTTTAAAAAATCTGCATGATATTTCCTCCCAGTGAAATTAATTTAGGTTTAAATACAGGAGTAAGGGACACACCTTGTGCTCCCCTCTCTGTCACACACCTGAGCAGTTCCTTAGCCTGAAAAGGCACAGTTGAACCTGTGGGCCATCTTCCATCTTTTGTGCGGATCTTTTTTGCAAGACAAGTCGGAGAACCTTTCTCTTTGACATCCAGCTTTGTGTGGGCCTGGTGACGACATTATTTGAAACATCTCTTATTTCTTCGAAGGTCAACCTCAACACCCAAGAAACCCGTCGGGCACAGTCCTGGCTGGGGTGCTTAAGTGCAGCTGGATTGGTTTGCTGGCTGTTTTAGGGTGTTTTAGAAAACTTACCTTCTTGCAGGCTGGGACCATCAGCTCCAGAGCAACAAAGGACAATTTGGAGGAGAGTGGAAGGAGCGCTCCACAGCTGCTCTGGCATCCCAGGTCTCCTTCTGCCTAACAGCGTGTCCTCAGTGACCCCTGTCTTCTCCCTCCCTTTTCCACCCGGGCCGTCTCGCCACTCCTTCGTCTGGCCAGGCGCAGCGAGCCTCTGCACCTTCCCCCCGCTGCTCCATTCCCGGTCGCCTTCAAACCCTTGGAGCGGCGCTGCGGACGGCAGCCGCGCTCACCCCGCGCCCCACGGCGGCCTCCCCGGCACCTAGCGGTCCAGCTTCTTGGTCCAGTGTCCTCCCACCCGGCCATACGCACTGACCCCCTCCAGCCCGCAGCCTCCCCCCACCCCAGCCCCCGACGCAGGAGCTGTCAAGCCCGCCGCAGCTGAACCAGCCCCCGAGCTCCCGCGTCTCCTCTCCTTCCTTTGTGTACGCGCGAGCGGAGTTGGGGCGGAGGGAGAAGGGGGAGGTCTCTCTGTCTGTCTGCCTCCCGCCGCCTTTGCCCGGGCTGCTCAAAGTGCCGCTAGGAAGGCAGGCGCCCAGGGGAGGGTGCGGGGAGCTGGCGGGGAGGCTTGGGGACGCCCCGGCGCCCTGGTCCCAGCCGCTCGCGGAGGAGCGCTAACCGCAGCTGGGGCTCAGCTGGAGCCACGATCGGTCAGCTCTGGACGCCTATTGGCCTCCCTCCGCTGCCACCTACCTACCCCTCGACACCCGCAGAAAAGCGTGCAAAGGCGCGGAGAGGGACGGAAACCACAAATAAATAGCGGCGGCAGCAGCGCGTCATCTGGCGGAGCAGGAAGTGCAAGCAGAGTCCAGAGGCTGGTGCTTTCTGCGCGTCCCCAGGACTTTGCCATGGGCTGGGGACCGCGGAGGCTGCGAGCGGCCGGGCGAGGGCAGCGGAGGTCGCGTCCGCACCGAGGCTGAGCGAGCAGCGACGCGCGGGGCGCGCGGAGATGGCAGCGTCCAGCAACTCCAGCCTGTCCGGCTCCTCGGTGTCCTCTGGTGAGTTTCAGCCTGCCAGGCGCGGCTGCCGCGCCGGTCTCTCGCCCCTGCCTTCTTCCTGCGCCCTGGGATGGCTAGAATCTACCTGTGGCCGCCCTGGCCACTCTCTCCGAATGAGAGCAGGCACCCGGTATGACACTTGTTTGGTTGGCCCGTACCCTCGGTGCTCAGGGCACCTCCGCGCCTGACATCTGACAGCGCAGAGGTGGGAGAGCGGTGGCGCCCTTAGTGTGCGGTCGCGGGCGTTCTGGGGACTTGAGGAACAGCAGGCAGAAGCAAAAGGAGCAGGGCAGGCTCGCACTTTCAGGCGTAGCTGGAACTGGGGCTGGCGGGGCGGGGAAGGTCAGGGTGACGCTGGGTGCCTCGACCCGCTGGCTGAGCGGCGCCACTATGCTGGATGCCGGAATTCAAGGTAGAGGGGAGCAAACACTCGCTCCTTGCAGACTTGATTTTCTTTGTTTGTTTCAGAAATTAGCTCCGTGGAGACACACACTTGGGGCAGGGTTTGAGATGGCAGTAATGAAGGGACTGTGTCCTTCTGATCCTGATGGAAGCGATTGAGGGAACGGGAGGTCGAGCCCAGCCGCTGACAATTTCCCTGGCTGGTGTGTGTGTGTGTGTGTGTGTGTGTGTGTGTGTGTGTGTGTGTGTGTGAGAGAGAGAGAGAGAGAGAGAGAGAGAGAGAGAGAAGTGATTAGAGAGAGAGAGAGAGAAGTGATTTTGTGATTGAGCCCAGCCGCTGACAATTTCCCTGGCGTGTGTGTGTGTGTGTGTGTGTGTGTGTGTGTGTGTGTGTGTGAGAGAGAGAGAGAGAGAGAGAGAGAGAGAAGTGATTAGAGAGAGAGAGAGAGAAGTAATTTTGTGATTTTCCCTGTGTGGCCTCTCGGAATATGCTCTGTAATTTTACTTTCCAGCCATAAGTGCGGCTGAGCAAAGGAAAGGCTTCCTTCAGTTTTTCTATGGTTGATCAGCGGGTATAAATGAAGAGAAAAGAAATTGCTAAGGAATCTGGACGATCCGGAATCAGTAGAAACATGGATATCTGAGCATGACAGTTTTTCACCACAATGATGCATTCGGTAGAATTCTTCTACCTCTTTGGTCACTGAAAACTTTAATGACTAACCTTCAAGGGATATCTGATAAGACAATTAGTGTAGATATAGTATTCAGGAGTCAGGAAGACCTTAAAGTCCTAATGGAAATGCTCGATATATCAATATTATATTAATTCTTGTAGTGTGTGTTTTTTACTAATACCCAAAAATGAAACTCAAGGGAAAAGACGCCTTGTTGGAGGCACTGGACAGCAAGCCAGGCATCAAGGGGCCAGCCACATCTATGGACGTGTGGCTAATTAAATCATAAATACAAGGTGAATTTGACTAAGGTGCAATTGTGATGTGGCACAAGGTGATCACTTGAAAGCCATCTGTCATCTTTTCTGGCAGGTTTAGTTCCAGGGAAACAACACTTCCTTTCCAGATCATTGCCAACTAACTCAAAAGCCTAGTGTTGTTAGGCGTATGTTACAGTTCAAGTTTCTGGCAGTAGCAGCCAATGGGACAGAACAGTCATATCGTATTAAGAGCAGCAACAAGTTGACCGCCTGTGGTTTTAATTCTGAGAACTCAGCAAATGCTACAGGTTATTTTTAGGACTCCCAAACCACTGCTGCTGCTTTCAATTCATTTTGGTTGACTAACGTTGAATTTAAAATACAGTGATGTTGGCTCACGATTAGCGTATGGTTTATCCCTCTCAGAAAACTTCCCGCTTAGAAAATTAACTCATGAGGGAGAAGTGGCTAAGGGAAAGAAGAATGGAGAGGGGACTGGAAGGCAGTGCTTTCACATGATTTGTTGGTGGCATAAATTACAGGGGATGTGACCTCTGAATTCTGAGGTCTTGATGCAGCTTAAGAAATCTCATTGAAAAAGTTAACAGCCTTAAGAAGGACATGAGTTTGAAGCAGCTAGCATAAGCTTCAGATGATGGTACTTGCTTTGCACAGAGAACAGAGATGCTTGTGATGATCATCTTTCCTGCTCAGCTATTTTAAATCCTAATGGACACTGGGGAATTATGTGAAAGCTGGAATTCAAAAAGTGGGCATGGCTATATTATTTGGTGTGAATCAGCCTGGGCCGTGAGCTTATATTGTGTAATTCACCAGTTAATCAGGCACTCTGTCCTGAAAAATAATGAGAACTGTAGTTCTCCTTTTAAGCACCCTTCTCAAGATGTGGATCATGAATAATTCAGACAACACAAGCAATTCACACCTGTGAGAGGTGTTGGGCAGGAGAGAATAGAGCCTGTTTGGGGCGGCAGCTGTGTTCTCCCAGAAAAGGTCAGAATCGGAGAAATTGGGGCACTCTGGCACCAATCAGTCACCATGATGGAGGCCCTACTATGTGCCAGGCAGTAAGTCATAAATCTCAGCTTCGAAGAAGGTAAATGAGGAAGGTAATTCTGGGATTCCTTGTAGCTCTGCAGTTCTGGGATTATTGTCCTTGAATTCTGGCTCCAGCATTGACCACTAGGGGTGAGTTAAATTTTTTCAACCTCAGTTTCCTCATTCATAACTGAGGTAAATGCTGGTAACAGGACCTGCGTTGTAGGAATACTGTGGGGATTAAACGAGATAATATGTGCAGAGCGTTTAGCACGCGGCGTGACACCTAAGTGTTTGGTGCAGATAAATTATGCTTCTTGGAAGAATGAAAAAAAAAATTTTTTTAAGGCAGTCACTGGCTCAGACTTTAGGTGCAGAAGAAATAAGTCCCAGCACACACAGAAAAAAGTCTGCCTCTTCCCTTGCATGTGAAATGTGATCTTGAGGTTTGCGCTCCATTAGACGAGCAGTTATTGCCTGAGGTTTCAGGCAACTCCCCTAGTGTTCGGAATAGAAAGATGACTCAAGATCTCTTTCCTCACCTTCCAGCAGCAGAGGGGGCAAGCAAGTATCAGTCTGAATTCCAGTGGAATAGAATGAAGTATGTGGAGGAAAGAGCAGGGAAGAGAAGATGACCTCAGTTTAGAAGGGTCAGTAAGGGTGAACTATGAGTTGGGCCCTGAAGGATGAGCAGGATTTTCCAGAAAGAAAAACAAAATGAAATGGCATTTCTGGAAGAAGAAAGAGCTCAGGCAAAGGCCTGGAGATGAAGCTAGTGGCCTCATTTTAAACTTTCCTTTTTAGGGTTATTGATCTTTTTTCTCGGTGGCTCCCCTTCTCTGCACAGTTGTGCGTCTAGGCCCATGAACAAGGCCCATCACGCACAGAGCTGCGGATCACTCTCTGCTGCTGCTGGTGCAGCAAACTTTCCTTCTATCCAGGTACCAGTGGGTCAATGACACAGCTCCAGACGCCTTAGGACACATTGGGGCAATTGAGCACTGAAAAGTGAACAACAGATTCTATATAGTGTCCAGCATGGGGGGAGATGAATTCAAATAACATGGGTTGAACTTGTCTGAGAGAAATAGCTGTGGGGAGATGTAGGTTTGGTTGTGTTTGCACAGAGAGTAAAGACCGAATCATTTGCTCGGCATTAAGCCTGAAGTGGTCTGACCTTCCTGAGAATATGTTCTCACTTGCTGCTGTTGAAACACATCACCCACGTGCATCTCTTAGTCTAGATTCCCAAGCAAGATGGAACAAATGAAATAATCGGGTTAGAGTTAATTTTTTAAATATGTTTTTTCGAGAACTCTTTAGAAATTTTCTTCCAGAATATTCAATTATGTGTAAAAGAAATTGCTTTGCCTTTGTTTTAATGATAACTGCTGGTAATTAAATTTCACAATCGCCTAGACTGGCAGGAAGGTTTGATTATCTGTATTTTTTTTTTATCGGAAAAGAAGTCCTATCCTTAAGCTTTTAATCTAGCCTATGATTATATTCTGAAGTAAACAATGGTGGATTTGCAAAATAGCTTTCTCAATCATCAGGGGTTTATAGTTGTTTTTATAATTGAAACAAGAACTTTTTGCATATAGAGATGTGATTGCCAAATGGATAATTGCACGGAGAGTAAAGAAAACAACTCAAGTGAAGTAATAAATTAAGAAGCTATAGATGTTTTCTGGTAACTGAACTAGGTAAAATTTAAATATTAAAGGGACCCCAGGATAAGAAGTTGTTAAGATTTTGAGAACATAAACACACTGTATTATAGAAATGAAATTGACATAGACTTTTTGATTAAAATGCAAATGGAAAAGAGTAAAAATCAGTGTAAGGTACAGTTATCAAACCTTAACTGGGAAAAGAACATTCTTGAATGGACTGAAGGAGTTATGTCTTCAGATTCTATGCAACAGTAATGTGCTCTAGGTAAATGTAGTCGTGCCTTGGTACCCACAGGGGACAGGTTCCAGAACCACCATGGATACCAAACTCCAAGGATGCTCAACTCCATCATGTATAATTGATCTGCAGATGGAAGGCCTGACTGTAATGCTATTTTCTGTTGTCACATGGGCATTGGTTTTAGAGGTGATAAATATATTAATTTTCACTAATTATTGGAGGGCCACAACCAGTGACATATAGAAATCTTCCGTATTTCTAGATGCAGAAGGTAAAAGTGAACTGGAAGAATGCTGCCAAGACTTACACATGTGTACTCAGAAACTCCACCTATCTAGACTACAAAACCGGGGGTCTTTGTTGAAACAGAGAAGTATTCTTTTGGGTGTTTGGATTCTTTGGAAATATTCAATTATGTGTAAATGCAATTTCTTTACCTTTGCTTTAGTGATCGCTGCTGATAATTTAATTTCATAATCAGCTGGAGTGGCCAGAAGATTTTATTACTTGTGTTATTTTATACCACACACAAGAAAAAAAGAGAGAGAAAAAATTGTGATGTCAAAAAAGCACAAATGAAACAAAATCACTGAGCCAAAATGAACCACCTGAGGGAAATCGTTCACTCAGATGCTGAGTGTTGTTCTTTGCTATTTTTCTGGTGGCCTTTCCACACCCCACGTTAACCCATTAAATTTTCTCTGTCCATTTGAGGTAACCCAGGTGAACCCAGGCATATAGAATCAGGGGAGAAGAGGTCCTTCTTAAGCATGACAGCATGTTTGTCGTGTTTGACGAGGGCCCACTGACTTGTGTACCTTTGTGAAAATGCCAGATTACCCCCCTCCCACCCATCCCGTCATTTGTTCCACTTTTAGGGGACACAAACAGCAGGTATCTTCCGAGGCCAGTCTGTGTAAGGTTGAACTGGACATTGTGTCCTCTGCGCTGCCACCTAGGGCCTTGCCCCAGCGTCAGTCCTGCTGGGGGCCGTCTGCTGCTCTGCAGGGTCTCTTGTTACTGCACAATGGTGAAAATCACTGGACATTGGGTTTGGAAAACCTGTACGTGAGCTATGACACATTGTGTGTTCTGGAAAAGTTTCCTGCCAGGAGATCACGGTTCCTGCCAAGGCAGTTAGATGGAGGGCAAGAGAAACAGACCGAGCAATGGACATACAATTAATGGCATCTGTCTGCCATCCACCAATCAGTTACCTTTTATGAATACATTTGCATTTTATGTCACTTAATTTTCAAAATGAATGGCCGGCCTGCCTTCTTTCCTTCCTTCCTTCCTTCCTTCCTTCCTTCCTCTTTCCATCCCTCTCTCTTATTATGCAGGTCAGATTTCTATTTAGAGACTTTTTGGGTCTACTTTACTGTTAATAGTTTGCAAATCCTCTATGCACATTTCCGCTTCTCCTTCTGTTTGCTCAGTGGGAGAGGAAGCTGGCGCTCTGTCTCTCACGTGGATTCTGGTCGGAGGGTAAAGGTGGATGCCTGCATCTCTGACATAGGCTGGTCGGTGAGATAAAGCGTGGGTCTCAGAGTTACTAACAGAAGCAGAGGCTTGTTTCCAGTCTCCATGACGAGAGGAAAGCCCAGTCAGGAGTGTGTTGGCTTCCACACGCAGTCTGCTTGGCCACAGGACCCACGGGGCCATCCACTAGAGTCCGAGGCTGAAGTCCTGGCATGTGGGCACTGCCAGTGTTGATCAAACTTTGTCAGCTGTGCACCCGGCGAGAGCCATCCACCCGCTGCTTGTGCGAAAACCTGCTTTTTCCCTCATTTATTATTAATCGGACACCTTTTGGGGGGGGCCCTGTTTGACTGTAGCCTTTACTGTATGGTCTAATTACAGCTTCAGCAATGTGGTCTTTCAAAGTCACCCCACCTCAGCCCACTCACAGCATAACCTCTGAAGTATATGGTGTTCTTCTAAGTCATTCAACGTCTTAAGTTCCCATAGACATTCTGCAATAAAGGTGTTCGGTAAATAGCCACATTTAAGGTGTTGTAATCACCTCTGGTCAGAGGTTACTCTGATTAGATTCCGGGAGTTGAGAAACCACCTACGTACCGTACAGGCTGCCGATCACCCTGCCTTGGTGCGCCTGCTGGGGAAAGCGCTCTTCCGAGAAGAGGGGCTGGGGGCCAGCAGAGGCCTGGCAAAATCTATGAGGTCTGGAGAAACAATCAGCTTCTTCAAGCTGGTGAGAGACCCCACATTCTGAAATGTGTGGTCATTAGAGGTCATAGGAAGAGCCCTAAGCTTTGAGTCACAAGATCTGGACACTTGAACTTTTGGCCAGAGCATTTAAACCCTTAACCAAGGCCCGTAAGCCCTTAACCATGGTTTTCAAACATTAACCGGGCCCCTGAATCCTTACCAAGGCTCCAAAACTCTTACCATAGGCACTTACACCAGATGCTTAGCTAAGCCCTGCAACTAGTAGCTATGTGGCCTTGGGTGGAATTAACCTCTCTGGGCCCGAAAGACCTCACCACAGACGGCGGCTGGGACAGCCTGTTTCCTGGAGTTGATGTGAGCACTAACAGAGGTGATAGAAGCATGGCTTCCTGTCAACCTGGTCGTACGAGGCCACCTCATAAGATGCCACGTCTCTCCCTTTCCCCTCTCCTTCTCATAACATCTCCGAGTCTCAGCCTGGCTATAAACCAGAATTCACAATATGTGACGAGTTTTCCCCACAAGGTTGTTTTCCCCACAAGGCTGTCATTCCTGAAGAAATGTTTGGGAAATTGCTTATAAATTGTAAAAGCAGCTAGCAGGACTGAATGCTGCCGCGTGGGGTTCTGTACATGTCGTATGCGACTCTCACACTGTTTCTCGGATAGAGACATTAGATCCCATTCTGCAAACAGAGAAATAGGTTCAGAGAGGCCACAGGGCTTGGAACTGAGGCGCTAGGATTGGAACAATATCTTCTTCATTTCAAGGACTATTCCTTTCCCACTAAGGGATTGGTTCATTTCTATCTTGGTTTTTTTTGTGTTGTTTTTTGTTTTTTTTTTACAGGGACAGAGAGAGAGTCAGGGAGAGGGATAGATAGGGACGGACAGATGGGAATGGAGAGAGATGAGAAGCGTCAATCATCAGTTTTTTGTTGCGACACCTTAGTTGTTCATTGATTGCTTTCTCACATATGCCCTGACCATGGCCTTCAGCAGACCAAGCAACCCCTTGCTGGAGCCAGCGACCTTGGGTCCAAGCTGGTGAGCTTTTGCTCAAGCCAGATGGGCCCGCGCTCAAGCTGGTGACCTCAGGATCTCGAACCTGGGTCTTCCGCATCCCAGTCCGACGCTCTATCCACTGCGCCACCATCTGGTCAGGTTCTATCTATCAAGTTTGTTTCTATCTCTGTTTAAAAAGTTTTTAACACCCAAGTTGAAGGCTGAGATGCACGTTCACTGTTACAGAGAAAACAGGACCGAGCTGCTCTTGATTTCATTCCCCTCAGGAAGTATCTAGACCCTCACTCCGCCTGACCGAAGCTTCCTTTGCCCCATGGTGACCCGAACAGTGTTGCGAAGTCATTACTCGTCATAGAGAGAACTCCCAGGGAGCTGGACTTAGGGGTACCTGTACTTAAGAATGGTCTCACCAAGTGAGGAGTATATAAGTGTTCATGGCACTGTTTTTGCAATGGAAACCTTTCTTTTGAAAATTTTCTTAATGAAAGAGCGGGAAAGAAAGAATGGCGATACTTTGCATTCAGTTGATTAACTTCACTGGAGTTTTAACAGCGTTCCATTTTTGGGTGAACATATTAAGTCTTGTTATAACCCCATGAAACTCCCAGATTCTGAGTCTTCAAGCAGCAGAATGTACATTTTGGGGGGCTTATATCCTAAGTACATACAAGTCTTACCTGGGAATTATTTTTCTCCCGGGCTGGATTGATTTCACATTTCATTGTAGGTTTAGATCAGTGGTTCTTAACCTTTATTGAGGTACCAAACCCACCAGTTTCATATGCGCATTCACCGAACCCTTCTTTAGTGATAAATAAAATATGATTTTTTTTCCAAATTCAAGACATAGGTATATGTTTTTTTACTGGTGCACAAAATGAGCCGTGCATGAACATCACCTTGCTCAAAGAACAAAACCAACAAAGTGCATGAACTCACAACAAATTATGGTATTACTTTATTCTGGCCTCCGCGGCAGAGGCTTCTCCGAACCCCTGAGACCGACTCATCGAACCCCTAGGGTTCGAGAGAACCCAGGTTAAGAACCACTGGTTTAGAGTAAGGAGGGACCTCGGAGGTTGCGCAGCGGATTCCAACATCGTGTAAGTAAGAGAATCAGGGTCTGCGGGCCCCAGGATCTGTCCAGTGCCACTCAGCTAGCTGCTGGCGAACCGGAGCTGAGGCGGCTATCTGGGACCCACGCGCTCAGAACATTCATTTTCCATTTATTTCCCTGGCTCATCCTACAGAATAACATCATCCTTGGAGAATTTCTTGCAGACGTTTTTCCTGTCTGGCTTCGTAGAGGCTGTTCTGTTTAATTATTTAATATTTTCAAAAAAAAAAAGAAAGAAAGAAACAAGTCACAAAGTGCTTTGTCTTTTAAATAGGTCTTAGATCTCCAGGCTGCTGTGTCAACAGAGACACAAAAATTCCCACGACCTTGTGTGTGCCCTAACTATATTAAGCCAGTGCTGTTCAATAGGGTAGCCACCAGCCACATGGACCTATTTAAATTTAAATGGAAAACAATTCAGTTCCTCAGTTGCACTCCCTCAACAGCACACGTGGCTAGTGGCTGTCAGGTCAGACCACCGGAAACAGAACATTTCCCTTACTTGCAGAGGTTTCTGGTGGGCAGCCGTGGTGTACAGGGTCAGTAGTTCTAACATAGGGACCTTGTGAATGTAAAATCAAAAAGCTAAGGATGGAGACTTTGATAGAATGTTCTCCTATAGTCCTGTGCTTGCTCCTTGCGCTGCTTAGGTTATAGTTCACTAATATTGCAAATCAGCTTTTATTTCTCCCAATAATTGTTTCATAACTAGAGGGAAACTGTGGTAAGACCGCTGGAGGATGATCTTGGGGAGAGTAATTAAAATGTTTATAAACTCTTATAGTGCTGAAATCTGATTCAAGCTTTAAAGAAATGGTCTGTAGTCTTCCTAATGGCAACCCCGTTGCTTTTTTAAATAATTCCCCAGAGAGTTATAATTTCACCCTCGAAGAGGACGACGATGCCCGTGTCCACATGAAGCTGGGATCTTATATTTGGATATCTTCCACAACACCATAAAGAAAACAGGCAAATAGTGAGTGTGCAACCAAGATTGCTAATGGTATATCCAAGCCATGCTCTTTAAAGGGGATTTTTTTTACCAACTTGGCCATCAGCAAACCACTGGCCTAGAAGTGTTTCACCTTTGCAGACAGTCTACATACAGGGCAAAGCAGGTGCACAGTGGTTTCTACGAAGCAAAGTTAGCTTTGGGGATTTTCAGCACATTTAATTGGGAGGAAATGAATGCAAATAAGATGCAAGAACATGGTTCCTAAAAAAAGAAGCTGCTTCCTCCTTGAACTTTTGTTACCATCCAAGTGCAACAAGAAAACTGGAAAAGTGAATGGTATCTTTAAAGTGTCGAGCCACTGTTAGGAAGGAGGTGGCTGCCGAGGCCACGGGACCCAGCGCCCGGAATAGCCGGAGGACCGTGTCACGCGTGGCTTGTTCATTATTGCCGTAACTCCGATCAGTATGAATCACAGCATCTCTTGGGTGATCACCTTATGCAATTCTTGCCTCATCAGAGGCCCAGTCCTTGGATTTCATGGTGCTCCATCATTGACCCCTTTCCCCTGCTGCTCACAATCTTCTTCAGTGAAACAGAACCTAGCACTTCCTTATGATTTCAGATAATGCCACACTAACATTCTCAAGTGCTAAATTTTTCTTAAGTGATTCAGCTTCCAAGGAATACTCCTGAGAGATCAGTGTTGGGACAGCAAGTAAGCAGGAAGCAAGGAGTGAGGTTTCATGGGTAAATCATCTGGAGCATCCCCTTGGGGATGGGGGCTGCAACTCTGACCTGTGAGGGTCTGCTTCTCCAGACCTAGACCTGCACTGTCCTATGTGGTAGCCACAGGGGCTGGGGAGCCCTTGCAGTGTGGCGGATCCAGATTGAGATGTTCCGGAGGGCGAAATACACACCCAAGTTGAAGACTTAGTACAATACAAAAAGACACTTCCAAATAGTATATTCATTATATGTTGAAATGGTAATATATTTTTGGATATTAGGGTAAAGAAAATGAATTAAGATTTTATTTCACATCTTTAAAAATGTTTAACCTAGCTACAAAATATTTAAAATTACGTGACTACTATGTGTATTAGACAGTGCTGGTCCACATGACTCCAATGAGAATGTTCTGCTCTTTTTCACGAAGTTCGCCATAAAGAACCTGGGGGTTCACTGACCAGTGGCTCCCACGGTTGCAGCCCCGCCCACTTTCCTTGCCAGAAACCTAGCCTCCCTCTCCCCAGGTCCCTCGTTGTCTTAGCCTATGAAATGCCACTGACAGGAGGGGACCTTTATCAGATTCTTGTTTATATAGATTTTGTGCTTTGCTTTTTGTGTTTGCTTCACTATAATTCTAGACTCTTCATATTTCCTTGTAAGCTTTATGCACACTGCTCATTCCAAAGAAAGCCTGCCAGTCTCCAGTGCTGCAAAGTGAGAGAGAGAAGCTGGGGGCATCAGGGGCACATTTTTGTCTCAACCTCTGAAGAGAGTTCTTGTCTGGTCATCTTGGCACTGAGGCTTCTTACTATGGATGTGTATGTGAGAGTGCACACACGTAATGTGTATGTCTGTCTGTCTGTCTGTATGCATTTGTGTGTATATGTATACCTGGAAAACGGAAGTGGATTAGGTTTCAAACAAAACTTATTTCCAACCAAATAGATTACATATAAATTAATATCAAGGGAAATGAAAAGTCAAGCCCAGCATTACTTTTAGTAATGAAAGAATTCACTCGGGATTACGCTAATGATGTGTAGATATTAATACACATAATTTGGCTGCCTAATATTGATTTAAGTTGCTCATTCAAATTCACTTTATTATAGGAAAAATTAGCCACTTCGTTCTTACAGCATTTGTCCCTGCAAACAGTGAGACCATTAAACCATGTTTATTGGGTAAATAATACTACTTTGCTGACTTTCATATGCAAAGAGAGCGTTATTATGTCTCCTTCAGGAAGTGCCTTGTGAGTTGTTAGTTTCAGGTTGGGACCTGATTGGTTGAAGTCAGGTGCCCTCTCTCTTGTCTCCTGAGCCCAGTGATCAATGCCCAGGGTTGAAGGTGCTCTCAGTGACCAGGACACATTTTTCCTGTATGTGACGTTAATGTGTCGGAGGGTTGAACTTTGTCCATTTGAGATCCCTATTCTTGTTTCAAGCATCCAGACTAGCCCGCATGCTTTTCTACCCCTCTCCCCAACTATGAAGTGCCCCTCAGAAGACAAAGCAGTTGATGGGGACTTTATAAACTCTCTTGAAATAGTATCAGATTCCGATTAGGAACATCATCACCACAGCAAACCCTAGGCAGGTACAGACTGAAGACGGTCTATTTTGAATTAGACAATGTAACTTGTCATAAGAACATAGTAATTGCCATAGCACTTAATTGGTTCTAGATTCTCATCTCAGTAACAGCACCGAAGGGTATTTTGTAAAAGTGTGCAGCAGCCTCTCAGGGAAGAGGTGCCCTGCAGACATCTTATTTTTCATAAATCACTGAGTGTGAATCTGTTGTTCAGGAATTCATGAAAACATGTTTCTTGAGTTCGTGTGTCATTTAAACTGATGTTCCTTCTTACGGTGGTTACGTTCCATCCATTTTCCCCTAGAGGGGACTGGTATCTTCTTTTTATGGCTTTAAATTTAACTCTCTGACATTTACGTCTAACATTCCTTTTGAGGTTTTGTATAGAAATGTGGGTTCATTTGAATGCTGTACCTCAAGGTCAGTGTTGGGTGACAAGAGCTGGCAGTGTGAGATCTGGCCCGAACACCAGCACCCACTGGCTGTGTTAACTTGGGCCTCTCTGAATTTCCATTTCCTCACTCCAAAAATGGGATAATAATCCTTGTTGGAAGAATTAAATGGGCTAGTATCTGTGGATGAAACTTGAAAACCTGTGAACAAAACAGAAAAATCTCTGGTCCCATGAAGTTGCCCCTTTAATCTAGAAGCTCCATAGGTTCCTTTCCCGGGTGGTCGGCGATCACTCAGAGTTCATGATCTTCCGGCGAAATCTCCCCTAACGGTATTACTTTGCTCTTGTTCAACAGCCTGTCCGAGCCTTGCAGTGGAATGCCACCAGTATAGGATCTCCCCGCTCAGGGTAAAGCTCTGCTGTGCATCTTCTCATATTCCCATCAACATCAATAATCCTCTGAAACCTGCACTGCAATAAATCCAATTTAAAAAGTAAATAAAATTAGACTGGACTAATTTCTTATGCAAAAAGACACCACTGTTGATACTTGCAAACCCAGAGGGGTGGGTCTTTTAACAATTACATTCTATAAAGTATTCAGTATGTATACAAATATCTGCAACGCATACACGTCACGAAGCGCAGTGACGTAACTCACTACAAGAAAAAAAGCCGTGACCAACCGACCTAGAACCATTACCTGTTCCTGCATCTTGCTTGGATACTCTTCTCCCTTCCTCCCCCATGTTCTCTCATTCCCTTCTTCCGAAAGTAACTGTTTCTTGGGAATTTCTGCTAATCATCCCCTTGGTATTTCTTCTTTCTTTAAATATTTTTATCACTAAAATACCTGCCCCGCGAGAGCAGGTGTTTTTGTCTGTCTTGTTCACTGCTGATCCCCAGCGCCTGGAATAGTGTCTGTCATGCAACGGGCACACAGTAACCGTTGAGTGAGTGACAGTGTTTCTATCACAGGAATGAACACTGATGCTACCGCCCCTCCTTTAATCTTGTATAGAAATGGGTTCTGCAAGGACCCTGTCATTGGTTCGCATTAGCTACAGGCATTTAATTATTTTTAGAAAATCATGTGTTTTTTTAAAAAAAACATTATAATATGGATTATTTGCTCTTTGTCGCAGTAGGGGATGCCTAACACTGTCACGTGGACCTTTGGGAACCAGGACTGCTGCTTAAACTTGATTTGTAGCTCACAAGCACTTTTTAGGAGGAAGGGGTATAACTTAAGGAACATAACTAATAAAACTACAGTTCAACAGGGAGGGCTTCAGAGAAACTTTTGTAAAGTGATACAGCACACATATTACAACAGGGGTGAAGCTTGAAAATATTATGCGCAAGAAGACAGTTACAGAAGACCACCTCTGTACGATCTCGCTTCTATGAGATGAACAGAACAGGCAAATCCCAGAGACCGGAAGGAAATGAGTTGTTTCCTTGGGCTGGGCTGGGCTGGGCTGGACTGGGCTGGGAGAGCTGGAGGGGCACCCGAGTGGTGGCGAATGCGTACAGGTTTCTTTGGGGGCAAGGAAGTGTTCTGAACGTGATGGTGGTAGTGGTTGTACACATCTGTGGGAATACTAAAGGTCATTGAATTCTGCGCATGAAACAGGTGAATTGTAGGGCATGTGAATTATATCTCAATAAAGCTTTTATTTAAGAGACAAAGAAAATCCACAAATGCTGTAGTAGGAATAAGAAGGTGAGAGGGCTGTAAAGTGAGCAGACAGGAAAAGCTCCCCCACCCCCCAGGTCACGTCCTTCCCGGACAGGATGCTCATAATCAGACAGGCAACATTCACTCCGTAGTCACTGATATCTTGATCAACGGGGGGGAGGAGGGTGCCCCTCCTCTTCCCTTTTTTATCTCCACATTTGTCTTCTTCTGCTGCCAGCCCCGACCTTCGCAGACGGTTCCGCAGAGACATGTGCCTGTGGCTGGCTCGTCGGGTCAGCTCGGCCTTCCCCAGGCTCCCCTTTGGCTGAGGATTGAGGGGAGCAGCGGGTCTCCTCCGCTGATGCTGGACAAAGCAATTAATGCATTTCTCATGACTAGTTAATTAGATTTTTGTGCAGCGCCTTAAGCCCTGGGCACAAGTCTTATGCCCTCAGAGTGGAGTGTGAGTCATCGGGGAACCAAGTTTCCCAGGGTGTAGCTGGTGCTGCTTAGTATTCTTAGCACAGTGATCCTTCTGTTGCTGAGATAGATGCATGTGCAGACACTTCCAAGGGTGTCGTCTGCTTTCTCTTTTGTTGTTTCTAATCAAACAGCTGACACACTTTGATCATGTCAGATAACAGTATTGTACTGTAAATACTTTGTTAGAAAGATTAAACTATTACATAGGTACAGCTGTCTCAGATGCTCTCATGGTGCTTACTTTTACCCTGAAAAAGTAAAGAAAAATGCATTTGATCGGAGCTGAAATATGAATATTACAAAGGAAGTTTTCTAAAATCATATATAGTTCACTACAATGAATCCAATCAATAAGTGTTTTTAAAAGACCTACTACTGGCTTGGAGTGCCAGGTTGGTGCAGAAGTCCTTCCCTCACCCCTTCCCCAGATTTGGCATCTCCTAGAGCATGATGCACTTTCTGTAGGTTGGAGTCAGAGCTGGACCTGGTGGGGAGCTGTGCAGACAGACACTGGTGACTTTGGGGAACAGAGTCCCTGGCTGTCCACTTTCATGGGCATCAGACTTCCATCTTCAGTGGCCTGTATGCATCTATAGGATGGCTGACTCCCATCCTGTTGTTTGTGGCCTGTCTGCCATCTTTCCCTCTACAGGACATTGAAGATAAGCACCCACACAAAATACAGAAATACCCGTTCAAGGGAGTGTGAAGGCCGAGCAAGGACTGAAACGTCTTCCTCAGCTCTTTCCTGAAGCGCCCTCTTGGAATGTTTTCCTGGCACCCAGAAGAGGAAGTGGGTATGGGTTAAGTGTTCTGTGTCCTCCGTCAGGGGAAATCTGGCTGTCCTGGGTCCCCTAGGACAACAGCACGCGCAAGCAAGGGATTATGCCTTGTACTGGCCTCTGCAGCTGCCCTGACATCTCACCCCAGGTCCTTCTTCCTAATGTCAAAGGCCAAGCTTTCCCTAACAAAGGATGCACTGTCCCTGAGACAGGCTGACAACTTTGTTCCTGCTGACACCAACATGCATAGCACCGTCACACCTCCTCACTTCCTGACCAGGGCATTCCAGAGTGCAGTGATGTCATGGGTTAGGGCGCTTCTGCTGCAAATGCAGAAACCCTAAGGAGTGGGAGACAGGGACACCGTACTCTGTGGCATCTGACTCTGCTTCCTGCAGTTCTCTGGGCTCTGCCCTCTGTGTGGAAGGGCTTTGTTCTCAACTTTGTTCTCCTTTTGACATTACGATGACAACAGCATTCCCTGACATCACATTTGGAAAGAAAAAGGGAGCCATCTCTTCCTCCTGGCTAAGTGAAGACTGAGAAAACCTTTCTCAGAAGTGCCCCTCCCACCAACAGATTTCCCCTGGTCTCATTGGCCACAGTTTTGTCACATGATCATCATCTGTGAGCCAATCACTGACAGGGAGAACAGGATTTTCATGATGTCCTGTCATGGCTTCCTGTAATAAGAGTGGAGTCAGTGTACCAGAGGGGTAAGGACACCTGAATGCATCAGGGTTCCGTGAAGGAGAAAAGAGGACCCCGGAGTGTCTGTCACAGTTATGTCATGAATGTCCTCAGCCCCTGGATTCTCTAAGGCCACCGGAGAATCACTGCAAATTCCAAGAAGTCTGACTTCTCCTGGAAAAAGACTTAGTCTCTAGTTCAGAGCCAGAGACTTGAGCCCCACTCACTCTCTAATAATATTCCCTCCCTGATGAAAATGTTTCTGCTTCCCTTCCAGATTATAGTGACTGACAGCTTGTACTGATGCATTGTTTTCAGTGCTTTCTGATTTGAAGTGTCTTATTTTATGGTTATAGAAAAAAATAGAGAGAGAGAACCGTTCATTCGATGTGAGATAGCTTCTTTAGCTCTAATGAAAAGTAGGACAGTGAGGTTGGGAGGTGTTGATTCTTGGCTGACTTGAACATCGCTGGACCTGGTGTCAGAATTGTTTAGTTGGAAATTCAGGGAATAATAGTAGATGATTCAACCACTCCTGGTTGCTATGGCAAGGAATTTTTAAAGCTTTGATTTATGAGAAATAGCGATCATTAGCAGCTCTTTGTTTTTCAAACACAGAGCCCTGCAAATTGTCGCGGCTTGAGTTGAATAGCTGACTGGCAGCTCACCGGAGAAGGAATCTCAGATTCTTCCTGAAGAAAAGAGAGCGGGCAGGACACTCTGCAGGAAGGTTCCTGCTTCTCATTTTTATGACAGGATCTTTCATTTAAAGATCATTGGATAAGGAGTCCTGTGACCCAGGTCTATGCTAGTTGCATCTCAGAATTTGCTGTTCGGATGGCCCGGGGCAAATTACATTATCAGTTTGTAACTTTTGATGCTCATCTGTAGAATTATTAGGTTGCACCAGATCATCCCCAAAGGACTTAAAATTTTTATGAGTTTCTGACTCTGCCTGTTTCCTGTCGCCAATTTCCAGAGCCTTGGCGCTCTCCCCGGGGGAACAGCCCTCCCTCCCCACGTACGCACTTCACATAGCAATTACCTCCGCAGCTCTTTGTTCCAGGCACCTGGTCCTAGGATGTGAAGAACTGTTGAGGGCCTGTGTGCCATTCACTATTCAGTTGTCACTCTAAGCAAGCCCAGAGGTAGTCCAGGTGTGCCCCAGGGTCTGTTATACAAGCGCTTGGGAATGGGACTCACACTAAGCAATGTATTTTACATCACAACCTAGCACACCCACACACATATAATTCAGTGTATATTTATTACTTACCAGTGAACAAAACAAGACAAAAATTCTGGTCCTCCTGGGGTATCTGAATACAGACAGATAAGAAACGAAAGAAACTATTTGTAATTTATATACATAAAATATATGTATTATTTTATATGTGATTACAATATATATCATTTAAAACTTATGTAGTAAATTAGAAAGTGATCAGTTTAATGGAGAAAAATGAAGGAGGAAGGCAGATAGGCAATATTGAAGGAGTGGGTTCTGAATATTAAATTGTGTGGTCAGGGAAGGCCTAATTGAGATGACATTTGCTGGTGAGGGGGCCAGCATACAAATATCAGGAGGAAGAGCATTCCAGACAGAGGGAACAGCAATCACGAATGTCCAGCTGCAGGAGTGTACCTGGTGTGTTCTGGGAGTAGAAATAAGGGCAGCGGGATGACATGAGTAAGGGGTAAACTGGACTGAGCAGACGGGGTAAAACAGCCCATCGTGGGCTTTGTAGGCCACTGTAAGGACTTGGGTGAATGAGAAGCCTCAGCCCTGGAGGGTTCTAGAAGAGTACTATGATCTAACTACTGTTTTAACAGAACCACTCTGGCTAATAAACAGACTAAACACAAATACTGCTTGTGCATGTGTGCGCGTACATGTACACACACACACACCACACACACACACACACACACAAGCTCCGGAAACAGTGCTAACCTCTTTACATGTCACATGCTCTGATATTTTCTTTTCTATTGCATTTTAATTCATTCATCTAAAAACTAGTCAGCATGGAAATTGAGCATTTGAAAGACAGATGTTAAATTGGCCAAGAACCCCAAAGAGGTAGTAGATTGAGCTTCCTTGCTAAAGCAAGGTTGTGGTGTATGTGGTGCCCTATGCAGGCCTCCAGTTCAGTTCTAATAATAGTTTTCAAGGAGCTTTTGTTCATTTTTTTGACTTACACTGAATACCACTATTTTATGAAATCATCATTTAAAGGTTTCACCTTTCCTTAAATATTCAGCAGGCTCCTACTACCAATTTATATTTCAAATAACTTTTTCTAGAAAACATTTCAAATATATTTTAAATAAACAGAAAAGTATAATAACCCATTGACCATCTTCAACGACCCATGACCTATTGTCAAATAAGGACCTATTGTCCTCTTTTGGATTATTTTGAAAAATATCCCAAGCCTGGTATCATTTCATCTGTAAGTATTTTTGTTAGTATCTTAAAAGGTAGGGATTCTTTTTTAAAATGAATATGCCACTTATTAGATATAATTACTATTATCTCACACACACATTCACACACAAATATACACACTCACCCACGCAAAAACAGCAATTCCCCTTTTGTAACCTGATCAGCAATGTCTCTGTTCACTGGTCTGAGGAGGGAGGGACTAGTGACTTTAACTAAACGAAGCTGTGGTCATGCTGTTTCTCTCCCGATTCCAAAGATGCCATTTCTAGACACTATCAAAACCCCCACTGAAGAAATACTTTCTTACTTTCAAAAATGAGTCATTTCAATCCTATTCCCCTTTTGTATTTTCATTTCTACTTAAACACGGCCTCCTCCCCTGTGGCTTTTGGCTAATCAATGCCGAGTGCCTTGAGAGAAGGCCGGGGTCTTATCACCTTCCCACCGTCCGGGAGCTGAACGTGGTGGCCTGCACACAGTAGTCCTCAAACTTTTGTTAACGTTTTACTTCCCTTTCTAAGTGCAGGATTGGAGCAGTCTCTTTTTGGCCCTTTGGCCCGTCACTCCTCTGGCCACATGTTGCAACCTTATCGAAACCTGACCTTTCTGGGAAGCTGTGTCTCTAGCAGGATGGCAAGTATTGGCTCCTTGACAGCAGCATTCAAGTTAATCTCAGCTCTTACAGAGCAGTTTCTGCCCCTTCTGTTCCTGAGCTTGTTGTCCTCAATGAGCAGGGTGCAGTGTTTGTCTTTCTGTGGTATCTGCCCTAATCTCCACCAAGTTATTGACCAGAGACTAGTTTGATGTGGGCTGTATTATTAAAACGTTGTCATTTCTGGTTGTGTCTAATAGTCCTAATTTCAGATGGAAGTTAAGTACTAAATATTTTTACCTTTGAGTGTATGGTATATGCTAATCTGCTGTTAAGTAGCCCTTATTTACCGAATTACCCAAATATTTTATGTAAAAATTTGGTAAGGGAGGTGGCAGTACTCGGAGCCTTATTCTTCTCATCTTTGCTTTCTCCTTTCTCTTTTGCTCTGTCTCCATAAGTATTGAGTGCATGCTTGGCGCCAGCCACCATGTGAGCCCCTGGGGACATAAAAAGATAGGAAGCAACCCCCTATAACTAACTGTTCGGAGTCTACCCCAGTTGGTAGTCACACCGCAAAGACAGTGACCCCGGGTCACCAGCTACTAGTAGAGGGCCCATACATTCTAGCTTTCTAGATGAATGAGTGAAAGGGGACATGAGCCTCATCACAAAGGAGTTCACAGTCCAAGAGTTGATAATGAATGTAGACTTAGTGAAACTTTGTAGAACTTATAAAGCCACTATCAATTATTTATAGTTCAAAACTCTTTCCTTAAATAACTACCCCTTCAGAGCACTATTCTCTGAGATATTTTCCCCTCTTAAGATGCCAGAAGTTTTTCATGGGGTCCCTTACAAGCAGTGGCACAGGAATGGCCCCTAGACTGAGAACCAGAAGACCAAACGGGAGGCCGTGCACGTTGCTCTCTGTCCACCTCTCCTGGCCTGTATAGGTCTAGCTGGAAGGAGCACGCCCAGTTTCTCATTCTCTCTGGGTTTGTAAATGTCACCGTCTTCCGAGGCCTCCCGGATGTCCTGATTAAGGGTTTTGTTTAGCCTGGAGGCGAGCATATAGCTGTAACTCCTTGCCATGAGGAAAACATTTTTAAAACCAGCACATGAGTCTAAGTCTGTTAAAATACAAAGTTATTTCTTCTTTCTGATTTACAAGTTTACCTTTCTGCTGTGCCAGGAGACAGTTGTTAAACAGGAATTAGAAATACTGGTTGCTTTGTTATTCCAGGGCAAGGATTGCTCCGGTAGAAAGTAGTGTCTTTGTGTGTGTGTGTGTGTGTGTGTGTGTGTGTGTGTGTGTGTGTGTGTGTGTGTGTGTGTGAGTTGCTCTGTGTGTACACATGTGTGTGTATGTCAGCCTGGGTTTGTGCTTGTATATCTGTGTATATACGTGTCTTTGTGGGATGTGGGCATAAGTGTGTGTCATTGTGTCATAAGGTAGACTCAACTCCCAGGAGAAAGGAAAACTACAGAGGACCCTACACTCTGAGACAAGTTTTTAGTATCTTTTCTTTTAGTTTTGAGTTATTGGTCACTTCCTTGAGTGACTGATTCTAAATATGAAAGAGTTCTTTCAGAGAGTGGAAATGATATCATTCAGTATTTTGATGGTTATATATAATTAATCTTATTATGTAAACCAATTATTTTTAATCCCCAGGTGGAGTTTATAACCAAGCCTAAGTAATTCTGCAAGTGAACTGACTGCCAAGCTCTAGAGTTACAATTTCAGAAAAGCAGCTATTTTGGAGCATTATTTTAAGTAGACGCTTTCATTGCTGAAAGAGTCCTTGTAGATTTTCTTCAACATTAAAAAAGCAAGAGGAAGAGGAAATTACAATTAATAGTCTTAAAATTCCAATTAATCTCTGAAATAGTGATTAATTTCCAGAGACACAAGACTCTGCAGTGCATCCGCAAGAAAGAGAAAGACAATTAGGATTGGGGAAATTGGTAGCGGACACTCGGGAAGGTGGAAATCTCACCAGGATTGAGGACCACGCCAGAATTGAGATAATTGACAAGGCTGGACCCCTGCCAAAAAACTCTGTCTAGCGTTGGCTTTCCTTAATGGGATAAATGTACCCACTTTGAAACCCACTGACCATGTTTTCTCAAACGGTCCTTTGTCTCTTTATGGAAATGCTCAGGTAAGATCTGTTGCCAAATTAGAGTGCTTTCTTTGTCACCTTTGAGCTCACCTTTTGGCTGAGACGTTCGCCTCTGCCCTGCTTCGTGCTCAGGGCACCCTTGGGGCTGTCCTCTCCTTAATAGTCAAGATCTCAGTGAGCTGGTTCAAGACCATTTAAGATAGCGGCCGCTTTACATTTCTGAGGCCCCTGATGTAGCGTGCAAGTCACAAGGACCCACTCAGGCATCAACATTTTCCTCTCTGAAGGAAAATAATAATACCATTGCATTTTTTTTCTTTTTGGTGCAAATTATTAAGGACCGGATAGATTGGAACAAAGAAAAAATTAGCATGTTCTCATAGAGCTGGCTATCCTTAGGAAAATTATCCTTATTCTAGCCTGCAAATGCTAACTTCAAATTAGTGAGGACTCGGTGTGACGTCGTTTGGAACTTATTTTATGTACCTGAAGTTTTAATTACATGGTCATGAAGATGGTGATGAACTTTTACAGGAGCATGGCTTTGGCTCTGGTCCTTCTCTCCAGTTCAGTACTTATGAAGGGAGAAACACCCTTCAGAGAACGGGGAATGAACATCACAGTCCCTTGAACTTCTAAATATAAGCAGCGCTTCACAGAAATAATGTAACTGAACTCACCATTTGCGGTCAGTTGGAAAACTTAACTTTCAGAGAGGGATTTGACCAGCGATCCTGACCTAGAAAACTAAATAAGCAGCTTGGAAAGTCTGGTTTGTGCATATAATTATTTTTACATTATCCCAGACTTCTCCTTGCAAAGAGCAAACCACAGTCGTTAGCTGACCTGTTGCTCTACCATGGCCTTTTCCTCAGCACAGGAATTATGTAAAACTCAGCATATTTTCTCCTGACTGCATGGGGGACAGTCCTTACCTTCAGTAGCCCTCTGTGTGGAGACTGCTCAAGTGCTCTGTGTCAGCGGTCAATCAGAATGGGAAAGAAACCTAAAATCGGGACCAGTGGCGGCATTCATAGCCTGCGAGGC
The DNA here is from genome assembly GCA_037038555.1 of Rhynchonycteris naso. Lineage (NCBI taxonomy): Eukaryota > Metazoa > Chordata > Mammalia > Chiroptera > Emballonuridae > Rhynchonycteris > Rhynchonycteris naso. The sequence continues at coordinate 139,910,254 of CM073002.1, forward strand.
CGTTGGGAGAGTAAAAGCATTTGGCATTTTTTATTAGCTGGAGCATGTCTTGAAAATGGTGATGTGCCAGGTAGGGTTAATTAAAATGGAAAATTAATCGGCAAGATGAAAGAGACCTAACAACGCTTTTCACTTGAATATAAATATTTAGTCGAGATATAGGTGGCGGAATGTCTTTAAGACCCCAAGGTCCTTTTGGGTGTACTGTTTGTTTTTAATTCTGGGTTTTTTCTTTAGTTCCTTGGAGCCAATAAGAATGATTTCCTGTAGATTGTCTGCATGATTCTAAGGATATCTGAATGAAAGATACATTTCTGATCACTTCGCTGTCTCAGCTTCCTCCCTGGGGCAGGCGGCTGGGATGCAATAACCTGAGTGTGAATTAATGCATATGAGCAGGAATGTGTGTGTCTCTGCCCGGATTGGAAGCAGCTGGCAGTTTAATCAGAATACCCTGGACAGCTTATCATCCTGGTTAGCTCTCATTGCAATCAGACAACATTTAATTTTTGTTTAAAGCGTGAAAGTAACTGGTTGGGTACCGATAGTAATAAAACTAGGCTTAACTTGTAGTTTAAATCCTCTTAATGTTATATTTTAAAAAAGAAGACAATTCGCCTGACCTGTGGTGGCGCAGTGGCTAAAGCATCAACCTGGGAACACTGAGGTCGCCAGTTCAAAACCCTGCACTGGTCTGGTCAAGGCACATATGGGAGTTGATGCTTCCAGCTCCTCCCCCCTTTCTCTCTCTCTCTCTCTCTCTCTCTCTCTCTCTCTCTCTCTCTCTCTCTCTGTGTATGTGTGTGTGTGTGTGTCTCCTCTCTAAAATGAATAAAATAAAAAAATAATTTAAAAAAGAAGACAATTCAAGGGAAACTGTGAATTGGAATTACTCACAAAGCTGTAAGAGGCCCGGGGTGATTTTAACCTTATTTGGGATAGTGACATCCTCCCACCTACCCCGGATCCCTGACCCCTGTCAACAAAGCACACCTGTTCTCAGCTTAGGAGTTGCTACTTTTCCTTCTTTAGTGTGTGCTATAACCATCATTGCTAGAAGCAGAAGTCATACTTGGTGAAGGTAGGCATGAAGACTGGTGAAGTTACATAATAACTTTGTGAAAAAGTAGTGTCCTCTTAAGTGATGCTTTTTAAAGTTAAGTTTTAATACAGACAGGTAGGTGTAGCCAATCAACTCAGCCTTCTAAGGGGACACGGACTTGTCATTACCACCATTCCCCAAGTTAATTACTGCTCTGACTTTCCCACCATGGGTCACTTTGTCTCTTTTTCAGCTTCATAGGCATGGCATCATACCATATGCACTTATTTACTCTTTTCTATCTAGACTCTTTAACTTAACATTGTGTCTTAAGATTCATCCACATATCGTGTCTACCTATGGTTCATTCTTTGACACTGTTGTAGACTGTTCTGATTTTCTACATATTTATATATACTTATGTGTTCTGCTATTGATGACTCTTGGATTGTTTCTAGTTGAAACTTCTTCTTTTTTTTATATACAAGGACAGAGAGAGAGTCAGAGAGAGGGATAGATAGGGACAGACAGACAGGAACGGAAAGAGATGAGAAGCATCAATCGTCAGTTTTTCGTTGTGAAACCCTAGTTGTTCATTGATTGATTTCTCACATGTGCCTTGACTGCGGGCCTTCAGCAGACCGAGTGAACCCTTGCTGGAGCCAGCGACCTTGGGTCCAAGCTGGTGAGTTTTTAGCTCAAGCCCGCGCTCAAGCTGGCAACCTCGGAGTCTCGAACCTGGGTCCTCCGCATCCCAGCCCGACACTCCACCCATCGCGCCACCGCCTGGTCAGGCAAGTTGAACCTTTTACAGAAAATAATAATAATAATGCTTCTAATGCATATTCTTGGATGTGCATGCATGCATACTACCTGTTGTGTACATCCCTACATATGAAATTGGTAGGTCTCGGGATATGTCTATATTCAAGTTTACAAGACACCCCCACCAGTTTTCCAGAGTGCTTTTATCAGTGAATACTTCCCCCCAGCCATGAATGAAAACTTCAGTTGTGACATATCCACACCACTCCCGTTCCCCATTTCCTAGTGACTTAAGACCCTACTGACTTGGTTCTCTAAAGCTCTGCGGGCGGTAAAATCTGATGCTTTTCTATTTCAAGAACCAGAAGCTTTTCATCAAGGAAACGGCAATTACATTTGACCAGACTGTGGAAACCGCCGCCGTAGCGGAAGCAGCAAACAAACGCGACATGACAGGAGAGACGGTTCCCAGGGACGTTCCCAAGTCACGTCATCCTAAGGGCCACTTAACTGAAAGAGGAACAAGGAGGCAGAATCGCTCTTCCAATTAAGAAGCACTTACTTCTTAATCATGAACTTAATTTTTTTTCTTTTCATCAGAAATGTTCCAATTAGAAAAACACTAGACAACGATTCTTGATAAGTGATGCTAAAAGCGAACACAGTAAATATAATAAAGAGATAGACATTTAGGCCATGGTCAGGACTAGTAAGTTTTAACTAAGGTGTGGATATATATATGTAACTAAGTAACGTATCTGAACCATGATGAGAAGAAACCTCAGAGTACAAATACGGGTAGTGCACATACTAAGTTTGTCTCTGAAACCCTGCACTGCTTAAGCAGAGATTGTAGGAGAGAGCCTGGAAGACATCTCTGTCGTTAGTAACTTGATGATCCTAGTCACTTGATGTCTTTGTCTCCATTTTAAGCATGTACTGCAAAAACTATGGAACATACATCGTATCTTCTCTATTTACCGCAAAAGATTATTGAGACAACAGTCGAAATGCCTGCAACAGCAAATCCATCTGGAGATGGAACGTTTAAGTATTTCCCACCTATTTTCACTTCTGTGTTTAAAATAATCTTAGAACTGGTAAAGTGCTATTCAAAGGCAAGGCCATCTTTTATGTAAGTCATATGTTTTTCATATGACAGTCTTATTTGTGGCACTTCCCCTGTCCGAAGCAGAGCCCCGTGGAGTGCCTTCTGTGAGTCCATTTTGCTCCTTTCTCCTTGGCCCGAGCGGAAAGGAATGGAGAGGGTGATTCATAATGAGTAAAACACATATCATCTCCTGGAGATAGAAAATAAGGATAAAGGCAGATTTCCATTCAGGAGAATTTATTTGGGCTTTGGAAGTAATTTAAAATGGTTATTCCCTCTGCAGGCAATTTGTAGCCTGCTGGAGCTGACACCCCCGTTTTCAGTCACAACAGGATTGCTGTAGTTGGGAATCGCCACAGCCAGGGCTCTGGGAGCCTGAAACCAAACCCTTCTCAAGCTCCTTGTAGATGTAAAGCAGATGGCATAAGAATGTGATCTTTTTTTCCTGATTGTCATCACACGCCTCACAAATTATTTACATTTACCCCAAATTTGTCTAAATCCAGACAGGGGGAAAATATGGACTGATTATAATATTGAACTGTTGCAGCTGGACATGATAGATTAGCCCAAGAAGATGTTAGCTATCAAATATGTAAACTTTATTGTAAAGTAGCTGTTGGATTTTTTATATACGAGATCTAAGAAAGACAGTATTATATGTATTTAGTTCCTGGATCACTCAACAAACGCCAATATATAAAAGCCTCTGTGTGTGTGTGTGTGTGTGTGTGTGTGTGTGTGTGTGTGTGTGTGTTTGCCTTCTGACTGTCCATCTGTATGGAGATATGTACATATATGTGTAAAGCAAAATCTCCGAAGATGCTCTTTGCAAACTGAGTTCGATTCTATAGGACATCAGCGCTGTACTTTTAGCATGTCTTTTGGTGTCCTGTCCTGATCACCCACGATCTGGGAATCTAGTCCAGAAGTAAAGCAAAGTCAGTAATCCTTGCTACGTGTTTAAGGCAGAAGGAGACTGAAGCTAATCACCTGTTGCGAGCATTTTGAGATCCATTTTGAAGGAGTCAGCAATAATCAATGGAAAAGGCAACTCACCTCACATGGGGGACAGTTATAATTACTGAGTGGGTGTTACAGCCGCAGAGCTTTGCTGTAGTTAAAGCATTATTCTGAGACATGTCCTACCAGCCAGGGGATTAGGGCTTTATTAATAAAACTCCCCAAATGGTATTTGCTGTGTGTCATTCTACTTGAGAAGACAAATAAGGAGGGAATTAAACTAGCACAGAAAGATTACTTATCTTATAATTAAGAACATCAGACAAGAATGAATTTTGAATTTATAGTAGTTTCTGGGTTGGCCAGGGAGATATATTAAATAACCTTCCTTTTTTAAAAAAATAGCATTTGAGACATAAATTCTCTGTGGGGAAAAAACATAGAACAATGAGCTGTCTTTTCTCAGTTGATCGCCCATGGAGTTCCAAATGCTTTGAAAAATGAAGGGAAATTTAACATTTTTAAAATAATCTCTCAGAAATCTATTATTACAAGTGGGGAAAATAAACTAAGTCCTAAAGTATTTAGACTTTTTTGGAAACTTCCATGATGTAAGCTAGGTAAGTCTGGGATGGACCAGCCCACAGAGCACGGTGGCCAGAAACACCAGCATGAGTCACTGATTTAAACAGTGAGCCAGAAAAGCAGCACATTTAATGGAACTTTTACAAAAGAAAAGTAGACAGTATTTCCTGACGCGAAGACAGTTACTGTCTTGGCTTTTCCTCGGAAATGCCACAGAGCTTTATCCTGTTTATTAGCTATCCACAGTGCTCCTGAGAAGCAGTTTGGGACTGTCTATTTTAAGATATTGGCTCAACTGTCATATAGTCTTAAGCAAGCAGAGAGTTGAACAATCACCTAATTACATTAAAGTAAAAAGAAAAAGTCAATTTATACAAGTCAATGAAATTCAGTCTAGTTTTACCTATCGTATGATTTTTCAGGTTTTCTCTTGGGGATCTTAATTTTGCTTTTACCATTCCCGACGTGTGCCCCAAATAATTTACATAAAGACGATGATTATTTTGTATAAATAGGAAAGAGATTTTGATGGCCCCCTTTAATGTTTGCTTCTTCTACAATGGATTTCTTAAACTGGTCCTTATTTTTCTCGTCCGCAAGATGAAGAAGGGAGAAGGCTGCCGTGGAGCCGGGAGGTGCGCGGAGGGTTTGGCGGAAGGTGCGCGGAGGGCCTTCCATTTGCAGAAGCAAGTTGTGATGCCGACGCACCGGCAGGTTCAATAGCTTTGTGCTTATGAAATGAGGAATAGGAGTTCTCCGATCTTGGTTCTGTCGATCTGTGGCCAGATGCGACAGGAGGTTGCCATTTTGCTAGAATTTCTAGGAATGCACAACGTTAGTGTTCAGTTTGGCATTTCCACAGGCTGTGCCTTTTGGCAGACAGTTAGTGCAGTGGTTCTTAACCTGGGTTCTATCGAACCCTAGGGGTGCGATGAGTCGGTCTCAGGGGTTCGGAGAAGCCTCTGCCGCGGAGGCCAGAATAAAGTAATACCGTGATTTGTTGTGAGTTCATGCACTTTGTTGGTTTTGTTCTTTGAGCAAGGTGATGTTCATGCACGGCTCATTGTGTGCACCAGTAAAAAAACATATACCTATGTTTTGAATTTGAAAAAAAATCATATTTTATTTATCACTAAAGAAGGGTTTGGTGAGTGCGCATTTGAAACTGGTGGGTTCGGTACCTCAAAAAAGGTTAAGAACCACTGAGTTAGTGGGCCTTGCTCTGCCATCGGCTCCCACTCCTATAGCATCCCAGCGGCAGCAGGGACTTCCTGAGACGATGTCCCCATGCCTTGCTGGGCGGGCACTGTAGCCCACATCAAGCCGTGAACTTTCCCATTTTCACACTTTTCTGACATTGAGTCACCCTCTCAACCCAGCAATCTCCTTTCTACGGTTAGGCACTTAACCTCCGTTAAGTTGCTCTTTGTTCCTCCGCAGAGATGGAGCCCTTGAGTCCGTTGATAGTATTGTCCAGCATCATTTCCAATTCCTGTGGCAAAAGTCCCACGTTTCTTATGGGGTGCCCACATTTTCTAACTCTCTCAGTCACACAGGTTTGCAGTTGCTGAGGGTGGCTTGTGACTCCAGCTTCACTGAGAAGATCTCCAGGAATTGGCCAGAAAGGGCACATGACCCCATGGGCACCACGAGCTGTTGGCTCTGGCTGTTGCTTGCTGGGTTTGCACTGTGGTCACCTTGCATTCATCACCTGGGACTGAGATAGCCTGCAGCCACCTACCGCTGGCATAGAGCTGACCGATGGCTACCGGAGTCCTGCTTCATGGTGTCTGAACTTGAACCCAGCTGTGGCCGAAGTTCTACCTGGCCTTTCTGTTCCCACAGCCTTTTGTTTTCTTTAGCTTAAACCAGTTGAAATTGGGTCTTCTGTCCTCTGTCACTGGCAACAGGTATGACCCTAAATAATGCAAGAAGCCTGGTGTCTACAGTCCAAGTTTAAAAAGATTTCACTCCTTTGCTTTATCCTGGGAGTTCCCACAAATGTATTAAGGCTGAAAAACCTTCTTTCACCCCGGATGCTGGCTGATTTAAACACCAAAAAGATTAGTGTTGAATATGAGGCCTCATGTTGTACAACGAATAAATTCTTAGCTCTATTTTTTAAGTGCTAAACATGATATCAAGTTGCTTAAAATCAGGGTACCTATCAAGTCATTTCTTAGAAAAGCTACTTTAACAAACATATGTACACACAAAATTATAAACATATATAGATGCATAGAAGTGTGTGCATATGAAGAAATATAAATAGATTAGGTAATATAAATATATGCTCACACGTGTGCATTTTACACTGTTAGAATAAGTAGACCAATACTTTCTGATTCATTTCATTCGTTAGATTTTAAAAAAAAACAAAACAAAACACAACACAGCCTTCCCATTGGGCAACAGCAGGAAATAAATACACCAGGTAGAGAATTTAAGGTGATCAAAGTCCAAAAGGACTTGGCCGCAAGCGTAGTCGTGGAGGGAGGGAGGAGTGGTTTGTCTCCTGTGACCCCGGGTTTCAAGGAGGCCAGTCCACCCACATACCTCAGGGCAGGGTGCCCGGTGAGAGTGCCTCTGGCACTAGTGCCCGGTTCTCCTTCCTGAACTCTCATTTCCTGCCCACTCTTCTTTCTGCACCCACTCTGTTCCAGTTTGGCTTGATTTCCAAGCAGAGTGACGTGCTTCCTTTCTGGCCCGTGGATGCGAGCACAGACTCGCTATCCAGATTTAACCCTTGGAGCTCCCTGGCCTCCTAGCCTGGTCTGACCAGCTCCTGTTTGCTCTTGACCTCCTCCTCTGGTTGTGGGTGCCCTTCCTGTCTCCTTTGCATGAGGCAGGTGGGCTGAGATGAAAGAGTTAACGGCCAGAGAAAGGACAAAGGAAGTACCTGCCTGCACACATCTTTACCTCTTTAAAGAGACATTTCCCATTGGCAGAAAAGATGAGGAAACCGAGCATGTGGCACATGCTTCTGGTGTACCCGACGGTAATATTAGACACTTGAATGGTACGGCCATAAACGTATGGAAACACCGGTATATGTTGCTACAAAGGAGAAAAGCCTGCCGATGTAGTATCCTAATGAGCTGAAGATGAAGATCGGTTAATTATATTCTCAAGATCTAGATGAGAAGGATGGCACCCTCTCCAGTGACGTACTATAGTGGGTATGGTAGCATTTTTTAAATTGGTTCGATAGTTTGCATTTGATGCAACTGGGATTAAGAGATTAGAATCCCCAGACTGGCAGTACATGACTGATGGCAGACTACAGCCTCTGGCCAAACCCAGCCTGCCACCTGTTTTTATAAAGATAGTTTTATTGGAACCCTGCCACACCCATGTGTGCTGTCTGTGGATTTCACGTACACCAGCAGAACTGAGTACTTCTGACAGTGACTATAAGGCCAACTTGATTTTATAAGACAATCTAAATTCACATGTCTATTTTCTGAAATGATTGTATTTTTGTTTTCTCAGGAAAGTATTTGCCCAGTTAGTAAAGACTTTTAGGGATGAAGATTGTATTGGCTCACTGTATTCCAACGCTTAGCAACCAAAAAATCTTTGTAAGGATAACTTACCTAAGTCCTTCAGGATACAATGTTCATCCAATTCCTCTTCTTTTAACTTTTAGTTTGGTTATTTTTGTTTTAGATGCTCAGTGAAAGCTTTTCATAGATTTAAAAACTATCAGATGTCTCGCCAGACCAGGTGGTGGCGCAGTGGACAGAATGTTGGACTGGGATGTGGAAGAACACAGGTTTGAGACCCCGAGCTCGCCAGCTTGAGCGCAGGCTCATCTGGTTTGAGCAAAAGCTGGCCAGCTTGGACCCAAGGTCGCTGACTACAGCAAGGGGTTGCTCGGTCTGCTGAAGGTCCTCGGTCAAGGCACATGTGAGAGCAATCAATGAACAACTAAGGTGTCGCAATGGCAACAAAAAACTGATGATTGATGCTTCTTATCTCTCTCCGTTCCTGTCTGTCTGTCCCTATCTATCCTTCTCTCTGACTCTGTCTCGGAAAAAAATATATATATATCAGATGTCTCAATATTTGCTTTTCCCCCTCTTTTTAACATTCCTCAATTTTGAGGTTCTTTTGTGACTTATCTTTTCCATTCCCTGTAATGATATTTTTTATTATTCCAAGAGCTGGACATTGGACTGATAATATTTACCTATTACAAAATACATCCAGGTCTATAATCAGTTTGCATCTCAAAACATCTTGTAAGGCCAGCTAGTTAATTTTTATTATGCCTGTTTTGTGGCTAAAAAGCCATGATGCTCAGCAAGGTTAACTGTCTGGCCTGTGGTCACACAGCCAGGAATTAATAAACATCTTCTAGCATACCACAATGTCAATTGCTTTGTAATGAGCCTGGTAGGAGGACCCATAACAGTTGCAGTAAGCTATCTTGCATATGTTTGGTACAATACTGTGCTTGCTTTGGTTTAGGAAGACATTCTGTCCTTCATTGTGTACCTATGGACTCAACTTAAGCTCAAAGTTGGGTGTACATGGAGCCAATGAGAAGATCTTTAATCTACCATTTAAATATTGTCTCTGCTCTGTGGTCACAGTCAACAGGTTATGTGTTGGCAGAAGGACTGGAGGAGAGTGTGGTCAAATTAGCAAAGGTCCATCACCAGTAGGAGCAAAGCTGGATGCTTTGGGGGAGGGGGGTGTTCAATGGCATCTTCATTCTATACAAAGGTCAATATCATCTACACTTCTTTTTGTCACTTGTCTTTCTTTTCCAGTATACGGGATTGCCAAAACTATTTTGATTTTGGAATCTATCCTTGAAGACATTCTCTGCTGTCTTTTCTTATCACCATGTGGTGTTAATATGAAATTCTTCTCTCAGAAAGCAATGTTAGGCAACAGGAACAGAGAGGTCTCTCAATAATCAACTATCATTCTCAACAAAGCACAAAGATGGCGAGGGTAGGGGGCTATGGAAATATGAAGAAATAATCCCAACTGTACTTTTGGGGAGGATGTTTTCCAATGTGTTTACGTTCGCCTTTCTTTGGAGACCAAATTAGAGCTCTGAAACTATCATTAGTACTTGAGATTATTGGTTGTGGTATTTAAGGGAGATGCAGGCTGCTTCTTGAACTTTCTCCCTCTTCAGTTAAATTTAAGTGTTTCCTCTTTTTGTTTTATGTTGCTGTTGCTCACCTCTGGTCATGGGGCACAATCTGGTTCCTAGCTACAGAGATCATCTTAGTAATCAAGTTCCTCATGGTATGTCTTGAGTAATTGCCGTTGAAGTATTTATTTTTATTGCTAATAATACTAGTGAGTTGTTCAAAGCATAAACCACTTTTTCTTACGCAAACTACAGCGACTTTCCCCTCTGGTGTCTTTGTTTTTGAATCCTGTGATTTCTAGTGATTGTACAAGGGGCAGAAAGGGTAAGGGTGCAGAGGCCAGCGGGGAGATCTCTTTTGGGTTTTGTAAACAGATATGTAAACCTCAGGCATTTTATGAGGACACCACTGGGAAAGAATAGATTCAGGACCTCACTGTCATTTTTATAGTCAGAATTAGAGTGAGGTGGGACCTTAACGGGGGAATTTCTCTTTTCTTTCCCTTTCCTGCTTGCTTCCTTTAAATGCTACTTAAACAAAACAAAACAAAACAAAAAACCAGAAACCTCTCTTTGTGTTTCTCTAACCTTTTCATGAGCTCTGTAACCAGCTCTTATTCTCATCTTGGTGGATTTCTTCTCACCCTCTGTGCATGCAGCCAGGAAGCCTCCTAACCCACTCCAGGCATCACAGCTGCTTTCTCCCTTTGAGAACCCTACACTCCAGCTCTCCTGGGCTTTCTTTCCTCCTGCAGAGTTCCATTCAACAGATACAATTTCCATGTCTAGGAAGCAGTCACCCTTAAAATTTGCAGACTTAATTTTGTTCCGCCAGCTTCAGACCTGTAAACAACACGGGTGACCTGACAGTTATTTCCATCTGAGAACAGAGGTGGGTCTTCTTCCCAGTGTCGGGGTGGGGCTCAGGCCACCCCACTTGGTCCGAGCTGACCGCATGAAATACGTGATGTTCATGCATTTATTTTAGAGTTGCCGAATGTCCATTGAATGCAGGGTGCCATGAATTTTGCAGGCTTCTTTCTAAACTGTGACTTATATGCCCTCTGAAAACTTCCGTTGTTTTTATAGCAGATGTTATTTTAAAGGAAGAGTTGTGACAATGACTATTCATGGATTATTTTCATTGAATTGCCCTCATGTGTCTATTATATATGGTCTAGTCTTTTTAACATTCCTCGTTATGACTTGTTTATCTTACTTTCCTCTTTTTTTTTTCTTGAAGGTTTTCATTATTTTTACAATTTACGTTGTTTTTGTCTTCTTTCCGTCTTTCTTTTTCTCAGTGTGATACTAAAGGACAAACTAATCAAGGACCAGGGTTCCAGGGGCCGAGTGCCTGCATTTAATCCCCATCTTGCCACCAACGTAGTTATGTGACCTGGGCAGGAAACATCGTCCCTTTCTGCCTCAGTTCCCTTTTCTCTAAAATGATGGTAATAATGTTACCTAACTCCTGGAGTGGCTACAAGATGAAGTGCATTAAGTCATACAATGCACGTAAAGAAGGAACCTATAATCTAGTCAGTCAATTACTAATTTTTATCCAAGGTGTCAAGGATAACAGCACTGAGGAGGAGAGATGCTGGGAGACAGCAAATGCTCGACAATAGTCGCATTTGTCGTCATCTGTATTGTTGGCTCCTGAAGAGACTGTGAAAAAGTTTATCTTCAAAATTCCTTATAAAACCTCAACATAGAAGTAGGAGCCCCAAGAATGTACTAAGAACTTGATGGGCCTGATCATGTTGTGGCACAGTGGACAGAGCATTGGACTGGGACACAGAGGACCCAGGTTCAAAACCCCGAGGTCGCCAACTTGAGCGCGGGCTCATCCGACTTGAGCGCAGGCTCACCAGCTTGAGCGAGGGGTCGCTGGCTTCAGTGTGGGATCATAGACATGACCCCATGGTCGCTAGCTTGAGCCCAAAGGTTGAAGCCCAAGGTTGCTGGCTTGAGAAAGGCATCATTCACTCTGCTGTAGCCCCTCCCCCCCGTCAAAGCACATATGAGAAAGCAATCAATGAACAACTAAAGGGTTGCCACGAAGAATTGATGCTTCTCATCTCTCTCTCTTTTCCTGTCTGTCTGTCCCTATCTGTCCTTCTCTCTGACTCTGTTATAAAAAATAAACAAACAAATAAATAAATAAATAAATAAAAACTTGGGGGGCAGAATAATGCCCCCTTCCTCAAGATGGCCACATCCTACTCTCTGGAACTATTGACTATGTTATATTTCACGGCAAGGGGGACTTAAGGCTGCAGATAGAATTAATGTCGCTGGCAGCCTGCAGACTGTGGCAGTGTTGTGTCCCAAGTCGTGGCGCTTCTGCACTTAGTCTCCATCTTTAGGAAAATTTCAGCGCTGTTCAAGTAAACTGATGTTTTAAAAAGTGGTTTGAAAGCTCAGGTAACAGAGTGATGGTTACTCTTGCTGAGGCCTTATTTCTAAGGTCTTGGTTGTTTTTGAGCAGTCACGCGAACAGATTTATCTCCATGTCATAGGAAGTGCTGAGGTTTATAGGAGATAATAGAGGTGCTCTGTCTGCTGGTGGGATTTCATTCATTCATTCATTGATTCACTCATTCATTCAGTTTGGATCCAAGGCCACCTACATGCCAGGCTTATCACTGAGGAGGAGAGATGCGGATGACAGCGAAGGGAAGCCGTACTAACGATGTTCTCCAGGTGCTTACAATCTTCTGATCTTTGTTAAAAACTAAATGCCCCTTGGAAGTAGGGTTTAAACGTTTCAGCCACTGTGCACTTTATACTGAATGAGTTTATCAGATCTTGCCTTGAAAACAAGCTTTGCCTAGAGGAAGATAGGAAGCTACGAGAAGAGCCTGGGGGTTGGGGGTGGGGGTGAGTAGGCGTCTGGGAGAAGATGAGAGGGCATCCAGGGGCCAAAGAATAATACCTTTAACTCACCCGAGATTTCTCTTCCAGCGAGTGGCTCAAGGCCTTTCTGTAAAAGCCCCCAGAAGGAGTGTGTAAGGGATAGAGAGAACATGGCAAGTCTACCGGCGGTCCATGTGACCACCCAGCCTCAGTGAACACCTGGCTTGCACTGTTGAGGCTGGCATTTCTCTCAGGTCGCTGCCTAGACGTGGCCATAGCTGTTTGCCCGGTCGCTCCTTTGTGGATAATTAAGAGCTGCCCCGAAGTGAGCTGTGATTTCACGGGCAATGTCAGTGTCTTCTACCCTAGCCTGGCTCCCAGAGCACCTCAGACATTCCCAGCCAGGATCTTCTGAAGGACTGGCTGTGGGGATCAGAGAACAGACATGTATTCCTTTCCTATTGCTTCTGTGACAAATCACCACAAATCGAGTGGCTTAAACAAACACCAGTTTACCATCTGATGGTTCTTGATGGTCATAACCCTCAAATAGAGTGGCAGAGATGCATTCTTTCTGAACGCCCCGGGGGAGACTCTACCCCAGCTTCCAGAGGTTGCCCACATTGCCTGACTCATGGCCCTGATCACTCAGGCCTGTTTCTAGTCTCACATCTTCTCCTGTACCCTCCTACCTCCCTCTTGTGAGGACCCTTGTGATTATATTGGACCCACCCCAATAATCTAGAATAATCTTCCCGTCTCAGAAGCCCTAACTTAATCACATCTACAAAGTCCCTTTTGCCATGTGACGTAACATAGTCACAGGTCTCAGGGATTAAGACAGGGCCATCTCTGGGGCCATTAGTCTGCCTCCCACAAGGTGTCAAGGATAACAGCACCCAAACAGCCAAAGTGCTTTCATACCACACCTCAGCCTCACGTTGTTCTGGAGCCAAATAAATCTTTACAAGCCCAAGATGGCCCGCTTTCCATTTTCCAATATAATGTACTTGATAGAAAACGTTGTAATGTGATTAGACTTAGTGATGTCTTATCTCACACTTGGCTCGGCAAGGAGCTAGTGGAAAATGGCTGGTTTCCAGGCTCTGTGCCTTGCCTTTGCAGGTCTGTAAATTCCTCATCGGATTCCTGACCGTTTCCATAACTCCCCGGCCCGTTGCCTTTTAGAGCATGCTTCCTGCTGCACTGTTTGGACAGCTATGACATACCACTTCAACCTGTGTTTGCCTAAAGCTGTTATAAAGATTTCAATTTCATGTTCTCATACTTCGGTGTCATCACGAAGCTTTATATTTTTTATCCAGAGAACTTCAAAAGTCTGGTGGGAAAGAGAAAGGAAAAATAAAAATCATCTCAATGGCGCTAGGGCTTCAACCGGCAGCTTTGCCCAGCTCCCTTCAGTCTGATATCTGCACTCCAGGCCAGCGCAGAGACGGAGCAGGGGGTCAGCTGGGAACCAGGAGGCTAGGCTGTGGGGCTGGAAGCCTCAGGCCCAGACCATGGAGGCTCCAAAGTCAGAGAAGCAAAATAAGGCGACCAGGGGGACAAAGGAGGGGCTGAATACAGTGTAAAGCAGAGTGGTCAGGTCCTGCGCAGGAAACATTCCAGCCCCGCGTCTTCTGCGCATGATTCCAAGGGGCCTGGGCCAGAGCTGATAGGAGCGGGCAGGTCTGCTTACTGCGGGGCAGTGCGTGTGCCGTGTACGTTACCGCCGCTCCGGCCTTGGGATCTCTGCCACTCGCTCGCACTTTTAAAGTGGAACCTTGAGGCCTGTTGTGTGTATTATCCTCGAATTTAATGGTTGTCACGCAGACCGCTAAATACTTTTTTCCCCCCCGAGGGGAATGATCATGTGTCAGTGCGAGCTTAAAATGTGGACTTTACACGAATGCATTTATTTCAGAGCTCTTTATTGATCATCCTATGTGTACTGCACTGTGGGCCCAGGGGTCCCCCTAGGCGCTGGAGGTACAGCGTTTAATGAGGGACACGGACGTCCTGGCTGCGGAGCTTGTGTTCTGGCCCGCAGTGAAAGACAGCAGCACACACGGGTCACCTTACAGAAGGAAAGCTGGGCAGAGGCGGGAGGTTAAGTACTGGGGAGGACTGACTTGAGATGGGGTGATCAGGGAGGGCCTTCCTGGGGCGGTGACATTTTAGTAAAGTCTGAAGGAAATAGGGGGCGGGGTGATTAGTGATTACCTGCAGGGGAAGAACACCCTAGACAGGGGAACAGCAAGTCTAAACACTCTGAAGTGGGGTACACTTAGAGCATTCAAAGAGCAGCAAACAGGTTGGTGTGGCCGAGCTAGGAGCCAAGGGAGCAGGGCAGGGGCAGGAAGAGAAGAAGGTGGCCATGTGACTGGAGGTTGGCTCACAGGTCCTGGGACAGCTTAGATCTCCACAGGGACTCTGTCACTCTAATGAATGGGAAATCACTAGAAGATGCTGAGAGAGCAATGATGTGACCGGCTTTATTTTCATAAAATTGTTCTGCCCTGTGTGTTGAGAATGGACTACAGGGCCAATGGGCAGAATCAGGGGCACCATGTAAGGGGCTATTCTAATAATCTAGGAGAAAAATGATGGCGTGGACCTGAGTGATAGCAGTGTGGCTGGTGACACAGGATTGAACTAGGGGAGTATTTTGAAGGTGGAGCTAGAACAAGACTTGCTGGTAGACTAGACAGGAGGGAAAGAAGGTGGAGTTAGGGATGACGTCAAAGCTGTTGGCCTGAGCCACTGGAAGAATGGGTGGAGGTACAGTAACTGAGGGGTGAGATGACAGGAAGCGCAGGGTTGGAGGAGCCATTAGTGTGGACATACTCAGTTTGATATGCTCATTAGACGCATCGAATAGGCAGTTGGATATATGGGGCTGGAATTCAGGAGAGAGGTCCTGGCTGCAGCTAGGAATTTATATTCATGCACACGCATACCATAAAGCCATCGGCTCCGGTCTCCACCGTCACTGATTTTAGCCTCTGCTTGTCACTGATCATCACAGCAACCCCCTTCCGTGGCCTGAGCAGCTAAGATCTTATAAGAAGCCCTTGTCCTTCTGGTTCCGAACTTCTTTCTATGTTCCGGCTTGATTCCTTCATTTCCCATCTCTTTCTATCAGTGCTTGCATTCTCTTGCTGAGCCTAGCCTGGACTGGCAGACTCAGTTGTGGTGCCCAGGCCCTTGAAGTGATTGAGCCAGGAGGGAAGGGAATATGGCAAACTGTAGAACATATGCCCCACCTACAGAGGGCAGCACTGTTCAGCTCCGACCGAGGGCTCCTCCCAAAGAGGGGGACCCATTGTTGTCTGCTCTTCTAAAAATCAAGCCAGAAATCTAGATATTTTTCAATGTGCAGTCTCCTAATTTTTAAACATTGGCAGCTAGCTCACTCACACATTTTTCAAGACTCTGTGGGCCAAACTAAATATATCTGGGGATCGAATCCAGTCCGCAGGCAGCCAGCCTCTCACCACTGAGAAGCTGTTGAACAGGCTGGCTGGCTGCGCTTGGGGTTTGGACCCTGGACAGAACTTCTTGGATTGTCCACTCTGGTTTCCCCTAGTGGAGGCAGAAGGCATGAATCACCGGGCCTAAGGAGGTCCCCCAGGGACATTGTTTCTGGAGCCTGGCCCCTAAGGGCCCTGCTTTTCTGAGAAGGAGCCAAGACACCTCCGCAGGGACCTTGCTGGAGAATAGTGTGTGTCCTCTTCTCCTTCGTCCTCTTCCCTCCTGATATTGTATCTCACTTTAGAAGCAGAATGAGTATTGATCCCATCTCGTGGGTGAGACAGGTAAAGACTATTGAATCAGCACTGGTGCCTTAAATGCTTAATGGTAAAAAGAGATTGCAGAATAGTAGCTGAATGACAATCTGAGGGAGAAAGTTAACTGCAGGGCAGGTTGAAGCCACTCGATGTTTTTTCAACAATTATAGATATTGAATATTTGCCAGGTGCCGGTTCTTTTGCTGTGTGTTGTGAGTACAGAAAAGGAATAAGACACAGTGTGCTCCTGAGAGAGTCACAGTAGAGGAGGCAAATCTGAAAGAAAGAAATGGTGAAAGTGGGAAGGAGCCACAGAGAAAAGACCAGGAGTGCAAGGAAGCTCCAAAGAAAAGCCTTTTTTGGAGGCAGTAATAGCTGAGCCAGGTTTTGAAAAATGAAGAGGTAGATCCCTGGGAGAAAGCATTCTAGAAATATTAATAGCCTGTGCAGTTTCGGAGGGATGGAGCCACGTGAAGTAGTTAAGGAACTGTAGTCATTGAAAGAGCTCAAAGTGAGATAGATGGAAAGGTCAAAGCCAGGCATGTGCAGACAGGGTAGGAGAGAGTGCCAGGGACAAGGTCCTGACGGGCTCCATTGGAGAGAAGGAGAGAGGGACCCATGTTCTCCCATCTCCACTAGAGGATTGTGGTGTCAGGCAGGATCTTGGTTGAGAGGCAAACAACATAAATACCATTTCTCCTTCCAAAGTTTACGCCAAGAGCAGAGCCATTTAAAAAGAAAGTTGATATAATCTTTACTAATTCCCTTGTGACCTCACACCATTTATATAAGACATGGAAGATAATAATATCAAGCTCTTATAAGGTGTTTACTCTGCAAAGCACTGTCCCCAGGGCTCTATGTATGGATGTAGTCATGTAGCTCAATGAATTCTCAAAACCTCCCTAAGATGTGGTTGGTCCCGATGCAGTTAAGTGACTTGTCCAACGTCATACAGCTTGTAAGTGACAAAGCAGGCATGGAACCTAGGCAGACCACCTCCAGAGTCCTTGCCCTTGACTGTTCTACAACCCTCCATTCGTCCTGGTACCTACCACCTTCCTCCCCTGAGGCTTGGGAAGGCAGATCAGCAAATGTCCGGCAACCAGAGGCTGGGCTGCTGGGTTTGCATCTTTGGCATTGTTGGGAGTAACAATTATAAATGCAAATGATCAGAGACCCTGCCTTAATTCAGAGGGCAGTGAGAGGCTCCCCTGTAACCATGGCTGTCCTGCTCATGGCTGGCTCATCTGGGTCAGAGCAGCTGCCTCCGGCCGCATCTTCTAAGATCGTCACAATCTGCCATGGCCGAAACCGAATAGTTCTCTCAGTGCTTGAGCTAAAGATCCTTTGAGAATTCTGGAAGGCTGGGTTCAGTGGGAAGACACTTTAAATAGAATAAGTGTCCATTATGTTCAGAGAGCTTTTCTCTTTGCTGCATACGGTGCATTTGTGAGGAACCTTCCTTGGATGAAGGAAGACCCAGGTTTAAATGTTGAAATCCTGAAGTGAGATTCTCTGGTTGTTATCTAAAAAACCCTACAGCATTGCCTTACCTCCTTAAAGAAAAAAGAACGGAAAGAAATAAGAAAGAAGTGAAATAATCAGACAGTATTTCTATGAAGAAAGCAGTAATTGTGGTGCTCGGGGTGAATGCTTGTCTTTTTACAGCATGACAACTTTTTTTTTTAAATAAACTTCAAACCTTCCACACATTAACAGTTTTCCCATGTACAGGGAAACAAATTAATTTTCACTGATGACGTCATTGTTTTTGTAATCCACAAACAAGGACAGAATTAAGTATCTCTGAGAGAGATTTGTAAAAATTTTTAAAGAGACCCATTTTGTGTTTTCTGTGAAGTGACTGAGCTATTTCAGAATTCCGTTGTAATCTAGTCAGTCAATTACTAATTTTTAAAATATGGTAAGAAAAAAATGGAATTAACATTTTTTAAAAACAGAAAAATAAACACTGTGGAGAAACACACACACACACACAAAACCAGCAACTGTTAAAAATGTGCTACTGATGTTCTTTGTCTAGTTTTCCACAGAACAAATTTCATTTCTGGCACTTTCCACACTTGAGACCATTATAGTCAACCTAATGCAGGTGCCTTCCACCTTGGGCCGCAGGTGTAATCCTGGAAAGTTATATACAAAGCAGTTTCCCGGGTTGAATTATTTAAAATGCAATCACGTAAGCAGAACCCATTTGAAAGGGATTCTATGGGGAGTCCGTTTGGAAAACGTATGAAACATTTTATATGAAAATATCTCAATTTCAGATTTCAGTGCGTTGGTTTGCCATAAAGTAGACATGCTTGTGTTTACAAGTGACACGATTTCACTTTGTGTATGCTATGCAGATTCTTAATCAAACGGATCTTAAAATACTCCAGAATAGGCACGGGTAGGTGTGATCACTTGTTGGCGTGGAGCGCGTCACAACAGGGACAAGAAGTTTCCCGAGTCTCCAAGCTACCGAGGGAAGAGCATACAAAAGTTCCAGGGTTGTTGCCAGTGTGCTTTCAACCTAAAATCACAGAATGGTTGTGTCTCCAGTTAATTGCCCTTCATTGCTGTCACAGATCTATTTTTAGATGCCTCAAGTGCACCCAAGTCCAACGACCAGGCAGGGTCCTGCGGGATCTGAACATTCAGTGCCTCTTTTGAAAAAAGAAGTTGCCCTGAGTAACAGCCCACTGGATTGTTCTATTGTTAACACTAAGGAGGGAACTTCCTGATTTTTTTTTCTTCATTTTTATTTAGTGGTTTCTGAACTCAAAAGAAACATTGAATGGTGCTTAATTTTAAGACTATGGGTTAATACATTATTTTCTTTTCCCACACCCTCCTTCCCTGCCATATCGTTAAGTGGTGTGTTTACTTATTTATGCTCTTGTGCTCTCATATGCGAGGCTGGGATTTCCCCTTCCACGTGGTTGTAATTTTGAAGTAGAAGAGAACCCGCCAGGGAGAGAAGGCACGCAGAGCAGAGGTGGCCGCGCCTAACCCTCTCAGTGGCTGAGGGTGCAATGTCTGAGACTAGGAAGGACAGCATTCACCTCCTACACAGAGGATGCACTCACTAAATGGCCCTTAGAAGTGACTGCGTCCTCCTGGGTCATTTCTGTTATTCCCGGCAAGAATTTCAAAGCAAGCATTCTTTCTGTAAACTTTTATTTGTCTATTGCAATTTGCATTCAATATTATTTTTGCATTGGTTTCAAGTGTATAGCGTTGTAGTTAGATGACCAGGTACTTTATAAAGTGTTCCCTCCGATATTTCTAGTACCTACCTGGAGCTACACATAGTTCTTACAATGTTGTTGCCTGTATTCCCTGTGCTGTACTTTATAGCCTCAGCACTATTTTGTAGCTACCTAACAGAACTTCCTGACCCCTTCACCTGTTTTACCCAGCCGTCCAAGCCCCCTCCCCTCTGTTCCTGTATTCAGTCGGCACGGCTGAGCTGAGCATGATGACTGATGGGTTTCACCTGCAGGAACAGCTGCACTGAGGAAGGTGGGGTTGGGACTCAGCAAGAAAGGATGCCCTGATCTATTAAATCAGACTGAGGGATAAGGACGCTGTGTATAGGCCATACAATGTCATCTCCCTGTGATGAGTCTTCCAGCTCCTGATTAATAATTAGGAAACTAGCTCGTTTACCCCAATTCTGTCCCTAGTGAGCAGCGTAACTTTGAGAAGTTAACTTCCCTTGGCCCAGCTTTCCTGGTCTCCCAAAGGGCAATGGACTCTCTGAAACTTCCAGATCTAGCTTCTGTGATCCCAGGCCAGGGCACACATGGCTGTCCATCGTCCCTGAGTACTGAATCTTGCCTTGAGGTCTCTTGCAGGCTGACCTTAAACTACTGGCCTGGCCAGGCCTTTACTTTCCTGCACTTACGGACGGGGCCAGATACCCAGGGTCTCTCAAACACGCTCCACACTTTTCTATTGATCCCTTTTCTTCAGGAATCTCTCTAAATCTAATGTCTCTGCCTTCCCGTCTTCTCTGATTAGCAAAATCCAACTTATTGTTTTGGACTCTGAGCCTCACAAAATTTATTCCTTTGTGAAACCTTGAAAAGTCGGCAGCCTGTTGCAATGACTCTGAATTTGCCCAGCTGCCTGCAGATCCTGCCCCGAATTCATGGGAGGCGGTATCCCTGTTTCTCTCCTTCGCTGCCCATAGATGTTGTTCAGTGCCTGAACAGGCTGGCATATTGTAGCAAACATTCCTTTAAAGAGAAAAACAAAACCAAGGATCAGTGATGGAAATAAAGTAGCAAGGAGGTGCAACACACACTTAATACCTGTGCAGTTTGAGCAAAACAGGACGGCAGATATTTCAGTGGGGATGAGTGAGCGTAAGGAATGCTCTGTGTTCAAGGAGCTTGTGGCATCCTCCTCCTCCTCCTCCTCATCATCCTCATCACCACTACCGCCATCATCATCTTTTTCTTCCACTTATTTAATGCATCTTCTTTACCGCACCCTTTGCCTGCATTCTAAATTCTTACAACAGCCCTGCAAAGCATTATCACCTCTCCTTTGCAGATGAGGGCGCTGAGGCCCAGAGGGTTGAAAGGACTTGTTCAATGCCACACCGCGGGGGAGGGGAGGCCCAGCCTCAGAATCTGTGCTAGTTGTAGTATGTGACATTGCCTCTCTAATGAGGTGCCTATGACAAGGACGGGCAGTTCCCCGGGCCTGCTCTGTCCTTTCTCATCTTCCAGCCTTTGCTCACACTCCTCAGGCCACTGGACACGCCGTCCACTTCCACCCCTCTCAGCTCGCACAAGTACTGTCCAGGTTTCAAATGCAGATCAGAGACCTCCCTCTTGATGTCGTGCCTTCCCCCCTCACTGAAGCTGGGCCCCTGATAGGTGGGACTCGCTGCACATGTGCAAAATGAATGCAGGAATGCGAGTGTCATCTCTTTTCTTATTACATAGTTTCTAAGCATGCGGTAAGAACATCTAATGAAAGGTGACCAGAGTATTCTGTTCCATCCAGCAAACGTCTATTTAGCCTTGGCAAGGCCGTGGTAACAGACAGAGGGAGACTCTGCCAGTGTTAGAACAACTGCTCGCTGCTTTACAGGGGATGAGGCTGTGGTGACACCCATGGTGAGGTCATCGTCTGGGATTTATGCTGCCTGGGGAGAACTGCTCCTCGCCTTGGGCAGAAGCAGAGAGCTTCCCAGAGTTCTCTTGTCCTCCCCCTGGTCCTGGTGCATGCAGCCCGCAGAGGACGGGGGAGGTTGGCCCTAGGGTGGAGTGAAAGAGTCTCAGAAGGAACGTATTTTCTGGGAGTTGCAACACTGGAATAGGTTTCTGGAAGTACCGGAGCTTCAGCCCTCTACCCAAGAGTGAAGGGTCAAAGTAAGGCCAATATTGGCATACTTTCTATTCACTGACCTTCCTATGAATGAGTGCTGAGGTTGACGTGTGATCTGTAGGTCTTCCATGGGGCCAGCGAGCTGGAGCTTGCTAGTTCTGTGGACTCAAAGGCAAAAGGCAGCTCACGGAACTTGAGTTCAGCATCATGCATCGTGTGTGGGTTATGTCGTGATGGCGGTGTGCACTCATGCTGTTAAAGACCAGAGGAAGGAGCCATCGCTTGTGCCTAGGAGTGTCCAAGAGGATGCCACAGAAGTGGTGACACTCTTGCCTGGACTTGAAAGATGAATGGAATTTCACTAGGTGGAAAGGGGTGGAGGGTAGGGAACCTCAGGAGGAGGAAACAGCAGGTGTGGAGGGTGTGCAGGTTGGCAGAGCGGCAGCTGGGTGCGTGTAGGGCTGAGGTTCAGTGAGAACACAAATTCTGGATTTTCTGTTCCACCTATTGCTGTTATTTATGTGGATAACACAGTCACCCAAAGATGCCAGGGCAAGCATCTCCCCCCTGCTACATCAGGCACCCGGGTCTGCCGGCACTGCCTCCTTCCTCCCTCTTCATGATTTATGGAAGTGGCTGCCAACACCCTCCAGAGAACAAGTGCCCTTTTGTCATGTGGCCACATGCTTCCCCAGCCTTCTGCCCAAGGCCAGCCTGCCCTGCTTCCTGCGCTCAGCTGCCCAGAAGGATGCTGGCAGCTGCATGGTGCAGACCACCCCTCTCATTGTGCGTGCTCGTGCAGTGGCCTAGAAGGGACCCAACCTTGTTTGTCCTGCGCCTTACAAAGATGGCCAGCCCCCGAGTTACAGAAGACAGAACAAACAAACAAAAGCCTTCCTGCCCCGATAGTGCATCGCAAGTCCTGACCTTTGACTAGCCGGTCTTGACCTCCTTTGTATCGCACAGTCTGATCTACTGAGACGGGGCCTTGACACGGTTCTATTGTTTACTCCGTCAGCTTTCCCTTTCTGTGGCTTTGCTTTCCAATAAAAACAAAGCACAACGAAAGCCAAACAAACCCCACATCCTTCCCAACTCTTAATCCTCAGGTGGCCAATGTTACGCTGTTCTTATTTTTTGGTTGTTGCTGTTGTCTTTAACAAAGCCGTCATTTTTACAGAAAAAGCATTGTGTGTGTGGAGCCATGTGTGTGCTCTGCCTGTGCAGGCATGTGTGCCCGAGAGGAACCGATGCCCGTGCTGTGCGGGGGGAGCTCCGAGACCACCCGCCTGGCAGGCTGGGGGGCGGGCGGCTGGAGCGTGCCTAAGATGGAGAGCAGACCCTGTCCATTGCAGCGAAGTTCAGCCACTGGATCTGACCGGTGCAGGTGATGGGAGGGAGTCCAGCCGGTCACCTGGACAGGAGGTCTAGAGCGTCTGGAGAGACGGTAGTCAAGCAGGCAGAGGTGACGTCATGAGGAGAAACATCTGACATCCAACCAGAGAGTCAAGCTCTAGAATAGTCCCTGGGCCGCTGGGCCTTGAAGTCAGCCCTGCCTTCAGACTACTCACCTGCAAGTTTGTATCTCTGTTCTTCCTCCAGCTCACTAGTTAAGGCTTCCCCAGTTGTCCCCAGAATCCAAGTGTCCCTTTCCACTTCTGCTGTCGTGACATGAGTGCCAGCCCTGCATCTCACCAGGTTACCATCACTGGTTGTGTGATGAGTAAATGCCCCGCCTGGCATCTCTCGTCATCATGTCTGCCTTCTGGACGCCTGCCACCTGCCTTTACCTGACACATGGTTCTGATCATATTCTCCACTCACCCACCAATCTTCAGTGGTCCCCATGCTGTACAGCGTGCAGTCTGCCTCGCCTCTCTCGCCACTTCCTGTCTCATTCTCAGTAGGGAGCCCTGGACCACTTCCTGTGCTCTGATTAGTTCCTGGAGATTCCTGCTCTCACCTCCTTGCCCAGTGGCTCTCCCGGGGTGGGGGTGGGGATTGTTAAACACACAATGTCTCAGGCGCCACCTTGAGGGACGCACACCAACGCACTGGGGGCTGAAATGCAGACACTTCATGTTTAAAAATCTGGTCCCTGTGACTCTGTGGATGAGCCAGGTTTGGGGGCCACAGCCTTCCTCATACATTTCCTGTGTCCTATTGTGTTCTCTCCCATCGGCAGAAGGCTACTTGTCCTTCAGTGTCCAGATCAGATGTCCCTTCCTCCTTGAAGACCTCCATGAGTTCAGCAGTGAATATGATTTCTCACCCCGCAGGTGGGCCCTGTGGCCTTTCTGCTTTAAGCCATTTATCTTTCCCCTGCTTGACGGTGAATTCTTCGAGGGTAGGGAGTGCATTTTATTCACCCCTATGCATCCTGCAGCTTCCAGAAAACCAGCTTATGTTTAATAGCTGCTCAGTTGGGAAAGGTATGCAATCAAATAATCAAGTAAAAGTACAGTACATAGATAAAACATTCACTTATACAATACTTCATATCTGTTTTTTAAAAAGCCATCTCGGGCCTGACCTGTGGTGGCGCAGTGGATAAAGCGTCGACCTGGGAACACTGAGGTCGCCAGTTCAAAACCCTGCACTGGTCTGGTCAAGGCACATATGGGAGTTGATGCTTCCAGCTCCTCCCCCCTTTCTCTCTCTCTCTCTCTCTCTCTCTCTGTGTGTGTGTCTCCTCTCTAAAATGAATAAAATAAAAAAATAAAATAAATTTAAAAAATAAATAAATAAATAAAAAGCCATCTCAGTAATGGTAGTGGCGTGAATACCTATAATCAACTCCATTTTTTAAAAATTTAGAAAAGTGAATTCAAACAAGGTGTAGTTGTTAAAGCTTGTACACAAATTCTTCCCTTCCACTGCCTTGCCTGGTGAAGAGTGTGAGGCCTCTGAATGTATCTGGATGACCAAGACTTTGTGGACGTAACTTTATATAACGTGAGGTTGATGGTTTTTATTGTTCATCTGTAACTGGTTTTTCTTTTGCTGTGATATTTGCTTTTTGTTCAACAGCAGCAACTCCAGTTAGCTCAGGTTTCTGTTAATGGGCGCACTTTTAGGACATTCTCTGAGATGAAAGGAAGAGTTTAGGAGTCATCTGTTTACAGCTTTCATAGCAACACCTTTATTGATAGAGTCCCATGTTTTTAATATCCTTTTATCTGCATTGCAAAAATGAAATTATATATCCATTACCAAAATGAGATAGGAGATTTATTTGATTAGAAGTGCTTTCTTCCTAATCCTTAAGTGACCAAACGGCTCTTCTTTGATAATTGTAGAAGAGAGTTAAAATTCCTTTTTGATTTCAAAATGTGACAGACAGGAGACTAACCTAGTTACACGCTTCGCCAGTGTAAGGAGTGCTTGTCTCGGGGAACCGGCGACGCCGATGGAGGGTTCTGACTCAGGAACACACAGAAGAGGTGACACCTGCTTGAATTACAAACAGCATGGCTCATGAAGGAACATAAACGCACCTTATAAGTAACTCAGTGTTTTAGCCTGGGAACTCTGCTTGCCTGTCCAACCTTCAGATGCTTCCCACTATGAGAATTCCCGGCCCCCTTCTTTGCATGCCTGAAACGTCTTTACAACTTGGTAATATTTCTATTACACATTCATGACAGGCAAGGAGGGCAAAACGAAACAAAGATACTAAAATTCATCAACAAACCTTTGTTAGGTGTCTACTGGGCAAGAATACTTTGCCAAAGATGGTGATTACAAATAAAATACCTCTGATTAGATTTTTGGGGTACAATGGAATGAGCTGTAGTGAAACACCTCACACAGTGAGTGCCAAATAAATGCCAGGTAGTATCTGTGTAGCACAGGTGTAGAATTTCAGGGAAAGTGAGTTAAGACAATCCAGAGCCATTAGTGATGTTCGGATAACGAGAGCTTTCACTCTCACGCAGTGTTCGAAGGTTCGAATGAAGAAAAACATGGCAGCGTGTATAAACTGTGACTGTTTATTTTCGACTGTGAAAGTGAAGCCAAACTTGGAACTGGTAAGGTTTTTATCATAGAACTAGAACCTAATTGTGTATAAATGAAGACAATATTAGATAGGGTGCATGAATCTTTAAGATAAGTGTTATCTTAAAGATTTAAGCAATTGAAGTCTGGGGACAGTGGCTTGTTCTATTCTCTTTTGAAGGTGCTTTAAATTTTATATCTATCTCAAGAATCTTCAATGCTCACAAAATCATAATCTTTAACCATCCCAAACAGCCGTAGGCGCACCCTGAGTAAAAATTGTGTAGTGGGTTAAATAATAGTTGCTTTCCCCTGTCTCCAAAATTCATGTCCACCTGGAACCTCAGAATGCAACCTGATTTAGAAATAGGATCTTTGCAGATGTAATTAGTGAGATGAGAGCCTCGCAAATTAAGATGGTTCCTAAATCCACTATAACTGGTGTCCTTATAGGGGTAAATACAGTGACACGCAGGACAGGGGTCATGAGAAGACGGAGGCGGAGGTTGGAGTGATGTGGCCATGGCTAATGGGCACCAGCGATTACACTCACCCACCAGAAGCTGTAAGAGGCAGGAGAGGGTTCTTCCCTAGAGCCCTCAGAGGGAGCACGAGCCTGCTGACACCTTGACTTTAGACCCGTGGCCTCCAGGACTGTGAAAGAACAAAGTTCTGTTGCTCTGAGCCAGCGCATCTGTGGTGCTAATATGCAATGATGTAGTATTTTTTATTCTTAAAGCAAGCGCAATAAAACCTACCACACAAGACTGCATGAACGTTACCTGGGACAGTCCATATATAAGTATTTGATAAAGCTTTTTGTCTCAAATTTTGTTCTTATGTACCCAAGTGCTACCCCTTGTCGAGGGTTGATTATACTAATTACATCTTCCTAAGAGGAAAAACTATTTTGTAGAAGACCATCCAAAATTGTAAGTGGCATCTTTGGGGCCATCAATATCCCATCATGGGACAGATTTAAGCAGTCTTAGTCATGCAGAGTGTTAAGGACCTTGTATCTGTTAGAGACTATGTTCAGTCCAAGAAACAGAAAGCCTACTACCATGGCTTACCTAAATAGGGACTAACCAACAAGGTTCTCAGATAAGATGTCCTGAGCTATGCCTCCTGGGCTGGGACGGAAGCCAGGGTGTCCTCAACGATGCAGGCTCCTTCTCTCTTCCTGCCTTGCCATCCTTACATGTACTTCATCTTTGCTGCCTGAAGCTGGTTACCCACCTCATGTCCCATGTGCCCGTTCCAGTAAGAAGAAGGCAGTATCAAGTAAGAAGGTTGGCCCAAATTAAGAAAGCAAATGATTTGACTTTGGGTGATGGATATACAACGTAATCAACTATTCAAATGATGTAGTGATGTTTACCTGAAATCTGTGTGCACTTGTTGATCAATGTCATCCTGTTAAATTTAATTTTCTAAATAAAAATGAAGCAAAAACTTTATAGAAATCCCCCAAACATTCCATTTAATTCTCATTAGTGAGATCTGGGTCACATGATCCCTCCAAAATGTGAGGATATCCAGGAAATAGGTTTTTAGCTGGGCTTATTGCTGCTACACTGAACAAAATAGGCATTTTATTCTACTTGTAAGGAAGCAGGGGACCATGGGTTTGGGGTAGCTAATCAACAGCATCTGCCATAAAGGAATTCTGAAATTGTTATGATATTGGACTAGATGAGCCCTTCCAACCATAAGATGCAGTTAATAGAACATTTCCTACCCTCGAGGCATTAACAGTTTATATTGGAGGCAGATTCTGGAGTTGGCTGTTTGGGTTTGAAATCTAGCCCTTACTAGTTTTATAATCCCGATCATGGGCAAGTTGCTGTTCCTCCCTAAGCCTAGTGCCTTCATCTGTAATATTGGGATAAGATCCACTTCATACTGTTATTTTGAGGATCATGAATTAAGTATTTAGAATGTTAATTACAGTGCCTGGTACTGGTAGATGCTCAGTAAATGTAGCTTTTTTTTTTTTACTAGGTTGTAAGCCCCACAAAGGCAAACAAGAACTGTGCGCATTGGGTTTGCCGTGGTCACCTCGGTCCCCAGTACATAGTCACCCCTGAGCAGATTTTGTTACGTGAATAAACAGACAAGACCACCAATGCTAATGCTAATATAAAGAGCACTCGGAAAGAACAGAGATCTGTCACTTCGCAAGTGAGCTTTTTGTGCGAGTACCTGAAATACCATCTGTAAGGAAGAGGAAGGAATAAACTATATTAAAGGAAAAGAATGAAGATGTAAGGATAAGGAGTTGTTTTGATCAGTGTTGTTAGATGCACACGTCAGAAGCCACTCTAATAAATTTAAGCTAAAAGTGGTTTATTACAAGGTACCAAGAACTTTAAAGAACCAGGACTGTTCTAGCAGTAACCCCATTGCTGTCACCACTTACCCTTAGCTCTGGCGTTACCAGGTACTGGATGGACACGCGCATTTCTGCCAGAGCTGCCCCAGATAAATCACACGTGCCAAGTCTATGGGAAACCCATCTCCCTGCAAAACTGCTCACCTCGCCCTTCCAAATCCCATTGAATGGGTCTGCTCATCAGGGTCTAGGTCACATGTTAGATGAGTAGCTGCAAGGGAGTCTGGGAAATGTAGTTTTTAGCCTTTCGGCCTCTGTAGTCCAGGCAGGTTTGCCAAAAGGGGATTAGAAAGTGGCTTAGCTAGCTTAATGCGCAGTGTCTAGCACAGGAGTCTTTTTGATCAGCTATGTGCAGCTGTCCCACCAAGGCCATTGGAGGACATGCTGGAAGACCAGACAGGAGCCTGGTGGGGAGTTCAGACCCACAGACCCCAGGAGTGTGCAGAGCAGACACTGGACGTGGGCAGTGTGTTGCTGATTGGAGGACATAGTCAGGGAACAGGGAGGGGGCAGGTGTAGTTTCCCTAGCATGTGTGGGTGACCGTGTGCGGAGAGAGACCTGCTTCTGTGTTGCCCTGTCGGGGCGCCTGTCCCACGTGGTCAGCTATGAATGGAGGTGTGGATTCAGGCAGGACCAGCAAACTCAGCTCACTTCCAGCCTGACCCCCCCCCACCCCCGCAACAAAGAAGAGGTGACAAACCAGGGCCCCGTGTGCCAGCTGTGCAGTGTGGCTCCCATGGCCTAGCCTGTAGGGCCCTCCAACTGCTCCTAAAATGCTGGCTGTGGCGAGGAAGGGTAGGAGCGACCTTCCGACACCAGGAACTTTTGGTTTGAGCTTCCCAAGCCTGAGGTTAGAAGGAAGAAGCTGAGTGATATTTAGAAAACAAAACAAAACATGGTTGGGGACACGCTTCTCCTTTCTCTTCTTTTTTCCCCCTTCATCTTCCTTGTCCAGGTACACTGTGTTTTATAGGTTGTGTGGTACAGGCTATAGGATGGCGAGCCAGATAATTCAAGTTCAGAAAGGATCTTTTATAAAAAACAACAAACACCTCCCCCTTCCAAAGAAACAACCCAGACATGTTTTATCCCCCCCCGCCCCCCCCCCACTTATGTCTTGTTTTCTGTGGGCCTGTAGAGGGGTTAACTGATTCACTGACATCGTTTTTTTCCCTCACGGGCTGCATCCATCTCAGCTCTACCTTCTCTAAGGACAGAATCTATAATTGTAACTTGCGGTATGCAAAAACCATTTGCTAGAAGCCAGTTCAGTTGAATGCTATTAAATGCAGTCAGAAGTTACCAAGCATCTTACTGGAACCCTCTTCCAAATATAACCTAATCCAATTTTCCTTTCCTTTGGTGTTTAAGTTCCTGACAGCTGGGACGAACATTTCTCAGGCAGGTCCTTTTGGCTTGAAAGAGGTGCCTTTTTTTATTTCCTTCTGCTTCGTTAGCCTCCTGTTAACATCTGGGTGTGATGTTTCCGGAGGGACATTACCCACTGGGTTATGGTCAGTGCTAGTCACAGAGAAGCTAGACACAGAGAAACAATCACTTGATTTCAGTGTCATGAGTGTGTCAGGTGTGTGTTGGTGAATGAATGAGACATAGTCCTGTCCTCAAGCTCCAGGCGACTTCTTACTCCATTGCCGGATCATACATACGATCATGTGAGAACACTTTCTCCCTAATAAACCTGGAGCTGAATGACTCATTCCCACATGATTTTGCTGTTTCTTTCTCCATTGAAAGTGTTCTTTTTTAAGAAGAACCAGTGAGCACATGAACATTCAAAAGGAAGGAAAAAGCCATTTCCCATTCTTTCAGTTTGAGCACAATTACTATATTTTAACTCTCACCTTTCGGTTTTGGATTTATGTAATGCAGCACGCCTCTGGGTGATTTAATTACCTGCTTCTCGTCTCATCTCAAAGAAATAGTGGGAGCCTGAGGGGGCGGGGGGACATTTTATTCCTCAATATCTTCTGCTAGGAAGCCGGTGCTCGTGGATCATTTGCTTGCAGAATTATATTAAAGCCCATTTTGTATTCAACCTAAATTATAGCTGCATTAGGCTATTCTGGCAAGGACGCTCTTTGATGATTTTCTTGAAACCTGGACAGGTAAGCTCCAAGGTAGAGAAGCTTCAAAATTCCAGGAAGGTGATACTGTAGCACAGGAGGATGGATTGACACGGCTTAAACCAAATTTACCCCAGGACCCTCCATTAATCAAATACCTTCTAATCATAAGGAATTCTGGCTGCAAATTCTTTTTGTCATTGGGAAAAACCCCAAAGAATTAGATGTGGTACTTCCTTGGAGTCAAAGCCACCCAGGCAGGCGTGGGTTTGCCTTAAGTTCACCCTGAGTAAAGCAATAGATTTCCTTGAGAGCCTTTGATGATGAAGGCTGGGACTGGCAACTGGCCTCCTCATTGGAAAACTGCCCTACTTTTCCAGGCTCTCTGGCCTGAAACTCAGAACCCAACCTTTGTTTATTGTCTGGTTTTTATTTTTATGTGTTGTCTTTACACCCATCTTCTTTCACTACCCCCAAGCACCATGAAAGGGTGACTGCCAACTCTCACCAAAGTCTCTAAGTGTGGTTCAGCCCAATCTGAGTTTCCATTTGGCTCGATTACAACACTGTGTCCTCCTATGTGTGTCTTTGAATCACCGTGTCAGTGAGTGACCTTTCGTTACCTTAATACAGTGCGTGTAACACTGACCTCATAGCCTGTCTCACAGTTCAGCTCAGCAATCTGCACAACAGTGGCAGGTGCTTTCTGACTGTTCTCTGTCTTTCACTGTCCCCTCTGTGTTTTCTTCCTTTTCACTCTTCCACACATTCCTGCAGAGTGTAGCAATGATCTCGTCCACCCCAGACTATTAGAACTGAAAGCACTCTTTGGCACCTAATCCACTGTCTCCATTTTATAAATGAGGAAGTGGTAACTCCAGAGAGGTGAGACAATAAATTGCTCTATTTCAAGCTAGTTGGAACAGAGTCAGGCTCAGCCTCCTTCTTCCTGGTCCCCTATTCTTGCTACCCTGCCTGGTGATGTCCTGGTCCCCCTGCCACCAGACTCTCTCCCTTCACCCATTCTGTGTACTTAGTGCTCACATTTATTTTGCTGGACTACTTCTATCTTTCATCCTCTCTCTCTGTTGTCCAAAGATATGGGGCAGTCTCTATTGCTAAGACAGCCGGCTATATAATTATCCAAACTGGGACTCTTGCAAGTGAAAAGATATATAGAAAGCATATATATAGAAAGCATAGCAGAAGCACTATAAAGTTCAAGAAAAGTTATTCATGGATAAGGCTTGAGCAAGGGAGAATGGGTAGGATAAGGACATTTGGAGAAGTAGTGATAAGAACCAGATACAGCCTGACCTGTGGTGGCGCAGTGGATAAAGCGTCGACCTGGGAACACTGAAGTTGCCAGTTCAAAACCCTGTACTGATCTGGTCAAGGCACATATGGGAGTTGATGCTTCCAGCTCCTCCCCCACCCCTGGCAGACAGGTACATGTGGGAAGAAGAGGATGGGGTCAGGGAAGGAGGTCCAGCAGGTGTTTCCACCAGCACGTATAGCACCTGACACCCCACATCCTCAATTCAGCCCTCAGCATCTCAGCCTCTGCACGAGCCACTGCCCCGGAACTCCTCTGACTAGGGTACCCCATTTGTGGTTCACCCTAATGGCCTCTTCTGCCGCGCTTTCTGCCCTTGCCCTCAATCCTTCTCGTATTGTCTCTCTCCCAAGCCTGTGTTCCAGCAGAGCGTGCTTGGCTAGTGTTCCACAGGTCCTGCTGCCCTGCTCTTACACCATTGCCAACTCCATTATTTGACTCTTTCATAATGTTTGATTACATCACCATCTTCCCTTGAAACTCTCTTGTTCCTCGATTTCAGTTGTCTCACTCCCTACTTCCCTGACTACACTGTCTCAGGCTCCTGGGCTGGCTCCGTTTTTTCTTCTTCTTCTTTTTACCTGGCTCACTATTTTTTGGTGATCCCCAGGGTTTTCTCCTTGGCTATTGTTCCTGTGTATTCTGCACTAAGCATTGTGTGGTGTAATGGTTGCACTCACAGAATCTGGAGCCAGAATGCCTGGCTTTTAATCCAGACTCCACTATCAGTTATCAGTGTGATCTGGGGCAAGTTAGTTTACCAGCTTGTGCCTCGGTTTCCTTGCCGGTCACATAGGCACCATCCTCATAGAATTACGTGCGCTGATAATACATGGAAAACACTCAGGACAGAGCCCAGAGCTTTCCTTTCCTCATCACACTGAGATTCAGGATGTTCTGACTGACAAACGCTTTCTCAGTGTTGACTGTACATTGCTGAAGAACAGCACAAAACATGCCGTGAAACAGACTCTCCTTTGAGAACCTCAACAGCTTCCCCTCTTACCCTGCCAGCCCTTTGGGCGCCTGCCCTCTAAGGTGGCATGGCTCTTTTGCCTGCCGAGTCTGTGGTACTACCCTGCTTCCTTCCATTTTTCCTGGATCCACAGCATGTCCATTCATTCATGCAGCTTCATGTTTTCTGAAGCTCCGAGTTGTCTCCCGGCCACGCTGTCTCCTGCTTCCTCCGGGTGTTGGTCTCCCGCTCATCCTCCTTACGCAGCCCCATTGGGAAGCCGCACTGCCTGGGGCTCTCGATGTCCCTTCAGCCCCACATTCACAGAACACCTTAGTCTCCATCCTGTTAGATGAATTTTTGAGTCTTAGGGTTTCTGGCTGAAGTTGGTTATTCTTCTCACCCACTGATGGCTTGAAAGCAAGTTTAAATAAAGGATGAACTATATGAGTCATCATAACATGAAAGGATTTGCAAAAAGGTGTCTTGGAACTTCAGTGAGATTCCATTTTGACAAAAGAGCAAAAATAAAAGTTGTGGAGTGACTGGGACCCAAGGTAAGAATGAAAACGATGACAATGAAACCACCCATTTTCATCCAGGGAAGAGGAGGCAGCACAGAGATGCAACCAGACTGACAGCCGATGCCAGGGAAGAGGGTTCGGTTTTTCATTGGATTGCTTGTGGAATACTGCTCGGCTGTAAGAAAAAGAAGGAAATTTTACCCTTTGTGACAGCATGGATGGACCTGGACAGCATTATGCTAAGTGAATTAAGCCAGGCAGGGAAAGACAAGTACCATATGATTTCACTAATGTGTGGAATTCAATAAACATGGTAAACTAACGAACAAAATAGAACCAGACTCATAGAGCACAAAGCTCTCCAAGGGGTTGTGGAGGTGGGTGAAAAAGGTGAAGGGATTAAGAAAAAAAATATTTAAAAATCCCATAGACACAGGGAAAAAAACAAAGACGGTATGACTTTCCCTGCCCTTCTAGACTAGATTGACCAAACTCACTGTCGTGAAATCTCTTAAAATGTGATCTGATCTGAGTTTTACTTCTGCTTTCTTAAGGATCCTGGCTGTGAAGCTAAACAGGCTATTAATTAACTTACAGAGCTTTGTAAACTATTTAAGAGATGTGGGCTGGCAGTAGGGACTCCTAGAGCAAAGATGAGATGATTAAATAAAAATCTTCTCTGATTAGGGTAGATGTATGTGCCTGCCTGGTTACTCTCTGATTTCGGAGGGCTTTACTGAAGAAGGGAGTAAGCTTCCCGAGAGAAATGAGACAGAGCGAGTCTCTGGGCCCAGGATTGTAGTAGACCAGCCCTTCCTCTAGCAGGCAGGGATGAGAATCCTGAAGTCTGGGTAGTGAGTTACAGCCAAAGAACAGAGAATTTTGATGTCAACTAGACTAAGTGCAAAGGACACCCTTTGCCATTGTGAATGAATGTCCTCAGAGGTTGAAAAGCTTACATTTTGAGTCAACTTATAAAGTCTATTTTAAATAATACAAACTTGACTGCCACATGAATGAAGAGTCACCTCAAAAGGACTCATTTCAGATACTATTCATGCCATTGGTTGTGTGACCTATTGCCCAAGTGACTGCCCAGAACTGTATGTCTTCTACAAAGTCCGATATGTGTGAAGTATAATTTTTTTTTTTTTACAGGGACAGAGAGAGAGTCAGAGAGAGAGAGAGAGATAGGGACAGACAGACAGGAACGAAGAGAGATGAGAAGCATCAATCATCAGTTTTTTGTTGCCACACCTTGGTTGTTCATTGATTGCTTTCTCATATGTGCCTTGACCGCGGGCCTTCAGCAAACCGAGCCACCCCTTGCTGGAGCCAGCAACCTTGGGTCCAAGCTGGCGAGCTTTTGCTCAAGCCAGATGGGCCCGCACTCAAGCTGGTGACCTCAGGGTCTCGAACCTGGGTCCTCCTCATCCCAGTCTGACGCTCTATCCACTGCGCCACCGCATGGTCAGGCAAAGTATAAGATCTTTAAGCAGAGTTTCCCAGGAAACATGGTCACCAGTAGGCCTTTCTCACCCAGCACTCACTAGAAAGCCTGGTCCAGCGAGGGGAGGCTCAGTAAGTATTTCCTTCTTTCCTAACTTTCCCTCTCTCTCCTCTCTCTCCCTCAGAAGTGTTTAAAGAATGGATGACCCAATAAGACACTGACCAGGCAATATTATTACCTTGTAATAGAAAGAATATATTTGCTAAAACACAAATTGACCATACTGGATCAGGTCAGATGAGTCAAAGAGACACGGGTTTGAAATTAGGCATGTTAGGGAGAAATCCACAACCTGTGATTCCAGGCACTGTCATTCAGTGTGCAGGGAGATGGTGTGAGGGGATTCGGGGCTGGGAGGATCTAGCATTCATTGACCATTTGTGCGCAAGATATTGTGTTCCAAGTTTGAATGCATAATTGAATGCTAATGAGCCCCCTCCTGTGGAAGGCATTACCACATTTTACAATTGGGGGAACTGAGGTTTGGTAGGGATGGTGCTTTGCTCAGGATCACTTAGCCAGGGAACGTGGAGTTGGGTTTTGAGCCCAGGTCCACTCCCGGATTCTTTCCACTGCAGCCCATCTTCAGCATCTGTGACAGGTTGGTTCTGAGCACTGCCCTCCTTCCTCCTTGCTCCCATCCTTTCCTACCCAAGCTGCTAACCACGCAACCCACAGCAAGAACCAGACCATCTCCCAGAAAGCCTTCGGACTCTCTAAGGGCGACATCCCTCAAACCCAGCCTGAGCTTCAGCGACAATATTTTTGGAAAACAACAAATTGACTTTTTGGCTCTTCTCTGTTTCAGATGAGACCATAAAGTCATTTCCTGTTTGAAGTTCTGCCCATCTCTTAATGGAAGGACTCGATATGGATCAAATAGCTTCTTTCCCTTTGATGCGTTGCTACCTGGCTCAAGGTCCGCCCACCTTTCAGTTCCTGTGACACTTGGAACTCACCCTTGTTTGGCATTTCTCACTGAGTACCTTCTGGTCTCTCCTGGCAGGCATGTCATTGGGACCTTCTGCACCGTAGGCACTGAATGCACATTTCTCAATGGCTTATAAAGGGGATCAAAGCAAACTACTTTTCTCCAGGGAGAAACCTGAAGGGTGTGGGTCTAACCTCCCAGAGCCCTTTGGTATTTTCTTTAGTTCTCCCTGGTTAGGAATGTCAGCGCAACCCTGTACTAGGAATCTGGCATCCATTCCTGCATGAATAGTTAAAAGTTGAGTCAAGCCACAGAATGCACCCCGTGCCACAGCACAGGGAGAGTCTCGAGCAGTCTGTGAATGTACGTGTGCCAGGATCACCCAGCCCGGGTTTTGGCTGATCTGTAATTTGGATGACTCTCCTTGGAGCAGGACAGCCAAGTCAGTTTCCTGCTGATAACAGTAATCAGATTTTAGAGCAAAGTCCCCAGTTAGGCAGGGCGGACAGGGAAGAAGCCTGAGTTACTGATTTGTGGTACAGAAGGCTCTTTTCCATTGAGAAGGCTACGTGTTTTATGCTGAAACCTTTTTCTTCCCTGTCCCTTGCATATTTCTCCTATCACGTTATGGGACAGAAGTCCTTTTGAGTATCTTTTCCATTTTACTTGCTTAGTGAAAACCTGAGAATTAAAGATTGGGGAACACATTATGCATCTTTAGCACCTGCAATTGGCTCAAAAGTGTCATCCATTTTGATAACATAGAAGGAAATAAAAATTATTTGATGATGTATCAGCCATTCTTAATATTTTTTCATGTGTTTTGTGTTTCATGACATTAAAATAAAAAGTATTTCCCTGTGTCCCAGAATTGTTCAAAGGATATTTTGTAGCATATAAAAATTCTTAACTACTCTATGCATTTTCATCTCTTAATTTTTGCATTTGGAAGATACTATTCTCTAGGTAGATTTGAAGATAATAATAGAGATGAGAATGTTTGGATGCTTCTCCCCCCAGTTCCTAAGGAAGGCTCTTCCAGATGTGGAATGCCATGGGGAGTCGATCTGGCTGGGATAACTGACAGCTGCCAGCCTGTAATCATCTGTGCTAAATTGGGGCTGGGGCCACGGATGGCAACACAGCAGCTGGGCTGCTGGGAGTCAGGTCCCTGCACGTGGCTTTCCTCCTCACAGCCATCTGCAGGGACCCGCCCCGAAGCAGAATGAGGGGAGCTCAGGGGAGAGAGGGGAGCCTGAACTTTCTCCTGGTGGGTGGGAGGAGACACCTCGATTCACTCCGCTGGGCCATAGTTGGATGATCGGGAGTAAGCTTTCTATGGCATTGACGTTGGCATTTTAATCTGAAATTCTTTAGCGAGCAGTTATTAGAGATGATGCTGGACCATGACTAACAAGGACTGAGTGTATCAGCCAAATAGAAAAACCAATCTTCTTTCAAGGCCTTGAACCATATGGCTCCTGGTCTAGTCCTGTCCGCTTAATGCCTGTTAAACTTGACAATGAAAAGCATTTTAATAGTTTTCTGGACTTCCTGCATGCCCTGGTTTATCAAATGGGATAATCCCACCCATCCTACCTCCTCCACAGGATGGTTCTGGGGATCAGAGAAATGAATGTACGTGCTTGGCCCACTGTCAGCCATTGACATAGAATGCTCAGACTGTTTAAGAAAAAGTCTCTGGTGCGTATGGTCTCTGTCTTTCTAATTCTCTTCCTCTTCTGAATTAGGGCCTCAGTCATAAATACCTCCTGAGAATAACAATTGCTATCATTTGCTGAGTGCTTTTATGGGCCAGGCACTGAGAGAAATTCCTTATAGGTACTGTTTTATTTAGTCCTCACGATAACCTCATTGTCTGGTCCAGCTTCGGCTCCCCTGGGCGCTGGGTTTCAAATCCATCTTGGTCTTCTAGGAAGGCCCGTGCACTTTCCTCTGAGCCGCTTTCTCAGTGAAGGCACCACAGTCTTCATTTTCAAATTTGACACTTTTTAAATGATTTAAAATGTTATCAGCTGTTGAATCATTTTTTAATATTTGAGCATACCGTAACACCAGAAAGCATGCATGCAATTGTGGGGGAAAGAGAGACAGAGTCACTAGAAAAAGAAGGGGAGAGTGAGGGAGGAAGAGGGAGAGAAAGAATGTATAGAGAGTGTTTGAGAGAAAACGATACAATTTTGTGTGTGTGTGATAGAGGAATAGTGATTTTTCTAGTATTTTATGTGCTGATGATCCTGAAACACATATAATTGATTAGTTAGTGGGCTTTTGATGTTTCCAGTGCAGGAGATGTGAAAGTCCACGATCTTGAGACTTTTTATAAAAAATGCCTAAAGTGAGACAATTCCCAGAATTTCAAAACTATACAGAAGAATGAAGGGGATAAAAAAGCAATAAAAAAAAGAAAAAGAATAGAAACAAAAAAAAAAAAACAAAATAAAGCAAACAAATACCAAAAAAACGAAAAGGAAAGGACAACGTTGCTGAAGAGAGGTGATGATGGCTGAGGTGGAATGGAGAGTGATTGGCAGTGCCCTGAGAAGGGGAAGGAGGTGGGCAGACCAGCCGTCCTCCTCATCTTCACCTACCAAGTGCAATTGAACTTTGGCCTTGACAGGCCCCTGCCTGACTCACCAGCAAGCAGACAAGTTTAAGCAAGCCCTGGTTGCTGTTTGCATAGAGCGAAAGCCCTCTGGTAGCTTGTGGCCGTGTTGACTCAACAGATAATGATTAGGCAGCCCGTTTTAGCATAGAATTTTGTGACTCTAGAGCTTATTTTAAAGATGAAGCATTTTGCAATTCAAAATTATTCCAAATCCTGTTCCACTTCTCAGACACCCCCCTGGGCTGGGTGTCCCTTTGGCTGGATGCGTCCAAAGAGCCTCATGGTTGAATCTTGCCCGGTGGGAACCTGTGCATAACCAGGTTAGACACGGGGGACTGTAGTTTGGTAGGAAATCAGATTCTTTCTGTCAGGGCCAACATCGAATTTGAGGTTAAGAAATCACATCTACAAAGAGGAAGCAGAGAGTGACTCTTCTTGCAGAATCAATTCCTGTGTTTCAGATGTTGATTATCCAGGCTTGTGAATTATTTAGGGTTTTTGTTTCCCTGCTTCCTCTAGTGGTTTTGCTTTGCATGCTGCACACTTCACTCCCTGTAGAAGCCGGCGAGTAGGAGACATGAGTTAAAGTGCAGGGAATCGTTTGCTGTATTTCTTATTCATCTTTGCGCTTCCCCCACCAACACGACCCAGGTGTCCAGGAGGAGCTCAGTGATTGTTCATAGGTGGGTTCGATTGAAAAGGATATTTTACTGTGATTTGCAGGAGAGAGATGGAGTCAGGGCTCCAGCTTTGTTTGTAGGGGGTGGGGGGTCCTGAGGTCCCTGCTGAGAAAGTGACTGCCAGTGACGTCTGTGTCAGTCTAGTGGCAGAAACTGGGAGGGAGCCCCAAGTCTGTGGTGAAGGGCATCATTAGTCTCTTAAGGATTATTGAGGGCCCCAAATACATTCATGTATTTGGGTAATAGCAATCAATACTTACCATAGTAGAAATTAAAACTGAGAAATTTTTATAGAATAATTTATCCGTTTATTTCAAACAATATGCCAATTATAGGTTAACATAAATTATTTTGATTAAAAAACTTTGTTTTCTAGAAATAATTCATGAGAATAGTGTTATTATTTTACTTTGCTGCAAGTTTTTTTAATGTCTGGCTTAATGGGAGATGGTTGGACCCTCTTCTCTGCTTACACATCCAATCTGTTGCCACATCCCACATCGTGTATTGTCTGGGAAACTGTTCTGTCCATATGAAAGAGAATGAGCGTGAGCAAGTCAAATGCTATCCTGGTGTTTTTACAAAAATAGTTTTGCTCTCTCAGACCCTGGTGGGACTCGGGACTCGCAGGGTTCCCCAGCCATCCTGTGAGAGCCGCTTCTGATGTACACTCTTCAAAACTTGCCTTTCTCTGTGTTTACCATGTGGCCACCTCGTAGGATAACA
Source organism: Rhynchonycteris naso (assembly GCA_037038555.1). NCBI lineage: Eukaryota > Metazoa > Chordata > Mammalia > Chiroptera > Emballonuridae > Rhynchonycteris > Rhynchonycteris naso. Next base: position 139,949,608 of record CM073002.1, read on the forward strand.
TTTCTGCATTAGCAGAAAGTGGGTCTGGTGAGTCAAGAGATAATCCCTTTTAAAGCTCTGCCATTTGAGCGGTGCATGCGAACATTCCACAAAGCATCGCCGAGGCCAGCTCAGGTGAGATTGACATGGAGTGACCTGTTGGGCAGTCTGGCCAAGTTCTTGCTCATTGACTGGCAAACAAGATAATCCAGAGCATGAGACAGTCATCTTTCCATGCTTACCTCAAATCATATAAGCTCCACTTAGCTTGGATGCCATAGAATTTTTCCCCCTCCCCAAAGTTACCAAAAGCTTTATAATAGAGGAGCAGCTGTCCCGCAGCCTCTCTGGGCTTCCTTTGTCCAGAGCCCAGGGCAACTCATATCTGCTTTCCAAGTGACCAGCTTACCCTCTTGGCTGGTATCACCTGGGCAGTCTAGTTCACACCAGCAAGGTGACCATGAATGGAAAGCCATGTGTAAAGCCAGTAGCTGCGGCCACCATCACAGCCGCCTGGCCTGTGCAGGTTCGCATTAGATTCTGACAGATGGTAATGAAACAATGGAGCCAAGAACTAGTGAGCCATCAGCTTTAATCCTAGCTTGCACCCGGTGGGCAAGTAAAAACACACACACTGGGCTCTAAAACCCACTCATTCAGTGCTTACAAAACCACTGACTTATCCGAGTTTTCTAGAATCAAAGGTTTCTAGCTCACCAGACTTATTCACCTCTGTTCCCATCTTCTTCTCTCTGCACAAACTCTGCACAAACTGGCTTCTCCCTCAGCACCCCACCATCTTGGCTGCTTCTCCTGGCCTCCTCCTCCACGTGGCCTTTTTCTGCTCTCCACTCTGCTCTCCTCCTAGAACGTAATCCCACTTCCCTTTAAAACCTTTTGGTGCAAAAGCCTTCCCCCAACACATATTAACATAATCACACCCATGCACAAGCAGGAAGGGCAACTAATATCATCACCTGGGCAACGGGCCTCCACGTGGGCAGCGCCATCTTTAACAAAGTGAGCATAATATATTTCATCTGCCCAACAAGCGGCTACATCCAATCTGCAGCCAGCGTGAGGAGGAAAGGCTGGTGAAGGAGGAAACAAGCACATTTCTGTTGTCCTAAAGCAACCTCATTCTGAAGTGGCTAGGGAAATCTTCGGCTCTTTCTCTGTGCATTGGGAAAACTACACGCATCAGGGCTCTGACCTCCCCTAAACTGGCAGAGGGATGGTCTCCATGATTTGGTTATAATCCCAGAACCTTATACTGAGAGTTTTATAGAGAGTTCGAGATCACCCAGTGTGGAGGGAAGGGTGTGTGCACGTGCAATGTGTGTATGTGGGAGGGAGGTGCAGGGGGGGTACAATGCTACCATCACAAAGGCCCATGGGTATTGTCCCTCTTTGTCCTCTGCCAAACGTAGCTATGGACTCAAGTAATGCCCTAAGAATTGGAATGGTCCAATTCTCATTATCTCTGTAATCCCTGTGGCCTCAGGTGGTAACTTAATCTCTCTGTATCTTACTTTCCTGTTCTGGAAAACTGAAAATAACAATAACATCTATCTCACAGGGTTGTTTAGAAAATTGAGAGATATGTACATAGAAGCATCCTAAAACAGTGTATAATACATGTGATACACAAAATAAGTGATAGTTATTATTATTGGTATTATTATTATTATGACTATTTGACAGTTCTGAAACTCAGTTTTTTTCATCTCGAAAGTATATTTTCCAGGTTGACGTGGAGATTCAGTTAGAGAATATATGGTCAAGTCTGGGAGAAAACGTCAAGGGCCATAAAAAGTAATATACTATATTTTGGGGGCAAGTGAACAGAACAAGTCAATTTTACACTGTGGTATTTTTTCTACGTGTAAATCCTCAGTCTCTGAGTGGTAGCATGTGATTTTCTGCACCATTTGGAAGTTGGGTGGTTAATTTTCATTAAGTGAATATATATCATTACAGCCAGAGGAGAAACCGCAATATAATCACGACTAGTAATAATGATTTGTAGCCAGGGAGGGTTTACCCTGAGCCAGCACCGAGCTCAGTACTTTGCATGTAATATATCGTCTCACTTCTCACCACAGTCCCTTGAAGGAGGTGCTGTTGTTCTTGTAGATGAGGAAAAAGAGGTTGAGAGTTCCCCAGAGGCCACTCAGGCAGCTCATGGCCAGGCCAGGATTGAACCCAGGCAGCTTGGTTCCCCAAGGGCTCTGGCATCCAGAATGGGAGCCAGGGCCAGGAATGGGAGCCCTCGGAATTGGGGAGCTGTGGGCAGAGTGTAGCCATGGGGTGTTTCTCGAGCTCTCCTAGGCCATACACCTGCCCTGTACGCAGGCTGGGGATGTGGTCATTGCACAAGCGCTGTGACTCTTCCCAGCAGCATCTTCAAGTTGCTTAGCTTCTGACATGAACATCTTTCTTCGGGTACCATGGGTGGCAGCCCTGAGAGTTTCCCCAGCTCCTCCAGGCGCTGCTCTAAGCCAGGATGAAGTCAGCAGCCGCTCAGCCCAACTCTCGCCCATCCGCTATTTTAGCTACCCTTTATGAAGTACAGTCACATGCCAGGTGCCATGCTGACAGCTCTACACGCATTCTCCCTTTAATCCTCCCATCAGCCCCGTGAGGTAGCTATTGTTGTTATGCCCATTTTATAGATGGAGAAACTGAGGTGTAGGAGGGCTTAATCTGTTTAGGACTGATAACTAGTAAATGGCAGAGTCAGGATGCAAATTAGGCCTGTCTGTCCCCAAAGCTCAAGCCCTGTGACGTCATCAGCTGAGATTTAAACTGATTCAGTGACTTCTTCAGCTGCTCCTCGGAGTTGCCGCACAGGCTGGACCAGGGGTGTGCAACCTTGGCCGCACACTGGAATTGCCTGGGAAGCTGAAAAAGCACTCGTGCCTGGGGCTTGCCACCAGAGACTCATTTTAGTTGGTCTGAGGTACAGCCTAGGCATTTTCTTTTCTTTCTTTTAAAAAATGTTCCATTGATTTGAGAAAAAGAGAAACAGAGAGAGAAGCATCAACTCATTGTTCCACTTAGTTCCATTTAGATGTGGACTCATTGGTTGCTTCTCGTGTGTGCCCTCACCAAGGATCAAACCCATGACTTTGGTGTGCCAGGACAACACTCTATCCACTGAGCAACCCGGGGCATTTTCTGAACCAAAAGTTGGTGCTTCTTCTGTAAAACTTCAGATAATACCTCGTTAGGTTTTGCAAACCATATGGTCTCTTGTCACAACCACTCAACTCTGCCTTCATTGAGCAGAGGAAGCCACAGACAATATGCGAACAAATGAGCATGGCTGTGTTTCAGTAAAACTTTATTTATGAAAACAGGTGGCTGGCTGGAACTGGCCCGAGAGCCAGTCTGCCAATGACTAGTCAAGCCAGGAAGCTTATTCATAGGTCCTGCCCATCGCCAGCGAGAACTTATCTTGCTCCTGTGGGTCTGGTTCTGCCATGTCTCGCGAGAGAACCCTTGGTCCTCCTGTGCCCTCCGGTCGGCCGCCTTCCCGCAGGCTCGGTGGTGTTGGCCCAGTCACTATGGCTGAGCTTCTACAACGGGCTCTTTTTTTGTTGAGGACCCGACATCCCCCTTGGTCTGGAATCTTGCCATGAACAATCACCTGTTTGGCAGGGGTCCTTTCTGGCTTGCCCATCCTGTTCCACGAGAAGTTAAAGTTGCCCCCCTTGGTCTTGGCTGGTAGCCAGGTCCTCTATAATTAGGATTAACTGGACCTGCAAGGCTGCCACCTGTCTGATAGGAGGACTACCCCCGGTGTGATCATGCCTCCCCTTGCAGGCAGCCCCCCCCCAGGCCTGTATCCTTCCAGAACCTTCCTCTTGGGAGGTCTGGCCCTAGCCCCTCCTCGCCCAAAGCCGTACTTCCTCCCCTTTCCTTGGGCGCCAAGCTTGAGTAATTGCATTGTTTTGCCTGAGCAATTAAGTGTATCAATTAATTTTATTTTATGGGATATTAATGTAGCATTTCTGAAATTGTGGCTTGTGATTACAGAAGCTCCTCTTCTCATGGTGGGATTATATCCCAATAAACCCATGGTAAATTGAAAATATCGTAAGCCAAAATCAGCTACTTTAATAATTAATGTTGACCACAACTTAGGATCACGTTTTAGCATTCCAAATTAAATGACTGAAAATCTATGTTAAGAAAGAAAAGAAAGAAAGAAAGTGCACATAACACACCTGACCTGCCGAACAAGATACCTCAGCCTAGCTTAAACGTGCTCAGAACACATGCATTAGCCCACAGTTGGGCAGTTATTCTGAGATTCATCTCAAGAACCACTGCCCTTCTTCAGAAGCTGGGGATACAGCTGGGCGTTTTGTGGACATGATGGGATGCGGAGACACGAAACACAGCATCCAAAAACACAGGCAGCGCAGCGCACTGGAGAGTGTGGGCTGCTGACTCCCAGGGTCGCGGGGCTGGCTGGGAGATTCGGCCCGCCGCCTCTGCCCAGTGTCACGGGAGAGTGTCGTCCCACTCGTCACTAGCCCTGCTGAATGGGGATCACGTTTGAGTCATCATAAAGTCAAAAGAGGGTAAGTCAGATCATCCTAAGTCGCAGACACTCCTTATTTGCCAAGTCCAATGAACAACTGGAAAATAAAGCTGCTGAAATACTACGGGCGGTTGGAGGTATGTCCCGACCCTCTCAAACTGCAAACACTAAAGCATGCATTTCATTCCTTCTCTCCCCTCACGTGTCAGCTGCCCTTGGTCATGGGGTGCAGAGATGCCACAAAAACACCAGGCTGAAACAAGACTGTTAGTCTAGGTGGCACTTAAGATGTTCCCAGTACATGCACACAAGGGGTCATTGTACGTTAGTTGTTTACACATCAGAAGGCATTTGTCCAACAAACATGTATTGAGACCCTAATTTGTTCCATTTGTCAGGGATACAGATTAAGGCTCCCATCCTCACTCGAGATAACTACAACTCCTTATCAGAGAGGCACATACACAGCTCTCCGGGCGGAGAGGTTGAAGTGGAAGTTTTCAGGGAGAGCTTCTTCCGGGAGGTGGGAGGTGGGAGGTGGGAGGCGAGTTGGTTCAATAAGTTTGCCCACCTGGAGAACAGAGGGCAAGGCATTCCTGGGAGAGGGCCCAGCACGCCGAAGGCAGGAGCGTGGTGTGGTTGTATGAATGGGGAGGCCCGTGGGGAGAGTGGTGGGAACTGGGTCTGCTGAACCTGGACAGCGGTGAGGGCAGCACCACAGTCCGGTTTCCGTTTTAGGAAGATCTGGTAGCGGTGGGGGTCCTGAATTGGGGGGGGGGGCATAGGGAAGGAAGCAGAGTCGTAAAACGAACACAATCCTCAACTAAGAACATGGAAGCTAAGAAGGAAAGGAGTGGGGAGGTATGATTACATTTTGGAGACAGAATAAAGATGAGTGAGGCGGAGTTCTTCAAGATTAAAAATATGGAAGGAGGAGTGGTGTTTTGGAGGGAAGTTAATGAGGTGGGTTTGGGTACGTTGAGTATGAGGGGGTCTGAGGATCACACCGTTGGAGTTACCGACTAGGCTGTGGGCATTGGGGGCTGGAATTCATGAGGGAAGTTGGAAATAAACACGATACATGGGAGGTAGTTAAATCGACGGACATGAATGAGTCCGCCGGAAGAGTATGAGAGAAAAGAGAGGGGGAAGGGAGGGCAGGGAAGGAGGGAGAGTGGGGAGGAAAGGGGAGGGAATGAAGGAAGGGAAGAGAACAGATCGAAAGCAGAAATTCAAAGGAGCACCAGTACAGAGTGGAGGAAGAGCCGGCAAAGCCGTCAGCCTCTCTGGGCGGATCAGTTAGCACTGGGACGGCGTTGACCAGAGCACATGGCGCTAGTTACACTTGGGACTAAAAGACGACGTATGCTGAATGAGCTACAGTGTATTTTGAATATCCCGCAAACCCCGCCATTGTTCCTGCCCTCCATCTGTTTCCTCATTCTTTCACTGAACAAATGTTCTATTGCAGGGGTCCCCAAACTTTTTACACAGGGGGCCACTTCACTGTCCCTCAGACCGTTGGAGGGCCAGACTATAAAAAAAACTATGAACAAATCCCTATGCACACTGCACATATCTTATTTTAAAGTAAAAAAACAAAACAGGAACAAATACAATATTTAAAATAAAGAACAAGTCAATTTAAATCAACAAACTGACCAGTATTTCAATGGGAACTATGGGTGCAGATGCATCCTGTGCTCCTCTCACTGACCACCCTTCCGGAAGTGCCGGGGGGGGGGCGTGGATAAATGGCCTCAGGGGGCCACATTCAGCCCACGGGCTGTAGTTTGGGAACCCCTGTTCTATTGAATATAAGATTCTCTACGGGGCTGTGGGTGTAGACATGGTTTCTTGCTCTGTTGCTTATAGGTTAGAAGAGAAGACAGACGTTCAGCAACAAACTTGGAAATAGATGTTTTCATGAAAACAGTGACAATTACACAGAAAAGGGGATCCCTTAGGGTCCTGTCCAGCCAGGGACTCTAAAAGGTACTTATCAGTGGTGAATTTTGACTGGGAGAGTGCCTCGTGGCCTAATCTTCCCAGAAGTATAGGTGGCCTTGGGGACAGTGATTTTTCCCAGGTGTCAGCTCCTGAGACACTCACCATGCTCTGCCACAGTATATGGACTATCAGAGGGCCACAGCTGGCAGCTTCTGCTGCCTGGGCACTGGAGGTAGCTCGGGTGCTGGAGAAGCACAAACTCCCTCCCTGCCTCCTGCATAAGCAGCACAAGGAAGGTCGTGTTGACTTGCCGCTGCCTGATAGAACAGGTCGGAATGGGAGCTGTGACCTCACCTGGTTTTCGGCGAGCGCCGAAGATGTAACTGATAATGCATGTCAGCTCATTTGTCTGTACAAGCCATCTGCATTTAATTGTATTCATTACGACTGGTTCTCCTGTTTGTTTTGAAAACTCTATTTCACGTTGGACCTAGGTGTTGGGCAGAAAGACAGAACGCTAGTTAAGTGGATTCATGGTTGTTTCTTATTGAGACAGCTCGTCAGCTCAGCTCAACAGACTGATACTGAGACATCTCCTCCATTCAGCTCACAAATTTCCTACTGAGTACCTACTATGTGCAGGGCACAGGGCTGAAATGTATTGTATTTGGAATACCGGTGGCCGCCGCAGCGGTGTTAGCTGTTTATGCTGACCTGGGCAGGCTGAGATAGCTTTGCCTTTCCCCCTTTGCCAGCCTCTCATTACAGCTTTCACTGGCAAACTAGATTGCAAACCAGGAGCAATTCACTTTTGTGCAGCAGAAGGGTTCCTGAAAATTGTTTCTGAAAATGAATTGTTTGTTATCAAATGAATAATGTTTTAACTGCACTGGGGGATTTTTGTTTTCTCTATTAAAAGGAAATTCTGAGGCTGAATTGTTTTGAAAGGTGAGACATTATTTTCTGATTTATCTTTTTGGTAAAGGAGAAATTTTAACCTAAAGGGAAAAATAAGTCAAAACTTAATAACTATAAGAATTGGAAAAGTATCACACCAAAAAGAAAATATTTTTAAGAGCTGATGAGTGGTGACTACCAACAAAGAGAAGCAGTGTCATGAAGCTCACACGACAGAATGTTGGCTGGTCCAATGCGAAGGCATAGTCTCATTGGCTGGGCTAATAATAGCAAGTCCGCCCATGTGAAAAATGAGAATAATGAGAGAAGCAACAGAGGAGGGAGAAAAGGACCAGGAGAAAAAGGAAGAATAACAGCAGGTGGTGGGTGCCCGAGTGGCAGAGGAGATTAAAGCCAATAGGAGAGCTGGCCGGCCAGGAAGAAAACAGAGGCCGCCTCTCCGTGGAGCTGTGCATCTGACCCACTTCAGCGACTCCCGACTGCGGGCACGTTGACCATGGGATGCCTGACCTGTCCTAAGGAGACGGCGTATTACTGCACAACAACACCTGACCACTTGCCTTGGGTGCTAACCTGGTCCCGGTGCTTTATGTATTCACTCACTGAAGCCTGATTGTGTACTAACTAAATCATTATTCCCGCTTTAGAGATAAAGACTGAGTTACAGAGAGGCCAGGCAGGTGGCCCAATATCAGAATCTCTGAGTGGAAAAGCCCACATGTGATTGGCAGAATTTTAAGATAGATCCCCCAGATTCCCGCCTCCTAGTGTACACACATGGGGGGAATGCCTTCCCCTTCAGCGTGGGCAGGACTTGTAAAGGTGATGGGATTTCACTCTTCTCGATTAAGTGACATTACAATGGCAAGGAGGAAGGGATTCTGAAGATAGATGTCAGGTTCCTCATTGGCTGATTTTGAGTGAATCAAGAGAAAGAGTTTCCTGGGAGGGCCTGACCTAATCAGGTGAGCCCTCTGTAAGAGGGTCCAGGACTTCCCTGGAGAAAGAGAATCAAACCAAGAGATTCTTCTGCTGGCCTTAAAAAACCCAACAGCCATGTTGGAAAGCCTGTGGAGGGAGTCACGTGGCAAGAATGAGAGCGTGGCCGTAGGAGCTGAGAGGAGTCCCTGGCCAACGGCCAGCAAGGCAATGAGGAACTCAGTCCTTAGCATTAGGGAAATGGACTCTGCCAGCTTGGAAGAGGACCAGCGCTCAAGAAAGGGACACATCCAGCTGACACCCTCATTTCAGTCCTGCAAGACCCTGAGCAGAGAACGCAGTTCAGCCCTGCCTGCACTTCCGTCCTGCGGTCACTGTGTATGAGTGAGTGCTTGTTGTTTAAGCCAGGGAGTTGGTGTTCCTTTGATGTGCGGCGATAGAAAACTAAAACATCGTGACTTGAACCCCATGATCCTGGTCGCAGAGCTCATGTTTCTCCGCCACGCCAGTTTGCCTCTTAGGCAAAGCCATTCCTCCAAATCATTAATTCCTGGAACTTTAAGGTTGAGTAGGAAGGAGCCTTTGCGATGATTCAGTTCAGTGGCTTAATAAATGTTCCTTCACAGCAGATGCCCATTCTGTGAACTCCTCTGGGGAGCTGCTCTGCTTAAAATGGGGTGTGGGAGCAGGAAGCTTTTGTAACAATGAAACCCCCATTCTCTCAGCTGTTTCCACTCCTTATATTCCCTCCCCGAGGTCCCACCAAGGAACGCTGTTTGAGAACCAGTGGTCTGACCCAATAAATCATCTGGTCTCTATGTTTCCCTCTACACCATCCTTGTCATCTCCTGACCTCTGTTTGAATGCCTCCCTAAACTTTTCTTTCCACATGAGGGCCATTCCTTTGGAAAGTCCTCTTCTGTTACATTAAAATCTGTTCCCCTATAAACTCCCACCATTGGTCTAGGTCCAGCCTTAGGTGATAGCACAGGACAAATAACACCCTCCTTTCATAGGACAGCTTATCATATCATTGAAGGCAGTGCTTGTGTCTCATATATGTCTTCTATTTTCCAGGGAAAACACCTCCTTGTCCTCAGAGGAGTTTCCAGTCTCTTTCCCATAATGGTCAGTCTTCTCTACTGGACTTCAGCTTGACTGTGTCTCCCAGAGAAGAAGGTCAGGAACTTAGGATGGAGCTCACGGTGTGGTCTGCTTCACAAAAATATAGCATAACTAATGCAAACCACAGTCTAGAAGCTCTGTTTCCATCAGGGCAGTATTCAATCACATTAGTTTTTTGGCAACTGCCTTGCAGTGTTGACTCATACCACAAGTACAGTCAACCAAAACTCTCTCTCTTCACACCTATCGCTACTAAGGGGTATCTCCACAGTCATGGGCTTGTGCATGTTTATTTTAACCTGAACACAGGCTGAACATTCCTCATTGTTCTGTCTCGTCGAGGATTGGGGGCATTATCTTGCCTGGTCCTGACTGTGTCATCCAACAATATTGTCCTTCCCAGCGTCACCTCAGCTCTCCATTTGGTCAGTGTGCCATGAATACCCTCATCGGGGTTATTGACAGAATTTTGGAATTGGACAGGACTGAGGTCAAAGCCCTCTGGCACCACATTAAAGGCTTGCTTCCAGTGTTTGGGTCCTTCAGACATCACTAATCCAACCAACTGTATGATCTCCTCCTGGCCCTCATCCGACTCATAAAGGTGCCCTGAGAAATGTAGGAAAGTATTTCCTAGCTGGAGCCCAGGTACAGGGTGTAGGGTCTCAGTCCCCGACCCCCCCGTCAGGAGATCGCAGCAGCCCCTAGCGAATGCTCACAAACTCTTAGCATTTTGTCCAGGTTGTACATCCCACCTCTCTGTAGCCTGGTCCCCCCTAGATCAACAGCGTTTCTTCCCACAACTCCATTCTCTGCCGTCTTGTTTGTTTCCACCCAGACTTCAAGGGACGAGATCAAGCCTATTTAGAAGATAACAGTAAATTTGGGGGTGACTACAATACTGAGGTAGAACTTCTGTTTATTTCAGAGGACAAGCCGATCACATGTTTTATCGTAAGAAGTAGGGTAAGGGCTCTGGTGTGAACATCAGGACAAGTTGAGCGAGGGCAGTGAAAGGCAGGGGTGGGAAGGGAGGTGGCGCCATAAGGCTGAGGATGGTTCTGTGGCTTCCACAGGACGAGGGCAAGTGCCACTGTCTTCTGCAGCACCTCCCTCTCTTTCACCTGTTCCTTTGCCTTTCCTCTGCCAGCCACGCTGGACATGAAAGCGAGGCAAGCGAGAAATCAGACCTGCCTCTTAGAGTGGGGCTGGTGGTCCCTGGCAGCAGTAGGGACCGTGTCTGCTCTGGGCGGGATCTGGGGGTGGATGCATTCCAACAGTCACCCAAAAGGGAAGCATCTCTGATGCCACAGTTCACTGAGGAATCACAAAACTGATGTGAGCAGGCTTGGTAGAGGCTGTCCGTGATTATACATAAATCACAATTGTCCTATCTGGGTTCATTTTTCTCATCTATCCTTCTCCTTTGTAAAAATAAACGTTGTCTCATAGAATGCCTATCATCCCTGAGGACCAAGGGCTTCTATTGGGTTGTTGAGAAAGGGCCTTTCGTTATCGTGGTGAAATTTTACTACGTAGCGTTCTGTTATTTCTACCAACCAACGTTCACTCACTGTCTCTGATTATTATGCCGGTTTCTCTGGCAGAGGAGGGCTACCCACCCCCTCTGTTTTCTGTCCGTGTATTCTGGTGGAGTTGATGCCATACTCTGCTCCATGGGGATGTGTGACCCAGGTTCGGCCCATCAGAACATTAGTATGCTTCCAGGTTTCACTCAAGTCAGTGAGATCTAGAGAGACTTTGACTGGAACTTCAGGAAAAGAAACCCATGACCTTTTAGCTGGAGTTGGAATTCTCAGGTTTTGAGGCTTAGGCTGTTTTAGCCATCTGCCCCAAGGAGGGGAGACTCTCAAAGGGAATTGAACCAGAGGAAGAGAAGATGAAGGAGAAGAACTAGATTCTGGCGATGTGAGGAGGCAGCGATTAAAATTTAGACTCTGAAGCCAGGTTGTTTGAGTTTGAAATGCTCTTATCATTTACCAGCAAGGTCACTCCAGAAAATCAGTCTCCACACCGCAGTTTCCTTATCTGTGAAGTGAGAACTGTTACAATATCTCCTCTCAGAGTTGTTGAGATTGAGGTAAGTCAGGGAAAATGCTGAGAACGTACTCAGCATTCAGTATGGACCGTACTGGGGTCAGTCATCATTTGAGCTCTGGGTTTCAGAGATGCCTGACATGGCGCTCACTCCTTGATATTTCAGTTCTAAGAACAATGTATGTATTCTCTTTTTGTGTTAGCCAATTTGGTTTGTGCTTTTTCTCCCTTAACCTAAAGAGTTGTAAAATTTGTTCAGTGAAATAAAATTTTTATTTCCTTGTACGTTTTACCTTCTTTAATGAGACTAAGATAAAAATAATGCCAAGTCAGATATTCCTTTCCTGATTGTTATCCAAAAGTGGGTATGATCTTGGAACAGCCTAATTCCTTCACCTTCCCACTTTCTTGGTTACCTTTGCTTCAGATTTACTTTTCAGAATGTCTTTTTAAAATGCTGCATGTCATGATTACTAAGAAAACTTTGAATGTTGCTATTAGATTTTCATAGCAAGCCTATGGTTTCCTTCCTTTACCCTAAATCATGAAATCTTCTAAATTACTGATATAATGGAAAACACTCAGTGGGGAAGAGAGTAGCTGGTGGGGGTTCTGGGTATGAATATGGAGCAGGGAGCAGATCAGAAAACCTGGGCTCTTCCTTGGCCTCAGCACCTACCTCGCTGAGTGCTCTTGGATAAGTCACTCTCCTCAGTCCCTGGTCTGCAAAATGGGCAATGTGATACCTGAGATCTCCCATATGGATTCTGAAATCTATCAAAACTCTTTTGTACTTTAAGTAATATATTTCATTTTCTCTGTGGTTGAAATGGGGGAAAAAAAATTAGAACAATAATAAATCTTAACGAGGTCTGTCTGTATTTTGTAATTACCTTAAAATGTATAGTGTGTACTTCAAGGTTTCGCCCCTATTTTTCTCCTGTACCTGAGGGGTTTTGTTTTGTCTGTTACCCATTTTCTTCTCTCTAAAAATCCACATGGCCTTCTCCGCAGGTCCTCCTTGTCCTTAATAATCAACCAGGATCCTGGCCACCTCAGCCGAGACGAGTAGCCGAGGTCCTGGGCCCTCCCATCAGCTTTCATCCGCAGGCAGCACACAGCAAGGAGCAATAAGGGACCAGAATAGAAAATGAATAGTAAACTAGAGAAAATGGAGACAAAGACCTGGAGACGATGCAAATGACTAGAATGAGCTCAGGGAGCTGGGAAGAGGGGAGCGAGAATTGTGTTGTTCTGCCTTATTCTTGGAACGCAAACCCAGGCTTGACATGTAGTCGGCACTAGGTGGGTGTTTGTGGAGTTGGGGAGCAAGGAGGTGCGTGATGAATAGGAGAGTGCGGGCACTTGGCTGCGTGTGGACACACTTCATCCTGCCAACTTAACTAGCCCAGGGACAGCCAACGCAAGAAATAACAAAACTCAGGATGCCGCTGTCCCAATGCAAAATGCATTTGCCACTGCAGATGCGAAAATATCCAAGGAACAATGCAACGTTTGAGAAAGCTACCTAGTTGCTGGCTAACCCGACCAGCGCATTATTTTGTTTTTGAAATGCGGTGCTGATTTGCAAGGAAGTATTCATTTCATGCCTAGCTATTTGGCTTTTAGGTTGGACTTAATTTAAAAAGCTGTAGCATCTCTTTGAGTCCAATTTCCTTTTTTTTTTTTTTTTTGCTCCCACATGGCATCTGTCCCTGACAGCTTGTGTGAGGTTCAGCCACTTGTTGAGACTGAGGCTAGAGGAGGAAATGACAGGGGAGAGGCGAGGTGGACAGACGCCCCTTGTTGGAAGTGGCACTCTCGGCTCCGGCACTGCCCAGTCACGTGCTTGGGAAGCTTCTTAGTGTAAGCAAGGCAACAGATGTCTCCGAGAGGGGGATGCTGGCAGCCTCACAGAGGCCAGAAGGACTGAGGGTAGGCATGAGTGAGCTAATGGGACAGCGAGGAACACATGCTTTTGCCCTATGCTCAGAAATGAAAAACAGGCCAAAATCAGATACGAGCAAATTCTAGAACTGAACACAGGACGATGGCAGAGGGAAAGTACTTATTTGCAATCAAGTTTATCCCAAAGGGAAAACCGAACTGTTCCTTAAGACAAATAGGCCTTAGTGCTTTCTCTGTTCAAGTAGATGGCAAATTGGCGTTGCCTGCAGATAGGGCCCTGTTTTGCTTTGCAAAGCATAGTTACAGAATTAGGCATTTACCTGGAGGTTTGGTTTTGAGTGTGACTCAGGAGAACTGAAGCCTTCTCCTCTTAGGGCTGTAATTCTCATTGACTGGGACAGGCCAGTCAGTAAGCCCAGACAAGCCTGTATCTCATTTTGGAACAAGTAATTGAGTTTGTGGTAAGCAAGGTCTTACAGATGGCGCATGCACTTAATCCACTTGATCTGATGTTTTTAGTGTTGCTTTTAAACTAGTTTGTTTGAAGTTCAAGGTAGAAGAATGAAGTTCTTTAGAGACTTTATTCTTAATTTAAAGGAATCTTTGGAAATTGCTGGGGCCCTTCTATTGAGTCTTGTTCCCGACATTACCTGGAAATTCCCTAACCGCTGTGCCATTGCGGAACCCAAGGCTCATTCGATCAAATGCCTACTGGGTTTTTGTTCTCTTTCTGGGGCTCTGCTTGTCTCCCTTTTGTGCCCCAACCGTCTATTCCCATAGATGCCCGGCTCCATTTTGTTGCTGGACAATCCCTGTTGCTTTGATACAAAGACAACTGACATTCTGACACATCTCACTTGCAGTTTATAGTTAAAGCCTCGTTCTTTGTGGTTCAGTGGGTACTTCCGTCCCTGCTGCTCTCCCCATAGCTTTGCACTTGATGCAGGCAGAATACGGTCGGCCTGGTTGCTGAGCTGATTGTCACAGATCCATGGAAGAAAGCCATCTCCAGCCCACATTAGGGCTTAAACAGTAACATAACCACATGTCTGGAAAGCAAGCAAGGTCAGGAACCATACGGGCACGTTTGGCCAGGCAGAGTTCTTAGAAGATTTGAGTGCCACAGAAATCATGTTCAGTAACTTTTGCTGACATTTCCAATGACACCAGCAATGAAATGATACCTTTGAAAAAATTAGAACAAAGTACAGATGAGCAAAAAAGGACAATCTCCCTGAAAATACTACATTAGAAATAATCATATAAATCTTTTGATGTATATACTTTTAATTTTCTTCTATGTGCATATTTACATGTAAACACATAGTTTCTTTTTATAAACATGTGGTTGGATCATTCATATTAATTTTATTTCAGAATCCACTGTGAACATACTCAAGTATCATTAGGTACTTGACATTATTTTTAACGGCTACACATAGTCCCACTGCACAGATACAACGTATATTTTTTAACCGGTCATCTATTTGTTAAACATTTAGATTGATTCCAGTGTTTCTTCCTAATAAATCATGTTGTGATTAATATTCTTACAGCTCAACTGGTATGCATCTTTGATGGTTTCTCCAGTATTAAATTCTAGAATTTTAATTATTTGGACAAAAATTGCCATGATTCTTACAGGAGTCTGTCTTATATACATACAGAGGCAGATTTAACACCGAGCACACCCGGTGCATGTCCTGGGCCCTGACTTCTGAAGGCCCCCGTAAAACCCCAACTTTATACTTCTTTCTAATGACAAGAAGTCCAATATGCTTTTCTGCACCTGGGGCCTCAACCGACCTTAATCCGCCTGTATGTGTATGCATATGTGTGTGTGTGTGTGTGTGTGTGTGTGTGTGTGTGTACACACACCCTTTATGATGGCACAGACCACCAGATGACAGAAATTAGCAGCTAGTGCTTTTCAAACCAAACCTAAGATAAGATAAGAAAAGAGGAGAAAAAGATTTCTGACGTCTACTCTCTGGGAAGTTTTATGTGTATTATTTCCTGTTAGAAACTTGGAAGAAAGGAGCTGGGCTTCCTGTGTATTTTGGTTGTACCAAGCCCTAAGTACTGGACTCACTATGTTTGACATAGGTCTCATGAATGACCAGGAATGGACATCTTTTATAATGACACTTTCACCTTGCCCTGCACGGGCTGACTTGATCTGTAAGAATGGAACATCGGATCTGGCTGGGGAGTGGGAGAAAGAGTAGTTCTCTCCGTTCTCTGTACTGAATAAAGATGCCTGTTTCTGATGCACAGAGAAGAGTTACTGTAAAATGCAGACTAATAGTGTTTTGCTGGAGAACAGAAAATACTTAGTGACAATGGAGTGCTTTGAGCAACCTTTCAATCCATTTATCAAAAGAGCTTATAATGGAATTCTCGTTTCAAGGGAGGTCAAACACTAATAAATACTGAGAAAGGAAAGTTAAAAGGACATCAAGTTAATATTTTACTATCCAGTCTCTGATCTTGGAAAGCTTGAAATATATTTTTTCCATGCACATTTTGTGATTTATCGATTCATTCCTGACAATTGGCTTATTGGAACAGACACAGACACCTGGCTTTTAACTACAGCTTCAATTTCTATAATGCTTCACGGTGCCAGCGGATTTTTATGTTCAACCTCGCATCACTTATTGATGTTGCCACAGGTCTGGAATAGTCTGTGCTAGTTAGAAACTGGATTGCTGTCGGTAACAGCAGCTCAAATGTTATTGATGTTTGGGTTAAATGCTGTAATAACATCTCTTAGTTTTGTTGTATTTGTTTGGAGGGGGGAAACAATAAAACATCCTGTACTTGATGGACTCTTCTGTACTTACCCATATTCGAAATATATTCAGAATCGGATCATTTGTTTCACTTACATAGCTAGTCCCTAAAAACGCCTACAACATCTCATCTCCATCCTGGATTACCGGAATAACCCCCACACTGGCTGCTCAGTTTCTGCCTTTGCCTCCCTGTATTCTGAACCTGGAAGCCAGAGGGAGCCTCTAAAATGTTCAGTCAGATCGCTGTCATGTCCCCTCCTCACTCAGTGGACATCTCAGCCCCACCCTCACCTTTCTCCTACCATTCCTTCTTTGTTAGACCTGCCTAGCTTTATTGAGATATAACTGACAAATAACATTGTGTAAGTTTAAGGTGTACCACATGATGATTGCATACACACACACACACACACACACACACACACACACATATATGGTAAAATGATCACTACAGTAATATTAGTGAACACATTTATCACCCTACAGAGTTAGCTTTTGTGAATGTGTGTGATGAGAACACTTAGATCTACTCTCTTGGCAAATTTTAAGTATACCATACAGTATTGTAACTATGGTCACCATGCCGTTCATGTTTCTATGAGTGACTTTTTTTAGATTCTACATATAAATGGGATCATGTAGCATTTTTAGTTCTCTGTCTGCCTTATTTCCGTTAGCAGAATGCCTTCAAGGTTCATCCATGTTGTCTAGAATGGTAGGATTTCTTTTTTATGGCTATAATAGTCCATTGTGTATGTGTACGCCATGTTTTCTTTATCCATTCGTCCACCGAGGGTCACTTCAGTTATTTCTATGCCTTAGCTATTGTGAATTATGCTGCAATTAACTGGGGGACAGAAATCTCTTCAAGATAATGATTCATTTGTTTCAGATTTATACCCAGAAGTGAGCTTGCTGGGTCATATGATAGTTCTATTTTTAATTTTTTTTTTGGGGGGGGGGAATCTCCATTCTGTGTTTTTCATAGTGTCTGCACCAATTTACATTCTCACCAAGAGAGCACAAGGTTCCCTTTTTCCACATCTTGACCAACAGTCGTCCGCTTGTCTTTTTGATGACAGCCAGTGTTACAGGCGACAGGTGGTATCTCATTGCGGTCCTGATTTGCATTTCCCTAATGATGAGTGATGTGCAAATTTTCATCTACCTGTTGGCCATTTGCATGTCTTCGTTGGAAAAGCATCTATTTGGGTCCTTTGCTCATTTTAAAATGAGATGATTTGCCTTTCTGCTATTGCATTGACTAAGTTCTTTTTATAAAAAAGAGCCTTTCCTGACAGCATTTCCTCATCTACTCCCTTTGGTCCATTCTTCCCCTCCCACTCTTTCTTGAATTCCCCGCGGTGGGGCTTTTGCCCTCACCCTCCACCTAACACCTCCGGTCAGGGTCGCCAACAGCCTCTGCAGTGTTCCCTTCACGCGTCCATTCTCAGTCCTCACCTTACTTGACCTCCCAGCTGCATTTGCTGACATGGATCGCTCACTTCCTCCACCATGACACGTTGTCTCTGTGCTCCCACAATCGGCACTCTGCTCACTGTCTTCCCGCTCTGACTCTGGACGGCTGCTGCTTCTCTGTCCTCCCCCACCCTGCTCTCCCCTCCCCTCACTCAGCCCCACCTCTGCCTTGTGATTTCTCAGCCACGCCACGTGCATTTCAGGGACCTTGTACATTCTGTCATTTCTGCCTCAGATGTTCTCCCAGGTATCAGCTTGGCTCTCCACCCGTCTCTCCCTTCAGGTGTTGGCTCAGAGGCTCCCGGGGCTACCTGTGTCCTCTCCCTGTACCTTTTCCCAGGAGCACATCTCATCATCTCGTTTAGTATTTGCCTTGTTTGTTTCATGCGGTGTCAATCTCCATTCACTAGACTGTCAGCTCCGCAGGAGTTGAGGGTCATCTGTTGTGTTCTCTACCATATCCCCGACGCCTACCACAGTGCCTGCAGCATGATAGGTGCGTGATGAATATTTGTTGAATGAATGATGGATGTTCTCGATATTGTCAGTAATGTGCTCAGAGAGATTCTTCAGTGGAACCATTTGAGTCTCATACTTTATAGGGCTTGAAACGAGTCCTAATTTTTTTTATAGTTATCCGACTTGGGAAAACAAGGCTGTTTTAGGAGTGGGATGCTTTTCTTATTTTGCGAGCCTTTCTGTATACGCAGAAACGCTTCCTCAGAACTTGAATTCCAAGTATAATCCTGAGTCTGTCTTGTTAGCACTTCAAGAAGGTGCCATTTTTGTGCCAAACTGAATGACACGAGCAGAATCAGAGAGAGGCAGCTGAGAGCTTGCTTTAACGTGGCTCCTTTTGACTCAGAGGCATTGTAAGCACTGGCGGAAGACTGTTAAAAGCTCCCCCTCCCTGCCTTTTCCCAAGGACTGATTTCTTTCTCCAAAACTCCCTTCTCCTTGATTTCTGCTTGCTGACTCCAGGCAAGGACCCACACTAACGCAGACTTGTGCATGAGCCGTGAGCCTTCCCAGGCCTTAGCCAGACTGCACTCGTTAGAACAGCAAGCTGCCGTACCTCCATTGAGCTGTGAACACAAAGACACAACACAGATATAGACACACGTACATTCACACATGTAGGTGCAATGCCCAGACACTCACAGGTACACACACATACCACGTACATGCACACTGCGGGCACCTTAGGCAATGAAGGCACTCTGTATAATTAGCATTGCGATAAAATGGACGCAAACTCTTTTTCATCAGGTTCAAAGTTATTCTTGTCAATTCCCTTCCTACTGGATATTGTCCTTTTCCTCCTGTTTTTTAGTGAGACACTCTGAAGAGAAAATATCTTACCCTTCTCCTTCACCAAGGGCGCTGTCTGCTTGTCCAGGTGCCCTCAGACGTGTCTGCAGACAGAGGCTGGTAGGGGCGTTCCTGTTCTTGTTTGGCAGAGAAGGAAATGGGGTAAGCAACGGCCATAAGCTCATCCTGCAACACAGAGCTGGCTTTCAACCTCTGCTTTTCTGAAATGCTAGCCGTAGGGCCTCGGGACACGATTGCGTCTATATGATGGCGGTTCTTTATCAGAAACTACACACGTGGAAATCTCAGGAGTCAAGAAAGATAGATAAAAGCCCAAGTCCTTCCATTCATGGTTAGCGAGGGTTCTTGGGGTTTTTTCCACCAATGTTTACCCTGTGGCATGGGTGAGTCTCAGTGATGCTTGAGCTTACTTAACCGCCTCTTCTCACAGTATTTGTTGTAAGGCCAGGAGACGTGAGCACTGGAGACGAAGATTACTGACTAAGGCAGATCTGGCCTCCATGGCATCACTGCCTTTGCCAGCAGAAAGGATTAGGCAGCCAGCAAAGGGCCAGCCTTGGAGCCAACAGCATCATCAGGGAGGCATCACTGATGTCTGAGACTTTGGGCAGGGAGTCCCAGAGGAGGAAATGTTAACATGATCTTGGCAGAGTTGTCCATGAACAACGCCACATGCTAGAAGTAGACCATGTTGAAGAAATGCATGTAGGGACTGAGAAGCCGGCAGCTAAGATGACTCCCAAAACAGCAAGATCTGTTCCTGTTTTACTCTTTTCAAAAATCTAGTTATATTAAATGTGCCTTATTATACATATACTAAAATGCTCTCTTTATAAGGATTCCTAATGATGTTGGGTAAATAATGTGTTTTGCCAAGTGCTGTGGAGTGTGACAACAGAGAGCTATCGGACACTGCAGAGGGGATGAGAGGATGAAAGACCCCACCATGAGAGCACTTGCCTGGCCGATTGCTGGCTCTGGTCTGCAGGCGTGCTACAGGGCTGGGCTCCTTCTCATTGTATACTTTAGAAAATGCTTCTTCCTGTGACTTATGTGTCCTCCATTGACAAAGTGAGGGACGAAAGATAAAGTGCTCTAAATCTATTTAGCAGCCCAAAGAGCCCTAAGAGAAGGCAGGTATTTAGGGAGGTTCTTGAGTTGCCTTGCCAAACTGCGAGTGACTGAAACAGGATCACACTCTTTGAGATGCTGGCCACCGGCCTTGTGCCCAAAGTTACCTCTGTGACGGATCCTGACTGGAAATGAGGTTTGCGCTTGGGAACCCAGAAAATCCGGGGGGTGGGGGTGCACCTTTAATAACCCCTCTGAATTAACATCTGTCTTTAGAATAGTCTTAAATTTAAAGGCCAGAATGTGTCTCAATTGCAATGGATTCAGATTTTAGTTGAGGTAAGAAAGACCATTAAGCATCCTACGTATATCCTGGAAGGAATCTTAAAGGCTACTGTGGTAGATCACGATAATAATGGTCCTCAAATAAATCATACTTCCTGTATTAACACTCTGTCTACAGAACACTATGAGTAGTGATCGATGGCCATGTCTGTGGTCATAAGAGAACACACTCTTCCGTTTCATTCGAAGGCTTGTTTATCGCCTGTGTTTGACATGGTCCCCATGCATCAAGACGTTCCCGATCCCATAGGAAGTGCCAGCCAGAGACCCTGTTTACCTGGCGCAGGGACTCTGGTCTTGCTTCTTGCTAGCTCTTCGCTTCATTTTGATCAGATGTCAATGACAGAGACGTCACCTTTTTTAGAAGTCCTGAGATAACAGGGAATAGACACTGAAAGCACAGCATGTACTATTTAATGTATTTTATCATTATGACTCATAACTCAAGACTCTGACTTTTTATAAGAGTGAAGTGAGGTTGTTGATATTTCTTGACATCCCATGATAATTCCTGTATTTTCCTTAAGTTTTTATTAGGAAAGAGGCCTAAGGGACTGAGATATAAACACAAATAACTGATGCCCAGCGCAGAGGGTGACAAGCATTTTAAGAGACAAATCAATAACTCTCCACGAGAATGCAGATGTGAGCCTGCGTTTCCAAAAAGGAGAAACAGGGAGACAGAGAAAATAGCGTGGAGAGAAGAAGTGGAAGCAGGAACGCTGAGGGAACCCAGTGGGGATAGATTTCAGTAGACCTCAGGGCACATGAGGGAAAGGAGCACAAGTTAGACAAGGAATAGAGATTGGGGTCAGATGATGGAAGGTCTTACATGTCAAATTCAGGAGGGTACAGTTTAGAGCAGAAGTAATGGCAAGAAGTGATGTGAGGGACTCGAGGTAATACACCAATCAAAGGTTGCTGATGTCTTGAACTAGGGAGTTTTAGAGAGCAGAGTGAGGCAGAGTGAGACAAGAAATACCTTGACAGGAGAAGAGATAGGAATTGGCCGTTAGTGAAATATTGGTGAGAAACAAAAGTGAGCAGGTGACAGAAAGTAGGGAGAAGGGTCAGTCAGGTGGTTCATCAGGGCGTGTGGGGTCTCCCTGGGCCTTTGACACTGGCTTCTGAATGGACAATCTTGGGAACACAGTGCCCTTTTACATTCTTTCTCAATTCTGAGTGATGCAGCATAATATTTGAGCCAACAAAATAATATGGTGAGTCAAATCGGTAGAGTTAAAAAAAAGAAAGTGGAGATTCATTTTTCAGATTTGAAAAGTTTCTCCTTTTCAATAATCGCCAAACCATGAAGCCCTGAGGTAGATAAATTAGCAGGTAATTACTTGACTAACAAAAGGAATCTTTTCCTAAAGCTTTTCTCCAGGGATTTTTTAATTAGTAAACACCTTGCCTTCATTCATTTAAATTGTGATTTATTTAGAGTCATTCAACAAAACAACAGGAACAAGCTTGTTGCATAAAGCATGATATTCCTTAGAGCTACATGTTACCACATCTCCATGTATGTGTTACTTTTGGGACACGCTGGAATCATTCACGTGTTCTTGAGATGTGTCATGGCATTAAAGCTCACCTGGGGCTGCCTCAGTCATTTGCTCAGGCACACTGTGAGACATCTCCACTTTGGTACCTCCCCCTCCTCTCAACTCTGCCAGGACAGACAGGTGGCATGCTCCTGCTCTCGTATACCCCAGTTCCACCTAAGGTTTTCTTTTATCGACTCCTTTCTGGGCTGTGCCTAGAGGTGGAAGGGGACTGCGGCCACCTCTCAGAAAGCCTCCAGCCTCTCCCAGTTGGAAAGAATACCTTTCTATCACCTGCCACGGTTCTGCTAGCTTCCTTCTGCCAATGGACATTATCAGAGCCTCTGCGTATTTAGTACCCATTCTTTCACATCATTAGCCCATGCCAGAACCCAAGATTTTCAAACAGAAAAGAATCATTTTTTTTTGTTCTCTGCCATTAAGCTGTGTCATCCCTTCTCTCAAAAGTAATGAAAGCCGTAGTCCTAGTTGATGGCATGAGCAAGAGCCACTGGGTACAGGGACAAAATATAAAATCAACACACAAGAAACCACTGGGGTTAGTATTTCAAAATATTCTCCTAACTCTACTGTTCAACTCCATGGTTTAGTAGGAGTTCAGGGTTAGAGGAGAGACATAATTAGTGAACCAAACCAAATCTGCAGATCATAAAACCTTGTCCCTTGGTGTTCTGGGAGATTTATATGATGCAAAGCATAGCTGAGAGTTAAGAAACAAAAAGTGACTGACAAAGCAAATAGATGTTCAGAGAAGCTTAGCCAAGCTGTATTCATAGTGAGAGATAGCTTATAACTCAACAGAGCGAAAAATAAAGAAATCTGATCAAGTGAAGAATAACTTTCTGGATTAATCTACTTTAGATGTCAAGCTTTTTATGTTTTATGGGGAAACAGAATATTCTTATATGATGCTACTGTGTAAAAAATGGAGTCATTTTAACCTCAGTGTTGACCGAGTCCCCAGTAGAGTAAAGGTGTCATTTCAGAATTTGGGAAAGACCACAGAGGGAGTGAAAAAGAATTGCACACAAGCTTGTACTGGACTCCCGCACCCTTCCCTGCATGGCAGGTGTAACAGGGTGAAGAAGTAGAACTTTGGAGCAAAATGTGTGCTGGACTCCGAATCCCACTCTCCCCAGTAACGTTAGGGACTGTGCCTGCTTCTTTCTTCAGACCCGGCGACAGTGACTTCACCTGGACTTCTTAGGGATTTCATAGACATCTTCTGCATTGGGGGGGACATGGTGCACTGGGACCTGGCTCACTCCTTAAAAATCTGAAGAGCAGGTTGCTCTTAGATTGTCACATTGGGGGCCCAATAGGTATTTAGAATTTGTCAGGGCAGAGGACACTTACATTCAGGTTTTTCTCAATAAAGATTAGAAGTATATTTTCTCTTCCTTATGATTTTCTTAATAACATTTTCTTTTCCCTAGCTTATGTTATTGTAAAATACAGTATATTATATATCTATCTATCATACAAAATATGTGTTAGCCTGACCTGTGGTGGTGCAGTGGATAAAGCGACGACCTGGGAACACTGAGGTCACCAGTTCAAAACCCTGCACTGGTCTGGTCAAGGCACATATGGGAGTTGATGCTTGCAGCTCCTCCCCCTTTCTCTCTCTCTCTCACTCTCTGTCTCCTCTCTAAAATGAATAAAATAAAAAGAAATTTATAAAAAAATATGTGTTAATTAACCAACTATTCTGTTCTTGGTAAGGTTTCCTTCCAGTCAACAGTAGGCCATTGATAGCTAAGTTCTGGGAGAGTCACAAGTTAGACTCAGATTTTTGACTGCACTAAGGGGTCAGTGTCCCCACCCCCATGTTGTTCAAGGGTCAACTGTACTTGAAACAGTTGCAGTTAGAGCATCTGAACTCATCTCTAATGGTGCTAATCCAGTAAGACCCTTCATACCTCTCTCTCCCTTCCATCCTCATCTAGAGGAACCTGACACCTCAGTTGGCAAGATGGAAGAAGAAAGAGAAATAGGGACAGGAGTGAAGAGAGTTCTTCACTTCATAGCTGGAAGCCACTTGGGCCAGGAAGTGAGGGAAGCTACAACTTTGATTCAAGTTTAATATATTATTATAATGGACTGAACATATTAACCACTCCACTTTGTGTTTTGTGAGTTGACTTGCTGACAAACATTATCTAGAAGCAATCTGAAAGACATGGGATTTACCTTACATTTCTTTCAGGGCAAAGGAAAGGTTGACTTAACAAGAATGAATTTCAAGTTGGAACAATGGAAGACAAAAACAAAGTGGCTTATAGCCCTTGAATTTTGCTTGTTCAGAATAATAATTATGTATATTAAGGTTTCGAAGAGATATAAAACGTCTATACCCAACAAATATTTTTGACCTCTTACCATGTCAGGCAATCCTGTTAGGTGCTAGGGAAGGAAGAGCCCAGAAAAGAACAGTTCTTTGTCCGGTTTTCATTTTCCACATGTTAGAAATCACAAAATAATTATTCGGCGCCCAGCCTTTCAACACGGAGAGTTTCTTCCGTGACAAAGATAAATTTTGTTTTTTCTTTTTGTCACTTATCCTGATTTATTACAAAGTTTGTGATTCGTAAGGAAAATTTGCATTTGTTAAATCTTAGAGGCATGAGAAAATGGAAAGTTGAGTCAATAGCTGGATAATTTTTAGAGACCAAGTAATCAAAGCAATTGTTGTTAGCTATTTGGTTTGCATTGCGCAGAATATGAAGTCTGATAAAAGTTCACTGGTGTGGAAAGCCGCGTAGGCTGCCCAGAAAGTAACCATTCACAGCCAAGTTTTCTTCTTCTGAATAAGAAAACACATGCACCTAACATGGCTCTCTCTTGACTTCCCTTCATCTCCCTCTTCTCATCCGCCTCCTCTGCTCTCCCTCCCCCCTCCCCTTCCCCTCCAGCTCTTATTCTCCTGTTGTTCTTCCTCTCTTATTTTCTCTTCCTCTTCTTCTACTCCTCACCTCCCCCAGTCATTTTAGACACATACTTGAATCTCAGTGTGTCTTGAACTCCTGTGTTCCACATCTAAAACGCTCACATCGAGGTGGACAAACTGCAAGATCAGTGGCAAGCATATACCTCGGCCTGCTTCCAGTACTGTGATTTGCTTCTGGTCCTGTTGTGAGTTGGGCCTCCGTTAGGATTTGGTAGGAAGCTGGTATATAAGTATTCATTGATTTCGTCGGTAGTGCACAGCATGAGCAAATAAATCTTTGGTCCCCAAACTCGTTGTGTCTTCAGAAGCAGATTTGTAAGCAATACTGTATATAGCTTTATCAGTTTCCTGGGAGGGTGTTTCAGGCTAAAACTCTGTTATCAAGCATTTCCTGGGAAGTTAGTTATTAGTGTCTCCTGGAAGCGGAAGTACCAGCCTCATGTAAAGGAAAGGGGAATGTTTCAAGTGACTTGTTTAATTAACATAAAAGAGGATCCACAAAGCAAAAAATGTAGAGAGAAGGGATAGTGGTGGGAAGAAAAAAGCCCTGTGTGATGTATTGCTAAAGGGAGTGCTCATTGCAAAGAAAATCAGTATAAACTTGGCGACTTAGCAGAAAAAGGAGATCCTGGGTGCTGAAAGAAAGAACAAAGTGGTAGACCAGAAGTCGCATGAGCTGCTATGCCCTTGACCTGTGACAGATTCAACTTCCAAGAACAAACGTCCAGGGAATCTTGTGTCCAAGATGATTTTTCAAGTGTTTTGTTCATTATTTAAATGTTGTGGCAGACTACTTAATCCAGGAGAATTGACATGTTCGAACTGCTACACGCTCCCTTCTGTCCCAGCGGTTCCCTTAGCAAGCATCCTTGAGGAATGACCCGGGAGTGTAATCAGGAGGGCCCAAGTGGAAATGCTTTGGGCGATCTGCATTCTTCAGAGTTGCCAGGTTTCTGTCGTCTTAACACAGTAATGAGCTTTTTCCTCCAGAGATGTGAAGCATGTGTATCGTAATTAGTTCTCGGCCTTTTAGATGTGATTGGTAATGTCCAAGCCCCCTTAGTCTTGGGAATATAATTCTACTGTGATGACATTTTCAAGGGGTCAGTCTCAAATGCCTGTTTTGGGGACAACAGGAGCGGGGGTGTACCCAGGTACATTGTATCAATGCTCAATGTTTCCCCTTCAGCTCAGTCCTTTGACCAGACCTAGGAAACGGAGACTTGAGAAGCCCGGTTTCTTTTCATCCTAATCACCCTTGATTCAGAATCACTTCAGATATTTGGGGGGGGGGTGTCTGCAACCTCATTTATACATTTTGAAAAGCTTAATAAAAAAATCTAAATGGAAATTATTATATGTAATTACATAATGCATTCAATCTCTTTTAGGAATCAAATCTTTTGAAACATTTAGTGCAGGGGAAAATCATAATGGGGTTTAAGGGTTACCAGGCTGATAACTACGGCTTAGGCATCCTCAATTTACACGGCATTCCCAGTGTGGTGGGCAGAATAACAGGCCCCCCCCCAATGTCCTCATCCTAATTCCTGGAACCTGTAAATATGTTATTACATGGCAAGGGAAAAGTAAGGATGTAGATAGAATTAAGGCAGCCAATCAACTGACCTCCAGATGGGGAGATTATCCTGGGTTATCTGGGAGAGTTCAGTATAATCACAAGAGCCTTTTTAAATGCAAGAAGGAAGCAGAAGAGAAAGAGCCAGAGAGAGACTTGAGGATGCTCTGCCGTTGGCTTTGGAAGCTGGAGGATGGGGTCATAAGCCAAGGCATGCAGGCTGTTTCTAGGCCTTGGAAAAAGCAAGGAAATAGATTTCCTTAAAACCTCCAGAAGAAGCCCAGCTCTGCTGATACCTTCATTTTAACCCAGTGAGACCTACTTTGAACTTCTGACCTCCAGAACGGTCAGGTAATAATTTTGTGTTGTTTTAAGCAGGAGGTAATTTGTCACAGCAACAATAAGAAACTAATACACTTAGTGTTATATCTTTCTGGATTTTGGTCATTTAAATAAATTACTGAATAGTGGCAACGAGGCATACAAATAACTATATTGGGAGAGTTGTAAAAGTATGGAGGAAGAAGTGTAAGTCTAAACTGCTTGCATTGTCTACAAGGATCTGCCTTCTCTGCCCCTCCGGTCACTCCAGACTTACCTCATGTTGCTTCTTCAGTCACCTGGCTGCAGCGCCCCCAGCCCTCTGCCAGTTTCTCAGACTTCCTGCCTTGGCCCCTGGTTCCTGCTGTTTCCTCTGCCTTAAATGCTCTTATTGCAGATCTTCCAACAGCTGACTTCTTTGTATCCTTCAGACCTGAATGCATCCTAGCCTCCTCTGTTATTCAGGATATCTATCACTCACAACTTCATGTCTTATTGGTTTAAAGCAGTCAAACTTATCTGCCCTGCAGGTCACAGCCCAACGTTGTTGGTGTGTGTGCTTGTGCATCAGAGATAAGAAGGGGACTCCCCCATATTACATGTGGCCACCAACCCTTCCAGCACATGACCCCTCTATTCCCTTGGCCTTCTCGGAACCTTTCACAGGATCACTACTCTCTCCTGACGAGTAGTAGGACTGTGTGGAAGATCCTTTAGACCAGGACGGGAAGGGGGAAGCATCCCTGTGCTCTCAGCCCGCATGAGCCCACCTAGGTGTGAGGGGCGTGGCATATAGTGTTCCTGGGAGCCCAGGAGGAAAGTCACCACGACCACTTAGCTGCCTAGTGACCCCACTGTGCCCCTTCTCAGAGATGCTTCTAACCACCCCAGACAGGTCGCCTTGTTATTCTCGTGGGGGGTCCTTCCTCCCCGTAGCACTTTGTCTTTAACAATTTATTTGTTCATTGTGTTTTCCCATAAGCCTAGAGCTGCATAAGGACAGGGGTTGTCTGCTTCGCTCATGACCATATGCACAGAACCTGGCAATGCCCTGACCTGCACAGTGTACCAACCAATAATGGCTAATCAATGTGTGCTGATGGCTGAGCCAATGATCCAACAGATGAATGAATAAATAATAATAATAATAACCGTATCTAGAAGGTATCCACTATTACAGCAAAGACAGGACTAATAGCCCATGGTCTTTTACAATAATAAATTTAAACAAGCAACCAAAATCTTCCTTTGAGTTAAAAACAATTGAGCTTGGACGAGGGTTCGAAAAGCTTTTGGAGTGGCACTGTTCTTTTGGTTTCAGCCCAACGGAGCTCACGTTTCCCTCTCTGGATGAGCAGACTGGGGAGGAGCAGCGCTCTTTGCAAACCTTGGTTGGCTGCTTCTGCTCTTGTGTTTCAGGGCTGGTTGCAGACCCCTTTGGCCACCCTCCTCATTTGTCCTCCCCTTCTCTACTCTCAGATGCCAAACCGTTTGCTCTTTCCCACCCTCCTCCGTTAGTATATTCATTGTGACCCGGGGGACGGAAGAATGCCATCTCAGGTGATTGAGCTGTCTTATCTTGACTCCCCCTTTCCCTCTCATTGTCACTGTCCTTTCCAGGCTTAGCCTGCGCCAGTAATATACGCCAGGACGGTAGCCAAATACTTAACCCCAGGCTTCCCCGCCCACCCTGGGCGGACACAAAGGAGGCCTACCCTACTGCCTCATTGGGGCTGCTCAGGCCCTGGCTCGGCCCCTGATTGGCCGGGCTCTGTTGACTGTAGCAGAGTGCCCAGTGCTGGAACCACTAGCCAGGCAGGCTGTCCCTCCCTCAAATGGGTTTCTACCACCCCAGTCTGTCTCTCATGGGGCAGGCACGTTGCATTTATAGGGTGGGGGGACCAAAGACTTCTGCCTGGGTAATTCCTGTGACAGAGGACCATCACCTACTCTGTGTACTCACGTCATTTTTCTTCCCTCATTTCGGGGTTATTGTGCAGATGAAATCCATTAACATGAACAGTAAAACCAAGGATGTGTGCAAAGATGTGTCAGCAGAAATGTTCAGTAGTAGAAAAAATTAAAACGACTTAAATGTTCACATAAGGGAGTAAATAAAAATAACTGATGATACAGCAATACAATGAAATGCTTGATCATTAACATTGATCATGTAGAAGCATATTAAATGACATGCAAGCGTGCTCATTTTTTTTAACCCGGCTATAAAACACTGGACACCATACGATCCCACTTTACAATGAAAAGATTTTTTTTTTTTAATCTGTACTATATAAACAATGAAAAGGATAAAGATCTGAACGAGGTGGTTATCATGGTAAATGGGCTGATAGGTGGTTTTTCTCTTATTCTTAGTGCCCAATAGTATTTTAATATTTTTTTCTATAATGAAAACATATGTTTGAAAAAGGATATACATATATAAAATGTTATTTTACAAATTAGATGACTAAATTCTAAAATAAATAACTGGTTTTTAAGAAATGACTTTTGACAAAAGAACAAGTCATTGAAATGCAAGCTTAAAAAAAGCCCAATGACCTGCTTTTCTGTCTCAGTGCCTCCTCCTCACCCTAGACCCTCTCTCTCTTTCCCTCTCGTCGCGCAGAATAAGCGACGGAGGGTCCTTAGCGTTTCTGGTCTCCACTCCCACCACCACACCCCATCTCTATTGCTTTAGTTAAGCCCTTTGTCAGCTTCTGATGGGACTGTGGTCCTCCAGGTGGTCCTCAGGCCTTTGCTCACACTGTTTTCTATTGTGCTGTCCTGTCCGTCCCACAACCTCACAATTGGGGACCTGTGTGAGAACTGGGCTCACAGGTCACATGTTCTCCAGAGGCTTTCCTGGCGGCAGTTCCCACGTCTCTCCCCAGAATGGACCCTTCCTTCCACCTCACTCTTTGCTCTGAACGCTCTCCTGGATGCTTTGGCTCTCTGTTGCTCCTGATTGCGGTGTGATCGGCATGTGAAAGCAGCACATGTTTAGTGGGTGCCGCTCGATGGCCTTGTGCATAAGCATACTCCCACGAAAGCAGCCCGCCATCAAGGGCATAGTCATATCCATCCCCCCCCAAATTTCCTCCTGTCTCCTTTATCATTAGTATTTTTTCTGTTGAACTTCTTGACACTCACTTTATGCCAGGTACTTACATTTCTCATCAAGTAGTTCATACAATTCTTGCAAAATCTCCATGAGGGCTATAGCTAAGGCACGGAGAGTTAAGTAACCTGTCCAAGGCATCACAGGTAGAGACTGGAAGAATGGTGTCAAACCCAGGTAGTGTGGCTCCAGTAACTCTGCCCTTAACGTATTTATCTACTGCTGCTTCTTGCGGTCCTGTGGCCTTTCACATGTCTCTATTCTACCACATTGTAGAGGAAGGATCATGTCTTGAATGTATCTTTATTTCTTGGATGCCAAGCCCAAGGGCTGGCATATAGCGATCTCATCATAAAAGTGATGAACAATTAATCGGACCAAACTTTGTTTCACCAAGGGCTATAGAATTCATCTGGGGGCAAAAGGGAGAAAAGAGGCTATCTTTAGAAGTCAGAACAACCTCGCAGCATAGACTTTTCCCTCATTTTATTAAAAACAAAGCAGAAATTCAAAAGGATTAATTGTCTAAAGTCACCTAAATAATAAAGTACATATAGAAAAACATGTTACTCCATATTGTGTCGCCTACCCCTTCTATAGAGGGGAACCCTGAAAAACATTCTCTTCTGCTTGAAGAGTGCATTTTTCTCGGGTCTCATTCATTAAAGCGAAATTGAGGTATTAAGAAACTCATGCTATTCCCAAATAATGGCATTATTTTAAAACAAATGGAGCCTTACAGGAATAGAAATAACCTATTATACTTGCAAAACACTAGCTTAAAAATGTACCACCAGAATGTGCTAGTTCTTCATTTTCTCCTCCCCACACTCTAATCTTCACAAATGGAAATTACTCATTCCTTAGAGCTTAAATTCTAATGGCCATAGTGTGACCAAAGAAAGTCTCTGCATTTATCAATAGTTTCCCTGTCTCTTGAGCAATTATACAGCCTTGATTTCCAGAACGTTCTTTTTTGCAAATATTCTTTGTGTCAAACTCTGTCCCCAAATACAGTCAGTATTCCTGTATCTCTGTTAGTGTACTTGGTTCTGTAACCATTTGCAGCTGGACTTGAGCCAGGCTCAATCAGCAAGATGAAAAGAATTGGTTCCACAACAATGTGACTATACTTAACACAGTTACACTGTGAAGTTGCAAATGGTTAAGGTGATACATTTTATGTTATGTGTATTTTAAAGCGGTAACAAGTAAAATAAAAGGTAGAACTATTAACATAGGGAGAGGAATTGGAAAGTTACATCACCACCCACTGAAAACATTCTCAATACTGATTGCCAATAATTATTTCTCAGTGATTACTATACACAGTATACCTGAGCTGAGAGCCAAGAAAGGTAATAAAGATAACTCTAGCATGATTCTTGTCCCCAAGGAGATGTCAGTATCATCTGGGAGGTGAGACACGTGCAGAATATAAATTTGACGAGAATTCCAAGAAGTGCGTGCTTATGTTAGGTGGGAGATAGGGCATGTGAGATGACCATTTAAGGTGAACTGAGAAGGATGTGTCAGCATCTAAAGATAAATAGAAACATTTTGCCTGCACTTGCATTGAAGGATAAATAATTAAGAGTTTATTTCCTTTTATTTTTCTGGATTCTTATAAACTGTTCTGTTATGGAATAATCCCAGGCATACTCCTATAAACTGTCACTTGATTAAATCAACATTGTGAGTTTATGTGGGCAAAGAATTTCTAAGCCACCATGACCTCAGAGCTCATGACAATGTTAGACACCAGCATTCCCCAGATAGAAGTTAACCTTACTGCAATTAATCATTCAGTTGTGAAAGTATGGTACAATTTCTTAAATTCTTCTGAAATTATGATTCTTACTGTTTCCTTAGAAAACAAAGCTATATATTCATTTCTACTTTTTTGATACCTCCAAAACAAATATTGTAGATGAGATATTTGACATACATATCCTTCTAAGTCAAGGGTCTTTCCATCACTGTCAAAAGCTCTCCTTTGTGATTAGTGTATCTGAAAGAGGGAGTATACCCAAAGCGCACAGCAAAACATGCTTATTTCTACCTGCTTCCTCTTTCGCGGCTTTCACAGGCTAGCACAAAGATTGTAATTTCTCTTCTGTCTGATCCTAGGAAGCAGCTTTGCTGAATCATAAGGGTCCTGACTTCAGGCTGAAGGTGAAAATGATTCCTTCAGAGAATAACGTACAGGGGCAGTCTACAGAATTAAGCTGATAAGAGTGACATTGCATGAGGTTACAATAATAGGATCACTTTAAATTAAGCTCTCAGAATGAATAAAATAAACCTATTACTCTGAGCTTCATCTCAGCCTTGTAAAATGCCTGACATGTCAGACGTTCTGGGAAAATGTTAGGGATAATATAAAAAAGTGGAGTGTTCTGATAATGCAGTGATATATTTGAGGGTTATTATGTATGATTCATTTTTTTTTCATTCAACAAATAGTTATCGACTTCTCACTTTATGTGGGGCACTATTCTAGGATACATGAGTTATGAAATTCCTAAGAATCTGAACACAAAAGATTACGATATTCCTCACTATTCCATCAGTGTAGCACTCAGTTCCATTTGTGTGAGTGTGAGGCAGCCTGGGTTCTAGACCTTGCTCTGCTGCTTAGTCAGTGGTCTAGTTGTTCCCAATGAATAAGACTCATTACTCAGCTGTCATATATGCACACAAGGCCACAAGAGCTCCAGATCTCTTTTGGCTCTAAATTCTGTAAGTTTAATGTTTCTTTGATGATTTAGAAGATTCAGGATCCTTCAGTTCCCCAGAGTTGTCAATATGAAAGTCATTACTATTAAGTCCATTTTATTTTACCTTTATGGTCATTTAGATTTTGGATAGAAAGGAATTTTTGCCATATATATATATATATATATATATATATATATATATATAGAGAGAGAGAGAGAGAGAGAGAGAGAGAGAGAGAGAGAGAGAGAGAGAGAGAGACATATATAGTGTATAATAAAATCAGGTTGCTATGGTCTAAATATTTGCGTCCCTCCAAATTCACATATAAGAATCCTAACACCAGTGTGTCTAGCATTAGGAGGTGGGGCCTGTGGACCATGAGGGTGGAGTCCTCGGGGCAAAATTAGTGCCCTTATGAACAAAACAGGTCCTTGCAGGGCTCCCTAGCCTCTTCTGCTATGTGAGACACCGTAAGTCTGCATCTTGAAAGAGGACCCTCAACCAACCATGTTGGCACTTGTTCTGGGGCTTCCAACCTCTAGAACCACGAAATATGAATTTCTGTTGTTGATAAGTGACCCCATCTGGGATCTTTTGTTATAGAAGCCCAAACAGACTATGACACAAGTGTCTTATTAGTATTAAGGTATTACAAGTGATTGATTACAAAACTGCCATCATTTTGTGATCATTTTATGCTATAATTTTAGGTAAGGCAACTAGATTCTCTTCATTGGAGATAAATATAGGCAGAGAGAAATTTATATAGTACAAGTTGATTATGGTGCATTTTACTACAATTTAGTAGTGAAAATTACATATTCATGATGACACCGATTTTCTGACGCAATTCAATACCCTCAGAAATTGTCGGGTGAGATGCAATTATCCAAAATGCTGAGATTACTTGGTATAAAATGGCCTGCTATGACATCTTTATACTAAAGGCTAGTTTCCAGACAGAGTGGAACGTGGCCAGAGCTGCTGCCCCAATGTGATATCTAACTTTACTGAATTCACAAAGAAATGTGATTTTTTGCCACAAGGTTGGGGTTATACTTGTCATTTGCCAAAGCAAATAGCTCAGCTTGCATGGAGTATGAAGTTTCTCTAGATAACCTTGGTATATTCTTGTGTGTGTGTGTGTGTGTTGTGGGGGGGTGGTATTGGTGAGGAGAGGCATGTGATCCCCAGAGCTCTGTAAGCAATTATTTGCTCTGCTGATAAAAAAGTGTTTTGTTGTTTTGAAAAGGGGTGTAGGTTGCCTGAAAATAGGTTTTGATTTGGTCATTGTACCGGAGTTTCTGGGAAAACAGACTGTTCTTTTGAATTTCTAAACAATAATAATTTCTTTAAGACATTTGCACGGTCACGATAAGTTACACATCTTGATAAGGAGCCTTGTGTTGGCAGTGCATCTGCAGAAAGACCACTACGCAGATAATGAGCACAGTTATGTTTAAATTAAATTAAGCAGGTACCAAGGGACAGGAGTAGATACTGAAGGAGGAGGTAATTGAAGCGGCAAATAGTCTGAGGCACAGAGATGAAAATGGGTGTAAACTCGGCAAATTTAAAAGTCATTTGGGGCCATGAACTATTTTTATTAATTTCTTTGGAGTTTTATATAAGTTCAAGGAACAATGTAATGAAATAACCGTGGAAAGAAACCAACATATACATCAAAATTGGGGAAGGAATCTTCATGACACTTTGGGACCAAAGGGTATTTCCTAGACCCCTGCTACTCAAAGTGTTGTCTGTGGACCAGGAACACAGAGCATCCTGGGAACTTGATAGCAATGCAGAAGCTAACGCCCCATTCTAGACCTACTGAATCGGAATCTACACTTAACAAAGTCTCCAGGTGATGGATATGCGTATCCAAATTTAAGCCCTGCCCGAGAGTTGTTATAACAGTTCATTCATTCATGTATTCATTCATTTGCTAAACATTGTTTGGAGCCCCTTCCATGAACCAGACATCAGATTCGACAGCAGGAGGCGGACTGGTTACAAACATGAGTAAGATACAGCCCCTGCACTCAAAGAACGCATTGGAGTAGGCCATAGGAGACATATTCAAAGAGTTCCTAGGCTTGTGCTTGACTGTGGGAAGCCAGGGTCAGGAATGTGATGATGCCCCGGTTGAAGCTCCCAGTACCTGAGCGTCGGTGGTATGTTACAGCAGATTGGGAAACAAAAGAGAGGATGTAGCTAGTTGAGGCAGTCCTGGAATTGCAGCTAGAAATGTCTAGTAGGCAACTGGAGTCCAGAGCAGGGGGCCATCTAACTATGGCAGCAAACCAAATCCTTCCCGCCCTTTGTTTTTGCAAATAAAGTTTTATTGGGACGCAGCCACACTCGTGGTTTACCGATCTTCCATGAATGCTTTCACACGCTTAAGGGCAGAGTTGAGTGGGTGCGTCAGCGAATGCGTGGGCCACAAAACTTAAAATATTTTCTCTCCAGCCTTTTCCAGGGAAGGTTTGCTGACTCCTTCCTGAGAGCCTATTGAAAAGGTCTGGGCGAGAGACAACCACGTGGGACTCGTAGCAGCCCAGGGGGATGAACAAGGGCATTCTGGGAGGATGTACAGTGAGGAGAGACAAGGGCGAGGTCACAGCCCTGAGACAGAAGCTGCTGCTTGTGCTTCCTGTGTCTCGGGTAGTTCCCTGGACATTCACATTTAATTTTTTTTTCCTGATAACTTTTGTAATAGTTATTATTTTATTTATTTTTTTTTTTGGTCGGGGCCCTTGAAAATTTATCAAGCCAAGAAACTTGCACGAGTTCAGGGAAACATTCTGAATGTATTCTATCATCCTAATAACTTAGCATACTCTCTACGGTAACATATAACGTTTACCTTTCAGTGAAAGCTGCAAGTAACACAATAGTTTGGGTGTAATTAACACATTTTCTTTCCTCATAAATGTGTCTTGCCTGACCCCAGTGGCTTTGCCAGGACAGTGCAGAGGTGACTACAGCTCCTGCTAAGTCTTGTCCCCCTCCTGTGATTCCCTAACAGCGGTGACCGCAGGCTGGCATGATCCCCCGGGCTTTGCCCAGTTGTGGGACTGCCGCTGCCCTCAGGTTCATGGGAAGAGGGCGAGTCTTCCCATGTCACCAGGGCGGTGGCTGAAGAGGGGAAGCAAGATGCCTGTGTAGCAGGAAATCATTTGGGGCATACAAACAGAAGTGTGTGTGTGTTTGAAATCTGTGAGTTTAAAAGCCAGTCAGTGCCATAAACTCTCATGTACTTTTCAAAAGTTGTGCACAGGTCTTTGCGCATGAAGTGTTTTATTGGAATCAGCAACAGAAAGGAAAGGATTCAGACCTCCATTCTTAGCCCACATTTATCTGATAGCTAACACAGCCAGGGCTAAGCACAGGGCTCTGAGGAACCCAGTGGTTTCTGTAAGTTGAGGTAAGGAGGAGAAAAAGGGTGTCAGGAAAAGTCAGCCCAGCACCTTCAAAATTGCTGCAGAAACTCAACTGTCACTTAATTTTCTACTGGTATGAAGGCATCCTCTGCATTCTCTGGGGCCCAGGCATGGTGGACGGTGGCTTCACAGACATCCTCTGGGATAGCATCCTTGTGGACACCGACACCATTCGGATACAACAGAGCTGCCAGAATAGCTGGTTTCCATCTGATGTGAGGTGCTCACTTCTGAGAAGCTTTAGTAGCTCTTTTGATGAACCCAGAGGATGGCCCCAGGTTAGCATGGGCTTGTCATCTAGCTCCGTGACACTAAGTCTGTCTCCATCTCCACAAAACAACTTCCTTGTCAGCATTTCTCTACAGCGCGCCTGCTCACAATATGGCAGTGTTGGGGTTTAGAGGGCCAGGGCTCATCGGGGCATTTGTTTACTCTGGGGCTGCGTGGCACTGAACTCTTTGTCACCTGCTGCTTGTCCAGCGTGAATGAGCCAGTGTTGCATTGCGCAGTTCCCCTCCCCCACACTGCCCAGCCCCTATCTTTAGGTTATTTTGGCATGTCTGTGACTCTCCAGCAGAGGGGAGAGTGTCCATAACTAGGTTAAGGGTCCTCTCTGCAGAGGTGCCTCTGCTGAAACCATCGGGACCACAATGGCTCCATCATTGCTTCTTCTCACATGCCAAAATCTAATCACTTAAAATTAGACCCAGCGCTCGGAGCAATTAAGTAAATTTCTCTCTCATGTCTCACGTCTTGAGAATGACATTTCTTTAAAACACTATTATCTCTTCTACAGAACTGTCCAGGGAAGAGCCTTACAGATCATGAGCAGTGCTGGGTACAAAGCTTCCCTGGTGGAAAATCGTGCTATTTTTCTACCCAAGTTAGGAATCTATGCATTTCACTTATACATCCTTTTATAGTATCACCTTCTGCTGTGAGCAACCCAACATCTCACTCCAGGTGAATAGAGAGTAGATTGACTTTGATCACCAAGCTCAAGGCTTTCTAGGCTCTGTCGCATACAGACAGCACAGTTAAAATGGAAGCTGACCTGTCACGCATGTACAAGGCCAGGGACTCAGAGAGCGACTGATATAGTCCCCACAGCCTTCCTCTGAAGGGGGGGTACTCTTACGATCCCCGTTTTATAGGAGGGCACAGAGCTGTCCACTAACTTGCCCAAAGTCACACAGTTCATAGATGGCAGAGATAGGATTTGAACCTAGGATCTGGACAACAAGACTAGTTTTAGAGGCTGCTCATACCCCCCTTGTACACCTCCTGGCACAAAGACAAGGAAGGTTTAGCACGTCCTTTAAAGATCTCACGGATTACTCAGAGAGACATTTGCCAATTGAA
This sequence comes from Rhynchonycteris naso, assembly GCA_037038555.1. NCBI lineage: Eukaryota > Metazoa > Chordata > Mammalia > Chiroptera > Emballonuridae > Rhynchonycteris > Rhynchonycteris naso. Next base: position 139,987,130 of record CM073002.1, read on the forward strand.
TTTAAGGCATACTGTGTTAAATACCACAGTAAAAACATAAAATAGAGTGCTCTTAAGCCCTGGGTGATTTCCTGAGACATTAAAAGCTGTTTTTTGGACCTGCTTGTCATCCCAGAGAATTGTCAGCCCCTCAGATAATTGAGGAAAATGAGGTAGAGTGGGGAGAAGTGTTCTATCCGAGCCATCTTCTCCATATAATTCACCACTAATAAGGGTCAAATGGCTTTTCTCATGTTGCTTCCTAACAGCTCTCTGCCTGTCTCCACCAGTGAGTCCCTGCCTCTCCTGGAACCAACAGTCCTAATCAGACCCTGATTTACTGTTGCTTTCAGATGCTTCGTAACAGGGACGGGGCCCGCTGGAAGGTGCCTGGTGTCTTCTCCCATTAAAACAGAGATGGCAACAGAGCCGAATTCCAAATTCCAGATTCCCGTCAAGATGTCTTAAGCCTCCCCAGATACATGGGCAAAACCAAACCTGCTTCCTCCTTCCCCTCACCTGGTAGGAGTGTTCTGAAGATAAAAGGCAATAATTGATGTGAAAATGTGCTCGCTCCATAGATGAAAGCTCTCTGTAACGCTAACATATTATTAAACTAGCTTTATTGGGATGTCGATACAGTTCTGCAGCTCACGGAAGTAAGTCTGTCCACTGGTAGTAAGTGTGAAGTCTCAGGGCTTTATTCCAGAAAGGGCACATTTACCGTAAATACAGTTGAATAAACACCACTCAAGTTAGGAACAGCCTAGAGTCAGGGGATGGATGTACGCCCATTTGGGAGGCACTGTCTGCCAGCCTTGAAAGCCTCCTGTGATGAGGACCTCCCTACCTCCCGAATCGAAGACCATTAGAGAGGGCTTTCCTCAGACGGGCAAAATTCTATTTCTCTGCAATCCCAAACTATGGGCACTCAGCTTTATTGCAATTCACAAATGTTGCTTTTTTTTTACAAATTGAGAGCAAGATCTTTCACCAGCAAAAAGATTATGTTTTGCTTTGTGGTGGTGATACTCGCTTTGCTGCAGGGGTCAGGAACCAAACCTGTACCATATCAGAGGTCTGCCTGCATGCAAATCACGTCCCCGCCTGGCATTAGTACGACGTGAGTTGTTCTTGTGAGACTGGGTGGGCTTCTATGACACCACCATTATCAATTTCCTTCACAACCCATCCATTTATCATTCCTGGGGTCTATTTTCAGCTCAACCACCTGTATCATAGAGAATTTTCCTCTTCTCTGGTGAACCAAGTTGAGATATTTGCCTAGTACTGGGATGGTGAACCTATGACATGCGTGTCAGCACTGACACGCATAGCCATTTTTGATGACACGCGGCCGCATGCGGCCACATACCAGAGAAGTATGGGGCCACATGCCGAGAAGGACGTTTCATCCCCAGTTCCTGCATGGCCAGGTGCAGTAGCCGAGGATAAAACATTTGCTGTAGTGTAGACACTCTGTGCCGGAGGTCTGTAGGCCAAAACAACAAAACTCCGGCACAGAGCGTCTCGTTCTGGGACTTCCCGTTAGGCCGTTTTTCTCGAAGTGACACACCACCCGAGTTATGCTCGGTTTTTTGGCGAATTTTGACACACCAAGCTCAAAAGATTGCCCATCACTGGCCTAGTGCCCTGCTTCCAGCCCACTGTCCCAGAACACGTCTTCCCCAAAGACCTCTGGCAGCAGAGGTTTCAGAGTTTTCAGACCTCCTCTGAGTTCACAGGGCCATTTGTCCTGGTGTGAGATTTCAATCTCTTCGGAGCAGTTCAATGGTCTCTCCTACCCAGAATGTCACACCTTGCATGGTTTCCTTTTTGCAATTTTGTTTTGTCCTTTGCAATCCAAAGACTGTTGTTCTTCTTGGCAAGGAAGCCAGCGGCAATTGGCAAAGGAACTCGCCTCCTTTTGATGTAAGCCAGCATCACACCACGGACACCAAGCAGTCGACTCGGGCCTTCTTTGATGTTCTTCTGGCTCTGAGCCACGCCAAATTTTTTTAAATGCTCCTTGCCATCTTTAAGGGACACTTGTGAAAATGAAAATGGGAACGGTTGCTAAGCTAACTACGGCTGTGCAGCTTCTGCGGTGAGGGCAGGTTTGAAGGGGAAACACCCTTAGCGGCTCACTTATGGCTGGGCAGGAGCATTTGACCTTCCTGGCACACTCTACTCGGCCAAAGCCTGTTTCATTTGGTGGGGAATGTCCCATTCCTGGAGTAGTGCTTGCAGGAACTAAAGGGCGAAGTGTAGCCGAAGGAGATGCGGCCTGGGAGTTAGGAGACCTGGGTCAGATTCCCAAGATCTGCTTCTAATTAGGCTCAGAGACTTCTGTATCTTTATCTGTAAAATGAGAATGTTGGATCAACTGAAATGCATCTGCCAGGTCATTCTCAGCATGAGCCTCTGATACTTTATCCCAATCCAACCCCATCTTTTCCATCACAGTTAGCTCTGTGTCCTGTATGCAAGGTGATGTCACTTCTCTGGGTCTTCATTTCCTCAGTAAAGAGAGAGGAATGATTAGTTCTGAGGTTTTTTAAAGGAGCAGGGCTCACAGAAGCCTGGGCAGAAGCAGGGTAGGGTGGGAAGAGGAACTTCCTGTCTTTCGAGTAAGCTTTCATTCCAAAAAAGGTATTTGTTGTTGTTGCTTTGTTTTGTTTTGTTTTCCTACTAATGAATGGTCATATGGTATAGTACCATAAGTGACTTTGAGGCTCCTATCTAGCTAAAAATTCGGTATTAGCCTCCTTGAGGGCAGGAATCAGAACTTGTCACTTTATCTTCATTACCCTTCAGAGTCTAAAGTATAGTAGCAACAAGTGCTTATGGCGTAAATCTGTAATAACGCAATGATGATCATTATCAGTGAGCTCTTACGCCATGCAAGGCATTCAGTGTTTTAGTAGCTTACCTCAGTTAACTCTTAAACCTATGGAGCAGACATTATTTACGTCCCATTTGGCAGATGCATCAGCAAAGGGCCTAACGCTTGAGCTGAATAAAGGTAATCGGATATATGTTAAAATCAACGTTTTGAATCACCTTGAGACTCAGCCTTGTTTCTGTAGCGAGAAGACCAGGGATGAGGAAGCTGAAAAGCCAGGCCACCAGTAGGAGGATGTGGATCTGAAGATAATACCAGGGAGGCAGATGGATCTAAGGTGTGTGAGAAAGGGCTTAGATGTAAGGTAGAAAGTTAATTCCATACATGTGAGTTCCCCAGACCACCAGCATCAGCATCACCCAAGGACTTTTCAGAAATATGAATTCTCAGGCCCCATCTCAGACCTTCTGAATCCAAAAAGCTGGAGGTGAGACTCAGAAGTTAGCATGTTAATGAGCCCTCCTGGGAATTCTAATGCACGCCGACATTTGATAACCACTGACTTCAGTGACTTTGGCTTGGCCTCTGAAGAGTAATAAAGCTCTTGGTGTTCTTGCTGTTGGAATTAGAAGTCCTAACTCTACACCGATATTCCCCTCTTTGATATTTTTAAGATGAGGCTAGACAAGATGTTTGCTTGGACCAAGAGAGTATCAGATTCCTTTTCTACCTTCTGGTTAGTCTGTAACCTGAGGCCCATCACTTAATTCTTGATTCTTTGCCTGTAAAATGTGGTTAATGATGCCTTCCTCCCTTATTGGGACAACCAGAGAGATGCATAATTGGTGGTTGTGCGGGCCCTGGAGCCCAGAGCGCCTTATAAATACTGTATGTCAGTAAACAGTTTATGACCTCACATGCTGCCTACAACTTGACACATTTCTTCGCTGAGTTGTAAAGTTTGAAGTTAATTTAACAGTTTAATATTTGCACTTATTTTTTATTCATTCTTTAGCCCCAAATTGAATATGTGTATGTGCTTCCTTCAACCTTCCAGGGAAAGTGGGTAAGAAAAATTAAATTAAAAATCAGTCCGTCTAAGGAAACAGCCTCTCTAAAGCATCACGCTTGATCGACTGTCAGACATGGATTCCAACGAAATTTTGAACAGAGAGGAGAGAGAGAGAGAGAGCCCATAGGCCCAGAGATGCCTACGGCAGTGCTGGTTCTTTGAGATTGCGAGCCAAGACTATTTTAAGACGGTTCATCTTGGGCAACACTTTCGTTTCTGCTCCTCTTTCTAACAGTGCTCCTCCTTTTCCTATTTGGGACCCTAGGAGTCTGAATCATATTTTCTAGGTGGTCATTCTTTATGTGACTTAAGCAAGTACTTCCTTTTTTGGGCAAGACTGCTTGTCCTGTGTATACACTCACTTGAGATTAGATTTACAAGGGAACAGGCGAGTTTGTTTTTACTCTGGTATAGAGTTTTTCCTTCCCCCTTAATCTTAAGCACATGGATAGCCAAAAAGACCCAGACGGGGACACAGCAAAAGCATTTCTTTTGAGAGTTGGAGTAGGATTGAATTTACATGCAAGATACAAATGTGGACAGATAGGCAAAAATATGTGCATGAAAGACTTTTATATCAACAGCATGAAGTGAAGAAAAAAACTGAAAAAATGTTAACTAACCATCGTTTTTATTTTGTATATTATAACTGTAATATTGGAACATAATTACTGGACAGGGAAAAACATCTTCACTTTTTTATTACCATTTCCTGATATTTTAAATTATACAGTATTGCTGAGTTTAAAAAATAAATAAAAAGAACAGCAGAAAAGGGATCATTGAGACCCTGAATCAACTCACTAATTTATAAACCAAGTTTCCAGTACACAGGACTCTTTCTCCACATGCTTTATGCGGGGGGTCAAATGCTTAAAATAGTCCAAGACAACAAGCGGAGACATGTCTTCATAACTGAAAATAAGAAATAAATGCAGCCATCTGCTAATGGAAAGAAAAGTTTTGCAATAGAGCTGACAGCTGCTGTCATTTCTGAAGAAACATTTCTAAATTCCCCGGGAGACAATAATGGTGCTTACCACAGCTAAAAAAAAAAATCACTCATGATGCCATTAATTAATTGTGAATTACCTGGAATGTCATGTTTGCACTTAGAAGTGCCATGGCAGAATCTTTTTAGAAGTTAATCTAACTTTACAACTGCCCAGGATTATTCAATGCAGACTGAAGTGTTTCCTTTTCAAGTCCAAATAAGTCGAAATGAATTGGACAACTGATTCCCTGTAAGGGAAGAAGGAGGAGGAGAAGAGATTGTGCCCTCCCTTCCCTTGAACAACACTGGCGGGACACCAGAATGGATTCTGCTTCCACCAAAGCTAAATGGCAATTTGCTACACACTGCAAGAAAATGAAATAGCACCAAGTCTGACCAACCGTGATGGCTGACAGCAAACAGAAAGGAAGAGTTAACTCCTTATCTTCCACATGGGTATTTAAGCTGGAGAACTGGTTTGGTTAGAGCATCATCCTAATGTGCAGGGGTTGCTGGTTCGATCCCAGGTCAGTGCACATACAGGAACAGTTCAATGTTTGTCTTTCTCTCTCCCTTCTTCTCTCTCTAAAATCAATAAAATTTTTTTTTTTAAAAAAAGTCTTCAGATAAGGCAAGAAAAATTGTCAGCCTCAGGGTCTGCCTGCCCTTCATAATAGAAGATGGTCTGGCCAGAGAGTTTTTTGATTTTTCTGATTACCTATCTTCTCTGGGCTTGTCTCTTCTTATTAAGAACAAAATATTTGTTTTTGACAATGTGGTGAGGAAAGAAAATAGAAATCCACCGCCCTCCTGTCTCTGAAAACCAGCTGTGCTCGCATGGGGTGCACTTCCTGCCAGCTCAGTAATAATTAATGTATAGTGTGGATTTAATCTGCAGAAACTGATCAGGAAATAAGTGCATTTAATCATTGTTTGAATGATTCTAAAGCATTTTAATATCATAATGTTCAGCCCGCAAACCTCTGCAATGAAGACAGCGTGTATGATTGAATTGGGTAATTTAAAGGTTCCTCTTATAATTTTTAAAACAGGAACTGTTGCCTTTTGGAGAAGAAATATTTGTCTTCAAGGCTCTGGATAGCAGTTTCCTGTGCTCCCTCTCTTTCTGAACTATAGAGCTTTCGCCAACTAGACCATCCATTTCTTACCTGTCAGTAGTTACTTTCATTCTCGTTCTGGCGCTAGAATGACCAGACTGTGAACTCTCAGAAGGTAAGGATCATCTTCTAGATTTTTTTATTTCTCCGTAGCTTTTCGGGCAGTTGTAACAAGACTGCATATATGTGTGATCACATTTCATGGTCGAACTCGTTTCTTATTAAAATAGAGGGTTCCAGCTCACTCTACTTGAATATCACAAAGTCATCTTGAAATTAGTCTGTCTGTCTCTACTCTAAAACGACCCTGACCTCATTCAGCACAATGGTCTGTAGTCAAACACTTCAGCTCTGGACTCTCAAGATGTAAGATGGTCTGAGAATGTACTTCACCTAAAAAGCCTGATTTGAGGCCGTGTTAGTACACTAAGTGTTTTTTATCCCCATGCAAAGGGCCAGATTGGGTGATTTTCATCTGAGTGTAATTGTGAATTGTTACCACCACTCTGAGAACCTTGCACAATTGGAGAACAGAAGGAAGAGAGGGTACCCCTCTGTCATGGATATTTATTTATTCTAATTAATAAAGGATTAATGAAGGTAGGCTTTCTGAAACTTGTTTCTTGGAATTTAATTTTGATCACGGGTTGACCTTCAAGAAACAAACTCATGTTTGTGGTTGTTGTGTTTGTGCATGTATAAAAGCAAAGGAATCAATTTAGCATCTAGGGCGTATCCATTGAAGTCTTGGGAACCCCGTAATTGTAGGTTTGTGGCATGCATATGATAGGAAGAAAAGAAAAATAGCCCAATACAGTATGAGGCCTTGCCATGCTCGGAATACATCATGAAAGAGTAGAGGGCAAAGTGTCGCTGACGCTGTTATTGTTTTTCTTTTTAGAAAAACCAAGGGCTCAGACGAGAGCTTCCCTACATTGAGTCAGTTTAGAAGGGGGGTGTGGTATAGCATGGGAAGTTCATTACAGATGTGAAATTATGCAATACAGCTCAAGGGTACATGTTAATTCTTATTCTAAATTTAACCCACCAACATTTAAACCGTGCAGTTGGAAGTAAATTTGCTGTTTGGAATTGTGGGCTTGAAATTCTCCCTTCATCACCATGTGGATCAGAGGCCGTGCTTTTGAAACTGTGGAAAGGTACCCAAGCTCCCTCCTTTCCTTTGGGCAACATATTTGGCTTCAGTCTAAAAAAAGTGAGTCATAAGCCTCTATGAAAACAAATGACCTTAGTCTTGTTGAGGGGTATTTAGCCTTTGTCTGTGGTCTGGGGGATGCTCCTGGCAGGGAACAGAAGGGACACTCAGCTGGGATACGGAAAAGAATTAGTGGAAAGACTCATGTACAGAGGTGTAGACAGGTCAGGAGAACTAAGAGATTCTGAAGCACTCAGGGGTTTGCTGCGGTGGGAGCTGTGACCAGCCCCGGGCCTGAAGGGGCAATAGGAGAAAACTGTGTTGCTGTCACCTGGGGACAGTCAGAGCTACAGAACAGGAGCCAGGACAGTAGTTGTCATGGGAGGGGCGCATCCACTGCCTCTACTTAAGCTCCAGAGCAGAGATAGAGCGGGAACACGTTCTCAAGCATCTCTCTCCTCCTGCCTGCCCATATTCTGCCCATCACGCCCACTGAGCGAACCCAGCTGGGGGCCAGAAGCAGGAAGTCTAAGCAGTGCAGCTGGTAGAAGTTACCCTCCCTCTGGACCCATACAACAAGACCCCTGGGAGAAGCAGAGAACACTCCTGTCAGAGTCGGTTCTGCCCTTCCAAGCAAGGTGACCCACGCAGTGATTTTTCATCGGATTGGCTGGGGGGTAGGGTGCACAAGGAATGGCAGGAAGAAGAGAAGTGATGCCTGACCTGTAGTAGCACAGTGGATAGAGCAGGGGTCCCCAAACGTTTTGCACAGGGGGCCAGTTCACTGTCCCTCAGACCGTTGGAGGGCCGCCACATACAGTACTCCATACACTGACCACCAATGAAAGAGGTGCCCCTTCCGGAAGTGCTGCGGGGGGCTGGATAAATGGCCTCAGGGGGCCGCGATTTGGCCTGCAGGCCGTAGTTTGGGGACCTCAGTTCTATCCACTCTGCCACTGCTTGATCAGGCCCCCAGCTTGTCCTTCTACCAGCAGGGCTGTTTGGGGCAAATTTCTCCCCGAGGCCCCACTTGCACTTTTTAAAGTAAGGATAATGATCATGCCTACCCTGTAGGGTGTGGGGATAAAAAGAAATGAAATTATAATTATAAAATTCTTGGCCCGGGACATAGTCAATACTCAGGAAATAAAGCTGCTACCTGCTAATCCACCTTGCAGAGAGGAAGACTCAGTCTTGGCTGTGGTCCCGTCCTCAGAGATGTTCTCCCTTCAGCACCAGGAGTCAGAATGTGGCTGGGGATAAGGCAGGAGTATTTGTGTTTGTTAAAAAGGAGCATGGGCTCCAATGGGCTGAGAAGCAGCTGCCCTCCCCGCCCTTCTTAGAGCTGGGGTGGGGGTGGGGCTGCTTATGTCTCCAATGGGGGAAGCCTAGGATGGATGTAAAGCTAGTAGCTTCAGCCACCATGACAGCCACCTGGCCAATGCAGGTTCAGGTTTAATTCGGACAGATTATAATGAAACAACGAAGCCAAGAACTGTTACCTTTAATCCTAGCTTGGGCCCGGTGGGCGAGAAATACACACAGTGGGAAAACACTTCCCTTTCCATTCAGGGCTCCCAAAGCCACTGACTCATCTGAGTATTCCTAGAATCAAAGGTTTCTACCTCACCAGCCTTATTCACCTTTGTTCCGCATCTCCTTCTCTCTGCACAAACTCTGCACATATGGCTTCTCCTTCAGCACTCCGCCATCTTGGCCACTCTCTTATGCAATGCTAATAGCAGAAACCAAGAGAGAGAGAGAGCCCCTGCTCTCCCTTATTTTATAGTGTAGAAATTAAAGCCTTTAAGCCAGTATACAAATAAGGAAGTCTCTGATACAAAGCCACTTATCTGAGGCATAAATGGGATTCCTCATAAGAGTGCACCCCCACCCCACCACCACCACCATGCAACAGTCAAGGGTGTGCGGAAAAGCTTAGTGTTTAGAACACCTTAGGATTAAAAGGGTAGGAAAGGCTTAGTCTTAAAACTAAGCCTTAGGCCAGTGATGGGTTATCTTTTGAGCTTGGTGTGTCAAAATTCGCCAAGAAACCGAGCATCACTCGGGTGGTGTGTCACTTCAAGAAAAACAGCCTAACCAGAAGTCTCAGAACTAGATGCTCTGTGCCAGAATTCTGTTGTTATCTGGCTCTCCATGATATTGGTGTAGTTTTTTGAATCGAAACCAGAAGCAAGTTGGTTGAACAGGATGGCGCTGGCTGGCTTGGGAATTAGGGTAGAATTCTGCTCTAAGTTCTTGAAGTCCTGGCCTGGTTTTTTACTGCACATGCCCTGTTCCCACCATGAGCATTTTCCTGACTGATTTCTTCTCTAGCCCCAGACTTCTTTCTGCTTTTTCAATATATGCCCCTCTACCCCCGAACCTACTGATGAGCCATTGGCTGCAAGGGCGGGGCCTTTATAAGCAGCAGTCTTTGGATTCTCAGCAGTAATGGGTAAGAGTCAGGGACGAGATGGGTACGAGCGAGCCGATGTGAGAGGCCTTAGATGATAATAAAAAGTACATTGTGCTGTGGGGCTGGCAGTCCCTGACATTTTGAAAATTACCTGGCTTTGATGATTAGTAGATTTGACCAGCCTGCGATATGGAAGGATTAAAAGCCATCTAAAAAGCCATATGATAAATACATTCGATCTCAGAGTGACTATTTCACTGCACAAGATGAGCGTACAAAATTTTGATGAATTAAATTGTGGCAGTTTGACATCACAAAAACCTACAATGGTGAGGAATTAGAAACATTCTTCTTGTAATTCTATTTGAAAAAATAATGGTTCTAGAAACTGTCCATTAGATCACATGTTTGCGTGTAACTGTCCCTTCAGTGCAAACGATAGGGTCAAAGGACTGGAATGGAATGAGAAAGTCAAATGCAGAAATTTGCCGGCGTGTGCATACAGGAAGCCTGTGCATGGAGGTAACTCTATGCGTATCATCTGTCTCATCCCCAAAGCAGTATTGATACCTGGAGTCATTTACTATGGCTGAGAGATAAGTTATCTTATTGGTGGAATCCCTTACCATACATTAGTGTGATAGCTTTGAAAATAGTGGTGATATAAACTACATTTAGAAAGGTATCTAAAATTCCACAGTAAAAAATCTCAGTGGGGGTCAAGATCAGAAAATGTTATTTTTTTCCAGAACCATCTATTCAGTGCAGTGGTGCTCACAGGACTGAAACAATGGAATCGCTCCAGCATTCTTTCTCTGTGGTAGGCAGGTAAGGAAAGCCTATTACAAGGTAACAGATGTATTCTGAAAATAGAACCAATTCTGAAAAAGCCAAAGGCTGCATATGAAAACCCTACAAACAGCTCTTGCTGAAGGCTGAGCCTCTTGACCTAGCGAATTATGACTGGTTTGATATAAGTGGTCTGCTAGCGCCTGAAGGGACACTTGCTTCCTGCCTGAGGATACAAAGCCTGGGACGTGGGAAGCTCCCCTAACTAAGTGCTTGGACCCAGACGTGGGAGATAAAAGCGTTTTACTGTGTTATTACGGTGCTCCACATTGAGTCACTTCTGGCTGCTTTCTTTGTTTTTTCCTTTTCCAGTTTCTGAGTTATGACAGCCAAATTGTAGCCGCACTGGTTAGTGATCTGTATCAGAGTTTACATGCGTCAGGTATGGCGCTCTGCAAACGCTGGCTGGGCAGGAGACTTCCAATAGGCTCAGCTGGTCTTCCCCTTTTAATCCCATCAGCCCGCTGTGACTGGTCACGTGCGCCTTGCGCACAGGGAAGAAGATTCCTTTCTCTTGAACCTTGCACTGAGAATACGGTGCTGGCAGAGACCTCTTTAAGGAAGAGCTGGTTGTTTTCTCTCCTTTGATAATGGTCACTCAGTTGGCCAATCAAGCGAGCACTGAGCTCCTGGTGTGCGTGAAGCTCGCTGTAGAGGTGCTGAAGAGAGGAAAGGTACCAGGGAGCACTGGGGGTTGGGGACACTCAGGTGGCTCTTTGCTGGAATTCACAGTCCGCCTTCATTCCACCCAAAGCCAGAAAGCGTTTAAGGGGAGTAACTGGGGCGGGGCTTCTGCCCTGCGCAGCGAGGGCTGACATGGCTCCTGCCTAGAAAGGGAGGCTGCCCTTCCATTCCAAGTCTGCCCGTCCCCTGGGTAGGTCTGTGCAGGGAATGGTGGCCTTTGTTAAGGCCCAAACTCCCAGTGGAAATGATGCACTAGCGTTAGTGAGAAAATACTGTTTTGTCAGAAACACTCAATATGCAACCAAGACGTCCCCTTCTTTCTCAAAATGCTGGCTGTGAACTCAGTGTCTCAGTTCACTCCCTTTATCTCCACCTTCTTCTCGGTCCCCTAGCAAACTCCTACTCATCCTTCACCGCCCAGCTCCATTATCATGTCCTCCGTGCAGACTTCCTCATTGCCTTCCCGCTCACCGGGCGCCCCCGGCTCTCGCAGCCCTCCCGCCCACAGACTCCGTTCTGGTATATTCCCTCCAGAAGTGGGAGCTGCTGGGGGCAAAGGGCTGTCTTAGTCATCTCTGAGTACCCGGCACCCAGCCTGGGCTCAGGCACGGAGTGATGGGTAGACGTTTGTAGAGGGGCAAACTAGGAAATTGACAAATGATCTTTTTACGAAGGCACAGGTGGGTAAATCTGCTATTCCTCCTTAGGACAGTGCTGCTGAAAACAGATAAAACGAGTTTACAGATACACACAGCTTCAGCCAGGAGGACAACAGTAAGGAAAGATTTGTTTTAATATTTGGTCTTTGATTCTGGAAGCAGGAACGTTCACATACTGCAATTAGGAAGACAAACGTACCACTGTGCAAACAGCTAGGGATACAGACTCCCGCGGGCACATGTAGAGCTGTTCCCAGTGCTATGAACAGGCAACTAAGATAACAGCAGCGGGGGTGGGGGGGTAGGAGGGGGGCTAGTCTACTTGCTGGGTTATGTAACACAAATACTTTCTCTTTCAGGACTCCCTGGGACTACTTGTTGTGTGCCTTATTCTTAACCCTTTCATTATAGAGCTGCTGGTGCTGTCACCGCCTTGCCGGCGCGGTGGCAGGAAGGCTTTCCTTCCTGCACGCGTTTGCTGAAGCAGTTGGCACAGAAGAGATAGATGCATGCTAAGGCGGAGTTTAATGCTGAGCTTTAAATAAGCATCTTGCAGAACCGTGAAGGCTCAGTTTGAGGGCGAGTCTTCACCCTTGTTTCTCCTACTTCCTGTGCTGGTTATTTTTTTTATTGTAGTTGCTCTGTGGTGTGGTTAGTGAGATGTCTGAGGTGTTGCTAATGCATGTGTTTGTGATCTTTAGAAATAGCTTTCTTGAAAGAAGTTATTTTTAAAGCAAGTGATAAGAAACCATAGAGCAGAAAAGTCAAACTTGAGGCTTTTCAAGCCTCAGCGCCCAATAACAGCTCCGCCCGGCTAGACAACCTGGCGGGCCCCATCAACCTTCCCTTGGCTTACGGTATCAGGCAAGGGTTAGGTTGGTGTTAGATGAAGACATAATGAATATAGTCTTAGATCTAAGCAAACAGGTTCAACATCATGAAGCAAATATATTTAATGCCAACAATAACATATAATAATACAGGTCAGCCTTCCCAAGATGACCATTGGGTGAACCTATTATTATTTTTATAGGGTACAAAGGAGTTGGCCAACTTTGAGCACGGTATAGTCCTCTTTAGGCTTCAGGTTCCAGATCTGTAAAATGGTGCTGTTTGGAGATCTTATGTGACAATATACAGAAAGGGTCACAGTGTAGCAGGGCTCAGCAGGAGAGGCAGGATTTTATAGTGGAAAAAGCATGATTTTCAGAGTTGACCAGACCTAGAAATGAATACTCAGCTCTGCTACTTATTAACTAGGCGGTTCTGGGCAACTTCTCAGTTTACTCACCTGTACAATGGGACTAACAACACCAGTTTTGCAAGCTTGTTAGAAATATTAAATGACTGCACGTGTAGTATACCATGTAATGAAAACTTGTCAAGAGAGGTTAAAATATATGTATTTATATTTATGATATATGCCCCCAAATTATCTTTCAGAAGGAAGGGTGTCATCTTAAATTTTATTTTATACAAAATCTCTCATATTGTTGGGTTTCTCCTTCCCTTACTTTCTTTTGAAACCCCAGTTAACTACTTTCTGGAAAAGACACCATAAACCTGGGAATGGCCTTAATTAATGATGGTTTTGCCCGCATGTAGAGGTCACTTAATGGAATTCTTTTAGAAAAGGAAGCGACAAAATTTAACCCAGATATGATCATAATGACAAGTGTCAAGTGTAATTGTAAATGATTGCTTTAAAAGTTTTTTCCTTTTCAAATAATATAAAAAGGCATACAAAAGCAGACACCAAGTCCCCCTGCCTCTCCTGACCCTCAAACCCAGCTCCCCTCCTCGGACAGACCAGATGTAGCCACAATGTGACAAGTTCTTCCGGAGCCGTGTGCTCTGCAAACAGTTGGTATACCTCGCATTCAAAATTTAACATCTTCCAGAGCTTTCCACATCAACTACCTCATTCCTTTTCACAGCTTTTAAACAGACTTTTTAAAAGTTCATCTTATTAATTTTTATTTTAAATTAAGTTATTTCTTTTGCAGTTTACAGTTGATCTTTTTTTTTAATTTTTCAATTACACTTGACGTTCAGTATTATATTAGTTTTAAGTGTATAGTATAGTGGTTAGGCATTTATATAACTTATGACGTGATTCCCCCATAAGTCCAGTACCCGCCTGGCACCATACGTGGTTATTACAATATTGATCACTGCATCCCCCTGTGCTGTGCTCTACACCCCTGACTATTCTGTAACTACCAGTCTGTTTTTTCTAGTCCCTTCACTTTTTTCTTTTTTCACCCACCCTCCCAACCCCCCTCCCCTCTGGCCGCCATCAGTCTGTTCTCTGTATCTATAGCTGATTTTATTAATACATGCAAGCTACACAACAGGACCTGTTTGGGACTGTTTGATTGACAGTTTGGGACTGTTTTTCTTTTTTTTTCTTTTTTCTTTTTTTATAGCAATAGAGAGAGAGTTAGAGAGAGGGATAGATAGGGACAGACAGACAGGAACGGAGAGAGGTGAGAAGCATCAATCATTAGTTTTTCATTGCCGTTGCAACACCATAGTTGTTCATTGATTGCTCTCTCACATGTGCCTTGACCGCGGGCCTTCAGCAGACCGAGCCACCCCTTGCTGGAGCCAGAGACCTTGGATCCAAGCTGGCGAGCTTTTGCTCAAGCCAGATGGGCCCGCGCTCAAGCTGGCGAGCTCAGGGTCTCAAACCTGGGTCCTCTGCATCCCAGTCCGACGCCCTATCCACTGCGCCACCGCCTGGTCAGACGGGACTGTTTTTCTATGGTTGACTTTTTTATTGAAGTATAGTTGACATACCATATTATATGAGTTTCAGGTGTACAACATAGCTCTCCAACATAAAGATCACTCAAAGAAGCAGTCTAGCTGGTGGTTATGTTGTGGAGGCCACCTGAAATGACGGCAAGCTTGCTGCTCTTGTGTTACCCTGTCTGGGGCTAGAGAAGATGTCAGGTGACAGCAGCGTATATGGATGTTAAAAATTTTTTGCTCTGAAAAGGCTAAGGAAGAAGCAAGTATGATGTGCCTCGGGGGAAAATGTCTTGGATGACTCAGAAAGTGACAGAGAGAGACATAGAGAATTTAATAAAGTTGTTCAGTCGAATGTGTGTGAATTGGTGGAAGCACTATCTCTAAATGTGTGTATTATTTTATACTGGATTTTAAATATGCATGTATAAATGAATTAAATATTATGAGTAGATAGCTACGACTTCATTGATATTCGTAAAGGTTTATATATTCGAAGACCTTTTAGAGAAGACCTTTTCATTAGGAAAATGGAGGCTGCCTTTTGCTGGGGTTGTTTAGCCCCTCACACACACACAATATTTACCAGTCTTACTCTAAACAACAGAAATCAAACAAAGTAAAGTAGGCATGGGCTAAAATGTTACTTTTATTACTAAGGGTAGACGGGAGGATTGTTAGCTGAACGAACCTGCTAAAACTGTTGAACCCCAGAATTAAGCAGCTTACCTATCCCTCAGGTACGGCAGAGTTAGACTATCGTTTGCTGCCAAACTGGCATTTAGTTAATAAGCCAGGCTTAGCCATGGGCTGACTACTTCTATTGATAATGAAATTGAGGAAGAGTCATACATAGTACTCTTAAGGAAGAAGAACAGGGATGGATGGATGGATGGATGGATGGATGGATGGATGGATGAATAGAGAGGGAAAAGGGAGGTAGGTAGGAAGAGAGTCAGAGAGGGGAAGAAGGAAACGTGACTGAATAATGTCATGAGTCTTCCTACTTCTCCAGTGATGTTTCTACCATGTTCAAACCATATTTTACCACCACAGCAGGCAAGAAAAAGAAAGAGCTAAACATTTCACTTTAGCTTCTGTACTGATAATTCCCTGATGGAACTAAGGCCTGGGGAAGAGAATTAATTGGTTCTGAAGCAAACTAGATCGGGAGGGATTTGAATTCTACTTTTCCACTAACCAAATGACCATAGGCAAGTGACTTCATCTCTCTAAGTTTTCATTTTTTCTTTTCTGGGAGATAAAAATGCTTACCTTACATATACCTTCGACTATATGCTTCCTTAGCACACTGAATTTTATCTATCACAAAACCTTTTGTAGTTTAGTGTAACGGTTTAATGTTCATTTGGCTTCATTGCTGGACTGAAGACACCTTGAAAGCAGGGACTGGTTTTCCCTGTTCATGGCTATAACTTCATCATGTAACACCATGCCTGACATGTAAATACTTGCTGAAAGGATGGATAGATAGATGGATTAGTGGGTTGGTGGGTGGGTGGATGGATGGGGATAAGCATGAATGAATGGATGGATAAATGGATAGATGGGTGGATGGATGGATAAATGGATGGATGGATGGATGGATGGATGGATGGATGGATGGATGGATGAGTGGTGAATGGGTGGGTGAGTGGGTGGATGAATGGATACATAGATGGGTGAATATGTGGAGAGATGATTCGGGGAAACTGTAAATATTAGAGATAATATGTATCTATAATGTACCAGGCACACTAAAATTCCTTTCCAATGTGGTAGAAAAACCTCACTTTCTCTGCTCTCTCTGCACTAGGATTCCATCTATTTGCCTCTGAATATAACACAGCCAAAAAGTCTGCCTTTCTCTGCCAGTAGCAACATTGCCAGGACCGTGATTTATGAGCTGCTTTCCTGAGAATTTAGTCTATTGCTGCCACAACCATGCTGTATCTGAAGAGACACAAATGTCCACAGTAAACTCAAGACCCAGAAAGAATATAGGAGAAGAAATAGGCTTTTCTAAATGGCTGGAGTAGAGAGCTGGTTAGAGGTACAACTGAATTGTCTTCTCTAATGAAGACATCCCCTTCTTCAAAAAGAGATGAATGAAAGAATATTTATCAAGAAATAATGAGTAAAATAATCTCTTTCCTCCCCATTCCTGTGGCACTTTCTATTCTAGCCTTGCTATACAGTGAGCCACCTTCTCCCATATCCTGTGGTTATAAGCACAGGTGGCCAGGAGGCCAGAGTTCAGCAGGTAGTGAGTGTTTGTTGAACGAGTGAATGAGTTGATGTCTTTATTTCCTCTCCTAACTGATTCCTTGTGGTTAGATCCTGCATCTTAACTTTCTATCTACAACCTGACTTGTGAGATATTTGATGCCAAGGAGGCTGTCAGCTCCAGGTGAATGTTTCTTGGATGAATAAATGAATGCCCGGAGGCTTCTGGAGGAAATCCAAGAAGACATTAAAGTCTGATAAAGAATTTGTAAAGAGGGAGGCAAATGCTGGAAGAAAGAATGGGGGGGGGGAGGTAAGGAGAAAGGGAGAGAGCCCTCGGCTAATCCAGTCAGCTGCCAATCCCAACCATCTGCCTAATCTGCCAGAAGAACCAAACCTACCTAATCTGAACAGGCCCTAATCTAGTCAGCATGTCTCAACTCTTTCCTAGTCTGATCAATTGCTTGATCTGGATTGGCCGCTGATCTGATAACCTGTAGCGATACAATGACAGCTAGTCCAATCAGCTGTCAAACAAAATAAAACAGCAAATCTAATAAGGAGCTAACCTAATCAGCAACAGATAAAAATGGCCACTAATCTGAACCGTCGCTAATCCAAACAAAAAAGAATAATCTCATCCGCCACTTTTTTGATCAGCAGTTAGACTGCTGAACTGCTAAATTTATGGGCTGTGAATCCACTCATCTGTTAAACTAATCATCCTTTGTGACCGGGTGTGCCCGATCTGATCACCTATGATCTCGTCAGCAGCCTGATCTAATCAGATTATATGTCTATATTCTAATCAGTTGCTAACTAATCAACCACCTGATCAAAATGGTCACTTAATCTAATCGGCCTCTAATCTAATCAGTCAACTAAATTAATCAGTTGTTTAATCTTTATTTCAATATACGTAAATTAGGTAAGTTAGGGTGGCCAACCTGGCAAGGAAGACTGATGTGTGGAGGGTCTGGTAGGCGGAGCTCCGTGCTCTAATCTCACCTCTGCTTCTCACTCCTCTGTGACTTTGAGAAAGCCCCTTAATCGTTGGCATTCATTTTCCTTACTTGCCATGTGAGGAAGGTGAACTAAACGACCTTACAAAACCTATGCCAGGTTACAAAAAATAAGTGTCAGACTATCCAAGAGTAAACTAAGGTTTCTGAAAAATTTTGCGTGAAGCTGGGGCAAATGCGCGTGTTGGTGGGGCTGTGTTGGAGGCAGCTAAAGATTTGTTTCAACATATTAGAAATATTTTGCGCCATGTCACTTGACCAGGGCCACCTAACAGTGCTCCGAGCTTTCGTGATTTTGGAAACATGGCTCTATGGCCCAGGTAATTATAGTTGTTCCACTGAAGCGTGACAAATGGCCTCTCACTTTGAATTCTTCTATGGGGAAGAAACGCCTTCCATGAGGACAGCACCAGAAGTTAATTACAGGTTCCGGATCTGGAGGGAAGAATAGAGACAGTCCTGGGCTGTGGTCAGGGAGGGAAGAGCATGAGCTCACCGACGGATAGCCAGGCCAGGGTGACGTCACAATGACAACATTCATGGGCTTCACTGAGAACTTGCTATTTGCAAGGTACTATCTCAAGAACTTAATTTACACAATAACTGTAAGAGATCAGTTCTGAGGTAGAAACTTTTATATTTTTCTGTTTTATAAAGATGAGTATGGGGAGGCTCTTTTAAAAAGCTAAGCAACCTCCCTGCTCCAAGTTAGTTGTCAGAGATAAGGTTGAACCCTGAACGTGTATTCATTCATTTATTTGTTTGTTTATTTATTTATTTAGCATTTTTTCGAAGTTAGAAGTGGGGAGGCAGTCAGACAGACCCCCGCATGCGCCCAACCGGGATCCCCCCCCCCCGGCATGCCCACCAGGGGGTGATGCTCTGCCCATATGGGATGTTGCTCTATTGCAGCCAAAGCCATTCTAGCACCTGAGACGAAGGCCATGGAGCCGTCCTCAGCACCTGGGCCAACTTTGCTCCAATGGAGCCTTGGCTGCAAGAGGGGAAAAGAGAGATAGAAAGAAAGGAGAGGGGGAAGGGTGGAGAAGCAGATGGGCACTTCTCCTGTGTGCCTGACCAGGAATTGAACCCAGGACTTCCACACGCTGCGCCAATGTTCTACCACTGAGCCAACCAGCCAGGGCCATGTATTTATTTATTTAATAAGCACTTTTCAAATGTCTGTTATATGCCAGCTACCCTTCTAAGGGCTAGTCATGCATAAATAAATGAGGGAAAATTCCTGCTTAGATGAAGTGGGATGAGACCAGTAATAACAAGTCAACAAATCAATAAATAATTTCAGATGGTATTAAGTGATATGACAGAGAAGAACTGGGGTTGGGCGAAGGCTACTTTACACAAATTGACAGGGAAGGTCCCCCAGAGGTGACATTTGAGCCGAGTCCTACACAATGGAGTTCCTCAGCCATGCAAAGATCTACTGGAGAGCTTTTCACATGGAGGGTCCACAGAGCAGAGGCGGGGACTGGGAAGAACTTGTCTTGTTCTCGGAACAGAGACAAGGGCAGTGCAGTTGGATGAGAAGTGAAAAGGGAAAACCATCTGCAATGGAGACAAGAAGTGGGCTGAGACCAGATGACCCGGCGCCTTGTAGGTCACAGTGCGATGTTTGCACTGTATTCCAAACGCAAGGGGAAGACATCGGAGGCAGGCTTTAAGCGAGGGCGTCTCCAGTCTGTAGGTGGCTTTCTTCACCTCTATGGTACGTTGCCCACAAGGAGCAACCAGAAAGTGGTCAAGTGTTTAGGTGGACGGCGGCCCAAGTGAAAGTTAGAAAGGGAGGATCCTGTGTTTCCAATGAAACAAAAGTCTAGGTCTTCACAGAACAGCAAGACTGTAGTGGACAGTGACAGGTCATCTAATAAGAACTTCCAGCCTTAGGTAAGGAGACCCTAAGCGTCCGAGTGGAGCCTCAGAGCTCTAAACCCACGTAAAGGAGACCAGTTCTTACTCCGTGCACCTTCCCTCAGTTTGCAGAACGCTGCACTGCAGGTTTTGAGCATTCCTGACCATTCTTGGTCAGACGGTTGCACTTCCCTCGTAGAATAAATCTCATCCAAAATAACACAACATTGCAGCTTTGGGTAAATGGCATCTCGGGGACTTACATTTCTGTGCTGTTTGGTGGGGTGTGTGTGTGTGTGTGTGTGTGTGCGTGTGTGTGTGCGTGCGCATGCATTGATCTTTATGTTTGAATAATATTTTTGAGGGCACCATTAACATTTTAACATTTAAGATCTGGCTTACGGGTGAGGTGACATTGTATGGACAATCCGAGAATTTTTTTTTTGGAAACTTGACAACTTAATTTATTTTCCTTGAATATTCTTTATTAACAAACTTTCATGTTAACCCATTAAAATTGGTTTATGAAACCTACAGGATGAGATGGCTTTTGTAAGTTAAAAGCTCACTATTCTAAGACATTGTTCTCTCAGTTTGACAAGTGTTCAAGTTTCACTTTTATTCAGCAAACTAAGTTTGAATAACAACCTGAACCCTCATTAACACAGTGCGGGGGCGGGGGATGCGCGTGCGCACGGGCGTGCAACGGACGCTGTTATCACCAGGTTTCTGACAGTACAGATTTATTTTTGAATGAAACCTTTGGAGGCATTTAGTTGTCTCTGGGATAGGGTGAGCCCCAGAGAGCAAGCTATTAATTGTGAAAGAGTTTAATTCAAGCTACGTGTGTAACTGAGTAGGATGTGGAAACATTCGTCCCTCCTGTTAGATTTTATTTATAAATAACATATTTGCTTCTCAGGGCAGGGAAAATTCCCAAACTATCTTATGCATGAACTTAAGAGTTCTGTTCCTTTGCATGACACTAGTATGTGACGGTAGCATAAGGGCAAGGACAAGGCTGTGTGACATCACCGGAGGGGGGAGGACAAAGCAGAGCTTCCAAGCTAAAGACCCTGAATGACAAAACTCTTAAGGTTCTTCCAGCTCGACTGTCTGTGATTTGGAGGAAAAGATTTTCCCCTCTGGCTGTTTAAGCTGGAGTCTGTTTTATGGAGGTCTTAGCCGTGAGCTCAGGAGGCCCCTAATAACTCCGTCACCATTATAAATTCAGCTGTCAGCTGCGGGACCCTTGAGTCAACTGAACAAGCAGATTGTCTCCCATTGTCCGGTTTTCAGGTTGACGAATAACAATTTCATCCTCTCCGTTTGTCATCAGTGTTTCAGTCTGACACTTCTGATTGCGGAGAGATTTTCTTGAAATTTCCTACATCACACATTGGAGGATATTCAAGGAGATGATGTGATTCCAATTGAATCGTCAGTGTCTTTGCTGTCTGTCCCAGTCTTTTCAGAGTTGGTTGAGTTGCACAACTTTACGTCTTGCCCTTGAGTCTTAATACATGGGCTAAAGTTCTGATTGGTAACTGTGAGATAAATTAGATGTTTCTATGCCAAGCTAAGTAAATACCGTTTGAAAGGATGACTAGAGGGTACAGTCAAGTCTTTTTTTACTCACTGGGCTCTGTGAATGTGGTGAAGCTATTGATTCTGTTGTGGTAAGAAATATGAGAAAAAGTGGTGTTGGGTCCACCAAGGTCGCCATGCACATTGCGTCCCTCATGCCTGGAACTGTCCCAGAAACAAATGTGGGGACCCCTGAGACTAAACGCAAGTGCTGCTGACAGACTGTCATTCCACCAGAGAAGACACATGTTGACAGCATGACATACAGGCTGACAATGTGGTTTTTTTATTTTTTCTTCTAGATGCTGAAGAATACCAGCCTCCAATATGGAAATCGTACCGTGAGTACCGCAGTGAGAGTCTCCCCAGAAGTCTTTAGCGGACCCACCTTGTAAACGGTTCCTGCCATTGATTTCGTGCCCACAAGGGGTCCCTTCTTACGTCACGGAGAACCCAAATCTTTGTGTTTTCCCTAAAGAAAGACACTGGTCAGAGAAGCCTGGAAAAGGCCCAGTCTCTCCTGGCCAGGACCCCCCTAGAACCGGCTGCCTGTGACCCAGTTCAGGAATGCTTAGGAAGAAAGAGATACCTTGGATTTAGGGCTTTTTTTTTTTCACAGTAGATCAGCAAGGGTAAATGTGTTGAGTTCTATGAATTATTCTTGACCAATACCATATGGCGATAAGATCATATAACATTTAGAGCAAACATGAACAGATAGCAAAGAATAATGTTCAGTCACTAAGGGTGACTTCTGAGAAACAGCGATCACTGTCTGGTCACCAGCCACCGTTCAGCTTTCCCTCGTGAAGGCCAGCAGGCATCATCAGCCCAAGCTCATTTTCTCAGTCTTAATATCCTCCACCCAATGAAGTTCTTCTCCAGTGGGAAAGGGAGGGAGTGGGGTGGATGCTGAGGGCCAGGAGACACACATTCTTGTTCACTCTCTGCTTCCAGACAGCAATAAAAAATAATTATTACTATTGTTATTGATGCCACCACTGTTCCTACTGTCCGTGGAGACCTGCCGCAGGCCGGCTACCATGCCAGCTACGTGCCTGAACTCTCCAATTCCCACCCAGCCCTAGCAGCAGGTGCCATTATTGTCCCTGTTCCACTCCCACGTGCAGAAACCACAGCGCGGGGAGCTTCAGCAGCTTGGCAAGGGTTTTAGAGAAAAGCCCTGGAGTGGCATTCAGGGTGGAAGCCAGGAGCAAGCCGGACCCACAACCTGCCACTTTCCAAGACTGTTATTTCTATTTAAAATTTTATACATAAGTGTATACCTAAATAAGAAGAGGGTGGGGCAACAGTAGGTTTACCGTGTAAGTCTGCAAAACACAAGAGTTTAGTTTTGTATTATTAGTAGTAGTAATTATGGTATTTTGCATACAAACAACAGTAAACCTGCTTTTGCCCACCCTGTGTATACATGCGCACAGACACATATATGTTCCTATACCTGTGCATGTATATATTTGTAGCAGAAGCGATGCAAAGCTACATAAACAGCAAGCAGTACAGAGATACATAGAGCTGAGAATGAAAATTTCTCACAATCCACACACCAGCTCTTCCCCAGATCGCACTCTTCCTGCCCAGTCGCTGACCCCGGCCAATTTGGGAAGACATCTTCTTCCGAGTATTTAACCACGCGTGCCCAGTGATAACGCACGTTAGTTGTTGCTGCTTCCCTCTGCAAAAATGGGTGAATGCTGTATTTGGTGTCCTTCCCTTGCTTGTTTCACTGCACAAGTATCTTGTCTTTATCTCTTCATGTCAGCATCCAGAGCGGCGTCTCACTCTTTATTACACGAGTCTGTTCTTCCATCCGTGAAATAAAGGGGTCGTGCCGGGTCTCCGAGGGCCCTTCCAGCCTACTGCTCTGCGTTTGGGTCTTCTCATTTAAAAGCCAGTGCTAATGACTTCGTAATTGGATGTTTTTGTTAGTTTGTTTCCTAATGGAGTGTGAAGCGCTTTGACCATAAATCAACAAAATCTCTGTAGTGAGAGCTATTGGGTGTTCCGTGACTTACCATGCCCTGCGTGCTGCCTTGCATACATTAATGACCCAGTAAATATTTGTTGAGTGAATGCCACTACACAGAGCTTTACTGAAGCGAAAGAGGGCATTGGCTCAATCTCGTGTCACCTTTTGCTAAGAGACCTTGGGCCACCCAATATAGCTCTCAAAGACACTTATGTGTCCTTAAAATAGCTAGAAAAGACATAAATAATTATATAGTCTGAATATCAATTTTCCCTTTGTATATTGGTTTTAGGCTTTATTTTTGGATCTAACCAAGTTGGTGGCTTTTTCTTTTTTATTTATTTTTTAATCTTTTATTTTTTTTGCTCTAGAATCATAAAACTTAAGCTGTAGAAGGGATGGTTAAAGCCATTTGACATAAAGCTAATAAAAAGAGCCCAGAGAAACTGGCTTCAGGCATGGTTTGTTCCAGCCACTCAAAGGACATTACCAACCCCAGTGTGCATCTCTTCTTACCTTGGCTCTTCTTTCCTGGGTTTCGCTCCATGATGAGCAAGCCCTCCCTTCGTAATCCCCAGAGAGCTGTCAGTAGTCTTGGGAAGACAGTCATTTGAGAGCAGCAGGCAGAGAGAGAGTCTACTTCCTCCACACTTCAAAGTGTTAGAATGGAGTTTCAGCCCTGCCTGACCTGAGTCACCAATCCTGACTCCATCACTGTGGTCACAGCTGGGATATGTTACCTGCCTTAAACCGAGCAAACTCCGGGAGACACCAATCCTGCGTAATCCACGTGGCTGGAAAGTTTGGAGTACTATTGGAACAGGAAAGATGGAAGCGGATGCTTGCAAGACAAACACAAGTGTCTGACTTAGAGATTTAGGAGAGAAAGGAACCTTGGAAATTGCCTCTCACTATTTTATATAGAGTAGATTGTCCTTCTTTCCTTCTTTCTTTCGTTCTTTCTTTCTTTCAATAAATACTTAAGTTTTTGCTTTAAGCCAGATAATGGGCTTGTAAAGGCCACAAGTATGGATAAGACTGGATCTTGACTCAGAAAACCAGATTGCCACATAATATTCCTTCAGCTCCTGCTTTCTCTGCTCTCCTCCCTTTTTTAGATGCTGATGCTATCACTTACTGGGCTATTTCTATAAGAATAATCTTGTCCCAGAGTATCACATATCTGTAGCTAGTTCTTAGTTTAAGACCAAACCCCCAAAATGTTAATGAAGTAACTGAGAAGAAAGCTATTGGTTTCAATTCTCAAAAAGAAAAGCTATTTTCAAGTTTGCTTTAAAGAAAAAAAAAAGAAGCCACACATTCTAAACTTTTAGCCGGAACTTAATCTGATTAAGGCATCCAGTTCATACAGTTCCGGCTGAAAGTTTAGAATCTGGCTTTTTTTATTAAGTTCAAAAGCCAACCGCCATGGGTATACTTTGAAAGAGTTTATTTTTTCAAAGGCCAAGTGCTATTTAAGTGGCAGATGCTGTGGCCGACAGCTCTCCGAGGACACTCTCCTGGACAGCAGGTCAAGCGGTCATAGCTTGTGCTGTTTTTCTAAAGAGGAATTTGGAACCTCAAAACCCTGGTCCACAGAACGCCTGCATCAGACTCGCTTGGGGAGAGTACTTATGATCACTCTTCCTCAGTCCCACCCTAGATTTTGAAAGTAGAAGAGTATGCGCGGTGGGGAGGGGACCTGTGATTCATCACAGTGCACAGGCGCTACTTGGGCACCCCTATGCCTGAGACTCCCTGCTTCCTGGGGACACAAGCGCCTCCCCGGGCTGTTCACAGCGCCATTGTAAGAAAAGAGCTCAGTCCTCAGTAAGACCGAACGTTCTGCCGGCAGAGCACGGCCCCCACCCCGCAGGCTGGGGTTGGGGGGCGTTGAGCCAAGGAGACATCTGAAGTATCTTTTTCTCCCTCACACCTGTGAAGTTTTCCATGAAAACTGGCAAGCCGTGTCAGTGAGCAGGATGGTGTTGTCTCAGTGTTATGACCAAATGACTAGGTTCAACTCCTGGGTCCGTATGCCTTCTTTAGAAGCAAGTGGCTTTTAGAGGGCATCCCTGCAGGATCTCTTAGGTAACAGTGTGTCTGGACTGGGCGTCATCATGACCCAGGCCATGGCTGTCACTCAGCATTCACAGGGTTGGGTTAATTCTGTTACCAGAGGAAGGTAAGTTGTGTTCTTATTGAAGAAAAAGTTAAACATTTTGTCAGCGAGCTCTGGATTCCTATATGTTTCTGGTTTCCTGGGGAGCAGGGACCCGCTTTTCCACCTCCACATCCCTCGGGGACCATCCTCTCCCCCACGTTCACCAAGCAGTTCATTCCAGTGCTGAGAATTCTCTGTTACGCTGAAGAGGGCCCTGGGCTGGCCCTGGAACATGGCTGGAACCTTCCAGTAGAAGCAGACTCTGCCATATGGCCTCTTACCCATGAAATCACCCAAGAGAGTGGCATACGGTATTGCATTTTGCTTGTAAAATGTATTTGTTGAACAAAGAAAATTCTAGAAATGACTCATTCAGACTATGTGGCATCTCACTTTTATGAAATGTGCCTCAGAGACATTTCCCCGGATGTTTGTTTTGTTGTGGCTCACCCTGAAAACGAGAGGCCGGGGCCATCACTGAGGCTAAGACAGGTCTCAGGGTCCCATTTCTTATCTGGCTACCATTGCCACTGGTCACCATCTCATTATCCTTATGAAGACACATAATCCAGATGGCAACCAGGCTTCTTGATTATTTATAGGTTGCTTGAAACAGCACCAAGCAGATCTCGTGGATCCTGAGACCCGCTCATTGAGACATAGTGACAGGTTAATGATGTTTGCTGCTTGGGGGCCAGGAAGGAGAGGTGGCGTCCCAGGCTTGAGACGTTTGCAGGGACCCCCTCAAAATTGCCCCTGGCTTGGACTGTTTCTGGTTGTGAGACTGGTGAGCTATAGCATCTCTCTTTATTAAATCTCAGAAAGTCCCTAGAGGACACAGCTGCAGGCTTTGCCTGTTGACACACAAGAGGAACTGTCTAGAATGTCCCCTCATCCATATCCTATGTGATTGTTAATGGCATCTCAATCTCTCAGTCATCAGGTTTGTAATCAAGTCCTGTCAGTCCTCTCCCGCAACCAGCTCCCCTTCCCATCTGCATCTCCACCAGTGTTGGCTTTACTCACTCATTCATGTCCCCCTAACACACTGTTCTTTCTCTCTGCCCTGCCTCCAATGTTCCCACTCTGATCCTTCCTCAGTGAGGCACAAGGCAGAGGCCCCCACTCCTGGCTGTGCATCAGAATCTCCCGCACAGCTTTGCAAAGAACACTTCGGGGCCCTTGCCAGAGTGGCCGAGTGAACACCTCCAGAGACGCTGAATTCGGGAACCTGTGTTTTTATAACAGCTCCCCAGAGATTCTAACGCAAGCAGCTCCCCTTGGGGTCCCTGCACTCACTGTGTTAGGGAGCAGCTGGTGAGGTTAAAAAAACAATACAGACTTTGGAATCTGGAAATTGACCTTCAAATTTTGATTTCATCATAATAGCATCTGTGTGAACTTGGGCTTGTTCAGAGCTTGGTATCCTTACTACTTCATCAGCGAGAGGGAAGTAACAGTTACCTTGGCAGTTTGTTGGGAAGGTTAAATGAGAAGATGCAGATAAGTCATCTGGCATCCAGAAAATGGCAACTTCTGTTATTCTGAATAGTCTTATTCTTATTATCATTATTCAGGAACTGACCAGGTTGTGTCACTTCCTTGCTTAAAACACGTCACCTCCACATTGCAGACAGAAAACACCCATGCTCCGTAGCGTGACCTTCAAGGTTCCATTCCATGTGGTCTCCTCCCCCGTCTGCCACGCTGGTGCAGTAGACACACTGGACTCTCACTGACCAATCAGCTTGTCATTCCCTTTCCCCTCTGGGCTCTTTCCTCCACCTGTAAAGCCTTCTCGGTTCTCCACCTGCAGAACCCCCTCTAATTCTTCAGGGAGAGCTCCATGCCTCTCCCTCATAAAGTGCTTGGCCCACCCTGGTTTTGTTTTTCCACACACATGGCCTTCACTGGATCAAAGTCTCCTTGGAAGGCATGGATTGTGACCCACTGATGATTGGATACAGTTCATTTGTTCACTAAATATGCATTAAGCATCTTCTATATGCCAAGTCCTATTCTAGGTGCTGGGGTACCATACCGCACAGAGTAAAGTTCCTGTCCTCAAAGAGCTTACACAATATTCAAGAGACAATACGCAAAATAAAGTGTGTTAGTGGTGGTGAGTACTGTGAAGAAATAAAGCAGTGCAAAGGAGCAGAGTGATGGGATGAAATTTTATCCCAAATCAAGCAAGCCAAGGAAGACTGGAATGAAGGAAGAGTGAGAGCCAGTTGGCTATCTTGGGAAAGAACAATCCAGGTGGTAGCAAAAATAGCAAGTGCAAAGGCCCTGGGGCATAAGAAAACAAATCAGGGCTTTGGCATCAAAAGGATACATTTTAGCTGGATTAATAAAATGTAGTTTCTGGCATATGCCAGGCACTCAGGATGCTGGTTTCTGTGTCTTCCCCCTTCCTCTCCATTCGCCTTCAAAACCTCCATGTAATTCTGACTATGATTCCTCGTCTAGAGCACATGTTCAACTATTTTCTGATATGATTTGCAAAGGAATGCTTAGCTAAAAGTGCTTCTCTTGTAACAGGTGTACTTCCTTTGTCACCTCCAAGGGAGGCATTAAATATGGTATCTACAAAGCCATTCCAGCCATGCCCCCAACATAGAATTGTTGGCTTCAAGAGACCTCGACAATGGGAAGAAAAGGATCACAGGGCTCTCTTGATTGGGTTATACAATTCCCCGGAGCTCTAAACTCTAGGAACTGATCTCTTTGGTTCTCATTATACTCATTAACAGCCACATCCTGCTGAAAAGCAGTCAGTAGTGTTGGGGCTGATCCCAGAGGGATAAAGGAAACTGTCTCCTGATTTCAAGTGAGCATGGACCCCACTGTGATGGTCAGTGGCATGTCCACAGTTCATTCTGGTTTTGGCCAATTCTTCCTCACATTTCCTCTTTGACAAAGTTTCTCTGCTCCTATCTCCCTACTGGGTTCTTAAGTGACACAAGCATCATCATAAAGGGCAAACTAAGCTCATAAATGCAGCACATTAAACACCAATAAGAGGGTTAGATAAGTGCTGAAGTTGGGTAGTATACACTTAATTAGGCAAGAAAGTAACCATGTTGAGCTGAAGGTAAAGGGGAACTGTAATCACAAAATAAATCCCATCAGTTCCGTCCCTGTTTCCGCATAATAATCTGCCCTTCAGTTAAATTTTTATTTTCATTTTTAGACCTAAGAATAAATATCCATGGCAATGTTATTCACAATAGCCAAGGTTTGGAAGCAGCCCAAGGGCCCATCAGTAGAGGAGTAGACAAAAGAAGTTGTGGTACATGTACACAATGGAATACTACTGGGCCGTACAAAGAGCAGGGAATCTTACCCCTTGCGACAGACAGCATGGATGGACCTGGAGAGCATTATGCTAAGTGAAATAAGCCAGGCAGAGAAAGACAAGTACCATATGATTTCATTTGTATGTGGAATCTAATGAACAAAATAAACTAACAAACGAAGTAAAAACAGACTCACACAGAATGGACTGACAGCTGTCAGAAGGGAGGCGTGTTGTGGGACTAGGTGGAAAAAGTAAAGGGATTAAGAAGAAAACAATTATAGACACAGAAACAGCGTGGTGATCCCCAGAGGGGAAGGAGGTGGCAGTGGGGGGTGGTAGAAGAGAATAAAGGGGGTATAAATGATCATAGAAGGAGGCCCGACTTGGGTGGTAGCTATACAAGAGACAGACAGTGTATTATCGAATTATATACCAGAAACCTATATAATTTTATTAATCAATGTCACCCCAATAAATTCAATAAAAAAGAATAAATCAGTTAAAAAGTCATATGATCGACTTTTTAACTTTTCAAAGATTAATTCCATCCAAAATGAACTCTTTCCTCTCCAGATTCTGCAGATAACACCAACTCTGTTTGTTTTCAACTTCTGTTTCCATGGAAGTAGAACCCATCGGTATCTGCATCGGGCCGTTTCCCTCAAGAGAAGTAACCAGACTAGCTGAGCAGCAGAAAAGCATTTGTTAGAGTCTGAAAAAAAAAATCACAAAGAATAGTCTGAAAAATTGTATTTTTCTATTTAATTACCTGCTTTCCTCTGTGCCCAAGCCTGAAAGTCTGTCTTTAAAGCAGGATATAAAAGAGTTATTATCATTTCAGATATGAAAGGGCCCAAGGAAAAAGAAAGAATGACAATGGAAGGAAAATAGTCAAAGAGACGAGACTCCACGGTGATAGGCCGGGCAGAAATGAAACTGATGAAAAAAAGCAATGACTTGGAGTTCCAGTCACTCACAAAATCAGTTGTGTCTTTGTACATAACTATAACATTTCAGAAAATGACACTCCTTTTCTCATGCCAGTCTTTCCTTGGTATGTCAGGAACCATCAGCATTTAAATTCAGGCATCCTATTATCTTATTACTTAGGTACTCACAAGGAGAATTTCATTTATACAACAGTAGGAAGAATTCTAGTCGTTATCTAGTCTTCCAAGAAAGCCGTAAAATGAACAATGCCAGTAACAATTAGGAAACTAAATTGGCCTTATAAGAATAAAAAAAAAAATCAATTTTTCCAGTTTACATTCCCAGTGACTAATTTCCATATAAATGACCTGACTTTATTCAGTCTAAAAATGTAGACTGTCTCCTCTTTGTTTTGTGTTTAAATATTTGTCACTTTTGAGATGGACTGAGGTGGAACTGTTTGAGGGTGTGTTGGTGTGTGTTGCCACTTTCTAATTATAATTAACTTTTGTTATTGTTGTTCCTGGCAGTGTATCAGTTACAGCAAGCGGCCCCTCGTCCCAAGAGGATCATTTGTCCTGGGGAGGTCAGTACTCAGCTATTTCCTTAACAACACACCTTGTTAAAGATGATGACTTGTCAGCACAGAGTTGATGTTGGAGGCCTTTCGGGTTTCCTGGGAGTTGATTTCTATTAACGTTTGTTACAGTGTCACCAAATTAAACATCTGAATCTATATTTTGAAGACAGGTGGTATTTTAAAAATCCTAACTAACTTGTAATCAAATGCTCACACTTCTAACCATTGTAGAAGCAGACGAAGCATCCTTTAGAAACCCCCCAAAACATGTATTTTGGTTGTTTTATTTTTATGGGATGCTTCCAACGGAGAAACAACAGAGAAGAATAAAACTCTGGGTACTCTCTACGGCCATATTTAGCAAACCTTTATACTTCGTTATCTGGACTTGACTTTTTTTTTTTTTATTCCTACGAGAAAAGTGACTGTGTTTTCATTCTTGGAAATAAGCTGGAACAATATGGCGATTCAAAAATGCCCACCAGCCCCCAAAACTCTCCCTTGTTCTCTTTCACTTAATCAGCCTCTTATCATCTGGGATGCCAGTACTATTTGAAAGGCAAAACCCAGGCTTTATTTTCTATCTTTGTACTGACCATTTCTTTAACAGCCAAACTAATATCCTTCAAACAGAGGTCCATGGGTCCTTGCTTATTTTCAGATTAAATCTAGAGTGGTAGGTATCTTGAGAAGGGTCACGTCTGCCTTATGTGGGGTGGGGGAGGGGAGCTCCAATTCCAGCACTCTTGCGATTCATTCTTGAACATAGGAACTCTGCGGCAGACTGACCGGACCTGGTGTTGCACCTGTCTCAGACTTAGGGACCCACACCCAGAGCCAATTTTCACTAGTTAATAAATGTTCTTACATAAAATTTTACTTCTGTGGTAAGGCATTAAAATTCATCAAGTAATCTGAATTTTAATGCAGAGTAAATATTCTCATGCAAGGAATATAGCTTGGGAGAAGAAAATAGCTGAGCCTTCAGGAAGTCTCCAGGGTGAAGTTTCATCTTTAGTTGGTAGGCTGATCGTGTCCTATTACTAACCCTGCTGACTGTTGTCCTTTGATTACTCAATAATATCCAAATAAGAAAAGAAGAGGAAAAATACAAAAATTTTAATGAGATGCTTTAAATAGGATATTTATTTTATGAGAACTAAGAAATAAGTAGTTAAAAATGCTTTCAATCCCACATTACACTTAGTATTTCTCCAGTAGAAAAAAAAAATAGAGCCATGTACAGGAAACAAGAGGCATTTAAATGTCTCCATGAAAAGAGTGTTTGTAAAATTAGAATAGAGCTAAGGACTCTTCCTGGGAATATAAGTAAAATGCCTCCAGGCAAGGTTGGGCACCAGAAACCCAAGGGTATAGAAAGTACTCATTTGTTCATTTATGTAACAAATATATATGGACAGCCTGCTCTGTTCTGGCTTTGATCTAGGCGCCGGAAACGCAGCAGAGAACTTGGCTGTTGGTACTTTGAGTGTCATATTAAAAGAGAACATGGCCTGACCTGTGGTGGTGCAGTGGATCAAGCGTTGACCTGGAAAGCTGAGGTCGCCGGTTCAAAACCCTGGGCTTACCCAGTCAAGGCACATATGGGAGTTGATGCTTCCTGCTCCTCCCCCCTTCTCTCTCTCTCTCTCTCTCTCTTTCTCTCTCTCTTTCTCTTTCTCTCTCTCTTTATCTCTATCTCTGTCTCTCTTCTCTAAAATTAATAAATAAATAAAAATAATTTAAAAAGAGAACAAAATCGTGGTGTATGTAGTAAAGATAAATTTAAGAGCTTACCTCCACATGCATGTGAGTGTGTGTAAAAGAGAGAGATGGAGCCGGGGAGAGGGAGGGGAAGAGAGGAAGGAGAGAAAGCACGTCAGCAGTCTCGCAAGCCAGAGGCCATGCTAGCAGCAGAAATGGCTGGATTCAGGCCGGCTTCGGAGAGGTTCTTCCTAGGCCGCACTTCAGACATCCGATGGACTGAGGCTCCAGCTCACCTCTCCTTAGTGATGCTCTTGTTTGAAAGGAGGGCTAGCAGAGCTGTGCGGGGCAGTCACCACCACCTGCTCTGACTAAGGACATGATGCATATGCGCTTTGTTATTCCCTTGTCTGTCATTTAAACCAAGCCTTTCACTATTTGACCTTTATCAGTGAGATTCGCTAACAAGTTCTGCCTGGTTGATGCTGGATTCATGGGTAGCTTGCCCCTTGCAACTCCAGATCCCATTTCGGCCATGAAACCGACCCTGAAATGGATATTCATCGGCTCTGTTTCTTTGGCAGGCGGCATGGGGCCCGTCCAGCCAGACGGGTGTCTGGCGATAAAGGGTCAAGTGTTCTGGAAGAACAGGCGCTGCTTAGATGAGTGCCAGCAGGAGTGGCTTCAGTTCCTTTTGTCCTCCTGCACGGCATTATGCGCGGCCTCCCAGGACTTGGTCGCCCTCACGTGAAGGCATGACCTCCGCTTGGACATTGGTGAAACCATTGATCTTGCTGCAGGTGGTGTTTGAGCAAATGTCTCTCTGCCTTGTAACACCCCTGCCTGCTCAGGGGACTTGTCTAATGAAGACAGAAGACAGAAAGCCTTTTGATTTTAGCGTGTGGCCAGAGAGATTGAAGCTTTATTAACGCATTTACATAAAACCATAAAGGCTATTTCTTTTGAGCAATGAGCTAGGATTGTTCTATGTCTTTGCCTCTTCACCCCTTAGCTGGCTATTAAGAGTTGATGTTTTCCTTTTATACACAGTCCTTCTCCCTCCAGCCCTTCCTGAGTGCACGGCCGGCCTCCTATCCCTGGCAAGCCTGCCCAGCTCTGCTATTCCATTGCACCTAATGCCTTTTGTTTCTCTGATGGTTAATAATCTCCCAGGCTATGGGCCTCTCTCTGGTTCAGGACCTCTCTCTGGCTCGGGACCTCCCACTGGATGTAATAAGCACTCACAGAAGGGCCCTAAGCGAGTCTGCAGTCACAGAGATACGGAACACGGCTGCTCCAGGGTACAGGGCACCGGCCACCCTGACGGGAATGCTTGGTGGCTGTCAACAGCTACCAACCACCTAATGAACTTTGCTGGGGAACTAGATGAGTCAAGGGTACAGACCAATTTGGTAGGCAAACCCGAACGAGCTCTGCCAGCGCAGGCTGGGGAGCCGCTGCAGGGTCAGCAGGGCTTGTTCGGAATGCTGGCTGTAGCCTCTTCTCAGTCCCTGACTTAGAGCCAAGCTCTTACTGTCTCAGAGGGACAGAGGTCCACCCCGAGGGCAGACGTCCACTTTGCAGGATGCTGTAAATGGAACGCCTGAGTCAATGCCTGGTACCCAGCGGGTCCTCCGTGTTCATGACTTATGGCGGTTGCAGAAACCTGGGAAGAGCAGGTTCTGAGACAGTCAGTCAGTCATTAGGAACAGAGTCAGAGCAACAACAGTATTTTTCTGAATGTGAGGATAAAAAAAAGAAAAAAGCAGTGATCAAGAACAAAGCATCGGTGATCAGGAACTGAGCCACCGGGAGAAAAGACAGGGAGGGTGAGAAGCAGAAGGTATGAGCAGCTGCACAAAGCCCTGCGCCCGGCCGGCCAGGTAGGGTCAGCTCCTGCAGCAAGGGCTCGCTGCTTCCTTGAGATTCAGTGCTGTGAATTCATGCTCACTATGCAGCCACGGCACCTGGCGCTCGACTGGCATTTCCTGAGTGCTCCTTGCCAAGAGGTTCAAAACATCTTCCGGTATGCAAAATTCTCACTTGCCCTTTCTGTCAATGATCAATCAGTCATCTCATACGCATTTATTAATTACCACATGTGTGTCTGGGTGGTCTGCCAGGAACTGTGCAGAATGTTGACTCCCAGATTTGTATCTCGAGCTAAGACCTCTCCCCTGGGTCCTGAGCAACTCGCTCCCTCTGTCTACTTGACCTCGTCATGTAGATGTCCCACAGGCCATCGCTAGCCTAGTGTCCGAGACAGAGCAGGACCCCACTCCATTAAATGGCTCCCAACTTCAGAAACCAGGATGCTTCCCCTCCCCCCCCCCCCGCCTCCGTTTTCTCTTAGCAGTCGTCAGATTTACGTCCGGATAGATCTTTCATCCCCAGCTTGTCCACCTCCACAGCTGTCCCCTGGTTCGGGTCATTATCATTCTCTCCTGGATTCTTGCAGGTCAGCAGTCTCTTGCTTTCTCTCTCTGCTCCCTCTCTTGGTACTTTCTGTGAAGCCCACACACACATGCACATACACACACACACACATGCACACACACTCACACACACTCACACCCACACACATGCACACACACATACGCACACATGCACATACATGCACACACACTCACACCCACACACACATGCACATACACGCACACACACATGCACACACACTCACACCCACACGCATGCACACACACGCACACATGCACACACACACACACACACACACACACTCCGTTCACCAAACAGGAGCCCAGATCGTCATTATTAAGTATAGATCCAACAGTTTATTTAAAAACCAGTTGTCATCGCACTTTAAATAAAAGCAAGCCTCCTTGCTAGGCCTCTGAGCCAGCCTGGCCGAGGCTTTTGCTGGTTACTGCCCTTTCTGCCCCATTCTTCCCAGTGTTGCTGCCTTTCAGCCCTGCTAGCTTTTGCTCTTATTCATCACACACACCACAGCGCCGCTACCCTGGGGCCGTGGCATTTGCTCTTGACCTGGAATCCCAGGTTTCACGTCAAACTTTGCCTAAGAACAGAAGCCCTCCCTGAATCCCATAAAACTTAGAACCTCCAGACCTCCTCTGTCGTGTCGCACTGTGTATTTTGATTATAGTACTAAATACTCTCTCTCTCATGTACTTTCTTGTCTTAACTGATTGTTTATTTGTCTCTAGAGACTTCATCGGTCTTAATCACGGGCACTTCCTTCCCTAACATGGAGCACTGTGCCAAGCAGCCGTGGGCAATCAGCATATATATGGTAGAATGGCGGAGGAAAGGACAGGTGCCGTGAACAAAAGAAATTTAGAATTCTCAAACCATTACTGGGAACATACCCGATGTGCTCGATGTTGTTATTAGACTAGTGAGTTGGAATTTGGGCCATGAAGCTTTTTTCTTGAACACAGACCAATATTTTTTTTTCCTGGAAAATTCTAAATTCCTGTTTGGCCTTTCAGAAAGGCCAAACGTCAAGATTGACTCGTGTGGCTAATGTCAAGTCAAGAGCCACTGGAGTTATCTAAAGGATTCACAATAAGTAGAAATTCTTTTGTGACTGTAAATGACTTGGTATCATTTGCCTTTCTTCTTTGAAGTTGCTGGAATGGACATGGGATTCTAAAAAAGCAATTTCAAAAAAAAAAGGAAAAAGGAAATAAATGACATACAATTATTTCAAATCATTCTTCATTTTTTGCCGCTTCATTGCCCACCTCCTTTGCCATAGAACAATCTACTCTTAGGGGGAAAAAAGATTTTTCTTTTAATGCAGAAATGAACTGTACAACCGAGGTTTCTAGCTTTCGTGAGCAGAACCAGCATTTTTCTCTTGATTGTCAGAGGTTAAGCCAACTACAGATGACAGTGGGCTCTCTTAAGTAATACGTATTTTAACTCCTAGTTACCTGTCTTCACTTTTAAATACCCCTTTAAGTGCCTTTCTTCCCTGTGCATTTTATTTAGTGTTTGGTTTTCCTAACCCACAATCTTAACCCGTTTCAGTCTCTTCTACCTTTACTTGTCAAACACTGTTTGTTTGAGCCTACAAGAACATTTCATTTTATCATTATGCTTTCCAAATGTTGATGCACCCCACCTAGACTCCACAGGCTCATAGCGATGTAGCTTTAGGTATGTCTGGAAGACCTTAACAAGCCATAGTGATTGGCCATAGCGTTCTCAAGTAACTCAGGACGTTTTGAACCACAGATTTAAAGTAAACTCTTGACTTAGGGTGGTGAACACACAATATGATATACAGATGGTGTAGTATAGGATTGAAACCTATATAATTTTATTAACCAGTGTCACCCTGATAGATTCAATAAAAACTGAAGATCTGTGATTCCTTGGCCAGGGTAGCCCCTCAGGAGCTCCTTCGTAAAGGACTTATTGACTTGTTGCAAAGCACAGAGCACAAGTAATTTAAAACCAAAAACAAATACCAAAGGTGCGGCTGTACCCCCCCCCCGCCCCCCGCTGATAGTGAAGATGCATGACCACCAGGTGCCGCCATCTGTACCTTTTGAAAAATAAAACTTTATTAAATCAAAATAAAATAAGTCAACTCAGAGGGGATTTCCACTATTCTGCTATTCTCTTCTTTTTCTTCTTGTAGTCATTGAAAATAAATTCTTTTAAACAAATGTGCATTTGGGGGAACACAAAAACTCTACCGATTCCAGATATTGAGTCTCGATGTCTGAAGTAATGAGATTGACTCTATGAGCCACAAACAAAAATCAATCCCATTGCCTTTTAATTGGCTTCCATGTGTAGTAATCAGAAGGCTATTTCTTCCCGCGTAAGAAATCTTTCTCTTCATCATCGTAGACTTTCTCCACTGGTCTATTTCACCCCACCCCACCCCCCAATATTGACAACCTAGAATAAAAGGTTTTCCCGTCGTTATTTCTGCCAGGCTTTCGTCTCACTGCCTAATGCAATCAAGCTTTTTGCTTTGTTCCGAGCAAGACTTGCTTTGGGTGCAGACCTACTGTACTACAGGGGAAAACCCAGTAAAACCAATGTGAGAGCAAAGAAAGTTTGGACATAAGAGTTTTTCTTCCTCTAAAAAATCAGTTTTGCCTGAGCAGGCAGTGGCGCAGTGGACAGAGCGTCGGGCTGGATGCGGAAGACCCAGGTTTGAGACCCTGAGGTCGCCAGCTTGAGCGTGGGCCCATCTGGCTTGAGCAAAAAGCTCATCAGCTTGGACCCAAGGTTACTGGCTCCAGCAAGGGGTGGCTCAGTCTGCTGAAGGCTCGCGGTCAAGGCACATGTGAGAAAGCAATCAATGAACAGCTAAGGTGTCATAATGGCAATGGAAAACTAGTGATTGATGCTTCTCACCTCTCTCTGTGCCTGTCTGTCTGTCCATCTCTCTGACTCTCTCTCTGTCCCTGTAAAAAAAATAAAAATCAGTTTTGTGCTTTTGTATTGACTTTCTTGTTGTCAAGTGCTGTGACCTATCATAATACTTAACCTTCCAAAAAAGAATCCACTCTCTTTGGAATACTCTGAACAACTTGTGATGTAGTACAGACTTTACACGTTTGCACCCAGAAAGTGTTGGGTTATTTCCAAGGCAATATTGTGAGCAGCGAGTTAGCGCTCTTGAGGACAAGCTGCTTTCTGATTCGAAGGCTGAGAGGCTTTAAATCAAGGGACAGATAGCCTGAACTGGGAAGGCCACCAAGGAACAGTGTATGTGCTGAAGGAAAAGTTGAAGCAGAAGTGGGAGGTTTCTTCTTAAAACAGAATAAGATAAATGAAGGGGGGATTCAACAGTGATGGATAATAAGTAAAATTTCTTGAGACTCTTCTTTAATCTCTCTGGGTGATTTTCATTTCTTGAAAGTCTAACTTGAAAACGTGTGTGTTTATATATATATAATTGCTAGCAATGAACTACTGCATTGTATCGCTAGTTGTTTTAGAGTTAAAATAAATAACCGATAGCATCACAGATTACAAAACAAGCTCTGTTATCCTTCTCTGGCCTCTGACAAGCATCACTCAAGATACCATCACTCACTGACTGGGGTGGGAGCCGGGAGTGATTCAAACTGTGGGTACAACGGTTATGAGGAGGTGCTGGCTTTTGAAGGGCCAACCTTGTACATCCAAACAGGAAGCAAATATCACACTCCCACAGTGACTGCTATCTGAGCTATCCAGAGTATGTGTGCTCTGTGACTCAGAGGTCAAGGCCAATAAAATTTCAGGTGTGGCCAGGACCATCCGGGAAAAGAAACAGGTGCATAGCGTGGGGCGTATTAGTGAGGTTTTAATGACGTGCTTTACATTTTACTCACCATGTTAAACATTAACTGAGAAATAATGCCGATAAAAGTAGGTAATACTTCACCCCAGGCAAGCCGTGTCTCCTAAGGGAATGTGGCCGGGCTGACCAAGCAGCGAGACATTTGAAAACAGAGTTGTAACTTTGACTTTCCTTTCCATCAGAAAAAAATGTGAGTGGTGCAATCTCAGACCAACCCAGTTTTAATATGACTACCCTGAGGAATCTTGCCTAATTGTTTATTTGTCATCAGCCTTTTAATGAGACCTAATACCTAGGGAGCATTTATTATGCCCCAAACGCTGGGTTGAGGTTTGCTTCTGTTATCCTTCACAACAGTCCCATGGGGATTGCCCCCCCCCTCTCGTTTTACGGGGAAAATGAGACAAGTAGCACAGGACGGGTAGAGCCGAAGTTGAACCCAGAGCAAACCCAGGACTGGGCTTCTTACCCAGGGAGTCTCAAAGTGTGCTTCCAGGGCCAGCAGCTACGGCATCGCCTGGGACCTGGTCAGAAATGCAGATTCTCTGGCCCCCCTCTGACCTGCTGAATCACCAACTTAGAGTTGGGGCCCGGCAGCCTGGGTGTTACAAAGCCCTGTGGGTGATCCTGACGCTTGCCCACGTGTGAGGACCACTGTCGTGACCACTGTTCTCACTCCTGCTTTGTTTCCCACTCCTTTCCCTGTGTCCTAGGATAGAAGAATCCAGACGCTTTGTCTCCTGATGATACATACTGTTTGCCCAGTGCTGTGCTAGACTTGTCATGGACGTCACAGTAGATGCCAAGTCACCCGTCGCTGCACAGTGCACTTCTCTAGATGTGCTTTTCCCTAGGTGTTATTTTCTACCCTTTACAAATGTTTGGCCTCTGCTTTCCTTCTTTGCTCTGCCGAGCTTTCCCACACCCTCGTACGCTGCAGAGGCCAACTATGAATTCTTGTACAAGTAGGTCAGTGCTTAATTTACCTTGGTTTCCTATCCCACCTTCCAGTTTGTTACACACGTCTTAGTGTTGTGTTTGCATTACTAATTAACAGAAATGTTCAGATTCAGTTCTAAGATGATTCATACTCATGTTCGTTCATATTCAGTATATTATAATGAACTCTGGCTTTTTAAAGATGTTCTCCTTAGCTCCCGATTCTTCACAAATGCTTGCTAGATTTACTTGCACTTCTAAGGGGCCTTTGCATTAATAAAAATAGCAAATCCGTTGTCATGATGTCAGCAATACTTTAAATTATATTTCTGTTTTTCAATGCCAGTCTTTTCATTCAACGGGTCACCTGTGTGCTTAATGAGCATTTCTTAGTTCGGGATTGTAAGGGACCAATTTGCTAATAAAAGCCAGGCCAGCCCAGGTCCTGCCTCCTTGCCTCAGTCTACCACTCCCCTCCTTGTCTCCAGGCTGACATTGACTGAACCATTGCTAATTCATCACCTTTGGCTGTATCCATCCACAGATCCTAGTCTCTCTTGACATTAGCCCCAATACACCGTATCTCCCTGTCTTGTTGGACAAAATAGCAAGCCCTGCTTTAGCGATGGTATCTCTTTCTTCCTTCTTATTTACATGGCCAGTGTCGTCTCCCCATATATTGTGGAAGGAAATTAAATAGCCTTGGCACAGCCCAACAAAAGCATATTGGTTGCCATCCAGCATCTTGTGTCCTTCTAGGTAATTACACATCGATTATTTGATGAACCCTTCTTGTATCTCTCTGGTAAATCTACCAAGTCTGTAATTACACTTTTGTGGTTGTCCCTACGCTCTGTTGTGGTCCTCAGGGTTCCATGACATCAAAGACAATGCTTAATGATGCTGTAGCAACGCCATTCGATTCAAGGACGCAAGTCAGACCCCTTAGTGTCTCAGTATATTCTCAGCTGTGGAACAATATAATTCAACCATTCCTGCTTCAGTTCATTTTGATTTTTTAAGTTGGCATCAGTATGCCATAGATTAAAAATTAATGATTCACTCCTACCGGTGCAGTAAGAGACAGAAGGGCATGAACACAAAGCAGTGATTTGACCCATTAAATGAAAAGCCGTTTGAGGCATTGGCGAGCTCTCAGCTCTGAGCTAACTGTAAGACATGCTGAAACCGATTTTTAAGAATGGACTTTAATGTGTGTTACTCTAGCACAGGCACTGGCAAACCATAGCCTGCTGACTATTTTTGTGAATAAAGTTCACAAAAATATTAGAAGACAGCAATGCTCATTCTCTTATATTTTGTCAATGGTTGCTGTCATACTCTTACAACAACTTGAGTACTTGAAACCAGCCCTCAAAGTCTATACAGTACAGGGTGGGGCAAAGTAGGTTTACACAAAACATAGAACTTATTCCTGAGTTATTATTCATTATTGCATAATTTTCCATACGAACAACTGTAAACCTACTCTTGCCCCACCCGGAATTGATTATCTAGCTCTTGCCAAAAAATGTTTGCCAACCCCTAGCCTTGCACTAGAAATCACTTTAAAGAGTGAG
Source organism: Rhynchonycteris naso (assembly GCA_037038555.1). Lineage (NCBI taxonomy): Eukaryota > Metazoa > Chordata > Mammalia > Chiroptera > Emballonuridae > Rhynchonycteris > Rhynchonycteris naso. Next base: position 140,027,846 of record CM073002.1, read on the forward strand.
TTAATTCCTGTAGAGCTCTTAGAATAGCACCTGACATTTATATATTGGAAGTATTGGTCTTTAATTTTTACCTTTTCCAAAGCACTATATAAAAAAATGTTAGGGGAAAAGGAAATTTTAACCCTTCCATTTAGGATGAATTTGATCCCTAGCCATTTTAAGAAATGTTTTGGCCTTTATATTTAACACATGTAAATTGATGAGAGATGCCATGGCAGGTAAAATGAGCAGGGTGCTCTTTCAGCTGCTTTGTCACAGTCAGTTTCCCTCTGTCAAGTAACAGTGGCCTGTTAGAAAAAGGGGGCATAGCACCCCATAAGCAGAAAATTAAAGAGTTGGGTGGAATCTCTTTGAGAACACCATCTGAACATGTAAACTAAAGTTGTTTTCTTTCATTTCAAAACAAAGCTGGTGTTGCTCTCCTAGTAAAAGTCTATATGCTGTTGGCCTGACCTGTGGTGGCGCAGTGGATAAAGTGTCGACCTGGGAACACTGAGGTCGCCAGTTCAAAACCCTGCACTGGTCTGGTCAAGGCACATATGGGAGTTGATGCTTCCAGCTCCTCCCCCGTTTCTCTCTTTCTCTCTCTCTCTCTCTCTCTCTCTCTCTCTCTCTCTCACTCTGTCTCCTCTCTAAAAAGAAAATGAATAAAATAAAAAATAAATAAAAAGAAGTTTTTTTAAAAAAAAAGTCTATATGCTGTTGAATTCAAATGAATGATTGTGTGCTGAAGCAGTTGGGGGGAAAGTTGTTATGTCTGAAAAAAAAAGTTGGATTAATGAGTGGCCAGAGGGATGAATAAATCGATATTCCATACAGCAAGTATAGTAAATGTTACAGAATCTAGCAGGTGTAGATATGGGTGTTCACTGTAAATGTCTTTCATTCTTTCTGCAGTATGAAAATTTTCATAACAAAGTATCAAGAAGCGAAAGCAAGGATGGTGTGAGAAGAGCAATAGCGGGGTATGCTCTGGTCCAGGGAGCAAAACCCATCTCTTGGGTGCACAGCCCCGAACGGCCGGAGGGTGTCTCAGTATCCATGCGGCTGGAGGCATCTTCAGGCTAGCTCAAGAATTTTAGCAAGGACTACAATAATTTGTCAGGAAAAGAATTTGAGCTCAAAGACAAACATTTATAAGGCTCTTTCACTCTTGTTTATTATACCATGTGAGGAATTACTTTGGGGGAAGTTACAGAATTGCTAAATCAGATCATGTTTCTAAAGAACAAAGAACAGGATTCTGGATCTTATGGTATCAGAAACGGGGCTTCAACCCTAAGTCTGAGGCGAGCGTAGGACTGTGAGCAAATGAATTTACTACTCTGAATTGCAGCTTTCTCATCAGTAAGAAGGAAGCAAAGATATATATTCCATCTTCCTGGTGGAAGAATAAATGCAAAAGCATTCTGAAAGCCACGAAGATCTCTCCAGACATTGAATTCTCATTGGGAGCGATATCACTCCCCAGGCAGGGGAATTGCTTCTTGAAGGGCAGGCAGAAAAATTGTATTCACTTAATGTATACAGCACAGATATGCATATATAACAGATATACAGTCTATAGTATTCGAGCTTCATTGGAGAGAGATGATTAGGGGGAAAAAATGTCTTTAAAAAGGTCCATAGGAGACTATAGTGCAAAAACGGTTGAGAACATTTCTCTAGGCAATCTTTAATTTCTACCACCCTCCGAGTTCTGTACCCCTTTATTTGTCTTTAGGTTAATTTTATGCATCAGTTTGAACACAGACATTCGAGTGCTTACATTGAACACTTACATTTGAATGCTCTTACTTGTCTAGAAAGAGGAAGGAAAAAAACTGGGGAGAAAAATGAGAGTGATAGACGTTTACTTTTTCCAAAGTGTCGAGTATCACTTAACCCAAATACCATTAAGCTTTAAAGGAAGGAATTCACTAGCAAGAGTGAGGAATTAAATGAGTGTACTCATCCAGTCTTTTTTTTCCCTGGAAACTTAAACAGCAGCATTAGTTTTCCCTTGATTTGATTCGATTCTATCGGGTACTTCAAGCTCTTTGAGCCTGAAAGGTATGTGGAGAATTTAAAGAGAGTTCCAAGGAGAATGATGAAGATGAATTAAGGATGGGAAAATGGGCTCTATCAGAAAAGGTTAGAAGAACAAGGATTATATAATGTGAGGAAGAACAGGCCACCAGGTGGCACAGGGATGGCTTTTAATAGTGGAAACCTTATCCTACAGAGAATCTTCTCAGGTTCTCATGTGCACTGAAGACCAAAGGAAGGGCCAAAGTGTATTTTGAACAAGAAGAATATAAGTTAGATATTAAGATACAATTTCTGTTTGTAATTAAATTCTGGGTTTTGATTCTTAAAGAATAAGATCTTTTTAAAAAAAAATTTCTTTTTATTTATTTATTTTAGAAAGGAGACACAGAGTGAGAGAGAGAGAAAGAAAGAGAGAAAGGGGGGAGGAGCTGGAAGCATCAACTCCCATATGTGCCTTGACCAGACCAGTACAGGGTTTTAAACTGGCAACCTCAGTGTTCCCAGGTCGATGCTTTATCCACTGCGCCACCACAGGTCAGGCTGGGTTTTGATTCTTTTCTATGATTTTATTTTTTTTTAAATAAGGTGCTTGTCTGTAGGAGGTAGCAGGAGGATGGACAGGTAGACTGACCCCATTTAATTCTCCTATCTGATGGGAAGCCAGCCAGGCACCCTGGCCAATATGGCCCCCATGGGATTTGGCTTGATGAGAGGAAAGAGCCATTGTGCCAGGAGCCATGGCTTCAGGCTGCCAGAGGATGATTACAAAATGCTAGGCAAGGAAGTGTCAGGGCAGAGCCAGATAGTACACATAATTGTGCTGTCCAAACAAGGAGGGCCTGAGGTGGGTGCTGGGAGCCAACACTTGGAGCCAAGGAATCAGGGCCAGGGAAGACATGGCAATGAAGCCCAGCCCAGGTCCTCGTGATCTGGGCCAGCAGGAGAGGAGAGTGCTGCCTACGGCTAGGCTTTCGGGTGTTTCTGGAAGCCTGCTGTGAGCGCGAATCAGAAGTCATGCAGAGCCCCTAGGAAGGTGCCCACGCTCCTAGGAATGTGTTCAGTCGCTCGGTGTTCTGGAACTGCTGCCCAAAGTCATGGTTCCCAGTCCTGGGTGTATGGCAGAATCCTCCACGGAGCATGCTAACCCTTATAGCCACCCTGGCTGCAGCCCCGGAGAGTGGGGCAGAATGGCAGTATCTCTTAGGGTTCTGTTGTGAACAACAGAAACCATAGCTGGCTAATTTAGCAGAGGATAAAAAGGCAGCAGTTGGTTGGAAGGCTGTGAAGAAATTTTCTGGGTGGAAAGAAAGTTGAACAACCAGGAGCTTTGGGAAGGGTACGTGAGCCATCTTCGGGGACCCGGGAGGTGGGGTGGATGTGCCTCTGGGCAGTAGAGTGTGATGGTTAGGGCCCTGAGCTTTAATATTATAGAGCCTGCTTGTATACTCTGCTGCTCTGTGCCTCGATGATCCTTTGGAAACTGGTATGATCGATCATACTTATTGGGTAGTCACAAAGATTGATTGGGTTAATATATGTAAAGGAAGTGCTTAGAACAACACTTGGCCCATACTAAGTTTTTAATAACGATTGGCAATTATTATTGTTGTTGCTGTTAGGCTCTGCCATGCATGTGGATCAACTCTAACAGTTACTCTTAATAGTTTCTCCTGCAAATTCAAGGGCTAGAGCATCCCAGTGGCTTCTGTTAGTTCACATGTTCACACATTCACACCTTGTTGTAGGATGTGTGGGACCCTGATTAGCCGAGACACTGACTATAAGCCAAACTCTTCCACTCCTCATCCGTGTGGATGGTGCCACCGAAGACTCCTCCACCCAGTGCTCAAGTGATAAACTGTCATTCCAGGTTCCTTCCTCTCACCCAACCCCACGTGCAATCTGCCGCTCTCTTCCATTGTACGTAATTTCTTAACTACTCTTGAATCTTTCCATATTCACTGGCTATCAATTCACCTGAATCCTTGAAATCGTTTGTTTCTAGGTCTCGCTATTGGTGCTTTTATTACCCTCCAATTTATCTTTCACTCTGAGGTCAGAAAATGCAAATGTTATGTTACTCCCTGCTCAAAATTGTTCACTGGCACCCCGTTGCCATGTGGTCAAACCTATACCATTTAGTGGGACCTTCCCAGACCACCCGACCTAAAAGTGGTATTTCCTCTCCTTGCAATAACGTAGCTGTTTTTCTTTAGTGGTTATTTTATAATTTAGATTAAATATAGTAAAACTGTGAGTCTGTTCAGTTTTATATTTATCTGAATAGTGGGAGGTACTTCTGTCTTTTCTTAGAAGCTACTGTTATACATTATAGGTATTACCAAAAATATTTTCTCTTACCTTCCTTTTACTCCATTTTACGTTATGTATTTTAAGTATTTGTTGCATTTTGGTCTAAAAATAAATTTTTTTTAACACTCTTTCTTGGGAATACTCAGGACTCCAAAGTTCTTTCAGTCTAGAGCAAGGTTTCTCAACTTCAGCACCGTAGACATCTTGGGTGGAATCATTTCTTGGGGGTTTTTTTTGGGGGGGGAGGGATGAGCTGTCCTGTGCATTGTAGAATGTTTACCTGCCGACATACCTAAACTCTACTCACTACATGACAGTAGTCCCCTCCCCTGGTCATGACAGTCCAGGCATCACCTAATGTCCCCTGGGGAGCAAAGCCCCTACTCTCTCAGCTGAGAACCACTGGGCTAAGAAAAGTCTTATTTTATTTGTCTTAAGAAATCATCACTGATTTTAAATTTTTTATTTCCTGGGAACAATCTGGGAAGGCGCAGGGGAAGAAGGCAGCATACAAACCAGTCAGTGAGAACCGTATGGATCCTGAGCACACCCAGCCTGGTAGAGTGAGCCGTAAGCCAGCGAAGTGTTTACAGCAGGTGCCCACAGTGCCCAACACGTGTGCATTCCCAGAGCTTCTCAAAGCCATGGGTAACCTTGTCAGGAGATTTATTGCAGAAAGACAGGCCAATATATATATATATTTTTTAAATATAACAATCAAGAGAAGAAAGAATTTACCTCATTAGTGCCCCATAAATATTCTGGAAGCCTTAAACTAATGCCCTGAGGAAAAACACGGCCTTAGATTCTAGATGAAAAGAAACAGGAGATTTTAAAGATTTGTTCAACTTTCATTCTACACCATGCACTTTGACTGCAACACTGAAGATTCCAGTACCTGCATTTTCCTTCTCTCCTTTTCAAGAGACAACTTTGATTTCTAATTAGAAGGGAATTAGCCATATTTATTTTTTCCTGGATGAAATTGTCCTGATATCACCAATACAAATCTCCCTATCAAAAGCCTGTCCCCCATGTTTGACCTGCAGCTCAGAAAATCCCGCCGTCTGGCTGCCCTGCATAGGAGGGTGCTTAAATCGGGTTTTTAAATTATTTCTAGTAAGTCAAAACTTAACATATACCAGCTGCTGGGAGATTATAAAAGCTTTGTTTTTTCAATAATTGGAAACCTTGTTTACAGAGGACTCACAATATTCTTTAAATGTCTTTGTGTTGAATACAAAAGAACTTGTGTTTATCTAGGCAATGATAATCTGACTATAAAGCAAACTCATTTAGGGATTATGTTTCCTGCCTCTCACTACGCAGCTGTCACCCTACTGGTTTTCTTTTAAGCTTTGCAAACTGCTGAGAATTCTTCCTGAAAACTAGAAGACTAAATTGGAAAATAAAACAGGTAGCATAAATTGGAATGCCTATACTTCTAAATCACATAGAAATACTTGAGAGAAGGCAAATTTATCCCGAGTTCTCATTTGTTAACTCATGGATGGAATTCAGTTCACGACAAAGAGATTTGAAGGTGATCCATTCTGGTGAAGAAAAACCACGGACAATTTGGACAATCCAATAGTTCAACAAAGTGTGGCTATGTGCCATCACCGATGACATCAATGGTGTTGGTTGGTATCTTCTCTGAAGAAGCAGGTAGAGCAGGTGTTAAGGGTGTAGGTGCCAGGTCTGAAGCCAGTTACTTGCTGTGTGACCTCACATTGATTATTTAGGGGCCCTCTGTAAAATAACAGCACTCCCTTAACCCTCACTGTCTTACCCACTATACACTGTCTGTTTCCACCGGCTTTTCTAGTGCTAAATTTCTTCTGTGCCATGATGGTGTTGCAGTCACTTGTCTACAGCATCATAAACGTAAGAAGGAGCCTGGCCTGTGGTGGTGCAGTCGATAAAGCATTGACCTGGAATGCTGAGGTCATCAGTTTGAAGCCCTCGACTTGCCTGGTCAAGGCACATACGACATGCAATCACTGAACAACTAAAATGAAGCAACTATAAGTTGATACTTCTCTCCCCCTTCTACCTCTCTCTCTCCTCCTTCTGTAAAATCAAGAAATAAAATTTTTTTAAAAAGGAAGAAAGAAACTTGAAAGCCAATAGAATGATATAAATGACAAAATTTTCAACTCATATTAAAAAGCTTCCCAGCATGTAGAGTAATGGTACACATCAGCTAACAAGGTGCCTTTTACGCACTTATTGCTTCTGTTAATGACATTTTTTTTTTTTAGATCTTCCTTTGTAAATGATACCAAACGGGCTACAAACCTTGAAGATTGGGAGTTATGAGAGCCCCTTTCTTGGTTCAATGCTTTTTAAGTGTAAAACGCACAGATGAATGAGCCCATATTTAGAAGTGTCAAGATGATTAGTTTTATGCCGGCCAAACTCGTCCAAGCAGGCTTGTGAATGCGGTCCTCAGATTTCCTGGCTCCCCTTTCTGAGACTTTTTCTCTAGTCCATACCTCCCTACTGCCCACTCAGACCCCTGCATCCTCCGGGGGGTGGAGGTTGGCCAGGTAACTGCCCAGTACCATGCTATACCACCTCTTTGCCCACCTGTAAGCCCTGCACGGAAACCCCCAGCTGACCGTAAACAGAAATGACTATAAATAAAACCTCGGCAGGCTCTTATTCTATTCTTAGGAAAAAAGCGTCAACTTGTTGTCATAACTAACCGTCAATGAAAATTCAGAACTTCATGTGGCTCACTATGCTTCTAGTGTCCTTGGAGTCAGACCAGAAGAACAAAAGCTGAACATGAGAATTCATGTTCATTTTACCCTGAATCCAACACCACAAACATCAGAAAACAAAGTTCTCATGAAAGTTGACTGTTCTGTATGTGATAAAAATTCAATGCTTTCACCCCTAGGCAGAAGTTGTGATTGGAAACTCTCTTCTGGAATGCTCGTAATGTCTAGGCGAGTCATAAATCATGTCCTCTGTGTCTTGTACCTCTGGTGTCAAATAAATTGTAGCTCATTAGCGATTTGTTGGAAAAAAATAAGAATGTTAGAATATTGATTTTATCTGGAACGAGACCAAGTTTTTTTTAATCCAGGTGGACGCCTCACTTTTATTGTAAATACATAATGAAATGAATGGATGAAGACTGAAATAAATGCTTACATCTTATTCATGATAAAAAAAATATTTATTCTATCCTTCTGGATGAAACCTTGTAATATGTTTATAAATTCACTAATGTTAAAATAAGCATCACCATGTTTCTTTTGAAAATATTTTATTAGGTGGTTGGGTTTGGGTGAGGAATGAGCCTAGTGATTAGAGAAATATGTTTATTCTAGAGCATTCTACCACAGATAGTGGAATGTGTTGGTTAACTCTGTAGCTTCCTGGACCTCTGGCTTGAGGAAGTAACACTGGAGTAAAATTAGCGCCAGGATTCTAGCTCTGTTGATTTGACTAGCATTTTTATCTATCTGATTTGAATTGAAACGCATTATTAATATTTTTCTTCTTTTTAATATAGGTGGAAAACAGACCAAAATATTATGGAAGAGAGTATGTATAATGCTATTTTGTGTTTTAATAATGTAATAATTAGTCATTTCACATGTCATATAGATATAAAATTAAACTTTTTCTAATATAAGATCTTCATCAAATGTTCATTGTGCAAGAGTTTGACACTAATGATAAATGCAATCAGGCCCCTTTGTGTTGCATTTTCTTTATAATCCTCAGGTGCTCAGCTTCTATTAATGTGGGAAGGAGAACATCTTCTGCTCCTCTCCACAAGAACAGCCACCGAGAGCCTGGCTGGTATTTGAAATGTGAGGCAGTGTTTTCCATAGCTGAGACTTTGTATGTTACTTCACTTTCTATCTCAATGTTATATCAGCAGTTAGGGTGTCAAAGATCATAAACTGTAGCTGAACTTCCTTTCATGGACCTCAGGAAATGCAGTATTTAGGAAAGTCCCCTCCACCCCCCACCGTGTCCTCACAGTTTCATAAAACCAAAGTGATCATTTCTCTTGACTCGGCTGCATTAGCTAAATTGCCTAATGACATCATTATTATTGCCTCCCATTTTCCTTTTAATTTTTAAGTCTTGTTTTGCTTTACTTTCTCGGAAACCTACTGCAAAGCAAACACGCATTATTATTCCATCTTTAAGTCTGTGGCCTAGAGAGCTGCTTACCAGGAAGGGGAGGGGGGCAGGCAAGACCATTTGAGTGGGGGCAGCTGTCCAATCACTTTTCTTCCCACGTGTTCAACCTGGAGGCTGTTAGGAGACAAAGTCTCTTTGAAGTGCACCTCCCACTCTCTCTCCACCAATCCTAACCCTTCTTCAATTCCCTTACCCATCAGAGCTTCACCTTTGTGATTAATGGCCCTCTCATTGGCCCCAGCCCCCAGCCACTTCCTAACTGCCACCGCTGCCATTCTGAACCTTCCTTCCTGACCTCTGGAATGCCTGCGGGAACGCTGGCCTCAGCTCTCATCCATCCCCACGTCCCTAACGTCCCTAATGTCCCCACTGTCTAGCCTACTTAGTTGTCTGGAGTATGAGTGCTTTCTTCTTTCCTTCAATAAGCTGATCTCGATTTTGCTCACAGAAAGCACAATTAATAAAGCAAGAGAAAATGAAAACCTACATATACTTCTCAAACGGAACACTGGAATACATACATGAACACTTCTGCGTGTTTGTTTTGCATAAACGTTTTTGCTGAATAACCCTCTCATGTTCATCCTGCAACCCCAAACAGCAAGAACTCTATAGTGGGAGGGGACCCAGGAAACTCTTTAACCAAGGAAAACGAACATGTATGTATTAGAGGGAAATTCACTTCAAAACTTCAGATTCTGGGTTTCCTTTTTCTTTTTTTTTTTTTTTTAGAATGAAAGGTTTTCCTGTTCCATTCAAAAAAGCAATGGGTGCTTTATTGAAGAAACATGATTTTTTTTTCCTAGAAGGAATCACAAACACACATTAAAAAAAAAAAGTGTTGACAATGGTACTTTTAGGGAAAGAGAATTTTTTCTTCTGTATTATTTACATTTTTCTTTCGTTTGTGTCTTTAACTTTTGAATTTTGAATTTCCCCACTGTTGCACAGATATTATTTTTGTTCTTAAAAAATTAATGAATTAATACCTTCTGATTTGGGAAAATTAGGAACTATAGGAATTTAGACGGCACAAAACAGCCACCACCCACCCTGAGAGAGATGTGTTGAATTTCCGCTCTTCACCTCTTTCCTTCCAGTCTCTGGACGTGCTTTCTTTCACAAAGCTGGGATCATGAAAGATACACGCCACACATACAAGCCCACACGTACTCTGCAGGAGCCACTTGGACCCACTGAACCTTGGCTCTGCACAGATCCTCCCAAGTCTCCCGTAGAACTGGGGACACTGGTCTCCTTTTGGGTAGGAGGGCTGCTCTTACATCACGACCCTGAGGAGCCCTGCTCCAAGATCTTAATGCATTGTCCTGTGACTTCATCTTTGCATTCCTGAGCAGGGGGGAGGAAAAACGAAACTTTCTTTCTAGCCAACTTCCCTCCCTCTCCCCCTTACAGGAAGGAACATTTTTCAAACATATCCCTAAGCTATTGCTCCCTAAATTTAAAGAAATAGAAAAATGTTGATTATTGCTGGCTATTCTTTCCAGAGAATGAGCCTCGAAAATTAACAATACCTCGCACCTAAAGTAAGCAGGCTGATAATCAATAAGTGTTCGTTTGCAATCAGGATAATACATAGTTCTGTTTTACAGCAGACATCTAAACTGGTGATTGCTCTTTTGTTATTCCCCATGGTTAAAAAAAAAAGAGCCGTAGCCTGCCGTTTTGTTTCCATTTTAATTTTCAGCTTGCAAGCAAAGATAGACTGTGTCCTTTTCATTTTATTTGGCTTCTTGAAAGCTTAGTATCTGTTTGGATGCATGATGAGAGGCTGTTCCAAGTGCATCTTTAAGATGCACAGTAATCACTCCCCTTTGTGACCAAGTAGGGGGCTGTGATTCCAGGTTTGCCCTGCCGTCTCTCTGTGGTCTGTGCTTTGTATGTGGTCTGTTCAGAACAGCGTGGTCTCTGTCCCCAGGTTCCATGGGATCATCTCCCGGGAGCAGGCTGACGAGCTTCTCGGAGGCGTGGAGGGTGCCTACATTCTTCGAGAGAGCCAGCGCCAGCCAGGATGCTACACGTTAGCGCTCAGGTGACCTTGACTTTCGCCTCGTGGCGCACTTGCCTTACAGGAGACCCCACTTATTTCTTCTCATTTTCAAATTGCTGTAAAATAGATATAGCATATAATGTACCATTTTAACCATTTTAAAATGTACAATCAGTGGTATCAGGTATCTTTTCAATGTCATGCAACCGTCTCCTCTATGCATTTCAGGACATTTTTTGTTATCATTCCGAGCAGAAAATCTGAACCTATTACACAATTACTTCACATTCCGTTCCCTACTTATTTACAGAGCACCAGCCATGTGTGAGAGGCTTATAGGTCTCCTGGGCCACAGGTGTTCTCAGTAGGGTGGACACTGAGGCTCTGTACCCACACAGTGACTGTAGAACTATCTGGAAAGTTGGTGCTCCTGTAGCCACTTCCCCTTGAAGCATTGAACCAGCTGAGGGAGAGATGCCCTGGCTTGTCAAAAGTCTGCAACTCACGTTGTTTGCCTGAATGGATGTGCAGTTTGTCTGTGGCATCCTGTCAGGAATCACATTGACCCAAAGGACTCCCCATGGCAGCCATGGCGCTCCGTACAAGTGAAGCATCTGAGCTGAGTTCTCATGAGCCTTTTACCCCAAAGTCACGAGTATCCAAATCACAGCACTTGGTCAAGTATTTCATGTCATTTGATACTCACAACGGTCCTCCATGGTTTAGGGAAGGTATCCAATTTCAGAATTGAATCGTCTTTCAAAAAAATTTCATTTCGTGAACTCTTTGGAGTTGGGAAGACCTTTCTCCATAGAGGGAATGGTATCCATGGAAACACTTCCCCGGCACACAAAGTTGTGTTCAATGCACCATCTCGATATGGTGTCTACGGAAAGATAGCTTCCAAATTGCAACTGGGGAAGGCTGGTTGCGTGTCTTACATGATGTCATTATGAGGAAGTACTTCAAAAGCTATCAGTACTCTAGGTATGCAGAGTATTAGTCTATTTCCAAGCTCCCCAGGCAGCAGGAGCTCTAAGATATAGGACTCAGGCCAAGAGGGGACAGCTAGCATTAACGGGAGAAGATTCTATCAGCTGGATCACTGGACGCTGGCAGTGTGTCTCAAGCAGGGGGGTTTGCACAGGTCCCCTCATTTCCTTCAGCGGGACTAAGTGGGTGGGGGGGCGTGACGTGCTATACCATGATGGTCAAAGCTGTAACCAGGAGGGAACACCAGGGCCAGTGATGGTAACCATCCTTGCGGAGGTAACTGCCCAGGACAGGGGAGGGGCCATGCATGGGGCGTGGCTAGTTCCTATTAAGGAACTTTAAAAGTAAGACATATGTATAAATCAGTGCCTATCCTCTGAGTTTTACAAATGAGAATGATAAGGACCCAAAAGCCTTACTGATTTCTAGGATTAAGTGAGGCCACGTGACGGGCTGGTGTTACATCCCACCACGGCCTCTTTCTGGGGATGTAGCCTCAAGTAGTTATCCCATCTCTTCAAGTCTCAGTTTTGTCGGGTGTAAAACAGGGCTAATGCTGGTCTCTGTGATAACCAAATGCGGGAAAATGTCACGGGCTTAGCCCAGTGCCTGGCGGAGAGTAAGTGCTCAAAGAAAAACAAAATGTTGGCTGCTGTTGTTAGTCACTGGTCTTATTCCTAACACTGTTGTGATGTCTCCCCCTTCTGCTGTGGCAGGTTTGGAAACCAGACCTTGAACTACAGGCTCTTCTACGATGGGAAACACTTTGTGGGCGAGAAGAGGTTCGAATCGATTCACGATCTGGTCACAGACGGCTTGATAACACTGTACATCGAAACGAAAGCCTCCGAATACATTTCCAAAATGACAACCAACCCCATCTACGAGCACATTGGCTATGCCACTCTGCTCAGGGAAAAGGTATCCAGAAGGCTGAGCAGGTCTAAAAACGAATCAAGAAAAACGAGCGTCACAAGTGAAGAGCACACCACAGTTGAAAAGGTAAGATGCGCGTGTGATGGAAACGCATCTCTGTTTTAATCCGTGCTGAAAATCCAGGTGATTAATTATATAGGTGATTTGCCAGAATACTGGAAGAAACCCAACCACATGCTAAGAACTCCAGAGTGTTAGCGCTCAGAGGTACCTGGGAAATCTTCTACCTCAACGCCCTCATCTTACAGAGGAGGAAAGTGGGACTCGGAAGTGTTCAGTGACTTGCCTAAATCCGCACAGTCAGATCCAGCACCCCCACAAATAATTCTCTGTTCAGTTCATTTGGAAATTTGAAAGGGGGAATAAAAAACCTCCATTAATGTTGTAGAATGAAAATAGTCACTTGTTTTTAATTGCCATTAGAGACGTTACCGACTCCATCTTGAGTTGCACCCCGCTGGCCAAATGTGTGGGCTTCTCTTAGGAGCAATGACCATGCATGTGCCAAGGGTCGGCCGTCTTTTGAAGGTGTTCTTGCCTTGATAGCAGATTTTTACTGACAGAGATGAGGGCCTTCTCAGTGATGATGGCTGTCTCCCGGAGGCTTAGAAGGACAGGCTGTCTTCGCCCCCGAGAAAGGGCGATTCTGCCTCGGTGAGGATTAAAAGCTCCTCCCTGGGTGAGCGATCAAGCCGGATGGGTCGTGGCGGGATGTGGCAAGGAAGATCCGATTTTCCTCTCCAGTAAGTTGCTGTGTGTTTGAAAGACACCAGCACAGTTTGCTAGCAGCCTTCTTGGATGGCCCCTTCAGGAACCATCTGCTTTGCCTGGTCCTCTCTGTTTCCCCCTGAAAGAAAGTGACAGCCAGCTCCACAAGCCGGCCCCCGCCGAGTCTGTGCTGAGCGCAGCTTCTAAGGAGAGCTGGGACTGGGGCAGACAGAAATGAGGGAGCCGAACCCTGAGCACCACTCCTTCTGGTGGTCACTAATCCTTAATTAAACCAGAACGGCGCCCCCTCCTGCCCCGTTGTCCAGTGCTAGCAGAAGGCAAGGGAACCTTGGGCAGACTGATTGGGTTTTGGCTTTGGCAATCGGGAGGCACCAGGAAGCACTGGCATGGGGCGTGGGTAGAGGGAGGACAGCACAGTCCTGTTGGCAAACAGGGGGACGGTTTTAATTGATTTGCTAATTGAGTTTGAGAGCCTGGGAGAACCTTCCCCAGAATCACATCAGTCGAGCAGCTGGTCCATGAAAAAAAAATCATTTGCCATTTCCTTTTTATAACTCCAGTGCCTCTGAAGCACCTGCTTATTCTTTACAAATAATCGATTGGGGGAAATGCTGGGGGTTCTGATTGTTTACCTTTTAACAAAAGAGAGACAGGACCTGAGTCCCAACTTCCAGAGTTTGTTCCCGTTCAGGCAAGAGCCATTTCTTAGTCTGTTTTCAAAATCTGTCCCCAAGTAATTTAGAACAGAACTTGGTACACTGACCTTCCCAGGCGTGACGAATCGGGAAATGAATTGTAAAATAAATCTCTGAAGCGGTGTTGATATTATTTCTGAATTAGAAAGTAATGTCACCCAAAAAGCAATCTGTTACCACGGCAGGCTATACGCGAATGTTTCCAGGAAAAGCCATGGGCGGGGAGTGTGTCCTTGGGATGAGTTCAGAGCCTGGGTTTTGGACTGCGATGTCTAGTGCCCTGTTCTTCCCCAAGAGGGAAGTGGGGTCAACAGACACCTCTATCTCTTGGTGACATTTCTATAAGGAAACCTGTGCAGGAAAAAATACGCCCTTGACTAGAGATCGTATTGCATTTGTTGATTAAGTTTAAATTTTGAAAGAAGTTAATAATCAGATTGCTAATCACTTTGAATGAGCCACCAGGAAAAAGGGAAGAAAGGTTGGCAGACGGGGGGGAGGTGGGGTGGACGATTTTAATTGACTGAAGAAGAAGGAATGGGGTGAAAGAAGAAGGCCAAACTCAGACAAGGGTTTGTTGAACAGGTGTTGACGGTGTGGACTTTCTTGGACACTAATGATAGATACAATGTGTGGCTTGGGGACACTCCGAGCACTGGCTCTGCTCACTTGCTGGGGGCCACTCATTTTATTAGTAGGTTTGTTAAGTAAGTTGGTACAAATACCTCCATTTCTCTCTGACCTATATTGACAAGTAGGATTATTAAAAGTCTCAGTGTTGCCAGGAATTCTCTTTCCCTGAAGGGCAGGTCAGTGGACTGTTGCCATGGAGGCAGTGACTAGAAAAGAGATGGCAGAAACTTGAATGGGTTGAGTGAGAAGTGCCCGGGGCCCCTGTCTACTCCGGTAATGGCGCATCTTGAAGTCCTTCGCGAGTGACACGTGTGGGTTTTCTAATATTTCTCAAATCTGGACAGCCCAAGAATTTCATTTCCTGGAGTTCCGAAACTTGGTTCACCCATTTATTTTACTGATCGTTTGCAAATGAATCCAGAGAGACCAGGTTACCTGTAAATCCAGAAATATGAGCAGCATTAATTGGCACAAAAAGTTATTACCTGCCCCATTGGATTTGAGTGGCTTCCAGATTTATCTCCTGTCAAGCTGGTTAACAGTGAACTTGATTTTAATAACTGTAGATGAGGCGGAGAACTGCGGACAGTGCAGGGAAAGAAAAAGTTGTGGTCGTTAGCTCACAGTGATCTTTCTTTCTGGTTCTTTATATAATTGATTTAAAAAACATGGTGATATACAAGGGCCATCACTAGGCGCCTTTCATTGGAATGGTCATTAGCCAGTGTCATTTCTTTTATGAAATTTATTTCAAAATGGATTCCATCTATGGATTATCTATCTGCTGACCTCCAAAAACGGCATTACAAGCCATGTAAGAATAACAGGATTAACACTGGCTCAGAGATTTGTGGGGCATAGACAGGTTTCTCCATACGTGAAATAATTTCCCATCGTAGCCTCAGAACAACTTTGCCAGGTACATAGGGCAGGACTCATTATCCCCAGTTTATTGAAAAAAAGTCACGGAGGCAGAGTAAGGAATGAAACCCAGGCTTTCTAACTCCAAGTTCAGAGCATCTTAAACCTGTGCAGCTGCTGGGCCTCCTTTGCTTCTTATCATCCTTATTGCTTTAAGCAAACGCCCTTGCTTCTGACCCTCTTAGGTCAATGTGTGCTAAAAATCACTCAGTACCTACACAATCTGTGTTTTTAGAAATACACTGCTACAGCTAGCCATCGTAAGTGAACTGTCTGTCTTGTAGAGTATACCCTACTGAATCAAGGTAGACACCACAGCAGTGATGGGTAATCTTTTGAGCTTGGTGTGTCAAAATTCGCCAAAAAACCGAGCATCACTCAGGTGGTGTGTCACTTAGAGAAAAATGGCCTAACTGGAAGTCCCAGAACTAGACGCTCTGTGCCGGAGTTCTGTTGTTTTGGCCTACAGCCCTCCGGCACAGAGTGTCTACACTACAGCAAATGTTTTATCCTTGGCTACTGCACCTGGCCATACCTGAGCCGAGGATGAAACGTCTTCTCAGCATGCGGCCCCATACTTCTCTGGTATGCGGCCACGTGTCATCGAAAATGGCTACAGTGTCAGTGCTGACACACGTGTCATAGGTTCGCCATCATGGCACTACACCAAAGCTGGGGTAAGAGGTGGACCAGCAGGTCAGCAGGGGCACTCAAGAAGTGACAGAAACGCCCATGACAGCCCCACCCCACCCTTCCCAACATGTTGTCTGCTGCTGGCCTCGCTCTCTGGCCTGTGGTCCACAGACATCTTGCACCCCTCGCCTCCCTCCCTCAGCACCTGCTGTCTGAAACGCCTCCCCTCCTGCAACCTGCCTGGGCCTGTCCGCCCTGCAGAGTCCAGCACAACCTCTTTAATAGAACCTGCTGGTGCTTGCCCTCCCTCACCCACTGAAAGGAGTTTCTGCCGTCTCGCAACTACCCCATGGTTCTTCACACATAAGCTTCATGATTTACCATACTGTCGCCTGGGTGGTTGATTGGGTCAGTGGTTCTCCATGTGTGGCCCTCGGGGACCAGCAGCCTCAGCATCACCCTGGAGACTGATCAAACATGGACCATCTCGGGTGCTGCCCAGCACTCCTGGGTCAGGAACTATGGGTGTAGACCAGCCTCCAGGTGGTTCTGATGCATGTCCACGTTTGAGAACCCGTGGTCTGGATCTCCCTCTCATCCCCTGGAAGTTGACCAGCTGGAGGCCAGGTCAGGTCACTCCTTGATTTAATTCCCGACTATGAAGCCCAGCCCATGAGCGGCTCCGTATGCCCCGTCAAAGGAACAACAGGTGGTTCACCGGAAATGGAACCGACGGCGTCAGTCACTCTGAGGTACAGAGCATCTCGAGTATGCCACGCCGGTGTGGGCACACCCTCCTCTGGGCTGAACCTGGTCACGGTGGCATCGTGAAGAGCCAGGGCCTGGAGGAGAGGGTCTTGGGGACCAGCCCGTGCAGCCCCTTTGCTTCACACAACAGGAAGCCGAGGTAGCCCGCTTGTTAGTCTACGGGCTTCCCAGACATCCGGAGGTCAGGGAGGCTCAGACAGAAATAAATGCTGCTTTAAAGTAGTCTGCCGCTTAGAAGTTCTCTGGAAGCTAAGATCTTTGAGGAACACAAGTTCTGTCTACAGGACTCTTGTGTGAACGACTGGAAAGTGAAAGATGTATTCACATGCAATTAGTCCAAGAGGGGGCCCCCCCGCAGGCAGGGCCCAGCAGCACGTGGAAGACACGGTCACTGACATTGTAGGAGAACTTGATTAACAAGGGACCTTCCCAGGGGCTGGCAGCCGCAAAGGCAGTTGCCTCCCCATGCTGAAGACACCTAGGGAAGGTGCTGGGGTTACAAGTCTGATGAGAGCTGCCATGGGGGCTCCCCTAAAAGAAGAGGTCTCACAGTGGGGAGCTCTCACAGGAGAGGGGCCCCACAGTCAAGCGAGGCTCCAGCCACGCGGCCACTGACCTGCTGCCCCACCAAGAGGGAGGGGCCAGGGGAGAACATCCTGACAAACCCAACCCGAAACCAGAGGACAGGGAGCCGGGATGCAGTCCCTAGGAGCCCGGGTCCCCACCACTCGTGAAAGCAGGATGGAGAATGAATTAGGGGTGGGGGGAGCATGGCAGAGGACAACCAAGGCAGGGAGTGACAAAGACAGAACCTGTGCCTGGAAATCTACTGCTCTGCGTGTTCCAACACGAAGTTCGAGCTCACCAGATCCAGAAGCCACCGTGGGCACCCGTGTGCGGTGATGGCGACTAGCTCCTCTCCTGCATGGCTCCGCCTGTGTGGGCGGTGAAAGGGGTCTTGGTCCGGGGCGTGCGGGCGGTGGCTCTGTGACTTCGTTAAGAATGGTCGATTCAGCCTGACCTGTGGTGGCGCAGTGGATAGGGCGTTGACCTGGAATGCTGAGGCCACTGGTTCAAAGCCCTGGGCTTGCCGGGTCAAGGCACATACAACAAGCAATCAGGGAACGACTAAAGTGAACCAACTATGACTTGCTACTTCTTGTTCTCTCCCCTCCTCTCTGTAAAATCAATAAATAAAATTAAAAAAAAAAAACAAAAAACACGAATGGTGGATTCAGACGGTCCATGGCCCTCCTCCCAGCACAGGCGTGCATCCATCTGCCAAAGAGCAAGCCTGAATCGTTCGTGCAGAAAGCACCGA
Organism: Rhynchonycteris naso; assembly: GCA_037038555.1. NCBI lineage: Eukaryota > Metazoa > Chordata > Mammalia > Chiroptera > Emballonuridae > Rhynchonycteris > Rhynchonycteris naso. Next base: position 140,046,003 of record CM073002.1, read on the forward strand.
GCAGCTGAGAAACACCCGCCCCCGCTACAGGGACTGGAAAACCTGCCTGCCGATGCTCCTCGGGAGGTCCCTCGGAAATACCATGTAACTGATATAACCAGCCTTTTCTCGGCAGTCAAGGATAAATGAAGATGAGCATAACTTCGCTAGCGGAGGTGACAGGCACAGTAAGGATGCTGACCATCCGTCTTCCTGCGCGCGCGCCGCCTCATAAAATGGAATGGGATCTAATGCCGTCAGAACGGATTGGAACTTAGATTACATTTGCCCATGAAACCAGGTTTCCCCGAGCGTGCTCTTAGCATCAGAATCCCTTGGCGGTGTGGGATTTATCGTGCAGCCTGAAAATTAGTCGATTTGGTTAGGTCAGGGGTTCTCAAACGGGCTGCAGGGTAGAATCACCTTGGGAGCTTTTAAAAAAATATCCATGTTTGCCGCTCCTGACTTATTGAATCAAAGCCCCCACTGGATACTTTGGAGGAGCGTCTTCTTTTAAGAACACCCGCTCCACCTCCTCCGATGCCTCTTCTATTTCTGAGACTGTCTCGTGTTCTAATTCAGAGCCTGGCATTCCTTCCGTGCCTCTGCCGACATGTAAGTCCTCTGTGCAAACACGGTTAAGATGGTAAACTCTAGCAGTCTGGTTGCCTGAGATTGGTTCAGAGGTTTGCTTTGCTCGTTTTTCCTGGATGCTTTTCCCTAACTATCGGCTAAAATTTAAATGATGGAGGGGGGGGGGGGGGCGTTAACTGTGGTAGGTTTAGAATATTTAATGAAGGAACAAGGAAATATGATTGTCTCTTCCTCCAGGGCCAGCTGGTGGTTCTTAATGACATTATAGGGTTAAGATTCTTTCCCTTGGCTGCCCACTGGAATCTACTGGGGGAGTTTTCAAAAATACAGATGCCTGGACTACAACCTCTTCTCCCTGCTCCCGCCAAAAATCTGGCTTAAAGACTTGGAGTAAGGCCTGGGCATCTGGATTTTAGGTGCTCAGGGGGATTCTGATACGCACCTGACGCTGAGAACCCCTGCTACAGAAGAATAATTAAAAATGACGTGGGTAATGCTGTGTGCTGCATTTATCTTTTATCAGAAAGCTTCTCTGTTTACCAATCCCCCACTATCAGTGGTCTCAAGGTTAGAGCTTTACAGGAACACAAAGGAAAGTTATCTTAATACATTCAGTGTGTGTCTGAATAAGATAGGCCAAACCGTCCTTGTTCATTTCCCTCCAAAATCTCTCCAGACAACAGCTTCTTTAGAGATGCAACCCTTGCTGGTCTTTCCTATGCAAGCAGTGCCATCTAGTGGCAGAGATGTGAGTTACAGGCTGCCGACCATCTCAGAGGACCACAGATGTGGGAGTAATGAGCAAGAACAAATTTCCAGCAATAAATCCATTGAATCGTCCCCGCTTCCTCCGGTTTTATAGCACAGATCAGGCTGTGCAATGGCTGGGGGGTGTCTCTTTTGTAGTTTGTACTCATTCTTTGCATAAGTAGGTGGGCAGCTCTGCCAGCCTGGCTTCTTGGACGTAAATATGGTCCCAGTGATCTGATTCACTGCAATTCTGGTCCGGAGGTGCTCAGACCTTTTGGCTCTTTCATACTCTTTAATATTACCTAAAAGCCCAAATAGCTTTCACTTATGTGGGTTACAGCTGTTGATATTTACTGTATTAGAAAGTAAAATTGGGGTGGTGAGGATTAAATACTTGTTCTTTTAAACATAACAGTAATAAATCCATTACGCATTTGTGTAAATAATATATTTTGTCCAAAAAAATGTCCATTTTCCAAAATGAAAAATACACCCTGAGAATCACGGCATTGTTTTACATTTCTGTAAATCTCTTTGGTGTCTGGCTTACAAGACAACAGCTGGACTCTCACATCTGCTTCTATATTCTCTCTGTGCTAATAGATTGTTTGGTTTGCAGTATAGGAAAAGGTTCTGTCATCAAACAGGTATGCCACTGGAAAAAGGAGGCATACCTTTTGTAGCCTTTTTTAGGTAATTTTTATTATTATTATTTTAGCACAGAACAAACCTTAACAAATGAAAGTTTCTTAAGGGCAAGTTGCAATGTCAGTCAATGGAAGAGATAATTAATAAAAACAGCTTTGATATCATGACCTCTCTGATAGGCTCTTGCAGTCCCCCATGATTGGGGGGAGATGGATGAAAAGCACACCTTCAAGAGAAGTTGATATTTGTATGTCTTCAGGAAGGAGGTATTACCCCACTGCTTGCCACCTTTGCCTGTGGGCAGTGAATGATTCTGTTGCCCAGGACTGTAGTCTACCTGCAAAGACTGTAGTGTTTGCCCTGACAATGACCTCAGAGCTCTTCCCAAGTGGCTCTTGCTGGGGAGTGACCAGCAGAAGTGATCCTGGGGCCTATGTCATTTTGAAACAGCTTCCAATAATTTCAATGAACATTCTCCATAAGGAACCACTGACCTGGTCTTACTCTCTTCCTCGTGTACATAAGACACTGAGGCCCAAAACTCAAGGTGACATAGTGACAATGAACACTATGGGATAAGACACAATTTTAGGAAGTCCTTTTTTTTTTTTTCTCTTTGGCCTGGCACAGGGTGTCATCCCTTTTCTGACTTTTCCAGTCTCTTTCTGCCATCTTTGTATTCATCTAATCAAGGTTCATTGGTTTCCTCAACAGTAAGTAGCTGTCATTTTGGGCCCTAGAACCTAAGTACCCTCTTCTTAGAAATGGCATCAGAGCCACCTCGCCTCCCTCTCTCAATGTATGTGCTGCTAGTGAAGTTGAACGTGTCCCCTGACTCTGGAGGTGGATCTGTAGCTCAAGGCTAAGCCAATGGGCCACGTTTTCCTGACCACTGTGGTTGGTTCCAGTATGGGCATGTGGTCAAGTCAGAGCCAATGAAACCAATAGACTTTCACTGTGAGTCAAGAGCCCATTATCTATTGGGCTGGACTCAACAGGAAGTAGGGACTGGGTGGCCAAAGCCTTCTTGTTCCCACAGAGAGCGAAGAAAGTGCAGCCTGGCAAGGAAGAGAAACTGAGTCCCAAGGACTTTTTCTGAGCCTCTCTCAGGAAGCTGCTTCAGGGCCCACTCCTCTCTGCCCGATGTTTCAGTGATGTTTGCCAATTAATTTCTGTTTGGCTTTTGACACGGGCAGTGGAAATGGTTGTGTTAGATACCTGCTGTTTTTATAGTCAGAACAACTTGAACTCAGCCCACTGCCATCAGCAGCCCTCCATCCACTTATCCTGCGCTTCCTGCTCACCCTACCTGTCCCCTGGATTGAAACAGCTCAGGCATTCCAGTTAGGGTTCGTATTAATGTTGATTAATATCCTTCTCTAACACAGTGCTGTGAAATTAGAAAATGGGGCTCTCAGAGTTCACTAAAATGGGTAAGAATGCAGTACCTGGTGATCCAGGTAGAAAGGGGAAGCACCCCAAAACCATTTCTGGTGCACATCCCTCCGCCTCTTGACCCTGGCTCTGAAGAAGTATTTGCAGACTCTTAATAATTGTTTTTACTTAATTATGAGGAAGGCAATATGTTAAAGAGTCCTATGAACTTTGATAAACTAGATTTTTATCACTCATGATACTGCCAGGAAACCGTCTTTAACAAAATGGAAATAAACATCGCCTCATCTGCAGGGTTGGGTCTAGCCAAAGATCCAACATAAGACCTCCCAGGTTATCCGTAAAACAGATTATATAAATTGGAAAGCTGCAGAGCATGAAGAAAAAAAGGTCAACATCCCATCTGCAGCCTTCATGAATTAACAGCTTACTCTAGAATTTGTGAGGGTTTTCCCAGATCAGCTGTGGGAAAGAGAGAGGGCTTGGTTTTCTGAAGAATTTCCATCGACGCTAATGGAAATGAGACTATGAGACTGCCGGGTCTACCTCATAGGTTATTTGTTCTCATTGCCTCTGGAATAGGTTGTAGACTTGGCATTACTCATTTCTCAACAATGAAATGTCTGGCTGGGTTTTATGATGATCATTTATAAACATCCCAGTTGGTTTTGTTTCTTCTTATACAGAATAACTTTGAAGTTTCCAGAAAGTTAATATTTCACTTTGTACCTAGCTCCCTCTTAGGAAGCTGATGAAGTCCAACCATCTGAACAGTGAGGTAAAGTTTCCAAACACAACTTTTACAGTTCTCATTTGATCTGGTAGCTTATGAAAATGATGAACATGTCTAATCACTGTCTTTTGCAACAGATCTTTTCTTCAGGCTCACATTGAGATCAGAAATAAGATAGAATCGATCATGAGCTATGCAAGACCCAACATACCTTTACAGTTATATTCTATAACAGAATACATAAAGTCCACATAAAGCAATTGATTATATTAGGGACTTCTATTATTTTGAATCCTGAATGATTTTATGTACATTATAATTATTGAAAACATGGTATAGTATGTAATCTATTATAAACCTACATATATTATTTTATTCTTCTGATAACAATCTTTAAGTTTCGGGTTCCTACTTTTTATCAGCAAGATAATCATTGGGTTGCTAATGTCACACTCTCCTTGGCCTCTTCTGAGCATCCCTCCCTTCCTCGCACCTGTGAGCTTCTCACCTGCACCCTCCGTAGAGCCCTGGCTGCACCCAGCTATGGCTTGGTCCCTGTGGGTCTCCCTGCTAGGTTATGAATTAACCAGCCTCCCGGGCTGCACCTCACTCAGCTCTGAAGCTACGGACTTTTGTAGCGACGAGGCACTTCATGTTGGCTGAGGGACTGAAGGAAGAGTGGGAAGGACGGAAGGAAGGAATTGTCCCTTCCTTTGTGCATTGTCTGTGTGACATTTTTACTGTAACCTTTGGACCTAGAATAAGATCAATTAGGTAGAAAACCTAGAAATGATTCAGGTTGAACCAAATGAAACTGTTGATCTTTGATAATTTTTTAACCAAAAAAAAAAAAAAGGCAATTTTATATGTTTCATACTAATAACTATTTAATCTAGAGTGCTTTGGGACCTTGGTAGGTATAACAAAGTTAGACTTGCTCAGCACCCCTTCAGCACATATGAATATTCATTAATGGTCTATTGAATATTCATTATAGTCCACAACAGATGCCAATGGACTGAAATCCTGGATTCTGAAGGGCCAGACAGGATGATTTATCACAGTAATAGTATACATTGGCACTAGGTGGCAGTTCCTTTTAACTTTTCTAAGAACTGATGACTACAACATCGTGTGTGTGTGTGTGTGTGTGTGTGTGTGTGTGTGTGTGTGTGTGAGAGAGATCTGTGGAAAACCCCAAATAAGTAAGCTTTTGGGGCCAGACACCTTGAGGGTTCATTTGTTAATGGGTAGCTGGATAGTTTGACCTAATCTTCCCCATTCTATGCCCAGCACCCTGTTCTGAACCTGCTACCGAGTTATATGGTTCAATGTAAAGGTACAGGTGGGTCCGATCCCTTTCTTATACTTCCAACAAAGGTCAGGGTGGATCCACTTCTCCTGTAGTAACCATTCTGCCTCTGCTGCTGCGGGAGGGTCCACAGCCAGCCTGGGGACCCTGAGGGGACCCTCTCCGCAGGCTCGGTGCTCAGGGCTGTTCAGGAGCCTTCAGTCTCTTCAGGGGCAGACTCCCCCAGTTTTCAGTGGACCCCTACCTCCCATCTTCCTGACTTTGAGCTGTTCTGCTGCTTCTTAAACATGTTTCCAGCGAGAAGGCTCTGGAAGGAAGTGGAAGTCAAGCCCAAGCTGGCAAAAGATTCTGTGCAGAGAGGAAGGTGAAGCCAGTGGTTAGAAACCACTGGGTTTCAGGTAGCTGAGCCCCGGGCACCATGACCGCGCGCGCGCGCGCGCGCGCGGGAAGTGGCTGTTGAGACAACCCATGGTCCTGAGTGACTGTACCTCCCCCAGCTCTATTCCCTAAGCTCCAGAGAAGAGGGTCGCCCTATGACTTATTTTAGTGGTAATATTCTAGCTCAAAAAGGTGAGCAGAACATTAAAAACAGCGGTCTGAAGAGAAAATGCTCAGAAACTGCGTGGACAGACTGCACGCAAATGTCGGGAAGGCAGGTAGATCCTGTGCATCTGACCACGTGGGAGCGTGGCGGGATATTTTCCTCCGCCGATTTAAAAAGAAAAAATATACGGAAAGGGGTAGAATACTTCACATAGTTGCTAGTGTTTTCAAAAAGAAGCATGGTGTTTTCATGAGATGTTAAGGTAAATGCCTGTGGTCAAATAAATGTGTATTTTAAGAGATAGATGGCTTTCTTTTGTGCAGAACTTCGCGGTGCGGTCCCGTAGGGCAGGATCTCCCGGAAAGATTAGGGCCGGAGAGGTGCCCCCCCTGTTTGCCCATAGAACCCTTGCAATGCTGAGCCTCTCTCGGGATTGGTGTTCCGGGGCTACACTTTGGGGAAAATGAGACCAAGGGAAATGAAAACTAAAGGAAAGCTTCCCCCGTGCAAGGGTCTGCTTCATAACTTACACTGTTATTTATGGTTCCTTTTTACACACTTGCCTCGTTAATTCCGTTTCCTTCTTCAGTTCAAGAAGGCTGTATTCGGCCTCTCCATACGAGGCCACAGCTACCAAAGTATTATACAGAACATTCTGGAAAAGATCTTGATACTGAAATAGGAGCACCAACGGAATGCCTTAAGTTTCCAGAATCATAGAACTTCAACGCGCAGAACACACAGAGGAGGCAATGATATTGGCATTCATTTCATGCTATTAGGTAGCTCTTATACCTCCACAATGTTGCCCTACACATATATCACAAATGCCTTGTTTAGTGTCTCCAAGAGCAATGATATTCAGCTAAACAGACTCAGATGACTACGAAACACTTCAGAAGTGTATCATGGAGCCTATATTTTGCCTTAGTCATTTAGAAGTTGGCAGAAACTTATCTGAACTAGCAAAGCATTTGGCCAAAGAAGTAAAAGTAGGGAATATCAGTCTTCTTAAAACCAAACCCAATCAGGTGATTAAACAGGAGTGAAATGTTCTGTAAACATCTCTGACCCCTTTTTAAAGCAATAGTGAGGGGATGGCAGAAGGTACACGGAGAGCTTTGTTGTTTGGTTCTGATTTTGCTTTCGTTTTGCTCCGATATGTTATGCCACTCATACAAAATCCACGGGATACGTTGAAAAATTGACAACTAGCCTGACCTGTGGTGGCACAGTGGATAAGGCATTGACCTGGAACACTGAGGTCGCAGGTTCAAGGCACATATGGGAGTTGATGCTTCCTGCACCTCCCCCTCCCTCTAAAATGAATAAATAAATAATATTTTTTAATTTTATAAAAAAAGGAAAATTGACAACCTATATCATGTGTCAGCCATCTTACACTTTTTTTAAAAAAGCATGAGTCTCTCTCTCTCTCTCTCTCTCTCTCTCTCACACACACACACACACATACACCTACATCAGGGTTTACTTGCCTAGAGTGTGTGACTGAGTTCTATAACACTAAGACTCTGGAATTCAAACTCGGGTGAGTGTTAGCATAAGGTTAGACAAAAGTGTGGGGTAGAAATTTGATTTTTAAATTTGTTGTGACTAAATTAAATTTAGATGTTTGTATTGCACATACATTTGAAAACTTAAATGTAACAGTATGGTAGGCTTTAATACCATGTGTGAGCTTTATCAGATAGTAGAGGCCCTTGTATAATTAGCATATTATGTAATGATTCCTAGCTGTAACTTTGCTTTCACATGGTTTGTGCCATAATTTATTGAAATTAAGTGTGAGACTTCAATTAGAAGTATAGTATAAGCACACAGTTGCTCAGAGAAAGTAAATCTACTTTGGTATTCTCCCCTTTGCTGTTTCTATTGTGTTTAAAAAGAAACAAACATTGCATAGGATGTGCGGGGGAAGCAGCTGTGTTAGGCTTGCTGGCAGGTTTACCGGCTGCAAGCGCATTGTGCAACTAGCGCAGGAGCACATGAGCCACCATGTAAGGATGTAAGGGCCGCCCCTCGGCGCGATGACACCAGATCGCGCCCAGCCACTGAGAGGTGTGACTTGTTTCCTGATCGATCCCTTACCCTCCACTGTGAAAAGCAGGTTTTCCTTTTCCTTTGTTTTGTTTTGTTTTTCTTTTTCCTTTTCTTTCTTCTTTTGGCTTGCCCGTCTTCGCAAGCCTCCAATAAATTGGTATGGCTCGCCGTTTCCCGGCTCCACAGTTCCTTTACGGTCTGCCTGAATTCAATGCAAATCTGCATGGCCACGGCCACCAGCCTTGCAGGATGTATAGCTTAATATTTTATTAGTTTTAGGAGGTCTTAATTCTGAGTGAGTAATGGAGTTCAGCTAGCAGAGTTCAACATGGATTGCGTCCTTAACAGCAAGGCCAGCGCAGGGTAGGTGGTTTTGTCATTGACCAGCCTCCCTTTACTCCCCTCTACCATCCTCACTATATGACCTTCCGTCTGGACTTGGTCAACGCATACACAATAAGACACTTTCCATCATAGGCATCCCCTGACAGTGCCCAAAGCAAAGGGCAAGGGAAGTGACAGCAGCCAGGGACTTCCTCGTTCCTCCCTTCGCAGGAGAAAACACCTGCCCAGCAGATCTGCCATCACATCTCATTGGCCTGCGCAGGTCCCAGGCTTTCCCGTAGACGGGTCAGTGACCAATGGGAACAAGGCGACAGGACTGGCTTGGGCCAGTCGTGATCAGTTTTCTAGATCCGGGCACTGTGCTGCCATAACCAAACCAGGGTCCTGTTGGTGAGTGAGAAGAAGGGAACAGAGGCTGCGGGTGGCGGAGCAGGGGGCTCTTCTCCAGAGGGCAGCCAGCAACAGCACACTGCACAGAAGGTAACCAGGGCGCACCTGCCCCGTTACAACTGTTACGGCTGGGAAAGTTTTCTCCTGCTGCTGGGCTGACACCGCTGTGGCAGCCCCTGACCGTTCTCGACATGTGCCGCTGATACTATAGAAAGCCCTACCCATCACTTTCCATCTCAAAACACAGACTTGCTTTTAGAATAATTAGGATTGCCAGTCCTGAATTAGAATAGAAAATCCAAAGTCGTTGAGATGGGGGAACAACCTCCCTTCCGCCTGGCAGACAGGGAGGACGCCTGCTGCCTGGCAGAGTTGTGACCAGCTTCTCTTCCTCCACCCCTGCTCCCAGCAGGGGGTAGGGATGCAGAGACGGGTGGAGCTCTTATTTGCCCGCTATGATCATAGAAGGCTTCACACTCATTGGGCCTAGTAGGTGCATTTGTGGGTCCCCCGAATGCAGTGACTGTGACATGGGTAATGCCTAGGTGACCACACAACTCATCTTTCAAGCCAGACAGTGAAAGTGGGAGTAGATGGAGCAAGGGCAGAGGAGTCGCCGTAGTTTTACCAGGCCCACGGTCAAGAACTGGGACTGTCACCTCTCAAGAGCAGTCACGGAAAACGGTCAATGTCCACCTTAGCCATGCACCTCGGCTCCAGTGGCTGTGTCCCTGGGCCCCTGCTTTTCCTCGGTCTCCTTCACAAAGGACTCTTTTTTGTTGTTGTTCTTTTATGAAAGTGTGGATTGCTTTTATTTATTTATTTACTTATTTATCTTATAAAGGTATAAATTTACTATTTTATATTTTTTTTCTTGAGGGAAATTAGCTTTGGGGGAAAGTTTTGGGCTCCATTAACTTTGTTTTTTTATTTATCTTTTTCAATTACAGTTTTCATTCAACATTATTCTGTGTTCGTGTCAGGTGTACGGCATATGTTGTGCTATAATACTCTGCTATCCCGTTTATGTACTTTAAGGAGTGGTCCCCCCAATATTTCCAGTAACCACCTGGCCTCTATATAGTGATTACAATGTTAATCACTAGGTTCCTTATGCTCCATTTGACATCCCTGTGACTGTTCTGTAACTAACGATCTGTACTTCTTAATTCCTTCACCTTTTCCACTCAGCCTCTCATTCCCCTCCCCTCTGTCAACTGTCAGGACTCTTTTCAAGTTCCCTTCACCTTCAAGATGACCCTGAAGTGAAGGACTGAATTTGAAAAATTCCTGGACACCCCTCTTTGCTCTGTGGCCCATGTCTGGTCCTCAGGTAACACTTACCTATGATTTCCTGAGTTAGGTGGAAATGCCATTTCTTCCCAAGTCCAGCCCTCTAACCTCACCCTGCGGGCCCACAGCCATAGGATTTCACCCTGAGGTTGCCCGGGGTGCATGGCCTTCTGTCAAAGAATCATTCACTCATGGTTTGGCCAAAACTCTTCTTGTGAATTCTTTCCCAGTGCTCAACAATTTTTTTATCCTGCTGGTGTGAGTATGGGGTCTAAGAGTTGTGCACGGGTTTTCTCTGGTCCCTCTGATGCTCTACCTTCAGGTGGTTTGCCTGACTTTGAAATCCCATACCTATTCCTAAGGAGAAACATTCAGTAACAGCATCCTGAGCCAGAAGCATGAATGATATGTTCTATGTTCATATTCTGCTGTCCCAGACGCTGCCGGAGTTCAGTAGGGCTGTAAGTTCTGTCAATGAATGACCCCCAGCTTGCAAGTTTCCTAGTCTAGTGTTTGCTCTTTCCTTCAGGTTGTCAACTATGAACTGTCACCACCACTGCCTTCTCCCCATAAATTCATTGTCTCTAGTCCACTGGCCAGGGCAATCCAGAAAGAAACGGAGCTTTTCAAGGTCAGCCAATTTAAAGATTCTAACTCACAAATCTACTTTTTTTTTTTTTCTTAAATGAGAAGCAGGCAGGCAGAAAGACAGACACCATATGCGCCCTGACCAGGATCCACCCAGCAAGCCCCCTACCAGGTGATGCTCTGACTATCTGGGCGTTGCTCCGTTGCTTGGCAACCAAGCTGTTTTAGTGCCTGAGGTGAGGTCGTGGAACCATCCTCAGTGGCCGTGGCTGAGGCCAACTTGCTCCAACTGAGCCATGGCTGCAGGAGGGGAATAAAGAGACAGAGAGAGAGAAGGGAGGGAGGGAAGGGTGGAGAAGCAGATGGTCACTTCTCCTGTGTGCCCTGACCGGTAACTGAACCCAGAACATCCACATGCTGGGCCAACACTCTACCATTGAGCCAACCGGCCAGGGAAAAATCAACACTTTTACTCATCCACTATGTCAGAAGGATGGCATATCTCACCCCCAGAGCTGTCACCTTCTGTTTTTTCTTTTTTTAAAACAGTTCTTTTCTCTTTAACTTTATTTTATTTATTCATTTTAGAGAGGAGAGAGAGAGAGAGAGAAAGGGGGGAGGAGCAGGAAGCATCAACTCCCATACGTGCCTTGACTGGACAAGGCAGGGTTTTGAACCAGCGACCTCAGCATTCCAGGTTGATGCTCTATCCACTGCGCCACCACAGGTCAGGCTGTCTTTTCTTTTGTGCTCTGGACACCTGAACTCGAACCACCAGAGAACTGAGACATAATTATACAATACCTTGCCCAAACTGCAAAAGTGTCAGCAAAAATTTTGCTAAGATCCTTGTGCACATAAACATGCAAGGATAAATCCATTCTGCTTGTAACTGGGGAGCCTACCAGAGGACGTGGGAGGGCTACCCCTGTGAGTGTGGGTCTGCAAGTGTGGCCATCATATGTGCTGGAAGGAACCAACATCATTAGCAATGCGGAAATATGATAGACATATCTGTACCTGTCAGTCAATCAGACCAATATTTAACTGATATTTTTAAACTGGGGAACAGAGGACAAATACATTTATATATAATCCTATTTCAAGAATATTTTGGATTTCACTATGCATCATGGGCAATCCTCATTTACCTCTTGTTGTTGTTTTGTTCCTAGTGAGGGTGTTTCTCCAGCAGCTGTCCCTGGCCTTTTGGAATATAATTATGTTTGGCTCATGAGCTATAATTTGGCTGCTACAGCCAGCAGGAAAAGGGCCAGGTGGAATCAGCGCAGACGGCCGGGAGGCCGGGGCTCTGACAGCCCTCTGCTGGCTGACAGGTCTGGAACTCCCAGGGTACACAGAGACATTCTTGAAAACAGTGGCCGAAAGGAACGGCCGCTCTCGCAAATGGGCTCTTCCATCAGAGGAACCAGATGTCCCTGCAGATATGTGTCTTTCAGTGCTATTTCTTCAGTGTGGGTTTATTCAGTGCAGCAAATATTGATCATGCACCTCTAGTGCCGAAGGCCCAGCGCTACACGCTGTGGAGGTTTTAAAATAAAGTTTTATAGATGGTGACACCCATCGCATGGACTGCGATCTCAGTGTAGACCATGGCTACTGTCCTCCTACACTGGTGGGACTGAGTAGCCCCTGGCAGGACCAAGATCACATAGCTTGCAAACCCTAAAGTATTTACTATGGCACTTTACAGTGGCTGGCCCTTGGCCTCGTAATGAATGAAACCACAGTTGACCCTTGAACAATATGGGCGTTAGAGTGCCAACCGCTCCGCCCCCCCCCCTTCCCCTGCACAGGTGAGAGTCGCTTATAACTAACTACTCACAGCCTGCTGCTGTTGACCAGGAGCCCTGCCGAGGGCATAAACATTCTATTAAGACATATTTTTTATGTTGTACTGTATTCTTACAATAAAGTAAGCCAGAGAAAAGAAAGTGTTATTAAGAAAATCTTAAGGAAGAGAAAATATATTTATGGTATTTATTGGGGAAAGAAAATCCACATCTAAATGGACTGGGCAGTTCAAACTGGCAGAGCCCCAGGGTTGGCTGTGTCTGACTTCACTCCGAATCACCGGGGGGGGGGGGGGGGCTCCATAACATGTTGAGCACAGTACCCGGCATTTACATGTAACCCACATAAACATGGCTCTGATTGATAGTATGGTGTTTAGGCACCAATGAACCAACCGTGGGGTGCAGGCAAAGCTACAGCTTGACTACCAAAGGCAGGAACACAGATGTTCATGGCATGGGCGGCAGTTGGGGCAAAGGCCAAGTGAAGAGCAAAGAACTGCAGGTGGGTGGTAACCCAGTGTTTACTCGGCTCTAAAGAAAACCACTCTGGTGGGGGGTGTTTATATCACTTCCTGTCCTCTACCGCCAAAGAAAACAGTCCAGGGCCAAGCTCAATTTGTGGTCAGTATTTCACTCTGAGTATGGTGAAGTGGCTTCCAGGATCTTCCCCAGCAGAGGTGGTAGAGGTTTAAGAAACCCAGGGTGTGGCTTTTACTTTCACTTGAGAGATATCTTTAAGGCAAATAGGAAGGTTTCTGTTGTCTGTTTGCATTTTACACAACTGTGCAATGCTCTCCTTTGTTTGCCTGTGGGCACAAATCACCAGTCTCTTCACTCAGCATCTCAGGTAACCAGAGAGAAAACATACCAGGAGGGCTGGAGGGCAAGAAGCTTGTTAAGGATGTTTGGTGAATAGAATAATGGCCTCCCCCGAGTTATCAGGTCCAGTCAGATAAGAGGAAAAGGCCTGCGAAGCTACGAGGCTACGAGTCCATTCTTGGAACCTGTACATATTACCTTATTTGGAAAAAGGGTCCTTGCAGATGTAATTAAATTAAGGGTCTTGAAATGAGGAGGTTATCTTGAATTATCCAGATGTGTCTTTATAAGAGAGAAGCAGAAGGAAACTTCCCAGACAGGAAGAGAGGAGAAGTCAATGTGAAGATGGAGCCCAGAGGGGTTTGAAGAAGCTGGAGTGAGGAGCCACAAGCCAAGGACTGTCAGCAGCTACCTGAAGCTGGAAAAGGCAAGGAACTGATTCTCTCCTAGAAGGTCCAAAAGGGAGCACAGCCCTTGATTTCAGCACAGAGAAACTGAGTTCAGATTTCTGGTCTCCAGAACTAGGAGACAATATATTTGCACTGTTTCAAGCCACCAAGTTTGGGGTCATTTGTTACACAGCCACAGAAAGCAATTTGGATGTAGTCATCAAACGAACAGTGTGTGCATGGCTTCACTGCTTTGTGCACCAGAATAAATGAGAAGGAGAAGTTTTTCATTACCCATACAAGCAGGGCAGATGACCAATAGGGCAGGTTCCTGAGCTGGGTGGGTGGAGCCTGAGGGAGGGAGAAGCAGCAAAACAGCGGTTGGAGTTATGGAAGGGAAGAAACTGACTGAAGCTTTAGGTGACTGGACAGAGATTAATGACTTAGCCATTTTCCTCTCTGCTTTATTTTTCCACATAGCACATAGCCTCTATTGTATAGATTTGCATATCTGTTTCCTGTCTGTCTCTCCCTGCCTGAGGACATACTCTCCATAGGGGACAGAGATTTTTGTCTGTTGTGTTCACTGTGTCCCCAACTCTGAGGACAGGACCTGGAACATAACGAATGTTCAGTAAATAGTTACTCATTCCATAAATGAAATCAAAGCAGGTAAGGTTGTGGATTAATTGCAAGCTTGTAATTGTATGGGGACCTCAGGTTAATACCCTGACTAAAGGTGTGGTGGGTAGACAGGTGTTTGTTTGCAAACCCTTGGTTACCAGGGCATTCTGATCTCATTCTGGAGACACAGTCTTCATTGTTGCCCCTCAGGATCCGGCAGAACATCAGCTCTGGGATAAGGGGACGTGGTGGGCCAAGGGTGAGATTTGGATAAGGCAAGGAAGGGGCCTAGGCTGCAGCATTGAAGAAGATGTTCACTCTCAGGGCTGCACAGATACAAGGTCAGCACCTAAGAGTGGGCGCCCCTACAACTTTGCAGTTCACTGCCTCCCCCTGGTCTCACGCTGTGGTGCCCCTGCAGTTCCCTGGCACACACCTGGGCTATATCTCCAGTGGCCTAGACTCTCCTTCTTTCTTTGTCTTTGGAAATGCGTGTGTGCCTCTCCAGTCACTGACTTTTCATTAACTAGATCAGGTAGCACACGGAAACCTACCCAACGGACCTGTCCTGAGGTTTTTCTGAAAGGGTTTTTATTCATTCAGTCTTTGTTGAAAGAAAATTACATTTCCTCCTTCTCTGCAAGACCGGCCATGGTTGGCGGGTACACGCTCTCTATGTAAAGGTAATTCGATATAAAGCTGAACTGTCAATACCGTGAGACACTTTATGGGAAGAGTGAAAGAGTAGGCGCCACTGGTGGCTACAGTCATTGTGTCGCCAGAGAGCAAGGGCCGTGCGGTGTGAAGTCAGAACACCTTGGTTCTGTCCTGCGTCCCCTGTGTGACCTGGGACCATGCTTTGTGCCCTCCCAGCCTCAGTTTCCTCAGCTGTCAAGTATGGACAATAAAGCTATCTGAAAATGATAAAATGCTAGCTGATTGTGGACACTGTTACTCAATTGTTAGCAGGCAATATTTTGCAAGATGGGTCCGCTCTGAGTTTCCACCTGTTGTCCACCAAGGTTAGCAGTGAATTCCTGGGAATAGGCTTTATTGAGGAAAAGAAACTGCCAAAGCCAGGGTCAGCCAGATAAGAGAAGAGGAAGAGGCCTGCGAGGCTATGTGTTCTGTGCCATGGACTCGTGTTCCAGGGGAGGAGCCCACCCCACCATTCTTTATCTTCCTTTTCATGGGCAAGTGTAGGAGCAGTTTTATTAGTGCAGAGATAATGAAATTACTTTGGCACCAGGCAGTCTGGGTTTGGGTGCCAGCTGTTGACAGGAATTATCTGCAAATGCAAGCTCTCAGCACCTGGGGACCTTGAGACCCAAGAACTGTTACCCTGGAGGGAGGACACCCCTTGTCCCATGGGAAGAGGAGCTTGGGCACACAGCCTGTCCATCTGTACGAGGGAGTTAGGACCCCACCCCCCTGGCTCTTTAACCAGAACATCTACAATGAGCACTTTGGGGCATTTTTAGACACTTCTGTTCCTTCTGTCACAGGAGCACCATGACATCTTAGAACCAGAGACCATCATGCTAACCCTCATATTAAAGCCTAACTAGGTCATGTCAGGGTTTGTTTATGGTTGGTTTAGATTTGATAGAGAGATCAGGGTCTATTCAGGCTAAGTCCAGATCAATCCATTAATGAACTATTTTAAGAGGATTCTGTATATTTGTGAAAGGTGCACTTGGTCCTTTTGGTCTAAAACGCAGTCACCGTGGATTCTGTGAACCAACCTTGTTCTTATTAGCCCCTTGCCCACCCAGAATGCCACCTTTACTCCTCTCCCCTCCACAGGCTGAGCTCCTCCCCTCGATACATGCCTGTATAAGTCCAGGGTGGTGACAGGGTGGAGGGGAACCACAGAAGTAGACATATAATAGCAGCATAATATAAATTTTGCACAAAATGCTTTGGGAGTGTAGTAAGGGAACAATTTATTTAATCAGTGAGAGGATCAGGGGCCCTTCAAGAGATGACGTCTGAACGTGACCATGAAGGATAAGTAGGAAAGGAGAGGTGGGCATGCTAAGTAGAGAAAACAAGTAACAAAGATGTGGCGTTTGGGTGAGATGACTATGAAGCATTGAGGACAGCATGTGGCACATAGTGGGTGCTTAGTACGTGGCATTTGTAGCTATAATCTGTTCCAGAAATTTCAAATCCCCAGTATGGCAGGAATATAGGAAGGGAAGTTCTGGGAATAAAACAGAAGAAATAGTTTGATATCCTTTTGTGAAGGGCCATGAATCATGTGCTAAGGGAATTAAATATTTTTATTTGCAGCACATTTTAGCCAACTAATCCACCTGCTTTGTCACTTGTTGGCAATCATCACTGTCTTGGTGGGAATGGCTTAGGTTAGGGGACATTAACAAACAACCGCCAGACATCAGTGGCGTAAGGCATTAAACATCAATCTCTTACCCATGTTCCCCACTCACCACAGTATTTGCCTTGTACTGTCCTCTCTCCATGACCCTGATGCTTCACCTTCTACTCAAAAGCGACACCCATCACTACTTCCATTTCATTGGCAAAAGCAAGTCACATGGTCACACCTAACTTCAGAAAGAACAGGGCGGTGCAGTCATGCCCCGGGGGGACACGTACACGACAGTGCACATTTGCCAAACTCAGAACTGTATGCTTCAGGTGGGTGAGTTTTACAGCACGTAAAATGTGTGCCAACAATTCTGACTTCCAAAAACACTTCAGTGTATTTTTCAAACACCCAGCTTTATTAAAATCATGCTCCAAACATCCACTTAAAATATGATTTGATTGCTACAACTTAATTTTGTTGATCCTTTTAGAAAACACTGTACCTTTGGTGAGCTGCTCAATGTTTAACAACCAGGAATGTTTTCCCTCTAGAAGAGCGAAGGAAATCCTGATGTTTGCCTATGCCCATGGTGTAAATACCATCATGGCTGATTTCAAGCTACCAATGTGATGTCATTGAGTCAAACCAGGAAGTAATGCATACATTTGGAGCCAATCTCAACACACCACTCAAAATATTAAGAATATGCTGTATTTTACATTACAGTAAGCAGCAAGATAATGGCTGTCTTCATGATGGTCCAGGAATGTCCTAAACAAATTCCCAGTTAGCTAGTAATGCATAATTAGTAATAATAATAATAATAATAGTGTCGATCAGATCTTGCAGTTTCAGTCACAGTTGAGGGTGCTCAGAAAGGTAAAAGACATGTCCAAAGTCACCCAGCTAGCTGGTGGCAAAGCTGGAACCGAAACCCAAGTTAATGTCAACGGGTGGTTTCCCCCGTCACGGCAGGAACTGCGGGAGTCCAGTGTTTGAATGTGGAGTATTGTTCCCAGCTCACTTTCAGATATGCATCTTACAAGTATTATTGTTAAAAGGTCAAACATTCTGCCAAGCCGGTGCCTGTGGTGAGAGGGTAGGGAGGGGTGGATAACCCGACACTTTGTCTGAGGGTCATCGCATGGGAGCCAGTTTTCATGGGCACCCCTGGCTTTTTGCTGTCCCTCCCCCAGCTCACCCCATATTAAGAACAGTAACAACAGCCATGTGTTCAGAACAATAACACTGAGCAGTTCCCATCTCAGCCAAACCTTGGCATAACTGAGAACAGTCTTTGGGAGAAGGAACTTATTCTGCAGGTGTCAAGATAGAATCAAAACCAATAATAATAACCTGACCATGACTAGCTGAGGATGAAGCCAGACTTATCCCCAAATATATTTGTGTGACGCTCTCTGGTCATACATTTTAAATGTCTTCTTTTTTCTTCTTCAATCTAACAAATTCTTGCCCCACGAGTCCCATCTCAATGTCACTTCTTCCTCAAAGACATTTCTGACCTTGAGCTTGGAGTACCTCCCATTAATGTATTATTTCTTCTATGCTGCTTCTGGGACACTGTGCACCTACCTTTTCTACTGTTCATTCACTGAGTTTCGTGATTATTTGTTCAGATGTCTGTGTCCTCAGCTAGATGGAATATTTTTCCCTCAAAGTCAAGGCCCACCTCTTACTTGTCTTCAGTTTTTGCACCCACCATAGTGCCTGGCTTTGTTCATAAAAGACACAAAGAGAGAAGACAGTGGAGCGAGGACTAGAGGGAGAGAAGAAGGACCATTCTGAACCGAGAGCGACGTCTCTGAGAAAAGGGAAGTCCCCTGTGCCTGAGGTGTGTCCTCTCCAGGGCGACAAGTCTCAGCCTCCCTGCATGAACTCCCAAAGGCATGTTTATTTAAAATGCAGACACCTGTCTCCCCTCCCTCACCTTGTTCTGATTTATAGGTCTGAGAAGGGAGCAGACATCTGTTTTCACAGGCACTCCAGGTGACACTGTGTTCAGGTGGTCTGCGGGCTCCTTTGCAAAGCACGGATCAGGTGGTTCCAGGAACGCTTTATGAGGCAGGAGCCGGAGGAGGCTGCAAACTCAAGTGCAAAGTACTTAGTAGGCTGTAGAGGGCGCGGCACAGCCCGCACTGTCTCTCCAGAATCACAGGGAGCTGGAAGGTCACAGGGCAGTGATGGGCAATCTTTTGAGCTTGGTGTGTCAAAATTCACCAAAAAACCGAGCATAACTCGGGTGGTGTGTCACTTCGAGAAAAACGCCTAACCGGAAGTCCCAGAACTAGACGCTCTGTGCTGGAGTTCTGTTGTTTTGGCCTCCAGACCTCCGGCACAGAGTGTCTACACTACAGCAAATGTTTTATCCTCGGCTACTGCACCTGGCCGTGCAGGAACTGGGGATGAAACGTCCTTCTCGGCATGCGGCCCATACTTCTCTGGTATGCAGCTGCATGCGGCCGTGTGTCATTGAAAATGGCTACGTGTGTCAGTGCTGACACGCGTGTCGTAGGTTCGCCATCACGATCCTAGGTGTCCCACAGCCTGTCCCTCTGCATGCAGGCCACCGCAACACAGGAGAACACTGGTAAACCTCTTGTTCCGGCATATCTGATAGAGTCTTGGCACATTGAGGGCACACCTAAACATTTTTAGTTCTGGTTCATGATTGGGTTATTCTGGTCTGTGGCATAGCCTCACGGGGCCTAGGACTCGTGATGGTCTGGCTCAGGGACAGGAGAATGGCCCTGGGCTTGAAGACCTCCAGCAAAGCAGTGACTTTGGCCCGTGCCACCATGGAGCACTAACCCGGCTGACCATGGGCCTCCTCCAGGCTGTCTATGCCACCCTGGCTGTGGCAATAATAGCACACTGTCCTCTCCTGGAGTCATAAACACCCTGGCAGCTGCCACACACGGCGCCAGCAGCCGCCTCTGTGCTCGAGGCTGAATAATAGAAGGGCTGTCGCCTCCTTGGAAGGAGCAGGCTCCGACCCCCTCAGCCCCCCAGAGCGCTCTTCTCTAAGCCCTTCACACCCTGCGCATGCCACCCCACCCGAGTGGGTCTCAGCACCCACCTCCAGGAAGTGCTGACAAGTCCTCAGCAGTCCCCGTCACACTCACCCACAGAACAAATACATTTGTTTCCCGGAAGACCTCGTTTCTATTCCTACTCATTATGTTACTGTCCTCGCACCCACAGGGGGTGTAATTGATTTTAATTTTCACTCGGAGGCAGCTCCAGGTGACAGCCAGGCTCTCTCTCTGCCTTGGAGCGGCAATCCTCTTACTTAGCATTTAAATGAGTATTGGGAGAGAAACACAAGTAATTATGAGGAGAAACCAAGTGTTGAAAGGGGCAGCTTTTGAAGAGCGAGGCGTCCTGACCCAGGGTGCAGGAATCCAGTGCGTGGAAGTCAGCTGGGTGGCCCTGGGGCCCGCCTCCCTGAGGTTGATGAATTGTGTTGCTGGGGTGGGGGTAGGGGGCAGCCCTTCGCTCAGGGCTGGAGTTATTCTAATGCAACGCTTACCCGTGTCTCACTAGCCTCTGCTTATGAATTAGATCATATTTTTAAAACCTTTTACAGGACTCTGCCTAAAGTTTCCAAGCAGATTGTAGTCATGCTACCAATTCAATTCCCCACTCTTTTTTAAAAAAAGAAAATAATTTTAGTGTGTTATATTCATAGATCCCTTGTTAACCTTTCCGAGTCCAGGCCCTGTTACTATATGTTGCAAAAGGCAGTGATATGTGTTGTTGTTGTTTCATTCTTGCTTAATTTCAAGCTTTCCCAATGAAATGCAGATGCAATGAGCAGTTGTTTTTACAGGCTATGATTAGGGGTTGTTTGTTGCATAATTGAAGCAAAAGTCTTTATTTTTAGAAAGTGAAGATTCTAGAAGGAGCGGGATATGTTGGTTCTTTTTGAATCTCTCAACTAGGAGGCAAGTTGCACAGCTAAATAATTTGTTTCCTAAGGGAACGTCGCCGTAGCTGATGGTGTAATACACGCAGCCCTCACACACGTGTCACAAATAGACAAACGATGCTAATGTGAGTTGCCCGTCTCTGTATTCCCGTGGCCACAACATTATGTAATTATCTGGTGACTTGTCCATCCCACCAACCCTGACTTTTGCCTTCTCAAGGGTTTCTGTGGTCCTAGGCCTGGAGTTAATGTTGGTGAACATTTGAAGGTGGAAAAGGTTCCTGGCTAAGATCTCAGTTTTGAAAGTAAGGAAACTGAGGCCCTGATACACTAGCTTATAGTAAATCCTCACTTGATGTCATCAATAGCTTCTTGGAAACAGAGACTTTAAGCGACACAACATATAACAAAATCAATCTTTGCCGTAGGCTAACAAGAGTTAAGTTCCTACAGCCTATTTCTGGCCACAAAAACATCTCCAAACCTCTAAAGACTCAAATACTTCTAATATTAAACATAGAAAAGAATGTAAGCTGTGCATATATTCAAGAAAGGTAGATAAAAACAAGTTAAAGAATGATTTTACAAACCGATGATGCTGGCTCAGGGTTGTGGGTGATTATAGCTTCCCCTGGCAGCTCAGAATACAAGATGGGACCCCACCCTGGCCAGGACACCCCCATGCACACACACTCCCATACTCAGATTGAGACAATCTAGACAAGTTCTGGGGACATGGAAGGAAACCAGAGTACCACGCAGACCTGCGGAGAATGCACAAACGTCACACAGACAGTGGCCCTGTCTGGGAATTGATTTTTTTTTCCTCATCAGTGTTATGTTGAAACGTTGGACAAAATACCACAATTAGAGGACCTGCTGTCATTTGGCCAAGATCCCAGCAGTCAGGACAGAAGAGGAAAAAAAAAATCCTGTGTAATAAGCAGGAGATTTTTCCATCAAATCAAAATATCAAATATCTCCTATCAAAATTCTCCATTTCCCTTAACCACCTGGGTATGTGAGCACACGTGCTTTTAGGGGAGCAGACCAACCCAGGAAGGTAAGTCATTTCGTTTGGCCTCCCCTTCGCCGATCTCACCTGCAAAGTTCTTTGTGTAACGATCCAAGGATTTGATGAAATATCAGGATTCAGGAACGGACAGATGTCATGCCCAGAGGACACATTGTGAAATTCAACCCGTTACAAACTCTGTTGCCTTGAATTGGACAGTGGTTCTTTCACAAAGGAACATCACCCTGCTCTTGAATTGAGTTACACTCACCTGGAAGGGACCAGTTCCTTGCTCCCTTTCATGCGGTTTTAGGTTTGCTCAGGAATTCTCCGTGGCCTCCACAGCATGGCCCTGGCCAGGATCATGGGGAGAAGGGGTCAGACTCCCCCTCGGGAGCCCCTGAAAGACTCAGGTCCACACGTTTTAATTTTTTTTAACTTTATTCTCAGATGTCTTTTCAAAGAACTTCAAGTTTAAGGGGGGAGGGAATTGTCATATTTCATCCCTTGTGAGCTTTTCTCATTTCTTTTTTAGGTGGCACTAATTCTCTCACTATACTTTCCCTTCTTCTGGTTTCCCATGTCATTTGAATTTTTTTTTTCCATTGGAAGGGGAACCCTGCCCTCGATAAATCAGGGTGAGGGGGTCCCGGCCAGTCCTCCCCACCCCTTCGCACAGATCACGCCTCCCTGGCTGCCCTCCCTGACAGGTTCCTCATTAGGGTGACATCTCTGAGGACCAGCCGAGAGGCCGGAGTGTCTCAGGACGCAATAGAACAAGTTTGTCAGGAGTGCTCTTGTTATTCTGTCCTCATTTTTAGGTCAAAGGGTAATAATCTGAAGCTCTGGGGAGATGTCCTGTAGCTCCAAATGTCAAAATCTGATGTTTCCGTTTGTATTTTTCAAGGTCAGTAATGATTGATTTAACATCACCTTGGCTTCAGGACTTTTGGTAAGAGCATCGGTCACTCTTAGATTTCGAAACCTCCCCAGGTGTGGCTTCTTTGGACAGGTTCATTCCCTGATGGTGGAAGGAGGCTGATGGCTGCCGATGGCTGCCGATGGCAGGTAGACTGATCGGGAGGAATGGTGGATTGGGATTCCAGAAGCTTTGTTCTTTGTGGCTGCTTCACTGACAACTTGCTTGGGGACCTGAGACAAACTGCTCTACTTCTGTAAGATGAGAGGGTGCACAGATAGCCGCTTACCAGAAACAGTTGTTGATCTAGTCCCCACTGTGTTGTTCCGTTTTATGACAATGGCTTACTCCGTGCTGTGAACTAAATCATTCTCATTCCCACATTGGGCAACTCAAGCCCTTCCCTTCCCTCTCTATGCCTGGGCAAAGTAATACAATGAAGGGCAAACCATATGTTTTAAGCTGCCTATCAAGTTTATATTTTCCAAAAACCTGTCCTCAGTTTACTCAGTCGTCTGTTTATTTACTTAGAATTATTTACTGAATGCTACCCGGACAAGCAGTGTCCTAAAGACAGGGGTGTAGTGCTGAGCAAGACCCTGTAGAACATAGGCTCAAAGGGGAACAGAAGGAAAACAGTTTGGTAAAGAATGATTCGAGCTGAGACGGACACAAAGAAAAGCTTCCCGGAGGAAGTGATGGGAGACGCAGAGGAGGTCGGAAGGACGACTAGGGGTCAGCCAGGCGCATAGAGGAGGATGACATTGGAAGAAGTGACGGGAGACGCAGGGGAGGTCGGGAGAACGACTAGGGGTCAGCCAGGCGCATAGAGGAGGATGACATTGGAGGAAATGGAGGTCCGAGTTCACAGAGGAGGCCTCAGACTACAGGGATCTCTTAGGCATATGTGTGTAAAAACTCAAAATTTAAGCAGTACTGGGTAGAAGAATTTCTTTCTTTTCAGGCAATAAAGGTTTGTATTCTCAAATGCCGAGTAGGGAGACTAGTGAAGACTATAAAATAAGTATGAGACTTCGTGCAAAACACAGCAGCGATGAACAGCACGGCCCTACTTCTGCCACCCTTCCTAGGCTAGAAACAGTTGTCCTAGTCTGTGAACCATCTTAAATTAACTGAGAACAGGGACGGGATCGTATTTGACTTGAAATGCCCAGAGCCTAACACAATGACTAGCACTTAGGTGATGTTCACTTAATGTTGTTTGTTTGATTAACTTGTAGGGTGATTGGTTGGTTGGGTGGATGGATGGATGGATGGATGGATGGATGGATGGATGGATGGATGGATGAAACAATAGAGGAATAATAGATCAAAGGGTGAATATTTGGATAAATGATGGGGTGGCTGACAGCTGGCTAGATAGATGAATTGGTAGGTGAGTGGTTGAATAGATAAATGGATAGATGGATGAATGGATGGATGAGAAAATGGATGGATGGGAGAGAGAGGATATAGAGTGTCTGGAATAGTGTCTGATACATACATTTAATAAATTATAATTATATATTTTTATTGTCCTATGTCCTAGAAACACCTTGTTTCTCATATATACTACTACACATTTGTGTCTATAAATTCCTACTCATTTCACCTATTTAAACACTGTACTTGGAACACTTTTTCTCCTAAAGGGAAAAATACCCATTGTTTCACATGTGTTTTATTTGTGCAGAGAAACTAAAACGCAAATGTGTTATGCATGAACCCTACCACCACGTGTGGCACTGCCTGCAACCAGACAAGCAAGCCCAAGCCAGTGACATACCCCTCAGCTGCCCCCGCCCCACAAACATAATCTTTCTCCTTAGAATCTTGGCCGAGGATTTTTGAGCTTTTGCCAAAATGCAGCCATTTTCTGGAGGAACTCAGGAATTTTTTTGTGGATTTATACTGTGTAAGACATGTCATTTTGAGCTAAGAGACTGTTTCTTATCCATCGGGTTTTTGGAAAACAAGGTGGGTGGAAGCCAGGACCTGTGTCAGGGCCCAGAGATCTTAAGACTTTCAGACTAACTGGCACCAGGGAGCTGAGAGGTCAAGATGTGGAATGCTGGGATTCAGATGACACCCTGGGCTCTGTCCAGGGACACAGCATAGCGACAGAGGGCCCACAAGAGCCAGCATACTGTGTCCAGGTTCTGCTGGTGTGCACACCTGGGGCTGGGTGCCCTGGGGTCATACTTCCTGCCTTGCTGGCCTGGAAACCAGGTCCTGACGTGCACATTAGGCCATCAGCTGTGGCCATCATCCTGGGCTTCCTTGCCTCATGTTGCCTCTTCTGCTGGCCCTGAATGACTCACCATGTGGGAGAGGAAGAACACAACAACCATCTCCACTCCCCACAACGTCACTCAGGGCCCGTGGACACAGCCAGTGCCAGACCTGTTATGTGTGCATCACTCAGGACACAGCAGGACCATAGCTAAGCTGATTTAAAGAGAAAGTTGTTATTAATAATCATCGTAGAGAACACCCATGGGCCCTTGTTGTGTTTTTGGCACCGTGAACTGTGTGGATTTTCTGTTTTAATTCTTAGAACAATCTTAAGGTTAAGTGTCAAGTATTAGTTTCCCAAACACTTGTTCTAATAGCTACTCATTGGCCTTCCATGGTTACAATTAAGTCTGGAAAATGCTGATACTTCTAAACAGTATTGTAAATAGTAATTCTCCAAGAAAGGAATATAGACTATTTTACTTTTTTATTGCTTTATTTTAGAGAGAGAGCGAGAAAGAGAGAGAGAGAGAGAGAGAGAGAGAGAGATGCATTCATTTATTCCACTTAGTGTGTGTTCATTGGTCACTTCCTATTTGTGCCCTGACCAGGATCGAACCCGCAACCTTGGTGTTTCAGGATGATGCTCTAACCTACTGAGCTAACTGGCTAGGGCCTAGAGATTTTTCTAAAGTTATTGAATAACTGGGGATAACCGACAGTTTAAGGAACAGCAGTTTGAAACGTGAGTGCGTGGTCGTATAGAAGTGAGTCAGCACAAATTACACGTGCGTGCTATGAGTAGCCTGAGAAACATTGGGAAATGGTTACTCATGGTATACCAAGGATGACCAGGTGACAGCTGAAGCAGAAATGTGTCATTTGGGCCTGACCTGTGGTGGCACAGTGGATAAAGCACCAGCCTGGAACTCTGAGGTCGCCGTTTCAAAACCCTGCACTTGTCTGGTCAAGGCACATATGGGAGTTGATGTTTCCTGCTCCTCCCCCCTTTCTCTCTCTCCTCTCTCTCTCTCTCTCTCTCTTTCTCTCTCTCTGTCTCTCTCTGTTTCTCACTTTCTCTCCTCTCTAAAATGATTAAATAAAAATAAAAGAAAAAGAAATGTGTCATCTGGCCTGACCAGGTGGTGGCGCAGTGGATAGAGCATCGGACTGGGATGCAGAGGACCCAGGTTCGAGACCCTGAGGTTGCCAGCTTGAGCGCAGGCTCATCTGGTTTGACCAAGACTTGCCTGCTTGAGCCCAAGTTCACTGGCTTGAGCAAGGGGTCACTCGGTCTGCTGAAGCCCCCCCAGTCAAGGCACATATGAGAAAGCAATCAATGAACAACTAGAGTGCTGCAGCGAGGAATTGATGCTTCTCATCTCTCTCCCTTCCTGTCTATCTTTCCCTCTCTCTGTCTCTCTCTGTCTCTGTCACACACAAAAAAAGTAAAAAAAGTGTCATCTGCCCCACAATTCTCCAAAACGCCTGCTGTATCATGGGAGCGAGGAGCTCATCTCCTGCAACGCCCAGTCCCACACACAAGGTGAGCAAGGTCCAAGCGGAGGTTCTGAGTGCATTCAGATGCTCACAGGCTGCCTGGCTCTGTTCTCACATTCACAGAGGTCTAGAAGGCTCCTTCCTGAGGGCAACGCTGTGTACCAGCATAGCCCAGGACAGAAGCTACCAGCCACATTTCCACCCAGGACCTACCTACTTTATTCTGTTCGTTTTTTATAAACTCAAACCCTCAAATACACCCCTCTTATCTGTTTCCCTTCTGATACCATCAAACCATTTTGGGAGACAAGCCTGCTTTTGCAGTATTAGTGCATATTCAGTGTGACCTCGTATTGCTTCGCCCTGTGCCTCAGAAGACCGTCATTGGTGGTTAAAATACTGCCAGCTTATTTAGCTCTCCGAAGAAATTCAAATGACTGTCTGTTTGTTCATTATGACAGATCAGAAAGGAATTTTTTTCCCATATCACATTAAAGTAGTCTCAGTGAAACCCGACTGTCAACACCTTCCTAAGATTACACCTTCCTCTGAAAGCATCACCTGCATTATGATTAAAGTTAATTTATTCATTAAATTATATATGCATACATACATATAAAATGATGCCAGGCATGGATCGGAACAATTCACAATTTATGACTTCAATTGCACGTTTAATTATCTAGTGGAACCTTCTGCATTTCACGTCTGAGGCAATGAGGCAGAAGGGGTTATGTAACTTGACCTGAGGTCGCTCAGCTGGGAAGGGTTGGAGCAGGACTTTGCACCCAGAGGACTTAGCTCCAGTCTTTACTCTTAACTAGGAATTCTTAGCAAACAAAAACTTCTCACCATTTTTAGAGTTTCACTGCCATTTCTGTGACCACAGGGTTTGATAAGCACACGGCATCTCCCACTAAAAGAGCACATGGCCAGTTACAGTGTTAGCTGCCTGCATGATTCTTCAGGACACGGTCAGAAACCTTAGGTTGTGGCTCAAAAAAAAAAATCTTAATCATCTTTCCTTTTTAGTATTAAATAACTAAAGTTAAAATAATTAAACTTAAAAACTTTAGAGTTAATTTGAATGAAAGCTCCTCTAGCCTTAATCATTATTGAACTATTACAAAATCTCAATTCTCAGAGCTTTCTTATATATGTTAAGATGTAATTTTCTGGGTTTAAATAAATTTACTTAGAGAAAAAAATCTATGTTATCGGAACATGATCTTTATTCTTTTACCTCCTGACTCTTACAAGCAGTAATGTATGTGATAGAAATAGTATTTTTACTTTTTAGCTTTTGTTTCTCTTGGCTCAAGGTCCAAATCTCTTCAGAGATTTAACGTAAATTGTGGTTTTGCATGAAATAGTAGTGTTCTGTATAGCATTTTGAAAAGATTTAATTTGTATCAATAAAGGCCATAAAATGTCATGTTTTAGGTCCCACAGAAAGTAAATCCTTCCTTAATACCTGTGAGATTAAGAGTTTTCATTTCCAATAATGTTACTTAATCACTTGTTTTGCATATCTGAGAATTGC
Organism: Rhynchonycteris naso; assembly: GCA_037038555.1. Lineage (NCBI taxonomy): Eukaryota > Metazoa > Chordata > Mammalia > Chiroptera > Emballonuridae > Rhynchonycteris > Rhynchonycteris naso. The sequence goes on from CM073002.1 coordinate 140,073,780, forward strand.
TTTAAATATAGCCGTGAGATCCAGACTGTACAAGACTCCAATACTTTAGATTTATCCAGTTTCCAGTTATGTTTAAAACTTACCTAATTTTTTCTCTAATGTTAAAAACTACTTAGTACAAAACAAAACTGATGCAAACCAAGAAAAATAAAACCATCTTTCTCTGTGGCAAAAGTTTCCTTTTTTTCTCCTCACTCCAATTTTAAAGGTAATATAATCAAAGAAATTTCGAAAGATAAAGAACATATAGACTCTTGTCTGTTCTTTTTCTTACAGTGATGTCCTATCTGTTGGAATTTTTAAATTTATTTGTAAGCATAGTATATTTATAGCTTTGCCTAATGCTTTTTTCATGTAGCAAATCTCAGTCATATAACTGTACAGGCTTCATAAACATCGCGTTTGATTGTTGCATGAGTGTTAAACTCCTTTCTCTATTTCCTGATGCTGAGACACGCACAATACATTCCGTTTTCAATGTTAGAAATAACACCTCTGTGAATGCCTTTCCATGTTCAGAATCATTTCCTTGGGAGAGATTCTTAGAAATAAAATTATGGGATCTTAAGGGATATTACTACATATTTTGCAACTCTTGGTACACATGGCCAAATTAATTTCTGGGACGCTTTTAACAATGTATACTTTCTGGCAATTTCCTGCCTGTGTTGCAGATACTTTTTAAAGGGGGGGGGGGTGCGTGTGCGGTGTGTGTGTGTGTGTGTGTGTGTGTGTGTATGACTTGTTTAACTTGGTTAGTCTTGTTGCCAGGTGGAAACAGCTCGGACTTTGTAGTCCAAGGACCTGGTTTTTGTCCTGGCTCTACACCTGACTGGCTGTGAGAACCCAGGTGATTAACTTGCTATTCTGTTCTTTGTAGAATGGGGAGATTGGGCCAGACCAGATACATTCATTTATTTATAAACTTTTGAGTGCTCTTGTTGGTGCTTGGGGCCACAGAGATTAGAACATGTGAATGAAAGATCTTTTTTCAGGATCTTACACCCTACTGGGTGACAAATACAGAATGTGGAGGCAGAGTCACATGCAGTTTAGGGGAATGACCTGTGGAAACAGCCGATCCTGTGTTCCAGTCCAACTGGTTAGTTGTACCAGCTTGTGTGGTGAGAGCTATCCTCGCTTAAGTCTGCTTAAATGTGAAGCAGGGATGATAATGTCTATGTCACAGGGCTGTTGTGCAGACTCAATGGGACACTGGTTAACATGCCAGGCACGACATGGGCGCACTAATTGTGAGGGTTATTTTTTTCCGTTTTGTTGTTGATGTGATCCTCATATGTGTGGTAAGTTTCAAGTGTTGGGGAACATGCGTGCTGAGGCATGGCTTCACCAAAGAGTAACATGTGTTCAAAGAATGGTCCCCGGGTTCTAGGCATTCAAAAACATGTGTGTGGTGGGGCAGGAGGCAAAAGCAGGCACAGCGACATGGGATGCTTTGCATACAGAAAAACAGATGGTTATCTGGACTTTTTCCTTTCAATAAAGATGTACCTCACTCCAACTCTGACCGAAGACCCTGGGGAATGGCGGCTCGAGGCTCTGTCTGGGACATTCTGCTTTGCAGATCTCCACACCACACCGCTGTGTGCTGATAAAATATGAGTCAGCATCTTAGAGCCTCTGGCAGACATCTCCCAACTGAGTGAGCCACAGTGGGGGGAGGGGTAAGAGAAATACACGGGGGTCTACGATACAGTTGGCTGCCTTCAACCAGAACTTGACCATTGTTGACTTTGGTAATAAAACCCATAAGTCAGTGATTTTGGGCACCCAGTTCTTTGGCCAGAGGTGGGGAAGCACGTGACAGTAAGGAAAATACGAAGAAATGGAGATAAATATGGAATCTGAGAAGAGAGGGGCACCAGGCAGGCAGGACAATGGCAGCTGGAAACTGTCATAGCATTGTTTACCTGGGTCTTAGTTTTACACACGTTTACCTAAAGCACTGTAAAGCGGTTCTGAGATCAACAAATGGTTTAGCATCTCAAAAGCAACCCTGCCGTACTTTCTTAAACGCACCCTTCGAGAAATGTGACTAAGATTTGTAAAGTTCTTACTTAAGGAGCTGGGTTGTTTCACTAGAAACAATGGATGTAAAATTGGTTTTCTCCTCCTAAAACTCCACACAAAAACAGAACAATGACAACAAAACACTACCTGCGTGTTGAAGTGTGTGAGGTGCTTCACGCAACCTAAAACGTCCTGTCCTTTGAAGTGGAGGCTCTTTTGTTTTTATGTCTAAGCAGTCTGAGAAACACCAGCAGTTGGCTAACAGTGTTGGCGTCGGTCTCAGTACAACAGCTGGAGAAAGGATATGGGAAGGACCACAATTATAACATTGTACGGGCAGTCAACCCGAGAAGCATCAGATTATTTGCTTCTAAATAAGGTTAGTTGGTCCGTTTTAGAGCCCACACAAGCCCGTCAGTTTGGTATGAACACTGAGTGTTGAGGGTGAATGGAAAAGAATCGTAAGAGAGGCAGCGAGTCCAGTACTTGGGCCTTTTTGTGTCTCTGAATTTAGCGTGGCCATCTGTCCCCGGAGAAGAATTGGAGGGACAGCTGAGTATGTGGTGCCATCGGAGACAAAGGTCTCTCTGCCTCTGACCAGAATGCAACAAGTTTGGAGGTCACCAGGAGTTTGATACCTGATGCTTTGATGGACGCCAAGTCAAGCCAGGATGATTCAGTTTCACTCAGCACATTGGAAGGAAAGATGGCAAGGTTCTATCTACCCTGGTCTCTCTTATTTCTACAGTCCTGGGAGTGAGTTTGCAGTTCGGTCATATCTCCTTGCTGTCTTCCTCTTCTTTCAGGACTGAAAACCACAAGCAAAGACTACAGCAGACACTAACGAGGCAATCTCTAAGAGGAGCAGGGAAAATGTATTTGGCAGTATAAGGAAGCGTTCAGAATACGTAGCATCTAACAGGGTGAGCTTAGTGGAGTTGATAAGAAAACTATCCCCTTGATTATCAGTCAGCAATTTGGACTTATTTCACTTGCTATATATAGGCTTTTTCCTTGCCCACAGGAAGAGAGAGCCAGGTCTACGCTACCACAACAAGAACGTAGTGGAAATCTCCCTGCCCCTCGCTCCGTATATGTACTGAAATAAGTAGGAAGCATACACTCAGTACACCCATAGCCAGCCATTAAAAGTATTTAAGGGCGACCCACAGAGAGTGAAAATGAAAATGAAAAACAGGTTCCCCCCACTGTTCTGAGCTGAATGAACGCCTGCAGTGTTCTCTGTCTCTGCGCAGGATTTAATGCTCTGTGGCTTTGGGGAAATAACATGCAGCCCAGAGTCGTCACCCAACCCAGAACCCCAGACGTGCGTGTGGGATGTGCCGCAAGGGACAAAGGGAGAAAACATGACCGCACTGACTGTTTTTAAAATTAGAAGGCATTTGGTGGAAGGCAAGGAAAATAGAAAGGCTGCTATAAACTGGGTATGTTTATTTTTCATGCAGCAAAACTTTCTTGAATGCCAGGCTAGTCTTGGTCTCATGCTAGTCACTGGAGATAGACTCAACAGAAGAACTGTAGGGAGGGTTCCATTTTAAAAGTTTGTAAACTGTCCCCTAGGAAGACAGGGTGGGTGCGGGGGGGAATGAGTCCTTGTTTCAGTGGCTTAGTGGCCAACACGGCTTTTGCTACAAGTGGAGGAACAGAGATTTTCATGAAAAAATAATCAGGCCTTACCAGGCGGTGGTGCAATGGATAGAGCATTGGACTGGGATGCAGAAGGACCCAGGTTTGAGACCCTGAGGTCGCCAGCTTGAGCGCAGGCTCATCTGGTTTGAGCAAAAGCTCACCAGCTTGAACCCAAGGTCGCTAGCTCCATCAAGGGGTTACTCAGTTTGCTGAAGGCCTGGGGTTGAGGATATATGAGAAAGCAATCAATGAACAACTATGATGTCGCAATGGCAAAAAAAAACAAAACGATGATTGATGCTTCTCATCTCTCTCCATTCCTGTCTGTCTGTCCCTCTCTGTGACTCTCTCTCTCTGTCTCTGTAAAAAAAAAAAAAGAAAGACAATCAGGCGGTGAGTCTGGTAGGACCCAGTTTCCAGTTTCCTGCTCTGTAACCATAAAGGAAGGATATATTATATACTCTATGAATATAAAATGCAACTTTTAATATTATTCTAGTCCCAGACCTGGCCGTGTCCCTAAAGGTCTGACCCTGGGGCAGGGTCCACTTGTTTCTAGTGCCTCCTATTGTGATACCAGAAATGTGATCACTCAGTCAAGGGAACCCCCAAAAGGCATGGCCCCTGGGTTTTATATCAGAGACTCATAAGAGTCGATTGATTAGGTAATAGCTAGTGATGATGATAAGCTCTATAGTGGTTCTTTGACCTCAAGGTATTTTATAGCCGTGGACAGTCATTCATTCAGAGAAATCTAATAAACACCTGCTTTGTGCCAGGTTTAAGGTAGGGCACTGAGCTCTTAATTCTGACACACAGTGTCTGATTTCGTAAATCTGGCAGTCTAGTGGGGCTCATAAGACAGTAATTTCAAGGTCATCCTGCTAGGCTATGGTTATACATTCTCAAGAGGACAAGAGGAAAGAGATGGGACATGAGGCTGGAAAGGTGGCGAGGGTCGGACCACACAGTCCCCTGTGGGACATGGTATGGACTTTTGCCTTCAGCTGAAGACCCAAGGAGGTTTTCATTGGCCTGATGGGAAGTGATCATGCTTCTATTCATGTGGTAGGCATGAATAGAAGCATGATCACATTTTGTGTTTGAAAAGATATTGATCCCTTTGTTTGCGCTTCGGGGGTATTCAATAGCATTGACCACGTTCACACCTCCATCTTCTCTAACAACTCCCAGAATCGAAGCCCTGGAGATTAGTGTTGGGGCGTCTAGTGCTGGGAGCACAGCAGAATCCTCTGCAGGATGGTTTTAAGGTTCAAGGCCCATCTTCAAAAATTTGAATTTAATTGGTCTGCAGTGGATGGTGCTTGAGTGTGGTGTGTGTTTGCATGTTTGTTTGTTTGTTTCCCGGGTGATTCTATGGCTTTCGCAGTTGAGACCCACAGGTTCAGTGAAAAGCACAAAACAGGGGCCCTCAAAATGCAGTTTCTGAACCAGCAACATCAGTGTCACCTAAAACTTGTCTGGCATCCAGATTCTTGGGCTCGATCTCACACTGACTGAGCCAGAGGCCCTGGCACTGTGGTCCAGCCGTCTTGTGTTTTATCCTGGGGATCCTGAGGCTGGCCCAAGCGTGAGAAGACTAGCTTTAGAGGGTTGCAGGCAAGAGAACCTGGAGCCTGAATTTGGTTCTAGATCAGGTTGAAAGTATCCCTATGATGGGGAGTTGGGGACAGGTGCAAATCATTGAACTTCTCTTACCCCAGTCTCTTCACCTGTAAAAAGAGCAGGTAGAGTTAGACCTGTTCAAAGGTTACCTATGATGTTAAGAATTATTTGTACACACTAAATCTAACAAAGGTTTTATAATGTAGGAAACTCAGAAAATACAGAAAAGAAAGAAAAAAATAAATGTCAGTTGAAATTTCTCCACCCAGAAACAGCAACTGATGCCTTATTTCCAACAGTTTGGTGTGTCAGAGATATTCTGTTCTGCTATTTTTGTTTTAGTTTTTCCTGATATTTTCTGCATACATCTACTTATAAAACTGAGAATCACACTACAGATAGTTAAGGAACCTACTTCTCAGCTAACATTATATCAGAGGCATATCCCTTCATCATTAAAAGTGACTTTATTCATTTTTGTCAGTGTCAATATAATATGCCATTACATGTTTATATTATTTTTGTTAGTGTCTACATAATATTCCATTATATGTTTATATCATAATTTATTTGGCATGTTTCTTATCTTGGATGCTTATGCCTTTCTCATTTCTTGTTATTGGTATGATGAATATCTATCTGTCTACTATCTATCTATCTAACCATCTAACTTTGTCTGAAGACTTTAAGAAAATTCTAGAAATAGAATCACTGGATCATTCACAAGAGACATTTGACGCATTGCCAACTTTAGTTTTCAGACAGGAGCCTCTTCATACAAACACTAGCAGTATATTAGAGAGCTCCCCACGGGACCCCCTCACCAATACCTGTAATATTGACTCTCATTCCATACACCGGCAAATGCCTGCTGCTGCGGGCCAGTGTTTTTTGGGGGGAGCGGGGGGTTGTTGTTGTTGTTTTACAGGGACAGAGAGAGAGTCAGAGAGAGGGATAGATAGGGACAGATAGACAGGAACGGAGAGAGGTGAGAAGCATCGATCAGTTTTTTGTTGCCGTTGCGACACCATAGTTGTTCATTGATTGCTTTCTCACATGTGCCTTGACCGCGGGCCTTCAGCGGACCGAGCAACCCCTTGCTGGAGCCAGCGACCTTGGTCCAAGCTGACAAGCTTTTTGCTCAAGTCAGATGGGCCCGCGCTCAAGCTGGCAAGCTCGGGTCTCGAACCTGGGTCTTTCGCATCCCAGTCCGACGCTCTATCCACTACGCCACCGCCTGGTCAGGCGCAGGACAGTGTTTGTAGCAGGAGCATTGCTTGGGCTTTCAGCACCTAAGGGGACCTCAGACTCAAGAGACAGAGAAGTGAGAGGGGCCGCAGGAGCACAGGGACTGGGGTGGAAACAGTGGGGAGACACGTCTAGGGATGAATGATGACATTTTCAGTGAGTCCTCCCTAAATGCAGAACTGGAATTGACTTTAAGTCTGCAGACCAATTGCAGATTGATGGTCCATCGGCTTTCTGGAAATTGGTGCTGATAAGGCCAAGTATCATGATCTGAGGGCTGGGCCTGCCTGAGCCAGGTGGAGAAGGGGCCGTTGGTTAGATGAACTTCTGAGGTCCCCTCTTGGCTTGTAATGCTAGCTTGCTAATGTCAGCACAGAGGGAAGGTATTCCTCTTTCTCCCACTGTCTCTTTCTCCTGGACACTTTACATGCATGCGGTCACCCCATCAAGCTTTGGTCTCCCATGTCACCCAGCCCGCTGGCCCGTTCTTGCCTCCGTGTCTTCAGCTGACTGCCTTCCTTGCACTGCCTTCCTGTTGCCTGATTCCTTCTTGGATTCAGGATCCAAATCAGAGAAAGGACAGTGAGAGGCCATAGAAAATAGAATCCCAAAACTTGTTTAAAAATAAGGAAGAGGGAAGTGGTGAGTTTATGTCATCATTTATTTATAGCTCACTTCCAAAAGTAGCTTCAGCAGTGCCTGCCTTGTAAGAGGCCCCAGGGAGAACGAAAGTCTCCTCCTTAAAAGCCAGACCAGGGAATACCAGCCCTGTGAGTCCTGAACCGGTTGACAATGGGGAAGAGAATGATTCTGACATCTGACCCCTGGATATATTTTAATGCGAACATTGTTTGGATGAGAGGCAGTTTAGAGTATCGTTAAAAGCATAGATTTAGTGTACACCCCAAAGAACAGAGAACAGGTGTTCAAACAAAAACTTGTTCAAGAATGTTCTTAGCAGCACTGCTTGCAAAGGCCAAAAGATGAAAACAACCCGAGTGTCCATCAACTGATGAATGGCGGGCAAAATGTGTTCTAGCCGTACAATGGGCCATCATTCAGCAATGGCAAGCCGTGAGACACTGATACATTCCACAGCATGGATGAGCCTTGAAAACATCCGACACAAAAGGCCAGATGTTGTATGACTCCATTTATTGTGACATATTCAGAATAGGCAAATCCAGAGACAGAAAGCCAATTGGAGGTCGCCAGGGGCTGGAGGAAGAAAGGAATGGTGTGTGACACCGTCGTGGGTAGTGGGTTTCATTTTGAGCAATGGGAATGTTCTGGAACTAGATCGTGATAATGATAGCAGAGCATTGTAGATGTATCTAGTGCTACTGAATTGTACACTTTCAAATGGTCAAAATGGTAGATGTTATATTATGTGTATTTTATAACAGTAAAAAAAAATAAAGAAACTTGTTCTTGGGGGAGGCAGAGAGGCATAGACCTGGTTAGTTGTGTCTGGGTTCTAATCCCAGTCGTACCACATACTAGCTATGTGACCTTGGGCATGTCACTTGAACCCCCAGTTCCCATTTCCTCATCTGCAAAGTGCGGATAATTATAACAGTACCTACCTCATAGGATTATAAATCTTAAATGAGTCAAAATATGTCAAGTGCTTTATACAATACCTTGCACCTCCAAGGTGCAAGCATGCTGTAAATACGTGTGTTACCTATCTATCCCAGGTATGCTCAACTGGGGGCAAGTTTGCCTCAGAAGAGAGATTTGGCAATGTCGGGGGAGACTTTGGATTACCATAGTCGGGGGCTCTACTGACATCTGGTGAGCACAGGCAAGGGATACCGCTGAGCACCTTACAGTGCACAGCCTCCCACAGCAAAGACTTATCTGGCCCCGAATGTCAATAGTTCCAATACTGAGAATCCCTGATTTAAACAGAGCATGTAGGGAAATGTGCTTCATCTAATGAATGTATAGATTTTTAAAAAAATAGGTCAGATAGACAATTCTGTTAGAAAAACAACTATCAGCAAAAGTACTAACTGTCCACATACATAAAAACATGCCTTAGTCATTGTGGGAGATACAGAAGAAGCCGAGGCACTGTCCTCGGGAGGGCTGGCTGAAGAAGAGCTCTGGGTGCTGGAGTTATTGAAGAGGGAAGTTTTCACCAAGAGACATTTGTCCCCATTTTCCCTTTGATAAGAGGGTGATCTGGGGTCAGCCGCGCTACTCACACTAATGTTACCTCAATGCAACACTTCTGGTTCCACGAAAAGAGGCATCTTAAGTGAACAGTGTATAGTCCTTTCACGAGTCTGAATGTGTCTCGTGTTTGAGCCAATTCTATTGAGCAGATCTCTGAAAAAGAGGTCACTGTCACCAATAGAAATTTTAAAAATTACTTATTACAATAAAGGCACTGACAAAATATTAAATCTCCTTGTATAACCACCCATATACCAAAAGGAAAAGGAGACCCTTTGGCCCACTTTCCATTTAAAGTATTATTTTATCAGATTCTAAAACCATGTAACGATATCATTAGCCTAGTTCATACCACGGAATCTGTTCTTACATGGAATGGTTCAACGTTAAAAGGTGTCTTGATTTGCTAACGGTGAAGCTTTGGAAAGAGACTCTTATTCCTGCTCTGTCATTTTTGCCTTTAGGCTAAGGATTAGAAGCTTTTCCAAGGTATGCCGGTGTCTTCACTCAGTCCCTGTGAGTGGCAGATGTCCTTTAGGATTGGGTAATGGGAAGGAGGGCTGAGGAGTGTGGTGGTACCCATCAGGAGGGCAGACCCTTGGAGCTCCAGGCCCTTGGAAGCTAAAGCAGGTGAGAGGTGATCATAGGACGGACTAAGAGATCCCACCCCTTTCTTCACAACTCTGGCTTCCTCTGTGGTACAGTACTCTCCAGCAAGGGATTTTATTAGAGTCTCTTATAGGCGAAACAGAAGTGAATGAGACATAGGGCTTGTCACAATGAGTCCTCAAGAAGGCAGGGATAGCAGCCCTGTTATAAATCACTCTAATGTAGGATAGAAAGTGATAAGTGCAATAAGAAAAACGTGGGGAAATGCTATGGGACTTCAGAGGAGAGAGTTTGTCTCTGTGGGGAGTCAGGGGAAGTCTTTTTGGAGAGGGGAGCATTTTAATTAGGATGTGAATGTTGGTGAAAATGTAGACAGGTTGAAACGATGCTGGAACATGCTACCAGACACAGCAAGCTACTGAGGTGCAAGGTGAGTCTCTCAGAGAAGGGGCTTTGCAGGGTTCGTGGAGGGGCACGTGGGGAAATGGATGAGCAGATAGATTGGGGTAATCCAGGACCTGGGTAAGTCATGGAAAGTCACTGACATTTTCTGAGCATGTGGAGTGGTGACTAGACTAGGAAGACTGTTGTGCAGGTGTGTGTAGGGGTCCTGGAGAGATCTGACTTATTGTGGGGCAAGCACGGTAGGGAGGGAACGACTTGGCCAATACATGAGATAAAGAATTTGGCAGGACAAGAGGTGGCTGCAGCAGCACTGGCTTACTGAGACACTAGGACTTGGTGTTCAGGATTCTGGGTGCTGGACGCACATGTTCCGGGTTCTAGTCCTGACTCAGCCACTTAAACCAGCTACACATCCTCGGGCAAATAGCTTCACTTCTCGGTACCTCAGTATCTTTATCCAAAAAAATGGGAAGAAAAGTCTTGTTCCTCACATACCCATGAGCTGAAATTAAAGAAGTGCACGCAACACAATCTAAATATTGTGTAGCACAACGTAAGCCATTGAGCTCAATAACTCAATATAAAAAAGTAGCTGGTAACAAGAGGATGAAATGGGAGAATACATTTCTGAACTTAGCTGGGATGAGAGTGATTGCCAGGAATAGAAATTATACAAGGCAATGATCAATCTTTTGAACTCTCCACAACACTGCTTGGAGAGGTTGGAATATGGAGCCATCTTTCGGAAGAGGATGGGATGCTATTCATGGACCACCCATCCATGCAGTGGTCCAGCCATCTGTCCATGATCTTGCTTTCTAGTTGCAAGGGCATTCACCTGACTGTCTGGGCATTCGCTGCCTTAAACTTTGCCAACAGATCAGTTCTCCCAACACCCAATGAGTCCCTCACTTCCATCAATGAAGGAATCTGGGACCAAAAACTAGGGCCCCATGAGAGACCATCAATCAGATGATGCATTTTGAAGAGCAAGGAAGGCTTTAGGCTTGTGCACGAACAGAGTGAACATTAAAGATGTTTTATTTGAAAGAAAAGCAACTGTGATGATTTGGTTTGGGTTAAGGAACGCTGTCTGTGTGTGTTGTGGGGAGCTGTCGGGAGCTGGCGGGGAGAAGAGAGGCTGGGGGTTCCCCTGGAGCTGGACACCCTACCTCTTGTTTTGTCACGTTGGCTGTAGAACTCGGAGCTGAAACACTACACCCTTCTTCCGTGCCCCATCCACTGCTCAGACTGTTCAAATTTAGAGCATGCATATAAATAAAAATTGAACTTTCAAGTGTTGGCGCAGGTTTTTTTTTAAAAAGAGACTCCAGCTTGATCCCTATAAGATTAAACAATCGTTAGGGTTTAAAGGTTTAATCTGCTGGAGTTCATCCCAGGATGGGGTTTGGAGCCCCAAAATAATTGAATGCAGCCTCAGACTTTGAACATTAGAGGGGTGTGTGTATGTCTGTGTGTGCGTGCGTGCGTGACATGTGCCAGCGAGCAGCAGAGGCCTCCCCCTGTGTCCCCCATTGACCCGTCGGTGGCTGACAGGCCACAGCATCTGGGTTGCTGTGCACATGAATGTGTGCTATTGTTCCAGGCACACGTCGGCCGTAGGAAATAGCACCACACAGGCCTGTCCTTATTCAGAGGCAGAGCCCCCTCCATCACTCAGACCGGCCCTTCCAGGTCACATGCCCCAGGCCTCTGCAGACAGGAGGGACGCAGCTGCCTCAAGTCTGCTTCCTAACAGTAGCTGCAGTTCCCGGAACCGACAGCCCAGTGTCCCGGGCTCCGCAGGGGACGCGGAAAGGCTGTGGAGTCCGGACACTATGTTCTCCGAGGAACTGTGGCTGGAAAATGAGAAAAAGTGCGCTGTGGTCCGGAAGCCTAAGCAGGGCAGGAAACGCCAGGAGCTGCTGGCCGTGGCCTTGGGGGTGAAGGTGGGAGTCACCGGCGGCTTTCTCTGGCCCCCTCTCAAACTCTTTGCCTGTCCACAGATCTCCTCCCTGGTCAGGAGGGCCGCCCTCACGCACAACGACAACCACTTCAACTATGAGAAGACACACAACTTTAAGGTAAGCAAACCTCTGCATTCTCTCTGCTGTTCCCAAAGGGCAGGTGGACGAGGACAGTTTATGCCTTCTGTCTGGCCTTTACTTGAATGTAGAGTACTGAGAGGGTGGGCTCCCTTCCTGCCCACATTTAGCTACTTGCTTTGGACCGGATCACACTGGAGACCTCAGAAACCCGTTTGCTTGTGACTGTTGCCAATAGGTGTATTCACTTAGTTCTGGAGAATTCAGCCTTTTTCCGCCTCAGATCTGCTTGTCCAGTGAAAAGAAAAACAGAGTATGCCCCATCTGTGGCATTTAGCGACCTTCTGGTGTCACGGAGCAGTACTTTCCACGCCAGGTGGCAGTGAGGGTACGGCCATGTCCCAGAAAGTGAGAACAGTTGCCCAGTTCACACTCTGTGTTGGGCCTTTTGTTTTCAGGGATGCGAGCTCCCCGGGTTTCTGCGCGGACAGCTGTGAAAGCAAGTGATGATAGGCGATGCTGTCCGGTCACTATTGTCTGTGCTCTGGGTGCAGGGGGCACTCCGGGCGCCTTGCCGGGCTTCCTCAGGTCGCAGCCTTGATCCTGCTCGCGGGACCAAACAAACAGATACGGCGAGTGGGCGGGAATCGACGTGGATCTTTCCCACGTGTGTTTATAAACTGGCAATACTGCTACATTCATTTCAGGCGAGCCCTGGTGGACATGGCCTGTCCTCAGAAAATGATGGCTTATTTATTTCCATTCCCCTCGTGCGTTTTCCAAGCAGGGCTCGGGGTGGGGGGCGGGGGGCGGGCTGATGCCAGATTCCCGGGCTGGAGTTGCTCCGCAGTGAAGGAGAGACGGGATGCAGTTAGAGGTTTTACCCCAGCAAGTGGGCTGACGACTTGGACGTTGGAAAGCGTGGAGAATCAGGATGAAAAGAACAGGCAGGAAAAACAAATTATGCATTGCCTTCTTTTTTAAAAACTCTTCTTTCCTGTAAGGCCAGAAGCCCAAATGACTATTGGGACCAGGGTAGCTCTTTGTCAGAGCTGGCCAGGGAAACCTCTTTTATTCTGTTGTTTTCTGAACCCTCCTAAGGACAAATAAATGTGCGTCTAGGAAATATACATTCGTGTTAGTTTGGTCCGTTTGCCCTGCTTCCGTTTTTAGAAAGCGAGCCGCTCAGGCATTCGCGTGCTATAATTGAACGGAGGAACGGGATGGTTCAGCCATCCATATTTAGCGAGAGGGTAAAGAATCACAGTGTTTTTATACAGCTCTTGACATTTCTCCCACCACCGAATAGTGACAGATCTAATTTGGGGCATAAGAAGCCTGTATGTTTATTTTTCTTTTTCTTGCTTTCTGTCTTGACCTTCCTTAATGGTTTTGCCTCAACGTGTTTTTCTCACTTTGGGCAGAAATCCTGATCCTTTCTTAGCATCTCGGTGACACACTATCATTGAGGGTGGTAGGATGGGTCTTCTTGGACTTGCAAATTTTTTTTCTTCCTTTTGAAAATTCCAATTCTTCTGGCTTTATGGTACAGTTGGGATTATTTATACCTTATGCGATATGTGTTTGCATGAGACAACTCTCTCTCTCTGTCTCTCTCTCTCTCTCTCTCTCCATATATATATATATATATATATATATATATATATATATATATATATATATATATACAGACACACACACACACACTGTGCCTTAGCTTGTGTAAAAAACATGATTGATACTTTCAAAACTAATTTCGGTGTTTTAGTCTTCAATCTGTGAATGGAAAATGACATTTGAAACTAAAAGGTACTTGAATCTGATTTTCTTAAATAGTCCTGTTGCCAACACTATCTGTATTAATGACTCATCACTAAAATAACACAAATGGCTTTTTAAATGTTTGCTTGAAAAATCAGGGTCTGTTCGGTGTGACCCCTTCTTACTTCCAGCCATTGAGAGGAGGAAAGGTGGGGGCCAGGGCAGTAGTTAGAGCGGACACTCAAGCCAGACAGGAGCCTTTCTCTTCCATGTTTTAAATGGACGTCTTTGAGATGCAGCAGGCCCTTGAGTCTCTGTGTCTGTTGATCATGGCTTTCAATGGTACTGCTGGTGCCACTGTCCTTAAGAATGAGTGGCTGGAGCCAAAGGGGGTAGTTCTCTCTGTCACTCCTTGCCCCTCCCTCTCTCATTCAGCCTCTCTTCACACACACACACACACACACACCATCATCTTTGGAGGAACCATCTAACACCAGTGTTTTTAGGAACATGTCACTGAATGAAACTGAAAAAGGAAAATTCTTATGCAGCTCCAGGATGCCTGGGGGTGGACAGTCCCCTAGTTATGGGTGAAAGAAAGGAATCCTCCTGGGTAGATGGCTTAGAGACACCAGCTATAATCCTTTCTTCCTTGTTTGGGAGAATCCCCTTCAAGTCTCACATCAATGTCTAACTCTTCCCACTGGGTTCCCCTTCAAGTAGATCATGAAGCTACTCTGAGCCGAGATGTTATTATTATCCATATTAATATCTGGAAGCCTAGGTAGGCATACTGCAGCACTAGTCAGTCTTGGTCTCTCTCTGGCTATGAAGAAGAAGCTCTATTCTTTTGGTTTCGTATTTTACAGTGTACCATCAGTTCTGTGTCATTCTGGCGCTAGGACCAGCCCTCAGCACATCTGGAAGAAAGTGATGTTTGTCTCTGGCAAACTCTCCACCCTCTACCTTGTTTCTCTCTTGCCTCCCACCTCATTGCTCCTGCTTGCTGAGTTACCACATTGGCCCACTGTGCCGAGACCTGGCAGCCCCAGATCCAAGACCTGAGCTTCTCCTCCCCCACCCCTTTTCCTCCAGGCTTTGCAATCTGCTGAGATGCTGCACATTATCATTAACTTGAAGTATCACCTGTTTCCCAACAAACCGTCCAGGTTTATTCATAAACCCTTTCTTCTGTGATTTACCAAGATTAGCTATTGCTCCTCAGAGAGCACATACTCCGTTTCAAAAGGGCTTGTTTATGAAAAGAGCAGCTTAATGAGTCTCGTGGTCAAGTTTTAAGTGGGTCCTCTGGAGACCGAAAAAGCACAATGCCTTTACCTGGTGGAAACTCATTCGTGGCCGGGATTTCGGGCAAGTGAAGAAACAGTTCTTGGACAAGGTTCTCACATAGGTGAGGGAGTGCCTTTTCTGCCTGCCAGCGTATGACTCAAAGTGTATCTCACACCTCCTTAGCATGTTTCTAGGTAAATATTGGGACACTGTCATCGTAAATCCTTCCAAACCAGCAGGACCTGGTGGAAAGACGAGAGGCTCTGACAACAAACCCAACAGCGGCTCCTTGCTCAGCCAAACCCCAAGGAAATGTCCTGGCCAAGCGGTCCCACGAATGCAAATCTTCTATTAACAAGTCTGGCCCATATCAAGTGCTTAGCGGTTATTAGTTTTACACTGAGTTTTTTCTATTCCAAAGGACATATAATTCAAAGGGACTATTTTAAATGACTAAATGGTTGATTCTGGCATTTTAAGTCCAAAGAAACAGTGCTTTTGTGTTTTGTTGGGAGGGAAAAAAGCACCAGTGACTGCAATACATGTTAGTAGGGCATATTTGAAAGTTCTAGTAAGAAGAAACCATTTAGACATGCAATTTTCTTCTTAAATATGCATTGAGGACTGGTTACATACCAGGCACTGCCAGATACAAGGGAGACAGAGGTGGCATAAGGGTGTGAACCCTTTCTTTCTGGGTGGCCCTCATCCAGAGTGGCTTGGCCCTCAAGGGACATTTGGCAATGTCTGGAGACACTTCTGATTCTCACAACTGAGCTTTAAGGGCACTTGGTAGAGGCCATGGATGCTGCTGGCCATCCCACAGTGCCCAGGACAAGCCCGTACCACAGGAGTTCTCCGGCCCAATAGCAAAGTGCCAAGACTGAGAAAATTTGAAACAGACAATGGAGGGGGCGGGGGGATCCTGGGGAATTTTGAGTAGGGAAGTGTAAAAAATTTGGTATAGCCTTGGTCTGGTAGCTCAGTTAGTTAGAGCATCATCCTTATATACCAGGGTTGTAGGTTTGATCCCTGGTTGGGGCACATACAAGAGTCAACCAATGAGTGCATGGATAGGTGGAACAACAAATCAGTGTGCCTTACTATTTCTCTCTCTCTCTCTCTGAAAACCAAAAAATTTTTTTTTAATTTTGGAACAGACACCCTCCTATTTCTGTGAGGAAGTTAGCTACCCAAAGAAGATGTCACTTTATGCAATGGGATGATTCCCCAAAAGCTATGTGGCAGTCAAAGTTTTAGAAATTAACCCCTATTTTCAATGTACTAGAAGAGCTTCTGACTAGTCAAATCTGGGAGCCAGTGGTCCTGAGCCTGACGGGCTCTCCTGTGGCCTCTGCTCAGCGGGCCCCCCAGGGAGACCTAGGGTCCCTGTCCCTGACCCAGTGGTTCCCCTCGGCTATGTTTCTCACATCTGCAAAGGTTCACTTCAAGGTTAGTATTTCATCTGATCTTGCAAGAGGGAAAAGTCCCAAGTTCAACCTAATTTCTCACATGAGTCCAATGTCACATGCTTCTGGGAAATGCAGTAGATTATAGGAACAACTCTTGGCCGAGACTGGAGGCCCGGAGCTGCTGCCCACAGGCCAGCCCTCCTGCCCTGCATCTCCTTAGGTAATTCTGGGCACAGGCTAGACTAGGTGAGCCCCCTCCTAGATGCATATAAAGCAGCTAAGAAAGTCTGCCTTTTACCCAGAGTCCATTTTAAATCAAAGTAAAAGAAGAAAGTTCTCATTTTGGATATAAATAATAAAAATGACAAACTGAGATGATATGATTTTAGTTTACACTGTGATTCCCTACCAGGGTTATTTTGTCCCCAGGGGTACAGTTGACGATATCTGCAGACATTTGTGATGGTTCTAGCTGAGGGGGCATCTGGCAGTAGAGGCCAAGGGTGCTGCTGAACATTCTGCAATGCCCCAGGACTTACCCAGCTGAATCGTTGATGGTGCCAAGGCTGAGAAATGCTGATGTATAAAAAGAGGTAAAATTTCTCAATGGCGGCCCATCATAAATAGCACTTGCTGCTCCTAATGGTCTCAAACCTGGACTGAGCTAAGGCTGCACCTGGGCGCCATCTTCATTGACTCATCAAAACATATTTGCTATGAAACCACCAGGGAATAACTGCCTTCCAGACGCAGCAGATGTGAGACGAATAACATCCTGCTCATTTAGAAAGTGTCAAGTCAGGGGATCCTTGTGAAATGCCTGAGCTTTTCCTTGACAATTCCTCTCGCTCTTGTTTTTATAAAATGGCCGTTCCTGGGCTATTTGTCAAACATCCCTTATCTCTGCAATATCATCTCTTTCTGTTTGGTGTGGTTTTTGAATTCCAGGCAGACCATGCCCAGTATAATAGTCTTGGACAGACATTCTTCCTGTCTGGGGTATTTTCTTCCTGTCTAGAGTATTTTAGGTACTGCCCTAAAAGTTTGCAAAAATGTTCTTCTTTTTGAAAATCAATAAACTTCAGAGAATGGAAAAAAAAAACTGATTAGTGACTTTTCAAGATATGAAGTGTTTCACCGGAATAGTTGATGCAATAACTCAACCCGAAATAAAAATGGGTTCAGAGAGAATGCCATAGCGTGTACATGGGGGCCTCCTATTGAGAGATTGTCTTTGTGGACCCAAAAGAAAATTGAACACTGTATCAGCCATGAAAATAAACCGTGGTCCATCACAAAGAGGAAATTAGGCAGTGGGCCTAACATAATGTTTAACTAACTTTACGATACCCTTGGTCCCCATTTTGTTTGATTTCTGTGGGAAGGTGCGGCCACTCAGAGTTCTTTGCTTGGCTGGAGAGATGAGATTGCAGGCAGTGGGGATATATTGATGGGAAAGGAGGCTGGTAAATATGGGTAGGGCTAATTAGCATGAAATGCAATTTTGCTGTGTTTAATTATTTTTTAAAATACTGAGAAAAAGTGAAATTTGAGAAAACTTGTGATCATCCTATCCGGTGTTTCCTGAGCATTTAGCAGGCCCGGGTTTACTTGGTCAATAGGTAGGAACCCTGTAGCTGCTCTCCTAACTTCTAAATATTGCATTTCCCTTTTTACCCCAAGGGAGGGAGGGATTTCCCGTGCAATTTCCTTTTTTTTTTTTTAATTTCTTTTTATTTTATTCATTTCAGAGAAAAGACACAGAGAGAGAGTGAGAGTGAGAGAGAGAGAGAGAAAGGGGGTAGGAGCTGGAAGCATCAACTCCCATATGTGCCTTGACCAGACCAGTGCAGGGTTTTGAACTGGCGACCTCAGTGTTCCCAGGTTGACGCTTTATCCACTGCACCACCACAGGTCAGGCCCCTGTGCAATTTCTTTATGCACCAGAGATGTTCCAGAGATGAATTTGGCCACTTTTTTTTTTCTGGCATTACTTAAAAGAAAAGAATGTTTTCCAAAAACCAAGCCTACCTTCACTGGCTTTTGGCTATGCTGTTTTCTCTTCTTGGAATATTGTCCCCACGTGCTCTGTCTCCCCAATCAAGCATCACTTCCCCAGCAACTCAGTCTTTCCCAGTCTGGTGAACTCCTATCTATCCTTCAAAACCCAGTTCGAATATCACTTTCCCCAGCCTTCTTGGGAAGAATTTGTTATTCTCACCATTATACTGTCATAGGATATTTATTTATGTTGCCTATTTATTCTTGCTGATGAGATCCTTGAGCACAGGGAGGTCTGGGCTCCTCTGATCTATTTTGACGTTGGGTATCTGTGGACTTCTAAAACGCCAGGTTCAAAGTAGGCAGTCAGCACACAAGTGTTGAATAATGAGTTAATAATAAATGAGAGGGTGAACAGATGGTTGAAAGAGAAAATAGTTCATCTCTCTGACATCTTTCCCCCACCCATATGTAATGCCATTTCTGGGATGTACCCAGTCTCTCTATATGTGTGACTTGGTTTCTGACCTTCCCACTCACCACCATCCTGCACGATGTCTTTCTGTAACTATAGAAGTCTAGATCTATGTTTGGATGTGTTTTCCTACATTCTTCCACTTACTCAAAATATTGTGGCTATTCTTTCCTATTCTTCCATATGGAATTTGGGGTCATCTTGTCAACTATTGTGCAAACCAATGCGGAATGGGGATCTTTATTGAAATTGCATTAGATTCATCAATTCTTTTGGAGGATAATTTAACTTTTATAGTACTGGACATTGCCATGCAGGAGTATAGAATATTTCCTTATTTATATCTGTAATGGCATTTATTTAATTGTTTTCTAATGATTTTAGATTCTTGCTGCTGTGGTAAATGGAGTCTTTGATTTTTATTATTTAATAAAATATTATTTTTGTATAGCAATGCTACTTATTTCTTTATATTGCTCTTTTGTTAAGCCAACATGATGGACTTGTTTCTTCTTCCAATTATATATTGTATTTCTTGTTTTATTATGCTGGCTAAACTCTGTAGAATCACTCTCAGGAAAAGCATTCATACCAGACAGACTGTTTTTTTTGCTGACCGTAAGGGAAATTTTTTAAATGTTTCATATTTAAATATGATGTTTATTATGTGTGTTACATAGATACCTTTAATCAACTATCTTTAGGAGGGTTCCCTCTATACTTAGCACATTAAATGCTATTATGAATAAGTGTTGAATTGGACTTGATTGTTGGTATTCAAATTTTTTAGATGATTATGTGGTTTCTCTTGTGTTGTTATTGTGAATTCTAGCAATATGTCAAATACCTTAAATTCATGAAATAAACCCTCCTTGGTCAGGTCATTTTTTAAATATAATGCTATATTCAGTAGGATCTTTTTAAAAAAATATTTGTATTCATAATTGAAATTGACCTATAATTTTACTCTCATGTACTGTTCTTATATATAGTTTTTGAATACAGGTTATATTAGCTTCATAAAGCAAATTTTCTTTTTTCTCTCTCTGTTCTGGAGTAATCTGTATTGGCTAGAGATAATTTGCTTCTTAAAAATTTGATAAAACAAAATAATTATTTGGGATCAGTGACTATTTGAGGGTAATTGTTCTACTACAGATTTAATTATTTGAATTAAATTTAGGTTTTTTATATTATTTTGAGTCATTTTGATCATTTACATTCTTTTAAAAATTATCCATTTCATGTAACTTAATTTTGTGGGTATAAAGTTAGTATTCTCAAGGTTTTTGTTTTATATCTTTACTGTATTTGTATTTATATCTTTACTGTATCTGTATTTCCATCTTCTCTTTTATCATTTATGCCTTTTCTTTTGACCACTCTTGCCCAAGATTTGCATATATTATAAATCTTATTTAAAGTCACTTTTTAGGCTTTTTTACTATTTTTTATATTTTTTCTTTCTATTTCATTATATTTTGCAAAATAATCTTTTTTGTTGTTTTATTTTACTCTTGTCATTTAACTTTATAAAGAGCATACTTAGCATATTAATTTTCAACCTTCAATTTTGAATACTTTATTATTCTTGGTATGTCTTTGAGTAAATGTCTGTGAATGGAAACTCTTGGAATTTGTCTGAAAATATCTTTGTTTCACCCTTGCTCTTGAATGCTAATTAGGTAGGTATAGAAGTTAGGTTGGCAGTAATTTTCTCTGAGCACTTGATAAAATTATTCCATAATCTATGTGTCTCTTTTGGCTGAGAAAAAGTCTATTTCCATTCTAATTGCTTCCCTTTAGCAAGCCTCCTGATTTAGGGATTTGCTTGTCTTTTGGTATTATGTGGTTTCACTGTAATCTTCGTAAGTGTAAATTATTTTTTAGTTATTGTGTTTGAGATTCATTAAGCTTTTCTAAATGTGGAGGTGATGTGTCTTTTGCTAATTCTGGGAAAATCTCAACTGTTTCTCTTTTTGAACACTGCTTTTGTATGTGCCCTAAATGTTATCATCTCTCAGCCTTTCAGGATTGCAACTCCTTTTTCAGGATTGCTTCTCTCTCTTTTGAATGTCTGGTCTCTTCTACCTGTTGTGATGATCTCATCCACAGTCGACATGCCCTATGCCCTAATGTCTCCCACCCATTAGTTTAAAAAAAATCCTCCCTTG
Source organism: Rhynchonycteris naso (assembly GCA_037038555.1). Classification (NCBI taxonomy): domain Eukaryota; kingdom Metazoa; phylum Chordata; class Mammalia; order Chiroptera; family Emballonuridae; genus Rhynchonycteris; species Rhynchonycteris naso. The sequence continues at coordinate 140,094,691 of CM073002.1, forward strand.
ACCCTATATCTACCTGGAGCTCTCTGGTTGCTGTGCTGGACATTACAGCCAAATTTCTTATGAATTTGTCTTTGTATTTCTCCACTTCCATACCTCCCATTTATTCATATAACTCGGTTCACTTGAGTATGACTTCTATCCTCACTGATACAAGGAGATTGCTTTGTTTTGCCAAGGTTGCTAATAACTTCCATGTATCTGAATTAATATTCAGTCCTTAATTAACTTGACCTCTTTTCAGCATTTAATGGTTGACCACTCCTTCCCAAAAACTCCTCAACTCTTGGCTTCTGCAACACTTTATTCAATTAGTTTTCTCTAAGTGCTGGTGCCCTGAGGGCCTGGGCTGTTTTCTTTATTTTCTTTTCTGTATCTCTAACAGTTTTTATTTACTCACATGATTTAAAATGCCATTTATTTGTCAGGGATGGTCAAACGTATACCTCCTGCCTTCAAGCTTTCTCTGAGCTATTGAATTATGTGTGCGAATTTCTGCTTAACCTCACACTTAGAATTTTAGTGATATTTAACTTTAAATGGTTCAAAACTAAACTTCTGAATTTTCTTCCCCCTAAAAGAGTATTTCAGCAAATGGCATCCACTTGGTATATAAAGCTATAATTTAGGCATCATTCTTGATTCTTCCCCCTTTCAAAGACCCCATTTGTTCTTTTATCAAGTCCTGCAAATTTTATCCTCCAAATATGCCTCAAATCCATCCTGATCTTGGCCTCTATTATTGTATTTCTCAACTAGAAACTATGGCTTAGTTTCTGAATCTCTTCCATGACTAATATTCTCTCACCCATTTCAATACATCAGATTGAACTATCATTTATTTGTTGAAAATCATCTTCCCACTGAAAGTCCTTTAAGTACTTCCTTTGGGAGCTAGATTAAAACCAAATCCATGCTCCTTAATAAAGGAAAGGCCCTTTCCTGCTTTCCCTTCATCCCAATTCCCACACACACACAACACTCACACTCTGGCATCTGGCCACCCTGGCCTTCTTGTTCCTTAGCCACACCTAGCTCTTTTGCTCTGGCTGGGGTACCAGCCAGTGAGACCACCCCTCACAGTCAACCAGGAGGGGCTTCCAGCTTATACATCCATCAGCCACACCAGGGCTTGCTGAATATGAACCCCATATTTTCAGCCAACTCCCTGACTTCTTTAAATGACTTTTTTGGAAGTGGCTGAAAACCTTGGAACTTTTCAGTTATCCCATAATGATGTCTTACTTATACTTGCCTGGATAGTCTATAGGTGGTCCACACTTTGATCAAAAGGACACAGTAATTGCATTTTGACTTCCAGAACTTACTGAGTTAAACACAGGTTGCAGCGGCCAGCTCAGACTACTTCGGGTTTGTCCACACAGTGCCTTGTTTGGGATGGTGAGAGTCTCATGCTTTAGCTGATAGCATGGCCCTATAATCTTACTGTTTCTCCACATTCCTTTCAGACGCTGGCCCTAGCCATGGTTGATTGGTGTAAGATTTTCAAAGATCAAAGCACATCTCTGTTTTCTCTGGTCTGTTTGCAACTAAAGACCAGGGAGGGATGCTCGCTCCTATAAAGGCCTTTGTGTCTTGATTTCATGTATTGGTTTCATGTCTCAGGCCAACTGCCTCCAAATGGCTCTGAATTTTCTGACACTTTTCTTCTTTTTGAATGGCAGGTGCACACATTCCGAGGCCCGCACTGGTGTGAATACTGTGCCAACTTCATGTGGGGGCTCATCGCCCAAGGCGTCCGGTGCTCAGGTAGAAACAGAGCTGTCTTTCTCCTTTTCCATTTCTGTGAAGTGTCACCACGTTGAGCTGGAGGGTTGCTCTCCAGAGCTGAGAAGTAGGCCCTGATTAGCCCCAAAATCTAGTTTTCTGGAAGGTTCGAGGCATCCTTCCAGGTATTTGCTAAAATGAATAGGAATAGCTCATCTTTATGCAAGAAAAGAAAAATCCAAGTAAATACATTTCTGTAGGCATCCACCTGCCTCCCCAAATAGGCAGAGTATTCCTTTAAAGAAAAGAAAAAGAATTAATTCCAATGGAACTGCATAGATAGAAAGCCCAAATTTCCCTTTTATTTCCATTTTACTACAAAAGGAAGAGCATAAAAATAATAATACTGGTGAACATGGACCCCATACCAGACACTGAGCTAAATGCTTTCTATCTATCATGCCAGTTAGCCTCACCAACAGACCTTGGGAGAGGTGCAGTTACTCTCCCCATTAAATAGATAAAGAAACTGAGGCTTGCAGCTGATTGGTAATTTGCCCTTGATGGATTGGACTCAAGAGCATATCACATATTTTCAAAGCGTTTTGAAATCCTGGGTGGTTTTCCACCTAGAACTGGATGCACACACCCATTGCTGACAGCACACAACACACCTCATTAAGGTGCGTGTAACACAAATAGCCAAGGATTGCCAGGAGAACGTGTCAGCGGGCTCGCGGACGCGTCTTGCCATGCTTTTCCTGGCAAGCAGCTCTGGCCCGGAGCAAGAACAGCTTCCTGTGATACATTGATTGGGCTTCCACCAACACCGTGACCAGTGTTTTCCTTGTTAGGAGATGATTTAAAAACAGAATTCTTGTGGAGCATTTAAAGTAAAATGAGCTAATGACAATATGTCACTATGATATGTTTCCTCACTGCCCCGTTTTGGTCCACAGGATCGTGGGATCTTAAGTCCTTTCTCTGCTCGAAAGGGACAGTAGTAGCTCCTGCTGTGTCCTCTTGTGGTGATTCTGGATGGGTCCAGTGGGTGCTCACGCGGGCCGGTTAACTCCGCCTGCCCCCCCTCGCTTATCCGTGAGACAAGCGGTAAACATAGGCTCAAAGCAGACTTTCCAGAAATGTTCCAGCTCTTGGGGAGAGCGCAAAAGGCTTACTCACCAAGAGTTACAAAGTATCCCCAGCTCAACCCCTCAGCAAAGTGATAGAATAACTGAGTTACTCAGTGGTCATTAATTCAGCTTGCCTGAGCATACCTACCAAAAATATCCCTAATTGCTAGTGTTATCCAATTTCAGCAAGAAATTGTCCAAAGTCAATATTATGAAAACAGAACTCTGAGATTCGGATTAGCTATGAACAGCAACTTTCTCTGGGATAAAAGGGCTTGGGTTTTTTGTTGTTTTCTAATTAAACAGACACTGAGGCTGTATTGTCAGTGTGCTTTAGTGGCCACCAGATAACCTCATATTTCCTCAGGACAGCAGGACAGCCACAACTGATCACTAAAGGTTAAAAGAACAATCACAGCCTCTCAACTCTTCATATTCTACATATTTTAAACATTTTTAAATGAAATACACTTTGTTTATAGCATGCGGGATTGTATTCATTTGCAAACAATATTTTTATTTGTTTTAAGACATCTTCATTTTAATAAAATATCATTATTTAATTCCACATAAACACACTGTTGCTTCAGATCTTCAGATGAAGTTTATAAGGAAATTTAAAATAGAATTATTACCTAATTCAGCATTTCCACTTCTGGGTATACACCTGAAGGACCGAAAGCAGGCACTTACACAGATATTGGCACACCCAGGTTTAGAACAACGTTTTTCACAATAGCCGAAAGGAACAAGCAGCCCAGGAGCCCACCAATGGCTGAATGGATAAACAAGCTGGGGTATATCAATACCATGGAACGTTATAGGAAATCTGGTCAAATGTAATGTGAGTGAACTGTAAGGACATGAAGCTGAGTGAAATCAGCTGGTCAGAAATGGACAAATACTGTATGATTCTGTTTGTGTGAAGTCACAAAAGTAGCCAAATTCAGAGTCAGAGAGTAGAAGGTGGTTGCCAGGGGTCAGGAGAGTTAGTGTTTGATGGGTACAGGTTTTCAGTTTCAGAAGATGAAAACAATCTTGGAGATTGATGGTGGTGATGTTTGCACACAATGTAAAGTTACTAGTCCCACTAAACAGTACACTTAAAAATGGTTAAAATGGTGAATTTTATGTTATGTATATTTTACCCCAGTTTTTAAAGGTTGTGTTAAATAAAATTTGTAAAATTATAATAAAAAACAATAATGGAATAATTTAGAATAGCTAAGCAGGTATGCTTGGACTTCCTGTCACCATGATTTGCTATTTCTTTTATTGAATTCTTATGTGGTGACCATTGCATCTTAGAATTTACCTATATTAACTTATCTGATCCTCAGGATAACCCTAGGAGTAGGTACTTCTATTATCCTCATTTTATAAAAGAGGGTCCAATTCTTGTTTTATAAAAGAGTGTCCAAACAAAAAACCAAACAAGTCTATTTAGTTCAGTGGGCCAAAATTTACATCCACTAAATAGATCAATCAAAATATCATTGAGGTTTATTTAAGCTTTGGTGAATTTCTCGTGTTGATAACGCTAAGATAAATTGGAGCTGTTTTTTTCTTTCAAAAGGCAGAAAGAAAGAACGTGGCCAGTAAGCATTACATAAAAATCATATAATGATCTTCAAACATCATTCTTGATGATTTTGTAAAAGTTTAGATCCTCAAATCCTTAGTGTAGTTAAGTGCTTTTCATAAAGCAGCTGATTATAAGATTTATCATGTGTGTAATATACATATATATTAGAATATATATCACTATTATTGCTATGATTTATACCTAGAAAAACAATTCCTCCTAGAAGGCACTTTGAATAAACAGCACATCAACTTTGAATAACTTCAACATCAATTTTTTATTTTCTAGAATGTAGACTGTGCCTTGTTATTGTTAGAGAAATTCCACCAGTGAATTCCCACATGACAAGACTTTACTATATTGACAATGTGTTCACTGGACTTAAAAGCATCTTTTCAGCTTTGGATCTTGATATAAACTCTATAAATGATTACTTTAATCATCATATTACATAGCATTGTTCTAAATTGTCAACCCTCAGGTACTCCCACTGGTGTCCAGTTAGACATTATTTCCACTCACAGGTGTCAAAATAAGACAAGGAAAAGGAAACTAGCCTACCTCCAAAGCCCACAAGGACAGGAGTGAGAACTATGGGCAACTCTCCAGGAAAGAGGAAGAAGATGCCTGTGGTCATGGGTTCACACAGAGAGAGTTTCTTGTCTCCCACAAGAGAAGCATCAAGGCTTTAAGAGAAACAACCCATCAAAAGTCCTAAGTGCCTTTTATGAGCCATGACTAGCTCTGGGATTCCAAACTCAAAAGCCCACATGTGGACACGAAGGTTCCAGCCCCCAAGGGGGAAAAGCATACAAACAAGCTGGCTAATTGCCAGACTATCTCAGTGAGCTCATGGGTCCAGCATCAGAGAAAATTTAATGAGAAAAACAGAACTATGTAAGAGTTTCATGAGTAAAGACAGATTTCACACTCATCTTGGGAGAGTCCCACGTAGGATGGATGTCCCAAAGAGATAGAACAAATGATGTTTTCATTTTTATTTTTGGTAACATGTAATTTTTTTGGACTTTGACAAAAGGGCTGGGCACTTCTAATGTGGCTTCTTTGTTTACAGACTGTGGATTGAACGTACACAAACAGTGCTCCAAGCACGTTCCCAACGACTGTCAACCTGACCTCAAGAGGATCAAGAAGGTGTACTGTTGTGACCTCACAACGCTGGTGAAGGCTCACAACACTCAGAGGCCCATGGTGGTAGACATATGCATTCGGGAAATTGAAGCAAGAGGTTTGGAAAGAAGACTCTTTAATATAATTTTATTGTTACTGTTGCCAAAAAAACTTTCTTATAATTACTAAGTTGACTCTCCACTGTTGATGTTGGGAAAATGGTCTGCATAGGCACATGTGAACGCATGCATGAGCACACACACATATACAAACTAAATCAATTTCAGTTTCCTACATAAACCATTCATGTATGAAGTACATTCTCATATGCATTCAACATATGCTTGCTAAACATTTATTATGTCCTACACACCGAGGATATTAAAGTCACAGTATTCGCCCTCAAGAAGTTCATACCATAGTATGCAGAATCAGAGGGGCAAATAATTTGTTGGTGTGTGTATTCGAAGCACTGTGGAGTCACAGAAGAAAACATTACATTCTTTTTGAAGACAAGTCAAAAAGGGTTATGGCAGAAGTTTGGATCAAGTCTTAAAAAGGCTCTTGCAAAAGTAAAGAAATTGTTAATCAACAATACATTTTTTTACCATAGTATTGGTTCTTTTCATTTCAAAGAAGAAAGTTAAAAGATTAAAAATATCTATGAAGTGAAAAATCAAGGAGGCAACAAAGCTAGGAACGCTTCAAAGAAAAGGTTCTTTATATTATGCTTGAATCTTATCTTTCCTTTGTGCTCTGTTTGGTCACTCTTCCGCTCTTCGGTATCAGAGTGTTCACTGATACGGTACATCAAGCTTGGTTGGGGAGACCTTAGATTGCTGGATATAATATGGATGGTTGGACATGTAAAAATCTCACCAGCTTTAACATTTTTGTCATATATGTGCTCTGCTCTAGCTGGTAGCTATTATTGTGTGCACCTTGACTTACTGTATTCCACAGGTTTTTATGTATTGGACAGCTATGCCATTCTTTCCAAAACAAAACAGAAGAGGACATTTTAGCTTCATATCCCAGGTCTTTTAGAGATACCTAGGAAATTATTCCTTTTTTTTTTTTTATGCAGGACCAAAACTATAGTTATTCTGTTTCTTTAAAATTTTCTCACTTAATCTCAGATGGTAGGAAACACCTCCTGCCTTTTGGTTGCTTTGGCGGTCAGAGCTCAGTGGGTTTCATGAGATCTGGGGAGTGATTCATGCAAGGGCTGAGCTGGGTAAGGATCGAGGAGGGTGCCCTGTCCCTGAATGAGGGCCTCAGAAAAGTAGCTCTAGGTCCTGCTGTTTTGAAGGCTCTGCAATTTGGGGTCAGATTATCAGCCTCTCCGGAGCCTACAGTCAAGACTGTGCTTCTCAGAAGAAGCTGGAATCATCCACAGTCATCCTCATCAAAGGCAACCGATAATCTGAACACAGTTACGACCATGTCTGATAGCTAATATGCCCATGAGGAGCAGAGTACTAAGCGTGACCAGTGCAAGACCCAGAATAGCAGCTGGTGTTTACACACAATGTCTGAAATTCAGTCCTCTATTCCTTCTGATACTTCTGGGACCTTTCCAGGCCTTAGGACATATCTTAATGAATCAGTAAGGTCTAGCAGAAACTACATCATTTTCTAACACAGCAAATCAAGTTTCCAGAATCATTTATTAGAGTCTTATTTTCCTGCAACTGTTTGTGTGATCATTTATTTGAAGATATAACAAATCAATCACATTTAAACAGTTAACATACCGTCATTTATGATTAAACATAAAAGGCATGTTCATGCTGGGACCGGGGTTTCAGGGCTACTGAGAGCAGCTCTTCAGGAAGCCAAGGAATAATTTGTTTTTGGTTTTTTATTTTTCAATTGTACTTGACATTCAATGTTATATTAGTTTCAGGTGAATAGCATAGTGGTTAGACAATTATATACAGTACTTTACAAACTTAAACCCCTGATGAGCCTAGTCCCAGCCTGGCACCATACCTTTAGTTATTACACTGTTATTGACTACATTCCCCATGCTGTGCTTTAACAGCCCCGTGACTATTTTGTAACTGTAAAAGATTACACAATTGAGCATATTTCAACAAAATCAGGATGATATGTATCACCCGCATGCAGACATTGACGTGCATGCACACGCAGTATGGCCCATGGACTAAAACAAGGCTGTGGAGGGAGCAGGAAGCATCCTGATAAACAATAAAAACAAGAGACTGTTACTGATGGGCATCGTAACCATGGTTCGCTTTGCAAAGCCAGTCAGGAAGAAGACCAGATTACCGCAGTCTCCACAGCCGCACAAATGAAGATGGACTGACTCGGAAACTGGGACGGACAAGCCCAAGTTCTGATGAAGCTGCGTATAATATACACGAGCACGGAAGATTTTTGCTCGTTTCCTGATAGCACACAGTGTAGATATGTTAAGAGTCCCTTTTAGATGTTGCAGGAAGCTCAAGTGAAAGTCTGTCTCTTCTTTAACAGGATTGAAGTCGGAAGGTCTTTACAGAGTCTCCGGGTTCACCGAGCACATTGAAGATGTCAAAATGGCATTTGATCGAGGTGGGTGTGCACTGTCTGGAAAGCCAAACGACTTACCTGTCGTGCCCTCTCCTCTGGAACCAGATTTTATTTATGCTGGGACCGGGGTTTCAGGGCTACTGAGAGCAGCTCTTCAGGAAGCCAAGGAATAATGGTGTACACATCTCCCAGTTCTCTGCTTCTCTGGGAGAATTGTTTTCTTAAAGAGTGAGGACAAGTGACCACACGAGGAAGTGAGTTTAAAATACTCCTAGAATGAACAAACAGCCAGCATTTGGTGCCGTTGAGATTCTTGAGTTGGTCGCCCACCATTTAAGGCAGTCCACATGGCACCTGCTACCCTCTGAATCCCCACTTCAGGGCCCTGGACTCCTCTGCTTCTCCAAAGCCCCAAGCAAGACAGGGTAGGAAGGGGTGGGGCAGCCCGTGCAGTGAAGTCAGGGAAGCCAGTGGAAGTTCAGGAGGTCATTCCTTTTGTTTATATGATTGTGTCATATGCTGTCCAGGCCGCATCATCTCTTGGGCACTTGTTAAAAATACAGATCACCACGGCCCACTCTGGGGACTCATTCAGGAACCCCGCATTCTGTATTTCTAATGAATAATCCGATCAGTACTGGTGCAGCCCGTCGAGGGATGGAAGCCTAGCCAGCTAGACGCAACCTCCGCTCTCTAGAATAGTAAACATGGTCCATGATGATCAGGTGGCCCTGGCTATTCACGCTCGTGGCCAGTTCCTCCCACATGTACTTTGCACCCCAGCAATGCAGAAATATACCCACAGGACCAGTTTCCCGAACAAGCATCCCGGTCCACGTTGCTCGTCATTTAGAACGAGTCCGCGATCTGCCTGGTAAACACTGGCTATGAATCAGGCGGCAGCTTGCCCTTCCTCTTGCATGAAGCCTCCTGACCGCCCAAGCCAACCTAAGGGTTCCATTTCTTTTCCCGCGGATCCTGCCATGCTCCACATGTCTCCAGCCCAGAGGTCTTCTAAGTTCCTTGTAATTGTTGAGATGCGTGCCCTATTGGCAGGGAATATGTCTTTTCTTCTTTGACTCACTGGGGTGTAATAGCTCCTGGCACAGGGTAGATTCTCAACAAATGTTTGTTAAATATCTAAGTGGGATCATATCATATGGCCTATCTCCTACACTGTTTTCTATATGCCAGCTTTTTTTTTATCCTCAGATCCAAATTTGCTGAAGCATTTGTTCTTTCTCTGTATAAAATAAAATGCTAATAGTCCCCATGTGGTAGAAATGGGTCTTAACAAAAGAAAATAAAATAATAAAAATGATCCTGGCCAGTTGGCCCAGCAGTAGAGCGCCAGCACAACATGTGGAAGTCCTGGGTTCGATTCCTGGTCGGGGTATACAGAAGAAGCAACCATCTGCTTCTCCACCCTTCCCCCGTCTCTCTCCCTCCCCTACTCCACAGCCATGGCTCAAATGGTTTAATCAAGTTGGCACCAGGGCACTGAGGATGGCTCCATAGCCTGACCTCTGGCACTAAAATAGCTTGGTTGCTAAGTAACAGAGCAACCCCCAGATAGGCAGAGCATGCCCCATAGAGGGCTTGCCAGGTGGATCCCGGTCAGGGCTCATATAGGAGTCTGTCTCTCTGCCTCTCTGCCTCTCTGCCTCCCTGCCTCCCACTAAAAAAAAAAAAAAAGGTTATAGTATGTGCCAGTTAAATTGAACTGTATTTCCTAATAGCAAAACAAAAATGTCTTGAAAATTATTGTAAAAATGGTAAGTACAAGGTTTCCCAAATTAAAGTCCTAAGGTCTAGGGAGGAAGAATCTAGCTACAGGAAACTTCAGTGAGCCTGAAAGAGACAATAGAAACTGAAGATATTCAACAATTGTTTGTGTAGATCGTCTTCAAATCCAAGTCCAAAATATACCGGAGGAACTATTTAAGGGCCTTTGATTTTTTTTTTTAATTGCAAATTTGATGTTACTGTACTCTATTATGAATTGGGACACAACCCAGAATATGAATTTTGTACTAAGTTTCTATGTAACCAATTACCAGGGGCTGGACCACAAAGAACTATTTTAAGTCTATTTCACTGCCCTTTGGCTGCATTTACCCTCAGACCCAAAATCGCTCTCACCAAACTTTTTTTTGGTACTTCCTGCATCTCAATGTTATTAGAAGTAGTCAGCTGAGACTTGTAAGTGAGCATTCATTGTTGGATTTATTTTTTTTCTTTCTGGGCGTGCTATAACTTGGTAAAATAAGGTCCTAATTAGGATTTGGACCATTGATTGTTTTTCAGATGGGGAAAAGGCAGACATATCTGCCAACGTCTACCCGGACATAAACATCATCACCGGAGCCCTTAAACTGTATTTCAGAGACTTGCCCATTCCTGTCATCACCTACGACACCTATTCCAAATTTATAGAAGCAGCGAGTAAGTATTAAGAACTCATTTTTTATTTGTACCAAATTTTTAATCACCTATTTCACATTTATAGGAGTAGCGAGTAAGTATTAAAAATCTAATTACTTGTACCAAATTTTTAAGGAATACGCTTTTGAATTCAAGAAGATTAAAACACAGCACTGTTAAAATGATCGTGCGAGTGGCTTGCTTTTGCCAAGCGCATGCGCAATGGTGCAGTTGGTAGAAAAGCAGGCGGAGTGTCCGGACTGAGCTGAACCGTTACCAAGACAAGTCTGCTGAGCGGAAGCCGGATTCCAGGGAGTTCTGTTTCTCCCCATCATTTCTTCTGTGCTGGGAACCACGCTGTTGTATGTTGAAAGCAAGAATGTTTCTATACTAAAAAAATTAGGTATTATTCAGCGGGGACTGTAGAGAGTAGTGGCTTTCATGCATTAGGTAGAACCCTATTACTAATTGATTAAAGTCATTCCCTAAGTTTTGCCCATTGATGCTGTTCAAAATTAACAATAGGCCGAGAATATACTGCGTCAAGTACTCTGCTAGGAACTCTCACCAGTGTCTTCTAGTTTAATCTTCTCTACCTGATGAAGCAACTGTTATTATAATCCCATTTTGCAGAGGAGAGCAAGGCTCACAGGTGCCGGAAGGGAACATCATCCTTGGTCGGCCGTCAGTGCCATTCTGCACGGGGCACTCGGGCCCAGTAAGAGAGAGGACCATAGTGGGGAAGGGGAGGTGGGGCACAGACACAACCCTTTGCCTTGGAACATAGTGAGCAAGGGACCCAGATGCCTGAATGCATAGCATAGATGTCAAGCGCACTTTGAGGAAGTTTTATAAAAATGTATCCTCTTGAAAGCTATGTGCTACTAGATGTAGTAATGAGTCAGGTAACTATGCAGGCAGGCTGGGATTAGTGCACTGTGCAGATGACTTTGCAGAAGAGCTGTGAACCTTCTTCCTGGTAAGAACATTCCTTCCCTTCCTGGGTGCTGGTGATCCTGAGTAGAGAAGGGTCTAGCAGTAGGGTACCCTCTTCCTCAGAGCTTTCTTTGGGTAGCTGGCAGAGACCTAAGAAGCAGAAGGATCACACTTCCTGTCATTGTCCAAGTGCCTCGGATCTACTTCCTAACCTGGACCGTGCTCCAGGGTTAGCCACGCCAACACTTTGGTGGAAAGAGCCATTAATGTAGGCTGACTTGGCTGGCTCTTCGGCCAGTGCCCTTGCATTGTAAAGTTATTCAGTTCTGAAAGCCTGCCAGGAAACTTCTTAGACAACGTCAAGGGAATGCTACCAAGTGAGATCTGGTTTAAGTTAAAGCTTGAGACAGTGAGACTGCTGGCAAACCCAGCATGAAGAAGAAGCTGCAGTGTGTGCACATGTCACCAGCGGTCCTCTGCAGGCTGCAGACCCCTGGGAGACAAGGATCGTGTCCAGCCTCCCTCCACCCACCCAATGGGCATTCAATATGCATGTGATGCCTAGGCTCAGACTCTTTCCGGAATGGGGAAGGACACAAAAAAATTTATTACTTTCAGAGAAATGTTACCTGAAATTTCATGAACTTATTAAACTTCCCCTCCATCTGTAGCCCAACTTCTTACTTCTCTGCAAACATTAACAGCACGGGGCTGTGCTGATACTCCTTATGTGTGATCTTCACAGAAATCTCCAACGCAGATGAGAGGCTGGAAGCTGTCCATGAAGTGTTGATGCTGCTGCCTCCTGCCCACTATGAGACCCTCCGGTACCTAATGATCCACCTCAAGAAGTAAGTTCACACCTCCTTGGCACTTTCTCTGCCAACCCTCTGCGCCCGGCAGTTGGTGCTTCAGGAAACGTTCACAACCCTCCCACCCCAACCCACTGAGTGGACAGACACCCCTCCTAAGTGAACATTGCCGCCTTCTCAAGGCCGGCCCCATTTATAACTGCTAGAACATTTACTGTGTCAAGAGCTGCCCCATGACCTTTCCCTGTGTTAGTCTATGAAGCAGGGAATGTTGGGGCCCTCGGGTTACAGATGACGTTGCTGAAGCTTAGGGAGCTTAAGTACCAGACATGAAGAGGTGATGCGAAACCCAGGTTGAAACCCAGGCAGTCTGATCCAGAGCCCACACTCTGTCTTAGCCATTTGTCTACACTGCCTCCATATCCGCACCTTCCTCGCACACCAACCCGGTGCTCTGGTTCTATTCTTCCACCTTCAGCTCACTCCAGTCCCAGACTCCTGAGACGACCTTCCTTCCGGACGAGCACATTCCCACCATAATCTCTTGTTTTTCTTGATGTGCGAGTTATCTATCACCAAAGAACAAATTGCCCTAAAACTTAGCGGCTTAAAACAATAAGCATTTATAATCTTGCAGTCTCCATGACCAGAAATTCAGGTGTGGCTCAGCTGGGTGCCACTGGTTCAAGGTCTATAATAAGGTTGCAGTCAAGCTGACAGACAGGCTGCCATCTTATCTGAAGGCTCAACTGGGAGAACATCCACTTCCAAGCTCATTCACTTGGTTGTTGGCAAAATTCGGTTCCTCTGAGGCTGTTGGATGAACAAAAGGTCTCTCTTTCTTGCTGACTGTTCCCTAGAGATCTCCCTCAGTTCCTTGCCATGGGTGTCAACCCATAGGGAACCCAAGATGAAAAATATAGTTTTTATGTAGCTTAGTCTCCGAAGTGGCAGCCCATTGCTCTTGTTATATTCTACTTTTTAGAAGCAAATTACTAGATCCTGCCCACAGGGAAAGATTTACGTAAGGGTATGAATTGCAGGAGGCAGGGATCACTGGGGGCCGTCTCAAAGGGTGTCTGCCACAAAGGGCTAAAGGGATCCCCTGTGTGAGAGCATGTGAGACAGATGGAGATGTCTGGGTGCTCACAGGCCATTAGAGGCTCTGGTTCCTGGCTCTTTACCTAACCAATGGATCTCTTTCCAATATTGTACATATAACAGTGAGGTCAACAAGTTGGTCTTTGAGTTGCTGGATGGATCAGGGCACTTCAATGGTGTGCCTTCTTCGATGTTTTTCAAAGATACATGACAGCAGCCAATTCTAAGATAATATAAACCAAAAATTGTCTATATTGACCAACTCTCAGATTCATTCAATAAGTGAAGGAAGCAAGTTGAAAATACTATCTAAACACTAGGTGCTGAGGCAGGGGGGTTTTTCCTATGTTATAAAACATATAAATACTGTTTCTCACATTCAAGTTGATTTAGCTCAGAATTCCATTTTGATTAATTCATTGAATTTAAGAATACAAGTAATTTTTGGATAAGCAATAGACTGAATGTCAGCAATATTTTTAATTAGCTGTGAATTTTTTCTTTCAGTGTCCAATTATTATAGTTCAAAAGGCAACGTATCATCATCAGGAAGATATGCTGACATGTCCCAGTTGAATCTGAAATGCCAGTGACTCAGTGTTTTGATTGTGGAGGGTTTGCTAGCCGTCCAATTTGGCCAGGCACAGTGCCTGACTTAATGGGGAGATGTGAGCAATTTTAGTGAAGAATGTCCACTTTCCCACCTTCTTCTTAGTTTGCAATGTGAAACTGTGACAGCTGAGTTGACCTTCCTAAAATAATGCCAAATGGTTCATCTTAATTAGTTCTAAAAGAAAGTATGCAAAGCGATGACCTTCCGTGCAATATCTAAACATGTTATACCTTGTTTTTCTCTTCTTTGGAGAATCTCCTCTTTTCTAGATCTATTATAAACACCTTAAAACATAAATTTCTTAAAGAAAATATCTGGAAGATTGTCATTTTCTTCCACTAGAACATTCAGCCAATTCTGGAGTCCGAATTGCATTCTTAAAGGCTTTGCAGTTCCTAGCTGGATGTTGAAATGAGGATTTTCAATCCTAACAATGACTGCTCCAGACCCCATCCTGTGGGAACTAGAAATAATGTTCAACTGCTTTCCTGTTTGGCCACATTCCAGCCATCCTCCTGTCCCATGATAATAGCCTGGCTATTCCTAAACTCATGGCAGCCCCTTTCTACAAGTCACCTTTCTCCTCTGGCTGCAGCCCTGACAGCAGAAGGGGTCTTCCCTCCACTCCCTGCTTGCCAGCTTCCAGATCAAAAGAAGGTAATGAGGGCAAAACCAACTTCCACACCAGCCTAGACTGAAAGCTATGTGCACTGTGGGTCAGCTACTCATCTGCCCCGCAAACCAATGTTCTCTCAATGACAGTTTCACGTTTATTTAGTAAGAAAGACTCATTTTGTAATTTTAAAGATTGTGTCTCTACCATACCAGATTCACTAAATGACTCCCTTGCACTGGCTGAGGCAATGTCCACGATCTAAAAAGGAAACAAACAAAATAAATCAGAAAAAAAATTTTTTTAGGTATGATATGGAGTTTATTTGAAAAGCAAACAGGTCACACAATAAAGGGAGAGACCATGTAAATAAATGCTCATTTAAAAGTTCTGACACAGAAGCAGGGAACTTCTCTGGCCCTCAGCCAGCACACCAAACCAGAGCCAGCAGTATATGTAAATCTGGAGAAAATTCATGTGTCCGACAAGCTGCCATCTCAAGAGCTCTTCTCCAGGGAAAATCAAAAAGTGAACATTCTTCTAGTCTCCCCCTCCTCAATTAAGAAAACAGGAATGACTCAGCCAACGAATTTCATGACAACAAGGTACAGGATGGTACTGGCAAAGAGAAAATCAGCAAAGTCTCGCTCCAGGGAGATGCCTTGGAAATCCGCTTTGTTCTGTGGGTTGATTTGGATTCTCAGACAAACCGCTAGGATGAAGCTCCCCAAACATGAGATGAAGCCCGAGAGGAAAGAGTTGAAGGGGAAGGTCCCCACAAGGAGACAATAACCGAACTGCAGCGCCCTGGTCAGCAGTACGTACAGGAGGTATGCGTCCAGCAACTTCAGACGCTGAGGAGTGGTGCTCAAGTACTCTTCTAAGAGCCGCGAGATGACCAACACTACTGAGGCTGACATGACTACCAGATCAACAGGCCACTCTGCGCTCCCCAAGCTCCTTAGGGACACGACCACCAAACCGGATGTAGAGTTTGCTCGTGCACGTCACTGAAAATTACCTTTCAAAAATACATTTCTGTAATTCTGATTCTCAATTTTCTTTGGCAGTTTCCCAAACCAGAGAACTTATTGGGGGGCGGGGGGGCATATATATACAATCAGTATATAAATTTGTCCGCCAGTCGATGTGATGTCTCTGTGTATATGTTTGCTTCACAGGGTGACTCTGAATGAAAAGGACAATTTCATGAATGCTGAGAACCTGGGGATTGTGTTCGGGCCCACCCTGATGCGGCCCCCTGAGGATAGCATGCTCACCACCCTTCATGACATGCGGTACCAAAAGCTGATCGTGCAGATTTTAATAGAAAACGAAGATGTTTTGTTCTAATCCACCAGGCAAATGTGCTGAGTGGCCCCAGCTCCATGGAAGTTCATAAGGTTAAGGAAATAAAAACTATTTCTTACACTTGATTTGTTTTCCAAACAAGTGACAGAATTTCCTGGACTGCAGTGGATGGCCAAGTCGGCTACTGTGTCTCATAGACACCTCCTGCACGTAAGAACAGCAAGGGTGAGGGTCAGAAAAAGCCCTCCCTGGGGGTTTTGCGTGCCTCGTATGTATGTCTGTTTTGCTGGAAGAGTGATTAATAAATCTTTCTTTAACTTATTAAAACAAACAGAAAAAAAAAAACAATGTAGACCTTTAAACTGCAGGCTTATCGGTAATAAGAGGGAATTTAATTCATAGAGGTACTTGATACAGTTACACATTTTCCACTTAACAAAAAGAAGACAATTCTATGTTAAATGTTAAAGGAAACTTATATTGTAAAATGGATTTTTTTTATTTTAACTGCAAGAATGTTACTTTATTTTAACAAATAGAACTCAATGCAGTGCATTGATTATGACCCCTGTGTACCTTGTCCTGCCTTCTTGCTGTGATCCCTGGAAAAGTTTACCATGAATGCAGTATTATCCTGACATACCTCTGTCCTTATCAGTGCTTTTCAATGAAATTTCACCTGCTACCCATGTCCCTGCTTTTGATAGTTTTTGCTGTTAAGCACTGGCATTATTGCTGTTGTATGGTGTATGTTTATAACAATTGTATAATGGTCTGAAACATTCCCAAATTTTCTTTCCATGAACGTTTTGTGAAGTCCCGAGGTCTATTTGGAATTGGTCATCATCTTTCTATATCATGTGTGTATATCCCAGAATGTGTAGAATTTGTCATTTTACGTAAAATAATTTGGGAACATCAGTTGTGTCTGGGCTGTATAAAAAGTTAGCAGTTTTTTTCTATTTTCATTTCAGGCAGGCTCTCTGGGTTTGTCTGTTAATGCTGAGCTGTACCTTTGACAAATTTCTGTCTGTATTTGTGAAAAGCAAATCTGCAGAGTAGTTATTGATTTTTAAAATTTTTGTTTTATAAACAAGCTTATTTTTAAAAGCAAGAATGAATAAGTTGGGTTTTATGAATATTTGTCTTTGGTAAAAAGTAGCTCTTATGGATAACTTAATATGGTTTTTATTACTACAGTTCTGATGGGTTACATTTATCTTCGTATGAGCTTTTCACACAAAGATTTCTCTATTTTGTAACATAGGCACAATATTTCAAACATCAAAAACTGTCAGTCTAGATTTTCTTTCTTTCTTCAGTCCAACTGCCATGTCTTTTCCCTCTGATTGTCCTAGATGATTTATGTAATTACTCACTAGTCTTGCTTTGGAGCAACCAGAAGAAAATTACTGGGTGACAAGGGGTTTGAAAGGAGGAGGGCGGGGCAAGTGTCAAGTCCCAAGGGCTCTGCGGATGGACTCCATTGGCACGCAGAGGTCCAATGCTTCTGCTTGGTTCCGGCTATTACGGTTCCTCCCGGCTGTACAGATTTGTTTGTTGTAGCTGATGTTCTTCTTGATACTGTCAAAGATTATCTGGAAATGATTTTATTTTGTGAAGTGAACGATACTTTGTAATTTATGATAGTGTAAATGGAGGGAAAGACATTAAACGTATTAAATTCTCCTGCCATTTTGGAGTACGCACAAGAAATCGCTATTGGGGAAGTGGCCGGCCTGGGGGAGAGAGACTATTCTGGGAATATGGCTCCCAGATGAGTTTGACAATGAAGTTTCTATTCTCACCAACACACAATGAGAACATAAACGTCCCACAGAGTCCCCACCCGCGTCCCCACCAGCTTCCTCCGGCAGTGGAAACTCTAACGCCCCTCCCCGCCCCGGCTCGTGCTATAGGACCATTGCATTGCATTGATGCGGTTCACCGAGAGACATGGCCTTTAGAGTAAAGCACTCCGGGCCACTTGCAGGAGAACAGAACAAAAGTGTTGGAGCCCGAAAGACTTAAGTTCAAACTCCAGCTCTGTCTGTTACCCACTGTGTGCAATGACCTTGGGAATGAATTAGCTCATCTGAAAAACCAGGGAAACTATTCTGACTGTGAGGTCTTAGATGAAATGATGATCAAAAGTAATTAGTGGTAGTTATTTCCTCTTACTGTCATTATTTTAAGAGTGAAGACTTGGGAGGAGAAAGGCTATAACATGGGGGTGGGGAAGGAAGAAGCAGAAGAGGAGAAGGATTTGTCCCAGGTTAAATCCAAGTCCTGGTAATTACAGGGGGTATTATAATCAGCCTCTATAATGTGTAATGAGGTTCACTTGACTCCTTTTCTTGAACACGATGACAACACCTGATCCCCTCGAGCTTGCTTTAGTCTCAAGCCTGCTCACCCAGGCCTATCTCCCCCACCATCTGGCAGCCTGACGGGGCTCCTCTTACCCGGTTTGCAATTCCTGCCATTGGAATAACTCTAGTAGTGAGACCTGAGGGGTCAGCATTGTTCTGGAAAACCCACTGAGAATTGTCCACAAGTGGATTGTGGGAAGTAGGACCATACCCGGGGTGGGGGTGGAGTGACCAGAGTGGCGGGGGGAGGACCGTTTTTTTTCCGTTAACATAAATGGGCACCTGGTCCCCACCGCTGGGAGAGGGGCTGGTGCAGAATGTCAGGCTCAGGGCAGAGGGAGGGGTGGGGAGAACACCGGTGAGCATGTTCCACACCGGTGAAGTCTGGCCCGGCCATGCAGACTCCTGCTGCAGACCCAACTTCGTCTACAGATTCTCAAACCCTCTCAACCCCCAAATTTATATTCAATCTTTTTATTTTAAAAGTGTAGTGTTTATTTCATCGGGTACTTATTGATGCGCCAGACAGTGTGAACACTTGGAATCAAGGAAGAGGCCTATGTTACTGAGAGACTTAAATCATAAGTCTAGTCAGGCTGGAGAGAGAAGCTGTACATGTGAAAAATTTAGAACCCTAACATAAAGAAGAGGAGTGCTACTAATGTTTCTTGTTTCGATTTTTTTTAATGTTTCCATTGATGCGAGGGGAGGGGAAAGGGAGAGAAAAAGAGAAGCACCAACCCATTGTTCTACCTAGTGGTTTTATTTAGTTATGCATTCACTGATTGCCTCTTGTACGTGCCCTGACCTGGGATAGAACCCGCCACCTTGGCACGCCGGGATGATGCTTTATCCACACTGGTTTCCCATCTCACTCACAATAAAAGCCAATCTTTACATCAGCATGAGAAGCTGCTTACATCCATGACTGCTCTGGGTCCCCATAAGTTTGTTCTCCTCCCACTAGCACCCACACTCACAGCATTTCAGCCTCAAACATACTAGGCACTCTCTTGCCTTGGAGAGTTTGGGCAATGGCTCTTCTCTCTGCTCCATTTATCCTCATGGCTCCCTTTCTTTCCGCCTTCCGGTCTGTGATTCAGTTTCTATACATATACACCAGCATTTGGTGTTGTCATTATTTTCCATTTTAGCCATTCTGATAAGTGCATGTGGCTTTCTCATTATGGTTCTAGCCCGCATTTCACTAATGGTTAGTGGTGTAGATCATCTTTTTATATTCTTACCTGTCATCTGTATCTCCCGTCTAATGAAACAGGTATTCACATGTCTTTTGTCCATTTCATAACTGAATTGTTTTTACTGTTGGATTTTGAGAGTCCTTTATATATTGCAGGTATCAAGCTTTTGTCAGGTATGGGGTTTGCAAATATTTCCTCCTAGTCTGTAGCTTGTCTTTATATCTTCTTACCAGAATCTTCTTCAGCGCAAAGGTTATGTTTTAGTTTTGATGGAGTCCAACTTAATAATCTTTTCTTATCTGGATTGTGCTTTTAACCATGTCTAAGAATGCTTCATCTAGTCCTAGGTCTTAAAGACAGTCTATATTTTATTCTAAAAGTTTTATCATTTTGTATTTAAAACCCACGATCCGTTATGAATTACTTGCAGTATATTGTGTGTTTAGACCAAGGTTGATTTCGTGCCTCTGGATGTCATACTGTGTTGTGGGGAAGCAAAGGGATTTCCTGGAATGAGGGTAAAAGCAGCCTGCAGAAGGACAGCTGTGTGCTAGGCTGGAGCTCCCGCTGTCCAGACCGAACTCTGTGACTGTAGCGACAGCCGTGTTGAGAATGGCCGTCACCATGCTTTCTGCCGCCGCACCATCAGACAACATGCTACACCAAAACACACACATCCACCGAGGAGGAGGAGGAGACCCAAAATCCAAGACACAGGGGCTCCAACCCCTGGCGTCCCCGGGAGGAGGCTGTGCAGTAGGCCAGAGAGAAACCCGTACATCCTGAAGGAGAAGGTATCCTGGAGTGATAATTATAGGAAAACCAAAATGGAACACATATATTCCTGATACGATTAAACTTGTAAAGAGTGTGCCAAGAAGCCACCGGAAGGTGTAGAGAACAATATGGACATGGGCACAATAATAAAGCATGCAGTGGCCAATGAAACACAGGCTCAATAAGATGCTAGGGGGAATACTGAGGAGGAAAGGTGGGAGGCACGGGAGCGCGGGTGCCATAACGGGAAGTGAACAGACCCTGTCTGATATCGATAAGCCAAAAGAGAGTGCGACACACATATTATTTAGAATTCTGGAGTTGTGTAAATGCCAGGAATAAAAACCCAAACTGGTCAAACGTGGGTGGGGTGGACTGAGGGAAGGAGCATGGTAAGAAACCTCTGTAGTTTGCTCTAAGTCCGGTATTAACATTTGACTTTTAAACTTTGTGCAGATGTTACTTTAATAAAATAGAAACTAATTTTTGGAAGAATGAAAGAAAAAAAAAAAACAGAGAAAAAAATGGTGCCCTGTTGTCTAAGACAGCAGAAGCATGATGCTCCTGTCTTCTTCCTTAGATTCTGACTCAGGGATGCAGGATGCAGGGTATATATTAAGATTCCAGGAACTAATGGGACAGCACACATTAAACATATTCCTTGGCTTGCACCCCAGTCTGGTGGTGACCTTTCTTCTAAGGATCTTGTCTTATGGTTTGTTGATCCTTTTGCTGGAAACAGTAAGCTTCACTGAGCACGCTTCCTCCTCTAACGACGGGTAATGTAATTTTGTGTCGAAAGAATGAAGTGCATTCTTGAATCACATACAGAAAACTTCTGCTTGATTTGATTTGATCATTAAGTGTGTTCCTGAAAAAAAATAATTAGATTCATAGCAAATTGTTGTGTATTAAATACTCCAGTATATATTTACATTATATAATAATGTAATAAAATCTGGGGGAATAAAACCTGATCCCAACCAACAATAATGACAAGGATCTTTAAGACTCCCAATCTTTTTTTTTTTTTTTTTTTTTAAAAAGCACTTGAAAGTGATTGATTTGTAGAGTTTGGTCACATAATTTTCCCACACAGTCAATGAAAGAAACTAGTCAATAACATTTACTGAGCACCTATTATGCACCAGGCACAGTGATAGGGACTTCAATAAATATATTGTCTACTTTAATCTTGGCAGCCACCCAGAGAGGTAGATAGTATTTTCCACACTTTACATTTAAGGAAACCAGAGCCTAAAGCTATTAAGTAATTTTCCCAAAGCCAAGCAGTTAGTAATTCAAACCAACCATCAAGTCTTTTCACAAGAAATGTATTATAGTCTCCCAAAGTTAATTCGAGCTTTGAGTGCTCTGTGATTCCACAAGGCTTTAATACTAGAAAAGTAGGTTTATAACTGTTTATACAGAAAATAATACAATAATTAATCAATAAAAAAAAGAATAAACTGTTGTGCATACTCACAACTGTACACCAACTTTCACCCCACCCTTAAGCAACCTTATATGCTTTTGCATTGTTCTAAGGGGGAAACTTAGAAAACAATGACATAAATAGAGTTATTAAATTATGACTATCTCTTTTGATGTAATAGCCTTGATACCAACAAATGTTTAGTGACCTACTAATTAACTAAAAAGCAATATGAGAGTCAAATTAGCTGTATTAGAAGAATACCCTGTTAGAGACAGAGTAACTCAAACCAAATCAAAATAACTCCACCCCTTATTGTCCTGTGACCTTGGAGAAATTGTTTCAGCTTTCTAAGATAAAAGTGTAGGACTTATAGAATCGACCTCTCCAGGTTGCCGTGCCATTACTAAAGAGGAAAGAACACTATACACTTTTGAATAAACTCACAGTGAACTAAAAAGTCCATGGTAAGAACTTTTCATTTGCCATTACTGTAAAAGTTCTACAGCCACGACTGAAGCAGTTTCCTTCACTATGTACATGAAACTGCATCACTAACAGAGTGTACAGAGCAGGGTTTCTTTGTGTTATTACCGATCAGAGCTGAGTTCCAAAATTTAGGGGCACTTCCCCTGGCAGCCTAGGATTTAGCTAAGGAGCTATTTCTTATGGATTTCAAACTCTGTTAAGTTTGACATTGGCCATGTTGTAGGTGACAAACCAAAAGATTCACTTCCGGCATCATGTTACCTGACCATCAGATATCCACCTTCCACCTGAACTCATGTGACATAGGGAGCCGACAAATCGACACACCACAAAAGAGAAACATAGAACCTGGCAAATGGAGCAGAACCAAGCCACCCCTTGGAAAAGGGAAATTAATAACCGCAGATGGCAGGTCACCTTTAGAAGGAGCTGGTTTACCCATACCCTGACCTGGAGCCAGGTGACGGAGCCAGAGAACATTACCTCGGAGGGTTAACACATGATTTGTATTTACATCAATGATTTTCTAACAAACAGTAACGTGGAAGCGTCCTGGTTTCCTGAGAGAGTCAAGATGTGCCGTGGTTTGTCCGAGATGTCATGTCCTCCTCCTCTAGATCATTCATTTACTTTCTCAGGAGAATATTTAATAAAATCTTGGCAGCCGTCCTCTGGCAGGACAGTATCCCTCCCCATTCACTGCCTTCTCCTTCTAATATAGTGTTCTTCCAATGCTGAAACAACAAAACAAAGTGTATCGGATAACTTGGTTCACCTGCTAGTTCCCATCTCAGAATTAAAGAAAATCAGGCTATTATGACATGTAATGATGAGTCAACATTTTATTTCATTGCCACATTTATTACATTTCTTTTTACAAGTCAGTTCCATTACAAACAACAAAGCATTCGTATTTGTGCAGTGGATGGCCATTTATTCAACAATATCGAGAGCTATTATTGCTGGCAATATGCCAGGTCCTGAAGATTCATTAGTGACATGTCCTAGTGCTCCTGGAGCAACGTGCAGCACAATGATTAGTTAGATCCCTGCACTCTAAAACCAGTTTTTCTGGGGTCACATGCTGGCTCTGATACTTATCAGCTGGGTGACCTTGGGCAAGTAACTTAAGTTTGTAATGTCTCAGTTACCTCATCTATAATAATAATAGTGCCTATTTCTTAAGGCTTTTAGGAGGATTAAATGATTTAATATTTATAAAGCAATCAGAACTGTATATATGGTCCATAGGAAGAGTTATGTTGTAAAGGATCATTAAATAACATGGGTTTTATTTTCTAGTGAGGAAACCAAGCAGTGAACAAATAAAGAAAAAAATTATAATCTAGTTAAGGGGACAAACACCAAGGCCGGCTGAACTATTTGGCTGACAATGTCCTGCTTCTGAAAATCCTTTCTCAAGTAAGTCACTTTTGTCTTAGGCCTTAAGTTGTTTTTACAAATAATGTTTAAGAAAAATGAAGAACATACAATGATACCCAAGAATGACAAGGAACGAGACCACATGCCATCATCCTTAGCACACTAGTATTTATTTCCATGCTTATCACCTCACAGTTGCAAGATGGCTACAGCAACACCAGACATCACATCCTCAAGGGTATAGCAAGAGATGTTCTTCTCTTGGAAGGCTCTGCCCTTTATCCAGGGAAGAAACATTTCCTGAAGTCTTCCTTATAATCCCTAGTTACAAGGAAAACTATGGAAGTATCTTCCTCTTAAGCCTCTAGTTCAAACCAGGCTCCTCATTTGTATGAAGTAATAAAATAGTGTCTTGTGGTTTCTACCTCTGAAATCTCTTTTGGATGCATCCAATTCTCTTTGCCTCACCAATGGCACCCACTCTGATACAAGCCGCTCAAATATCTCACCTGAGCTACTGTAACAGTTCTTTACCGGGTTTCCCTCTAGCCTCACCTTCTCCCCTCTAGCATCCACTCTTGACAGCTACAGTAACATTTTAAATGTCAACCTTGTCACATCACTCGCTCTTCAATGGATTGTGTTAAAAAATCCTACCATGACCAACAAGGTGCTGGGTGGTCTGGTCATAACAGCCCTTCCCCTTTCAGCTTCACATCCTGCAGTGCGTAGGCCGACCCTGCACTCTCCTGACACTGGCCTTTTCTCTGCCCCTCACAAATCCTAAGCTCCTTCGTACCACGTACCACGAGGCTGCTGCCCACGCTATTCTCTCTGCACGGAGTGCTCAGCTACCCTCTGCCTCCCCAGTCCCTTCTGCCTAATTTGTCCTTGGTTTTCACATCTCCGTTTCAATTTTACTGCATGCAAGGATTATTTGTAAGGTTAGTTATCATTAATTTAACAAAACATAACCGAAATATCAAAGTCATTAAATATAAATCGGAGGGATGAGGAAAATATTTTTATTTCAGCAGTTAATAGATGATCATTTATTAAGAAAATGCTGGTCCAAACTGAATATAGCAAAGTTACACTTTATTTGATCAATCCAGTTAGACTTAAAATAGGAAATGACTTTTGAATTTTTAAAATACGACATTAAAGGGATGCCTGGCAGAAAAAAAATCACATTCACTTAAGCAGGTGAAATGGAATCAAGCCTATACAGTATAGGGAGCGTGGTATGATCTAGGAGGTCAGTCAAGGATGGGGGAATAAAATATGGAGGCAGGGACAAGTGAGGAATGGACTGAAGCACAGGAGTTAAGCTTAGATTTGATATCTGTGTGGGGTTTATATGAAGTTCACTGTGATGTGTAGTAGGATCATATTAAGAAATTAAGGGGAAAAAAGAAAAGAAAATGCTGGTCCCTTGGTTCAGTCACAGTAGATGAGGACCCAGGAATTTGGTAGTATGAATTTTTTTCCCCTAAATAAATGTCATTATTTCACCCATTGGACCAAGAACGTAGCAACCCAGCTCCACAACGTCCTAGGGTGATGATCCCACTGCCCAGGGCCTTCCTCTTTGATCCAATGTCTTCGTCCCTAATGAGATGGTATTACAATGACTTGTTCCATCTTTTGCTCCCAGCTGACAGCCTGTCTTTGTCCAGTCCTGGTGCTGGTACAGAACATTTATTCTCTAAGATGAATCTCAATGAAAATGCATCACTTTCCAATACGCACTGTTGTGAACATCATTTTAAAAAGCCAAGAATGCTAAACTAAGAAGTTACCAATATAAAGTATTCATATTTTTATCCCATGCCATCCATTGAAATACTCCATTCAAATTTCTTTCTAATAATTGTATGCCTTTCACTCCCTTTACACTTCAGAACGTCCCCAGAACAAAGATAGGCAGACGTCAGTTACTCCATACTCAGCTTTCAGAGGAATTACACCGGAGCTCAAGTAACATCAAAATAGTTTTGTTTTGGGTGGGGGTGGGGGGGTTGAGGGGAGGAGCATCCTGGAAGATGAACCAGCCTGCACGTTTGCCTTCATTAGTGAAAATGCCGTATGTCAATACCTTTCTGTCCAACAAATAAAAAATAAGCGACAGGTGACCAAGAGCAAATGCCACTTGAACCATGATGTAACTCACTGGCCGGCTTTCTGCAGCGGTCCTGGGCTGGATCTGCATTCCCAGGGTGGGGCGGCTGTGCTCCGGGCTTCCAGACTTGAGGGAAGTCACATACGCGGTTGTGTTACGAGCTCAAGGCAATGCGTTGAGGTATCGATATAACGGGCTGGCTAGAACTCCGGAAGCTGGAGTCAGACCTCCTGGGTGCAGATTCCATTCTGCCTCCTACCAGCCTTGCAACTCTGGGCAACCGCTGAACCTTTCAGGGCTAGGGTCTTCCTGCCTGTCAAGGGAGGATAATAATAGTACCTACCTCCTAGGGTTGAGTAATGAGTTAATCCACAGAAGCGCCTAGAACAACGCCTGGCTGGCGCACAGCGAAATTGCTAATACTGTATTACAGCCTTTCAACTAAGCACAGCGTTCTGCCTGCATATTAAAACAGCTCCTTTGAGCTAACAAAACTTGTGATTGGAGCTGGGTGGTCAGAGTTAGGTAGAAATCAGGGCAGGAGCTGAGGCGGCATTTATCCACCGGAGCCCATCTACAGCCGCGGTCTCCTAGCCTCCTGTCCCCTTCCGACTCTTCTTCAAGGAGTCCGACAGTCAAGCGGCGCCGGACAGCCTTCTCCAATCATACACCCCAAGGCTGGCGCCACGCCTGCGACCTGGTCCAATCTCGTCTCGTGGAGGGTGGAAACGCTAAGTTCCTACCTGCACCTGTGGCAGCAGCGGCCGCCTCCTGGTGGTTTTTTTTTTTTTTTTTTCCGTCCCGCTGCCCCAGGGTTCAGGTTTCTCGAATCACTGGGCGAATGACCAGCAGGTGGGCAGATGTCTTTTCCCGCACCGAGGACCAAGGCGTAGGAAGGGTCAAAGCATCAGAGAGAACACCCCAAGTCCCATCTCCCAGCGGCTCCCGGGCGACGCTGCCAGGGAAGAGGGACGCGCCCGAGAATGAAAGGCTACTAGCCGAGAGAGCGGCCTGGGAATTCACCTGGGGCAGCGAGCCTGGCACCCACTCGCCGCGGCGCGCTCCGGCTGGAGTCCACCGCACTGCGAGCCCGGAGCCGCCGCCGCCGCCGCAGCAGCAGCAGCAGCAGGCAGAAGTTGGAGGTGCCAGAGCAGACCACTAGCGGCAATCGGCTTAGCGGAACTGCGGAAGTTTCGGCTGGCATACCTTCCAGGAAAAAAGCCCAACCTCCCCAAGACAGCGCAGAGGGGCGCCGTGTGCGGCTTACGGGCTGTCACAGCACACTCCCTACGTGTTGTCGCTGTCGAGCGCGGCGCGGAGCCGCGGGGTCCTGAGCAGGTGAGCGATCCGATTGGTTCTGCGTCCGGCAAGACAGAAAGTGTTCGGGGTGCCACCCTAGGGGGTTCCTTCGCCCCCGAGGAAAGTTGCGAGCCTCAGGTGCTCTGTGTACGTTTTTTGTAATTTGCCATCTTTTCCCTGAGCAATTCGTGCCAAACACTTCTGTGCACACAAGTTGCAGAGAAGAAAGTGTAGGGTAGAGGATAGAACACGATAGCATCAGGACACCACCCTACCCCACCACCAGTGAATAACTTGGGGGTGTTTTTCTGATCTGTAAAGGAGAAGGAGCAGGATGTTTGCACACCCAACTGCAAACTGTGCCTGAGGGTGTGGGTACGGAAAGAACTTTTGGCCATCCTTTTTCTATTGTTTTCAAGTCGCAGCAGGAGTGTGCCCTCGGGGCGTCCTGGGGAGGAGCAGGGGCCGCGGACTCTGCACACAGCGGGGGCCGCCGGGCCGCCTCGCCGCCTCGCGTAGGCGCTTAGACCTTCTCTCCCGGGTTCCGGGAGGACAACCTCCATCAACAGAGTCGGCTGAAGTTTCGTTCTCTGGCGCGCAGGCAAATCCCAGGAGCGCCGGGCGCGTGGGATGGGACAAGCCGGGCGGAAACCGCGGCGCAAGCGAATCCTGTGCATTCGTAGAGTTAGTACCCGGCAGACTCCGCTGAGACAGCGGGCAGAGAACTTTGGCTTCTGTGGATATCAGCACCTCCACTGCTGATAACATGCTTGTCGCTCCGCAGAATGCACTCTGGGAAGACGCAAAGTGGTTTGGAGTTCCTGGTCGCTCTCTCCTTGCAGGAGAGGATTGCTCAAGGAAAAGAACAAAAGCCTTTAATTTGTAACTAAAATTCTCCAGACTTGAGTTGCCTAGTATAAACGGACTCGGGGCATATTTTAATACAGAAATAAGGAAAGAGGGCATTTGCCGCCAGGCCTGCTCTCAACCATGCGCCGGGGGCGGTGTCGGAGCGATTCAAGATTGTTCTGTGGGAAACAAAAGGAAGAGTAAGTAGGCTGGTGGGTTTCCCGGGAAGTCTAGTCATACTTCTCTGAAAGTCACAAGGCAGAAGTTAGGTCAAAAGCAGAATTTACTTTTATTCTTTTGGTAAAAGCAGAATTTAAAAGAAACCAAATAAAACATAATGATTCTGTCCCTCTCTCTTCCTGGTTTGTAAATTACCCTGAAGAATCACATGGAAAAGGATCCTGGGACGTAAGACTATGGAGCAACAACCTTTGACAAATGTCTAATGTTAATTGCTCACTTACAGCGGGGACGCACTGCATCTTGGCCGCCTCCTCCCAAGTTCTCATCCATGAGAAGGCCGTTCTGGACAGCGTTTGTGACCTTGGGGCGTCCGTCTACAGTCAGGCCGTGACAGGACAGGCCATTTTCCCTCTCCGATCAAGTTAATCCAGATACCAAGGAACCTCCCCTAGGTGCCCCTTGCGCGCTGACCACTGCTCTCCAGTTGCTGGAGGCAAGGCAATGGTTGAGGCCTGGGAATACCTACATTCAGTCCCGTGACCAGACAGACGGTGGCGCCCGGGAGGCCATTCTCGTCCGCCTGCGCCCTTGCGGGGCGCGGCGAAGCCTTCTAAGGGCTGCGCATCCCTGGGTTCGCAGCTCGGAGCGCTCAGACCCCTGTGGATCCAGTGTCTCTCGGAGCAAAGGGGAGGAAATGGGATTGGGGGGCAGGAGGATCGGAGGAGGAGTGACTTCGAGAAACCCAGTAACCAAGTTTTGTTTCCTTCCCCAGCACAGACTGCTGATCCCACCCCGCAGCCCGGTTTCGAGAAGCGGGAGAAGGAGCGAAGTTGACCCGGTTGCCCACCAGGAGAGAGGGACCGCTGCGGCCGAGGCCCCTCCCCACGCGCGGCGCCCGCAGCCCCTCGGCGGGCAGGCCGGCCATGGCCGACAGCGGTACGGGCAGCTCCGGGCCCTGGTGGAAATCACTAACGAACAGCAGGAAGAAAAGCAAGGAGGCCACGGTGGGGGGGCAGCCGCCTGCCCAGCCTGCCCCCGGGGAGCCCGCGCCACCCACGCCGCCCAGCCCGGACTGGACTAGCAGCTCCCAGGAGAACCAGCACCCCAATCTCCTCGTGAGCGCGGGAGAGCCCCACAAGTCAGACAAGTTGTACGCGGAGAAATTGGGCAACAGCCGCCGCAATTTGAAGATTTCGCGGTCCGGGCGCTTTAAGGAGAAAAGGAAAGTTCGCGCCACTCTGCTCCCCGAGGGAGCCAGGTCTCCGGAGGATCCGGGCTTCCCTGGGGACCCCCACGAAGACAAGTAGTCGCCAGAGCGGACTGCCCCTCTTCTCACCACGCTCTCCAACTCCCAGTTCTAAACCCAGGAATTCTGCCTGCCCCTGCACTTGGTGTCTCGTCCCACCAAATCCAGAACATC
Source organism: Rhynchonycteris naso (assembly GCA_037038555.1). Lineage (NCBI taxonomy): Eukaryota > Metazoa > Chordata > Mammalia > Chiroptera > Emballonuridae > Rhynchonycteris > Rhynchonycteris naso. Next base: position 140,124,141 of record CM073002.1, read on the forward strand.
CACACAAGGCCTCCGGGGCTTTATTTTCCTGGAAATGGACGGGTCAATTGAGTTTGCAACATTTCGTGACTCAAGGCTGCATTAAATATTTATTTGTGGTAAAGAGAAGATACCCGCCGCAGAGGAAGTTGGCATAATTAGTATGTCCTATAAGCCACACACCCCTTGGGTCATCTGTGGGAGTGAGAGGTGCTTCTCTCTAAGCGATGGTAGCTCACCTGGCGTCGTGCAGCCCTCCAAAGAGAAAGCGGGCTCTGAGTAAGAACAGTGCTGTTTTAAATGCCTGAGAAATGCACTTTAGTAGTACTTCCGTAGACTTACACCTTAAGTGAGGGGGATGGGCAGGAGCAGGTAACGTTTTAAGTAGGAGCATGTTAAGTAAGGCGAGATGGGTTTTAATGTCGACCTGCAAATCTGTCCTGCCTGTTGTAGTGCGGACTATTAAAATTGTTGCACTGTAAGACTTAAGGTGACTTTTGTACTTTTTCCATGGCAAGACTGAAACCTGTCATACTTAAAAGCAGGCATGCAAAATCCCAGGTGACAGAATTAATCATTTGCCACACGGTGTAACAGCTACTCTTGGAAAGCTTCAGGGAGAGCATTTCTAGAAACCGGCAGCACCCGGAGTGAAACCAGTTAGCTGGATATTCCTATTTACTAACCAAGTTCCAGGAAGGGAGGGAGAGGTACTCATTCATTATTCCTAAGTTCTCTTTTTACCTCAATGCATCTTCATACATAAGTCTCAAGGCTGGTAATTATTCTTATCAGTCTCCTTGTGAATCTTATAAACAGTTGTCTGAAAATACTCGAACAGGTCTGGCCTGTTGTGGCGCAGTGGATCAGGCGGCAACCTGGAACGCTGAGGTCGCTGGTTTGGAACTCTGAACTTGCCCGGTCAAGGCACATATGGGAGTTGATGCTTCCTGCTCCTCCCCCTCCCTTTCTCTCTCTCTTTCTCTCTTTCTCCCTCTCTCTCTCTGCCTCTCTTCTCTAAAATGAATAAATAAATAAAAATAATTTTTAAAAATACTCAAACAGAAGGACTGAACCCTTAGTTTGTGTAAAGCCAGGTTTTCCCCCCTACGCCTTTGTTTCAAAATCTTATTTCTTTAGCCTGACGTATGCATTTATCAAGTTTCAAAGCCTGTAGATCTACCAGCCTGAAGATTCTTAACAAAAAAAATCTACCTGTTAGCTTTTGTGATGGACTTCAAGAAAAAAGGTAAATGAATACCACTGGCTTTCAGCAAATTACAGAGAGTTATTGTAGTTGTTAAGGGCCACTAGGATCTTTTCCCACCACTATTCAGTTCATTTATGCACTGCAATGCATAGCAGGGAAATGACAATGATTAGAGAATATGTATATATTTAGGTAATTATAAACAAGAACTTGATTGGAGCCTCTGAATTTGTGATAGGTATGGAAAGAGGCAGTTTTCTGTTTCTCTTCAAAGTGTAATTTATAAAATAGCAAACCATCTTGGTTGCCTAAAGAGATTTAACAAAGAAATGGCTAAAATAGATTTAAATTAGTGACTCAAGTGTTGGTGCTAGAATAATAGACTTCATTACTTGAGACAGGGGTTTCCACATACCAAAGATTTATTCCAAGGATAATTGTTTATATGGGGATTACAAACACCTTACATTAAGAGAGATAGTATGTAAGCCACCCCCGGTTTTCTTTTAATCATGAAAAGGCTTTTTTAGTGTATATTTTGCACTGGAAAGTATGTGACCCAAGTCTCATCGGGGTGCGCTTCCTGGATGAGAAGAACTTTACACCTATTTTAAGTGGCCTACCGTCTCTTGACTCTGATGAAGAATTCAGAAAGAGGCTCACAGTAAGGGAGTGGACTGCAGGGACCCTGAGAATGCATAGACCAGAAGCAGTCAAACTAGGCTTCCAACCATCCTCCAAGTATTTTCATTTTACTCTGTAGAAAGTAATAGAAATTAAATTGAATCCCTATCTGAAATACTTTCCCCCAATAGATTAGGTCTGCACTCATTTATACAATTCAGCCCGCAAATGCCAAATTTTAAAATCTGACACTAACTCTTTAATCCACAGTGTCAAAGAACTTTGTTCTTTAAAATTCCTTTAGCTCCACAAAACATTGGCATTTTCCCAGGCTCCATATCTTGCTTTTGGAGCCCATCCAAGGCTATAATTGCCAAAGATAATCAATAGCAGACATAGAGTAGTTGAACTTATTTACAAGACGTTTTTACCCCACTGTTCTGAAAGAATTTAAAACCATGGTAAGGACAGTTAAGACGGTGAGTACAGTTCACAATCCGCAATTGAAGTTTGTAATTACATAGTTTTAAAGCAGTCCTAATCATGCAGAAGGGGTTGACTGATTCAATCCCAACTCAGTGAAATCAGAAACAAAACAGAATTGGTGAGATAAAAGGGTCATGAGTAAGATGAGATAAATTGACAAAGTATCTTGCTGGGATTTTTGTGATTTAGAAATGATTAATCGCATTCCCATAACATGTAGATATAGATTCATATATTTTTAAACCTCCGGATCATTTCTAGTAAGTAAAAGGGAAATGTTGAATTAAATTTGGAGTTCATTAGATCAGAGTTTTGTTTTCCTTAAACCCCTCCTACAGATGAAATCACATCCACAAATTTGAAAAACCATTAAAGAATTTTAATACTGTGTTTCCAAATGGTAGTTTTTAAAAGGACAGAAATCAAGTGGTGTGGTTGCTAAATACTTTCATAATGAGGATAATTATATGCACAGGTAGTTTCTGCCTCAGTGACTCTCCTCGCAAAGTCAGCGGCCAAGCAGTGACTCATATTACAGGTCACCTGAAAGTCCCTTTGTGTTCCTGCTTCTATTGTTCACCCCATTTTGACTTGCATTTCAAGAGCAGAAGTTCTATTTTGCATACACAGTTAGGAGATTCTGCTTCAGTATAACCTTTGGAAATACTTTCTTCTGCTGTGAAACTGAATGGGAACTCATCAACACTGGTCTTGCCCTCTAGGTGGAAGGAAACTTAAAACCTAATGAACAGTAACATTGGTTAAAGCTCTGTCAGAAAAAGTTGCTCTTCTGAGATGCTCAGAAGAGAGGTTTGGTACCCTGAGACAAATAAATGATAAAAATGAACAGAAAGACTTTCAAATAAAAGGTGAACCAAAGAGTAAAAGCACAGGACACTAATATTTCATGACCACAAGGAACTTTTGATGAAAAAGAAAGAATATTATTTTTCCCAAACTGAGAAGTGTCAGCCAGAGTAGAAACAAACACACAAAAAAGCTAGCTTGATAGCCGTCATAAGGGAAACTGATCTTTGAAAAGTCTGTTTTATTCGTGGAGCATTTTATTACAATTATACAGAAATTCAGGCGATTCTTCCTTGGGATAAGCTGGAGTTTATCTCCATGGCAAGTAGAAAGTGGGACCAGAGACATTTTATACCCTCAGGTGTCAGCATACAAGTACCTTAGACTAGAAACAAGTGTGCAATCCAGGGTAAACTTTGTCATCAGATAAACTTGCTGTCCTTCTCACCTGTTCTTCATACTCCCTGGACCGTCGTCACTGTGTCTCTGAGCCATCTCACATGCATTCTCCTTAAGCTCAGAGACATGGAAACAGGGGTACCAGGGAGGCACCAGGCATTGTCTAGCCCCTGTAGGCACTGCATATTGACAACTGCTTTTTCCCAGTTGGGCTTGTCGATTTGAGATAAATAAAAATAAGAACGCGACCAGGCGGTGGCACAGTGGATAGAGTATCGGCCTGGGATGCAGAGGACCCTGGTTCTAAACCCTGAGGTCGCCAGCTTGAGCACAGGTCACTGGCTTGAGCCCAAAGGTCACTGGCTTGAGCCCAGGGTCGCTGGCTTGAGCAAGGGGTCACTGGCTTGGCTGGAGCTCACCCCGACTCAAGACACATATGAGAAAGCAGTCAATGAACAACTAAGGTGCCACAATGAAGAATTGATGTTTCTCATCTCTCTCCCTTCCTGTTACTGTCTGTCTGTCTCCCTCTCACAAAAAAAAACAAACAAACAAAAAAAAAAAACAATGAGTATGAAACAAATAGCATTGATGGTGAGAGAACTTTATCACTAAGAAGCTGAGATGTAAGGACACTGCACAGGACTTGCGGGAGCAGAGAGCTGTGGACCATCTGCATGGGAACGTAACAGCTATAGGCCACGACAAGCAAGACTGATACAGGCAATAAGCTATACTTCACGTTGCTTCCAAGCCAAATTGTGCTACTGATGACAAAATGATTAACTCAGAATGATCAGTTACTGATAAAATCTCATGCAATAAAAAGATTTTCGGGTAAGGTGTATAACAAAACTATTTGCCCATGAGACAACAATTTCTGGCCCTAAACTTAGAAAGGTTCATGTTAAAGAAGCTCGAGGGCCCTGGTCCTGGGAGGAGCTGGTTGAGTAAGGAACGGGAGAGCATCTTGGAACTCTGGGCCTTTTCCAAAGGGATTTTTCTGGATTTACAAATATCCTGGATTATTCATTTTTTTCTAGTGCCAGTCAACAACTGGTTCATAACTCTACAATAATTCCGTGGCATTTGATCATAGTTCTCTCTCCGTCTTGCTCTTAGACGAGCCTTATATGATCCAGGTGTCAGTTTCTTCTGTGATCTGATGGCATGGAGCCTGTAGTCCAGTTTCAACAGCCTCTATCTGTATTCTGCTATTTTGAGCAACTGCTAGTAAAAGCTAGCTCATATAATGCTTATTGTTTACTATAAAACACAAAGTTTTATGAGGCCGGTACTGCAGGTCAGGTAGGGAGCCAGGAGGGAGGCTGAGAAGTATAAAGTATAATAAAGCTGCCTCCTTATGGTAGGGTGAGTACTGTCACCACCATGTTATCATCTGGCCCGACAATAGGGGTATAATTCTGCTATATGGAAACATCAAGCCTTGTCATTCATGCTTAAAATCAAACTGCAGTAAAGATACCTCATTTTAGTATATAAGTATTCACAACATGTGCTTTTACAGCTATTACCTCATTTGTTCTTCAAAACTATCCCTCAAAGACCTCAAATTCTGCCAATCCACCTGATTCTCTATTCTTGTTTAAATCCAATTTTCCATTCCCATTGGTGTTGTCCTAGGTCAGGAATTCATTTCTTCCGAACACAAGGACATGGAGACAGTAATTTCTTAACTCTTCTGTGTCCTCTGATTAAAACAGCAGAGGATAAGTTCAACCCCTTCACAAGGGTTTCCATCCATGTCCAGTCATCCATATGACTGACAGTTCTCTGAAAGTGGCCATGCCTCGCCGTGCCTGCAGGCTTCTGTCTGTCCTAGTGCCTCTGCTTGGCATATTCTTTCCCACCACCTGCCTGGCAAAGCCTCAATAAACCTTTGAGATTCAGCAGTCTCCTCCCATGTGACTGGCATGGTCATCCCCAAACAGATCTGATCCCTCTGTTGGGAAACATCTGTGAGTAGTATCTTCAAGCCTGTGTTCCCCACCACCGCTGACTATATTATATGTCATGATCATGTGTCTCTCCGCCCTTTGAGTCAGAGAACTCAGAAAAATCCAAGGGGCAGTGTTCATTCTTTATGCTCTGTCACAAACTCCTGGGTAATCTACAAGGACATGGGTCCTCCAGGTCACACGTGTAGCTAGCATATAGTTCTTGGTAGGACTATAACTTTTTCTCCTCTGGGGAAGCAGGCTATGTCTGACTGGTAGAAAAATTTCTGAGAGCTGTGAATGAGAGTTCAGTCAGGAAAGAGAAAACACAGAATAATTTGAATAGGGAGCATTTAATAGAAAGAACTATTACCTGAACAGTAATGAGGGAGTGGTTAGTAAAACACACAGGAAACCCTAAAGAGTACAAGAATGGTCATGAGGGGTAGCCAGTCCTCTGGAGCTGGAATGAGGAGCTCAGGGATGCCCCCCCCCCTTCCCTCCAACCCTCTAGACCTTATAGGAAAGGGTACAGCTTTGACCCACTGATTAGCAGGAAAGGACTGTGGCCACACTGAGAATTACACCTGCCAAAATGTATATAACCTTGTGCCAGTGAGCACTAAGACACTAACCACTAAAGTCTTAAACATAAGAAACATCAGTGTGTTTACACCTTGTGGGAGGAAATGAATGATTCTGTGGTCTGGGCTGCTTTAGGTGACAGAGGGCAGGTGCTTGTGCAGGAAGTGCCCTTGGAAGGTGAGAAGACCGTGCTGCTTCCCTGGGTGGACTTTGGCCTCCCGCACATGCCCACGGCAGGCGCTCGCACGCCGTAAACCACCTCCACAGCCTTCCCCCCCGCAGTGTGAGCCCACAACTAGATGGGGCTCTGGCCCGCAGGCACAGGGATTCGGCTAAGGACAGACTGGCCGGCCTGAGAGGAAGCTCAGGCTCTAGGCCCACTCTTTCAACCAGTATCGGGATGGTCTCAAGAAAATTGCTTAAACTTCTGGGCTGTCACTTTCTCCCTTGTAAAATGAGAAGTTCAGAGGCTTCAAGTTCAAAAATTCTATTCTAGTAATGTCTATGTCAGAGAAGTGGGATCTACCTTTATATTAAAAAATAGACCATATCTCCAATACACGCGATAAATTCCACAGTAGGATTGCAATCAACGTGGAGCCGGGTCACCGCGGACATGATATTTTTCTGAGCTGTGATCAGATCCACCAATATGGGCCTCTCTAGCTAACCTGAAATTTTCTCCTTTGTGTACAATACAAGTAGTGATAGAACTCCTGCTCTTGCTTTAAGGTTTAACTGGGACATCGGTTGCTACGGTGAGAGCCCCAACATAGAGTTAGGTGCCCCCACCCCGTGTGTGCTTCTGCCCTGCACTGCGCAGACTCGCGCCACAGCCCGGCCCCACAGACAGTATACCACCACTATCCCGACCACCAGCGAGTAAACTCTTTAAGAGGAGGGACCCTGGTTTCCACTGGCTCTGCCGTGACCAAGCACGTGGCGCTCATTAAATATTTGTTGACCTAGTGAGGATTTCACTCAAATTTCTTGCAGACGTGGAATAGGACAGTCGTGAAGACAGTGGGCTTTGAAGTCAGATGGGTTAGATTCAAATCCTGGCTTTGTCATTGACTCTCTGTGAACCTATGTGAACTACACAACTTAGCTGTGTGGAAGAGAGCAAGAAAATATGAAGCAAAAGAAGAGGAAGAGGAGGTAAGGATGGGTTTGGCATTGGCTCAGATATTTGGCCTTTTCTTTGGTCCTCAGCTTTCTCCGCTCAGTGTCCCCAGCCCGGGCTCTCCCAGCCCCCTCAGGCATTCTGCCACACTAAGCAAGTTTGCTTCTGTGATGTTTACATTTTCTGGGTCCTACCCCACGTTTCTGGTTTCCATGTTTGCAGGCACCAGTGACAGAGTTAGAAGTCTGAACAGAAGAAGCACATGCTCACCCAGAAAGCTTCCCCTCCACCACCCATTTGTCACCCCAAGGAGAGGCCTGGGGTCGAGACCATTCTAGCATTCAGGGTCCGCAGGGCCCATGCAGAACACTTTAAACCGACAATGTCTCCAGCACCCACTCGGAATGCTTCTGCGGTCACATCAGCCCACTCTATTTGCCACCCACGACACAAGTGAGTAAGACAAAGGAAGCAACCCAGAATTGCAAAGTGTGCCCTCTGAAAAAAATTCCAAAGGAGGGAAGAAGGTTGTGATTCTTTTGCTGTTTATCTTAGCTGGGTTTGACTGAAGGGCTTTAGGCAGCTCTGTGCTGCCTTTAGTGGTTGCCGGCAGTAGTGTTCCCCTGAAGGACCTCATTGTTCATAAATCCCTCACCCATTTTTTGAAATTTTTCTGTGCTTTCATTTCGGACTTTTACTTAGAATTATTTTTACATACAACATATTTATTTTAGAATTATAAGAATCAATTTCTTTATTTTGTTTTGTGTTCTTCCATTATTTTAATTCTTTTAAAGTTTACAGATGTTAAAATTCCCCCTAACTGGTGTCCAGTTCTGTGAGTTTTAACATATTGTAGCATGGTATAATAGCCATCAAGATACAGACAGTGTCTTCACTCCAAAAATTCCCCCAGGCTTCAACTTAACTTTTAAGATTTTTATAAACACACGCACACAAACACACACAGAGCATACCAAACTACCTTTGATCTTATTTTTATACCAACAGTTAACTGGTTCATTCTTCTCTGTGTCTGTTTTCTTGCAAATACCTCATTGTCTCAGATACTTCATAGTAAGTCTTACAGTAAGATACCATGAGTCTTCCAACCCGGTGTTTCATCCTAAAAATCATTTTGTCTATTCTAGTTATTTCAGATTTCTATAAAAAGTTTTAAATCATATTGTCAATAACTAAGAATCTTGCCAGGACTTTTATTATAATTATAATAACTATGTAGATCAATTTGGGGAAAATTGCCATTTTAATATTTAATCTTTGGTACACAAACATAATACAGCTTCTCGGAGGCCTTTCGTCAGTGTTTTGTGGTCATTAGCATACAGATTCTGCATATATTTTGTTATATTTATGCTCTCAGTATTTCATTCTTTTTGGAGTCATTATAAATGGTACTGATTTTTTTAATTTCAATTTTCAGTTGTTCATTGCTAGTAGATAGAAATATGGTTGATTTCTAAACTATTGACCTTCTTTTGGGCAACTGCATTTTAGGCCTATCACTCTTCACTAGCCCCACTGAGAAGGACCATTTTCATTTTGTCTAGGCTTTTTTGAGAATAAGAGTCTTTTGTCTCCCTCTCTATTCTAATTGGAAGGAGAAGTCTCTGTTCCCCTTGCTTTTTAAGAACTCGCCTTTTGAAATCTCAGACAGTTCTGCTCTAAAATGACAGATTAACTATTTTACCTTCCATCTCTGTCAAAGTCTCACTAGCAGGACTGTAAAGCAATATAAGAGGGAATAATTCATATCAGGGTTAAGTAGGGGAGGAAAAATATATTTGTCAACCATAAATTGTGATCTATTTCTGAGAGGCCAAAAGACAGTATGATTGTATTAGTGAATAATTATAATAGAAGGTAGATTTAAGTATTCTCTCAGAATCAATGCTCTCAGGGTCTCTCTTCCTTTATATAATCCAGAGATGCTCTGAGATCAGACATTATACACAGAGGATCGGAGAGTTCATCAGAAAAAAGGCAAGGCATGACATAATGAAATAACATCTTTAAAAAGTAAAAAGAAAAAAGATACTGAATGTTGACCACAATCCCAGTTAGTGGCACAGCTGAATTAGAAACCGACATCACTGTCCTATAGGATCAAATAAGAAGAATTGAGAGAACGCAGACTGTCAACATCCGTGTCTCTAGAGAAGAGTTGTGCGCAGAGCTTTGGGGGATAGAGTGTAGTGGTTTAGAGAAGGGACTTGGGAACCAGACCGTCCTGGGCTAGCATCCTGCTTCGTGGCCTTGGACAAATCATTTTAACCTCCTTACATTTTATTTCTGCATAAAGAAGTTCTGGTTTGTTTGACTATTCATAGCCCCTTCCCCGCTCCCCCAGGCCCCCCCACACACACACCACTCAGCTCATCAGAACTAGTGCTCTATTTTCCCTGACTCCAAAACCAACACCTAATTTTATTAAATGTTCCTAATATTAAATGCCAACCTCATCTCCCAGAAACCTAAGACAGATACTTGGCGATACCTTTCTCCCTCAACTCCCACATTTGAAGCCCAACTAATCTACATTCCAAATGTCTCTCGAATCAAATCGCATTTTATCCATTCCCAATGTCACGGCCCTGAAGTCAGACTCTCATTACTTTCTTGCCAAATGACTGCAAGTTTCCTAACTTGTTTTGTTGCCAATGGTCTTGCCCAATGCCTTCATTTATCTAAACGGTAGCAGCATAATTTTCCTAATGTACATGCCTGACAAGACGTAATTCTCTCTGTCCCCAAGGTCCAGCTCCTCAGTATGGCTTGATGAGCCGCTCACGCTTCCCTCCCCAACCTCTGTTTCACCATCTCCACGCCTGTGCTTTCTGCTCCTGCCACATTGAAAGTTTCCCAGTCCTCTGAAAGGGTCAGGAGCATTCTACCTTCTAGCCATTTCTTCCTGCTCATTCTTCTTCTGGACATACTCTTGGCCTTCTTTTTGTGGCCAGTTCATCTTTTTATAGCAGTTTTGACATCAGTTCATTCAGGGAGTCTTCTGTGATATACACCTGAGCCGGACATCTTGCCAATGGGCTTCTAACATCTGTATTTTCCCATCACAACCCTCCCTACACTATACCTTAATTGCTGATCTGTCCGCATCTTGTCACTAACCTTAATCTCTCTAAGGTCATGGATTGTCTTTCATATGTTGACTATCGTATTTCGGGTGCTCAGTACATGTGAGACACATGATGGCTGCTTAATGGATGTCAGGTATTGTCATTATCATTATCATCATTAAATAAACTCATGGTTTGCTTAAAACACTAAGCATGATGTCTGGTTGATAGTAATAAATAGTAGTTTCCATTATTTAATATTTTCCCCCATTTTCTTCATCAAAATTTAATATTTCTGAGCACATATATCATAACAGAACTCAAAGCAAAATACAATTACATCTCTTTGGTCTCATAAAATAGCGAATAAAAAATTATTTAGCATCCACATGGAAGTTCTAGTGATGTGTTCTCCCCCTATTCACTGATGTGTTTGAGAAGGAGCAAAAACTTACTGGAAGTTTCCTTGCACTCTGTTGACTCAGAAGAGTAAAGGTCAAAGATTACTCTATGCATTTAAAAAATTCTTTCTGTGAACAAATCAATTAAACATCAACCACACCTTAGTTATAGCAAAAGCAGATACATTCTTAGCTGATGAACAGCTTGTAATAGGCATTCTTATCTGCCCTAATACTCTTCTTTTGAACACAGTATTGCATGGCAAAGGTCTTATTATATAAGAATTTGCTCCCCTTCTATAAAGTGAGGGTGGCAGTTAATTATAATCGAGTTTTAAGATAAAACAAGATCACACTAAGGGATTTGATTTAACATACTATCTGAAACAAAAATCAGCTAAATTGTTTAGCAGAATCTTATTTTTTATAGACTAATTCTAGAAATATACTTAAGATAAATAATTATTTTCTATGGGGGATAAAAACTTAAAAGAACTCATTTTCCCTCAGTTCAAGTAGATTCTAAGAGGAATTACAGGTTATGGGTTCACAGTGAATGCCATAGTAGGTTTGTTTTCCTCATTAGCAAAATTAAATGATAAACTACATCATAAAAGTACTATTTCTATAGAAACTATTTAGTTTGTTTCACAAGAAAAAAAATACGCTGAATAGTAAGAGACATTTTATTTTTTACTAATTCAGTTCTGTAAAGTAAGGTGACATGAATATGTGGTCTTGTTTTTCCATACTTGGCATTCTAAGTAATTAAAATATTTCTGTGTAAAATCTTAATTGCTGCATTTCAAGACTCCCAAGTAACATTACTTACCAAAGTCATTTATTAATAGGTATGTCCCAATGTCATAAACTCTAAATTAGGAAAAGTTTGAAGCTACAGACAGATGACTTAGGGAAAGAAATTATTTTTACTTCCAAATACTGTACAAAACGATTTGCCAAAACATTCTTGAACTTATAACTTCCCTAGTGTTTATAGGTACAGAGAAGATGAAGGAGAGAAATGACCAAAATAACAAAAATGAGGGCACTAACTGAAGATAAATTTATAAGTAAACAACGAGTTTGACTATACAAATGGTAAGCTACAGAAAAAATCTAATTTGCTTTGCCAAAGATGGACTTAAATAGGAGATAATATAAAACCTAATAAAAGAAAACAGGCAACCCTCTACATAGCAGATTATATACGTTTGGAAGATTTAACCCCTCACAAAAATAATAAATCACTTTAGTCTGGGTGAAATATAAACAGATATAACAGATAATATTAAATTGGTTCATAGAAATGTCCCAACGTTTATTAAACTAGAGTTGTTTTCCTAAAGGGTGTTGAAGAGTTTGTCAAAATAACAAAAACAATAAAATTAATATTTAGATACCCAGAGCAAAATAAACTATCATCCAATAGTAAGTTACTTAACAGGTATTTTCTGATTTTATTTCATAATTGATTATTGAAAGAAAAAAAAGGCTATAATCTCCTGGTTGGGGGAGGAGGGGCTGGAGAGATAGGTCAGGAATAGTTGTCTGAAAGGAGAGGGGACAGCTTTTATGGTCCCTAAAATACCTCAAGAATATTTAAAATATATGTTGTCAATTCACTCAGCTTGCCACACATAATTTCTCATAGGATAAAATATAAATTAGCTCTATACCTTTGAGTTAAATAGAAAAACATTTCCCTTTGGTGCTGATCTTTCTATTATTACTTAAAATGTTGAGCACAATTTTAAAGAATAAAATTTGATCTCAAATTATTAACCTACTTTGAACACCAAGGTTTTATCAAACTCTGGGTACCTGCACATCTGGTTTGGCTAAAAAATGGGGACCACATCTTTTTTCCTGTGTGCCTGCAAAAAAAGAGGGGCTCAAAGATATTTATTGAGTGCGTGAATCAACAAAGAAATAATGCCTGTAAACTCAGAGGGTGGAGGAAAGCTAACATACAATCTTCAACCAACCAGCAGTGGATGGGACTACTGTCAGATCCAATATGATGTCTTATATTCTCATGCATTTTTCACGGTCTAAAATAGAAATCTTTCTAATGTCAAGATGATCTGAAAAACCTCAAGGTTATCTTGAGTAGTCCAGCTAAAGCATAGAGCCTAGGAATTTTTCACCTAAAAGGGACTCTGAAGAATATTTTATCCAACTTCAACCTTTGCAGATAAGGAAATTCAAGCCTAGTGAAGTCACTTACCTACTTGAAAGAGACCATCAAGATCGGATAAGTGGTGATGGAAGAAGACTTGACTTGGGGTATTGAACACACTGTGCAGTATACAGATGATGAATTATGGAGTGGTACACTTGAAAACTGTAATTTTATTAAGCAATGTCACCCCAATAAGTTCAACTTTAAAAGACTGTCAATGAAATTCATATCCTGGTCCCCAGTTTAGAGCTCTTTCTACCACACAGCCTGTCTGTTATAATTTAATTATGGAAATGATCAAATAAGAAATGACAACTTTGTCTTTTCTCTTTTATTTTTTATCATTTTTTAGTTGATTTCTTTCCCAAATGTAAGATGTGTCAAACATGGGGAAGAGAAGGATGCGGGAGGTCCTAGAAGCCCTCTGCCAGAGCAGGATACATGAGACTGACGGATGTCTTGCTCCGTCTCACATGGTAGCAGCAAGGGAGAGTGGATTTGGGAGGACGTGGCTTTGGCTTTCACAAAAGGGGGAATCCATGTTTGGCAAGATCTGACTCAGTCTGAGTTGTTGTTCCAGGATATTGGCTATGTTGACATGGCGAAGAGATTTGGACAGAATACTACAACCAAAAACCCATTTATCAACTAGATAACAAACTCTTGGGCAGATTTCTGGAGTAAAAACGTTGTTTTGAATGTAGTCATATTCTAAGTAAGTGTTTTTGCAATTATATTCACAAACCGTTAGAGCCACATACACCCATTCTTCCTAACAGTGGTTAAGCAACATTATCATGTTGTTGCAGTTAAGTTATTGCTGGTCAGAAATACTGCTAGTAAAACAAAAGATTAATCATAGAAATCTTAAGCCCTATTATTTTTTTTTTAAATGTACTTTATGGAATGGTAAGTATCATTTACCACTAGCTAAGCTCTTTTCTTTTACCTAAAAGTTAAGCTTTTAGGATTTCAATGAATAAGGATGAGGCTATATCAAAATGCACACACGTATTATATACACATGCATACTACACATATAAACACATAGTTTTTTTTCCTGTTATTTGTGGAAGTTACGTTCTAAAAGTTGCAACAAACAAAAATTACAAAATTAACAAAACATTGAATCTTGCTCCCAGGCAAAATACACAGTTAGGTTCCTGCGTGCCTCTTGTCACAGCACTTCTGTGAACTGATTAATATGTAACCTGTTTAAAGACACCCTTTTAATATACACTGTTGCTTCATCAACATTGAACTCATGGCCATCAGCACTATAATTCGTGCCTGAGTGAAATTTACCTGGCACGTGCGTTTTTCTTTGTAGGACACATCCCAGCCTTCTTGTGTCAGGAACCCTGGACCACACTTCAGATACTTGGCAGCCGTTTTAAACAACAGAATCACCAACAAGAGTACAAAGATGTGAATAACTTGACACTAACCAGACCACACAAAGGATCATTGTTTATAGTAAGTGAGCTGACACAAAAAGGCAGTGCCGCTTACCTTGAACGCAGCTGGAAAAGTGTGCATCAGGTGACTTAAATTTTCGTTGCTCTGTGCCCATCTGTGAATGACCACCAAAGTGCCATGACCATGGATTTGGTGGTTACATACATATTTTAACACAATTCACAATATGGATACTGTGAATTCACAAATATAGACTCTGTGAATAATGAGGAACAACTGAACACGTATACTACATGCTTACATGTAAGTGCATGTATATTCAAGTGGGCATTCTTCTGATGACTTAATAAGGTTGGGCCAGGGTTGTTGGCATTGTGACCATCTGCAGCCACCATGTCATCTCTAAAATGTAACGAGAGCATGTTATTCCTACATAGCAGGTTGAATATTAAGGCACCCCTACATTTGTGGTGGGTTCGACAGCTATAAAATTTCCATTCTTCTTACTCCTACAGAGTCTTAGAATTATACCTTTACTCGAGCCTTGCCAAAACTGTGTGTGTGTGTGTGTGTGTGTGTGTGTGTGTGTGTGTGTGTGTGTTTAGTATGCTTCAAATTTTAAAAAAATGCTAAGGTTCTTATTATCTGAAACTTGAAAACCTTCTTGGCCTTCTTGGAGCTGGGGAGCGTGTGAATCCACAGCCTTGCCCTGGTGAGGAGTGACCAGGGCATGGTGCGTTCCTTGGCACGAGTCCAGGTATAGAGAGAGTAGTACAGTATATGGACTGTAGATCTACTTATTGGCTGGCTATATTTACCTCCTGCATAATCTTTAACTGTAAAATGGGAAAAACAATGTCCATGGCAGAATGGTGTACTGAGAAATAGAAATGGTATTGTTGACTACTTTGCATTTTGTTCTCATTGTCACTAATAGGGACAATAATAATCATTCTCATATAAAACAGGGAGAATATAACAAATTCACTTCCCAAAGAGATTCAAAGGCAATCTCTCTGGGACACACTAGATTTGGGTCTGTTGATCTGAAAGACAGCATGTCGTGTCCCCTGGGCACCTTGTTATGATCAGACGGAGCCGATGGCAGGACTGCTTTCTCCAACACACTGGGTGCCCATCACTCTGGGTGTTAATGACATTAGCTGTCCCAAGAGTATTAATTGTCATCCCCGCCCTCTGCAGAGCTCTGGACTTCAAGGTCCATATAGATGATTTCATAGAAAAAGGGGTTGATCTGAGGTCAAGGCCAAGGCATACTCAGTGCTCTTGAGGCTTCTTCTAGATCCCTTCCTTCTGTCCTTCCCTCTTCACTGTACCTCTTGCATCCAGGTCACCACTGCCCAGCAAGACATTCTCATCTGCTATGGCTAAATCATAAAGAATAGAAAATTTTGAGGCTAAGAAGTTGCTCTAAGAAAAGAATATCACCTGAAAAAAATGCAGAAAACAAAACAAAAATATATATAATAGACATGCTGGTACATATTACATATCTAATACATGTCTAATATATAAAGAGAGATCCATACATTTACTATAAATGTTAGAAAATAAAAGGAGAGTAAAATTACTTGAAGTCACATTTTCCTATACAAAAATGAAAAGGACCCACACAGACACACACCCCCCCCTCAGCCTTGCGCAAGCAGGAGCTTCCTATCACTGGAGATGACCAGGAAAGACCAGGTGACAACGTGTCAGGCCAGCAGCAGTGAGTACTGGCTCAGTCCTTTATCTTTTTATTTTATTTTTTTTTTTACATCTTAAATTTTTAATCCTTTCTTTACAGGTTACCTAGATCACTTTTGATTAAGAAAACTGTAGAAAGTTAGTAACTGCCACAAGTGAACACCGGGCGGTGGCACCTGTCAATTTTCCACAGAGTCCTGCTTTGCGGGGTGTCTCAATGCACTGCTCAGGGGTCTCTGCTCACACTCGCTGGAATCAATTGTGGCAGATTTTAGTCCACAGGTCGCTGTTCCCCATATTTCTTTGTAAACTCTTCAGCATTCTTACAGAATTTTTTACGGTCCTCAGAGTATTCTTCAGCTAGGTCAGCCCGAATCGGGTGCTCGGGCTGGGGGTCATTCACCAGTGCTATGAGGGACCGGCTTATTTGGTCGGTTTTGGTTGCTGGCTTCCAGTTCTCAGCACTAATTACTGGCAGACAGACCTGCCCCTTCTCATCGATGTTGGGGTGATAGATCTTTGTTTTAAATGTGATCTTCGGAGGTTTGAATGGATACTCTGCTGGAAATGAAGCTAATTTATTGACTTGGCAAGGGCTTATTGTTCCTGACAACCCTCCCTATGATAAGGGGGCCTTCAGAATTGAAATAAACTTTCCATCAGGGCTCGGTCCTTTATTGAATCGGTCATCAGTCACAGAGCATGCGCCGTGTGGCCATCACTACAGAAGCATTGTGGTCTTTCCTTCTGAGGAGCCCACTGTCTAGATTTCTACCCCATGTGCCGCCAAAGGCACACTGGAGTGCCACAAGAAGTTTTCAAACAAGCGATACCTGACTATTCAGTTGGGGGGAGCAGTGACCTCTTTTCCTTTAGATTGTCAAATAAAATATAGCAATAGCCAACACAACAAAAGCCATCTGGTGTGAATGAATCAAAATGATATTATTTTTTTTCAAATTGGCAATAAAACATAATGTATTTTTTGGTACGTCACAGAATCGTAATCATTAGTGCATGTGTGCCGTGAGAAGAAACAGGATGAAAATCACTGGTCTAGAGACATCATTTAGGTGTTTTTTAGAGACTTTCAGTATCCTCTGACTCAGGAATTCTATAATTCTATATCTCTATATTCAGGGCTGACACCTGGCAGGTGTCACTGGTAAAACCCTATTGGCTATTAAAATAGTGGGGTAGGGGGATATATTATATATGATTTTATATTGTTTTATTTTCACTTATCATATAATGAACATTTCCATCATTAAAAATCCTTTGAAATAAAGTTTATAATAACTACACAATTTATTGTATGAACTTCATTACACAGCTTAGTTATTCCCAAATTTTCAATGTTATAAATATACCCCAAAGAAAAAATAAACAGATGACATGAACCAGGAGCTCATAGAATTTGAAGTACATATGTCTTTCAAACATAAAAATATATTCAAATTTACTAATATTAAATAATTGCAACTTAAACAATAATAATAGTATTTTTGCTTATAAACTGAAAAGCATTTAACACTTGATAACCCCTGATGTTGGTGAGGACACAGAGAAATAAACGTTTTCAAAAACCGGATAGAAATGTAAATTAATATAGCATCTTCTAGGGGCTTTACAGAAAGTGCAGTATTGTTTGTAATATAGAAAATCGAAACAACCCAAATGTTCATTGACAGCAGACTAATTAGATAAATTACAGCAAATGAATACATTTGAATATTATGGAGTCTTTACAAAGTATGAGGTAGATTACATACATGCTGACGTGGAGAGAGGCGCACACTCCGCTTAGTGCAGAGGACAGATTGATTCCTGGAAGGGGGAACTCTGGCTAAGTTAGCTCAGCCCTCCCAGCCCCGAGCCCTGTTATCACAGCCCTGCCTTTAGGGAGCTGCATTTCCCACATTCAACAGTGCTGATTGCTCTTCTCTCCTCTTAAAAAAAAAAGTTGCATGATTCCAGCTACAGTTTATTAATAGCCGGTCCTTTTTTCCAGGTTGAGATATTACTTATGATGACCTTCATCATGTCAAAGAGGTATCACAATCACTAATTGCCTCCAAAGCTTTCTCCTCCGTGTCTTATCATACCTACCTTATTTTTAAAGCCAATCAGATCTAAAGAGTCATCAGAAACTTGCTCCCTTTTCTTAGGCAGCTGTGTGTTTAGAAGGGCCCCATCTTTCACATCCATCTATCTTTGTGCTAGGAGCCGTCTAGCCAGGACGGGTCTTCACCAAGGGTCAGGTGCTTGTTGATGTTTGCAGCTTCTGCCCGATTTCTCACACCTTGTGTGTGCTCACCCTGCTTGGCTCTGCTGGCTCTCGGGCTCCTTGGTTTTGTCTGAACTCTTCCCACTTGTAAAGCCAGTAGTCAAGGCCGCCATCACAGCCGCCTGACCCATGCAGGTTCGCATTAGATTCGTACAGATGGCAATGAAACACAGGAGCCAAGAACTGGTGAGCCATCAGCTTTAATTCTAGCTTGCACCCGGCGGGCAAGCAAAAACACACACTGGGCTCCAAAACCCACACATTCAGTGCTCACAAAGCTACTGACTTATCCGAGTTTCCTAGCATCAAAGCTTTCCAGCTCACCAGACTTAATCACCTCTGTTTCCTATCTCCTTCTCTCTACACAAACTCTACACAAACTGGCTTCTTCCTCAGCACTCTGCCATCTCGGCTGCTTCTCCTGGCCTTCACGTGGCCTTACTCTGCTCTCCTCTCTAATACCAACCTCAGGAACTCAGGAACCAAGAGAGAGAGAGATCAAGCTACTGTTCTCTCCCACTTTATAGCAGACTCAAAAACCTTTAATCCAATTATACAAACAAGGAAGTCTCTGTATAATGGGATTCTCAGGAGAGTGCACCACCCTACATTATCCAATCAGTCAAGGGTGTGGAGAAGAACTTACTCTTAAACTAAGCCTTAGGCTATAATGACCTGGCCTGCCCACAGCCTGTTCCAGAACACACATTAATATCAACGAACTTCCATGTGGGCAGCGCCATCTTTAACAAAGTGAGCATAATATATTTTATCTGCCCAACACCACTCATCTTATAAAGCATTTGCTGTGCAATGAATGGAGAACCAGCAGCCCAGGCTTCTCAGTGGTGAAGACAGATTTTTCCGAGTTGGAGGCAAAGGGTAAGGAGGGATCTGACTTGTCATTTCCTGCTTCGGTTTTGGCAGGCTGGTTTGCTGTTCCAGATAGCGCGGCTCCAAGGGCCTGGTCTTTAGTACATATATCTGCCGTTTGGGGAATAGTGAGACCAGCAGGCCTGATTTCTGGTTGTTTTGTAAATGTTAATCGGTGATGAAGCAAGATTGCATCAGGCGCTGCCAGGCATTTTAAATCACCACACCTTCTCCTTCGTTTTGAAAGAAGGCTGTTATCTGATTTTCTCATACCTGTCCTGGACCCCTCCAGCGATTTGGGTGCCTTGACATTTATGGATTTGGCCATCATGGATTAAATATTACCAGTTTCAGCTTGTCCTCAGTCACCCCAATGGCGTGTGACACACAGAAAGCTGGCATTTTTCTGGGAGACAGACTTGCCTGCTACCAGGCCAGTGTGTGGGAGTAAGGAACAGCTTCGGCACAACCTGGGCGACCGCCCAACACTCGTACACCCCAGGCACATCATGGTCTGCTCCTTACTAATGCCCACCCAGCGTGAAGAAGAGGAGAAGGGGGAGGGGGAGGGGGAGGAGGAAGAAGAACTCAGTACGTGAGAGAGAAAATTGTAGATGGTCGAGAGATGGACTGTGACACAAAATAATCGAAGAGACTGTGGGAAAGCAACCCGCACAAGGAACACAGGAGTCTGTGTTGCCGTCCTGGTGTGTGCAAATGTGGGCACTAAAAAAACCCGAGGCCCCGATAAACACCAGGTGTCACTGCCCTGCGGCTGCATTGAGCAGTTAAGTTCTGATCAGTTAGTGTGGGTGGCGGGTATGAAAGCCAGAAATGCTTAGGTCCAGCCCCGTGACCGAGGAACTAAGCCTACTGAAAAGGAGCCTGTGAAAAATGAGCAGTTCTCACCCTTCTTTTCATCGCTACCATTTACGGAGCCCTTGCTAAGTGCCAGGTATGTGTGAAACACACTCAAAATAGATCCATCGAATTTGTGTTATTACTTCCAGTAAAACACTTCAAAAAAAAAAAAGGTCAAATGAATTAAGTATCTTTGCAAGGTCACTAGCCTATAAAGAGCAGGGTGGGAATTTGAGCTATTTATTCTAACCACAGTGCCTCACACCTCCCTCTGGAGTACAAACAAGGTTCCTTAAATTATACTTTGATTTGTTTATGGAAAAAATCTCTAATGGGGGCTTCAATTTATCTCTAGGTTCAAGAAGAGGTGAATAAAGTGTAGCGCTTCTTAGAAATACAGTTTGTCCAAATCAGGCTGCTTGCCGACAGCCGGACAGAACCAGCGAGGCAAATAGGGGCCGGAGTGAGTACCGCCCCTTCCGGGCTCAGCGATCACAGAACCAACTCCGTGCCTTCGTGATCCATTAGCGAGCGGCACCATGGGCTCTCAAAGCAGATGTTTAGAATCGCAGAGCTGAGGGCAAACTCAGAGCGCCTCGGATAGAGCCATTTCATTGTATGGATGAGAAAACCCAGGGACAGGTCTGTTAAGGAGCCTGTGCAAGGCCACGTGGTCCGTGCGGCAGCTCAAACTAGAGTTCAGGTCCCCGCCAGGCTTCGCTCACAATACCATGTGAGCAGTCAGGAGAAGCAAGCTTTTTTTTCGTTCTCTCTTTGACATTTTTCATGAAATCTGCGCTGTCAAATGAACAACCAGTTGCTTAATTCCTCTTTGCTTTAGGGAGCAAGATTCTCCCAGGACTACTTTGTGATCACACATACACATACGCGTGTGTGTGCGCACGCACACTCGCTCGCTCGTGATGCAAAGTGATATAAGTTGCATGCACTCTTGAAAACGAGGCATGTGGAGAGGAAAAAGAACTTTCTTCTAAAGCTCAGAAGGAGCACACGCCTATAGCACACAGGGTGAGTCAGAGGGCGCGGTCAGTGCAGAAACAGAAAGCTGATAAACACCGGGCAAGCCAAACAAAGCGGACGCCACAAAGCTCTGTTCGTCTTGCTCAGGGACAAAGGCTAATAGACATCTGGTGTCCTGAGGCTGGCATTTCGTCCCCTGCAAGCAAGAGGCCATGTACAGAAGAGAAGATGCTGGGTGCTGAGAACATGGCACCCGTACCCACTGCTGCCCGGCCTCCCACCCCTCGACCCTGCTCTGGGGTAGGTCTGGGCTGTCCCTGGCCTGCATCCTGCAGGAGCCATAGAAATGACCTCTGTGCCTCATCCTCGACTGTAGGCAGGGGCTTGTCAGATTAATGCTGACTTGTCCTGTCAAGCCTAGTGATCAATATCTCTATATTGTAAAGGACAAAGTCCAAGCTCGTTAGCCAGCACACAAGACCTACAATGCCCCAGGCCTCAGATCAGCTGACTCTTTCCTAAGGCTCAGAGAAGGGATGCAAGACTCCAGATTCTCATCTCTGTGCGCCCAGCCCAACAGAGGGCAGCTGGGATCCTTCCCAGAATTCCCAGCAGAGCTCTCATTCTGTCTCCTGTTAGGAAATGATTAGCCCGTCTCCAAGTCCATTCTTGAGAATGAGATTCATGATTGGCTTTGCCTGGTTTCGTGTGTCCTGCCCTTGCCCCATCCAAGCACACAGACCAAAGCTGGGGAAGAAATGGCCCTGGGAGATGGAACAGGAGTTACTGGAAAACCATAAGCCACACACATGGGCGTCGTGAAACACTCTGAGTCTGGAAGAATTTCTGCACACTAAAAATAAATCGGGTCCTGCTTGTCTAGACAGCATGGGGAATATCTAATAAGCCTGAAGGACAGATAACCATTTGGAGTTTGGCCACCAGCAAGTATTTTCCAGTTTTCTTCAGTTGGATCAGAAGATGAAAAATGGGAACTCAGTTTCCAAGTCAACTCACAAACATTGTTTGAAATCTGCTGAAATAAGATTTAATCTTATTGTCGGAACTAGTGAAAAAATGGACTTAAAATCTGTTTCAAATAATTTTTCTCAAAGAATTCTTAGACTGGCAATATGAGTAGGTTTTCTGAGTTAGTTCCAATCCACCCAGATCAGGAAATATCCAGGTGTCTGCCGAACATACATTTCCATGCAAAACATGACTACTTAGCATATGGTGGTTGTAAACACATTTGCATGCCCTTGCTGGGTACTCTTGCCTGCCACAGCTAGTCTTGCTTTCCACCTTCTTTGAGAAATGAGGTAACACCAGAAAAATCTCTGAGGGCCACGTAGGAGACCCTCTTCTCAGTGCAGGACCACCTCGCACACACACTCCCAGCATCTTAACAGGTAATCGTTTCACCTCAGCTTGCCTCCTCCTAGTGACAGGCAGCTCATAGTCTTTGAGAATTCATCTTGAACCTAAGAAGCTGTCATGCGCCCTGAAGAACTTCTCGCTGAGAATTATCAGAGTGAATCACAACAGTGATGGCTGCCTGCCCTCATATTCCAGACCTTTCCGTAACCCCAAGCGATGTTCGCACTCATCTCACCTCTGCAACTCGGGTAGAAGATATCTTTGACAGCTGAAAGGTACTGGGTGTGGTGCCAAACTTTGTTCGTGTTTGCGTATCTCTGGTATTCATAGGCTGGGCGGCCAGGTACATCCACCTGATATGGGGACATAGACCTCAAAGCCTCTTAGACTTCTCTCTTTTGTCTTCACACATGTGACACAAAAATAATGCCCTCCCCCTTTTAGTCAAATATTAACTTAATTCCTGTCTTCTTTGTCCAGCCTCTCTTATTGACCTCCGCGCATCATTCTTTCTCCCATTGACCTTTCTCTCTTTGCTTCTCTCTCATTCTCCTTGTCTCTCTTTCCCCTTCTTCCAGCCCCTATCTTTCTATGGACTAGATTCAGTACCCGCTCATCCTGCAGGTGGAGCGTGTGCCTTGCTTATTGAGGAATGTCAGTCCAAACATTTCATCCTCAACAGCTGGACTCAAGCCAGGAGGAGCAGAACCCGCAGATGAGATCATCAGCACTTGGATAAACATTGAGGGGACAGGATGGTGGTAAATTCCTGAGATGCTTTTAGATGGTAGGTGAAGGACTCACTAAATGAATGCCATCTAGTGGTCTGGGGGAGTAAGGTCTACAGCACAAGTTTCCTAGTGTCACCAGGGCAAAGGGGAAGAGAAGGTGAAAGTATTGCTCACCCACTGCGTAACAAGCATTGTGCTGAGGGAGACACTGCTTGGCATTGTCTTGTTTAATGCTCATAATAACCTTGTATTACAGGTGTTCCAGTCCCTCTGAGTGAGGTGCCAAGGGACTAAGTACCACGGGATGGGGGATGGCCAGAATTCTAACCCTCACCTCTCTGACACCAAAGTCAGTACCCTTTCCACAACACTCCCCAAAGAAACTATCAAGCTACATAGGTTAGGTTTCCAGGATTTGGACACCAGAATTTAGTCAGGGTAATACTGACTTTTTCATGATTAGTTAAGATTTTTTTTTTAAGACTTTAGAGATTTAAATTTGGTAGACTTTTAGTTTAGAAGAGGCAGATTTCATAAATTTAAAATTGAATAGTAACACATATTTAGATATATGACTTTCTGTTTCTATAGTTGAAATCGATGGAATTTATAAGACCCACTTGTGTTTATAATAAAAACTGTACCCTCCCCCAATTCTTCAGTTTTCAAGTGGAAAGAATGTTGACCTTTCTGGTTCCAGAATTATGTTAAGTTCATTTTTCACCAACAGTGAAAAGAATACACCATCTCCACGACCGTGGATTTTGAGACAACTAGGTTCAATTAAATGTCGATATTTACTGTGAAATAACTAACCAAAGGGAGAAAAAAAGATTGGCTCTTCGTGAAGAAATCTCAATAAAATTTATGAAATTGAATTAATAGAAGTCTAGAGACAGCAACTAGAGACAACTGCAGAAGGCTCTCACCTGGATGTATTGCTGGAGTCCAAGGTCAAAGAAGTCATTGAAGTGAATGTGGGATTCACTGCTCCAGGGGACTGGCCTGGGTATTAGAAAGAAGCTGAGAAGAGGCACTGACATCTTCTAGCTGCCACCGTGGTCTCTCAAGGGCCTTTGACTGGAGGGCCTCACTCTCTATAGCCACGTGCAGAAGCAGCATTCTTTGTGGCTGCCACCGCGGTAATGCTCACTGCCCAGCCCTGGGATGTGGCAGAAATTATTCTTTCTCCCACACAGTAACACAGCAAGCTCTGCCGGACCCCCAGTACATGTGTATGACTGATTGACCCCTTTCCTACTATGGCGGGAACAGAGGTCTTCCTCACTGTGCTGGTGTCAAAGAGTAGGGTGCTGAGACCCGGTGCTGTGGCTTTACTTGGAAAGGAAAGTCACTGTTGGTCAAGTGCAAAGTTCACATAGATGAACTTTTTTGGAGGTTAAAGTTTTCTGGGACTCCCTTACCTGAGTGATAAAATCTTCTCAGAGAGGAGTTTGGTATGTAATAAAATGGAGGTTACTGGGTAACTTCCTTCTCTTAAATCCCTGTGATATTCAGTCCTGGTGTATCAATGGTCCTGCAATTCCTTGCTTCACATTAACTATGATATCTGAAAGGAAGCTCTCCAACTTCTCACTAGGGCATCAGAAAGAGAGAGAGAGAATTCAAAGACAATGCATGGTATTCTCCCCCCAAAAGAGAAGAAGGAATGAAAGAAGGAAGAAAGGAAGGAAGAAAGGGAGGGAGGGAGGGAGGGAGGAAGGAAGGAAGGAAGGAAGGAAGGAAGGAAGGAAAGAGAGAGAGAGAGAGAGAGAGAGAGAGAGAGAGAAAGAAAGAAAACGATCCTGCAGAAATAAGCATAAAGAAAATGTATCAAACCCCCTCCCATCCTCTAGCACTGAGAGTTTACATTAGGGACGCGCTGAGACAGGGGTATCACCTGGAAATGTGGTGCACCAGCAGTTAGTTGGGAACCCCGTGAGCAACTGCTGGGCAAATTCTCCACTGGAGAAGAGACAGAGAGAGGGAAGAGGAGGATTGGAGAGTGGTGAGAGACATGGAGAAATGGAAGGGGAAGGGGTGAGAGAGGGGCAAGGTAAAAGAGAAAGGGTGAAGGAAAAAAGAGAGACATAAGAGAGGGAGTGGGAGGTGAATGAGGGAGAATGAGAGCGATTGTTGAGAAAGAAGACAAAGAGAAAGGAGAGAAGCAAAAGCCCAGCGCATCCATCCTCCCAGTCTCCCTGAGCAAATATGTTTGCAGCAGCCCCTGGCAGGGCCTGGTGCCCTAGTTGCATAGTAATGAAGTCACCATGGCTGAGAGGCTCAGTGTGGACTGGGCTGGTCTCTGGTTTCACAGCCTGGTTGGCCAAGACTGGCCACTGGGGGCTGCCCGGAGCTGGCATGACACCTGGCATGTGGTGGCCTTCCCTTATTCTCTGTGCCTGCTGACACGCCCTCCAGGGGCTGCAGGGTGGACAGTGCATGGGAAGGCAGTGAGAAAACCCCAGAATGGGGACTTGGGTTTCCAGCTAAACTGTCAATGCCGTGAGAACCTCGGTAGGGGTGTCGGGTGTCTAGCCCCTGGGAGGACAGTGAAGAGGGACGCACACAATTGTGAGGCTGGCCAAAGAATAGCTTCTGTGCTCTGCCGTCTCTGGTTCCTTCTGATCACCAAGAGCCCTTTCCCCCTTCACCTGCTTTGTCCAAATCGAGGACAGATGCCACTGTGTGGTGGCACATGGGACACAAGGACTTTTCTCTTCTCTTCTTTCTTCTCGTGCCCCCGCCTCTAGCAATTTGCAAAAAAAAAAGGTTGGCTCAAGCCTTTTAAAGGTTTTTGAAAACCCAGAGTTGACTGTGAATCAGAGAACACAAAAGACATTATAAAGGAGAGAGATTAAATAGAAAGAGAGATTTTTTTTTTAAGGTCAGAGGACACCGTTTATTTACATTTCAGGTATCAGCTTTAGCTGCATAGAAAATAAAGCGAGAGGAGAGGAGGCAACTTTCCCTCCCCCTGTGTTTCTGTGCCCCCTAAATCCCAACAACTGTCTGACTGGAATCATAGAATTTCTCAGCTGGAGGAGACCTCAGAGGTCACCTTTTTGAACCTTTCGTTCTCAGGGTGTTCATAACAAGGCCAGTCAATTAAATCCCTTGTCCCGGGCTGGACAGCTTTTTCATTATGCCTGCAGCTCAGTGGGACCGTCCTGGAGTTGCACTGACCCAGACAGCTGAGTGGGTCAGCGTGGCAGTGACAATGGGGGTGAATTTGTGCAGAGAGCCCCCTTCTGCCTTTTGATCTAGACAAAGGGAAGGAGGGAAAGGCTAGATCTATTCATCACAGACTTTTTAATTCAATAGTAGAACATCATGGGACTCTACCCACACTGTTTTCGTTGAACCGTATTATTTTACCCATACTGCACCTGGTGCAGATGGAGGTTCAAGAAGAAAGGAGGCACCCTGTGATGCCTAAATCCCTGTGTGGCAAAAAAAAAAAAAAAAATACCGGCACCGATTTCTGCTCTTGGAGAAGCTACCTAACATTTCTGTCCTCAGTTTCCTCATCCGTAAAATGAGGCCATTGGAATTCCTATTGGGGCAGTACTTCCTTGAATTGAAATTACTGTAATCCAGGACCTGGCATTGTACTTGTTACAAAAATACAAAACTTTAGTCTCGGTGCCGTCCTTTTTATCAGTGCCGTAAGGCCTGTTTTTATTTCCTGTGATCAATACATGCTTGTTGAATGAAGGATTGAATGAATTTTAAGATTCCTAAGGCCAAGTTATTCCAAACTGCATGCTACTGCTTGCTTGCAGTGACCGTGAATATAACTAGTATTCTGCTTTTAGTGTTTTCTCACAGGAAAATTGGGCCTATGAAAAAATTCTTATAATTTGGGAAAAGGGTGAGATCAATGCAGCCTCCTCCAGCCCCTATGTCACTGGGAGTCAAAATCAAAGTCATGAGCACGAGTTACAAGGCCCTGCACGATGTGCAATGGCCTCCCCTCCCCCCCTCGTTGTCTGCTACTCTTCCCCTTCATATTCTGTTCAAGTTTCTCCAAGTCCTTGGGCACATCAAACAGGCTTCCACCTCAGGGCCTTTGCACTTGTTGTTCCTTCTGCTGGGAAGTCTATTTCTCCATTTGCTCTTCTCTCTCACCTTCAAACGTCACCATCTCAATAGTGCCTCCCAGGAACGTCAGATTTAAAATGGTTCCACTTTACCCCTGCCCTCGCTGCGTTATTTTCTGCAGTGGATCTCATCTCTGTCTGCTATTCTGTATATTCACTCATTTATTTCATTCAGTGTGAGTCTCTCCCGCCCTCACCTCACCCGAAGGCAGAGAGTCTTGTCCATTTTGTCACCACCATTTCCCTAGCACCTAGATCAGCACTTGGCAGGCAGTCAGCACTCCACAAGTATTTGTGCAATTCCTGCATCTTCATACTTTATACATTACTTTATGTCTTATTCAAATCCTTAGGAAACTAGGTTGCTAAATAAATAGATAATAGAGGCTTGCATTTATTAAGCATGTCCTAGGTGCTAGTTCTAAGTTCTTTGATTGTGTTCATTTACCCCATAAGACCAATGAATTAAGAACCCTGTGAATTAGGTTTATTATTTCCCTCTTCTTGTCTGGTTTCCCTGAACACTGGTGGGCCCTGGGGTCTGCCTCTGAGTCCCTTCTCTTCCAAAACTGTATTTACCTCCTATGGGATCTCACCCAGCCTGTGGCCTCAAATATCGTCTAATCAGTGGTTGCAGGAGCTAGAGAAGAGGGGTTGGCTGCAACAGAACATGAGAAAATATCTGAGGCTGATGGGAATATTCTATATCTTGACTGTGGCAATGGATTTAGCAATGATATGTATTTGTCAAAACTCACATAACCGTACAGTAAAAAGAGTGAATTTTACTGTATGTAAATCAGACCTCCAGAAACCTGACTGTAAAAAAGGAGGCAGTTGAAAGGTGGGAAGTAGCTGTGAGAGAAAGGTTGTACTTTGACAAGTTTGCTTCTGTCTTACCCCAAGGGTGGTGTCCTTTGTCCTGAAGAGGGACACACCAGGCTGTTTCCTCACTGCATGGTAGGAAATGGGTGTGTTCGTGGGATCTGGGCAATGTTTTGACTTTCATGGACCTCGTCCTCCATTAAAGAAATGTTAAAAATTATATTTATGATGTGTTGATATAACCTTTTTCTTAGATTTTAAAAGAAATTAAAACTTTTTGTGTGGGCCCCTAAGAGTGTCATCCACCCTAGGCACTGTGCCCAGTGGAAAAGTCGCCCCTGGGTGTGACCCTAACCAGCCAGAAAGGAAACTCAGGCTAATCATTTCCTACGAGTGAATGACCAGGAGGAGAAATTATGCATTCAGTTCCTAGTGCTGTTATTGATTTTCCAATAGTTTCAAACAGGCTAGTTACCCTTCTGGGGTCTTAGTTCTCCAATGTGTGAAAGAGGAATAACAATTCCTCAGTCACTCATGAAAATAATATTATGTAAGTTTATGCATGAGAGGTTGTGCCCGCCTTTGTGCCCAGAGAACTCTATGGAAGACCATTGATTAATTTTACTTTTTTTTCCATCTCTATGGCTTTAGTTTTTTATTTTAATTTTACATTTTATTTTTATAGTCAGAAAAATAAACCATGTT
Organism: Rhynchonycteris naso; assembly: GCA_037038555.1. Lineage (NCBI taxonomy): Eukaryota > Metazoa > Chordata > Mammalia > Chiroptera > Emballonuridae > Rhynchonycteris > Rhynchonycteris naso. The sequence continues at coordinate 140,152,868 of CM073002.1, forward strand.
TCTTTTGAAATAAGTATTTGTAACACCTCAAGTAGCTCATTATCTTCTATTTCTCATGTCACTAACTACAATGTGAAATACTATTGATACTTTTGAAAATTAAAATATATAATTTAAAATAATATTTTTACATTATTTTAATAAGATTTTTATATAAGATTTTTCTAGCATTGCACATTGAGGTCATTTCAAACTTTTAATAAATTAAGATAAATATCTTGATTTATAAGCCCTTGCATTTCCAACTAGTTCATTGAGCTATAAAGAAAAATTTACTGAGGTAAGGTAAAAATTTTACATATATGGCCAAATTGCTCTAGCCAAGGATTAGAGGGTCTTTATCAAATTATATATGTGTATCATATATTTCTTTTAAATCTTTGCTATTTGATAATATAAAAGAAGCAATCTTATTTTGATTTAGATTTGTTTGGCTCCTACAAAGGCTGGACATATTACAATATTATTTACTATTTTCATATAATATTAAATTTTATAAAATTTTAATTTAATTTGGGGAAAAAATTCTTGTTACCTTATGTGACATCTTTCCATAGTAAGGTCACTGCTATAATGATTTTGTAAATATTGACCAATTTTATATTTTTATTTTGATTATAGTCATTGTTAAATACATGCACAGAAGTAATATGTGTTTTATATGGTCAAACCTATTATAAATTTTTTGCAATATTTTTCCATTGATTTTGATCCCTGAATAGTCCTTTCATATTCCAAACTCAGTTACTTTTTTTCTTCATTTTATAGCTTAAACATTAACATCTAATTTTTTTCGTTCCTCTAGAATTTATTCTCATGTATAAAATAAGGATCTAAATTATATTTTACTAAATGGTTAAGCCAGTATTGAAATATTATATTATGACGTCTACTAAGATCTGCTCCCTAACTGCTGGACCAGTTGCAGCTGTATATGACCTACCTGCTCCTGGTGGCCGTGAACCGCTGGTCACGCTTGTCCACCCCCAAGTGCACTGTATTCCTCTCCGTTGCAGCCCTTGAGGAGAAATAAAGAGATGGGTATTGGTCTGGGTGAATGGCCTTGATGGCTGCACAGAGTTGTCCCTGTGCGGTGTGGAGAGGTAACTGATGGTTGCTCACCTATGAAGTCTGGAGCCTCGGACTCATGGAGACTTCAAGAATCACTTTAGAAAGTCTGTATATGAGGAGGGGGTGGTAAGCCAGCTTTCTCGTTGCCTCCCAGCCTTCTTAACCCAGATGTCTAGTAATTAAGTTCATGCTTAAATTGCTTATTTTGTTTGCATCAACCCTTTAGCGAGAACTTCATACTTGCTGACCCACCTATTCTGTAATAAGTGTGTAATGTATATAAAATATATAAAGTACCTCCCACTGCTCTGGTTCACCATTCATAAACTTGGGTTTTCTTTTCACCTGGTATTTTTTGCTTAAAAGATAAGTATGTTTTAATCCTTGTTGCCATTGCAACTTAAGGCTGATCATAGCAAAGGGACAAAAAGATTTTCCAAATCAAAACAATATGTTTTATTTCCCATAAACATCCCTATCTCCTCCCCCCCCCTCCCCCCCCAAAAAATGATCTCTTCACCATAAACTTTTCCCAGAGTTTACTTCTTATGGAAAAAAAAAAAAGGAGTGTCCTGTTTTAATGCAGATCTAATTCTTCATGTGTCTTCAGTAACCTTGTTCCATTCCAGAACACTTGCCAAAAATAGCCCATTAGCAGCAGTCACAGCACTGTCTCGGCAGGATCCCTATACTTTATGGCTACTTTTATTTTGAGAACAGAGCAATCTCTCCCTAGTAAATTAATCTTTTAATGGAATTTCTGCACTATTTAGCAAAATAACTCCACTCAGCTCTAACCCAGCCTCGATAAGTAATTAAGGATAAGCATGTGTTAATGCATTTCTGAATGTTTGACTCTAATATGCTCTTCAATCACAAACAAGCAGCCGAATCCACCTGCCCTTGGGGCTGTGGAGCCCGGATTTGAAACTACACAGATAATTGTGAGGCACTTGCTTCACTTGACTGTGCAGTGAGTTGAATTTGCCGTCTAAAGGGGCAGAAAATAAAACAGCCAACAGGCTCTCTCGACATGTGAGATCAATGATGTGCTCCCTTCTCCGACCACCAAATGGTAGGAAACTTCCCTGATTTGGGAAAGTAATTTCAGCTGCTTCCTCTGGCAATATGTTCTATCTTCCGTGGCTCCTAATTAGGGTTCGACTCGAGGTTTTTCCTACTGCTGCTCAAGGTGCATCTCTGTGACTCCGCCCACCCTGTCTATTCCGTGTCTCCCTGCCTGTACTCCCAGGCCCCGCTGTTCGTCCACTCGGTCCATCCGCTCGGCCGCGCTCAATGCAAGCGATGCCAATGAGGCTGGAGACGATGCTAATAGGTAGGCTTTCAAAGCCGTGAGGCGAGCTAGAGCTAAATTAGGATTTTTTCAAACTACGTACGTATTATGTCTATTGTGCATTATTTAGGAAAGATAGACAACTTGAAGCGTTTCTAAAACAAAGAGTGTACTGCAGTGTCGGCATTAAAAGTAAAGCTGTGGAACTAGACTTGTGTAATGTTCGTTTTCTTGATCCAGGGGCGGAGTTTTGCATTAGATCTCGTTTTTCTGGTTGGTGATACCAGATGCCTAGTTGCTTTTCAGATTACATTTGGGGTCATGGACATATTCCTATGAAATGCTTGGAATAGTCCTGCTCAAAGTATGGACCACAAACTGCGGCTTGTCCAGGATGAGATAAATACAGAAATGGAGACAATACCCACTATTGGCAAGAATGTGAAACTCTCATAAATTACTAGAGGGAATGCAAAATGGCACAGTCACTTTGAAAAACAGTATGGCCATTTCTTATAAAGTCATGAAACATTGTACACTTACCATCAAGCCAGCCATCCTTCTTTGAGGCAGTTACTCAAGAGAAATAACACATGTTCACACAGAGACTGGTATGTAGCAACACTATTTAAAATAGCCAAAACCCAGAAACAACCCAAATATCTATTTGCTGGTAAGTGAATAAACAAATGCTGATCTGTCCACACAATGGAATATTATACAGCAAGAAAAGAGAAATGAAATAATACATACAACCGGCCTGACCAGGCGGTGGTACAATGGATAGAGCATCAGACTGGGACGCGGAGGACCCAGGTTCGAGACCCCGAGGTTGCCAGCTTGAGTGCGGGCTAATCGGGTTTGAGCAAGGCTCACTAGCTTGAGCCCAAGGTCACCGGCTCGAGCAAGGGGTCACTTGGTCTGCTGTAGCCCCCCGGTCAAGGCACATATGAGAAATCAATCAATGGACAGCTAAGGAACTACAACGAAAAATTGATGCTTTTCATCTCTCTCTCTCTCTTTCTATCTGTCTGTCCTCATCTGTCCCTCTCTCTGACTCTCACTGTCTCTGCCACAAAATAAATAAATACAAATAATACATATAACCACATGGATGAATATCGTGTCATCTTAGGTGAAAGAAGTCAATGGCAAAAGACTACATTCCATATGGTTCAATTTATGTGAAATTTTGCTAAAGGTCAAACTAGAGTGACAGAAATCAGATCAGTGGTTGTAGGGGCTGGGGACCAGGGTGGACCGAATCCATTGAAAAGGGACAAAAGGTAACTTTTAAGATGATGGGAATGTTGTCTAATTTTGGTGGAAGTTAAATGACTATATACCATCATCAAAACTCACCAAAATCCATCAAACATACATTTAAGATGAATGAATTTTATTGTATATACATTATACCTCAATAAAATGGAGGGAGGAAGGAAGGAAGGAAGGAAGGGAGGGAGGGAGGGAGGGAGGGAGGGAGGGAGGGAGAAAGGAAGTGGGGAGGGAGGAAGAGCCTAGACTAGTAAATCTTCAATCTGAAAGTAAATGAAATGGTTTGAGGGAAGAAATAAAATTTCAGTATCCTTCCGATACCCCCCACAAAAAGGACAATTTTGAGCCACAACCAATAAGCCTGAAGTGGAGGTATATCTATTTTTATGTTAAGCACAACGGAAAATTTTGGAGTCCTTTGTAACTTGGACATAGAGGGACAGAATTAACATCCACATTACAGTCTTGCTACATTGCATCAGCCACAGAGTCATGGAGCGTCATTAGACCCTGACATAAGCAAATCTTTGCAATAACCTGCTAGGTATACCTCCAGACCAAGCCTTCAGAGTGTGGTCCACATCTCTGAAAACAAAATGCAATTCTTACTCTAACATTTACTTTGTGTTTCTCTTTTTGCCAGCACCTCAGAGAATAGCATCACCAGCTTGGTGTTTACATCCATGAATCAAGGCTGTTTCCATAGCAACCCCTCTAATTCTCTGAAACTGCAATTTTATGTCAATTTACTATTAATGGAAGAGGAAACAAAAAGAAGCAAACAGAGCAGAGACCTTAGCACCTAAGACTGAAAACAAAGCAAGGAAGAAGGGAAGTAAATGTGTCATTTGTGAAGCTTTTTTTTTTTTTTTAATTTACAGGGACAGAGAGAGAGAGTCAGAGAGAAGGACAGATAGGGACAGACAGGAATGGAGAGAGGTGAGAAGCATCAATCATTAGTTTTTCATTGCCGTTGTGACACCATAGTTGTTCATTGATTGCTTTCTCACATGTGCCTTGACCGCGGGCCTTCAGCAGACCAAGCAACCCCTTGCTGGAGCCAGCGACCTTGGGTCCAAGCTGGCGATCTTTGCTCAAGTCAGATGGGCCCGCGCTCAAGCTGGCGACTTCGGGGTCTCAAATCTGGGTCTTCTGCATCCCAGTCCGACGCTCTGTCCACTGCGCCACCCCCTGGTCAGGCTGTGAAGCTTTTAATACTTAGAGGGCTATAGGTATTAACCACTCAACAGTTAACCATTTCCTGCTTAGCTTCCTGGAATGATTTCCTGGGACCTTAGACTCTGTGAGCTAATATGGCCTTTAAAAGCTACCTGGAACCCTTCATTTTAAAGTCCAGGAAACAGTCCTGAAACAGATCAGGAATTTAATGTAAGTGATTCGGCTGGTAAGGGGCAGAGCCAAGACCAGAGCAAGGGGTGCAGAACTGAAGCCGGGGGCTCTTTATATACAACGTACTGTTCCTTACCAGTTAGCACCAGCAGCTGAGGCTCTGCTAATTACTTCTTTTTCTTTTTTGGTGGAATCTATTATACTGAATACCGGACAGTCCACTACCTGGTGTACCAACAAGGAAAGGGAGGCCATGGATTATGGCTAGGCAGGGCCATTGCCTGTAACTGAGAAGTAAAACCAGATGCCAGGTAGCAAGTATGTATCAGTCAGGATTCATAGCGGGAGCAGAGCCCACGCCAGGATTTTATGCAAAACAGGGCTGCGTACAGCAAGTCAGGTGCTTAGGAAGTTGGTAGGAGGACTGGAGGGTCGGCTGTTGTCTGGGTCTCTGAGAAAGATGCTCAGAGTACAGCAGAACCGAGCGCGAGGGAAGCTGTCACATCTGTCCCGACCAGGAAGACAGAGAATCAAGAGGCCACCACTGGAACTATTGAGTCCAAATAAAAAGCAGGTCTGCCCATAATTATGTTTTGGTGTTTTAAGAAAAAAAAGTGTAATTTAGAAAGAAAGAAAGAGAGAGGAAGGAAGGGAGGGAGGGAGGGAGGAAGGGAGGGAGGGAGGGAGGGAGGAAGGGAGGGAGGGAGAAAGAAAGAGATAAGAAAGAAAGAGAGAGAGAGAGAGAGAGAGGAAGGAAGGAAGGAAGGAAGGAAGGAAGGAAGGAAGGAAGGAAGGGCCAATGCAGATAAGAGAGTCGGTTAAATAAATACTTTCGATCACGCAGTCCACGACTCAGCCATGCCACCCACCATTTTCTAACCCAGAGGAACAAGGACACCTGTGTGCAGGAGAAAAAAAGGTCACATATAAATTCTTCACCTGAAGATACCCATTGTTAATATTTGGTATATGCATCTCCAAATTATTTTTTATGTATTTTTAAGATTAGTTTATTATGGATGAAATGCCTTCCCCTGATTTTTAACCTTCCTCCCTCTGGCCTGATCTGATCCACCACATGCTCATCTATTAATATTCTTCTCTACTCAAGAGATTTCTATAACACCTTATAGTTATTTTGTTATATATTACAACAATGAACATTTATTCTAAGTGCTTTATCAGCTATAACTCTCACAAAAACATGAAGTGCGTTCTTCTATTGTTCCCATTTTACAGCTAATAAAGAAACTGAGGCTTAGAAGAGATACTTTCCTCAGAGATGTGATGACTTCCACTCCTTTTATTTCTTTTTTTTTTTTTTTTTCAGCTAAAAGACTATGATGAAGCTGGCTGGGACAGTGTCTCTTCCCTGAAGATGCAAATATTTCAAAATGAAGAAATCCCTGCAAAGTCCGGAGGTAAAGAGTGAGCCAAGAGTGACAGATCAGAGAAGGGTGAGAGCTCAGAGCTGCCCCCACAGAGCCAGGGAATCTGCAGAGATGGACGCAGGGATGGTCACTGGAAGGGATGGACGTTTCCAGGCTAACACCTGCCCCAGTGATGCCGTTCGTGTCTCTATTACTTTCTCTAGATGGGCCGCGGCGCTGTCCAGAACGGGGACGAATCCAGTCCAATCTACAGCTCCATCCAGAACGCTAAGCAAGCGCATCCTTTATTTCCTTAAGTCATTGCTGTCACGGAATTGTCTCCAACACCCCTCTTGCTAATATCCCCGGAAAGAGCCAGCCGAGCTCGTTATCAAAATTGGTGTGTTTACTTTTCCTGAGTGCTCTGGAGTAAATAAAACCATTTCCTCCTGCCCAACATAATATTGATAGGAGAAGAGCTGAAGGTGCTACTCATTTAAATGTACTTTTAGTTTTTTAATATAATTTTATTTTTTGTTATAGACAGCGACCAGACCACCTAAAAGCCTTTCAAGGTTTTCCTCAGCATTGCCAGTCAGAAAATCAATTTTACACAAGTGACAGCAGAGGGCGCTCTTCTTTCAGATTAGTTTCTAGCTGACAGTTGTTAAAATATCTGTGTGTTAAAAAGTTTATGGCTCCTCGTGTGTGTGTGTGTGTGTGTGTGTGTGTGTGTGTGTGTGTGTGTAAAATATTTATTTATATAGTGGTGTATAAGTACATGTATTATATACATAAAATGTATTTATATACATAAAATATAAATGAATATATTTATATATACTTAAATGATTTATATTTATAATATATGTGCATGTATAAATAATTTAAATATATATGTATACAAACTGTACATATGTTTAGGAGAAACCATAAACTTGTACACACACACACACACATCCCCTTGGACACATTCTCAATGGGTATTATTAAACTTTAAAAAGGCATTCCCAACACTTTTATCTCAGAAATCTATTTGGAACAGTGTTTGCTCCTCCCTCTCCAGAGAACAATCCCTGAACAAACTGTAGGTGAGGACACGGTGCAGAAGGTTCCAGAACTTTCTGGTATTGGCCGATGATGCATACATTGTAGGATTGGTTTGCTCTAATGCAGAAGTCAATGCTTCCCTTGGGCTTTAAGGAAAAACTTTCCCTAGGTGCCTGGGACGCTGACACTTTTCAGGAGACCACCTGAGATGTGTTACCATTAATCATTTTGAGATCGCATGACCCCAACTCTCAGGACTTAAATCCATTGTTAGAGGTTCTGTTTGGCTCATACAGCTGCCCTTTGGCACCTTGACTGAAAGTTCCAAGAACAGTGTATCCAGTAAGATAGTTTCTCAATGAAAACCTGTACGCTGTTGCAGAAGGAGAGGTTAGAGGCTGGGCAGGCAAAGCCAGCAGATGTCCACCCTAGTATTGTGACATTACAAAGTGTTTTTGCATCCATAACCTCCTTGGAGATAGCTGACGCAGGACATCTATAGTCCAGGGAAACTTACATCCTGGCTCTGCACATTTTTAATGCAGTGGCAAGTACTCCGTAAATTAAAAAAGCATTGTCGATATATAGTACCTAATCTACTTTCTGAGAAATGTGGGCTTACAAATCAGCAAGATTATACCTGTACACCCGGCCTACCACCAGACGTGCAGAAACACAACAAGGAGGAAATGCAGCCAGACTGGACCTTCAAGTTTAGTCTCTGTTTGTGTCACCACAACCTCCCGCGGACACTTCAGGCCAGACCGTTTCTTGGCACTCCATCATAAACTGATAGACATGACAGCTTGCAGTTAAGAGCACAGCTCTGGAATTATGCCTCCTGAGTTCGAATCCAGGCTCTGTTATTTACTTGGTGTGGCTAGGGGAAGACGCTTAACCTCTAGACTTGGTGTCTTCACCTGTAGAACAGCAGTTTTCACAGCATAGTTTCTTCCATAGAGGATTGTGTTAAATATTGAGTTAATATGTATGAAGTGCTTCATTCAGAATCTGGCCCATTGTAAGTACTTATAAGCTTCTGTTATTTTTAGTATAACATGGTTTCCTAGTTCTTATTCTTCCTAGACCTTCTGGAAGATGGTAGCCCACATTATAACAAATGGTCTTTGCCCACGTGCCAAGTTTGGGTCTGCTTCACAGCAAGCCCACTGCCCAGTTACATTGAAGTTCTCTGGGAGTGGAATATGGGTTTGCATCGTGGCCCTTCCCTCCATTCTTTGCTCACTCTTGAATTTACAAGGACTTAAAAGGATTGACAACTTTCTCAAAGTTCTTGGCTCTGGAAAGTAGCATTGATGACTTTGTTAGTCTAAGAACAAGGCAAGTAGCTCAAAATATCTACATCCCTTCCTCCAGTGGGTAGCGTGTCTTTTAAAATGTGCACCCTTAGAAAGTGCACATTAAAATTATAAATAATTTCTCCTCTATTATGAATAACTATCACTAATGATTTCTTGTCTGCCATCAACTGCATTAAAGGAAGAGCAATGTTCTTGGATGGGGTGGATGGGAGGAAGAATGAGGGGGTGGTTTTGTACAGGAGGGAACATGCAAAGCATGCAAAGCCCAGCAGTTGACCCCAGACAAGAGTTTACAACAAACACAACTTGCTTATCCATGAGGGTCAGCTGAGAACCTGCTGATGTGACCAATACCCTCTGCTTTGGTCCCTTCATGACAAAAGTCCAAGTATCCTAAGGTCAGATAGACAGTCACCTGCCTCCCCACCTCCGTCACTATTCCCCAGGCCCACATCCTTTCCCACCGTGTTCACTCACCCGGGTTGCCACAACCCGCGAATGAAAACACAGGACACCCAGTTAAATTTGAATTTCATGCAAATGGTGACGAGTTCTTATTTGTGTTTTATCTGGAATTCAAATGTAACTATGTGTCTGGATTTTATCTGGCTCACCTATATCCACCCACTATGAACACAAGTGTAGCCAGGTGGGCGAACATCAGCTCTATTATAGGTATGTAGGACCCAGGATGTTAACAGGCTTGCCGGCCGTATCTGCCAAACACGAAGTCCATTTCCTGAAACACAAATCCCACAAGATGCTTGCAAATAGAGATTGTGCTCAGATACACAGTTTTAGGAAACTCTTCAGCCTCTTTAACTCCAATCACTTCCATCTCCCATTTACAGGTTTTTCTTGTCTAAGATTTTGGTTCTATCTTGTTTAATTATCTATATAATATTATTATGTATGCTACCTATAATATTACATATAAGGTGTGTAATATCTATATAATAAATATTATTTCAAACAGTATTATACACAAAAGTTTATTCAGATTCATCACCTTTTTAAACCAACTTCTTTGCTCAGATCCTTCTCCTGGAATCAGTTTTCTATTCTTAAAGGACATTCTTGAGTGAAAAAGAACTAAAAAAAAATTTTTAGTGGAAGTTTGTTGGTAACAAACTCTGTTTTTGTGTGTGTGAAAATGTCTTTATTTCGTCTTTCTTAGAAGATAGTTTGAGTATACAATTCTAGCTTGACAGATATTTTCTCCCAAAAGCCCACTCAATATTCCACTGTTTTCCAGCTTTGGTGTACTGATTGGGAAGTCTGCTGTCATGCTATCAGTCTAATGAGCATTTCTCTGTATGTAATCTGTCTTTTATCTCTGGCAAGATAAAGAATCTTTGTCAGCACAATTTCATTACAATTGGTTTAGACATAAATTTATTTGCATTAATTATGCTTAAGATTCATCGTGATTCCTAAATCTACAGATTAATGTCTTGCATAAATTCCATACTTCCTGCTGTTGTCTATCCATATCTTATCTATTCTCTTTCTCTCTGTTCTCTCCTCTGGAACTCCTATCAGTCATTGTAACATCTGCAAATTCTTCTATTTCTTTTAAACTTTTTACATTTCTGTATTTCTCTGCTGCAATCTGGATAATTTCTTCAAATTCATCTTCTAATTTACAAATTCTGTTTTTAACAATATCTTATCTTCTACTTAATTGGAACATTAAATTTTAATTTCAATAATGACCTTTCTTATTTCTAAACATTCTATATATCTCTTTTCCAAACCTATGTGTTCTTTTTTAAAAGCATCGTGTTTTTGATTCCCTCTTTCCTTTCTTTTTAAAATAATTTGAATAGTTTTATTTTACATTTTACATCCCATAATTCCAATATAAAAAATCTTTTGAGATAAAATTTAGATGTTGTTTCTTCAAACTCATGATAGTTTATTTTTGTTTTTGTTTTAGTGTTTTTTAATGTTTGTTTTAAATTCCTGTTCAACGTGCTGTATACGTGGGAGTACTGAAAGGTTTGGGTGGAGAATGAGTTCATCCGGAAAGGATTTTTGTTTTCTTGTTCCAGGTTCACTAGAGCATCATAATCTGAAACTACATTAATTTCCTACCTTGTAGTTTCTCATATAATAAAGGTAGTCTGTTGTTATGAAATACACTGTGAGACTTTTCCCCACACTAGTAACATAGCTTCAGCTAGAAATATCCCTTCTCAGCTCTCTTATCTTGAATAGATTTTTTCACCTAACAAAGTAGACATTGAGGGTCGATACTTGATGCAGATATCTCGGTTCCAACCCCTGACTCTCCTACAGCTAATAAAACTCACAAAGTGCTGGGTTTCCAGGATTGGAAAGTGCTTCAGTTCAGATGTGACATCAGAATTAGCTTACTGATCTAGTTCCCTCCTTTTTACATTTTGCCCCTGGAGATTTCCCTCATTTAGCTTACATGTTCATGTTAAATTACATATTTTACCCAGAGGTTCTAGGTGTTTTGTGAAGAAAAGTTATTTTTTAAATGTCTGGTTCACTATGTTATTGGAAAGTGAAGTCCCAAACCTCCATACCTTGCTCACACTTAACATCCACATTTTATATCTCTTTGCACATTATGAGATCCTAAAATAAATAAACAAATGAAGCCTTGTTTAAATCAGCGTTTCTTGATTTTATTTTTTATGACCCTGAAACCCGTTGTTCAAATAATACCTATCCTTCAGAGCTCGTAATGCCTGGAGTACTCTTCAGGAAACCATGGGCCGATGATTTTAACTGTGATAGCAGTGAGTCTGTCTCCTAGAGGATGGAAGCCCTTCTTGACAAGCTTGGGGAATGGCCAAGGAAAACTTGGCATACTAATTGTCTTTGAATCCTTACGGGGGCTTTTTGGACGGGGGGTTGTGTTTGGTCCTATATGGAATCCAAAAACACTGTGTACTTTTGCTGCCGTCTTGGCCAGCAAACAGCTAATGTTATCTCTCTTCGCACAAAGAAAGAAAGGAAGTATTTTCCATGCTAGCCCTTGTTTTCAGGGCCCAGAGATTCCATGGCATCATTCTGGCTGTTGACACTTTCCAAACCCAGCATCATGCAGTAAATTCAGTGGAACAGTTGTGTAAAATCTGTTCCACCACTTTTGGGGACGGGAGCTTATTATATTTATTTTTGGACCACAAAATGTCTATTTTTCTGACAGCTCAGAAACAACCAACATTGAAATAGAAGTTCACATAAAGTGACTCCTGAATAAGAGACAAAAGTGCAGCTACTTGCCCAAAAGTTGATAAAAGTTTAAATGAGCTGCCTCAACAGAACTCAGTCCTACACGATACTCAGCTGTCACAGGGAATTAAATGAATGTGTCAGAAAATTCTTTCACGTTGGCACTCAGATAGTCTATGCACTTTTGGAACAAGATTTTTCTAGATTGTAGAGTTGCAGAGTTAGGGAAATTAATCTGGTGATTATTTTCAGAAACTCGTGTAGTAAGGCACTGTTATGGAAATTATAATGATCCAATGTTAAAAATCAAATTTATGTAGGAAACAAATAGGAAAAATATTTCTCCGGGTAATATTTGTATTGTTTGGCTGGTTACAGTAAAAATTCATCAGAAAACTGAGATTAAAAATGGAATCTCTTCCAGCCCTAAGGCCTGCCTTTAAATTTTCTTCAATGCACTGAAGACTAAACAGATAATCCAGAGCGAGGAATGGCAATCTGATCGGTAGTTTGCCCAGGGTTACTGAAAGACGCTGTACTATACCAGGAAAACCTGAGTAAAATGATTAAAACTACGTCCTTGTCCTCCCTGGCATTGGTTCCAGAGGCTGAGGATGGTACTGGTGCCACTGAGGCTTGTGGCCTTGCAAAGGGTCATATGTAATTTGCTGCAAACAAGCAGTATTAGGTCCAAAGAAAAGGTGGAAACGGTCCTGCCCACCTCACAGAGAAAGAGAAACCAGTCCTGTGGTCACACAGTGCCAACTTGAATTTGGCTCAAGGTGACCCTCTGCATCAACTTGGCATTGACATTGCTTGCCCGGGAAATAGGAGATGGTTGAGTAAGCATTTGTAACTTGGCTAGGTAGAATCTACTCTTGCATCATTATCTAAGAGAATAGAATATTAAATCTTCTGCATCCAGTTCAATTTAGGGATGACATAAAGATAGGTTTACACAACAGGTCACCGCCTGAGCACCACAGAAAGCTGTTCTCCATTCCTTACCTGTATCTGGAATGGAACAGAGGAAAAACCAACACACCATGATCTTTCACCTCTTTGCACATGGTTTCTGGTTAGTTCTTATTCAATTTCTAGTCTTTGCTTAGATGTTTCTTTGTGGAAGACTCCTTAAGCTTGCAAGTCTAGATAGATGTCACCCATGTGCTTCTATAGGATGCTATCTTTCTTTGTCTCTTTCCCTTTCCTTCCTTCCCTCTTTCCTTCCTTCCTTCCTTCCTTCCTTCCTTCCTTCCTTCCTTCCTTCCTTCCTTCCTTCCTTCCTTCTTTTAGAGAATTTTTATGAGTTTATTTAAGCCAAGCTAACAAAAATTGCTGGGAAGCAAAATCTCAATAGACTGTAAAAAGGCTCCAGCAAATGACAGTCCTGCTGCTTATTTTATAACTGAATCAGAGGAGGAAATGTGAGAAGAGTTATATAAAATCCATCGGTGGTAGATTATGAGGAAAGGAGAAAGCAAAGTGAAGGGAATTTCTGGAATTGGGAAAAAAGCAAAATATAGGGATACATATTTCTTTTACATTGATGCATATAGGATAGTTATTAATTAACATTTATAGCACATGGAGATGGTATTCGGAGAATGAGGTAACAACGAGAGTTCTGTGGTCTTGTGTCCTGGCGCAGTGGGTATGTGCTGAGGGGTCTAGAAAAGAAGATTACTCTGGCAGGTATGTTCTCTTAGATGCAAAAGGACAATGGACAGGCTCCCTAAAGGTAAATATTGACCTTTGTCAAGGAAGCTGCAGACCTAGGACACAACTACCACCATAATCCATCTTATGTGGTTGCTTTCAGTCTCTGAGTTTGTAAGGCCCACCACATAGGCCACCCCTGAGCTTCTCAGGTTTAATGTGAGGTCTCTTTTCTATAGGACTCTTTCCTCACAGCATGTTTATTTCAGGTCACTGGCCTATCTTTTCCACCAGAAGTGCTGTATAACCCCAATGCCTAGCAGAGTGCTTTCATACGGTGACCTCAACATATACTTTGAGTGAATGAGTGAGTGAATGAATGAATAGATGTTCAACTATTCATAAGAGATACCTCTCTTAATCTCTTTTTAGAAAAAAATTATTTGAAAATATACTTTAGCCAAACCAACAGAGGGGAAATGTGTAGCTCAAAGGAAAGAAGATCCCCCCTTATCTGTTTTGCACCCCAACTTCAGGAATGCAGTTGAATTATGTGTTTCCAGATGGGTCCTGCAGCCTCCGGAGGTTTGTTTGACCTTGTGCTGTTTCAGGTAACTAGCCATCTTATTCCTCTCTTCCTTTCCCAGGATAATGTTTCTTGAGCCATAATCTCTACCCAGCAAATCAGATGAAATCTCTTGACCTGTTTGATCACAATTTAACACAACTGCTGTTGTTCTTCCGGAACTTGCTAACAATGGCTAAGTTCTCACTCGAGTGGGACACTGTGCCAGAAGAAATATTTAACAAGAAGTCTTTTTCCCCCTTTATCAAAGCAGAATTGCACAGAAAAACATGATAGACATTTTTAAAGCTGAACAATTTAAACAATGGTATTTTGGGTCTTTAAATTTATTTTAAATGAGTCTGAAGAGTCTTTAAATAGAAAATTCTAATAAACCACCAAGGGGAAGATAATCACCTGTCACCAGATCATTCTTCATAGTATCAGGATCCACTGATCCTCTTGGGTTAACTGAACTTTAAAATACACGCAATACGATATTGACAATATGTTCTTAACCATGTAAAAATATATGAGGGAAAAACTATCAAGAAATATACTAATACTCATAGTAATTATTTCTATAGTTTGGGAATTTAGGAAATTGTTCTTTTCTACTTTATAGTGTCCTTTTATTTTTAATTGAATTTATTGGGGTACAGCTTTCAAGTGTGCGACTTTCTACTGTTCAGGATGTTTCAATGAACATGTTTTATAATCATTAAAAGTGGACATTATGTTTACAAAAATCAGAACAATTTACATATGTTCATAACACTAATTTAAGTGAAAAAGAAATGTGTAAAGAGAAAAGAGCTGAAAGGAAGAATACCAAAATTTAATAGTTTCTGCATGATTTCTTTTCTGCTTTCCAGCTTTTTATGTTTTCCAAATTTTATAAATTAGAAGAGAATATACTAAATTTTAATGCAAAAATCACTCTGTTTTCTAAAATAAAAGGTAAATAATTAAAGCAAGGGAGTTAATGCAAAAAAAAAAAAAAAGGTTCCAATGGTAAACAAACTTGTTAAAGGGGAAGTTCGCTGCGGACCCTGTGTTAGGAATGGTTTCACGAGAGTCAGAATTTTACTGGACCTTAAAGTATGGACAGGAGTCACTGGGCAAAGAGGAAGGGAGGGCACTCCATGCCGGGAAGGGACCTGCTCACAAAGTGAAGGTGGAGCATTCTTACTGCAATTAGAGCTCAGACAGGGCAGGGCTGGGTGATGAAGTTGAGCTTTTCTCAACTGGGGAGCGCTGTGGGTGTCCACTAAAGTACCTTGACTTTATTCTGCAAGCAAAACATGTACACCATAAGTGCCCAAAGCAGCCCAGGAGGTGACTTACAATTGCATTCAGGTAGGTGGTTTCCACCAACGATTGGCCCAGTTCCCAAGCCAACAAGACTTTCATGGGTGCCATCCCATGTCCCTTGTGACCTGTATTCAACCTCCTGCCACCTTCTCTTTAATATTAGTCCCCTACCCAAAGCTCTTGATATCCCGGATCCACACAGCTTCCCCTTTACTCCCATAATGAGTTCCCTCCTGTACAAAACCACCCCGTCATTCTTCCTCCCATCCACCCCATCCAAGAACATTGCTCTTTCTTTAATGCAGTTGATGGCAGACAAGAAATTATTAGTGATAGTTATTCATAATAGAGGAGAAATTATTTATAATTTTAATGTGCACTTTCTAGGGGTGCACATTTTAAAAGGAACGCTACCCACTGGAGGAAGGGATGTAGATATTTTGAGCTACTTGCCTTGTTCTCAGACTAACAAAGTCATCAATTCTACTTTCCAGAGCCAACAACTTTGAGACAGTTGTCAGTCCTTTTAAGTCCTTGTAAATTCAAGAGTGAGAGCTGTAGGAAGCTGTACCTAAGTGATCCCCAAACACCAAGTGGCACTGGTGGCAACAACTATGATAATCTCTTTTAATTGCACGACTGGTCAAGACAGGTGAGTGGTGGTTTGACAAAGAAATGCCTGCAGTCTTGGGGGCCCAGACAAAGCCCGGACTTGTTTTGATTTCTGCAGATGGGTCACATACTTTCCTGTTCATCCTACTGCCCACCTGTTCAGGGTAGGCTCACCCTGACCCCGAGCCCACGACCAGGAAGCAGGAGAAAGAAGGAGAGTTATGCATGGGACAGCAGTTCTTGAGCTGTAGAGGGTGTGGGGGGAGGTGAGGCGTGGAACAGATGCAAGGGCTGGGTATTATTAGTGCCCTCGGTAACCAGGAGAGCTGCTTACAGAGGGATGAAATCAGCTGTTTTTGTCCTGGGGCAAGTTCCAAGGATGACTGCCTCTGCTCTCCTCCCAGCTGGGTCTGGCTCTTCCTGAAACTTGTAAACTGCTTCCCGTGTTTCTAGTTTCTTCTTCAGTGTACTTGCTGCAGCCAGATATATGATAGCCACAACAACAATAATAATAACAACAAAAACAACTATTGTAACTAACAAACAAGGAATGCTTTAAGACTTCATATGTGTAAACTCAATTTTCCTTACAACTACAGTTTTACAGATGACAATCCGGAAGCCCAAAGAGTTTAAGTCATTGTCTAAGGCCTCCAGCATTAGGCCCATATACTCGTCCTAACCACTGCCCTGCCTTACTTGTTCACCTGTCAACAGAACTTCTCCAGTCACTTTGATTTCTTTCTGGCTTCTTTGAGAAATGGCTGGAAAGAACAGCCTGTGCGTTCTCTCACTGACCCACATTACCAGCCCCTCTGCCACTTGCCTGAGTGTCGCTGGGTCAGCGCTTCTCAACCTTAAACACTCCTATGAATCACTAGGGGCGTCTTGTTAACGTAAAGATTTTCATTCCGTAGGACTGGGGTGAAGCCCAAGATTGTGTGTTTCTACCAAGCTCCCTGTGATGCCAACTCCGCCAATGCATGGACCAAACTTTGATAAGCAAGCTCAACACAACACCCGACTTGGTATAACAGATACCGGCTCTGTTTCCCTCCCTGCAGGTGGGACGCATTTACCGGGCTACCTCCAGGACAGGTCCCCTCCTGGGTCTACCTGATACTCCCACGGAAACCTTTTCATCTGCAAAAAGTCTGCAATCTCAGGTGCTGCCAAATGCCTTCTCCTTCTGCTGCTTGTTCCTGACCCCACCCTCTCTCCTTCCTTCACTCCTCCTCCCCTTCCTCTTTCTGTTTTTCTTGTTTATGACCCCGGAACTGTTTCAGTAGAGTATCCTTGCCTTCCTGTTGGGTTTTTCACTAAGCAAATGCGACACCTGCCACCCAGAGATTCTGTAACTAGAATAATCATGTCTACCCACAGTTGTTAACCAGTCTGAGGGCTGCTCACTGATGTGGGTGGGCTGTGTGTACAACACAAAGAGGAGAAACGTGGGAAGAGAATTAGAAAGGAACTGGAAAGAACACTCTGTGCTTTGTATTTTATTTACAAGGGGCCTGGATTATTTATTATAAGCATTATCCTCCTTCCCTGTAATCACAGGGGAAAAGAGAGCATGCTGTTGACGTGGCGGGATATTACGAAGCACCAGGAAGCCTCTCTGAGTTCACAAACAGGAGGACCACCACGTTCACGGAGCCTGAGAAGCTGAGCCTTGTACCAAATGTCCCCACTGTATCCAGGCGGGCTGCCACCTCAGGGGTTCCTCCTTCATCACGATTCATCACTGTTGACTCTGAAACGTTTTGATTTCATGGAACCTCTTGATAATTGGAATCTGTAGAAAGGGAGAGCCTTTATGTGCATAATCACACAAACAAGCGCCATCTCCTTAAAACCACAGGGGTTCATGGCCTTCTCAAAGCACAGAAAGGGGACCCTAGATTAAAAATGGCCCATTTTGGGGGTCAGTTTATATGTTAAAACCATACCCCCAATGTGATGGTATTTGGAGGTAGGGACTTGGGGAGGTGATGAGGTTTAAGTGAGGTCATGAGGATCAAGTCCCTCTGATGGGATTGACACACTTATAAGAAGGGGAAGGGGACAGAGCTTTCTCTCTCACCCATGTAGGGGACAATGAGAAGCCAACAGTCTGCAACCCAGAAGAGGGTCCTTACCCGAAACCATTTGTGCTGGCTCCCTGATCGTGGGACTTCCAGTCTCAAGACTGTGAGAAATAAATTGCTATTTAAGCCACCCAGTCTATGGTCTTTTGTTATACAGCCTGAGCGGACTAAGACACCGCATATGAGAAACATATTAAGAAAGATAAGTGTGCAAGAAAAGTGCATAGAAATGGGTGGTAGAACTAGTTAGTGTAAAAAATATTTGATGTGCGGTTAGAAGGTCTGGATCCACAGACCAGCTCTGCCATCACTAAGACTGTGAATTCGGGCACCTTACTTCACCTCTTTTAAAAGTATTACTTATCTGGACTCGCAGCTAGGATTAAATACACTAAAGCACATGCAAGTATCTTCTAGGAAGCAGGCATGCAATAAATACTTGAGCAATGTACCACTTCTGAAAGGGGTGATTCTTCCTGAGAACAAGAGAGATCTATGAGTTTGGGTCCGCATCAGAGAGACTGTTGGCTTGCCCATTCTCATGGCTGCCGGCCAATTGATGAGGTTAGCCACGTGCCTCACTGGACACGGCCTGGGTGGGCTGTAGAGAGGCAGCACACCTTTCACAACACCTCAGGAAAATGGCCTTGTAATTAGACTGTTTTCTGGAGCTTCAAGAAGCTGAAGGTTTGCTTATAAGCACTGTGAAATTTTTTGCAAAAATGCAACTTAAGGACAATTATATTTCTACACTGAAGGGTTTCTTAAATACATCAAATGGAAGGTCAAGGCTTCAAAAAGCTTAATCACTGGCTGTTTGTTTCCATTGCCCTCTGTTTCTGGTACTCTGTGAACATGTTCTGACCTCCAAGTGTGGGTGGCAATGCAGGACGGATGCTGTCTGTGCATTAGTGTGAGCCTTGAAACTTGTCCAGAGCGTTTCTGAAACTCTGCCAGTAGGGAATAAATAGCACACAACTTCCCTCTGAATCGCAGCTTGAAATGACGCTGCAACTCTCTGAATTTCAGAGTGTCTTAAAGCATTTGCCAGGTATTTATTAGAAAAAGAGGTTGTGACAATTAAATGAGAAAATTTTATTTGAGGCGAGTCATAGCCTTAAATATGAAAGCAAAGCCAGTCAAACTTCTAGAAGAAAATAGAGAATATTTCATAACCTTAGGGTAAGCAAAGACTCTGTAAACAGAGCATAAAGAAAACTAATTTCAAAAGAAAAATATTGATAAAAACACATTTCTCTTTAGTATTTGGAACTTTCTGTTCTTCAAAAGATACAATTCAGAGAGTTAAAAGGCAAACAATGAAGTAGGAAAAGATATTTGTGATACATGTATCTGAGTAAGACCTCCTATCCTATGGTGATAAAAGATTCCTACAAATTAAGTTTTAAAAGACAAAGTCAAATTTTCAAGTGGTCAGAAGATTTGAGCAGGGACTTCATAAAGAAACATACCCAAATGACCAAAGAGCACATAAAGAGATGTGTCCATCATCAGTCATAGGAGAAGTGGAAGTCTAAAATCACGGTGCTACACTACACTACTTACCCACGGGAGTGGCTAAAATAAAAGACTGACAGTAACAAGTGCTGGAGAGGATGTGGACCAACTGGAACTCCCAGTCCTACCGGTGGGAATATAAATTGATTCAAACTTCATAGGGCAACCCCTATGAAGATGAGAGATTCAAGACATAAGAAAATATCTAATGGTATGGTTGGGGAGGTCAATATTAAATCTCTTGTACTTGAGCCAATTTGAGGCCAAACTTAGCTACTGGTTAGTGCTGTTGGGGGCTCCAGGTAGCCTCTACACAGTTCTCTCCTTGTTATAATTCTTTCTTTTTTACCATTGAGTTTAGATCTCTAGATCTGGGACCATTGATCTGGTCCCACCATCCACCACCACCTCCAATTCCAACAATTTATTCTTACATCAGGAGAATAAACAAAGAAATAGACATGGCACTAACAGATTTACTTCCTATTGCTACAAAATGCATGCCTGAGCAGCCCTTTCTCATAATGATATGGTTGTGTTTGTCAAAAGATAGTCACGCTTACGGTAGACTGAAATGTAGTCTTTTACTGCAATTATTCTTTATTAAGCATGAATGCCCGTTATTATCATCCTATTTAGTAAATTATTCTCAATACTTTCCCACCCTTTCCTTGGATATTCATTTGTGCTGCTGGTGCCTGATGCCTTCGCTCCCTCCTGAGCACCAGCCCTCCTGCTGTGGCCTTTACAACCTGACAGTGTTCACAGTTCCCCGGATTTCTCATTCAGTCAGCGGCATCATTTGCCAAGAACAGTTTGGGAATATTGAGTCAGAGTCTCCTGATCCAATATTTTCACAGCCTGTGAAAATGTTCTATGCTTGGAGTTAGAGACGGTTTTGGAGAGTAAACTTTTAAATCCAAGCTAATCGCAATTTCCTTTATATTCAGTGCGTAGTGCTGTGAAGTTCACATGGGTTATTTTACTGGGTGGAGCCAATATTGGGAACAACTGAATCCTTCCACGTGCTTAATACAGGTGGTTGGAGGAAGGACAGATCTGTATACAAGACTATTTCTAGGAAGTTGACACCTGAAGCACTCAGGAATTTTTTCTGTTTATAAACTGCTCCTCTCCATCAGCAGTTGGAAGCTGCAGTGCAAAATGGAAGTCAGTTTTATTCTAATCAGAATTATACTGATGGGTTATCCTCTTGTGACCCCTTGTCAACTGATCAACAGCCTTGGGAACAATAGGCACAGGCAAGGCATTTCTGACATGGACCCAGGCACATAAATCTCTCTCATTCTCAGAAAGAAGCGTCCTTTTGAGCAGTCCCTGTTACATCTCAAACCAGAGTGGTACATTTCTCTAACAGTGATTGCAAGCCTGGTTCCTGGAAGGAATCTGCACTGTGCTTAACCCCACTTACTGCCTACTCAGCATGCACACCCCACTACCAGCACCCTGCTCCTTTCCTGCCTACAGAGCTCTGATTTTGCTCCGAGGGAAGGATAGTCTGCAATGACAATCTCAGGTCCCTCGTCTGTGATTGGCCTAGAGATGGCCATGTGACCATCCAGTTCCACCAATGAGGTGTAAACAGATATCTGCTAGGTGGGGCTTCTGGAAAAGGGGCTGCTTTCCTGGTGAAAACAGACAGGTCTGCTTGTCATATAGCCTCTTGCTCTTTTAGCCTTTACTTTCCTCTTTCTTGTTTCTTCTTGCCTGGAACACAAATGTGACACTAGAAATGCAGTGGCATTTGAACATCAGACTTGAATCAAGATCGGGTACCTGTCGGTCTCCGGCTTCTTACTTGAGGAGATAAACTAAGAGTGTAAGGCCCTCTGGTTGGTCCTCTGAACTTGCGGTCAAAGGCAGACTGTCAGACACCCTCCTCGGTCTTGGGGAAGTGAAGAGGGACTGATACAGCTGAGCAGCTTCTGCACACCAGGGCTGTTTCAAATGTGTTAGCTCATTAGCCCCTCAGAGAACCCTATGAACTAGCTCTTAGCACTTCTGTCTGCAGACAAGGCACTGAGTTCAAAGATATGGAGGGAGAGGCAGGTCCAGGATGAAGCCCAGACCTGTGTGAGTCCAGGGTCCAAGCTACAGTCACCCCACCACGCCGGCTCCAGCTGTTGGGTAGAGCAGACCAAAGCTTGCCCTGTTTCAGCTAAAATATAAACCATTAAGTAGTTTGAAGTAGAGACATTTGGTTGGTAGGTTGGTTGGTTAGTTGTGTTTATTTCTTTTTTTCTTTTGTGTTAATACCCTTAAAACAGTGTTCTACAAAATACTGATCTGGAAGAGGTTTCTATTCTACCTTTCTCTTGGGGGTTTTTTGCTCTAAAGTCAGGAAGAGAAATGATGCCAATAAAAGTGGGCAAAACCATAGGCATCCTGCCTGAGAGAAAATGACATAATTGTGTGTCACTTTCAATTATTTTGAGGAATTTCTGTGGAAGGGTGGAGGAGTCTAGTTAATTAAACATAGTAGAGCTCACCCTCCCTCCTCACACCCACCCCGTGTGGGTAGAAGGTAAGACTTAGGAGGGCACAGTCCAGGGAGCTTCCCACAGCCAGACATAGTCACAAACATTCACCATTAAAGGTACAAATTGATGAGGCCACAAAAACCCTAACTAGAAGAAGCACATTTTATTATAGGAATCCCCACCACCACATGCACTTAGTGCTTCGCAAATAGGTCACTCAGTTAGCATTTGTGAGCCCAAAAGGAAAAAGACAAAAAGGCAGGGAATAAGAATCAGTGAACCAGAGCTCATGTGCCTGGGGCCATGGAAGATGGAGACAGAAGATGGAGTCAAAACACTGTACTATTAATAATGCTTTCACTCATTCATTCAACAAACATTTTCAGACAATACTCTAGGTGCTGAGCATTGAGCTGTGAATAGACAGAGGTCCCTGTATTCTTGAAGCTTGCATTCTAGAACAGAGAGATATAAGATAATAAGATAAATTATTAATATCTTTTTTAGTATCTCAGATAGTGATAAGTACTATGAAAAAAATTTAAGAGGGTTCCAGATAGAGCATGGCTGGAGAATAATCTTAGTGGCTTTGAATGGAAAAGCCAGAAAGGTTTCTTTGAAGAGGTGATATTTGAGCAGAGTCCTCAATAATAAGAATGAGCCTACTATGCAAAGATCGGGGCTGGTGTGGGGGTGGGAGAGTGTTCCAGCATGTGGGAGCAGCAAGTGCAAAGGCCCTGAGATAGAAAGATCAGATGTGTGACAAGGAGTCACGAGATGAAGTTGGAGAGACAGGAAAGCCGGATCATGTCCGGTTTTGTGGGCCATAGGAAAGAGTTCGGAAGGCATTAGATAGTTTTACACAAGTGAGTGACCAGATCTGGTCTACCTTTTTAAAAGGAGCAATTGCGGCTCTGTGGAGCATGGACTGCTGGGAGGCCAGGAGGAAAGGCGGGCATACCAGCGGGAAGCTGTTGCAGGAGCACAAGTGAGACAAGATGGTGGCTGAGACCCGGGAGGTAGCAGGGGAATTAGGAAGAGCAGTGGGATTTGAGGTAAAATTTGGAGGTAGAAGAGGACTTGATTTAGAATTAGCAAGGGAGATTAAAAGAAAGAGGAGGCAGAGATCATTCCCAAGCCCCCTGTGAGACAGTGACACATTTTGCCTAGATAGAGAAGGCTAATGTGGATCACTTGAAGGGCGATACCATGGAAGGGGGTGACTTGGGGACCAAGAGTTCCATTTTGGAAGTGTTACCTTTTAGACATTTAGGAAACACCCAGGGAAGTTGCTGAGTGGGCAGTTAAATAAGCTAGCAACAATCATAATAACTGTGGGCATTCAGTACCTTTTATACACAGTGTCCTCACAAATGTCACTATGCTTTACACCCAGTCTGACAAAATAGATGTTATTCCTGTCATCAACCCCAGAAATCCAGACAAGGAAGAGCCAACTTTCCCAAAGGCCAGGTTACTTGCCCAGTATCTCACGTGGGGTACAGGGCATGAATTCGGCGCTTGCCATTTCAAGACCTGTGTCCTTTTTTGTGAGCCCACCCAACGAGAGGGGTCTGGGACAGAGCTTTCAAACCTTTTTCCGAAGCTCTTGTACAAATCCAGGGAAGTGAGACCTGCTTTGGAGGGTGAGGCTTCTTTAGACCAAGTTGCTAAGCTTCTTTGGGGCTTATTCCCTGGGCATCCCCAATCCCTTCTTAAGGAGAAAAGGAAGAGATTTTTCATGGACTAATAAGATTTTCACCTTCTGTCTAAGATTATTACATCTGAGAAGCTCTCAATTTTAGTACAAAGATCGATTCTTTCCTATCTCCTCTTCTCATGGTTTTGTAAAAGTTTGACATTATTGACCCTATAGAAAATGTTCTCAAATGCTCTTGTGGAGAAGGGAAGAGAGAGAACTGTTCAATTTCCGGGCTGGAGAAAGAGCCGCTGCCACAAGAGTGCATTAAGGCCCCTACCTCTGGTTATTTAAGCGTAATGATTCCTTTAAAAGATCCTGAGAACCTGCGTGGGGAAAAAGGGCGAGTCCTGTTGTTGCTCAAACTGAGAATGAACCATGATTCCATCTTCTGATGGAATCCCTTGCTTGCAGCCAAGCGGTGATATTAGCAAAATAAAGAAGGTGTCAGAGCTGGGAGCCTCAGCTAAGGTCTTTAGAGGAGGGCAGTGGGACACCTGGGAAGAAAGAGAAAGGTCAGGGGCTTCGTTATCTAGTTTCTTCACACAAGATGGTAAGAGCAAGTTCTTGTGACCGTAGGGGTCCTTGGAAGGACCCCAGGACACAGTTTATACCCAGACAGTGCAGGCAATACTCCAGTGTGAGGGATGGCAGATGCCGACTTGAGCCGCACCTGAAACTCAGACTCTAAGGAACATTCTCTTTTTCAAATCTGGATGGGAACATAATCTAGATTTTCTTCGTCCCTTACCTCTGTCTTTCTCTGTTATTCTCCCAGATAATTCCAAAGGGAAATGCATTGAGTTGATGTTCCAAGGTTGAGCAGGGTTTTGTTTTGCTTTTCTCTCTCTCTCTCTCTCTCTCTCTCTCTCTCTCTCTCTCTCTCTCTGTCGTCTTTTGATTGATATCAAAATCAAACCTGGCATTCTCCAAGGGCCTTCGTGCTTTCTGAGTTTTAAACTTGGTACAAAATGTGGGTCATTTCAATGTGTCTGATTCGTTTGTGCTGGAGTCATCAGACTCTGACCCACTGGACAACCCTGAAGATGTTGCTGCAACAGTCTTTTCTCTTCTCCTACCATATTTCTTTATGAAAAGTGAAAAAGAGCAATTCTGACTATCAACTGGGTAATATGCTATGTGCCCTCCCACCCCAGTGAACTGAAAACCCAGGAACAACAAGAAGCACCTTTACAAAATTTTACTTGTCACAGTCGGCTGAACCCAGGAAAATTTATGCTGGAGCGGTCGTGAGTGAGCAGCAGAGAAGACTTCTGGGTGCATTGATTTCAACTTCCTCAAGCCACTAAGCTTACATGGTTTTTGAATTGTTATTTGCAAATCTACATCCCCCTCAAACAACCATAAATGTGTTATTAATGGAAAAACCTCAAAGATTCCATTTTAATTACCCAGTATAATAAATAAGACAAGATCTCAGCAACGCTCATTCCTGTAAGATTTCAGATCACCGCGCATAAAGAGAAGATCTAAGGTAAGTTCACAAATGAAAGATCAGGCTAAGAATAGCAATGGACTTGTCAACTGTACTGTTGGGAGCCAGACAACGGTGGCACTGTGCCACCCAAATTGCAAGAGACATAATTTTCATCCTAGAATTCCATACCTGGGAAACCTAACAATCACGTGTGTAAAGTCTAAACCACTAAAGAGTGTGCTAGGGAATAAACCAAGAAAGAAGAAAACGTGCATTCCAGGAAAAAAAATACCCAGCAGGGGAGGAAGGGCAAGAAGAAGCCAGGAAGGAAGATGGTTAGGAGGCCGGAGGAGCACCAGCCCAGTGTGGACTAGGAGAATGGAATGGCTACATTATCTCAAATTTGTATTGAGAAACTATAAAGAAGGGGTCAGGAATCTATGGCTCACAAGCCAGATGTGGCTCTTTTCATGGCTGCATCTGTCTGGCAGACAAATCTTTAATAAAAATATAATAACGTTAAAAATATAAAACATTCTCATGTATTACAATCCATTCATTTTCTACCGCCAATGTTCATGGTTGTGGGTGGCTGGAGCCAATCACAGCTGTCTTCCGGGACAACACCACATTTTTATTGGATAATGTGTAAGGTACATGGGTCGTTGTGAGGTCAGGAAGTAAACTTCCTTCCTTTTAATCAAGTAGTCAGCTAGCTAATTGCAGAAACCCTTTTGACAAAGAAGATGGCTAAAAGAAAAAAGGATAAGGAGTATCGTACTTTTCAGCAGGAATGGACAGAAGAATTCACCTTTGTGGAGAGAGCAGGTTCTGCAGTGTGTCTAATATGCAATGATAAAATTGCATAGATGAAATGGTCAAATATAAAGCGGCACTTCGACACACGTGATACTACATTTGCATCTAAATATCCAGCAGGGGACAGCAGGGAGAAAGCATGTCAAGAGCTACTGTGCAGAGTACAAGCTAGTCAGCAGCAACTCCGTGTTTGGACCCAACAAGGTGACTGGAATTTGGCTAGCTTTGCTGGTGCTTTAGCAATTGTGAGACAGGGAAAGCCATTCACAGATGGGGAGTATGCCAAAACATTCATGCTTGATGTTGCCAATGAACTTTTTGACGACTTTTCAAATAAAGACAAGATAATCAAACAAATAAAAGACATGCCTCTGTCGGCAAGAACTGTTCACAATCGTACCATCATGATGGCAAATCAAATTGAGGCAACACAAGTGAAGGACATAAATGCAGCACCATTCTTTTCTCTCGTTTTGGATGAGTCAACAGATGTAAGCCATTTATCCCAGTTCAGCGTGACTGCAAGGTATGCTGTTGGTGACACACTACGTGAGGAAAGTATTGCTGTTTTTCCTATGAAAGAGACAAGAGGGGAAGGTTTATTCAAGTCTTTCACTGAGTTCACTAAAGAAAAAAATCTACCGATGGACAAACTTATTTCGGTGTGGACTGATGGTGCTCTGTGCCTGGTGAGGAAAAACAAAGGATTCGTAACGCTTCTTTGTGAACATGAAAAGAGACACATCCTAAGTTTTCACTGCATCCTACATCAGGAGGTGCTTTGTGCTCAGATATGTGGCGAGCAGCTTGGTGAGGAGATGTCGCTGGTCATTCAGGTGGTCAACTTTATTGTTGCCCGAGCTTTAAATGATTGCCAGTTTAAAACACTGCTGGATAAAGTTGGGAATAATTCTCCTGGTCTCCTTCTACACAGCAATGTGCGTTGGTTGTCAAGAGGGAAGGTGCTCAGCCGTTTCGTGGCTTGTCTGAGCGAAATCCGTACTTTTCTTGAAATGAAAAACGTCGAGCATCTTGAGTTAGCTAACAATGAGTGGCTCCTAAAGTTCTACTATCTCATGAACATGACTGAACATCTGAATCAGCTCAATGTGAAAATGCAAGGCTTTGGAAATACAGTCTTATCCCTTCTACAAGCAGTGTCTGCATTTGAAAACAAGCTGGAACTCTTCATTGCCGACATTGAAACAGGTTGTTCGCTACTTTGAAAAACTGGGAAAGTTTAAAGATGCATGCACAGCAAGTAACCCTGCTCAACATCTTGATCTCCAGCAGCTAGAAGGCTTCACATCTAATCTCCTGCAGCCATTCAAAGCGCGCTTTGGAGAATTTTGTGAGTACCCTCATCTTTTTAAGTTCATCACCCATCCACACGAGTGTGCGGTGGACAGCGCCGACCTGAGTTACATCCCCGGTGTCTCCATCAGAGATTTTGAGCTACAAGCTGCTGACATGAAGGCCTCAGACATGTGGGTGAATAAGTTCAAGTCACTGAATAAAGATTTGGAAAGACTTGCAGGACAGCATGCAGAGTTGGCAAGCAAACACAAGTGGGGAGAAATGAAAAAACTTCAACCCATGAACCAGCTGATTGTCAAAACTTGGAATGCACTTCCTGTTACATACCACACACTGCAATGTGTTAGTATTGCTGTACTGACAATGTTTGGCTCTACGTATGCATGTGAGCAGTCTTTCTCACATCTAAAGAACTTTAAGACCAACCTACAATTACGTTTAACAGATGGCAGTCTCAACGCCTGCATGAAGCTTAACCTCACCAGTATCAACCAGACTACAAAGCCATCAGCAAAACCATGCAGCAACAGAAGTTGCATTAACGGTAAGAAGTACTTTATTCATTATTGGTTAGCAACAGCATAACAACGTTATTAAAAAGAATTCAGAGACTTACTGTACTTTAAAAGTGTTGGTCTTACATAAAATGCACACATTTGCTTGTATTTAGTGTTAAACATATTGTATGGCTCTCACGGAATTACATTTTAAAATATGTGGCGTTCATGGCTCTCTCAGCCAAAAAGGTTCCCGACCCCTGCTATAACAGAATGTAAGAAAACTTAGCGGTAGATCAAAAGAAAACTAAGCAAATTTCAAAGCAAAGCAATTACAAAAGCGAAATTCTTATCTACCACAATACATTTTAGCCGATAATGTCTAAAACAGATTAATTGAACAGTAGCACTTATGCATATTATTAAAAATACAGGCATAGACTGACCAGGTGGTGGTGCAGTGGATAGAGTCGGACTGGGATGCAGAGGACCCAGATTCGATGCCCTGATGTCGCCAGCTTGAGCGCGGGTTCATCTGGTTTGAGCAAGGCTCACCAGCTTGAGCCCAAGGTCGCTGGCTTGAGCAAGGGGTCATTCAGTCTGCTGTAGTCCCACAGTCAAGGTACATATGAGAAAGCAATCAATGAACAACTAAGGTGCCACAACGAAGAATTGATGCTTCTCATCTCTTTCCCTTCCTGTCTGTCTGTCCCTCTCTCTGTCTCTGTCACACACACACACAAATATATATATACATAAATAAATGTGTGTGTGTGTGTGTGTGTATATATATATATATATATATATATATATATATATATATATATTTAAACTTAAGAGTAGTTGCTTCTGCAGAGAAGAAAGTGGTAGTGTGAGTAAAGAAATTCTATTTTTCATATGGGCTTTTTAACACTTTTAAAATTTATGCGCATTATCACTTTGATTTGTTCTAAGTCCACTTTTAAAACACAAAACCACATAACTATGTTGTTCCATTACTGAACTATCTAAACTATTTTAGTGACATCCTTCACTGAAATTATTGAGAAATGAAAGATTAATGAAATCAAGCAATAAATTAATATAAATTAATTTTATCTTTATTAGGAATTCAATATTTCTATCAACTGATCCTATGGATTCTGGAAATCAAAGTGTCTATGTTCAAGTCTGTCTATCTCAGTCTCAGCGCCTACAGGAAATGTCCTTTTTTTCTTTTTTTTTACCGGGACAGAGAGAGAGTCAGAGAGAGGGATAGACAGGGACAGACAGACAGGAACGGAGAGAGGTGAGAAGCATCAATCATTAGTTTTTCGTTGCCGTTGCAACACCTTAGTTGTTCATTGATTGCTTTCTCACATGTTCCTTGATCGTGGGCCTTCAGCAGACCGAGCCAGCCCTTGCTGGAGCCAGCAACCTTGGGTCCCAGCTGACGAGCTTTTGCTCAAGCCAGATGGCCCCGTGCTCAAGCTGGCGAGCTCGTGTTATCGAACCTGGGTCTTCTGCATCCCAGTCCAACGCCCTATCCACTGCGCCACCACCTGGTCAGGCAGGAAATGTTCTTTTTATCTCAGGAAGGTTGATAGCAAGTGTGTGTGCGTACATATTCATGAACACACGCACGCACACACATGGCATTTCTGTCTTGTTGCACTGATTCCATTTGAAGGCTTTAGAGCAAAAGATCTAATGAAACAATTTATAATACCAGACTGTTAAAATCCTGAGTTTTTAGAGACCCGGTTTAATGGCTGATTTTTAAAAAGGCCAAAATGCATTAATGAGATAAATAGAAGAAAATAATCTGTCAAACTGCATCAGGGAAGAAGACAGCTAACATAACATCCCTCCAAAGAATAAGTGTTATTTGAAACTTCACTGCGCAAGTTTGTCACTAAGAAATACAGTCACTCTTAGCATTTTCCTGGGCTGACAGACAGAAGAACGTGTATGTGCAGTGTTATTTCACATGTGCCAGAGTCCCCAGACTTTCCCTTTCTCCTTGCTCTCTCTGAGAGAGGAGGTGATGGAAGAGCCCTAGGAAGCTTGTCTCCCTGCTATGTAACAACTAGATGACAGTTAATGAGCCTTGACAGTGTGGATGACAGAAGTGATCAAAACAAGGGCCACATCATATCTTTCTCCTTCATCCCACAGGCTAAGCCATGTTCCCCGCTGACCCCATGCAGGAGAAAGGGCAGGGAGGGTTCAATTCTGCCATAACTGAGCTCCATGCCATTCATCTCTCTGATCTGGCCCCTCGTGAACTGCAGAAAAGCTTCAGTTGCCTGGGTACCTCCATTCTTAACGCTGGGCTATGTAATGACAGGGAATTTGGCTCATGATATAATGTTAAGTGAAAAAAAGCAGAACATGTTTACACATTTTTCATATACATGGATGGGAGTCTTGTGTGCTCATCAGTATTATAAAATAAAGATGAGTTATTTGCAAGCTTTCTCCTTTGTAATTTTCTGTTTTCCAAATTCTTCTTACAAGGAGGCAAAAGCATATATTATTTCATCATTAAAAACCAAAATAAGAGAAGATTTGAGTAAACTTGTGGTCTTCATCTGCCCATATCGGGGAGATCCTGCTGAGTTAGGTTCTCAGAGACAGTGTAGAGTGGTGGCTAGAAGCAGAGACCGGGGCTAAAACATTATTATTTTGAATGTGTGGCAATATACTGAGAGTTTCACCCTAAAATTCCTATCCAATTTTTCTGGGCTGGATCACAGGGCCTTTGTATTCTAATCTGGCTTCCTTGCGGGGGTTCATTCTTCAGCAGAAGCTTGCAGCATCCTTCCTGCCCCCACCTCCATCTTCACTAAGTGCCTCCTGTCTACTTGCTTGAATAACCAATAAGAAGGATAAGTACTTTAAGCTGATTAAGATATACTTTGATTTAAGATCATCTTTTTTTCAAGTGGTTTTAGGATGCAGTCTTTTATTCTTATTAAGCTATAGGAAACCCGTGGGCAATGTCGTTAGACAAGCATGCTAGTCTTTTTTCTATAGGACGCATTCTCTTCCTTTCAACCTTATGTTGTCTCTGATCAAGAAATACCAGCACTGGGGAAAAAGTAAAAATACAGTCTTTTTAATGACAGGGAAACAAGAATAGATGTAAAAAAAAAAAAAAAAAAAAAAAAAAAGGGAAGACTAAGCTTTCTGTTTTGGGGAATTGACTAGCCAAGGCCTACTTGTCATCTGGTTGACTGACTTTTCAGACAGTAGAGCTGTCACTCCCTTTGTTGCCATTAAGTGGCAATTTAACACCATGTCACATATTACCCTTTCTTATCATCTAAATGTGTAGAACTCCAGGACTTTCCAAGGATGATTCTTGATTACGCTTGTCAACAGGTCTCTGTCCAGGCATCATGAACACAGCCAGCCCAAATTGGAAGAAAATTTTAAAGTACATCTATTTAATCTTGCACTATGTTTTTGTTTTGACATTTGAAATGTGTGTGGCTGTCTGTTCAGAAGTTTGCATCAGTTTACGTAAGGTAACAAAGCTACGAAGTTGAGACCTGACTCAGGAGTTGCTTAGAAACTGTCTTTCTTATGCTATCGTTCCGTTTCAAACTGCCCCGTGAGGTCAGGATAAGCTGAAGTCCATCCTCACCAAGAGAAAAATAAAGCATCCACTTTCCCTGTTTTGTCACCTCTAAGCAAAATTTTTCCTGGACAGATGAGCAAAAGATAAAAATTCTGTAATAAGAGTGAATGTGTCTCTTTCTCTCTCAAAATATCATGTTGTACTTATATGTTGCGATAATGAAATGAAAGCTTAGAAGTTAATAAGCTTGTGAAGCTCTCAAGGCTGGTAAGGAGTAAACTGTGAATGGACGTAAATGCCACGCCACAACCCTTGTTCTTGTGATGATATGAGATGATCCAGTGCCTATGTGATGAGATGAAGGGAGGTACTCAGAACGTGGGTTGCAATTTAAAACTTATGAATCATTTATTTCTGAATTTTTTATTTAATTTTGGGGGGGGGGCTGTGGTGGACCATAGGTAACTGGAACCACAGAAAGGGAAGTGATGGATAAGGGGGACCACTGTATTGGCAGATAAACCCATCGCTGTGACACCATGCACTAAGTGCTACATTACAAGTAGTGGATGAGGGTGTTAAATATTCAGAAGAGGGACCCCTGGTCTCCTTTAGGGCTTAGAAAGCTTTTCTAAAGGAAGTGAGCTTTGGTATTGAAGGATGAGGAGTTCTCCAGGTAACAAGGAGAGAAAGGTGTTCTAAGACCAGGAAGTGGCTTGGGGTGCCAAGTCCTTTGGGATCTCTGGAGCATAGTGTAACATGGAGAGGAAGACGAGGCGTGGAGGATGGTGTGGGAGGGGCAAAGCTTGAAGCTGTTTAGGTTTTATCTTGAGATCAAATGAGACCAATTGAAGAATTTTAAGCAGGCGAGTTAGATGATTCAGTCTTCACTCTGGGAAGATCACTGCGGATGCAGATTACAGACATTGGGAGCAGTGGGTAGAACACAAGCCAGCCACACGCGTTTGGAGATGATGGGCCTGAACTAAAGCAGCAACGATGGGAACAACCAGGAAAAGGAGGTGTCCGGAAGGCAGAATGGATAGGGTGTTGTGGTGAACCAGACGATGGTGGGCGGGAGTCAGGGCGAAGGTTAGGATGACCCAGGTTTTTGCCTTGAGAGAATCAGGGAGTGTTAGTACCATGAACTGAAACAAATAAGACAGATGAAAGACAAATTCCATTTTTAAGGCTTCCAGTATGGCATGATAGCTCCTACCAGGGTGGAGACCGCACTGGACACTACTTAGCTGGGATGATAACGAGTCATCGTCTAGTTGTGCTTTCAACCCACGTGCTCTGTACCAGGCACCGTGCTGGGCAGTGAGATGAGACCCATGTGGCGTGGCATTTACGTCCATTCACAGTTTACTCCTTACCAGCCTTGAGAGCTTCACAAGCTTATTAACTTCTAAGCTTTCATTTCATCATCGCAAATACGGTGACCAAACCCTAGGTTATTAAGATGATCATTATGATAACTCCAGAAACAGCCCCTGGTAAACTGTAATCACTATAATGATAATAATAAATAATAGCCTCAACAAAGAAGCTGAAAGCACTTGTGGCTAAAGGGCCATACTGGTTATAGAAGAGTCAAGGAAAAGCCAGGTGGAGAAAACTAATCTTAGAAATGTGGCAGTCCTGGGTAGAAGTGAGGACAGGTCTCAGAAGGCACATCACCCTCTTCTTCCTACACCACACTGACTGTCCCTTTTACCCACAGTGCAAAAGGAGGTGGCTCTTTTGTGGTTAAAGGGAAATACTCTGAAATAGCACGAGGATTTTTGTCAGGTTGAGAACAGTTATCAGTAACATTTCTCATTTTAAATAACAATTTTCTTTTAGTTGGTGTTTCCAATAAGTGCAGATTAGCTTAAAATATGGTACAGTCAAGTTTCCTACATTTCTAGGACCTTTATTAGTAAAACTAAGGACTTTCAATTTTATGAATTTCATAGAGTTCACCTATAATGGCTCTGAGGCATAGCAGAAATTATTGCACCTGTTCTGAAGATGAAAGAAGTAAGATTTTAAGGCTGTAACAAACTACTGAAATAGTGGATGACACCGCTAGTCGATGGCAGCTTGAATCTACATCTTTTGTTTCTAAAGTCAAGGTTTTTTAATAGTATTTTATGTGATTCATTTAGAAGATTGTATATTTTTATTATAAGATTTACATAATATAATATTTACTCTCTTAACTGTGCTAAAGGGTACAATTCACCATGGTCTCTCAAGCTTTCTCTCCCCTGAACTGTTCCACCCTCCCTGGTTTCTGACCAGGGAAACTCCAGTTCAGCCCTGGAAGCTTCCTTCCCCACACCAGACAGAGGTCACTATTTCTTCTCCTGTATTCCCTTTCTACCCAGGACAAACTCCTCTCTCACATGGACCGGTGATACTCTATTTACAAGCTTGTGCCCTCTAACAAGCTGTTAGCTCTCTGGAGGCAGGGCTGTGAATTCATTTCTGCACCCCCAGAACCGTACATTATCACCATCTAATAGCTGCTCTGTAAGTACTTGAGGAATTAATATGGATACATAGATAAAACATTTAAAAATTTGTAATGCCTTTTTTCCTAAAGAACGCAATAGGTCACAGCAAATATACATATGCATAAGTAGGAAGTGTGAAAGGTGAGCTATGGCAGGTATTTGGTGAGCAGTGGAAGATGTTTGCCCTTTACTGGTCACTGGACCAGTTAGGATATATTTGGCAATAAGGAATAAAAAACCCAGTTTCCGTGGCTTAAACACACAGACGCTGTTTTTCTCACATAACAAAAAATTCTGAGGTGGGCTGTCACTGGTTTTGGTTTGAGTGCCCAGCAGGACCATGCTGACTCTATTTTCTATTCTGTCATCTTGATTCTATTGGTTTTTTGGCCTCCTGTTCATTGTCTCTTGGTTGTAATCTGATTGCAGGATCACTAGGCATCTCATTTGCATTCAAGGCAGAAAGAACTTGGGAAATGAAAGGGCAGAGGCAGCAAAAGATTTCTCAGAAACCCCCAGCCAACTCGCTCTTTCAATGGTCCAATGACTTCCTTAGCTGCAAGAAAGGCTGGGAAATCAGAAACGGGATTGCCTTGGTAGTCATGGACCGATCACATTCCTTGGTTCTGTTAATAGGAAAGATAGGGAGAAAGGTTGGCTGTTGGGAAGGTGACCCACGGTGTCTGCCACTAAATAGTGTCATCCACCTAGAATGGTGTTGTTCTGCAGTTATATACTTCTTGATGGACCTAGGTAGGAATGTATCTCCCCCTAATGTCTATAGAAACAAGACATCAGTGGCAGAGCTATTTCACATGGATATGAGACATTAGGCACCTGAAGTTTACAGCCCCAAATTCCCCAGTTGCCAAAGAGTTTCCTCACTCATCATTTCCCCAGCCTTTCTGAACCTTAGCATTTTGTCCCTAAAGATAACAACCTTTTCATTCAGCCAGCTCCTCCTTGGGCCCCTCAGCAGAAGACCTGATTAAAATTCTTTGGGCTCATGGAAAGACCTCCTCTTCTGCTAAATTATCTTTTCTTATTTTTTATATTAGAATACAAATAGCTATGTGTTTCATAAGAATGAGCAGTAGGGATCCAGAGAAAGAGAGAGTATGATAATTTTGGGGCGGGGGTTGTTTGTTTTTTAAGTATTGATCACCTATGCAAAATTATTTATGAAACTTAGGTTGAGCACAGTCTTTCAGATTTCATGCCCATCATCTGTGATAGTAAAGGAGGAAAGGCAGGAGAAACATAGAAGAAACGTGTGGGAAGTATGTGCGGCATTGGCTTCCACTGGCTACACACAGGCCCTTCTTCTCCTTCACCAAACAGAAGCCCATGTTCTTGACAACAGGGGAGTAAAAGGGACATCAGCAGTGAGTTAGCTATCCTTGCTATACATATAACCTACACATAGTCGGGCTATGAACATGAGTGATGAAGAAAACAGCTCAGGGCTGCATGGGGGACATATTCTACAGCAGCAGCTCCAGAATCTGGACCTGTAAACCGGCTGAAACCCATGTGTGAGATCTCCCTGCTGGCATTAATGGCTCCCTTGTCTGAGTTCCCATGCACTTCCCGCAAGCCTCGGCTCCGGCCAGTCACTGCCTTTTCACCAGCACACCGTGAGGGCCATGCAGAGTGCCTGGCTCATAGCAGATGATAGGACATTGCAGGGCTGAGTGAACCCTCCAGAAGAATCCCCCTGGCTGTGCCTCCACTAGCAGGAAAGCCCAGGGCACAGGAGATGTGGAAACTTCACCAAACCACCACTGTGCGGAGGAATACATCCAGCCTCAGACACAAACTTTCTGCGTCCTCCAAGGGGTTTGAATGTAAAGTGTGACAGGGATTTTCTGGCCGTTGCAAGTATTTGCGGCTCCTCAGACTAATTTCAGTTTTCAGTCCGCTTCCTCTCCCCTTAGGCTCCATCTGGAACAACCGACCTCTCCCACACCACTCCTTTGTTGGGACAATTCATGCTCACCCTTCAGGTCGTTTACACATCAGCTCCTGGAGAAGCCTTCCCTGACCTCCCCCAAGCCTGGACCAGGTGCGTGACTGCCCCTTCTTGGTTCTGGATTGTAGCTAACCTATTAGTTGGTTTCCCTTTCTACACGGAGAACTCTGCCAGGAAAAGAGGCGATTTCGTCCTCTCTTTAGTCCCCACCTCTTATGACACCGCCTGGAGCACAGGAAGGGTTCAAAATACTCTGCAGTAAACTGGGGGAGTGGAGTGTCCCCAGAGTGGCGGTGCTGGGCCATGTGTCTCTCGCACCACAGCCTCCCCTAGGCCGCACTCTCTCCGCAGCTCAGACGTGGGACTCTGTCGGGGACAGGCGCGCCCTAGGGCCGGGACCCGCCCCCCGATCCCGAGCGACCCCGCCCGCCGCGTCGCGTCCCTGGCAGGAGCTCCGGGGCGTCGGCTCCCGGGCAGGAGCCCGCGGAGCAGGTGGGGGCGGCGGCCCCGCCTCCGGGTCCCGGCAGCACCAGAGCTGGCGGCCGGGGAGCGAGCAGGGAGCACCGCGAGCGGCACGGAGCGCAGCGCGGCCGCAGCGGCGCCGCCTGGAGCTCGGGCGCTGCGGGACGGAGCCCGGAGTCCGGAGCCCGGAGGCGGCGGCGGCTGCGGGGACATCGGCCCGAGCCCGAGCGCAGCCCGGCCCCGGCGCGACCAGCGGCAGGTAGCGGCTCCGTGCGCGTGTCCGGGTCCGGGACTGAGGGTGGGGACGCGCGCTGTCGCGGCGACCACTCGGGCCCGTCCCGAGGCGGAGTGACGCCCGGCGGGGACAAGGATGTCGCGCGAGTGCCCGTGTCCAGGGGACCTTCACCCGGGGCGGTCGTCGGGGCGCCGCGCTGCCCTAGAGCCGGGCCCCCGCTGCCCGCCGCGCGGTGCCTCCCGGGCCCGGCGGTAAGGGGATCGAGGGAGGAAGGAGGTCACCGCGGGGTTGCCTGGTGACTTCCTCGGCCCGCTCCCTAGCGAGCGGTGCCGAGCGCAAGGCCGCCCGGCCTGGCCCTTTCCGGAGCTCTCCCTTCCCCGCTTCACCCCCAGAACAAAAGGCTGGGGTCTCGCTGAGACGGGGGATGTCGCGGGAAGAGCTGGGGCAGAGTAAAGAAGAACTAGGAAATCTCAGAACTGGAGGTGGCTTTAGGGATACAGAAGCGGCCCCCAGTGAGGAATCCGGTTTGGAGATGTGAAGTGACTTGCCCAAGGTCACACAGCTCGTGGTGGCCGGGCTGGACCCGGAGCGCAGGTTTCGGGACTCCTTTCCTAGTGCTCCAGAGATTTAGATCTGGCCACGACTGGGCTTTAAAGTCATTTGGAGGAGTCACGGAGGAAGTGGCACTCACTCCCCCAATTCATCCCGCAGGCAGCAGGGGTCGCAGGCTTGGGGGAGGGGCACTGCGGATCCGGTGGTGGAGGGAGCCCAGCCTTGTCTCCCTGGGCAGGCAGGCACTGGCTCGCAGGGACAGCACTTTCTGAACGTGGCTTGCCAGCCGCGTGGGGATGCGTACGGCAGGAGCGGGGTGACATAGGGGCCAAGTGTTTTGCGAGGAAAAAAGTTTTGCGGGGAGAAACCAGGGAGCGCTGTGCCCGTCGCGCTGGGACACACCAGCAGCATCCCACTGGGGATGTCAGTGACCAGATGTGTTTGGAAGGAAAGTTACTCTGTAGCAAGAAGTTGGGCTGTCACCGCCTCTCTGAGCTTTGGGTCTTTGGCTGCAAAATGAGGGCCTCGTTCAACATGACTTGTGTGATTTAGAAAGTTCGTGCCCCTCTCTTCTTTTCCAGAATCTTTTATCTCCACAGAGGGAAGATTGGAAATACATTTTTTGTACAATAGCGGTTATCACTGGAACTCCAGCCGTCCCTAATTTTTTTTTATTTTGCTTTAGACGAAGCTAATCGTGGCGATAGTGGTTGAAAGAAAGAAGGGTTGCCTTCGGACCTGGTAATGACTTGGTGGGGTGCTGGAAAAGCTCCCACCTCCCCCAAAGTAGTGGTTATACAGGTGTACACCTATCAGAACTGATGAAGTTATTCCCTTGAGATTTGTGCACTTGACCTAGGTAGGTTTTACGTCAACAAAACGGTAAATACAAATTTAATGCTGAAGTCTGCTCACTGTGGTCGCACACAGATGCGTGCAGCATTCTGGCCAATGCATTTTAGAGATGCACTTAAAAACCACAGAAACCAAATCAGAAAAAAATAAAAGGACAGGGGAGCAAAAGAACTTTGGGGGATTACAGGAAATGAAATACACACTGCAGGGGACTTTACCAAATGTCTTCACAAGCATCACCTCATATGATGCTGTGCCTTACACAACATAAGTAAAGGCTGTTGCTGTGCCTTTACTTATGGATGAGAAAATAAAAGGTCCCAAGGTTAAATGTTGTACTCAGAGGAAGCAGAGTTAATAACCTGGGTACACAGACTTCAAATTCTACGCATGCATCACCACCCAGGCTATTTCAGCCACCTGAGCCAGGGCAGAGACGCCAGGGTGACAGGGAGTTGAAGGCTGGCTCCCTGCCATGTCTCCTTTTCTTTCCTTTCCAAGAGTCTGTTGTTTGCATATAATTGTGAGTGTGAGATGCTATCACACAGAGTGAAGTGAGCCAGCAGCAGAAGGGATGGAGGCAGTGTGTGTCTAAGAACAGACAGTTTTAGGAACAGGAGAAAGCCAGCTGCCCCATCCTGGCAACGCTCGTTTTAGGAGATTTATTGTTCAGAAAGCATACAGTACAAGTTGTGATTTTACAGCCACACACACAGAATGTAACCCGGAAAAGCTCTGAGAAACCAAAGTGTAATGAACTCTAGAAGAGACCGTGTAGAATTTTCACCAGGGAGGAACAGTCAAGTTTCCTACATTCTAGAATTTCTAACAATATGTCCACTAACACTTCAATTAAAAAATAACTACCCCCCCCCTTCCAAAAAAAACTACCAAAGTAACTCGGCAGAAGGAGGGACATTTGTTTTCTAGCAAACATTGTTACCAATGTCCATGAAATTTGCTGCAGAACTATTAGAAACTTTGGGATACAGTGACATAGTACCTAGAGGGAAATCTTGAGGGATGTGTCCTCCTGTGTGGGCGTCTAGTGAGTTTCTAGTTCTGCCTCCAGCTCAGAGCCTATGGAGGAGGAACGTGTTTATTTTACCAGCCAATTTCCTATTGCAGAGTTGAATGTGTGTCTTATTCTTGGGGTAATGTTTTGGTGTGAAGTACCCGGATGAAGTGGGGCAATGGAAGAGGTCTCTCTGGGTGAATCCGCTCCGCCGAGTGCCACCAAGCATGATGATGCATCACCAAGTTATCTTTAGGCGAGCTTTGCCTTGTCACAGTAGCATCCTCGCCATCTGGCTGCAGGAATATTTAGAAAGGAACAGTAATGTTTGACTGACTCTCCTGATAGCATGACAAAACAAACTTGGCTGGGGAGCGCTTCCATATGAGTTAGGGCTGGCGAGACAATGATTAATTTCTTTTAATTCTGCCACCGCACAAAGAACCCTGTAGAGACGCGGGGTTCCCAGCTGATGCAGAACAGGTATAGCACATGTGCTTTCTCCATGACTTCAGCCGGTAGCACACTTGAAACTCCCCTTTGCAATTCTAGTTGGGTCTTTCCTTAGACCCGTTCAAGAGGGAACCTGACCCGTTACCCAGCCAGGGAACCGTGTCGTGCGCGCTGCGGTATTGATGTGCCAAAAGAGGTACGGTGGAGCAGAGCCAATGTGTCAGAAGTGCCTGGCACACGTCAGGGGGGGGGCAGACACTGTGGGGGAGGATTTCCCAGTGCATGCTGAAGGAATCATCACCCTGTGTGGGCGATGTATTCTAGCAAGACACTGATTTTGAGATGACGGCGTCCAGAAGTGGGTGCCAGGCCTGCCTGTGGACAGTAAGCTCCTGGGAGGAGGTAGGAAGTGGCAAGAGCCAGCCTGTGTTCTTGACTTTCTGAGGACATGTCTGCCTGTGAGTGTACACGTGTGTCAGAGCAGAGCTCCCAGGTTGCCACCCCCTGTGCCTTAAGAGCAAAAGGCTCACACATCCTGAACGCTTAGTGTGCTGCGCCGGGCTAAGAGCTTTCTGTGTGTGACATCATCAGAACGGCCTTATCAAGGAGCTCGTTCTTCTTATTCACATTATCAATCGGGACACAAGAGGCCAAGAGCTAAACTGCTCTCATAATAATCATGTCACACCTTGCTGTGGTCTGCCCTCAGCCCACCCATGACCCCAAGGTGCCCTTTACCTGCCTGACTTGCCCTTACTGCCCCTGAGCTCCTGCAGCGCATCTGGCCAGGACAGGTACCGAATGAATGAGTGAGTGAGTGAGTGAGTGAATATCTTTATGATCCAAAATCAAAAGCAAATTATCTTTGGACTATCTGTCCTTTCAACTTTACTGTCTCATTCCCTTCTATTGATATGGGTCATCAGGCATCACTGTATGGACAAGAGGTATAATAGTTATCTCTTTGAATTTTTTAATTTAATTTTATTGGGGTGACACTGGTTAACATAATTATACAGGTTTCGAGTGTTCAGTTCTACAACACATCTTTTTACGCTGCATAGTGTGTTCACCTCCCAACTCAAGTCTTTGTCTATCACCATTTACCCCCCATACCTCCCTCCACCTCGCCCCCTCCGACAATCGCCACGCTGTTATCTGTGTCCATGAGTTTTTCTTTTCTTTTTTTTTGTCCTGTTTTGCTCTATCCCTAGATATCTCCTTTAAAGAAGAAAAGTGTTAAGCTCAGTCTATAAAATCAGAAAGCCTCTACTTTTTTTAGAAATTAAATATTATTATTTCTTCTTTTGTATGACTTATATAGTTCAGAATACCTGGGTTTGAATTTTGCTTCATCACGTATTTGTTGTATGGGTTTGAACAAATTACTTAACTGCACTGTGACTCAGTCTTCCCATCTGTAAAATGGACATCATCATAATGATACTTTTCTCATAGTTAAGGCAAGTAAATTAAAATAGGTTTAGTACTACAACAATGTCTCATTCATAGCAATGTTTGACTAGCGATTACTTTTTATTATTAATATCTGATGCTTTTAAAAATTATTTGCCTTAAATGTTTCCTGTTCCATGAAACATTTCAGGAGCATACAAAACTAGGTAGTAAACAATGTAAAATTCATTGTTAATGAAACTGGAGTAAAGAGAACACACCGACTAAAAAATGAGATAAAACCAGAGCTATTTTAGAGAACAAAAATATATCATAATGTGTAGGTAGTTTCTGCAGATGAGTTTACTAGAAGGTGTAATGTAGTTTCTGGGGATGGGATTAAAAATTTGTCAGAACTTCCCAGTAGCCAAAACAAAGAGGAGAACAGACGGGGTCATTGCCGGATCCACAGTGAGGAGGGGATTAAAAACAGATTAGTTACCCAGCCTTTCCTGGTTCTGAAAACTGGGATGAGTTGCTCTTGATGCGTCTTCAACGTAGTCACTGTTGCCATAGAGATCTGTGTCTTTAACGTGGTCCCTGCCGTGGAGACAATGGAAGCTTTGTAGAAGGCAATGATAAGTGTTTTTAAGAAAATGTTATTGACTCGTTCCGGAGATGTGATCCCAGAGCACGGTCCAGTAAAGACCCCTCTGTGAGGGGCCAGAGTTCGTGGCTCAGGGACGTGCCCTTTCCTGTTTTACTGCGTGACCGGGAGAGGAGAAGGGTTCTTTTTCCAAAGATTATCATACTTGTGAGAGTCAGGTGAACAATTCCATCTTAAGAACATTTGTTCTGGCTGAAGCCATTGAAATGAGGCAGATCAGATTACCTGATGCAGACAAAGTCTGAAGGGTGTCATCATGCACATATGCTCATTAGCAGATGAGTGTGTATTGGTGAATTTTCTTATTCCTGATAGTCCCCCAATCTCCCTTTAGCTGAAATTTTATCACACTGTTAAGAAAACTCCAGTGCTTTCTGCCATCTCTTAAGCCCCTTATTACTCTCAGTACTTCTTGGTAATAAGAATAAATAGTATTGTGTTCTTTAGTAATTGAAATAATGGTCATTTTTTAGTATATATACATACTAAAAATTTGAATATGTTGTATATACGTGTGTGTGTGTGTGTGTGTGTGTGTGTGTGTGTGTGTGTGTATGTATAGGACTTGTATCAGGATTGCATTCAGTGGCCAAAGCAAAAAAAATGCACACGTCAGAATCTGGCTTACAACAGATACAAGTTTATTTGTTTTGTGGAATTGGACTCCCAAAAAAAGGCAGTCTAAGGCCGATGCAGAATCTCAAACAAGGTTGTCAGAGAATCAGCCTCTATTCATCATCTTCGTCTATAGGTCCTCGTCCTAAATCTGGTTGCATTGTGGCCACAATATGGCTGCTACATCTCTGGCCTTACATCCAGAGTACAGGCAGGAAGGAAAGGAAAGTGTAAATAGCCAAAGAGTGAGGGCCCTCCTTTTAGGGAGATTTTGCTGTTTGATTCAGCATGTGATGCCGTGTTTAGGGACTTCCACCGATAGCTCATTGGCCAGAGTGGTGTCACAGGGTTACGCTAAATGTATGACAGTCTGAGAAATCAAATATTTTCAGCTGAGCAAACTGCAAATGCCACCCCTTCCTCCTCTCAAATTAGGGCTTCTGTGAGGAAAAGGATGGAACGGTTCTTGAGTAGGCAACCAGCAGTGTCAGCCACCTGACTTACTTCCGATATCAGCCACGTCCCTGACTTCATTAGGAAGTGCAGAAAGAAGGTGGCCCGGTAATTTCAGATGTTATACTTCCCCATTTCTTCACACAGTTAACGTTAGAGAATGAAACACACTCAACTGCCTAATGTAAAGATCCTGAATCACTAGCACCAGCCCTGCTTTTCTCAATCTCAGATCTAAATTTCCATTTGCACAAAGCACCTCATATGCTTCAAATTAAACTCACTTTTCCCCACCCATTCAGATCCCCCAAGATTCTCCCAGGATTGTCTGTCACCTGTCTTCTTTGTTTCACACTAGATTGTTTTGGCAAGGAGACATGGGTTATCCTGGGCTCTTCCTCCTCCCCTACCCCAGACATCCAAACACACATTCCCCTTGGCTCTATCCCATTGCCTATTCTAATTCAGATAAATATACATCTTCCATCATGGGGACGGTTCTACCTGTTTGCTGCTGCTTCTCCCTACAATTCATTTTCCACGCATGGCCCCCACGGCGCTGTTTTTTAAAACAGGAATGTCTAACATCTCTCATTTCTTTAGAAGCCTATAAAACAAAGCTCAAACTCGACAACCTGGCTGTGTGAGCGCATGCTCACTGTCATCGGCTGCCACACGCACAGGGCAGAGCTCCTTCCCTCTCTTCCTTCAATCATGGAGGGCCTGGCTCAGAGGTTTCCTGTGCTTTTTACTTGTGCCTAAGCCATGAAAGCAATGAAGTATGTTTTCATGCATGTGTCCAAAGCATTTTATATTTCTATTAATATTTTTTCGTCCTGAATTCTGTCTTGCCGGGTACTAATTATGCTGTACCAGTTTTTTGGTTTTTTTTAAATAACAGCCTTTAGTAAGATATAATTCACATACCCTAAAATTCACTCTTTTAAAAAGTATACAATTTAACCTATATAATTTTGTTAATCAATGTCACCTCAATAAATTCAATAAAAATAAAGTATACAAGTTAGTGGTCTTTAGAATATTCAGAGTCACGACTACACCGTCATCTAATTCCAGAACATTTTCAGCACCTCAAAAACAATCACTTCCCACCCTCCCCCATTCCTGACAACCACTAATCTACTTTGTATTCCTATGGCTTTACCAATACAGGACATTTGATATAA
This sequence comes from Rhynchonycteris naso, assembly GCA_037038555.1. Lineage (NCBI taxonomy): Eukaryota > Metazoa > Chordata > Mammalia > Chiroptera > Emballonuridae > Rhynchonycteris > Rhynchonycteris naso. Next base: position 140,196,772 of record CM073002.1, read on the forward strand.
ATGGGATCATGCACTCTGTGGCTTTATGTGACTGGCTCCTTTCATTTAGCATAATGTTTTGGGGGTTTATCCATGTTCTAGCATGCATCAGCGTCACATCCTTTTTCGTGGCTGAATAGTATTTCATCGCATGGCCATACTGCAGTTTGTTTATTTGCTCCTAAGTTGACGGATTTGTTTCTAGACTTTGACTCTTATGAACAATGCTAGTATAAATACTCATGTATAAGTTTTCGTGTGGGCATATGTTTTCATTTCTTGGAGTGGAATTGCTCAGTCTAATAACTGTTTAACATTTCGAGAAACTTCCAAACGTGTCTGAAGTAACTGAGCCCTGGACATTTCACCAGCAAAAGCTAGGAGGCTTCTCCACCACTTTTTAGCGTCTATCTTAGATATTGTTTTCATTCTTTTACTTTCAGAGTTTTAAGCATTCTTTTGCTTTAGCTGTGTGTCTTATAAAAAAGAAAGATACAGCTGGCTTTTAAAAAGCAGTTTGAATATCACTCTCTTAGCAAGAGAGTTTAATAATCTGTTTACGGTCATTGTGATTATTGATATAGTGGAACTTATTCTCTCCTTTTCTCTACCATGTGCTTTATCGCTACTCCGTTTTTTATCTTTTCTGCCTTTCTTTTTAAAGTGCCCAGTACTTAGTAACTTTCAAAATATAAGATTACAAACTATCGTTTGTGGATAGAGCCATGTATCTATAGATTTATTTATTCATCAAATATATGTTGATTAGTACAATTCATGTTTCTGGTTTCACTGCGTGGCTAGCATAGCGTCTAACATAGAGAAGAAGGCCAGTAAATATTTGCTCCAGTGCGTCCACTGTGCAGTCTGATGTCCTTTGCAGAGGCTGGGTAGAGTCGTGGAAACCGCACAGGCTGGGGGTCAACTCACTGAGGTTGGATATGGTTTTGTGATGTCCCAACTATTGGATCTTGGGTGGGTTACTTTGCATCTTTGAGCCTTTGTTTCTTCCCCTGTGAAGTGGGGTAACATCTGTCGTGCAGAGTTGTTTTAGGGGATGAAAAATCATTATGTAAATAACAATCAGAATTCCTAGTGCAGGTAACTCACTTGGTACACGTGCACTATTGTTTTGTTAGTGAACCGTTTAACAAAGCATTCTGCCAACGCTAACATCAGCGTTAAAACATCAGCTTATAGTAAAAATGACATCGGTTCCTTTGCTGCATGCCTGACATGAAGTATAGTATTACTGCCCTAAGAGAACAGGGGACACTTCTTCCTCTTATGGTAGAACCAAGAGAAAAGGACCGAGGGTGTACTATGTACAGCCATTTAATGACAGAAATAGATGTTAAATCTCTAGTATCCCTTAAAGCTGTTGTTTATTCTAACACCCCTTTAGACTTTTGAATGAAACACTTAAGTCCAATCATCCTGCTCTCCAGAAAATCCGGGGAAAAATAAAGCAGCTTCAGAAATGAGTGAGATAACTGCCCGACACAAGACAAGCAGGCGAACATTTTTCTAAAATTTAAAATGAATGATTTTCCCCACACTTTTAATAGGCTTTGCAGGACTTTTGTTTTTGTTTTTCACCCAAATGTTTATTGCCTAAGATTTTAAAAAATTCACCTACAGACTTCTAGACGGAAGCTAAAGGGAATCTGGATTTATGCCTGGTGGTGTCTTCTTGTGCTCAGGGAACTTTAAGTGAGCCATTCAAAAGTGTAGTCATTTTGACATTTCCCATGTAAATGACATCTGACTAAGACAGACGGGTCAGGATCCCCGTCCAGAGTTCCTAGGGGTGCGACATTTGTGGCTGGAGAAAGAAAGCCACCCGCTGTTATTTCAGACCCCCGCACCCCCTCACCACGCTGTCCCGTGTTCTTGCATTTAATAAATGACGAGGATCAGTTACAGCTGGAACCAACACACAAATGATTCATGCCTAGTGGACAATCGTGCCGTAGAACTGTTCCTTGCTGTGTGTTAACCATGTATTAAATGAAGAACTAAGCCTTAGGAGTTATGGATGAGTTTGAGGAGAATTCTTTTATTCTACTCTTGGCTATTTTCTGAGCGTGTTTACTCAGTCACCTCTGACACTTCTGGGTGGACATAGGGGTGATTTTAGCTGTCCCGGAAATCTGCGTGCAGGGCCAGCCCAGCAAAGCCCACAGGTAACCCTCAGCACGGTTCTTTATGGACCCAGCAGCTGCTCTGGACCAAATGGTCTAGACGAACTTGTTTTTCTTTATTTATTTGTATTTAACTTTCTCAGACCACCGTGGTATACATTCTTTCATGTATGTATGTGCATATGTGCTTTTAAATATGTTACAGGTATGTTTATAGGTATATACATATGACATAAATGAAGGCATACTCTTTAATATATGTATTTTCTGCTGCCTGCTTTTTTTCACTTAATATCATTCTATATTGGAACATATAAGGCTGCCACATTCTTTTTAACAGCTACCTGATATGCCATTAAAAGATCTGAATCATAATTTAATCATCAGTTCCCAGTCGATGGATATATAAGTTATTTCCAGCCTTTCGCTATTAAAAATAATCTGCCATGAATGTCAAGATACACGTTATTTCTTACAAGTGTATCACTAAGATACATTTGTGGAATTACAAAGCATGTTTTCAACTTTTGATACAGTGGCTCATTGCCCTTTACAGAAAATAATATTAATTTAGATTTCTACCAAGAACTATGAGAGTCTGGTCCCCTTCACTCTCTCCAACGCTACCTCTCCCAAACTTTTTATCGTAGCCAGTACAGGTGAAAACTGGTATCTTAGTGTGGTTCTCATTGTCTCTTTAGGAATAGGCTGAGCATCTTGCAGTGTGTTGAAATACCACTTGTATTTCTTCATCTGTGAACTGTTTGGCCTGCAGTTCATTTTTCTGTTGTGCTGTTGATCTTTATTATGGGTTTGTAGAAACATCTTATACAAGAAGTAAAGGAAACGGGCCATTTCACTGTGATTTATTTTACTGTACTTTCCCTCCCAGTTTGTGATGTGAATTTTTGTGTTAATGTCCTCCAATTTGTGGACTTGTGGTTTTGCTCACTGTGACTTTATGTTTGTATGCATGTACTTAGTTTTGCAGAAACCTTTTCTTTTAGAGCTTTTAGACAGGCCTTTATGACTTGGAGAATTTTTTTTTTTAATTCTCCTGTATTTTGTTCCTGTATGATTCTAACTTTCTTTATTACAAAATTAAATTTTTTATCCCTTTGGAATGTATTTTAATGGAAGGCTTGAGATCTTCACACAGTTGTCTTTTACCCCAAATTGCTATGCAATTTTCTCAATAATTTTAGTTAACAGCTCATCTTTTCCCCACTTATATGCAGCATCTTTCTTATTCTTATAGCCGGGTTTCCCAGAAATTCGGTATATTTCTAGACTCTCACTTCCATTTACTTCACTACTTCTCCCATATACCAGAAACCAAAATTTATTAAAGAAATGTGGCTTTATAATTTACTTATTATCCAGGAATTTTAGTTCTCTATGTGAACTTTAGAATCAGCTTGCCTAGTTCTGAAAAAAAATAAAGTTATTTTTATATAATTACATTAAATTTATAAATATTTTAAAAAGAGCTTTTTGTATGATGTTTAGTTGTCATAACCAAGGATAAAATATAGTTTTTAGTGTCTCCACTGTTTCTCAGTAATGTTTCAAAGTTTTTCATGTCTTTTCATATTTTGTTAAACTTAGGCTCAGATAGCCTTCAAGTTGCTACTGCAAACACAATTGGTTCGTCATAATATTTTCTAACAGTTCTTGTTTATGTGCAGGAGGACTTGGATTTTGTTCATTGGTTTGGAAGAACCACCTTTTCAAATTCTCTTATTAGATGAAATAACTTCTCTATTGATTCTTTCAAGTTTTTCATGTGCATGGTCATATCATCTTGAAAAAAATGATCATTGGACTCCTTTCCAATGATTATACATTTCATCTCTTTGTCATGTCTAATTGAAATGACTACCACCTCTGAGATAATAAGTAGTCGTGGCCATGGTGGACTTTCTTGTCTTGTACCTGACTTTAACTGGAATTCATTTATTTTTTCCACATTCACCAGGATGCATTTTGAGTTATGTTATGGATACTTGGGGGCAGCCAGGAAAGGATCATATAATTCTTTTTTCTTTTGAGCTCACAATATAATAAATTCAATCAGTAGATTTTCTAGCATTGAAACATCCTTGTATTTAATCCCTACCCCATTGATAGATATTATTTTTAATATGTTTCTGAGTTCTATTTACTTGCACTTATTTTTTTCTCAGTATTCACCAATGAGGTCCGTAAGTAGTTTTCTTTTGTTGGTTGTGACTTTCTCCAGTTTGGGTCTGAATGCTACATGGTAACTAACTGCTCCTGAGAGGTTGGGTAGAATGCAGCCTGAAATCTGGACCTCATGCTGCTTAGGAGTGGATCTTTGACAACTTGTGCTATTCTTCTGTTTAGATTTCTCTCTTGTCTTGGCCAATTTAATAACTCCTATTTTCCTAGAAGCTTGTCTATTTCAATCTGGTTTGTAATTTCTTTGCTTAGATTTGAGCAAAGTCTTTTCATGTCTTCTATATCTGTCATTATTTCCCCATTTCTTTTGCATTATTTTGTATATTATGCTTTCTCTTTCTCTCTTCCTCATTTTTGATTATATTGGATAATTACTTAGATAATTCTTTTCTGTTTCTCAAAGAAGAAGCTTTTAGATTTATTAGTTTTGTTGGCAGCTAGGCAGCACCAGTGTTACTGGCGACTGGACCTCAGGTCAGCAACCTCAGTATTTGAGTTCTGGATATGAAAGAATTCAGAGACAAGAAACAAACGATAAAAGAAAGCTTATTTAGAAAGTCACAGGGGTAAAAGAAGTGAGCTGTAGAAGAACTGGGCTCAGTAAGCAAGTTACAAAGTCAAAAAGGCGAGGGTCTTGGAGCGTGGGAGAAAGAGAGAGGCAAGGAAAATGCCCGTGGGGGGAGGTGTGGGGAGAGGTGCAGGGATCTCCTTAGAGAGAGCCACGTGGGCTTCCTTGTCTAAAAGGCTTTCCCGCTCTCCAAAGGGGGTGGATTTCAGGGGAGGATCCCAATAGAATGTTAATCAGCTGTGCAAATGTGTCGTGTCAGAGTCATGGTCTCTAATGATTGGTTGGCACGAGTGCAGCGGTCATTAGTCAATGAAGTTGGTCCTGAGGTCAGCCATAACATCACCTGCCTGGTTTTGCTACTTTTCTGGGCCTAGAGCTGAAACGTGACTGTGGCCTATTTGTATTTGATGAGGGTCAGAATCTCCTTGTCTTGGGAGCTTAATACTGAAGGGCTTTTCTCCAGCACCCTTGTTTGTTACCCCTCTAACGGGGGTGGGTGGTGGGTGGGGGGTGTCTAACTGGCCGACTAGCAACATGCCAGGGAAAGAAGGACCAGGGGAGGGCCTGAATTACAGGACCAGCTATGCTAGGGGGAGAAAGGTCACCCTGGGGGGGGGAGGTCCTTGTTTTCCCAGTTTTGCTTGTCACCCAGGGCTTTCCACCCTGGTGACTGACCTTCTGTGCCTGTCCCATTGTCCTTTCTCTGCTCATGTCTGTCTAACTGCCTACCACCATTTTTTCAATTATCTTTTTTCTAATTTCCAAATATCTGTTTTTTTTACTTCAGTAACTGCTAGTTCCTTTCTTCTGCTTCTTTAGTTATATGGTATTGTTATTCATGTTTCTTGAGAGTTTTTAGTTCTTTGCTTTGGAAATGAAATTTCTTACAGCTCTGACTTTTGCTCTGAATCATGCTTTAGCTGGCTTCCATAGGTTCTGATTTATAATGTTTTCACTATCTTTATTTTCTATGTATTCTTCAATTTAGATTTTTAATGTCCTCCTTGTTGCAGGTTATAGACATCTAGTTTTTACCCCAGAATGAGTTTATATTTCTGAGTTTACCTTTCCTTATGATTTTCAAATGGTTTCTGAGAAAAAGGGAGAACAAAGATATTTTCACTCTACCATCTGAGAAGCAAAAGTCCTTGAACTCAACTTTATTTTGAAATGTGTTTTTTAATTTAAAAGACTAAATGGCCTCTTGGCTGCCGCCCTTTAGGATGAGTTCCCATTTCTATTTTTACGAAGCCACCATATCCTTAACTAAGAAAACTGCATTTGAGAGAACTTTGTTTTTTGAACGAGATCATAATACTCTTTTTAATTTCCTTAATATCTGTCTCAAAGCAGAGCTCTTTTGGTCCTCACATTCGTATGTATTGGGGAAGAAGGGACAGTCCCTTTTCTAGACGGAGAAATCGTTGGGCATTAGAGCCAGAACGGGAGACTATTTCTCCCAACTATCCAACTACAGTCATTCTTCTATGGTTACGTTTCTTGTAACATGCCAGGTGAGGCCCTTCCAGTGAGCATGTACGCTGTGAAGCCCCAACGTCCAGCATCTGTTCCCACTCTGATAATAAGGTCACTAGTTGGACTGGAATTTTGCCCGCACTTCTCTTCCCTTCTTACTATTTTACCTTGTGATATTTTTCTTTCATGATTATTAAGAAGGTTGTTTCATCTGTAGACTCATAGAACTTACATCACTGTTATGTATGTTTTCTATCCCCCATAGCAATAGCAAGGCAGTGGTTTCTGGCATTACCTTTGGCCTTGGCAATACCAAGATACCTAAGACATAGTTCCCATCTTCGAGCCCTTGAGTAGCCTATGGCTGAGTGATGGGAGACACACTCGCCAAATCGCCAGCGTGCCTTTGGCCGTAATAAAGTTGTGAACAGCGTACTACAGGAGCAGTTATCATCGCCAAAGGGAGAGGGCACAGAGAGACTGGCACCTGAGCACGGTTTAAAGATAGGCCATCACATACAGCCTGAATGGCCTGGACAGAGACAGAAAGAAAAGGTGTGTAAGGAAATGTCACCAGTGCGGTATGGGCAAAGGAGAGGATGTATAGGACAGAACGGAGGACAGGGTAGAACTTGACTCCACGAAGAGCCTTGGCAGGAGTAGATGCTAAATTGGGGAAGGACACCCTGTTATCTGAGGGGTGAGGCCTCCTGTCAAGTTTATCAGACATGGCTGCCAGTAAACTGTGCTTGCTGTCATAGAAAGGAACCTGCCTGATGACAGAGGAGAGGGTGGCTCCTTGCAGCAGGTTGTTTTGATAGAGTAGGCAGTTAGATAGGCATGAGTAGAGCAGGAACAATAAGCCAGGTACAAAAGGTCACCAGGATGCAAAGCCCCAGTTACCTAGCAACTGGCAAAACTAGGAACACAAGTATAGTAAGGTGGGACCTCACTGCCAGGGTGACCTTTCCCCTAGCATATGGCTGGTCATGAGGGCCACCCCCTGACCTTTCATATCACTGGTCATGTGGTTCAGACCCTCCCCTAACCTTTCCTCCCCTTCCCCAGGCATGTCCCTGCTCGTGTGGTGGAACTCATCAGAGGAGAAACAAGGGATTCGGAGAATAGTCTCACAGGACTCCCTTGCACAACCTCTCCCTGAAGAATGAAACCCTCAGGACAATGAGGTTCTGACCCGCATCACATAATCTTAAAATCGAAGCCTTGGGTCTGCTGACCATAAAGTCAGAGTTTTGGTCCAACTAGAGATAGCAGCTAGACCTCAGTCATGTTTCAGCAGTGTGCTCAGAGAAGCAGCAAGCCCACATAGAACAGTGCCCTGGCTGACAGGAGCACCAGCTGCAGTAGGTAATGACCCCTCATCCTGGCACGGGTCAATCAGTAGAGACCGCAAGTCTGAAAAGACATGCTTAGAAAAGCTGATGAATATTCTGTAGAGATCCTCCCTTGGGACCTCCTCTAAGATTCCCACTTTTAGAAAGGCATTAAAGACCCTTAAGACAGAGGACCCAGTGGGCGTGCCCCTTCTCTCTCCTTAGCACACCTGTGTCTTTATCCCTCTCCTTCCCCCAGGTGCATTCTCTCTGCCTTTCTTTTACCTAAGCTCCTTCTTTTGTCTCTATAACTCATTTGCTGAACCCACACAGCCCAGATGGCTCACCTTTTCTACCTCTGTGACTTTCTCCATAAACTTTCTCTTATAATTTGAGTTGCTTGGCTCTGAATTTTTTTTTTTTTTTTTTTTTATGAACTCAAGTACTGAGGTCACTGAGGTAGGTCTGGTGATATTCTGTTGCTATTTCACGGTGACAGAATCTGCCTGGTTGTTCCCTGGCCCAAGCTGTAGCCATAAGAATTAGGTGAAAATATTTGAACTAAGCTGAAGTCTGAGATGTAACACTTGAGAAGAAGTATTGTAGACTTGTACCCTGTTCCACCTCCAGGCTAGGCATTATTTCCTCAGTGATTCTCAGAACAACATTTTCAGTACTTACAATCCTTAGTGAAAAGTCACCACCTTAGCCTTAGAGACTAAAACATGCCCTCGTTATAAAATTTAACATCATGAAATAAAGAGGTGCTACTTTATTTTATAAAAATGATTTTTTATAACGTTGATTTTGGGTTATCATTGAATAATAAACTCCTTTTTTATACTTCAAGCATACCTCGACTTTCCAAAATTAGAAATGCCATTTCTCAGAAGCTTACTTTTAAATGTGTGATTAACATCATGTATTCTTAATAAGCCTCATTCTTATTTTAGCTAATTTAAAGAAAGCAAAACATTTAAAAATAAAATACAGGAAATCAATATATTATTTTCATGCTTGGGACCCACACACACAATTTTTATGGCACTTAGCCGTAATATAAATACCTGAGACAATGATAAATATTATCAATATCACCAAATTTTCTTTCAGCAAATACCATTCAAATAGTATAATGAATTCAATGAATAATCTGGGAACAAATTTGCATTTCAATAAGAATCTCATTTTAAAAAAGCAATTTACGAGTTCAACATAGGTGTGACTTACTAGGTTTCATATTAGATTGTGGTTACAGCGTGTCTTCATTTCAGAACGCACATAGACAGGCCTTTAAGCATTTCAGCAGATAATTTACTTTAATATCCGGTTAGAGCGGAGCAGATTCAGCTTCAGGAGCTGCTGTGGGGGCTGGTGTTTCGCAATTGTCAGAAATTCTTCCTGTCACCTGTGTGAGAGGTGAACGGGCACTCGGCGTGGTTTCTCTTTCACTTTCCTGTGTCGATTCCAGTACTAAGTACAGTATGCCAGTTCCATGGAGCCAGGCTGCTGAAATGAAATGAATCTGCAGAAAAAGGGCCCTTTCAGTAAAGGACATAATTTCCAACTGAATGGGGCAGAGAGTTTCATCATCCCAGGTATTCAAGTGTTAGGAGACAAAAAAAAAACCAAGTCACTTTTGGTAAGATACTCCCAAAGGTGGAAACTCATTGGACATTTGAGGAACCCTGAGGATGTGGGCAGTGTGGTTGCATTCTTGGCATCTGATGACAGTGCGTACATCACAGAGGCCTCGGTGGGAGTCATGGAAGGTCTCTTCATGGAACTGCCTCCAGGGCCCTGGGCCCTGCTCAGCTACCCACCACTCTGCCCAGCCTCCTGCTGTGGAAGACTCAGAGTTCCCAGGCTACAAAAGGGGTGGCCATGCGTGGCTCAAGAATGCTGAACACAGGAGACAGGGGTGTTTGGGACTCGAATTCATTCCAGGTCCTCTTCCCTGCCAAAACTAAGGCAATTGTAAGCTGTGTGATCAGCGGGTCTGGGGTGAAGACTGTGTCTTCCCCCTGCTCCACGTTCTGGAGCTTCTCAAAGTGTGGTCTCCAGACTGGCCTTGTTGACTCACTGGGGAGCTTGTTAGAAACGCTCCTGGGCTCCTGCGTGGTGATTTCCTGGCTGCAGGGCACCTTTGATAAATAAATGACTGATCTGTGGCAGGACAAGACCCTGCTGAGACGCAGTGTGAGAAACGGGCTGTCCCTAGGGGCTATGTCCCCTTTATTAGTCCAGAGGTGAGAAGCCGCTGTTCACGTCCCTGATTTCAGAGCCACAGAAACAAGAGACTCAGTGGGACAGCATCAGAACAGGGAAAGTTATGAGCGCATAGAGCTTTATTTTCAATTCTTATTAAAGTGTATTTTTAGAACCAGCAAAGATGCTTTTCTCAAATAGTGGCAGTAATTCTTCTTGCTTATATATTCTTAAATAGGCACAATTTCTATTTGTGAAAAGCTGTAATCCGACAAACTACTCTTGGGGGGGAAGGTGAGTATGAGAAGAGCCACTAGTATGTAAAATTGCTTACTATGAGCCATTTCTCTCTGCAATAACTCACAAAGCTCAGTTGGTATATACATGTATGTAACTGTTTATATTAGCAAGCCACATCTATAGTGGAATGGGTGCAGACAGACTGATCAGGTGGTGAAGGAATGGCAGCAGAGGGCAGGAGGGAGAGTTCATCACCTACACCAAGTATACCAGGTAGCCATGAGTTCTTCTCCCCTCCCCCTGCCCCTGCCCCTCCCCCTCCCCTCAATTCCACCCACTCCGTAAAGAATTTGCACATGGCAGTCTGTATGTTCTGTGTGACCTGCCGACATATTCTGTTGATTCATTGTTATTGTTTATTTTTTAGTTTATTTTCAGTTTTATTGGTTTCAAGTGTACAGCTTAATAGACCATCATATACTTCTCATAATATTCCCCCACACTGGTTTTCTAAAATGCTTTTTGAATTAATTACCACTTTTTACAAGTGGATTTCACATAAAAAAAAAATCTGGATTTAGGGTCTTTGGGGGGAAATGGGAGGATCTGGCCAATACTGGGTTTGCATTCCCACTAAATATCAGTTGTAGCCAGAGCAGAGCTCTGGCCCCAGGCCATCTCTTCTGTTACTCAAGGCCCCTCTGCACCTTGTCCATCCACCATTCCCTCACCTCTGAGCTCATGGCCACAAGTCAGTTCTCTGCCTGCAAAGGATGCTGGGAAAAGGAGATCGTGGCTTCTAGATGGAGGAAGCAGGAGTCATGTTAGAAATCCCTTAGGCACAGGAATAGTTCAAAAGATGGTGGGAGCATCAAGACAACAAGACAGATAGATGTCCACACCTACCCAGGGAAGGAGACACTTGCAGAGCAGTTAGGTGTCATGGAAGCCGCTCTGTGATTCCGGCCTTTTCCTCTTTGTTCCTATATAAACAGTGTTGCCTGCATTGTCCCACCGCTGCGTCTCTGCTCACATGCTACTGCTTCTAACTAGAACAGACTCCTGGGACCACATTTCTGTCTGTTGCAAAATGTGGTAGCTTCTATCAAACACTTATTTGTTGTTCCTCACCTCCTTGTATTGGAGCTTGGGAAGACCTTCCTTAGCACTCCACACCTCTCCTGGGCGTTGAGCTTACTCTCTCTTTCATTAGAGTTGTTGTGGATATGGAGGGAGCGGTGGTTGTGATGGTAAGTACAGCTGCCTGTTAAATGTCTGCTGTGTGTCAGGACCTCTCTTCTGTTCTTCATTTCCAGTTTGTGTTTTAATCCTGATAACAGACTAAGAATTAAGCAATAGAGCTATTGCAAACAGAGAAAATGAGACCTACTGAGGCTAAGTGACTTGACCAAGGCCATACAGCTTGGGGGGAAAAGCAGAGGCAGAAGTGGAGCGCAGGTCTGTCTGACTCAAAGCCTAGCACTGTCCCCTGTGACTGAGACCTCACACAGAAGTGGTGCTAATTCTGTTCCCCTTGCCACCCTCTAATGGTGCAAAAATTATCTAACCTGTATCGCAATGCTGTTTTTCAGAGTTATTTCATGCATTGGTAGAAAATATAAAAGCTTTTGAGAATCTGGTTTGTTTTTTTTATCCTAAGCATTTTTTTTTTCATACATTCCTGAGCAAAATAACATTTTTCAATGTGTCTGGAAAGCACAAAGCATCAGAGAGTTCTGGGTACAGCCTGTGACTTCCTGCAGCTCTGCATTCTTCTCAACTGTCAGACTTGAACAATTCTTCTCTCAATAACTGCTTAATTATTAGCCCTGTCAGGAAAGAAGCCTTCGCAGTCATCAAGTACCATATATAAAAATAGCCTGTAATCTTAGAGTTTGAGAAATCATTCCTGGATTTCAGCAAGACCAGTGGTACTTTGCAGTCTCAGATTTCTGAGGTGGGGAGCAAGGATGCTTAGCTTTGGGGGAGCAGCTGGGAGAATTATACTAACCTGGATGAGATTCCTTTCATGGGGGGGAGGGTCAGCAGAATGGAAGCGGAGAAGTAATATGGCCTGACGTCTACTAAGTTAGTAAAACAGAAACGAGGCTTGGGATCGGAAAGGTCAGGGCTTTAACTCAGCTCTGGTACTTTCTGTGAAATTTAGTAGAAACTGCATAACCTCCGGGAGACAGTTTGGTGACCACGCATAGGGACATGTCAGTGTCTACCGTGGAATTGTGAGAGGACTGAATAGACAGCGGATTAAAAGTACCAAATACAGTGCTGAGCACATGGAGGGGCTTCAAAACATACAGTCAGTCATTATCCACCGACTCCATCATCTGCCAATCACCTACTCACTAAACTTGTAACCCCAAAGTCCATATTCACAGGTGGTGTCATGGTCATTCGAAGATGTGTACGACGTGGCAAAATTACAAAGTGGCCTGATGCAGATGTTCCCAGCTGCGGTCCCCCAAGGCAACACTCTGCCTCCTTGTTTCAGCTGTCATGCTGTAAACTAGTGTCCTTTACACATTCTGTTTAGGGCCATGCTTTTCAAATTTGTGTGCTTATTGTTAGTGATTGCACTGTTTTAAATGGCCCCCCAGGGTAATAATGCTCAAGTTCTGTTTAGTGATCTTGTGTGCAAGAAAGCTGTGATATTCCTCATGGAGAAAAATGTGTGTATTAGATAAACTTCATTCCATCATGAGCTACAGCACTGCTGGCATGAGCTCAATGTTAATGTATCAACAATATATATAAATAAGGCATCTTAAGCAGACACACACATAAAACAAGGTTATGAATTGATGAGGTGACAAAAATCTTGTAACCAGATGTTCCGAGGAACTTAACCTTACTTAACCCTGGAGCAATGGCTCCAGATTTGCCAACTCAGCATTTATGGCGACTTGACAAAATATAACTACCGCAAATAATGAGAAACGGCTGTGTTCTATTTAGTGCCTGTGTTAGGGAGGTTAAAGATGAGTAACTATAACAAATGAACTCCAAAATGTTCGTGGCTGAACACCGAAGTTTATTTTTCAGATATTTAAATTCTACCCAGATGTTTGGCAGATAGCTTTAAAAATGTGAGTCGGGAATCTTGACTCCCGATATAGTTTGGGTCTGCCCACATCTAAGACCTTCCCGTCCAGCCAGTGGATGGAGGACGAGAGAGAAGTTGTGGGCAGGTTCTCAGGGGCCAACCTACAGGTGGAGCGCATCGCTTCTGCCTTCTTTCTATTGGCCAGAGTTCAGTCACATGGCCACAACTAACTGCAAAGGAGGCTGGGAAATACTACTCGCTATGTGCAGAGGGGTAACGTGACTATCTCTGCCACAGTTCTCCTTGAGGTTACTTCCTATGGTCATTTTCCCTTAGATAAATGGCAAAGCCTTAGATCAGAAACATTTAAGTTTTTAAAGTTACCCTTTTAATCCGTTTCTGGTTCATCACCACAGGTAGCAGGTCTGTCTCCTCTCTTCTGTCTGGATAAAAGAGAAAATCCTCCGATCATGAGACCTCTATACATATTTTCCCTGTTCCATTCATACTTCAGTCAACCCTTGAACCTCTCCTGCAAGTTGTTGACTACAGTTATTTTCCCATTGAATTAAGGATCACATAGAGAATGTACCCAGTGCCTTCTATTAAATCAAGTGTTGCCTGGCCAGGCGGTGGCGCAGTGGATAGAGCGTCGGACTGGGATGCAGAGGGCCCAGGTTCCAGACCCCGAAGTTGCCAGCTTGAGCACGGGCTCATCTGCCTTGAGCAAAAAGCTCGCCAGCTTGGACCCAAGGTCAGTGGCTCGACCAAGGGGTTACTCGGTCTGCTGAAGGCCCGCGGTCAAGGCACATATGAGAAAGCAATCAATGAACAACTAAGGTGTCACAACGAAAAACTGATGAGTGATGCTTCTCGTCTATCTCCGTTCCTGTCTGTCCCTATCTATCCCTCTCTCTGACTCTCTCTGTCCCTATAAAAAAAAATGTTAAAACACAAATAACTGATTATTTAAATTTGTTCTGGCTAAATAATGGGCTCACATCCAACTTGCTGTCACGTTTAGCAGTAAAATCCCAGCTTTATTTGACCCTACGTCACTGAGCGCATTGGACTGTGTAATAAAATATCACTGATGCCACCTGGATGGATCTGCTTCCCTCTGGGACCTCTGCCTAATTTTACTATAGTTTATGTTGTGGACTCTGATGAGTTGTTTTTTTTTTTCAGTCTTTCTGTTCTTATTTTGCTATCAAGAGAAGAGACCAGGACACTAATAATTATCAGGCTTTAGTAATTTGGGTGGGTGGGGGGGCTCATAAGGAAATTATGGTCTTCTACAATGATCAGGTCATGCACCTCTTTGGAACTCTTACAAAACTATCATATATTTTATACCATTTAAAAATTTTATACAATTTTAGAGGATTCTTATCCTTGCTGAGAACAAGGTAGAACTGACCTGGGAAGACTGTTGGGGAAATAGGTGTGGTTAGCTCATCGAATAGCAGCCAAAGAGAACTGACATGTAATAATGAAACAAAATAGTAGACTCTGTTAAAAGCACCATAGTACATAATTGCTTTTTACCTCTAGGCGATAGAAATACTGTATTAACATGGAACAACACAAAGGCCATAAGATGTGAAAGTTGAAGAAATGGGCACAGGCCTTGTTCTGACCTTCCAGTGACTAAAGCGACGAGAGAAACCCAAATTCACCCCTGCCTACGTCTGTTGCTTATTTCTGCTTCTGCTTGAACTGTTTTTAGATTCTCATACAAGTTTTCCTCCTTGTAAACTGTGGGTTTGCCTTTTGTGTGGGTTTCAAGTCTCTGCAGTGTCTTGGTATGGATTCCAAGACACACATGCCCACACACATGCGTGCACAGACACATACTATGCAGAGAAATACCACATTTATTTGGAAATCAGGTGTGCTACAATATTAACTGTTTGGAACATAACCATATTTGCAGAATGATGCCAAGAAACCCTCTGGGTAACAAACCAGATATGAAGCTTTTGCAGAAGAGAGGTATCATACCCTCACCCAGATGATTGTATAGAAGCTGCAGAGGAACAGAGAGAAAAGTAAGAGCTGATGGTAGGAAGCAGGGAAATGACTAATGCCCTTTGCAAGCCTTGCTCCAGGCTGGTGTTATGAGAAACGTGGAGCCTGCAACGTGCAGAAAAGGTTACATTGCCTTCCATTTGCTCTGCTTAAGAAAAGGGGAGTCTTACAGAATATTTTTAAATTGTGTCAACATTAATAAAACTAAAATTTTCATCTTGTGGTAGAAATCAGTTATTTGGAAAAATCATAGAATGAGGTGTTGCTGTCTATTCTGTTCATTTTGATATATAAATAACTGTACAGTATTTTATCAGTTTCATCGGTTCTCTCCAGAATTTGGCTACTCTTTCTGTCTCCAGCATTTGACACAATGCCTGCCTCACAATGGACACTCAGTATTTATTGAAAGAAAGAAAGAATGAATGAATGAAACTATAATATCCATATGTCTGCATGACATGTATCTATTACCTGTGCATGAATAATAACATCCAAGTTTAAAACTATATCTTCTTATTTTCAGAGCAGAAACTATTTTCTTGGGACCATTCACAAGCAAGAGACACCAACGCTGTGACATATGCCAGTGCCACCGCCGCCACCGCCTCCTCCTCTGCCTCCGCCTCCCCCACCTTTGGGAGCTCCTCCCCCTCCCCCACCATCAGCACCCCCGGTAAGACTTGTTTTTCTGTCTGACTTACTGTCCAGAATATACTTGACTAGGAGGTTTTAAATGTTCAGAACCAGCCACCACCTAGCTCCCCTATGACAGGTAGCGTCTTAGGTAGTTGGCTGTGGCTGCTTCAGGGTACGATTCCAAAAGAAGCTGGCCAGGTATTTCTCTCCCTATTCGTTGGCAGCTCCCGCCCTCAAGTTCAGTGTCGTTTGTCTGCAGACGTCTCCACAATTTCTCCTCTAATGCCTGCTGCTTGATACAGGCTTCCTGAGTCTCCCTAATCAACTCTCATCTCGCTGGAAACCTCCGATGGGAGGCCGTGTCCAGAGCGCAGCCAATGAGGCGTGCCGCAGCGTCAGGCTCCAGCATGTGATTGGACGGTGATAACGAAGCTTGGGCTTCCGTTGCCTGGTGCTGGGCCCCAGACAGGTGTCATATGAAACCCCACAATGAAATATAAATCTCTAAATGAAAAATACCTATCAACACCAGACTGAATTCGATCCATTTCGGTTTGCATTGCTGGATACTCTCTCTTGGTTTAATAGTTTGGTTTGGGCTTCGAATGAGGGGACAGAGGATGGTTGTTTAGTTTTAGACTAGAAATTCTCAACCTGAGCACTGCTGACATTTGGGACCAGGTAATTTTTGTGGTGGAGGGCTCTGCTGTGCGTTGTAGGATGGTTAGCAACAGAGGTCTCCTGTTTGCAGTGGGAGACGAAAGGTACAGATGTCGTGGCGATCTGGCACGCGGAGGCAGGGCTGATGGGGAGCGTGTGAGCCAAGTCAGCTGAGCCAGGAATGAGCCTCACCCGCCATCCTCCCCTGCCGTGCGCTCCTCTCAGGTGTGGGGATGACATGACCGTGGGGACTACTTGTTATGGAGGGAGCGCCCGAGGTCCAGACGCATGGCCACAGGCCATAGGGAGAGCAAGGGTATGCCTAGGATGCCAACCCCTTTGACATTACCTTTGCACACCGGCCATATCTGAAGTGCCAGGGACCTACACCTGCCTAAACTTAGCCCTGGCTCTTGAAAAGGGTGGAAAGAAAACACATAAGGTAAATTACATCTGAAAGCTCTCTGACCAGTTTATAGAAAGAGCAGGAATAAGGATTGAAGTTCCGCTGCTGAACCTGACCCCACAAGGGGTAAAGGAGATGGACAGTATGTAAGTAAACATTCCTGAAGCTGTCATACGGATCTTATACAGGCTTGTAACACCAAGAAGTGTAACTTACAAGAACTTCAAATACCACATACACCCATAAGCTTAGCCAGAATTTATCAAAACCCATATTATCGGGGATTTGGGGAAACAAGCATTTTTTTAAAACATTGCTGGTGATACACAAATACCTGTGACTCAGTGTAGAATGAGTCTTTCTGGAGTATTCTCTGGCAGGAAAAAGAATGGACTTGAATGTATCATACTTTTTCCCATGGTAATATGGTAGTTTTGTTTTTGAGACTGACTTATGAATTAACCTTAAAGGAAAAAATAAAAAGAATTTATCCAAGGATGTGCACAGCAATGCCATTTATTCTAGTAAAGAATTAGATCTTAAATGGTTTATGAACCCTAAATGAAATGTGTTATGTCATGTTGTTAATTAAAAATTGCATTATACCATAATGGTAATTAAAAATTACATTTATCACTGGGCTGATTATAGATAGTAGACATAGAATGATGGATTAGAAATGGTAAAATAGCCTGACCTGTGGTGGCGCAGTGGATAAAATGTCGACCTGGGAATACTGAGGTCGCCAGTTCGGAACCCTGCACTGGTCTGGTCAAGGCACATATGGGAGTTGATGCTTCCAGCTCCTCCCCCCCTTTTTCTCTTTCTCTATCTCTCTCTCTCACTCTGTGTCTCCTCTCTAAAATGAATGAATAAATAAAGTAATAAAATAAAAAAAAACCTCTTAAAAAAATGGTAAAATAAACCCCATAATATATGCAATAAGTAGCAACGAACAGAAGAGAATTTTTCATTCTGATAAAATTTTCAGTTTCATTAGGTAATTCCTTATCTTGAAAGATGCTTCAATTCATAATAAAAATAATTCTGTATTTGGTTAATTATTTTTTGCATTTCTTTCCCATTCCTAATTTTTTTTTGCCATCTAGCTCATAGAAGAACAGATCACTTTAAGATAAAAATAAGCATGTAAATTTTAATATTTTTAAAAATATATTTTTCCACAATCTGGGAGAAATATTTACAATGCATATTAAAAGCAAAGAATTAACATCCTTAGTGTATAAAAGAGCTCTTACATATTAATATGAAAAAAATGAATAAAAAATAGGCTCAGGATATGAAGAGGTGGAAGAAATACAAATGTTTCAACCTCACTACAATTTAATAAACATGAGTTAAAATAATAAGAAACCATTTGCATTTCTGTGATGGTATTTTTTAAATGTTGGATGGACCGTTAGGAACCAAGCATTCTTAATGGGAGCAAAAATTGGTTTAATTCTCTAAAACACAAGTTGTTAACATAGATCAAAATGCTTTTAAAAATGGATACACTCTATGAACCATTTAAGAAATTAATTATAGATATGTGGAAATATACTGCTCACAAAAATTAGCGGATATTTATTGCTTCCTATTCATTATGAAATATCCCCTAATTTTTGTGAGCCGTATAATTAGCTATAGGATATTAATGTAATAATAAGCAAAAAAGAAAGAAAAGAAAATCTAAAATTTGAATACCGGGCAATTCAATAAATAAATAATTCTATAATTTACAAATGGTATTCTAGCAGACATTAACAATCATATTAAAATTATGTTGTAACTTCCAGTATAATGATTAGCTCAAGCAAGGATCATTTATAAAAGCTATAACCACTTAGTGAAAACTTTTAGGGGAACGGTATGTTCACAGAATCCTCAGTACTACCCACGATTACATTTAATTACAAAGGAAAAAGTGAATTAAATTTTAAAGTGAATTAAACTTACTTAAAATGGAATGACTTTATATCATAAGCCTTTTACTGGGATGCAACAAGAAATACCTAGCATCACCCTGTAGTAATTGGCCAAAACCAAAGGTACTCATAAACAAACAATTAGACCCATCTAGAATGAAGGACCTTCTACAACCAAGATTGGCAAACTAGACTGGAGCATATAGTCCACTTTTTTGCTTAGCCCACAAGCTAACGGTGGTTTTTACATTATCAAATGGTTAAAAAAAATCAAAAGAAAAATAATATTTTGTGACATACAAAATTATATCAAATTCAAATTTCAGTTCATCAGTAAAGTTTTATTGGACCTCAGCCATGCTTATTTATTTACATATTGTCTATGGTTGCTTTTATGTTACCATGGTATAACACCAATTAAACAACTTCTTATTCCCCCCCAAAAAAGAATTTCATTCTTGTCACCTGTTGACATGTACTTTAAAACTTATACTCAGTTATTATTATTATTATATTTTGAATTTTATCAATAAACATTTTATGGAAATTTTGTTTTTCTTTTTGTTATACAGTCCTTACATAAAAACCATGATTTTGCCGCTTGGCCCACAATGCCTAATATATTTATTGTCTGGCCCTTTACGGAAAAATTTTGCCAACACCTATCTCACAAGACAGCTTGTTTCATTCAGCCTTCCTGTGGTCACCGGCAGTCAGTGATCTTGCACAGATCACATCCCTCCTCTGCATCAGTTTTCAAAGACTTCCCAGCCCCCTCAGAACTGTAACCCACTGCACCTGCTGATCTGGCCCCTGCCTACCTCTCAGACCTCGAGCTGTGCCCCTGTCCTCCCGTCTTCTACTTCTAGGAAACTGCTCATCCCAGTTCAGATGTCACTTCCTTAGAGCAGCCCTTCCTCGCGCCCCATGCTGGAATTTCTAATGTGTGTTTAAATCCCTCCTTTATAGGACTTAGCAGTTTTTAATTTTGTGTTTATACGACTGGGGTCTACATTTTATGCTTTGTGGTCTTTTTTGTCCCTAGTGCCTGGCTCACAACAGGCACTCCGCTCACTGAGTGAGGAATGTATGATCGAATGAATGAATAGATTTATGCATGGATGAATGAATATCTGTGTAAATATAGGGCTCAGAACTGAAATTAAACCTCCATATAACCAGTGTTCAGGACTTGAAACATCTATGCTCAAAGACCAGCATGGCAGATTTTATTATATAGGATGATTCCTCTAGATGCAAAAAGGGAACACTTCGTGTGATGTGTCTGGCTGTAATGTAAAGCACCCTGTCTGGCTTCACCTTAGCTTTGGAAGACCTATGGGTTAGACCAGAGCTGAAAGGTTTTGGGTTTCCTCCTTCCGCGTCTCACCTTCCTGGCCCTCCCATCCTGGTCTCCTCCTCTTCTCCAATGAGCCTCTTTTCTTTCCCCCAAAACGTGGGAGTGGCCTGACCTGTGGTGGCGCAGTGGATAAAACGTCGACCTGGGAACACTGAGGTCGCCAGTTCAAAACCCTGCACTGGTCTGGTCAAGGCACATATGGGAGTTGAGCTTCCAGCTCCTCCCCCCCTTTCTCTCTCTTTCTCTCTCTCTCTCTCACTCTGTCTCCTATCTAAAATGAATAAAATAAAAATTAAAAAAAAAAAAAGACATTTGAAAAAAAAAAAAAAAAAACGTGGGAGTGAGACAGAATAAAGGCCAGTACAGCCTGCTGAAGTTCCAGAGCCGGCTCAGTGCCAGACAGCCCTCACCGTGTTGATTCACTATCTTTCTTGCCCCATAATTCCCTGGTCTTTTGAGCTCTACGCCATTTCTCTTCTATTTAAAATCCAGTAACAATACAAATATAAAAGTTGCCGGCATGGTACATTAGTCCACTTATAATTCAATTATTATTTCTTGCTTTGGTAATAGGATATAATATTTTTAGAAATCTAAAGAAAATATAGTGGGTTTGATTTTTAAAATGCAGCAGAATTTTACTGAACTTTTGTTTTCAAATCTGCTTTGACTCCCCCCTGTCATGTCAAAGATGGAAGACACTTTTTGACAACGTGTGATTGGTTTTCTTGTCACAATCACATAACACGATCTATGCAACAGGAAGGAAATACATGTGCTTCTGACTGGCTGACAAATTCTTTGAAGATGGGCTGCCCAGGCAAAGCATGACTTTATTTAGAAAGTACACTTGTAAGTTTTTGTAGCATTATTATTTTTTTTAATTTTATTTAGACAAATAATTTTAATGGGATGACATTGGTCAACTAAAGTACATAGATTTAGAGAAAACATCTCCAGGTCATCTTGACATTCGATTATGTTGTATACCCATCACCCAAAGTCAAATCGTCCTCCGTTACCTTTTATTTGGCGTTCTGTATTCCCCTCCCATTCCCCACCCCCTCCCTCCCCCTGGTAACCACTGCACTCTTATCTATGTCCGTGAGTCTCAATTTTGTGTCCCACCTATGTATGGAATCATACAGTTCTTAGTTTTTTCTGATTTACTAGTTCACTCATTATAATGTTATCAAGTTTCATCCATGTTGTCGTAAATGATCCTATGTCATCGTTTCTTATGGCTGAGTAGTATTCCATGGCATATATGTACCACATCTTTATCCAGTCCTCGATTGCAGGGTCTTTCGGTTGTTTCCATGTCTTGGCCACCGTGAACAATGCTGCGATGAACATGGGGCTGCATGTATCTCTATGTACCAGTGTTTTTTAGTTTGGGGGGTGTATATACCTAGTAGAGGGATTGCTGGGTCATATGATAGCTCTATTCTTAGTTTTTTGAGGAACCACCATACTTTCTTCCATAATGGTTGTACTGCTTTACATTCCCACCAGCAGTGGGTGAGGGTTCCTTTTTCTCCACAGCCTCTCCAGCACTTGTTGTTACCTGTCTTGTTGATAATAGCATTATTTTTTAATGTTGCTGTTCAAGCTCAATCATTCTAAGAAAGAAACCATTCTTTATTTAAAAACAAAGGGGAAAACTGGCTTGCTAACCATTTATTTACCATAAAAAGCAAAAGTCCCAAGTAGGCAGACACAATGGGGCCATATATTTCTTCCTGTCTCTTGCAGGGAAGGGGGGTAAAGTTTAAAAATGCTTAAGGGAAACTACAATGAAAAGCATATTGTGGCCCCTACATTTTCGATCCTATCCTCACTGGTTTCCCAGGGTCTTTGTCTTCAGGGAACTCAGTGAGATAATGTTTCTCCTTGTAGTCTAGGGATTGCATGATTCATGGGGAAGGCAGACTTTCCGAAGTGTCCGGAAATATCAGCTGTGGCTTTTCCCCCACCATCTCTAGGAGACAAGAGCTCATGTGGTATACGAAAACATGTCAGTCTGTGAAAGAAAATGTGTAAAATGGAGTGGAATCTGAAATCCCATGAGAGCCTTTTTCAGAGTTTTGTGTTTGCTGTGGTTGAAAAAAATAAGTGGGGTTAGGGGTGCTAGGTGGAAGGGGGCTTAGTAGAATTGCATAGTGGAAAAGGTAATTTGCATGTTTACTGGTGCATTTGGAATAATGAGAGGCTTTAAAAAAATCTTAAATACTGTCACTCACTTGGATTCTCCCAACACTGGTGCTTTGATTAGTGTCGCTAATAAGGGATCAGGAACATTTACCCAGGGTTGACAGTGGCCACTGGGAGACAGAGGAGGCTTTGCATTAGGCCGCGCGATTAGGATGTTGTATTACATTTGGTCTCCACTTAACAGTTTGCAAAACTACACCTTTGTCCTCAAGTCAATTTAAAAACTTAATTCTCCATCCCTCCTTCGCCGGCTTGCACCTGCAAGCAGTCTCACTGCGAGGGAGAGGTGTGGCTGGACCTGCCACTCACACTTCCAAAGGGCCATTCAGGACGGTATTTAAATGTGTTTCTTTTTTTTTTTTTTTTTCTTTTCTCACAGCTGTGAGGTGGGAGGGGCCGCAGGGACAAAGAGGAAAAGGCTTGCAGGGGTGTGCTGGCGGCACATTGTGCACTCATCATGCCGGGGACTTGGCAAGGAAAGCCTGCTAGCGCTTGATAAAGGTGTTTATCAAATTTCATAGGAGCCCGGGAACAGAAGCCGCTGTCACTCAGGGTCTGAGCCCGGGGATGCGCAGGAAGGTGCGTGCGGGCTGAGGCCGGAGGGCAATCTATGCACGAAGACGACGGTATCACTCGCACTGATTACTGACCGAGGCTTTCATTTAACCCGAACCTGCCGGCCCTTGGCCTTGGAAATCTTTTAGAATTCCAGTATAACTAACGATTTGTATAAAACAGCTTGTGAACATTCCCCTCCCAGGACAGCTGTGTCACATACACACTATTGTACTTAGGAGCGCCACCTTGGTTTGGAGCTGGGCTCTTTGAGGCCTTCCCCCATTCTCTTTCCTTTCTTGCCATAAAAAGAAAATAAACTACCAACGTCAGGTTGCTGCCAGCAATTAGATATTCAGCCCAGACCTGGTAGATGAGCTGTAAGCAAGGGGGGATGGGCGCCAGGACCCTCGAAGCAGGAACACATCTCTGTGCGTTAGGGACTTGACAGTGATGCTGCATCGAATGTTTAATCACAAGACAGGTAACGTGACCTGAAAAATATCAGGCTACGTATAGGTAGCGTGGTTCTGCGGATGCGCATGCGCGCTCATGGGCTCTTTGGTAAAGACCGGAAAGAAATAGAACATCGCTAGTGCATCTGCTTATTTTCTAGGGGGTGTCGTAATGCTTCGAGGTCTCTCCTGAACAGACGAGTGGAGCGATGAAAGGAACTGAGGGCCAGTGAGCAGTTAATGAGTGACTCTGAGATAGGGAGTCTGTGCTGAGGTCAGTACCAGGTGTATAGTAGTAGTAGGCACTTGGTACCTAGCACTATTTCCTGAACTAGTGAGTTTAACAAAGAATTGTAATTCACAAGGCAAACCCACCGTGAACTAACCAGCCACAACATTGTACCTGCCACCTGCCTAAGCCCTGAAAGCCAGAACGCATTTTATCTTGGGTCCTGTCAGAACACCATCAATACGTTCAAGTTTTAGTAAGAAGATTTTATAAACCAAATGCAGTTTTATCAGAAGTAACATATTTAGGGATAGCAAAAGTTAACACCCAGGTATTATTTTCAAAGCCATAAAATGTCCTTTAGCACAACCCTCCCCATTCCAATATGTAAATTGTTTTCAAAGAGAATAGACCTTGTACCTTTGCTTTACATAAAGACATTTAAAAATCAGGAAAAGCAACACGGTGTACCCCTTTTGTACACAGTAGCAATCAATTTCCATTTTCATAAGCTCTGTTCACCGGAGAGGAGTTTGAATGTGTTTTCAAGCTGGTGACAGCAGGAGTCCACCCAAAGCACACACAGTACTTAAAGCACAAAGGTGTGAAAGCACACTGTGTCCCACCGTGTCCGGTCAGCACTCATTGTGCCAAGCTGTGGGTTTCAGTAGGGATCGTGTGATGATGCGATGCGGTATGTTCAAGACAAAAGAAGAAACTGAATCCCTGCTGGGCCATTTGATGTCAAGCTAATGATTAGTCACTCTGACCATCAGTTTTCTCATGGGGAAATGGGAATAGTCATCACGACTTCCCAGCATACATTGCCGAGAGTGGAAGCCCCGTGACAGGAGGGGTGTCTGTGTTGCTCAGTGTGCGTCCTCAGCAGCTGAGCAGTGCCTGGTTTGTTGGAGGCATTCGGCAAATATGTACTGAATGCACAAATGATGGGGTTGTTGTGAGGATCTAATAAAATCATCATAGAAGCAGTGTTTACCCGGCACCCGCTTAGTCAATGGTCACCAGTGTTATTTCAGGGACCTGGGAACTGCTGGGCGAGTAACCAGGTCTGGGTGTGATAGACTGAGGGCAAAGGCCCCTATGGTCCGTGTGGGATGGGAGGTCAGCCAATAGAAGTCCAGGTCAAGATTGGGAGCCTGAGTTATGCAAAGTGGACAGTCGGGAAATTGTCCAAAGAGCCAGTGGGAAGAGGTTACCATTCCCAGGTTTTCTGGGTTCCAGATCCACTGTGGCAGGACCTGTGGCTGTGGCATGGTTCTGAGGAGCTGGACCGTTTGCTTTCTCTCTTCCTTCATGCCGGGTACTGAGCCGAGTGGCCTGAGTCTATTGGGGTAGCGGGAGGTACCTGGAATCAGCCACAAATTAAAGCGATGAGCCGTCAGCTGTGGGACTGAGGCCAGGAGTAAAGACAGCATGGTGATCTGGAAGTGTCCTTTAGGGTCCACTGCAGTGAAAATGGCAGCCTGGTGCAAATATTTTCAACATTTTGAGGAGGCTTTGTTTTCTCAGCTGCAATTTGATTTGTCATGTTGCAAGCAGCGTCGGCAGTAGCAGACTGAGAGGCTGCCTAGGAGAAGGGCAGACGTGGCTCTGGAAGGTTTAATGGTGATGCTCGTGCAAGGATTGTAGGTGGCCTGGCTCCGAGCCCCTGTATAAAGCAGAACGACTGTTCTTTGGGCCTTGTGGCAGATCCAGGAAGCTGAGACTCAAATGCTACAGCTTGGTCTCTCTCTGCCAGGCTCAAAGTTTCATTTAAATTTTACTGATGGGGCAAATCTGAATGCTAATGAGGTATTAGCTGATATAAAGGAATTATCATCAACTTTATTTAACAATACTATTGTTACATTTTAAGGGCTCTTTTCTTTGATACA